>CM068550.1:12575000-13825000 GCA_035048495.1 Euptelea pleiosperma | reverse complement strand
ACTGGATGGCTTCAAAAACGTCAAACCTCACGAGGGGAGGCTACGGGAGGAAAATGCATGTGATAGATTATGTTTGTTCTGTCCGTACATGGAGCTTTAACAGGATAACGCTATTCATTTGTGGTGCAGTGGTTGCTTGCGATGCCATTCAAGTTTTGTTTACAGTGGATTCATTGGAGAAAAAGTCAAGCGTCATCCTTGAACTTCTTTTCACCCTCCGGAGGGATATAACAAATTGGGCAGCCCATACAGTGGGAACACGAGATTAATAGCATAGAAGGCAGGAAGGACTGCAGACACCCAGATGCCTTTGGACAAACGTAAAAAATGGGTGGAGGATGACTTTAAATTAGCTGCTTCCCTGTTGAAGCAACCCATGGCCAACGATTTGCAGGATCCGAACATTTTGAGGAGTTTAGGCCTTGGTTCCAAACTTCGTTAAGGCCCCTCAGATCCTGATTCGTATATTTTAAATTATCCCAGTCAACAAAGCAGAATCTATTTGGTGTTCAGATGGTCAATCCTAATTTGCAGGAGGAACAACACTACGCCAAATTTACAGCAGTAGGATCTGTCTTCCCTTCATGTGAAGGTCTTATCAAAATGAGCTGGAGAAAAAGGCGGGGAGTGAAACATGAACAACCACAAGGCTATGATAATGGGAGTTTTTGTGATTTTGTGTGTTTTGCAGCAATGGATAGGGTTCCAGCAGTAAGAGTCAGAAATCAAAGCTCTTTCCATCACTAGTTTAGTGAGGGCCTCATGTTTAATGCCCACATAAAATCAAGTGGTTATCTGCATTTTTGTACTTAAATGAGTTAAGCGCGTCAAAACGTGGCACCCAAACACCCCCTCTGAGACCCAAGTTTTAACTCCTCAATCAGATGGCCCCAAAAGGGGGCCGTGGATCACTCACAAAGAAGTTGCAACCAGTATAACACTCCACCCTTTGCATCTAAGAGTGAGAAAGACAAATAAAAGCCAGTTTTGCAACTAAAAAATGATTACAAATCTATACAGAAAAATGCCTTTGAATGTTACAATCAATAACACACATTGTCCAAAAAGAAACCAAGCAAGAAGCCCCCACACAAATATTAAAAATAGCATGACTCTCCAACAGAAATGAATGGACCCTTTTTTTTTCTACTTTCTGGTAGGCAAGCTGGGGAAAGGTAGATCCTACCAGTTTCGTTTATGTCACATAATACTGTACAAACTGTAGTATACAAATTTATACCTTGTTGAGCATTTTAAAAAAAGGAACAAAACAAACCCAACGAAGTGACCTCCAAATGGATGCAACCGCGAAAGAAAAGAATCTGCAGTTATTTCGGGACATCAATGTCTTTATTCAGACGAAGACCTCCTGACTCGTTCTTGTTGAAAAGCTTCCCAACCAGATCATCCCAGTTAGTTCTTCCACCACTGGAATTTGATTTCCTGTGAGAGGCTTTTTTTTCCGGTTTCGAGGGATTATCTGCATCTGCAACTGCTTCTGAAACTGCATCTGTGGTGGGTTCCTCCTCCGGTGTCACAGCATAAGGCACATTCAAGCTGACTGCTTTTTCCAATGCGTCCTTGTGTTCTTTTTCAAGGGTCTGTAACCTCTCGAGTTTCTGTGCTGCTGGGGCAGATGTCGTAGCCTTGCCACTGCTCTCCCTCATCATCTTTTTTAAGAAGTAAACACACTATCAAATTGTGTGACAGTAATTTAATGTTTCCAGTAAACATAAAAAAGGCTAAAAAATAGAATCCGAATATAATCAGGACTGGTTCAGACAGGGCTTGTTTTATTTTTGCCTTCTTTGTTTTTGAGATTATTATATGCTCACTAAGAAGAGGTCAGCGAAGTAACATTTTACTACGTTTGGCTGACAACTTTTATTAGAAATCGAATATCAAAATCACTTTCAGCAGTTAGCTGCTTCCAGAATAATAGTTATGTACTTCAGTTACTTGAAACACTTTAGTGAATCGATGGAGGCATTTTTATCACATTGTAAGGTCTCATCAATTGAGGCATTTGTTGGACACCATGGCTCTCTTTAAACTGAGCAAGGAAAGAGGAGCAGCGGTAACCAAAGCAATGGAATGTTCTGTTGATTATGGTTGCTAGGTGGCAATTTTGTAGTAGTCAGTAGCAGTATGTTACGGTCCTTATGGATAATGTTTCCCGCGCATGTGTTGTGTTGACCCGACGACCCGTTGGTATACGTAGTTGTTTCCACTTTCCCCAAATGGCCGATCTTTTGGGGAAATGGTTGTTTAACACAGTACTGAACCCATCTACAAAAATATTAGAGTGAATGATAAAGTGTGTAGCAGACGAGCATAACAAGGATAGCTGTATATTAGAAAACAAGGATATAGCAGTCCCAGGTAACTGCTTAAACTCTTTAGATACATAAATAACCTGTGTTCTTGTAAGTTGTATCTACTTTATGTTTGATAGCTATTATTATTGAATCTGTACCACGAAGACCAATGACAGCACCAATGAAGAAGAACGTGCAAGTCGAAGGGTCAGGGGGAAGGCCTAAACAGACGTGGATTGAGGTTTTGAGAGGAGACTTTATGAAACTTGTCTCAACAAAAGAGATGGCTTTAGACATAATTGAATGGAGTAACAAGGTTCGTGCAGCCGATACCATATTGTTGGATTAAGGCTTATGATGATGATGGCTTCAGACAGAATTGAATGGAGAAACAGGATTCGTGCAGCCGACCCAATATCGTTGGGATCAGTGTTTTTAAGCGCTAAGGTGTGAGGCGAGGCGCTTCTAGCTAAAGCCTTGAGGCTTACGCCTCAAGGCGTAAGACGTAAGCTTCACACGCACGCATTTTTTAGGTAGATAAGTATTTAAATCTATAAATAAATGTAGCGAAAATTCAAAAAACAAAGCATATTTCCAAGTTCCAAGTTCCAACCACTCTAACAAAAAAGCACAACACCAATCAAAGACTCAATCTTCTACTAAATTAAATGGATCTTCATCAATTATATGAACAACATCCCCTTCATGATAGTCCAAGTCGAAATTCAGCATCTCGTCGTCAATCAATTGTAGATCAATCGATGTTGGGTCCCTTTTAAATATAAAACTTAGGGTTATGTTGGGTCCCTTCGACACCTATTTTTTTTAATATCTTGACATTTTTTTTTTAATTTTTTCTTTAAAACAACATGCCAAAAAAATAGCACATTTGAGGCGTATGCCCAATCCAAGAAGCGTTGACGAGGTGTACGCCTCACTGAGAGGCGTAAGCCTCATCAATGCCTCTTGGAGTGAGGCGTACGCCTCACATGTGTAAACGCCTTTTGGATTGAGCCTCAAGGCATTTTTTAAGAGCTCTTCCCCGAGGCACACCTTGAGGAGTAAGCCTCACACGCCTTTAAAAACACTGGTTGGGATAAGGCTTATAATGATGAGTTATTATTATTGAATCCCCACATATTCTAATGGAATGTTGAAATATATGTTAAAGAATATCTACAACTTCAATTGGTCAGGCTGCTCATGTTATCCCATCGTACATGATATCCCCAAAAGTCTCAAACAAATGCATACAACTTGCTGACATACCTCACTAAACTGCTGAAAACGCTTACCTCTCTTGAATGTGCAATGCTTTCAGTAAGACCTTTTACTAACAAGTCGGCATCTTCATTAGTGGCTATGTAATGTATGTAAAGTTAAGACATCCTAACATGCCACTGAAGTGCCTAATATGATCATATTTGCATGTCTCCAAGGGCCATCCAATATGCCTTTAGCCCACTTGCTAGAATCTCCTTCCACTATTAAAGGATCTCCAAGGCGCGCCTTGAAAAGTTTCATACATTCAAGAAGAGCCCTTGCTGTTGTTCAGTTGGCATTCATATATTTGTTATTTACGAATCATTATGATCTAAGGACATGGACATGGACACGTTCGTTGGAGTTTGGCAATGATATGAAGTGCCAGACACACTGAACCCCACAAACCAGATACGACACATCTGTACAACTTATTCCATATGTTGAATGATATATCTTTTGAAATACTTTAGTTCTACGTTATATACAATATAGAAAGAACATATTTTGATACATTGAGATATATTCAAATAATATATGAATAATAGCTAAAAAATTTAAAAAATAGAATAAATTAAGATCTGTATGAAAAAATGATCCGGCTTGTGTCTAACATGGGAAATTCCTAGAAAATGTAGTGTCCTTAGCTACGTAGATTACAATTATTATATCACTGATTTGTGCCTTTTAATTATGAATTATGATATGCTGATTCTTATCATTGAACTATGCATTTAATCTTATGCAAGATGTTTCCACGATACTTCTGTTATATGTCCTGTTGACATATACACTTGTGTTGTTTAAAAGATATTACTTTTAAAATATCATACACTTCTATAACAAATAATCTCTTTCCTTGGTTCAATCATTGGGTGCGCCTGGCTACGTGCTAACGGGATCTATTGGCTGGAGTCAGTGAGCGTTTTGGCAGATATATTTGATAGACTTTCTAGTTTTAACATTTAGGTCACTTATTTGTCATTTTATTCTAAATGCCCAGTATGTAGCAAAACATATAATTGTGGCAGCTAAATATTGTGTTAGGTTAGTTTTTATTGTGACATCTCATTCCACTTACTAGGTTATTTTAAATTTGAATAATATATCGGGTATATAGTACATACTACCAGTGGGGAGCCAGGATGTTGCTCAAGGATGGGCAAAGTGGCAAGTGACAGTCAATAATAGCTGATGATATTCGCATCAATTTTTTTTTTTTATTTGCGTAAATCTGCGACAGCCGTCATAAACGTTGATGACAAACCATAGTATGGTCCACGTGGCAAACTCTTAGAGACCACTGACTGTATGGTTGTTTGGCCCATCCCTACGTGGACCTACAGACCAAAAACCTGATTAGTGATTTCTAACCGTTGAATTGGACTTTTTTTCATGGAAAATCTTTAACCGTTGGATTTGAACATTATTTGAGGTAATTAGATCCAAAGGTTTGAAACCACTAATGAGGCTGATTTTTTGGTTTGTAGGTCCAGCTAGGGATGGGCCAAACATCCATACGGTAGATGGTCTATAAGTTATACATAGCAAATACTGTGGTGCACCCGAGGATGGGCCAAACATTTGACGGTGGGCAATGTAAGAGTTGCACATGGCTCAAACTGGAGACCACTTAGGGATGGGCAGAAATTCAAAGTTGAGGGTCTCCCCCCTGGCTCTGCCACTGCATGCTACTGCTATTGCACTAGTCCACATTGTTATATGTTGATAACTCATATACTATAACAACTTGTGAGTTGTGACTATCATTCTAAATGTCAGTCTTTAAATAATCCTTCATTATTTTGAAGAAACTATAAAAAAATTGAACTTAAAAAAATATAAGTCTAAAGTTGTAAACTCAAAATCTCACTAAGTTTGATTTGTGTTTTAAGTTTCTAGACCTTGTGCTTGAAATGTGGACATGGTTCCAAGTTTTAAAGTCTCTCAAAATGTCTTGGCTGAGACGTCTTGGACTCGTACGATAAGATAGGGCTTTGTCTCGCCATTGTCTCGGCTTTATCTACCATCTCCAATGATATGTCTTGATTTTTCAACTTACCGATTTTCAACTTTCCAATACAGACCCTAATGAACTGAGAATACATACCATCTCTACTAACTTTAAACGACAGAGTACTCATGTTTTGTGGAATTATAGTGCCAAGACTCCCTAGGAAATTCTTCAACAGCACAATTAGAGAAGAATACTTTGATGTCTCTCATTCTCCTATCATCTAGGCTTTTTCAATCTATGGGAAAACCTAAACCACTAAGTAATTCCTAATTCTCCAACTAGTGTCAATAAAATGAACCTACGCACTCTAGTTATGTTACAACCAAGGCTAGGTTAGTGCCCAATAGTTGGTCACGTAAAATGGATCAGTAACCTTGCATCAAAAACCTTTAGATGAGCAGCCGTCAATGAACTAAACCAGCCCTAAAAGGTACAAGTCTTGCCCTGGTTATTGTTATCATATACGTATTTCTTACGTACATTTCATGTATTACCCTTGAGGGGTATATTTGTCTTTTGTATTCCCCTTTATATAAATAAGATTTATGGAGTCATTGTGACTTAATCACAATGACATCCTTTCTCTCTCTCTTCTCTAAATCTAACCCTAATTGAAGAATTCAACTTGGTATCAGAGCTTTATTGAAGATTTTCTCAGAGTTTTCAAACCAGGAAGCAACCAACAGGTGATGACATCATCAGAGCCGTACGGCTGACGTCATCATCCATACGGACAAAGTACTCCTCTCATCTTGAAACTCTAGGGTTTGATTCTCTTCTCTAAATCTAACCCTAATTGAAGAATTCAACTTGGTATCATAGCTTTATTGAAGATTTTCTCAGAGTTTGAAAACCAGGAAGCAACCAACAGGTGATGACATCATCAGAGCCGTACGATTGACGTCATCATCCATACGGACATAGTACTCCTCTCATCTTGAAACTCTAGGGTTTGATAGATCTCAATTTTTAGAGATTTTTAGTGATTTTTCGAGAATTTTTTAGGTTCGTTTGGTTGGTCTTTTGTTCAATCTCCCAAAAAAATCGATAAATATTCATTTTCAAACCAGCCAGTTTTTCGAGACCTTATCAACCTTTTTCCTTGGGTTTCACCTATCGTTTTGGTCCCCTACAATCTCACCTACATGGAGATACCTTATTTGGGTTCATCCATTACGATTTGAAGGAGTTGTGAGGTGATTTCTCACCCATTGTTACCGCCGGCTAGCGTTTTTTGGCCTCTAGGACCTGCGGTTAGGTCATGTACCTCCTCTATTTGATCCCATAACACCTCTTTCTTATCCCCCTGCCTCTAGGATGGTTATCTTCCCTCCAATGCTGCTGTCCACCATCATCAGGTCACTTTTGATGCTCCTTCGAGGTTCAAATGGGTGTTTTTTGCTTGCCGGTTGTCATTGAGTGTCCTATTTGCTTAAGGATACCTTCCTTGTGTTTTTTTTCTAGCTTTTTTTTCCTCATTTGCTACTTTGTTCTGGCAAATCCACCTCCCTCGGGAACTCCACCCCCCTCGGGTACTCCCTCAGTCTCCGTTGTTAGCACATAATCCTCCTCCAGAGGCACTGGAGGACTTGTGATGCAAGTTATGCAACAAGTGATGTATGAGAACCCCGGGTTGCAGACTACATCCGTTAAACTCAATGGCCCTAACTATCTGGAGTGGGCTAGAGCAGCACAGTTGTTTATTGGAGGCCGTGGGAAGATGGGGCATTGCACGGGGCGAACCAAAGAGCCTAAGGAAGATGATTCCATGTTTGATCAATGGGAAACTGAGAACCTTTCGATTCAATCTTAGCTGGTCAACTCCATAGAGCCTCACATTAGTCGTGGTTTCCTTTTCATGCCTACAGCCCAGGATATGTGGGAAACCGCCAATAAGACTTACTCACAGCAGCAGAACACTGGTAGAGCTTACCAGTTGAAGCAGAGCATCTCCTGCTTTCGTCAGGGCGACAAGTCCCTTTCTGACTACTTTGCGACTCTGAGGAGAACGTGGGAGGAGTTAGACTACTACTACTCCTAACACCCTCCTACTCCAGATGAAGTAGTCTCGTACCAGAAGCACATCGAGGAGGGTAGGATTTTTGAGTTCCTATCTGGACTCAATCCTTCATATGAGTTGGCTAGGGTTCAGATTCTTAGCAGTCGGTCCCCTCTACCTACTCTTAGCGAGGTCTACTCATATCTCCAGAGTGAACAGAGCGGACGTCTATCTACTCAAGATGAGTCTGCCGTTCACGAGCGATCATCGCTTGTCACCTCTTCACCTGTTCCTGCCTTTGCATATGCCTCATAGCCTGCCCTTGCATCTGTTTATCAGCCTCAGCATCTTCAAGGGGGTCGACCCCCTTAGTTCTCTGCACCTTCAACTAGCCGATCTTCCTCCTCCAAGGAGAGGCCTAAGTGTGACTTCTGTGGTCGCATTGGACATGTGCGTGCTACTTGCTGGAAGCTGCATGGTTAGCCCCAGTCTTCTGCTCCTCGCCCCAATCAGTCAGGATCTTCTGGTGCGCATTCAGCTAACATGTATACCTCTACACCTTCTCCAGGCCTACCTCTCCAGAGTTCTTCTTCACAGGCTTCTACAGGTCCTTTGGCTGCATCGGAGCTTGCCAGGCTTCGACGCTTGCTCTCCCAGCTAGATAGTCCTTCTGCCACATCCTCCTTTGCTCAGTCAGGTATTATCCCCATCATGTGTCCATTCCCCTCCCAATCCTCAATGGATCATTGATTCAGGGGCTTCGGAGCACATGACGGGTATGTCTTCTTTATTTTTTAGTTATTCCATTTGTTCTGGCCACGATAAGGTTAGAACTGTGGATGGTACTTTATCTTCTGTCTCTGGGAAATGGGCTATCCTTCCCTCTCCCCAGCTTCCACTTGCATCCGTTTTACATGTTCCTAATTTTACATCTAACCTATTATCTGTTGACGCTCTTACTAAATCTTTGAACTGCAGTGTGACTTTCTTTCCTTCACACTGTGTCTTTCAGGACCTCGAGACGAGGACGATTGGCACTGGACATGAAGCTAATGGGCTATACCTTCTTGATGGACGGCCTTCTGAGCTCACCGCACTGCAGTCCTCTAGTAGTAGTAGTAGGAGTAGGATAGCTTCTGTTTTATGTTGGCATGCCCGTCTGGGGCATGTCTCTTTTCAGTACCCCAAACTGTTATTTCCCGCTTTATTTACTTCTGTCTTGTTATCTGACTTGCATTGTGAGACATGTGAGCTCTTGAAACACTGTCGATCTACTTATTCTTCAAGAAGTAATCGAACTTCTCTTTCCTTTGATCTCGTGCATTCTGATGTGTGGGGTCCTTCCCCTGTGATTTCCATTTTTGGCTTCCGCTACTTTGTTACTTTTGTTGATGACTATTCTCGATGCACATGGGTTTATCTTATGAAAACCAAAGATGAGGTTTATGCCATCTTTAAGGGTTTTCATAAGATGATCCTAACTCAGTATGGTGCCTCCATCAAGATCCTTCGTTCTAACCGGGGTGGAGAGTATATGTATAGAGGGCTCCAGCAATACTTTTTAGACCATGGGATTTGTCACCAAAATTCTTGCAATTACACCCCTCAACAAAATGGTGTAGCTGAAAGAAAGATGCGACATCTGATTGAGGTGGCCCGATCTCTTCTGATCGGCTCCAAAGTCCCCAAATCCTATTAGTCGGATGCAGTTTTAACTGCTGCTTATTTGACTAACAGAATGCCTTCTCGTGTTCTCAAATTCAAGTCTCCTCTACAGGTACTTACTCCTGATGCTTCCTTACTCAAAATCCCTCATCGTATCTTTGGGTGTGTATGCTATGTACACATCCTCGGTCCCCATCGTACCAAACTTGATCTCAAAGCGCTTAAATGTGAATTTCTGGGTTACTCTTATTCCCATAAAGGGTATAAGTGTTACCATCATTCCACAGGGAAGAAGTTTGTGTCTATGGATGTTACTATTAGAGAGGATCTACCTTTTTTCTCCGCCTCTCTTCAGGGGGAGGATAGTAGTGAAGAGAGGTGTGAGGATGTTCCTCTTCCTGCTATATTACTCTCTAATCCCTATCTTGAGCGGTCTCAGACTACTCTACCTGCTATTGAGGCTGATAGTGCTCCTGGTGCTCAGAAGGAGCTCATTGTCTATCGCAGAAGGGATAAAGTCACAGCTGATCCTGTACCAGTGGTACCATCCTCGGATCGAGGTAATTCTCCTTCCCTCTCTATACCTGTCATTTCTTCTTCTACTGATGCTTCTGATCTTCCCATTGCTTTAAGAAAAGGAGTCAGAAGCTGCATTCAGCATCCTCTGAGCCACTTCGTCTCCTATGATGCCTTGTCCCCCTCCTATAAAGCCTTTATCACGTCCATTTCCACTATTCCTGTACCCTCTTCAGTGGTAGAAGGGCTGGCTCAACCAAGATGGAAAGCTGCTATGATAGAGGAAATGAGAGCTCTAGACAAGAATGGGACATGGGAGCTTGTTGACCTGCCAAGAGGCAAGAAACCTGTGGGTTGCAGATGGGTGTTCATAGTCAAGTACAAGGTAGATGGGTCAATTGAGAAGTACAAGGCGAGATTAGTAGCCAAGGGGTATACACAGATCTATGGGATTGACTATGTGGAGACCTTTGCACCTGTGGCAAAGATGAACTCCATTAGGGTGTTGTTGTCCTTGGTAGCAAACCAAGAGTGGCCTTTGCATTAGCTAGATGTGAAGAATGCCTTTTTTCATGGTGACCTACATGAAGAAGTGTACATGGTGCCTCCTCCTGGATTCACTCCACAAGGAAATAGTAGCAAGGTGTGTCGACTGAAGAAAGCTCTCTATGGGCTTAAACAATCTCCAAGAGCATGGTTCGAGAGATTTACCCTAGCTGTAAAAAGGCTAGGTTATACTCAAAGTCAGGCCGATCACACCCTATTTTTGAAGCATCAAGGGAAGAACACCACTGCCCTCATTGTTTATGTTGATGACATCATTCTCACAGGGAATGATGCAAAAGAGGTAGCTAAACTGAAGCGTCAGTTAGCAGAGGAGTTTGAAACCAAAGATTTAGGACCTCTCAAGTACTTCCTGGGCATCGAAATTGCAAGATCTAGTCAGGGAGAGGAAGTATGTTTTAGATTTGTTACAAGATTCGGGCAGATTGGGTACCAAACCAGTGGACACTCCTATAGAGCAGAATCACCGGTTAACAGATGTCAGTGGTGAGCTACTACAGGATGTAGGGAGCTTTTAGAGGCTAGTTGGGCGATTGATCTATCTTTCCCTGACTCGACCTGACATTGCCTATGCAGTGGGTGTGATCAATCAGTATATGAACTCACCAGAGATGTATATCTCGTAACAGCACATCAGATCTTGAGATATCACAAGTCAGCTCCTGGTATAGGTCTTCTGTTCGAGAAGAATGGCACATGCGTATAGAGGCGTATACTGATGCAGACTGGGCAGGGGCCAAAGATGATCGTAGATCTACTTTTGGATATTGTACCTTTGTTGGGGGCAATCTGGTCACTTGGAGAAGCAAGAAGCAATCCGTTGTCGCTAGATTTAGTGCAGAGGCTGAATTCAGAGCAATGGCACATGGCTTGTGTGAGATGCTTTGGTTGAAGGTACTGGTTGCTTACCTTGGTTTCCCAGTTTCAGGGTCTGTGAGCTTGTACTGTGACAACAAGGCCGCTATCAGTATTACTCACAATCCCGTTCAACATGATCGTGCTAAGCACATTAAGGTGGACCGGCACTTCATTAGGGAGAAGATTATCTCTGGGGTAGTGTGCACCCCATTTGTGAAGACTGATGAACAGGTCGCAGATGTCTTCATGAAGGGAGTTCCAAGCTGGCAATTCCATAAATGCTTGTACAAGTTGGGCATGAGAGATATCTATGCACCAACTTGAGGGGGAGTGTTATCATATAAGTATTTTTATACGTATTTCTTACGTACATTTCATGTATTACTCATGAGGGGTATATTTGTCTTTTTGTATTCCCCTTTACATAAATAAGATTTATGGAGTCATTGTGACCTAATCACAATGACATCCTTTCTCTCTCTCTTCTCTCTTCTTCCTTCTCTCTTCTCTGTTCTCTAAATCTAACCCTAATTGAAGAATTCAACTGTTATTTCATTCCAAAGTGGAGAGCACTGGCTGCCCACCTGAATATAGATAGAGCCTGCAATAAATCCCCAAGAAGCTTCGTTTTGAGCAACAGTACTATGGACGCTGCTGCCGTTTCTATTCAACCGAGTTCGTGATACTTCAGAATATTTCATAGTTATTTCATAACAAGAACAGGAGATCAGGCCAATTTATTTCTGTAAGTAAATAATCCAGTATAGAGAGGTATTTAGCATGAACTATAAACCAGAAAGACAAACTTCTATATCATGGGTAGAATAGAAGAATGATGAAAGTGCTTCCCACTTACTTCTAGAGCCTTTCGTGCTTCTCTTTCTATCCAAATTATTCCATGATCTGACGTGGCATTGCATGATAGGACTATATGTTCAAATCTTCCATCAACCGGAATGGCAGTCCTCACCTCCGGAGGAAACCTCCCACATCTGTATATTATACCAGTATTGAGGAACTCAGTTTCACCACCAAAAGTATTTGTTTCTGAAATCTGGACTAATAAACCACGAAGACTCCTTTCAACAGGGTTACAATGATTAATACAGAAAATAAGGGAAAAACTACATGAAACTAGTATATATTTTGAGTTTTATCGTCTCTGTACTAATAATAGAAAGGATTCCTGAATTTGAGAAAAGACTATATACTGAGTCAGTTACATAATCCGCAACATCTGTTGTGGTTGCAGCATGCTTTGCGAAGCACAATTACTTGGATGGGGAGGATGATTTTCTGGTAATTATTTAATTGCATTATACACTATTCACCAGGACCAGCACATGCCTTTGAGCCCTACTAAGAGCAAAACTGGCAATCTGTCATACATTGAGATACAATATATAGCCAGAATATTTGTTTTAGTATTTGCTGGGATCAACATAGAGATACCTGACTTGTAAGGGCACAATCTTGGGTTCTTTTCTGATTATGAATGATGATGATTTCATATCAGCTTCATTTGGGATAGCACAGTTCCTTCCAAGGTGGCCTTTTCATGTGGACAACATCTCTTAACAAAATATTGATGGTAGATCACTTGATTAGAAGGGAAAGATAATTGCTAATATGTGTTTCTTATGCAAAAAAGATGCTGAAACGGTAGAACACGTTTTTCTTCATTGTCCCTTTACTTATCAGATTTGGCAGTTTTATTTCAACGCCCTTAACATGCGCTGGGAGTTTACTCGAGGTTGGAGCAGCGTTCACTTTCTTGATCCGGAGTGCATTTTGTGTAGAATTATTCCTTTTGCCATTTGTTGGTGCATATGGAAGGAGTGGAATAAGAGTATCTTCGAAAACAGATAAGGGAATGAAGAGGGTTGGTTATCAAGAGGGCCGAATCTATTTTATTCTTCCGGTGCTCCGGTTCACAATGAGTTTGAAGGTGTCTTTTTAGAGATTTTTATCTTAGATGGGGTCTATGGTTCGTGACACTGATTATTAGGGTAGCCTTTGTATCCTGCGGGTGGGTTCTCACAACATAGAACCTCTCTAGATAGTCTCTTTCTCTTTCTTGTATTTTTTAGCGGTCTTTTTGTTTCTTGAATAAAGTTTTCTTGACCTATAAAAAAAAAGAAAAAAGAAAAGAGAGAGAACAAAAGAAGCAAGTTGGGCACAAAATTAAATGCAACGGATGGAAATTTGCAAGGTTGGGGGAGTTTGGTCATCTTAACTTCCAACTTGTAACTTTAGCCAGACAGTCATGGCAGCAAAATTTAGACACTTTTCTATGCAAGTATAAGTTTGAAATTTCCTAAATTCCTCAGGAAGATGCATATAAAATTAATTTGATAACAATTTAAAAGTTCTGGTACCTGCAAAATTTTCTCTCTACAATATGGTACATTCGTCCCGGAGCATAAAGTCTTCTTGAATCTCTAAGCTTCCTACCTTCAGGTATAAAGGTATCTCTCATGCAAACCAAAAATAATAAGCAGGGCAAGCTGTCCAAAGCATTAAGACCTGGTTTAAGAGATACTCCTTCAAATGTTGAAATAACAGCACATTCTGCTACCTTAAAATGAAGATGGAGGCTTAAAATTAAAGAAGAAATGAAATATCCCCAGAAATATCATAGAAATAAGGTGACTAACCAGAAGATTGATTTAAAAATATCTTCCAAGGGCGTAGGTGTTCTTGGTAAGAAGTCATCCTGGAAGAGATCATTTTAAGGTATCACGATCACTTTCTAGATTGAAAGGACTTGTCTACATAGAGATTTCTACAAATGAAAATATGCGAAGAAGTAACAAACAGTCACTGCATTGCTCTTCTGAAATAACAGGTGGGAGAATAAACAGATATACTATCAGAATGTTTCATATCAAATAAAGAGGAAGGACAAAAATAGCTCTGGAAACACAAAAATAAACTGAATAGCAGCAACATCAGAGGTAAAGAATTGTTTGCATTGCTTTTTGGCCGACTGCTGCACTTCTGCCAGATATCAAATTAGACCTCTCTAACAAGAAATATTGGAAAAAAAAGACATATCTCACAAGAACACCCATTTTCTGAAAATTTTCTCTCAGGCACCCTGTCATGTTCACATGTCAGACACATGCTTGACACTCTTTTGCAATGTGCCTGACACTTTCATATCAGTTTCTGACATGATAAACGTGTCCATATCTAGTTACATAAGGTTAAAAAAATGAAGCCATGCAGAATTACGGGAAAATAACATGTGGATTTGACTAGCAACATTTTTTCACCTCAACCTTTTTGTACTTGGACCTTATTTTATAGGAGGCTCAACAATTTATCATATATAACCTTTTAAAGCACGAGTATATATCCATGCCTGACAAAGCAACCTGAATGCCATGAATGTGAACCAAGAGCTTTTATCTTCTTGAATACCTTGTCTCTTGTACTATATTTGTCAAGAGGAGTATATATTAAGAAAGAGAGGAATGTACAAGGTGCCCCAATACAAAGTCAAAGCTATTGAGAGGGCAGCCTCAATAGCTTATGGCAAAAATGCAAATATTAGGTTCGACTTAATGCCCTTAGATGGAGCCTCAAAATTATTAACAAGTACCACAAAGGTTACACTATTAAAATCCTTGAGAGTGATAGCCCAATGCGAAACAATAGCTTTTATCTTCTTGATGGCCTTGTCTCTTGTACTATACTTTTCATTGAAGACATGCTTGTTCCATTCCTTCCATATGCATCATCCCAATCTGAACAGGATCATCCTCCAAACAATCTTCCTCTTGTCATCCAATCCTTCCATATACCAGCTTTCCATGAGGCGGGCCAACAAACGAAGAGCTGGCTTATGGAGCTTACTCATCAAGGGGCGAAGGGGGTTTTATGCATTGGCATCACGTAGGATTTCCTTCACCGAAAAAGGATTACAGCTGTGAGTGATCACGCACAATAGAGAATGATGGATCCGCAAAACGATTGATTGACTGGGATGTGATGCTCACTAATCGACCATGACTGACCAGCGTAGAATAGAAAGTGCGCTCTTCGGCTAATCAAGTGGTCCACTGTAAGGATTTTGTCAAATATGGCTGTTCATAGAAAGAAAAAACCTTGGAAAAAATAGGAAATAGCAAATTAAATTGATCAGAAAGGACGATGTCGGATTATCGAAGCCATCGAAAAGTATTGTACTGTAAAGATACCTTTAGAGTTTCATCTCCATATGCCCTTGTCTTCTTCATTCAGTGAAATAGGAACCTCTTCAAGATGATCTAGATCGGCAAGTTGGTCAATCTCATAATTGTTTCAGATTCCTTTTGAAGTGTAGATTCTAGGAAACCTCATCTTTTATTCTCTCCAAACATTCATTTACTAGGATACCTCCTTGACTCACCATCTCATAAAGACTTTGGAAAGACTGACAAAAAGATTCGTCCCCACACCAAGTATCTTCCCAAAATTAGATTTTATCCCTTATGTGGACTTTGAGCTTGATATCCTCGGAAAAATCCTCAAATTTTTTTTGTTGATTGGTAACGATAAAAATTTATTCAAGAAAAGGAAAAGAGATACGGAAAGGAACGAAAAAGATAGAAGGAAGAAAAAGAAGAGAACAAAATGCAAAGTGAACACACTACAAGGCTAGGCTCACACTACAAAATAGATCATATCTAAAAACGCCTTCTTTAGCAAGACGATCCACCAATTCATTCGTTGATCTTGGCACGTGAGAGAGCGAGATGTTCAAGGTTGATGCCAAGTCCCAGTCTTTCCTTAATAGTATGGAATAATCTCCACATACCCTTCTTCTTCTCGGAAGCCCACCAAATCATAGACGAGGAATCACCTCGAACAACAATGTTTACTAAGTTAGGAGTCTTGGCATACTTCAAACGTAGAAGAAGAGCTGGAGCCTCAGCTTTATTTTAACCACCCTTCCCAATCGGGCCCAAAAAGGATATGGTTTTCCTTTCAAAATTTCAGAAAGCACCCACCAATTCCGGATGGGCCCGGTTTGCTAAGTGATCAACCATTATAATTAAAATTGAGTTTGATTTCAGCTGCCTTAGAAGGGCACCACTCCTCTTGGAAATGAAAGGACTTGGGAGAAGATTAAGCCACCATGCTCCAATCTCTAAACATTCCACTACAAATACTCCTTTAAACTCTTTGGATGATGAAACCCACGATGCAATCTTTGACATGATTCTTTTAATGACATTATTGGAGTTAGAGAACTTGTCTTCAAAAATCCTTCTATTCTTTCTTCCTAATTTCCCCAAATAATAACATGCAAGGAAGACTTCCAAAGAATGCAATTGTGAATACCAAATCTCTATGGTCATTTCACATTGTATGAAGATATGATTCACCGATTCCCCATTTTTCTTGCACATCAAGCATGTGTGGGGAGAGATGCCCTTATTCCTCCTCTTTTAAAGCATGTCATTAGTGTTAATCTTTTTAAGGGCCGTTATCCATAAACGAGCCTTAAATTTTGGAGGAGTAACCAATTTCCAAATTATCTTATATGAGAATGGAGAAAATGAAATATCAGAAGAAACATTGGCAACAACTTTAAGGAAAGATTTCAGAGAGAAAACATCATTAGGTTCAAGTTCAAGGGACCAAATTCTAGTGTCATTCCCAATAATTGAAATGTACAAATATTTCAACTTAGTTAGGAAGGCATTCATATCTACAACATCTTGTTCTCTAAGTTCTCTACAAAATGTAATGTTCCAAGAGAAACCTGGGTGGGAATAACCACATCAGTGATAGAGGCTTTTTTTTTCTTTCCAAAGTAAGGCAATAGAGACGATGATAATCCTCCCAGATTGGATTGTTGCCCCACCAAAGGTCTTCCAAAAACTTAATCCTATCTTACCAAACATCGTATAGAATATAAAGAATGATAGAGGGGAAAAGAGCAATAATGTGTTTCCAAGGACTACAAGAATTGATTCTAGAATTATGATTTCTATCCTGCCCATTTAGTCTTATGCCATATTTGCTTTTAAAATAACCGGAAACCAAAGACTATCGGTTTCTAAAGGGAATCCCCATAACCACTTACCAAGAAGTGCCAAATTTCTCTCGCTAATCTTAACAATATATAAACCCCATCCTCCATTGACTTACAAACCTCTTCCCAACTAACCTAGTGGCCTTTTTGCCTGCCCCTTCCTATAGATAATCTCTTTAAAATTTATCAAGTCTATTTGTCACTTTAGCGGGAATTTCAAACAAAGAGAGGTAATAAATTAGAAGATTTGAAAGAGTGGACTTTATAAGAATTATCTCTCCCCAAAAGAAATGTATTTCTTCTTCCACACTACAAGCCTTTTTTCAAACTTCTCTACTATAGGGTCCCAAAATTTGATTGCTTTAGGATTGCCCCCAAAGGGAGACCAAGATAATGCAACGGTCATCTATCCTCCTTGCACTCCAAAATTTTGGTGAAAGTTCTCAAAGTTCCCCCTCGAAATGGATAATCGCCATGCTACTCTTACTTTTTTTTTTGATGGGTGAAAATATATTAAAGCTCCAAAAGGGAGAAGCATATCATGCTACTCTTACTTAGATTCACCTTAAAGTTTGGGACAACTTCAAAACAGTTTAAGATGCTTTTCAAAGTCAAAACTTGATCCTCACTTGTCGTCCGCATATTGAAGATGAGAAACAACCACATTTCTTCTCCCTACTTAACTCTCTCTAAAGATGAAGGGACTCCGCCTTAATCAAAATTTCACTTAGAATATCAACCAAAAGAGTAAAAAGGAAGGGGGAGAGAGGGTCACCTTGACGCCAACCCCCAAAGGATTTAAAAAAGCCTTTGGATGTCCCATTTATGATAATTGCAAAATGGAGTGCAGTAAAGTAACCTTTCATTCATAACCTCCATTTTACGCCAAAATCCTTCTTCTCAAAGACACTACTGAGGAAGTTCCAATCAACTGGGTCATAGGCTTTTTCAAAGTCCAATTTATAAACCAACCCCATCTTTCATATTTGTCTTCACTCCTCCAGACATTCATTTGCCATGAGAATAACATCTAAAGATTTGGTGCCCCTTAACAAAATCTCCTTGAGAAGGAGTAACTACAAGACTTAGTACCTTCCTCAATCTTAAAGAGAAATTTTTAGAGATGATTTTGTAAATGCTTCCCACCAAGCTTATTGGTCGAAAATCTTTAGACTCTAAGATTCCATCTCTCTTAGGAATAAGAGCAATGAATGTGATATTCATACTTTTATTAATAATTCCTCTTCCAAAGAATTCTTCAAAAACTTCTGAGAGATAATCCTTAACTATCTCTCAACACTCTTTAAAGAATGCTAAGGTGAACCCATTGGGACTCAGTGCTTGGTCACTATTAAGCTCAATGATAGTTTCAACACAATCCCATTGAAAATTTGGAAATAAAATTCTTCCCCCATCTCCCATTAGCAACAATATGGAAAACTGGTAGTACCACCTCCTCTTTTATCCATTTGAATCTAGATTTTTGTCTCCCTCTATCTTCTCTTCTAAAGACCTCTTTAAATTCTAGTTTAAGCTTCTCTCTTTTATATCTTTCTTCCACATCAAGGTCTCTACTTTCTTCAATCAAGTCTATAATTCCCATTTCCTTAAGGAAATGGGCTTTCAATTCTCCTATTAAACCAAACATAGTTGTTCCACTCTTTTAGGTTAGACTTCACAAATTGTGATTTCTTCATAACTCGATGGCCTACTCCTCTAGTTGAAGAAATTTTGGAAATGCCATTCTAAACAGTGATCCCATAACTTGAGTGAAGTTCATTTGAGTTCCACTCTCAATTCTTGCATCCATATTTACCATTGATCACTCTCCTTCATAAATTAATTTTCTCTTCTACATAACTCCATAGCTCCTTATCCATGGTTCATAGTTCTCAATATTTTAAACCCAACCCCCCACTGTTTTTGGAGTGCGAACCCTCTTTCATTCTACCAAATGGTATTTTTTTGGCGCCATCCATATCGTCCCAGTCCCTTAATTATCCCATAAACAGCCTTTAAATCCATTGTTTATCAGTCCCATCTTTCTTCCTAACCCCCTCTATTTTTCGTCAACCTATTCAGCCTTATTACTTCTCTAGGACGTACAATTACAATATCCTAATTATAAACCTGGCCTCTTGCAGTAGAGATCCAAACACCCAATTATTCAATTAATTTCAAATAAAAAAACCCAATTCAACAGTAATTCAATAGGCGTAACAACGACCAATTAAGTGAAATTTAAACCAAATGAGCTTCTAATTACCTGCAAGACAACGGAGTGGATAACATCGGCGTACTTCACCGCCAAATTAAGTGACATACATCGTGCCGGTGCAATGACGTAGCACCGGATATTACTCCTCGGGATCCCACCGAGACGTTCCCTATGATTCACCACCACCACCGTAAGCAGTGCCGCCACTCCAGACCCCAGTGAATGCCCGGCAAACACCATCTTATACGAGGATCCGTGATCGACCCACAAACGCTGCAACGTCTCTGATTCTTCGTTCAACAACCAAATCGCCGATTTCAACAATCCGTGATGAACGTAGCCGCCGTCGAACATTTGCATTCCCAATTTATTGTCTAGCAACAGCTTGTAATCGCTCTCTTTGACGAGATTGAGGCCACGGATGGCGAGGATGATTTCGTGGTTTTCATGATCGGCGTAGATGAGGTAAGGAGGAGCCTGGCCTCCGGTTTGCTCGTATGTGACGCGCTTCACGACCCAATCAGGGTTCATGCCGTATCCACCGTCGGGAGGGAATTTGGGGTTGCGGAGGTCGTCTTCGTAGACGGCGAGGATGACGCGGCAAATGCGAGGAACAGGTTCGAACTCTTCAGGGGTGGCTAGGGTCCAGGTGGCGCTGTCGTCGGAACCGACGTAGGTGCAGCGTTTCCAGACCCAGCGAGAGACGCCTAAGCAGACAACGCATTCGACTCCGCAGGAAACGGACATTTTGTTTAGGGTGATTAGATCTGGCGCGTCGGTGATGATTTTCGATTTGGGGTTTAAGAGGAGAGGGGGACGTGTGGGGGGATCCGATTCGAGCTACGTTGGAGTAGAGAAGGCTCTGTCTTCGGTTTGGGGGCTCTCACGTGGTTTGCTGGACTGGACCAGGGTGTTCAAACGGATCAGGTAGTAAAACTTCGCTGACTAACGATGACCGATCCCAATGATCGTCCACAATATGAGCCACATGGCAGACTTTTAGAGGACTCTGACCGTATGGATGTTTGGCCAATCCCTAAGTGGGCTTACAAATAAAAAATCAGAATTCCTTTGTACCCAAATAATGGTCAATAATGCTCAAATTTCTACCGTTAAAATCAACCCATCTAAATGACTGCAATCCAAGGCTTAGAAATCACTAATCAGGTTGATTTTTGATTTGTAGGTCCACTGTCAGCGTCCTCAGTAAATGTGCTATGTGGCTCATACTGTTGGCGGTCAGCGAATTTTTATCCTCATTACCCTGACAGAGTTGACGTGTGTCCTCTGCTATTCTGGTTCGTCTTGGCTTTGAGCCCTTGACAATTTTTTCTTTTGTAAAAGGACCCAGACCCGATAACCCAATGGACCCAATCGATTTGCTGGCTGTAACGTGTGAGGCCATTTTTAATGACATTGTTGACCCGAGAGAAGATTCGCTGGCATCGGGAGACGTCAAACTTTGAAGTCTCCCCACCCCTACCCAAACTCCAATCCCTTAACTCAAACCGTGTGATAGTAGACCAACAAGAATTAATATTTCCCTGTCAATCATACGGGAGCCACCTCCGTCATGTGGCCCTTGTTTTGCGTGAGGGTGATAACGGATTGGGGGCGTTACCATTTGTTTCCGTATGACGGCCGTTATTATGGATTGTAACGCACAAGACCAGAAAGGGGAATAAATAGATCTAAAATTCAAAATTAGTAAAATTTATAATAAAAAATAATGGCTTTTTTTTTTTAAACAAATTTTCATAAAACAACCGAAGTTATTTTAAAAAAAATGGCCGTTATAAAGAAAATAACGGTCATAAAGAAAATAACAATAGTTATTTTCTGAGTGTTAAAGCGACATATAACTGTAGATGTTTTGATATGCACGTGCTTATGTGGATGCAACATTGGAAACTTAGACACGTAGAATACTTAAAGATATGACAACGATGTATAGTCAACATTTGGGTGGCATAAGAAATATAGGATTAGAGGTCAAGAGAAGTCCACATGACATAATCATGACATCGTAAGGAGTCGTGAAGACGACTTGTCGACTTTATCCATTTTTCAACATTAAGTGTTTGTAATATTTTTGTGTGGCCCATACTTAATCCACGGTTAATAAAACCTGGGGTTGAATTAATTTAACTTGGGTACAAGACAAACAACCAAACATCAAAATTGGAAAATGGCTAGTGTGTTGTACAAGTTTTGTGTGTTTGGGAATATAAAGGTTATAGATAATACAACTTACTAAAAATGCACTACCTATAGGATTCTTTTTTCCTTAATAGAGATTCATATATATAAGCTAGTTTATGAGAGGACGTCTCACACTTTTCAGCCTTAGGAACAGCCCCATTGTGATCTAGGTTTTCTTTTAGAAAAGGTGAAGACGTGCTATGTTTCTTTTTCTATTTTTCAATGACTCTGACGATTGGACGTGGTTGCAGATTTGTGATCTCACTTCATCAAATTATTGATTTTTCTTCATGGGTTCAGGTATGTAGTTATTTGATTTATTATGAGCATGTGTTTATGAGAATGATCTAGAGAGCATGATCTTCCGTGTTAATTCGTCATGCTATTCGTGTTATTTATTTTATAGCGTGACGTTGACGCATAGACATCACTTAGGGACTGACATACTGATAGAGAAGAGTACACGAATGAGTAACTAACACTTATGACCAATCAATATGGCTATAGATGTCAATCATTTGCATACTATTTTTTCTGATTCGAGACGATGTGAGGTCCCTACTGTAAATGACTTGTATCGGGTGTGACGGCATGATATTGTCCAGACCATTGTTTAAAAAATGGATGTTGTAACGAAAATTACAGCCATTATAACGGATTCGAACCTCCCCTGTTACATTATGTACCATTTTAACGCTCAAAAAATAAGGTCGTTATTATAACGTTTGTTATTTTTCCGTGATAACAAAAATAATGACCATTATTTTTTAAGAAAATTTGTTAAAAGAAGCCAATTATTTACGTTATATTTTGATATTTTTTCTATTGAAAATTTGAAATTCAAATTTTGATTTTTTAATTTTAACGCCATTTTTTTCCGTTATTTTCTATTTTTGCCTCAGAGTGTTACAATTCGTTATAGGGGACCTCCCCTGTTACATTATGTACCGTTTTAACGCTAAGAAAATAAGGTCGTTATTATAACGTTTGTTATTTTTCCGTTATAACAAAAATAACGACCATTATTTTCTAAGAAAATTTGTGAAAGGAAGCCAATTATTTACGTTATATTTTGATATTTTTTCTATTGAAAATTTGAAATTCAAATTTTGATTTTTTAATTTTAGCGCCATTTTTTTTCTGTTATTTCTATTTTTGCCTCAGAGTGTTACAATTCGTTATAAGGGACCTCCCCTGTTACGTTATGTACCGTTTTAACGCTTAGAAAATAAGGTCGTTATTATAACATTTGTTATTTTTCCGTTATAACAAAAGTAACGACCATTATTTTCTAAGAAAATTTGTGAAAAGAAGCCAATTATTTACGTTATATTTTGATATTTTTTTTATTGAAAATTTGAAATTCAAATTTTGATTTTTTAATTTTAGCTTCATTTTTTTTCGTTATTTTTTATTTTTGCCTCAGAGTGTTACAATTCGTTATAACAGCCGTTATAATGGAAAAAAGTGTAAAGAATATTTTCATATTCAATTTGGCAAAGATTCTGTTTGACATAAAAACATTCATGTAACCGTTTTTACCAGCACCAGTGTAGTGTAAAGATGTTGTGGTACGCATACTTCACCAACTACGTGAAAACTAGAAGACAGAGACGGTAAGAATCAGACTGTTTATGAAAGGAGTCATCTGAGTAACTACCAATTTATTGGGTTATAGATCGTGTACGCTCGATTAGTAAGGTAAGTAACTTAGTGGCAATAGAAATATGTTTAAAATGAATAAAATATAATGGTCAAACTTAGTCATTGGACAGACCCGAGTCTTAGTCAAAGATGTTGACTTTTGGAAGAGTCCGATCGATTGAACAAGTTTCAATTGATTAGACATATCCCAATCGATTGGAGGACTGTAAAATCGATTGGAGGCTACAAGGCAGAACATGATCAAAGCCCAATCGATTGGAATCTACGAGACAGAACATTATCAGAGCCCAATCGATTGGAGACCTCTGTAAAATCGATTGGAGCCTTCGGGACATAAACTTATTTGAGGCCAATCGATTGGACCCTAAATCCAATCGATTGGACATAACCCAATCGATTGGACTCAGAGTACAATGTACAATCGATTAGATTTAGCACGGATTGAGTCTTTCTTAGATCTGAAATTCTAGGTTCCACTCTTCCACATTCTACAAGACTAAGGGTCATGAATTCTATAAATACAATCCTTTTATACCTTCTCTAAACACACATAGAGTGACACAATACTTTAAGAGAGAGAATAAAATATTTATTTATTAGAGTGTCCATTCGAAGAACAAGAAGCTTGTTTCTCATTAATATCTTGTGAGCTTGTTCATCTTCTTGATCAAAGCCAAGTGCTTGATCAATTTCTCAGCTTAGGTCTTCAACTTAGATATTCGACATAGTTTCCTGAGTGTATCAGTGTGACTCAACACCTTTGAGCAACCTAGGGTTCAGGGTGTACTGAATCCTTCACCTTCGACAAAGGTGGGAGTGTTGAGAATTAAAATCAGAACAACCGATCGACGGTAGATTTGGGGTGTACCAAACTGAACAAGCGGACAAGGCTTTTTAGCTGAAAAGACGCGCGTGGATTCGTGGCGTTGATTCAGAGGACGTGGATGCATTGGTAGTAGGCCTTGGCTAATGTTGGAAGCTGTATTTGCAACGGTGCTGCATATGTAACTTTTGTTTCGTTTAACTTTTTAGTTAGTGATATTCTTTATTTGGACATGGTCCCGTGATTTTTCATTGGCTAAGTTTCCATGTAAAAATCTCTTGTCTTGTGTAATTGTTTGTTTGTATTCCGCTATCTATATTGATTAGACCAAATGACAAAAAGAAAATATACCATAGATGTATATTCGATTTGAGTCGGTTGTGATAATCCTTTATCAAACAGCTAAGGCATGCGATTTTCTCACTTACCAAAGACCAGTAAAATTGCTTATGTATAATTACTTTTAAATACCTAATCAACCCTCTTTTCTAGGTATATTGGATTAAAGAGAATTGACCGATTGTTATTTAAATAAGGATATCTTTATTGAGTTTGGACAGGTCAATGCCAAGAAAGGTTGCCAGTAAGTCAACTACGACTTGTCCTTAATGGCCTTGGGTGTGATTCACGATTCGAATCCAAGAATGCTCCTATGGCTCATAGCTCCAAGTACTGTATGAAGCCGAACTATCTTGTTCCTATCCTGGCTAACTAGAAAAGGGAAGAGCACCAGAGGCGGGACTTTGGAGGGGCTAGCAACTTTGGTCTCGTCGTAGAAAAAGTCTTCTTATTCGTGTGAGGCTAGTGGCAAAGAACTACTCGTTAGGGATCAATCCCCTATCAATAAAACTCCTTCGACGCCTAAAGGAAACCGGTAACGCCCCCGACCCATTCGTAGTTAGCAATTTGGCATACGACAAAGATTCGAAACGGGAAAAGTTCGAGTTTAATTCAGTTTCGGGATAAAAAAATTCGGTCATTGTTGAAATGTTATATTTGTTTAGTCTTAGAAAACCTGAATTTTACCAATTTTTTCATTTTATGTGCCCATTTAATACGTTTTCATTGTAAAAAAATGCACAATTCGTGTATTAAACGCCAACAATACGCGTTTTATTCGTATAGTCTTAAAATTCATGATTTTTTTCTGATTTTTTTTATTTTATACGGAAGTATTAAACGTTTCTTAAAAAAAAAAAAAAAAATTGGGTATTTAACTCTTATAATACGTGAATTTACTAACTAGGGATCGTTATAACGACCACTTTTAAACCTTGGTCCATACCAATGGGGGAGTGCTCAATTCATAGCTGTATCTCAACTTGCTAAAAAGATAAGGGGAAATCTATTTGCACTCCACAAATTCTGCAAGCACCCCGAGTAAAAACTTCGCAGAAAGCCCATTATGACTGCCCACAATAGGAGCCACGTGGCACACGTATTGAGGACGCTGAACATATGGATGTTTGGCTAATCCCTACATAGACCTACAAACCAAAAACCATCCTGATTGACTATTTCAAACATTTGGATCCTTGTACCCAAACAATGGTCAGTAATGCTCAAATTCCTACGGTTAAAATCAACCCATGAAAATAACTCCAATCCAATGCTTAGACATCACTGATCAGGATGATTTTTGGTTTATTGGCCCCATATGGGGATTGGCCAAACATCCATACGGTTATCGTCCTCTAGAAGTGTGCCACATGGTTTTTATTGTGGATGGTCATGAGGGTGGTCATAGTGGACGGTCAGCGAAGTTTTAGAATTTGTGGGTGCAAATAGATTTTCCCAAAAGATAAATAAAAAGGGAAAGAATGTTAAGGTAGACATGAGGTTCACAATCAGGGGCCGTGGACGTTAGGTAAGAGCCATTAGATTGTAATTCTTTGACATGCACACGTTAGTTCCAATTATGAATTATGTTTCATCTTTCATTTATATCAAAACATGTCTTCACCTACTAACGAAGAACCACTGATCTACTTACCTACAAAAAAAATCCCAAAAATGCAAATAAATTGTTGTATCTTTTTTATCAAAATTTAAGATAGTTCCACACCTAGTCGTCTAGTTGAGATGGTTATTGTGTACCCTCCTCTTGTTGGAGGTCGTGGGTTCAATCCTACAAATGCAGGTTTCCTCCTTCAGCAGCTGTGCCACTGGGCCAGGGAGTAGAAATCCCCTTGCCACTGGCCCAAGTATAGCCTGACTTCCCGTGGCTTCATTCACGATGTGACTGGTCTAGCGTTCCAACCCTCAACCGCATGGATAGAACTTTGATGACCGGGCCCTGTCATCGAATCAGTGGAGCACATGTAGAGACTGATTTGACCAAAAATCAACTTGATTTATATGATTTTATATGTTATCTAAATCATGGTTTAAAAAACGGCGGTTATAACGGATTCAGACCTCCCCCGTTACGTTACGTACCATTAAAACAACCAAAAAATAAGGGCCGTTATTTTTCCATTATAACGAAAATAACGACCATTATAACGAAAATAACGACCGTTATTCTCTGGAAAAGATTTTGAAAAAAATGGCTGTTATTTTCGTCATTTGTCGTTATTTTTTTACGTTATATTATGTTATTTTCTGTTTTTGAAAATTTGAAATAAAATTTCAAAATATGAATTTCAGCGCCATTTTTTCCATTTTTCCGTTATTTTCCTGTTATTTTCAATTTTTGCTCTTGAGCATTACAATTCGTTATAACGGAAAACCTAACACCCCAGTCCATTATACAGTTACAACGGCCTCTTTTAAACCTTGATCTAAATGTCCTTGTAATTTTTTTTCCTTTTTCTTTTAGATGGGTCCACAATTTGGACAGTTTAGATTGATAAGAACATTATCCACCTCGAGTGGTGTGCCTATTTGATAGTGATTGATGTAATGGTTGACTATTACAGATAAAAAATGACAGGTAAAATGAGGGGGACATGTCTTAACAGTGTGCAACGTGTCTTATATTGTGTCCAGTAATTTTATCTGTCATTTTAGATCTGTCAATGGAGCCCGACCCTTAAATTTATCTGAAGCTGGAATTTTGTTGGAATAGTGACGGATGTTATGGTTCTTATTATTAAATTCTATTGAATGCGGTGCAGGGTGATCTGTGCTTGCAGGGTGATGTGTCTTTTGACACTAAAAAGACCTAAAAACACCGCCAAGTGAATAAATTGAAAAGAAGGAAAGAAGTAAAATTAAGGACAATTTTGATAATATTAAAATGTCGAGACGTAATCCATGAAGGGACTTCCTACATACATAAGTAGATGACTCGATTCCTCGAAAGGGGTCCAGCCAACTCCAACCATAAGTGTCTCTCACGGTCGAGTCGAGTCGAGTCGAGTCCCTCAGTATGTGCCAACTCCAACCATAACTCCAACCCAGTCTTTTTGCAACGTACCCATGTGCTTTTGCTTTGAGGTCTACGTGCCCAGAACTCATTGGCCTGTGATTGTGTGATTTGCGATACGTTGTGACCAGAAGTTTTACTTGTATGGGTCTGGCTTATGCAGGTATATATTAAAGGGTCAGGCACCGTTGACAGCCCTAAAATAACAGGATTCTGTACAAGACACAATATATGCCACGTGGCATGCTCTTGGAGGACTCTGACCGTATGGATGTTTGCCCAACCCGTAGGTGGACCTACAAACCAAAATGCAGCCTGATTAGTGATTTCTAGACGTTGGGTTGGATTTATTTTCATGGGTTGATCTCAACTGTGGGAATTGTAGCAGTATTTGAGGTACAAAGCTCCAACGACTAGAAATCACTAATCAGGCTGAATTTTGGTTTGTAGGTCCACCTTGGCATTGACCAAACATCCATGCGGTCAGAGTCCTCTTAAGAGTGTGCCATGTGGCACATATTTGTGTCCTGTACAGAATCACATCATTTTAGGACTGTCAACGGAACCGGACCCTATATTAAATTGGTGGACCCTACGCTACATTCTCTCTCTAATGAAAAGGAGGATTATTGCTCACGCCACTCCCAGACTCAAATGGCGGAAACGTGGGCTCTTCGTGATGGCCTCAAACATATTGGGATACCGGCACCCTCACCACTTTGGATTGAGACTGATTCCGAACTGCTCGTCCGTTGGATCATGCCACGCTCCAAGCCTCCTTGGGAACTCTCCACTCTTTTTGAGGAAATCTTCCAACGCTTAATGCTTGCACCGACTTGACGGATAACCCACCAGTTCCGTGAAGCTAATTTGGTAGCCCATAGGCTAGCTAATTTTGCAGGAGCAGTGGTGCCTCAGTATACCACCCTGCCTCCTTTTGTAGGAGCTACTCCCCCTTTGTTTGGACAAGTGCTCGGGTTACTTTCCGATGACCAACGGGGCCGTTGCTTGTTTTGATCAATTCCTGTTGATAAATAAAATAGCCTTTGCACCAAAAAAAAAAAAAAAAAAAGAGAGAGAAAGAAAAGGGGGAGATTTTTTGATCCTACAACTTTTTGATTTAATAATCTTCAACCTATAGTTATGTGCCACCTGTCCTATGGTTAAGGTGGCCCTTAACGGTAGTTACCCTTAACAGTGGAGAAGAAAAGCCAAGACATGTGGCACTTAACTATAGGTACGTGGCAGGATCACTGAATCAAAGTGAAAAAAAATTCTCCTAAATAAAGGTTTTTGATGTGAACTTATTCCATGAGTTTGAGGTTCATCATCCTCAATGGATCCTGATCTATGTTAGACACGTGTTGTCCAATGAGTAGGGCATCTTTCGATGAGTTATAGCCTTGAAAATCAAATATAATTGATTGCACACTCTTATTACTTCATTTTAGAGTAAAACTTGCTTAATTACTTGCGTGACCACCCATAATATGAGCCACGTAGTATATTACTAGTGTTATTAGCCCGTGCGAAGAAATAAGAAAATAAAAAAAATGTGTAGAGACACAATGAAATGATATGATATTATATATATAACATTACAAATTTTCAAGAACAGAAATAAATTATGATTTAAAGTTAAATGAATACTAATGAGTAATTACAATCAAACTTTCTCAAGAAAATTAAAATTATGATTTTAAAAAAAATGAGATCAAAACTTTCTAAAACCAATTTCGAATAAAGGATAGGAAAAAGTAGCAACAAAAATGCCTCCTCCCATATGCTGCCAAATAAGCAATTAAACAATCACCAATCATAGTGTATAGGTCCACCAAATTTTTGGACAAACATTTATGAGAGGAGGCCACAGCCCACTAACCAAATGGATGTTTATCCCACCCCTTGTTGAATATACAAACCAAAAATTAACTTGAATGGTTATCTCTATCCATAGATTTTACTACTTTTTAGGAATTATTCTACCTAACCATTGGATTCAAGCATGTTTTTTTAGTAGTAAATCCAATGGCTAGAAATCATCAATCAAGCTGAGTTTTAGTGTTTATCCATCAATACGTGGGCAGAACATCCACAGTCATTAGGTCTAAACAATGATCTATGTAGGGCCGCGAGAGTCCTCTACATCGAGACGGCCTGATCGCAGAGCCTCGCGAGCTGTAGCTAGTCCACCACATTCTCCAGCGTCAACCGTCTAGCTAACCCATCTCGTGCATCTTTGCTTCAACTGGGATACCGAGAACACATGCGACAATGCCAACATGTAGATCCCGTAACTGTCCATGTCCTATGTGCATCTACAACATCATTTTTCGTCTTTGTTTTGGCTCGTGGGAGAAGAACGATGACATGAGGAACTCCTTTCTTTATGCAGATTGTGGTCCCGAGTATCACCTGGGAATTTACCTGTAGCATAGAACAACAAAGAAATAAATATTTGTAAGATTAGAGAAGGGAGACGTTGGTGATGGTGATGTAGGTTTTGTGATGGGTGGAATATTGCAGTTCCATTACCAGTCCCATCTCTTCTTCTTCTCTTCCTATTGTTGAAATAATTATTGTGGAGGAGATCTTAGCCATCTTCCTCAACCGTAAAAAGGGATGTCTTTACATCTTGAACTTGAAATGTGGAGACGGTGATGTTACCTTTGAATCATGGTACTGAAGAAGGTTGGTAAGCAAAGGAACAGCTTCCATAACAAAGTTAGCCGCATCTGAAGGAAGTTTGAAATCCATATTTGCAGCAGTGGATAACGCTACTCGCTGAAACACAACATTAAAAACAAACACTGATTTATTAGGATCGAAGAGGCAAAGAAGTTTAATCTTCTCTATTGATAAAGGGATCACTTGAATAGAAAAGCTTTCACTGCATGAGTCACCTGAACTCCCGTAGAGAAGAAATCAGGAGGCTTTGTTTTTAAGCAGTTGAAAGTTGAAACGGCATGGGGAAGGGGGGAAAAGAGAGACGCCTAGGCAGGCGGGAGGGGGAGACAGAGAGACGACGTTTTGGTTGGAAGAATACATAAAGAGACGTTTTGGTTGCAGTAGATGTTCAATAAAAAGTCTAAAATGCCCTTACTTTTTTAGTAATTTTAATTAAAGGATCAATGGTGTTTGTTGGAAAAGAAATTTTTTTTGGGAGAGGGGCGTTTCTGTACGTGGAGAGTTCCCCGTCACCACTTCTCTCCTTTGATAGAGGTATTAATTTTGGGAGAGGGAGAGGTTTCTAGGTTGTAGAATTTTATAATATTAAAATTTTCTTGTTGTTACGTATGGATGTTTAAATAGATGTTTTAAGAGATATTAAAGGAGTGGAGAAATTAAGAAGAAAGGGAGTCATGGAGAGAAGATAATTAAGGAAGAGACGTTTTTTGTGTGTAGAGAATCTAATGTAGGAACAAAGGGTATTTTTGGAAAAAATGATGAAAAAAAGATGGAGGGAGCGCCACCTCAGCAGTGCCAAACTTTAGTATAGATAACTAGTGTTATTGTCCCGTGCTAAAGCACGGGGTAAGAAATTAAAAAGAATTTCTTTATAAACAAAGAAATTCATAAAAATATAAAAAATAAAAACTTTCATTGTAACTATATAAAAATTAAAAAGAAAATATAATTAGACCCCTTGCATATAAAAAAATACCTACAAATTTAATACTATGCTCTAAATATATTTAGTAAAAAAATCTCCAAAAATATTTAGAATAATTATGTTACCACATCATTTAAAATGGTAATATAATTACGTAAGACTAAAATGTGTTATTGACGACTTCATAAATAAGATCTTTAAGATAAAAAAAACTACAATAATATACAATAAGCAAGACATCCTTATTAGTTTACAATTTTACATTATAATTCTTAACTAATACGGTCATATACATCAAATTGAACTTTTAAAAAAAAAGACAATCTTTTTTTATCTACATTCATACGTCTATTCATTCTTAAGAGTGTTCTTCGTAGCCGAGAGCAAAAATTGTCTCAATTTCTTTTTCTTTGGCTTGATGCGCTACTTCTCAAAGCTCAAGGTCTTCAAAAAATATATTCACCCGTACTTCTGAAATTCTGATAAGTGATCATGCTACATAGGATCAGCCAATCACATTATTCTATCAGTCCAAGCGGGTGCTAAAGAACTCGGCAATTGCTATTAAGAATAAAGATTTGCGTCAATTCATCAAGCTATTTTCAATCTGTTATATACATATAGAATTAAATATTTATTTATTTTAGGTGGATAAAAAAAATTTGACCTAAATAGGCTCCGATTAATCTGAAAAAAAAATATAGATAAAAAAATAAAAAAAAAATAAAAATTTAAAGGAGAAGTGGAGGAGACATGCTTGCAATTTTTGTGGAGAGTTGTATAAAGATCATTGATGTTTTCTCTGTCCATGTACAATTTTTGTTTAATTAAACAGAAAAAGAAAAAAAATAATGAAAAAATAATCTAAAAAAGAGAAAAAATATACAATGAGGCAAAACAAATACATGGTCAATAAGTTGATTAGTCCGCATCAATGTAGAGAAATTTTTTGCTCCTGCATCTTTTGCTAGGAGACGTTTCAACCATTGGACAATGGAGGGAGAGATTTTATAAGGAAAGCAGAGACATTTTAGGAAGTTTTAGGTAAAAAAAGTATAGATCGACATTTTAAGAAAGCGTAGAGATGTTTTAAGGAGAGTTTTAAGAAGTTTTAAGAAAATAAAGAGACATTTTAAGAATGAAAGACGTTTTAAGAAACCAAATAGACGTTTTAAGAGAGGAGATAGACGTTTTGGATAGTATATAACGGTTTTGGAATAATATACACTTAATGTAACCAATTCAATTTTGATAGTCATTAATTGCATTAATGCAAGAAGGAATAATAGATAATAGAAAATTCGGTGTCGATGACATGACACTCTGCATGAGGAGAGTGCCACGTCAACTTGATGTGGAGGAGAGAAAGGGACGCTGCCCACTTCTCTGTTATAGTATAGATATATAGATAGATTGGAGGACGCTGACTGTATGGATGTTTGGCCAATCCCTAAGTGGACCTGCAAACCAAAAATCGGCCTCATTAGTGATTTCAAACCTTTGGATCTTTGTACCCAAATAATGGTAAATAATACTCAAATTCATACGGTTTAAATCAACCCATGAAAATGACTTCAACCAACACTTAAAAATCACTAATCATGTTGATTTTGGGTTTATAGGTCTACCTATGGATTGGCCAAACATCTGTACAGTCAATGTCCTCTAAGAAATTGTCACACGACTTATATTGTAGGTGGTCAAGTAAGATTGACTCTTCAGTTTAGCTCTTAATTGGAAGACCAAACTCTTCTGGTGTTGGCCCACCAAAAATGAATGGCCTACCAATTGAACGGTTACCAGTGGGCTATCCGGTCAGAACCAAGTTAACAAATAGTAAACAGTCAAGGGGGTTCTCACTAATTTCATGAAGTATAGGGGGTTGTACTGAATGGCCTTATTGTTCAAGGGTAGTAATAAAATGCCTTGAAAGGAAAAATGTAGAAAGCAACTAAAGCAGAACCAAGATTCTTTTGCTTTGGTTCTTTATTCATCAGGCAATATCAAAAGCGTATTCGTCATTTGCAAGGTGATTGTGATGTTATTAGGTTCTATGAACGTTTACTTTCAAGATTCAACCGCTCGATTATAAGTAGATAACACTCTTCAATCCTAGCAAATTTCTTGTTAAAAAATAATAATTATCAACTTGAAAATACTATGAAAAAATTGGAAGCTCTGTATGCTAGAATGTTTTATTTTTTTAAATCTCTGCATAGAGGAAAGGACCTCCTTTTTATATAGTGCAATAGAGGTGAACATTTTAGCCTTAATCACTTCATTAAAGCTAAAAAAAGGTCATAAATGGGCAAAAAATAAATCTCAAATATGTAGAAAATCAATGGTCGTGAATGGTCAAACACGTGGAAAATTAATGATTTTAAAGAGTCAATAATCAAAACATTAAGGTCTGCAATGATTAAGTCAACAGTCAAATATTAAGTGGACTTTTGTCCAAAAAGATAGGCTCATTAGAGTCCAAAGTCCAGAGCCCATTCAGACCCGCACAACACGCGCACACATGTGATAGCATGTATTCAGGTTTGGTAGTTAAAATCATTTCAATGGAGCTGAATTTAATCTAAGAAATCTTCTAGGTGGGGTCCACAATTTGGGCAACACGTGTCAGATGGGTCAGACATAGGGGGTGTAATTTTGACCCACGACCTGGCCTGTTTATTCCGATAGTAGGCCCATCCTGCGGGCCGGGCTTGGGAGTTGAACACGCAACAAGTCCAATAGGAGATCTTAACGGGCTGAGCCACACGGCCCGGCCTGCAAAGTGGCCCATTAAGCCCACCCCTCCCTACAAAACTTGAATTTTAAAACCCCCTTCCCAGCAAAATTTAAATTTAAAAGTTTCCCTTCCCCCTCTTAATTTTGAACATGTAAACATTGTTTGTGCATCTCAAGGTGACACGTGGGCGGAGTAAATGGTAGCGATATTTAGGTACACATAGTAGAAATATCGAAGGAATCTTATGACATATGGTAATTTTCTAAAGGTTTCAATGATTTTAAAAGGAAGGGTTTCAAGTAGGAGGAAAATGTCTCCAACCCGATCAACCCGAGTAACTTGATCAAGCTGGGCTTCGGGCTCGGACTCGGACTCGGAACCATGGATGTCGGGTTGGCTAGGGTTGACTCTCAACCCAACCCGACCAAGTTGCAACCTTAGGAATGCTTGCTAGCTTCTATAAACTATATAAAGTGGTTTAGGGTTCACGCAAGTAGTCATGATGTTGAGATGCTGCGAGTCCAGCTGTATCCAAAGATGACACACGCGGGCTATGTAATCATTTTCTTACCTTTTTTTTGATTCCCATCCATTATCGAATATGGATTTGTCGCAATGTGCAATAGTCTCTTACTTTGTGGTTCCAACACACCCTCAAAGCTTTGCTTTATTCCCAAATAAAACAGAAAAAGAAAGGAAACGCATAACGACCACCCTTTGTAAGACTGACAAAATGCTCACCCATGTCATTATGAGCCACGTGGCTCTCTTCGACACCACCAACTGTTTATGTTTGGCAACATCAGCCTGATTGGTGATTTTAAGCTGTTGGAATTGAGTACCCCAAATAATTCTCCAATCCCACGGCTAAAAATGAACCCAAGAAAAAAACTCGACTCCACTTTAGAAGTCATCAATGCAGATGACTCTCGTGGCCCTACATTGCTCAATTTTTTGGGCCCACTGGCCACTTGAATGTTTAGCTCACCTATTGGTGAATGAACACATTAAAAATCAGCTTTATCAATGATTTCTATCTGTTGGATTTAGTACCCAAAAAAACATGATTGAATCCAATGGCTAGAATCAATCTTAAAAAAAAAATACTAAAATGTGTGACTAGTGATAACCAATCAGGTTGATTTTTGGTATGTTTATTCAACAAGGAGTGGGCTAAATATTCATGTGGTTAGTGGGCCCAAAAAAATGCACTACGTAGGGCTACGAGAGTCGTCTGCATCCAAAGTCCTCTGTTACCGAAGTAGCTCATTTCATGGTTTAAAAAACGGCCATTATAACATCAGTTATTTTCTGTTATAACGAAAAATAATGACCATTACTTTCAGAAAAAAAAAATTGTTACAAAAACGTCAGTTATTTTCCCATACGTTTATGTTTTTGCCCGTGCGTTACAATCGGTTATAACGGATAAAACGGTAACGGCCGTTTTTTAAGCCATGGCTCATATAGCTAGCTACCGAAGTTAATAATGGAAGATAAAGTGTGAATAGTTAGGGAAGTACCTGACGGACCCAAATAGTTAGTTGGGTTTGGGTCCATCCTTTTGGACTTAATTAAATATAAAAGTTAGGTCAGGTGGGTAATCCTCTGTATGCTGTATGCAAGTTTTTATTTCTAATCCAAACCCATATGAAATTGATTTTGTTTGGGTAAATGGGTCATCTTTCAAATCCCATTAATAATCCAGTTGGATATGGAATCATGGATATGTAATCGTACCCAACTAGAACCCAATCCATTAACCACCATAAGATCTCCTTTTCACTCGGGTGTCATATCAGTAAAGGAAAACCTAAGTGACTGGTAGTTACTTTTATGAACAAAATAAGCACTAAATAAGACTTCTAGCTCTCATGATTCCAAGTGTTGTTCTATCCTAGATTGTCCCAATCATTTTACTGTTTATCAAGTATGCTAATCATGGTTTAAATAACGCCCGTTATAACGGAAATGGACCTCCCCTGTTATGTTACCTACCGTTTTTACGTCCAAAAAATAATGGCCCATTTTTTCGTTACAATGGCCTTTTTTTGGTTTTTCAAAATAACAGTAGTTATAACGAAAATAACGTCTGTTATTTTTTGAAAATAATTGCTAAAAAAACCCATCATTTCCTTTATTTTCCATTGTAAATTTTAGACCCCTTTTTTCCCCATTATTTTATCTTATTTTTGTTATTTTTCATTTTCCCCCCTTTTTCCTGTTTTTGGTCCTGTGCGTTACAATCCGTTATACCGTTATAACGACACCCCCTTTTAAACCTATATGGTAATTTTTAACCTAATTACATATTAAACATAATTTCATTTAATCTGTTTATATTTTTATGTATCGAAACATATCGTATTTTTCTAATTTATAGTTCTACCTTCGTCAAGACGTTTCGTTCCGTTAGCTTATCGAGACATGAAATGTGATTGAGATTTTGAACCTTCCTAGCTGGTTTGGTAGCCAATCACCTTAGGATTGATGTGTCACCCAAACAGGGTCGGGTCATAATCTTCCGATACGTGTGGGTGGGACCGCTCGGTTTCATAAGCATTGCTCAAAAATGGATTAGCATTATGGTTTTTTTATGGTAATTTTCCGACTTGCCATCCTCATCACCCATAACCCTTTTAAGGCCCGTTTGGTTGTAAAAGGTTAGAAATTAGTATGATCCAAATATGCTTTTTAGTGAAAATTACTCTTTGAATAGATTTGCACCAACACAATTTTCAGAACATTTTACCACTGGTGCAAATTACAATCTGAAAACTAGCTAAGCACCAAATGGGTTTTGTGGTACATCAAAAAAAAAAAAAAAGCTTTATGCCCTTAACAATGTTCATCCAATGGGCCCCATGCTGAAAATATTCGAGACCAAAACACCAGCTTGATTGGTTTATTTTATCTGATTGATAAAAAATGGACATCTTAGACTTATCTTTCTATGATGAATCATGTTGATTGGAAGGTTTTTATTTTTTATTTTTTTAATCATGTTGATTAGAAGGTTATAATCAGTGAATTAGACCAATTTTAAGTTCACGAAATCACTTAAAAGTAGCCCATCTATCGATCATCATGGATTAATAAAAATGCACACTTGTGTGATAGAGACCTTCCACCTTTAAGTAACAACATCAATTAGAAAACTAGTGCAAAGGTGGAGAAACATTTTAGGCCCAAAAGAGTTCTACAATGACAAAAATGTCCCTATTTATATTCAACATGTAGTGGATATTGTAGGGGTATTTTTGAAAAAAAGTGGCAAGAAATTTGGTAACCTTAAAGTACTACACTTCCCAGTGAGAGCATCTCCAACAGGCTCCCTATTGCTGATTTTTCGTTACAACAGGAAGCACCTCCACTGATTCCCTAACATTTAGGGAGTGAATAGGGCACCCTAAAATTCAGCTGGATCCCTCTTTTTCAAAAATCAGCTTGATTAGTGATTTCTAAGTGTTGGAACGGAGTCATTCTCATGGGTTGATTTCAACTGTGGGAATTTGGGGGTACAAGGATCCAAAGGTTTTAAATCATTAATCATGCTGATTTTGGATATGTAGGCCCATCTAGGGATTGGCCAAACATCCATGTGGTTAGCATCCTCTAAAAGTGTGCCATGTGGCTCGTATTGTGGGCGGTCAGCAAAGTTTTACTCCTAATGAGTGAAAAAAGCCTGTTGGAGTTATGATCCAATGGCTCCCTACTCTAAAATAACTTTCACTACTTTTTCTATGGAAAGGGCTACTTGAGGGCTCCCTCAAAAAAGAGAAAATAAGGGTACTAGAAAAAAAAAGCCTGGTGCTTACTCGCAAAAGTGAGAAAATAGGGGTACCGGAGTGAAAGCCGCCTCAGAGTACGCCACCGTGGAGTGTATTCCCATTGAGGTGGCATGTTAGCGGAGGGCGTATACCCACGCACGTGTCGCGTTGGCCCGATGACCCGTTGGTATATATACTTGTTTGACCTTTCTCCAACAAGTCGATCTTTTGGGGTAAATGGTTGTTTAACATGGTATCAAAGCAAGAGATTCCAATATGTTACAGGTTCAAGTCCCTGACAAAGTGCTGAAGGGGGGATATAGTTGGAGAGTGTTGTTTGGCTGTGTGGCCAGCACTTTGCCTCTGTTAGACCTGTGGACCCTTTGATATACAATGTTATGCCTCCCTTTAGCAGCTTAAGCTTTTAGAGTAAGGTGGTTGTCAACAGAAATTCTTTCATATTTTCATTTCTTGTTTCTTGGAAAACCCAATTGGGAACCTGTTTTTCTAAGGATGGAAACTTGTTTCCCCAACTTCTCCTTCTCTGGAAATGAATGCATGAGCACACGCATATGGGGGTGAGACTCACTAAAAGATTTATGACTAAGATTCATATGTAGTATCTCTCTCTACAAGTTTATACATGGACCCTCTAACACATTATTTTGGGTGGTCATCAAAACACTATTGTTCCTTAGGTAACTTAAGGAATGTTTTGGAATATTCTATTTTTAAATTTGGAGGGATGGCTTTGAAAAATATGATAGTCAAGGGTCAAGTTTGAGAACTTTATAATGATTACACGAGTGCGTTGGACGATGGTATTTATACATTAAAAATACTTTTAGAAGACTAAAATGCCCTTATAATGATGTTGTAGATATTAGATTATATAGGGACAATTTTGGTAGAATTAGTATTTTTACATTTGAGGGGCAAATTGAAAATTGTGACAAACAGTTATAGAAACTTTATAACGATTATACAAATAAAATACCAAATAACCTTATGCACATAAAATTAAGTAATAGAAAAGAGTATTTTTGCAAAAAAAAAAAATGAAAAAAAGTTGGTCATCACAATTGGTACTCTTCATTACGAGTGGTAGAGATGTTATAAACTATTTTAGGAAAAAACAAGGCCCTGTTTGGAAATATTTCTACAAAAGTACTGTGGAAAAGCGCTTTTGCAGAAGTCTTGAAACAGTTGTTGAGAAGGTTTTTTTTTTTTTTAGAATAACGTGTGGAAGTTGGTATTGTTGTTTGGCAAAATCAACTGTAAGTTTCTGGATTCCGTTAAAATGTCAAAAAGAATACGCTTATATTTATATTTTGGAGTTCAAAATTTATAGCAGCAAGAGAGCAGCGAACGCATGTGTCGATGATCGTAGAAAATTGGTATAGTCGTGGCGAATATTCACGTTTTGGATGACGAAAACAATGATAAAAATGGAGTTTAAGAGTTCTAAAAGTTATTTTATAATATGGAAGAAAGAATGGGGAAAAAAAGATCAAAACGTGAGGCCGATTTTGATAATGATACATTTCTCAAAAGCGCTTTTACACTCGTACAAACCAAGCACTTTTACAAAAACTAGAGAAACACTTCCCAAAAAAATATTCCCAAACACTACCCAACTCCACTCTTGTTTGAAGGGTATAAAACCTAAAACTTGTCCTAATAAGTCGGCCCCACACTATTACAAAAAATGGCCATGACAAGTGGATTTGGACTGACCTCGGTAGCTCCATTGTTCAGTTTTCCAAAGAGGCCCGAAACTTCTTTTACTCGGCCATTTTTAGAAGAGAACACGTGCACTGAGCACCATGTCATGTGCGTAGGTCTACAAATGGAAGAAAGTCTGATAAAGAACATTCCATAAAAGAGGACAGCTACTCATGAAACGTTCACTTGAAACAACGGGGAACTGGACTTAAATTTTGAGGGTAATAATGTCATTTTAGTACGAAGTATAAAAGTAGATGATAACATATCATGATACTGTGCGTTCAGCTTTGAAAGGTATATTTTACAATACAGCTGATGTTCATCATCCTTAGTGCAGTCTAACCCCTTAGGGGACAGGTGTACATGTAGCCTCTGAGCTCAGGAATTCAGGCTGTTCGATAAATTGGAAACCTATTAGATCGTCGTACTGCTAACACTTCCAATATAATGTGGCCAACCTGATAGGGGTCCATGCTTTACACATGAATAGTCCACCAAAACGACGGTCTAACAAACATAGGTACATCGAGGATGATGCACTACAATGTCAACATATAACAACACCCCACCTATCTACCAGTCCCTGACTCCCTCGTGAGTAGAATGTTGCTGACAGGCACCAAAGTTGCTGACCTACCACAAAATGAGCCACATGGCACACTCTTAGAGGACATTGACCGTATGGATGTTTGGCCAATCCCTAGCTGGATCTACAAACCAAAACTCAGCCTGATTAGTGATTTTCAAGCCTTTGGATCTTTGTACCCCAAATAATTGTCAATAGTGCAAAACTTGCACGGTTGAAAATCGACCCATGAAAACAACTCTAATCCAACGCTTAAAAATCGCTAATCAGGTTCATTCTTGGTCTATATGTCCATCTAGGGTTGTACCAAGCATCCACACAATCTGAAATCTATTAGAATGTTCCACGTGGCTCATATAATGGTCGGTCAGCAATTTTGCTGACCGGTGCCGGTTAGCAAAGTTCTACTCGTCCCTGTTCTTTTTCTTCGGTAACAAGAAACTAGAGGGGTGTAACAGTCAACAAAGTTGCCTCGACATCAGACATCATATCTTGTTATGACATCATTATTGTCTATATCAAGGGTCGATGTTTAGGTGGTAGTTTACTAAAGTTACAGCGGAACTATAACATCTTTGGCCTTCTGGATTTAATCCTTAAAGCCCAAAATCTGTTCCATCACCGTCTCCCCACCCTGTCTTCTTCCTTCCCTCCTACAAATTACAAATAAAAGAGAAAAAAAAAATCTCTCTCTGTAATAAAGAAGCTATGTTGGATCCAGGAAACGATTTGATTCCACCTTCATCGCCAACCATCTCTTCCGTTTCATCCTCCGATCTTGACACAGAGGTAAGAATCCCTCTCAAAAGTGGGTTTTTTTTTTTTTTTTTTCCTGCATTTTATTTTATTTTTTTTGGGTTGCAGTCGACGGGGTCGTTTTTCCATGATAGAAGCACGACCTTAGGGACATTAATGGGAGTGAGCTTCCCGTCAATTCCACTTAGGGTTGCGTCGCATCGTGAAAACAACGTAGTAGTTGGTGGTGGCGCCGCCAATGCTGGTGGTGGTGGTGGGAGGAAGAACAAGAAGGCGAGGAAGAAGGTGGTGGTGGTGGGGGCAGCAGAGAGGCGTCGACGGTGGTGGAAGCTTTGCAGGGATGATGTGGCGGCGAGGCCATCTTCGTTAGGTGACTTTCTCGAGGTTGAACGGAGGTTCAGCGATGGGGGATTTTACGATGAAGCGGCGGAGCTCGAGGGTGTGGTACCTTCATCCGGGAACGGTAATGGACGGCTCTTGTTTGCTGATGGAAGGGTTCTTCCGCCTTCACAGGCGGAGGCTGGCCCACCCACGGCAGGGACTCTCTGTAAATTCCCGGTTTTGCTTACTGGGATCTGTAGCGGCGGTGGGGAAGGCTAGAATTTTTGTAATTTTCTTTTTTATTTATGCAAAAGAAATTTCCTGTAGGGTATATGCATGATGATGACGTGGATAAGGACTGGCCACTTGGCAAATTCATATGGTTTTCTTTTAGATGAACGGGCTGGATTGGCCACGTCAATCCTCCTCAAGAAAAATCCGTCTATGCAGGGAAATTGTTTGGAGTGACAATCCTGAGCCCGACTCTACAAATCTACAGTGTTTCACTTACCCGCACGTGCTTATGTTCGGCATGTTAGGCTTTTCCTTGGATTCGCGGAGGTCGCTTTTGCTCACGAACGTCTTTGCTCACGGATGATCACAAACGTCCATATCAGCCACGTGACAGTCTTCGAGACCACCGACTGCACGGATATTTGGTCCCTCCCTAGGTGGACCTACAGACCGAAATAGTGTGACAGGTGTGTTTTAACCTTTTCGATTCGAGTCTTTTCACGGGTTGGTTTTTATTGGTGGAATTCGAGAATTATTTGAGGTACTGAAATCCAACGGCTAGAAATCGTCAATCATGTTGATTTTTTGGTCTGTAAGTCCACTCAGGGACCAGCCACTGGTGTTGGCCTCTTATGGGGAATCCAGATGGCTGAATGAGCCGCGTTTCACATTCTTACCCTTGCCAAGTGATCGGGTCCTAGAAGTTAGGCCCAGGGTCATAGAAATTAGGCCCAGGCCTAGATGATGGGTTGAATTTCTAAGCCCGTGCTAACCATAGCAGGGGTCGGGTTCCGGTGACCATCACCTTGGTGTACCCCCATAGAGGATGAATCAATGGCTGATTTTTGGTGAGGATGATCTCCTCACCATATAGATCACCCCAACAAAAAATCATCCCATTCTGAAATTTTTAACCCCGTTAAATGTGCTTTTCAGTTGACACAGTAAAAATGGACACTCCATAATTCTTCAACTTCTAAACCAGTCTATGAATGTCAGAATGATTTGAATTTTTGTGAGGATGATCTCCTCACCATATAGATCATCTTCACAAAAAATCAGCCATTGATTCATCTTTTATGATGGTACACCAAGGTGTTGGTCACCTGAACCCGACCCTTGTAATAATGCTATGGCTCAGGCTGCAGTTACCGCCCTAAAATGACAGGCTCCGGTTACAGAACGTGATATGAGCCACATGGCAAATTCTTAGAGGAGTCGAACCGTATGGATGTTCGTCCAATCCCTAAGTGGACCTCCAAACCAAAAATCAGCTTGATTAGTGATTTATATGGACTTATTTTCATGGGTTGATCTCAACTGTGTTAATTTGAGCAGTAATTGAGGTACAAACTAACTTTGCACTGGTTCGGACCAACTTCCTGCAACTGTAAAAACATAAACTTTTCATAACTGGTTTGAACCAGAGTAGGTTTGAACCAAAATCTGAAATTTAGAAAAATAATTCTTTTAAGTCCATTTTTACAAGAAAAATCTTTCCAAGTCAAAGCAAAAGGGTTCTAGTGATTTCAAACACACCACGGTTGGCTATAACAACAACTGATGACATTTTTAAAGCCCATTGGCTTTTTAATTATTCTCCCGCGTTGAGAACCAATTTTTTTGAGTAAATCTATGATGATGGTTATCGGTCATCGACGTTGAAGATCGATTGACCATAGTATGGCCACGTGGCACATTTTTATAGAACACTGACCGATGGATGTTTGACCCATCCGTAGGTGGACCCATAGACCAAAAACCTGCCTGATTAGTGATTTCAAACCGTTGAGTTTGACTCTTTTTCATGGGAATATTTTTAACCGTTGGATTCAAACATAATTTGGGTACTTAGATCCAAGGGTTAGAAAACACTAACAAGGCTCATTTTTGGTATATAGGTCCTCCTAGAGATGGGCCAAATATCCATGCGGTTAGTTGTCTCCTCTAAGAGTGTTGCACGTGGCAAATACTGTGGCCTACCTAGGGATGGGCCAAACATTGAAGTTGAGGGTGGGCAACGTAAGCGTGGTGTTGCACTGGCTAAAACTGTAGACCACCTAGGGATATGCCAAATTCAAAGTTGAGGGTAGGCAACTTCCCACGCATCGCCTCTTGGCTCCGCCACTAGCAACCATACAAAGCATATGAAGAACACCTGACCGAACGAGGGGCTGGCCAGGGACTGGACCAGACGGCTCTCGGTTCTTGAGCAAGCTCCTCCATTGCTTGGGAAGGTAGGGCACTAGCTAGTGGAGAATATTTTCAGTGTTAATAAATAGAGTAATTATGCAAAAAGTCTGGTTCAATACAAACCGGACCGAATTTATATATTCTGGTTTGAGTCTGTGTGTTTGCATCTTCTTATTATTTTTGTCCACTAAGGGTGTGTTTGATTGCACAGAAATATTTCCTGAGAAACTACGTCTGAGAAATGCCTTAAAATGGCTGATTGGTTGCAACTGAGAACACATATTTCAATCATGTGAGAAAATAAAAGCGTATTTTCGGATGGAAATGAATTCCGGGCTAATTAGGGAAAATTATCCAGATTTTTAATGGCTTGGTAGGGAAAATTATACAGATTTAAAATTGCTATCTAACATTGTGATCGTGCCAATAGAGGTAGGCCCAAAAGAGTGTGCCACATGATCATTTTTATATCAAACTTTTAGGTCGACCTCCCCGGATCCATGGATAAGTGTCGGTAAACCATGTGATCACCACCACCTCACACATAGTTATCCCTGTTACATGGTTGCCAATCAAACTGTGACGCTTATGTGAGCTGATCCTCAGAATTTTCATTATTTGTCTTGATTGTGACCCTTTAAGTGTTTATTTGTCTTTGATAGTGGGTGGCCCTTGCCCACGGCACTCCCTAATAGAGCATTTGTCAAAATCAGGTGTGAGCAGCTGAGATCCACTGTCTAGTTGGGGATAAGATCTCGGCCTCGGCCCTTCTTAATTTATTGAAGCCTATAAGAGGGGGTATAAGTTTGGAGACAACCACTGTCACTTGTTACATAGACGTAGCTCATGAAAGACGAGTAAATCTTTGATGACTTTTGCGGAACAAGTATGAGCCACGTGGCACACTTACGGACCACTGGATCCACCGATCTTGACGGTCTCGCCTTAGACAAACTATTTGTGGCAGGGGCCTAACATTGTCTTGAAAGAGACAGCCTGGGACGAAAAAATCTATGATACCGAGTTCGGTATCAAAATTTTGATGCCGAAGTCCCTCAATTTGCCACGTAGTAGACTCTTTCAAGCCCACCGACTCCATGAATATTTGGCCCACATCTTGGTGGCCCCACACACAAAAAATCAGCGTGATTGGTGATTTCTAGCCGTAGGATTTGAGCACTTTTCGTGAACATGCCTATGAAGTGGTTCCAAGCCCATGATGAAAAAGTGCTCAAATTCAATGGCTAGAAATCACTAATCACGCTGATTTTTGGTGTGTGGGTCCACCAAGATGTGGGCCAAATATTCATGGAGTCGGTGGGCTTGAAAGAGTCTACTACGTGGCAAATTGAGGGACTTCGGCATCAAAATTTTGATACCGAACTCGGTATCATAGATTTTTTCGTCCCAGGCTGTCTCTTTAGAGACAATGTTACGCCCCTGCCACAAATAGTTTGTCTAAGGCGAGACAACCCGAGACCGTCAAGATCGGTGGATCCAGTGGTCCGTAAGTGTGCCACGTGGCTCATACTTGTTCCTCAAACGTCATCAAAGATTTACTCGTCTTTTCATGAGCTACGTCTTAATTTGATGGCTGCAAAACGTAGTCGTTGATAAAGAGCAACAATTTTGGGCCCACTTAACCATGAATATTGGCCCACCATTTGATTTGATGGACGCACACATACCAAATATCAGTCTGATTCGTGATCTCTAGCCATTGAATCTGAGTATTCAAATTTCAAAATAAAAAAAGTTTCAAATCCAACAGCTACCTGATGAAAAACGGTCCAATCCAAATGGCTAGAGATCACGAAATCCAACGGCCAGAAACCGTAAATCAAGAATTTCCAGTAACGTTGGCAACGAAGCTATTAACGAGGGCGAGTGCATTGCTCGTTAACTTCTTCACGTTCTCGGTTCGACCATAGACGTCTGATTTCGTGTGTCCGTCGGAGACCTCATCGAATCCATCCGTACACGTGTTTACGTTTGTCATAGCGGCGCTCATCCACGTCTTCACGTTACTCATCCGAAATCTGAACTATTTGCTGGTATTGAGATGTCTCATCTCTTCGAGAGAGCGTCGTATCTGATAATCCGCGTCTCCGAAGGTGCTGATGCAATCTTGCAACGCGGCTTCGGATCCTGAGTCGACCCGGCGGGAGAGGTTCGACAAATAAGAGGTCATTTGACGAGTCTTGGAGAGGCTGACCGTGATGGCGACGATAGCAAGCTGGGCGGGGATTTGTTGAACGGTGGAGGCGTAGCGGGAGAGGGAGGTGTAGCAGAGTTCAGGATATAAGGTTGCACCGCAGCTTGTGCGGATGAAATCGGTGGCGCTGTGGGAATCTACGGCTGATATTGCTGGGAGAAGGAACAATAAGGTTGCTGAGAGCAGGGAGGGGATGGTAGGGAGTTCTTGGATTCTCCTTGCTCTCCCCCCATTTTTTGGGGTCTGTGTGTATTTGGAGGACGTGATTGATTGAGGGGCTGTAAGTAAGCACATCCCTTGTTACTTAATTACCAATATACCACCATAAATATTTTTATATTACTATAGGATACCTTCTTATGATTGGTTATTTCTAGCTCTAGCCGTTTGATTCCAGCATTTATCATGGGTGATTGTATCCAATGGATAGAAATCATACACCAATCTGATTGATTTTGTGTATATATAAACATGGGTCAGTGGGCCCAAAAGAATGTGCCATCTGATAGGTGGGAACTTCTAGATAGTTGAGCCAAGGTAGTATTCAGAGTACAGATTCTCACGTAGGACCGGGTCGCATGGCTGCCCTCCAAAATGCAACATGGCACACTCTTACAGTCCCATTGACCCATAAATGTTTTAGCCCACCAGTTGGTGGACCCACACACCAAATCAGTCTGATTGGTGATTACATTCATGGGCTTGTTCGTGAAACCCCATAATAGAAAAACAAAATCTCAAATTTAACAGTAGAAATCATCAATAAAATTAGGCTGATTTTAGAAATAGAAAAATTAGAACCCAAAAAGGACAATTTTAGAAATATGGAGAAAATAGAGATAGTTTTGGAAATTTAGCAATTGAAGAGGCAATTCTGGCAAAATTAGGTACCCAAAAGCACTGGTGGCCGGTGGCACACGCATGAATTAAACCAGGAAGAATGGGTAAAAAAAAAAAAATTTCTTGCACCAGATCATGTTTGGTGTCACTTGAGATAAGAGATCAAAGAACCTGGGCAGTCTCGATCTAAGATCATGGCCGACCTTGATCGAAGTCCATGAAGTCAACTTGACTTTCTTTTGTCAAATCATGTGGGCCTAAGGGTCAGTTTGGTAAAAAACCAGTGGAAGCAAAAAGTAATCGTCAAAGATGGAGAGGACTGTGAAGTAATTTTTTTTCTTTTTATTTGAGCCAAGGGTAAAATTGGCATTTGAAAAGATTCACTTAAAATTAGAAGTGTCAGTTTCAAATTTTTTTTTTTTGGCTTTTGGCAAAATAATTTTACTTCCACAAAAAGCAAGTTTTTGACTTTTGAGAAGGCAATTCCAAAACGGATACCCAAACTAACTTTTCAACGTTTTTACTTTTTGAAGCATAAAAGCAACTTATTTTGGTGTTGCCAAACGGACCCTAACTCTATTATGAATGGATGGGAGTAGAACTTTGTTGGCGGACACCTATTATAATGATGATGACGGACCACAGTATGAGCCACATGGCAAACTTTTAGAGACCACGGCTGTACAGAGGGTTGGCCCATCCCTAGGTGGACCTACATACAAAAAATCAGCCTGCTTAGTGTTTTCAAACCTTTGGATCTTGGTACCCTATAATAATGCTATAATTCCACGGTTAAAAAATATTTACCCACGAAAACTACTCCAATCTAATCCCATTATACAAAAGAAAAAAAAATTGAAATTACTCCAATCTGTTTTAAGTGGAATAATGGCCATTTTCTTAGAAAAAAACATTATTTTACCATTATCTTAGATGTGACATGTTATAACAGTCAGGGATGTTACGTGTCAGTCTATATAACAAAACATGGAAGTTGTCGTATCTCTTATCTTTCCGGCTTCATAAGATTAGGAGTGGTTGAGATCAAATCCATCCATCTAATCTGAACGATTAGATTTCAGCCACTCAATCTCCCTCATTTATTGGGTCACTCCCACTCATTTGATCCCCCGCGCAACTGATTGAAAATTTATTAAAAATTAAAAATTAAAAATTTGAATTTTAGTGCCGTTATTTTTCATTCTTTTATGTTGTTTTTCCTCTTTTTTTTTTTTTTTTTTCAATTTTGTTAGTGTGTTACAAGCCGTTATAATGGAAAAAACAGTTACGCCCCCAGTTCATTGTACCGTTTGAGTGCTGAAGGCACCCAATTTTTGCAAATGTTTTTGTCGAAGAGTGTTATGGGCACGGTTCATTTACTAGTCTATATAACAAAAGAGGGAAGTTGTCTTATCTCTTATATTATTCTATTTCATAAGATAAAAGATTGGTTGAGATCAAATCCATCCATTTAATGTGGACAGTTAAATTTCAACCACTCAATCCCCCTCATTTATTCATTTATTCGGTCACTCCTACTCATTTGACCCCGTGCGCAACAGATTGAAAATTTGAAATTCCAAATTTTGGTGAGCATGATCTCTATGGTGAGGAGATTAGCACCAAAAGTGAGCATCCACCCCAATCCTAGTGGTAGTAGTCTTGTCAAATCTTCCTAGCTGTCAGGAGATCTCCAACAAAGATCGAACCACCTATAATCTTCAGTCCTTTAGCTCCAAAGAAGAAGAAATGCCCTCTAGGCTCTAAGGAGTTCTCCGAAGAAAAAAGTTGGGTGCTCTTCATCTTGCGGCAATCTTATTCTTCTAGCATCCAAGGTTTAAAATATCTTTCCGTTTCGTTGTCTCGATAAGTAGATAAAACAACACAACTTGACTGAGACAGAACAAGATAATGGAAAACTGCTATATGTCTCGATAAGATTAAACTATTTTTAAGGCTTAATTTGGTTACAAATTTATTTTTTAGCATTTATATGTGTAATAAAAGAGATATACAATGAAAATGAGGTTTTAAACAAGTCTTAGTACTTAAATTACATTTCGGGCATGAGATGATACATTCCCTTATGTATCATCTTGGTACCCTACTGGAACGAGACGTCTCTGCCGAAACGGAACAAGACAGAACAGGATTTTGAACCACACTTACATCTACAAAAATCAGACCCTCCTCCACTCCCAACCTCCTAAAAAGAGAAAAATGTAAGGCAACGCAAAATCTCCCAAACCCAAATATAATAAATCAAAAGAACGTGATGAAATTAGTTGAAACTTTTGGAGGGAATGAGAACCAGTCAAGAAGGCTTGATGGCCTTCACAATAGCTAGTATAATTGAAGACAACTACATACTACTGTACAAACAGAAGAAAAGGGAATAAATCATGATATCAATAATAGTGACTAAATATAATAAACAAAAATGGAAAAATGCATTTCCAAATGAAAACTTCCAAATTTGATAATGGTATGCTACTTAGGCCCTGCTTGGTATCTAGTAAATATTTGTGGGATGCAAATATTTACCTCTACAAATATTTACTTTGTAAATGTTTACAGCTTCAAACATTTTCTGTGTTGCTTGGTATTAACCCGTAAAATCAGTTGCAAATACTTTCCACTGCTTGGGTGGAGGGTGTAATGCAAATATTTTCTGAGTATTTGATGAATCCAAAATAGGAGATGGAGATCACCTATGAACAATGTCAATGAATTGGAAGATCACAACCAATCAAACAACGGAACAAATGGATGAGAATCATGAGATGGTCCAGGTAAGTTGATTTTGGGCGGGAACCCAATGATCGGTTGGTCCGAGTAGAACTTTACTGACCGCCCACAATTTGAGTACGGGGAATGCTTTAGAGGGACACTGACCGTATATGAATGCTTGGCCAATCCCTAAGTAGACCTACAAACTAAAAGTCAGCCTGATTAAGGATTTCAAGCCTTTGGATCTTTGTACCCCAAATAATGCCAAATTCAACGGTTAAAATCATCCAATGAAAATGACTCCAATACAACTTTTAGAAATCACTAATCATGTTATTTTTTGGGTCTAAATGTCTATCTAGGAGTATAACTTTGCTGATCCTCCACAATGATTGCCCCTATAACCGCCCACAATATGAGCCACATGGCACATTTGTGGAGGATGCTGATTGTATGGATGTTTGGCCAATCCCTAAGTGGATCAATAAATAAAAAATCAACCTGATTAACAGATTTCATTGATTGATTTTAACCGTTGAATTTGAGCATCTAAGTGTTGGATTGGAGTCATTTTCAAGGATTGATTTTAACCATTGAATTTAAGCGTTATTGACCATTATTTGCCATTATTTGAGTACTAGTATCCAAAGATGGGTCGGGCTCAAGGGAAACCCATTTTTTACCCCCCATTTTTTACACCCATTTTGGCGTACCCACATCGAAGATGAATAAATGGCTGATTTTTGGTGAGGATGATCTCTATGGTTAGGAGATTATCCTCACAAAAATTCAAATCATTCCGATATTCATAAACTAGTTTAGAAGTTGAAGAATTATGAACTTTCTATTCTACCATGTAACTTGAAGACCCACATTTGATGGGGTTAGAAATTCAGAATGGGCTGATTTTTTGTTGGGGTGATCTATATGGTGAGGATATCATTCACACCAAAAATCAGCCATTGATTCATCTTCTATCTGGGTACGTTAAAATAGGTGTCAAAAACGGGGGATCCCCGAGCCCGACCCTCCAAAGATTTGAAATCACTAATTAGGCTGATTTTTGGTTTATAGGCCCATCTAGAGATTGACCAAACCTTGGTTTAAAAAACGGCCATTATAACGGATTTAGACCTCCCCTGTAACGTTATGAACCATTAAAACGTTTTAAAAATAACGGCCGTTATTTTTCCATTTTAATGAAAATAACAACCATTATTTTCTGGATTTTTGTGTGAAAAAACGTCCGTTATTTTGTGTTAATTTCCGTTATTTTCTGCTATTTTCCGTTATTGTTTTGTTTTTGAAAATTAAAATTGAAATTTCAAAATTTGAATTTCAGCGCCATTTTTTCTGTTATTTATGTAATTTTCTCATTATTTTTCATTTTTACCCCTGAGCATTACAATTCGTTATAACAGAAAATCGGTAACGCCCCCCGTCCGTTATACCATTGTAACGGGCCCTTTAAAACTTGGATGAAACATCCATATGATCAGCGTCTTCTAAATGTATACCACCTGGCACATATTGTGGGCAGTCATCACGGGCGGTGAGAGAATTTTACTCTTCATCTAGGGGCCAAATATTATATATATTTAAGGAAGTTCAAGCCAAAAAGTGAATGCTTGCGGCCATTTTTGGCAGCAAACATTAGCAACTCAAATCTTAAAAAATATAGACTACGGAAAATATTTACCTACACAAATAATTGTAAGGTGCAACCAAGCACCTAGAAATGCAAAAAACATGTTGCACATGTTTGTAAACAAATATTTACTGCGATACCAAGCAGGGCCTTAATGCCATTTATTTCAATTATTTTATGTTATTTCCGTTATTTTTGCCCTTGTGCATTACAATCCGTTATAATGGGAAAACGGTAACCCCCTGTCCGTTATACCGTTTGAGTGCGGAAGGCACCCAATTTTTGCAAACGCTTTTGTCGGAGAGTGCCGTGGGCACGGGAACACAGTAGTTGTCTCCCCATTTATACCCCTCTTATAGGCTTCAACAAAGAAGGGCCAAGATCTTATCCTCCCCAATAGAGGGTGGATCTCAGCCACTCACACCCGATTTTGGCAAACGCTTTGTCGGAGAGTGCCGTGGGCACGGGCCACCCACTAGTAACATTATAAAGGACGGTTTAAAGCCTTGCGTTTCACAACACATCAAGGTCTATTTTTGGAGTGAGAATTCGCTTAACTGGGTATCCTAGCCGTTAATTTTGTTGAAGTAGCTAGGAGGTCTCAAACTGTTATGTTAGCAAACAAAATTCCAGACAAGGTAGACTTCCATGGTGACAACTAATTCACATGAACATGATGCATCAACAAAATCATTTGATTAGATCGATTAGAAGAAGATTTCATGAAAACAAGATCGAACAACAAATCCAGAGGAAAATATAGCGAGATCATAATAGTAGAAGTAGGGATCTATGGAGCACAGCCATGGTCTTTTGGGCACACCAAAAATCTGTCTGATTGGTGATTACTAGACGATTTACATTCACAAGTACTCCGTACCATCATCATCCATGGTCCGCAGCACCACTGTATATTTCTTCGTAAAAGAAACAAGTCATAACTCGGGCGAGTTCAACTCACTTGCTTCTTTTTATTTCTTTCAATATGGAAAGGAGAAATGAGGAAACTTCTGCACAATACAAACAGGTGGCAGGTACGTGGAAGAAAGTAATAATAATTCCATAATAAGGGTCTGTTTGGACGACCATTTTTTTAGCCAGAAAATAGATATTTTATATAGGTAATCTTTTTCTGGATAAAAATGGCAATCCAAACGTTCCCTGTAATTCTATTGATATAGATTCACCTACATCACTAACTCCCACCGGTCAGAAACCGTCAATCAAGAATTTCCAATAACGCCAGCAACGAAGCTATTAACCAGCGCGAGTGCATTGCTCGTTAACTTCTTCACATTCTCGGTTCGAGCATAGACGTCTGATTTCGTGGGTCCATCGGGAACCTCATCGAATCCATCCGTACACGTATATTCGTTCGTCAGAACGGCGCTCATCCACGTCTGCACGTTACTCATCCGAAATCTGAACGATTTGTTGACACTGAGATCTCTCATCTCTGCGAGTGAGCGTTGTATCTGATCATTGGCATCGCTGAAGGTGGTGATGCAGTCGTGCAACGCGGCTTCGACTCCTGAGCCGGATTTGACGGAGAGGTTCGACAAATAAGATGTCACTTTCCGAGCCTTTGAGAGGCTGACCTTGACGGCGACGCTAGCTAGCTTGCCGGGGCTTTGTTGAACGATGGAGGCATAGCGTGAGAGCGAGGTGTAACAGAGTTCAGGATATAAGGTTGCGGCACAGCTTGTACGGATGAAATCGGTGGAGCTGTGGGAATCTACGGCTGATATTGCTGGGAGAAGGAACAATAAAGTTGCGGAGAGCAGGGAGAGGAAGAGAGGGCCCTCTTGGGTTCTCCTAGCTCTCGTGGCCATCTTTAGTGTTAGAGGACTAGATTGATTGAGGGGGTTTAAGTAGGCGATTCCACCAATATAAATAGTAACTGCGTGACACCGTATCATTGCCCAAGAGTCAATATAGAAGACTAATATTTGGAAATTATTCAACTTTGGAAGATTCTATAAATAAGACCCCCTACCTAAACTAAGTGTAATCTTTATATAGTACATGATGAACGGCTTAAATAGCTCGTGGATGTAGTAGTCCGATCGTTTTTTGGGGGATTCTGGTAAAAAACTGTCCCCCTCTCTTTTTCTTCTCTAATGTATGATGGTGGATCGGCTTACCAAGTCAATGATCATATAAGATGTCGGGTGCAACCAAGATCATTGACTCGATGCCAGATCGTGTGGACCAGATTGTCCCATCAAGAAATTGCATCAAAGTGGAGTGTCTAGAAACCCTAATGCCACTTTGCAATTGGACAAGATATCACATTGTTATGTAGAAATTCAGTGTTTTAAAAATCGGACCGGACCAACGGTTCGATCGGAAATTTTATAAATATCAGTTCGGTTCATATAGAACCTATAAAATGGAGTGAACCAACAGTTTTTCTTTTCAAATTCCATGGTTCAACGGTCAAACTTAACGAGAACCACCAATTTTTTTGAACCAACTAAAGACAACCAATGTTTTCATACCCAGACCGGTCATCCAACTGGTCAAGGGACTGGTTCAACCGCCGGGTACGGTCGACTGGGTCAACTTGCTACATGGCAACTCTTTGGGCCCACTGACACTTGAATGTTTTGGCCACCCCTTGGTGGACCAGCCGGGTCACTAGTTCAACCCCTGTCTGGGTTAACTCGGTCAGTGGTTCAACCGGCCAAGTAGAGAGGGTTACAAGAATGTGAACGGTTTATAAAAAAATTACTGGGTCAAGATCAACCTAACCCTATTTTGTGACTGGGTCACCGCGTCACGGTTCGGGCTGGTTGAGCCAGTTTGTTAACATTGAAGACAACAACTTGGACAAAGGCATGACATGTCTATGTACAAAGGATTGAAAAAGCTTAAAGTTGTCACTGATTCGGTAGTTGCAGCAGATTGTTTGAACAAGAAGGTGACATGGCCTTGGCAATCAACATTTTGTATTCAAAGCATTCTTGCTATGTTACATCATTTTAATTGTATTTCTTTTAACTTCACCTTTCGTGAGACTAACTGGGCTGCTGGTTTTTTGGCTTCTTTTTGTTCTATTGGCGTGAAAATTTCTTTCTTCATTCTTTCATTTCCTAATGATCTTTCCAAAATTATTGTGGAAGACACTAGGGATTGTAAATATGCTCGTTTGTAATTTTTGTATTTAATATAGCTGGTTGGGGTCCTGCCTAACCCCAAGCTTTTCCTTGCTAAAAAAACTTAGAAAAATTTGTGTTTCAATAGAAAAATTGAAGGTGCTAGTTTGCTCAGTTGGTAAAGTTTGTGGGTGATGATACCATAGACCTAGGTTCAAAACCCACCTTCACCGAGTTTCTGATCTCCTTACAAACAGGCTTACCTATCAAAAAAAAAAAAGGAATGGGTTTTCAATAAAAATCTTAAAGGAATTCTTTCTATAAACTCTATTTCAATTTTTTTTTTTTTTTATGTTTTCCTTTTTTATATAGGAAAGATTTAAGGCGAATCTAAGGGAACAACCAAAATAGGATTTATTTGAAACCAAATTTCCAAAAAGAGAGTCCCAGGCGAGTCGGCACGTAGGGACAAACGACTCATCTGCTGGTTTGAAGAGTCCATGCAGCACAGGCTTGCTTGAATCTCCATATAGATCCGTCGAGACTGCAGAAATTTATCTATGCCACAAAAGATTAAGAAAACTTCGCCATCTTTCGGTTCGAATGTCGTTGGATTAAATTATAAGACCCCAATCTAACGACATTCGAACCGAAAGATGGCGAAGTTTCTTAATGTTTTGTTTTGATAGAAAATGCATATTTCTCTTGATTGTGACCCTTCGTCCTATGTGACTCTAATAAACATAGTTTATAAGAACGTTGTAACAGCAGTTATAACGGTAACACCCTAACCCCTGTTAGATTATTCCAAAAAATGGAATAACAGACCAATTATGGCGGCTATTGTAAGGGAAATAACGACCATTATTTAAGGGAAAAAAAATTGTATTACCGTTGTCAAGGTTATTTTGAAAAATTATTAAAAAAATCATAATATTCTAACTTTTATTTGACAGATGTGATCTGTTATAACAGACAGAACGGTAATGTTAAGTGCCGTTATACTGTTTAAAACTTAGGTGTTTAACAACAGATAAAGGTCTATTTTTAGATTGAGAATCCTCCTGTCACTCTGTACCATCTCAACATACAATAATATACAAACAAGATGTCACTCTGTCCCATCTTAATATACAATTTATATTTTCACGTATGTTTTCTAATTTAAATTAACTAATCGAGGGGCAAGTAACTCCAATAATGCACCAATAAGATTTTTCTAATCGTTAATATAACACGTGATTTTGGGTAGTCAATAAAATAACACATAACGGATGGTTACAATCATTGTTTAAAAAATGGCCGTTATAACGGAAACAGATCAGACCTCCCCTGTTATTTCCGTTATTTTTTATTATTTTTCTTTATTTTCTGTTATTTTCCCATTTTTGGTCATGTGCATTACAATCCGTTATAACGAAAAAAAGAGAGAGAAAAAGTAACGCCCTCAATCCCTTATCCTGTTATAACACTACCTTTTAAACCTTGGTTACAATCATCCAAATGTATGTCTTTTTAAAATGGTATTGGACGGTTACGATCGTCGAAATGTACAACATTTTAATGGTATCATATTGTACAGTATAAAGGAGCTGATGGTTGCACCGGTCTGAATCCATGCACGGTTATCTTCTATATCAACACTGATGGATCGAAGATTGATCAGGTCAACAATGACAAATGGAGCATAAGATACATAAGAGATGCCTTCATAGTCAGTGACCACCGCTTCGAACTCTGATCTGCAATCTGTGTTATCTATATAACAAAACAGGGAAGTTGTCTCCTCCTCTTATAGGCTTCATATATCCAAGGGTCCACCTTTACATAAAATAAAATTTAGACGGTTGGATTAATTTAACAGAAAAATTGTCTTCCCACTTATACACCTCTTATCGGCTTCACAAAAGATGGCCGAGATCTTATCCCCCAAATGGACTATGGATCTCAACCACTCACACCCGATTTTAGGAAATACTTTGTAGGGATCGAGTGTCGAGGGCACGGGGCACCCACTATATATCCGTATAAGAAAACAAAGAAGTTACTTATCCCCCCTCTTATCGGTTTCACAAAGGATGACCGAGATCTTATCACCTCAAATGGATGGTGGATATAAGCCACTCACACCTGATATTGACAAACGCTTAATTTGTTAGAGAGTGGTGTGGGCACGGGCCACCTACTAGTCTACAACAAACAACAGTTGCTTGGACATGGGATTCATGTAAGGATATAATGATAGGGGGTTGAGGCATCTCCCAACCAAAGGGGCGAGGTAATCGTGACTTTTATGCTTGAATTGACAACGACATATACTACCAAAAAAATTGAGCAAAGGTTACGGACCAGTTTACTTTTCCCGACGGCTCTAAAGCGATGTAAAACAGTGTCGATTTACATGTAAGATTTGGAATTTTGTACTTAATTATTATTCTCAATCATCTCTATATCCCTACCAAGATATATATTTAATAAGATATGAGGTATGTGCTGAGATCATTTCAGTTTCGCTTGACGAAGACGACTCAAAGGAGCTTGCTGATTTGGGCGTGTGTGGCTGTGAATTTTATCGGTGTGTGCCGCCACATCGAAAGAAAAAACATGTGGTTTTGGTGTAGTGGACAATAGTGCACGCTAGCGAGCATGATATTTTGGCTTCAGGAAATGGATTACATACACCGCATGTATATGAGAGCTTATTTCACAATGCTATAAAATTAATCATGTGGCACAATCCCGTGGGACCCATATTGTCACAATCCTACAGGCCAAGTGAATCCTTCATGTCATGTGATCAACATATTAGGTGGGCCCCACATGCGAGTTTTTGTGTTATGTGTCATGTGATGAGTACTGTATCAATGTCCTGAGTACGGTGTGTGATGGGGTGCGAACGCACCGAATCATAAACAAATTAAAGTTGCACCGCCGATGGAATGGGAGGAGGTGTGAGAAATGATTTTGTAAAAAATATGTGCGATTTTGACTTCCCATTCAACAAACTTAATGCGTGACTTCATGAAACAAAAGTGCCAAGTCGCAATAGTTGGGCAAGAAATATTGTGACGCCATGTTTTCATGACAAATGCGACCTCATTCAGTCAATGGTCATCATATCTTTATTATTTATTTATTCGAGTCGTCCAAAAAATCTATTTATATGTTGAAATGGATTGGTTAATTTATAAATTAGTAACATTATCCCATGCACCCTTATATATATATATATATATATATATATATATTAGTGGGTGGCCTGTTCTCACGGCACTCCCCGACAAAACGTTTTTGTTAAAATCAGGTGTGAGTGTCTGAGATATATCCACCGTTCTGTTGCGATAAGATCTTGGCCTTTCTTTACAAAGTTTATAAGAAGAGGTATAAGTGCGGAGACAACCACTATCACTTGTTATATAGATAGATCAGGCTCAAGGGATCAACAAAAGTGAACTAAAGAATTCACTATTGTTCTGGGGCTAGGATTCCAAGAATCCAAAGGTTGTTGTGCTTTGGCATCCACTTGGATTCTCGGAGTCCTCGCTGCCCCCATATCATTAAAGTAATCTTTTGTTGGTCCCCTGATCCCGACCGTATAGATATATATGACCTATGATCTAGGGGGTTGATTGAAAGTGTTGATGTGGAAGGTAATAATGAACATTTGCATTGGCTAGCAAGGGTATACATGTTTCCCTCCATAAATTAACCTGCCGACTACTAAAAAAACAGACCATTGCATGATCCTTGAAATTTAAGTATTGTAGATCACAAGGCCCATGATCGCATGGTTGGAAACCAAGGACGATAGTCCACCTGGAATCATATTAATAAAAGGTCTTTTTGCAATCTCCTTTATTCCAAAAATACCCGGTTCTGTTTCATTCCGTTTTCTATCATTTTATTTTGTATATAAGTTTATGTATGATGAGCTCTTGAGCTTATATATATAATAATTGAATTGAACTTCTGTTTGATATCAGGGTGTCAAATGATGATTACATTCCAAAAAATAACGTATTGGGTGTGTCATTTGTTTTTTTATTTTGGACATTTTTACCCTCGGTTAAAGACTATCTCACCTATCGGTGTTGGGCTTGTACCAGCAGTTTGAAAACCGTCAGGGTTGGTCTTTTCTCCAAGTTGGCGCGCGGTAGCAATTCCAACGGTTTAAAACCATCAAGGAAAGCCACTTTTTGGTAGTGAATATATATACTGAAATGGGCTTATTTTTTTTGTGAGGATGGTCTTGACAATGTCAACAACTCATCACAGTGCAGTTGGATTGCCTGCCTACATGACCTCTAACAGAAATTATTTTGCAAAATTAGAAGTCCCCCCCCCAGCGATTTTAATTTCTATGACTTCTTTGAAGGTAAAAAATCAACTAGTAACTTCTACTACAAGTAAAAGTGCTTTTACTTCTTGTTCCCAAAGACCTCCTAACATTTTTCGTGGAGGACCCGATTTATGTGAGTTCCATGGAAGAAGAACGTGAAGAAAAATGCGAATAGGAAAACAAAAAAAAGGAAGGAAAGAAGAAAAAATACACTTCAATTTATTAATTATGGAAACAAGTAAACATTATTACAGCAATTGGTTGGGAGAACAATCGATCCGCAGATCTTTTGTAGAACAACGACCTTACTCTCTAGTGGCCATTTTTCTTCTTCCATGAAGCAACAGGTGGAATACTTTGTTCATTCCTGAAAAAATTATCTGGATCAACCTTGCTCTTCACGCGTACTAATCTATCAAAGTTGTTCTTGAAGTACTTACTCCCCCAAACCCTAGCTTCTATGTAGCTTGCATTTCCATTCTTGTTCTGACCCAAGTCGAGATCCCTATAATTGATATATGCAGCCCTTGGGGACTTGGAAACATAGGGAGCCATGTACCTGTAAAGCTTTCTCATCCAACTTATATGCTTTTTTGATGCCTCGGCTCCTTCTTCTTGCCATGACACCAAGTACTGAATTTTATAAATGTTACCAGCTCTATGTGGGAAAGGAATTTCAGATTCTGAAATCTCACTCATCCTTCCACCATAAGGATTCACGATTATCACAGAGGACTGTTCTTCCAATAACCTTTTCCATATTCCTTTTAACCCAATTTCTGAAATGGGTTCCTTCACATAGTCAGATTTTGCCTTGAAGATGTTCGAAGATTCAGGATTCCTATCCAGTAAAATATCAGGAGACCCATCAACTGGGAATCCAGCAAAATAGAGGATAGATTGGATCCAACTCATTTCAATACAGTCTTCCTTCTTCAAACCCAACTCAGGGAATTTCTCTTCCATCAATGGGAGGAGTTTTTCAACGCCACCAAGGAACATGGAGTTGAATGAAGCTTGTATTGTTGTCTCCCCCGTTTGACTGTCACTGGCAACATTTATGATGATTCTGATGAAGAGGTCTTCATGGAGCTTATCGGCAACGTATTGCCACCTATGAACAAGACTGGTTGCACCTTGTTCTAAGGTTTTGGCGACTGTGAAAACAGTCACTGTAGCTGGAACAGGAAGCAACTTGATTTTCCACGAGAGAATTACTCCGAAGCTGGCTCCTCCCCCTCCTCTAATGGCCCAAAACAAATCTTCCCCCATGGATTCTCTGTTGAGAAGTCTACCATCGACGTCGACTAAGTGGGCATCGATGATATTATCAGCCGCAAGGCCGTATTTTCTCAACATAGCACCATATCCGCCTCCGCTGAAGTGCCCACCAACACCTACAGTAGGGCAAATCCCTGCTGTGAAGCCACGAGTCCTACTTTTTTCTGCAATTCTATAATAAACTTGACCAATAGTTGCTCCGGATTGCACCCATGCACTGTTATCTTCTATGTCAACACTGATCGATCGAAGATTGACCAGGTCAACAATGACAAATGGAGTATCGGATACATAAGAGAGGCCTTCATAGTCGTGACCACCGCTTCGAACTCTGATCTGCAAGCTGTGTTTTCTACAACAAACAACAGCTGCTTGGACATGAGATTCATGTAAGGGTGTAACGATAAGTTGAGGCTTAGGGGTGTTGGATGAATTAAATCTGAGGTTTCGAATGGAAGATTGCAATATTGAGGAATAGGAAGAAGTGTTTGGGGTGTAGATTGGGATGGAGGATTGAGAATGGAGGGAAAGACATTGGAGAAAATTGTCATGAATTGAACTTGAATTCGCCAAGGAAATTAAGAACACGACGATTGAAAGGAGTGATAATATTGCAGAGCTTGAAGACCCCATCTTTTGTTTTTGATTTCTAAGAGAGAATACGAGCTTGCTTATATAGATGATGATCCTACATATTTTGTCGAAGTTTGAAACGAATTATTCAACGTACAAAATGAAAAACCTCCTTGGATGGCAGTTGGAATTAGACTTCTTTCCCTTCGTTGATTGCATACCATTTGACCAACTTCATGCTGGAGAATCAGCACGTTACCCACCTTGAACATCCAAAGCTCTCCCACACACATGGATGGATGGCTCAGTGTCTTCGTGAGAATATGATTGCTGACTTTGGAAGATTTACGACTTTTCCATATTTAGAAGATTTCGGGGACAACCATTTTTGACAACCATTTGGGGTACCCACATAGAAGATGAATCAATGGCTGATTTTTGGTGAGGAGGATCTCTATGGTGAGGAGATCATCCTCGCAAAAATTCAAATCATTCCGATATTCGTAGACTGGTTTAGAAGTTGAAGAATTATGGACCGTCTAATTTTACGGTCTAACTTGAGAACTACATTTGATGGGGTTAGAAATTTCAGAATGGGGTGATTTTTTGTTGGGGGGTGATCTATATGATGAGGAGATCATCCTCGCCAAAAATCAGCCATTGATTCATCTTCTATGTGGGTACGCCAAAATGGCTGTCAAAGAGAGTTGTCCCCCGAACCTGACCCTTATAAGATTTAGAGACTTTTTCCATAGAAAGCTGTGTGGATATCTTCAGCCGGCTCACAGTGAACCTACGTACCAAAAATCATCCAATAGGATTTGAGTGTCTAAAAAATTGCTCAAATCCATGGCTAGAAATCACCGATGAAAATATGTTCAAATCTAATGGCCATAATCATCAATCAGGCTAATTTTGGGTACATAGGTCCACTAAGGGGTGGACCAACAGTGGGCCTGAAAGAGTGTTCCACTTGGCATTTTTGGGAGTGAACATCAACACTTGATATCTAGGGGTATCATCAAAGTTTTTCTCGTGTGGATAAGAAGCTGATTGAATGTTGTCCAGGGTGTTACACGGTGTAAATCCCTTTTTCTACGTTGAGCTGTGGAGGGCATTAAAATGCACCACCTGGTGCAGTCTTTCGGACCCACTCACCCATGAATGTTGGCTCACCTCTTAATGGACCTACACGCCAAAAATCAGTCTGATTGGTGATTTCTAGCCATTGAATATGGAGTATCCAAGAAAATGTTCAAATCAATCGGCTAGAAATCACCTGATGAAAAACAGTTCGAATCCATGGCTTGAGATCACCAATCAGGCTGATTGTTCGTATGTAGATCCATCAAATGGTGAGCCATTCATTTAAGGATCAGCGCACCAGAAAGACTGTGCCAACTGCCAGGTGATGTATTCTTATGTCTCCAGGGCTCCACATAAAAGATTTCGTGCGCATGACTGTTTCCAAGTCAATAGTCGCACGCCCAAAAATAAATAAATTAATTAAGTGGTCGTAAGATTGGACAACTTATCTTTTTTTTATCATTAGTAGGTGGCCCGTGCGGCCGTGCCCACAGCACTCCTCGAGAAAGCGTTTGACAAAATTAGGTGTGAGTGGCTGAGATCCGCTGTTCAGTTGGGAGAAAAGATCTCGGCCCTTGTTTAAGAAGCCTATAAGAGGGGGAGACAACTTCCCTGTTTTGTTATATAGATTTCATGTACCAAAAGATCTTTTAAGGTCAATTTCGTGATGTGGCAAATAAAGCAATGACGTATAAATTACGTTTTTGTGCATTTGACTGAGATTTTTTTGTGGGCCCAACATTTGCCGCCGATACTGCGGATTAATTCTAATAAAATCTTATCTTTTGTTCACCATTTTAAGGCTGGGCCGACAATGACCCTTATTTACAAAGTGGAATTGAATGATTTGGGTTGTTTTGGGGGATCCCCATCATGGTTCGAAGTCTTGGCGATCTGGAACGGATTGGGATCGGAGCCACCCTCTGATCCCGATCCAAGACCGGGTCATCTTGCCCTGAGATCACTGTTTCCCAAAGAAGTTTCACACTTTGTTTTGGGCGAGATGCACCGATCCGGCCATGATCGACATAGAGATGAGTTGCAAGGATTAAGTTTTGGCGAGGGCGATTAGATAATCAACCATTCAGAAACTTCTAATCTTATGAAATGTGGAATGAGGTATTTGACTCGTAATCCAAGTTTCAGAAGGTCAAAAATGTTGTAATATTGGGCTGGCTTTTGGTGAGGATGATATTCATTGCATGTGACGAATCCTCACCAAAATTAAATTCAAATCCTTGACTCATCTCCATGTGGGTCCCACATGTAGATGATTTAAGCATGGTTTTAAAAGTGGTCGTTTAAACGGTTTTAACGGCCGTTTAAACGGTAACGCCCCAAGCCAGTTTCCGTTAAACCCGTTTTATCGGTTTTGCATAAAATGGCCATCTTTTTTTGTTTTAACGGCCGTTAAAATCGTTTAAACATCCATTTGATTCTGAAAATTTTTGTGAAAAAAACGGCCGTTAAATCCATTTAATTCCATTAAAATCCGTAATTTCATTTTTTTTTTAATCTTCAAATTTCAAAATTTGAATTTGAGCGCCATTTTTTCTGTTACAATCTGTTTAATTGCGTTAAATTCTATTTTTTCTATTTTTTTTCATTTTTGCCCCTGATCGTTTCAATCCGTTTTAACGGCTGTTTAAACGGTAACGCCCCCAGTCCATTTAACTGTTAAAATGGTCTCCTTTAAACCTTGGATTTAAGAGCTATTATTGGATGACCATGGAGATCATCACAAACCTTGACTCATCTAAATATGGGTGCCACATGGAGATGATTTAAGAGCTATTATTAGGTGATCATGGAGATGAGATCATCAATGATAAACAAATTCTGAAATCTTTATCTTGAAATAAGCAGATTTTTGTGATAAATTATAAGAGTATGGGCAATGGACATGATTGTTCACATGGATGAGAGAGAGAGAGAGAGAGAGAGAGAGAGAGAGCTAAACTTAAGGTTAATACCCTAGAGATTGAATAAATTAGCTCAAGTGCCTCTTTGAACTCTGAAGATTAGGAAACACAATTTATTGGGTTGTTCCATCTTTTTTTTTTCTTCTAGGGTTTGTCCACAACCCATCTTTTTTTTTTTTTTTTCTCTCTAGGGTTTGTCCTCCACTTTTGTGATTTTGGGTGTGATGTTTGGTGTTTTTTCTAGAGTTGGGGCTAGACATTATTGGTAGGTTTTGTTCCGGAATTTGAGTGATTAGGTTGGTAGATATTTTTTTGTTTGTTTTTATTTACTTTTCTTGTTTCGGCTGTAGGAAATTTAAGCTTTTCGGGTTGTGTTTTGTGGGGTTATTATATTACTGTTCTTATTATAAGTTCTTGCCTAAGTACGTCACGTGTGTTGCACGTGCACCTTACATGAGGCAGCATCTTACACATGGAAAGAACTTGGATATATCACCTACCCTATAGAGGTTTACATACGAAAATTAATCTTGATTACTAATTTCTATCCGTTGTATTAGAGTCGATCTTTTTCATGGTTTGTCTTTAGGGTCGGGCTCCAGTTATCGCCCTAAAATGACAGGCTCTGGTTGCAGGATTAGCCACATGGCACACTCTTAGAAAACTCTGACTGTATGGATGTTTGGCCAATCCATAACTGGGAATTTGAGCACTATTCGAGGTACAAAGATCCAACGCCAAGAAATCAGTAATCAGGCTAACTTTTTGTTTGTAGGTCTACTTACCTAGGGATTGGACAAACTTCCATATGGTCAGAGTCCTCTAAGAGTGTGCCACGTGGCTCATATTGTGTCCATTATTTTCTGTTATTTCCGTTATGTTTTGCCTCTCTGTGAGTTACAATCCGTTATAATGGGAAAGCGATAATGCTCCAGGTCCGTTATACCGTTTGAGTGCCGAAGGCACCCAACTTTTGCAAATGCTTTTGTTGGAGAGTGCTGTGGGCACGGGAACACAGTGGTTATCTCCCCACTTATTCGTACTTCTCTTATAGGCTTCAACAAAGAAGGGCCAAGATCTTATCCTCCCCAATAGAAGGTGGATCTCAGCCACTCACACCCGATTTTGGCAAACACTTTGTCGGAGAGTGAATGGGCCACCCACTAGTAACATTATAAAGGACGGTTTAAATCATTTGATTAGATCGATTAGAAGAAGATTTCATGAAAAAAAGATCGAACAACAAATCCAGAGGAAAATAGCGAGATCATAATAGTACAAGTAGGGATCTATGGAGCACAGCCATGGTCTTTTGAGCACACCAAAAATCTGTCTGATTGGTGATTACTAGACGATGTACATTCACAAGTACTCCGTACCATCATCATCCATGGTCCGCAGCACCACTGTATATTTCTTCGTAAAAGAAACAAGTCATAACTCGGGCGAGTTCAACTCACTTCCTTCTTTTTATTTCTTTCAATATGGAAAAGGAGAAATGAGGAAACTTCTGCACAATACAAACCAGGTACGTGGAAGAAAGTAATTATAATTCCATAATAAGGGTCTGTTTGGACGACCATTTTTTTTAGCCAGAAAATAGATATTTTATATAGGTAAGCTTTTTCTGGATAAAAATGGCAATCCAAACGTTCCCTGTAACTCTATTGATATACATTCACCTACATCACTAACTCCCACCGGCCAGAAACCGTCAATCAAGAATTTCCAATAACGCCAGCAACGAAGCTATTAACCAGCGCGAGTGCATTGCTCGTTAACTTCTTCACATTCTCGGTTCGAGCATAGACGTCTGATTTAGTGGGTCCATCGGGAACCTCATCGAATCCATCGGTACACGTATATTCGTTTGTCAGAACGGCGCTCATCCAGGTCTGCACGTTACTCATCCGAAAGGATTGAAAAAGCTTAAAGTTGTCACTGATTTGGCAATTGCAGTGGATTGTTTGAACAAGAAGGTGACATGTCCTGGGCAATCACCCTTTTGTATTTAGAGCATTCTTGATATGTTACATCATTTTGATTGTATTTCTTTTAACTTTGCCTTTCGGGAGACTAACCGGGTTACTAGTTTTTTTGCTTCTTTTTGTTCTCCTGGCGTGGAAATTTCTTTTTCCCCTCTTTCGTTTCCTAATGATCTTTCCAAAATTATTGTGGAAGACGCTAGGGGTTATAAATATGCTCGTTTGTAATTTTTGTATTTAATATAGCTGGTTTGTGGTCCTGCCTAACCCCAAGCTTTCCCTCGCCAAAAAATTCTTCGAAAAATTTGTGTTTGAATAGAAAAAAAAGAATGGGTTGAAGGTACTAGCTTGCTCAGTTGGTAAAGTTTGTGGGTGATGATACCATAGACCTAGGTTCAAAACCCGCCTTCACCGAGTTTCTGATCTCCTTACAAACAGGCTTACCTATCAAAAACAAATAAAAATTGGGTTTTCATTAAAAATCTTAAAGGAATTCTTTCCATCAACTCTATTTCAATTTTATTTTTTTTTGGGGCGATTCTAAGGGAACAACCAAAATAGGATTTTTTTGAAACCAAATTTCCAAAAAAAGAGTCCCAGGCGAGTCGGCACGTAGGGACAAATGACTCGTCTGCTGGTTTGAAGAGTCCATGCAGCACAGGCCTTGCTTGAATCTCCATATTGATCCGTCAAGACTGCATAAATTTATCTATGCCACAAAAGATTAAGAAAACTTCGCCATCTTTCGGTTCGAATGTCGCTGGATTAAATTTTAAGACCCCAATCCAGCAACATTCGAACCAAAAGATGGCGAAGTTTTCTTAATATTTTGTTTTGATAGAAAATGCATATTTCTCTTGATTGTGACCCTTCGGCCTATGTGACTCTAATTCGTTCAAGTAACCTAACATGTTTAAACATAGTTTATAAGAACGTTGTAACAGCCGTTATAACGGTAACACCCTAACCCCTTAGATTATTCCAAAAAATGGAAAAACAGACCATTATAGCGGCTATTGTAAGGGAAATAACAAACATTATTTTAGGGAAAAAAAATTATATTACCGTTGTCAAGGTTATTTTGAAAAATTATTAAAAAAATCATAATATTCTAACTTTTATTTGACTGATGTGATCCGTTATAACAGACAGAACGGTAATGTTAAGTGCCGTTATACTATTTAAAACTTAGGTGTTTAACAACAGATAAAGGTCTATTTTTAGATTGAGAATCCTCCTGTCACTCTGTACCATCTCAACATACAATAATATACAAACAAGATGTCACTCTGTCCCATCTTAATATACAATTTATATTTTCACATATCTTTTCTAATTTAAATTAACTAATTGAGCAGCAAATAACTCCAATAATGCACCAATAAGATTTTTCTAATCGTTAATACAACACGCGATTTTGGGTAGTCAATAAAATAACACATAACGGATGGTTACAATCATTGTTTAAAAAACAGCCGTTATAATGGAAACGGATCGGACCTCCCCTGTTATTTCCATTATTTTCTATTATTTTTCTTTATTTTCTGTTATTTTCCCATTTTTGGTCATGTGCGTTACAATCCGTTATAACGAAAAAAAGAGAGAGAAAAAGTAACGCCCTCAATCCCTTATCCTGTTATAACACTACCTTTTAAACCTTGGTTACAATCATCCAAATGTATGTCTTTTTAAAATGGTATTGGACGGTTACGATCGTCGAAATGTACAACATTTTAATGGTATCATATTGTACAGTATAAAGGAGCTGATGGTTGCACCGGTCTGAATCCATGCACGGTTATCTTCTATATCAACACTGATGGATCGAAGATTGATCAGGTCAACAATGACAAATGGAGCATAAGCTACATAAGAGATGCCTTCATAGTCAGTGACCACCGCTTCGAACTCTGATCTGCAATCTGTGTTATCTATATTACAAAACAGGGAAGTTGTCTCCTCCTCTTATAGGCTTCATATATCCAAGGGCCCACCCTTACATAAAATAAAATTTAGACGGTTGGATTAATTTATCAGGGAAATTGTCTTCCCACTTATACACCTCTTATCGGCTTCACAAAAGATGGCCGAGATCTTATCCACCAAATGGACTATGGATCTCAACCACTCACACCCGATTTCGCTTGACGAAGACGACTCAAAGGAGCTTGCTGATTTGGGCGTGTGTGGCTGTGAATTTTATCGGTGTGTGCCGCCGCATTGAAAAAAAAAACATGTGGTTTTGGTGTAGTGGACAATAGTGCACGCTAGCGAGCATGATATTTTGGCTTCAGGAAATGTATTACATACAAAGCATGTATATGAGAGCTTATTTCACAATGCTATAAAATTAATCATGTGGCACAATCCCGTGGGACCCATATTGTCACAATGCTACATGCCAAGTGAATCCTTCATGTCATGTGATCAACATGTTAGGTGGGCCCCACATGCGAGTTTTTGTGTTATGTGTCATGTGATGAGTACTGTATCAATGTCCTGAGTACGGTGTGTGATGTGGTGCGTACACACCGAATTATAAACAAATTAAAGTTGCACCGCCGATGCAATGGGGGGAGGTGTGAGAAATGATTTTGTAAAGAATATGTGCAATTTTGACTTCCCATTCAACAAACTGATTGCGTGACTTCAAGAAACAAAAGTGCCAAGTCGCAATAGTTGGGCAAGAAATATTGTGACGCCATGTTTTCATGACAAATGCGACCTCATTGAGTCAATGGTCATCATATCTTTATTATTTATTTATTCGAGTCGTCCAAAAAATCTATTTATATGTTGGAATGGAATGGTTTATTTATAAATTAGTAACATTATCCCATGCACCCTTATATATATTAGTGGGTGGCCTGTTCTCACGGCACTCCCCGACAAAACGTTTTTGTTAAAATCAGGTGTGAGTGTCTGAGATATATCCATCGTTCTGTTGCGATAAGATCTTGGCCTTTCTTTATGAAGCTTATAAGAAGGGGTATAAGTGCGGAGACAACCACTATCACTTGTTATATAGATAGATCAGGCTCAAGGGATCAACAAAAGTGAACTAATTAATTCACTATTGTTCTGGGGCTAGGATTCCAAGAATCCAAAGGTTGTTGTGCTTTGGCATCCACTTGGATTCTCGGAGTCCTCGCTGCCCCCATAACATTAAAGTAATCTTTTGTTGGTCCCCTGATCCCGACCGTATAGATATATATGACCTATGATCTAGGGGGTTGATTGAAAGTGTTGATGTGGAAGGTAATAATGAACATTTGCATTGGCTAGCAAGGGTATACATGTTTCCCTCCATAAATTAACCTGCCGACTACTAAAAAAACAGACCATTGCATGATCCTTGAAATTTAAGTATTGTAGATCTCAAGGCACTTGATCGCATGGTTGGAAACCAAGGACGATAGTCCACCTGGAATCATATTAATAAAAGGTCTTTTTGCAATCTCCTTTATTCCAAAAATACCCGGTTCTGTTTCGTTCCGTTTTCTATCAATTTATTTTGTATATAAGTTTATGTATGATGAGCTATTGAGCTTATATATATAATAATTGAATTGAACTTCTGTTTGATATCAGGGTGTCAAATGATGATTACATTCCAAAAAATAACGTAATGGGTGTGTCATTTGTTTTTTTATTTTGGTCTTTTTTACCCTCGGTTAAAGACTATCTCACCTATCGGTGTTGGGCTTGTACCAGCAGTTTGAAAACCGTCAGGGTTGGTCTTTTCTCCAAGTTGGCGCGAGGTAGCAATTCCAATGGTTTAAAACCATCAAGGAAAGCCACTTTTTGGTAGTGAATATATATACTGAAATGGGCTTATTTTTTTTGTGAGGATGGTCTTGACAATATCAACAACTCATCACAGTGCAGTTGGATTGCCTGCCTACATGACCTCTAACAGAAATTATTTTGCAAAATTAGAAGTCCCCCCCAGCGATTTTAATTTCTATGACTTTTTTGGAGGTAAAAAATCAACTAATAACGTCTACTACAAGTAAAAGTGCTTTTACTTCTTGTTCCCAAACACCTCCTAACATTTTTCGTCGAGGACCCGATTTATGTGAGTTCCATAGAAGAAGAACGCGAAGAAAAATGCGAATAGGAAAACAAAAAAAAGGAAGGAAAGAAGAAAAAATACACTTCAATTTATTAATTATGGAAACAAGTAAACATTATTACAGCAATTGGTTTGGAGAACAATCGATCTGCAGATCTTTTGTAGAACAACGTCGACCTTACTCTCTAGTGGCCATTTTTCTTCTTCCATGAAGCAACAGGTGGAATACTTTGTTCATTCCTGAAGAAATTATCTGGATCAACCTTGCTCTTCACGCGTACTAATCTATCAAAGTTGTTCTTGAAGTACTTACTCCCCCAAACCCTAGATTCGATGTAGCTTGCATTTCCATTCTTGTTCTGACCCAAGTCGAGATCCCTATAATTGATATATGCAGCCCTTGGGGACTTGGAAACATAGGGAGCCATGTACCTGTAAAGCTTTCTCATCCAACCTATATGCTTTTTTGATGCCTCGGCTCCTTCTTCTTGCCATGTCACCGCGTACTGAATTTTATAAATGTTACCAGCTCTATGTGGGAAAGGAATTTCAGATTCTGAAATCTCACTCATCCTTCCACCATAAGGATTCACGATTATCACAGAGGACTGTTCTTCCAATAACCTTTTCCATATTCCTTTTAACCCAATTTCTGAAATGGGTTCCTTCACATAGTCAGATTTTGCCTTGAAGAAGTTCGAAGATTCAGGATTCCTATCCAGTAAAATATCAGGAGACCCATCAACTGGGAATCCAGCAAAATAGAGGATAGATTGGATCCAACTCATTTCAATACAGTCTTCCTTCTTCAAACCCAACTCAGGGAATTTCTCTTCCATCAATGGGAGGAGTTTTTCAACGCCACCAAGGAACATGGAGTTGAATGAAGCTTGTATTGTTGTCTCCCCCGTTTGACTGTCACTGGCAACATTTATGATGATTCTGATGAAGAGGTCTTCATGGAGCTTATCGGCAACGTATTGCCACCTATGAACAAGACTGGTTGCACCTTGTTCTAAGGTTTTGGCGACTGTGAAAACAGTCACTGTAGCTGGAACAGGAAGCAACTTGATTTTCCACGAGAGAATTACTCCGAAGCTGGCTCCTCCCCCTCCTCTAATGGCCCAAAACAAATCTTCCCCCATGGATTCTCTGTTGAGAAGTCTACCATCGACGTCGACTAAGTGGGCATCGATGATATTATCAGCCGCAAGGCCGTATTTTCTCAACATAGCACCATATCCGCCTCCGCTGAAGTGCCCACCAACACCCACAGTAGGGCAAATCCCTGCTGTGAAGCCACGAGTCCTACTTTTTTCTGCAATTCTGTAATAAACTTGACCAATAGTTGCTCCGGATTGCACCCATGCACTGTTATCTTCTATATCAACACTGATCGATTGAAGATTGACCAGGTCAACAATGACAAATGGAGTATCGGATACATAAGAGAGGCCTTCATAGTCGTGACCACCGCTTCGAACTCTGATCTGCAAGCTGTGTTTTCTACAACAAACAACAGCTGCTTGGACATGAGATTCATGTAAGGGTGTAACGATAAGTTGAGGCTTAGGGGTGTTGGATGAATTAAATCTGAGGTTTCGAATGGAAGATTGCAATATTGAGGAATAGGAAGAAGTGTTTGGGGTGTAGATTGGGATGGAGGATTGAGAATGGAGAGAAAGACATTGGAGAAAATCTTCATGAATTGAACTTGAATTCGCCAAGGAAATTAAGAACACGACGATTGAAAGGAGTGGTAATATTGCAGAGCTTGAAGACCCCATCTTTTGTTTTTGATATCTAAGAGAGAATACGAGCTTGCTTATATAGATGATGATCCTACATATTTTGTCGAAGTTCGAAACGAATTATTCAACGTACAAAATGAAAAACCTCCTTGGATGGCAGTTGGAATTAGACTTCTTTCCCTTCGTTGATTGCATACCATTTGACCAACTTCATGCTGGAGAATCAGCACGTTACCCACCTTGAACATCCAAAGCTCTCCCTCACACATGGATGGATGGCTCAGTGTCTTCGTGAGAATATGATTGCTGACTTTGGAAGATTTGCGACTTTTCCATATTTAGAAGATTTGGGGGACAACCATTTTTGACAACCATTTGGGGTACCCACATAGGAGATGAATCAATGGCTGATTTTTGGTGAGGAGGATCTCTATGGTGAGGAGATCATCCTCGAGAAAATTCAAATCATTCTGATATTCGTAGACTAGTTTAGAAGTTGAAGAATTATGGACCGTCTATTTTTACTGTCTAACTTGAGAACTACATTTGATGGGGTTAGAAATTTCAGAATGGGGTGATTTTTTATTGGGGGGTGATCTATATGATGAGGAGATCATCCTCGCCAAAAATCAGCCATTGATTCATCTTCTATGTGGGTACGCCAAAATGGTTGTCAAAGAGAGTTGTCCCCCGAACCTGACCCTTATAAGATTTAGAGACTTTTTCCATAGAAAGCTGCGTGATATCTTCAGCCGGCTCACAGTGAACCTACATACCAAAAATCATCCAATAGGATTTGAGTGTCTAAAAAATTGCTCAAATCCATGGCTAGAAATCACCGATGAAAATATGTTCAAATCTAATGGCCATAATCATCAATCAGGCTAATTTTGGGTACATAGGTCCACTAAGGGGTGGACCAACAGTGGGCCTGAAAGAGTGTTCCACTTGGCATTTTTGGGAGTGAACATCAACACTTGATATCTAGGGGTAACATCAAAGTTTTTCTCGTGTGGATAAGAAGATGATTGAATGTTGTCCAGGGTGTTACACGGTGTAAATCCCTTTTTCTACGTTGAGCTGTGGAGAGCATTAAAATGCACCACCTGGTGCAGTCTTTCGGACCCACTCACCCATGACTGTTGGCTCACCTCTTAGTGGACCTACACGCCAAAAATCAGCCTGATTGGTGATCTCTAGCCATTGAATATGGAGTATCTGTTGAAATCCATTGGCTAGATATCACCTGATGAAAAACAGTTCGAATCCATGGCTAGAGATCACCAATCAGGCCGATTGTTCGAATGTAGATCCATCAAATGGTGGGCCATTCATTTAAGGATCAACGCACCAGAAAGACTATGCCAACTGCCAGGTGATGCATTCTTATGTCTCCAGGGCTCCCCATAAAAGATTTCGTGCGCATGACTGTTTCCAAGTCAATGGTCGCACGCCCAAAAATAAATAAATAAATTAAGTGGTCGTAAGAATGGACAACTTAGCTTTGTTTATCATTAGTAGGTGGCCCTTGCCCACAGCATTCCTCGACAAAGCGTTTGACAAAATTAGGTGTGAGTGGCTGAGATCGACTGTTCAGTTGGGAGAGAGATCTCGGCCCTTGTTTAGGAAGCCTATAAGAGGGGGAGACAACTTCCCTGTTTTGTTATATAGATTTCATGTCCCAAAAGATCTTATAAGGTCAATTTCGTGATGCGGCAAATAAAGCAATTACGTACAAATTATGTTTTCGTGCATTTGACTGCGATTTTTTTGTGGGCCCAACATTTTGCCGCCAATACTGCGGATTAATTCTAATAAAATCTTATCTTTTGTTCACCATTTTCAGTCTGGGCCGACAATATCCCTTATTTACAAAGTGGAATTGAATGATTTGGGTTGTTTTGGGGGATCCCCATCATGGTTCCAAGTCTTGGCGATCCGGAACGGATTGGGATCGGAGCCACCCTCTGATCCCGATCCAAGACCGGGTCATCTTGCCCTGAGATCACTGTTTCCCAAAGAAGTTTCACACTTTGTCTCGGGCGAGATGCACCGATCCGGCCATGATCGACATAGAGATGAGTCGCAAGGACTAAGTTTTGGCGAGGGCCATTAGATAATCAACCATTCAGAAACTTCTAATCTTATGAAATGTGGAATGAGGTATTTGACTTGTAATCCAATTTTCAGAAGGTCAAAAATGTTGTAATGGGCTGGCTTTTGGTGAGGATGATATCCATTGCATGTGACGAATCCTCACCAAAATTAAATTCAAATCCTTGACTCATCTCCATGTGGGTCCACATGTAGATGATTTAAGCATGGTTTTAAAAATGGCCGTTTAAACGGTTTTAACGGCCGTTTAAACGGTAACGCCCCAAGTCAGTTTCTGTTAAACCCGTTTTATCGGTTTTGCATAAAATGGCCATTTTTTTTTGTTTTAACGGACATTAAAATCGTTTAAACAGCCGTTTAATTCTGAAAATTTTTGTGAAAAAAACGCCGTTAAATCCATTTAATTCCATTAAAATCCGTTAATTTCATTTTTTTTTTTTTTTTCAAATTTCAAAATTTGAATTTCAGCGCCATTCTTTCCGTTACAATCCGTTTAATTACGTTAAATTCCATTTTTTCTATTTTTTTTTCATTTTTACCCCTGACCGTTTCAATCCATTTTAACGGCCGTTTAATCAGTTTAAACGGTAACGCCCCCAGTCCATTTAACTGTTAAAACGATCTCCTTTAAACCTTGGATTTAAGAGCTATTGTTGGATGACCGTGGAGATCATCACAAACCTTGACTCATCTAAATATGGGTCCCACATGGAGATGATTTAAGAGCTATTATTGGGTGATCATGGAGATGAGATCATCAATGATAAACAAATTCTGAAATCTTTATCTTGAAATAAGCAGATTTTTGTGATAAATTATAAGAGTATGGGCAATGGACATGATTGTTCACATGGATGAGAGAGAGAGAGAGAGAGAGAGAGAGAGTGCTAAACTTAAGGTTAATACCCTAGAGATTGAATAAATTAGCTCAAGTGCCTCTTTGAACTCTGAAGATAAGGAAACACAATTTATTGGGGTGTTCCATCTTTTTTTTTCTTCTAGGGTTTGTCCACAACCCATCTTTTTTTTTTCTTTTTTCTCTAGGGTTTGTCCTCCACTTTTGTGATTTTGCGTGTGATGTTTGGTATTTTTTCTAGAGTTGGGGCTAGACATTATTGGTAGGTTTCGTTCCGGAATTTGAGTGATTAGGTTGGTAGATTTTTGTGTGTGTTTTTATTTACTTATCTTGTTTCGGCTGTAGGAAATTTAAGCTTTTCGGGTTGTGTTTTGTGGAGTTATGATATTACTGTTCTTATTATAAGTTCTTGCCTAAGTACGTCACGTGTGTTGCACGTGCACCTTACATGAGGCAGCATCTTACACATGGAAAGAACTTGGATATATCACTTACCGTATGGAGGTTTACATACGAAAATTCATCTTGATTACTAATTTCTATCCGTTGTATTAGAGTCGATCTTTTTCATGGTTTGTCTTTAGGGTCGGGCTCCAGTTATCGCCCTAAAATGATAGGCTCCCGTTGCAGGATTAGCCACATGGCACACTCTTAGACGACTCTGACTGTGTGGATGTTTGGCCAATTTGTAATTGGGAATTTGAGCAGTATTTGAGGTACAAATAACCAACGCCTAGAAATCAGTAAGCAAGCTAATTTTTTGTTTGTAGGTCTACGTACCTAGGGATTGGACAAACTTCCATACGGTTAGAGTCCTCTAAGAGTGTGCCACGTGGCTCATATTGTGTCCTGTAACTGGAGCCTGTCATTTTAGGGCGTAACTAGATCCCGACCCTTGTTTTTAATCATTGATTTTGAGCATTATTTGACCAATGACCATACGAAACCAGTATATTGTCCATGATCATTAGACCATATGATCATTACTCTTAAAATAATGAGTGTATGTACAATACATTTTAATTAACTATTTTTTTTTTTTTTTGCAAAAATCTAAATTGATGATGGACCATATTATGAGCCACGTGGTACACTCTTAGAGACTAGGGACCGTATGGATGTTTGACACATCCTTAGATAAATCTATATACCGAACTTCATCCCGATTAATAATTTCTATCTATTGTATTAGAGTAATTTGCATGGTTTATTTTTAAGCGTTGATTTCGAGTATTATTCGGCATAATCAAATCCGAAGGTTAGAAATCACTAATCATGATGATTTTTATCATATACATCTACTTAGGGATGGTCCAAACATCCATTCGACCAGTCGCCTTTGATAGAGTGCCATGTGGCACACACCGTATAAACGTTGATGATAAATGTTCTATCAGTAAAAATTTTTTTTTAGGGAAAGAGTTCATGATGATAGAAGTGGAGAGAGCAGTTGACTACTGCTAACTCAGAGAAAAAGAAAAGAGAAAAGTTGTTTAAAGATTGAATTACCCCTAAAAAGTTGCGTATAGACTAAAATATACTGAAAAAAGTAAAAAATATTAATTAACATAAGGGTCAAGCTCAACGGACATATATTTTCACGCACAATTTCACACAGAAAAAATGTCAGGGCCAATATATAAATTAGAAGTTTTGGCATCGGATGATTTTTGGTGAGGATGGTCTCTATGGTGAGGAGCACCCTCACAAAAATTAAAATCATTTTGATATTCATAGCATGGTTTACAAGTTATAGAATTATGGACCGTCTATTTTTTACCGTTAACTTGAAACCCATATTTGATTGTGTTAGAAATTTCATAATGGGCTGATTAATTTTTTGTAGGGGTGATCTATAGGTGAGGAGATCATCCTCACCAAAAACCAGCCATTGATTTATCTTCCATGTGGGTACACCAAAATTGTGTGATGTGTCCCCCTGAGCCTGAACCTTAACATAATATGGGCATTCTCCATAGAGGAAGTCTTTACTTTTTATTTTTTATTATTTTTTTTGTCTTTTATTGCCATATGTGCCGTATATAGGTGAGTCTCTTGTGAGCGTGGCATACCCTTAGAGATCACTAACCCTATGGATGTTTGGCCTATCCCTAAGTAGACTTACATGCAAAAAGTAAGCTTGATTAGTAATTAAGAGGTGATCATCTAGTGGTAGTATTAAATTTAAGGGAATTTTTGACATACCATACCATCTTATTTTTAAAATTTGACATACCCCCCATGATTTGAAATAGCTAACATACCCCCTATGACTCGGTCCACTGTCATTTGATCAGTGTTGACCCAAGTTGACTACCAAATTTTGTATTAATGGACAGAAGTGCCATTGTTTTCAACCTTAGAACAAGGGTTTGGGCCGAAATCAAAACCCCAAATCAAACATGAAAAGAGGAGATTAAAAATAAAAACCATTGTTGGTAAACTTAAGATTTTTTGCTTATTTTTTTTTATGAATATAGCAAAGATTGAAAATAAAAAATCATAAAAATAGATAAAACTCACAATGGAATACGATTTCTTTTTTTAAAATTGAGAGAACCCATCTTTCCAAAATCCATGTCTCAAAAGCTTAATTTCTAAATTGATCTTATTCTTGTTAATGAAATTTTTAGAAATATAATTGTATGCTTTATTTTTTTTTTCAAAACCTTGAGTTTCAAATTGTTGCCGGAGTAGTGGTCGGACGGCAATGAGACTCCGATGAGCTGGTCGCCGGCGATGGGCGGCCAACCCATTGGAGCCTCTTGGCTGGTTGTCCTCCACAGCCGTTCGATTTGGGATTTAGGTTTTAGCCCAAACCCTTGTTCCAAAGTTGAAGACAAGGGCATTTCTATCATTTATTACAAAATTTGGTAGTCAACTCGGGACAACACTGGTCAAATGACAGTGGACCGAATCATAGGGGGGTATGTCAGCTTTTTCAAATTGTGGGATGATATGTCAAAATTTCAAAATAACATGGGGGTATGTCAAAAATTTCTAAATTTAAAAAAAATAAAAAAATCGTGACCAGTAGTGGTAAAACAAGTAAAAGATCTCGGTTAATGAAGAAAGAATCTCAGTTCCTTGAAAAAATCAATATAAAAAAAACCTAAAAACAACACACCCAGTGCGTTGTCAAGATAAAAGAGGAAAAATATCTCAATTTTATAGAAAACTGAGTTAGAAAATGAACAAATTCAATAGTTCTAAATGATCTCGGCTTCTTGAGAAATCGAGATCAAAAACTAAAAAATAACACGCTAGGTACGTTGTTGTTTGTGGAGGGAAAAATCTCTGACTTTTGGCTACTCCAAAAACCGGGATAAAAGACACTTTTTCTCAGTGGTAGGAGTGTCAACGGGTCGGTTCCGGTTCAGTTCCTAAGGTGACCAGAACCGAAACAATCGGTTCCGGTTCTTATCAGTTAGGTTCCTTAAAGGTTCCGGTTCTCAAAGTGATGGATCCGGAATCGGAACCGATAATGTATTTATGTCGGTTCCAGTTCCGGGTATATTGGGCCAAATCTTGTGAATATGAGAATATTTACACTATATGTACTTATTGGTACCGGTTCTTATCGGTTCGGTTCCTGTTCTTATCGATTTCGGTTCCATATTAGGCTACCCAGGACCGGAACTGTTATTGTCGGTTCGATTCCGGTTCCGGTTACTTTTTAATCAGTTCCCAAAAATGTGGAACCGGAACCGGTGTTTTCGGTTCCGGTTAAACGGATATAATTGACACCCCTACTCAGTGGTGCCCAAGCTGGTGAGGCTCTAAATACCTCCCTCAATTGGTTGTGAACTTGTGGTAGATGGCAGTATGGAAGATCCCAAGAAAGTTGATTGTGGAATGCCAAGAGCTATTTATAAGTAGCTTGTTTCATGGGGTGATTTTTAACTGTTGGATATGAGTAATTTTTTGGGCACTCAGATCAAATGGCTAGAGATCATCAATCAAACTGATTTTTGGTGTGTCGTAGGTCTATCAAGGGGAAAACCAATCGTTCACGAGTCAGTGAGACAGAAAGAATGTGCTACATGGTGCATTTTTATGCTCCCAGAGCACCACATGAAACATTCACCCAAGGCTAGATTTTCTCTTTCCGGTGTAACGGGTTAATTGAACTGTTACTGGTTTTGCTCACGAGTACAATTTTGCTCATGGACGTTCACCACGTCCATTTGAGACACGTGGTACACTCAACATCTGAGGTGTCATCACCTGGGAAATGGCTGGCACTAGATGTTAAGTATGAATTCCGTGAGCGAACACTGCACAACGGCGCACCATATAACATGTGTATTAGACACTGTCCTTACTCCACCTTGGCTTAGGGTTGCAAGTGGGCTGGGCCCTAGTTTTTGTTAAATTTTGATCAGGCCTAAGCCCGAGTCCGGTCACAATTCAGTTCAAACTCAATCCCGAAACCTCTCATGGAGTCCGTTTGCAATCTTCCGTTCGAAAACTCTCTTGGTCCCGATAACGCGTTATCCGTAAGTGAAAGCATCTTTTCAAAAGAATCTGAGATTCTCTTTTAATACCGATAATGCCCATTTGTTAATTAAAGCGTTCTCTTTTAAAAACTTACAAAAGTGTCCTAATAATCATTTCTAAATACCCACAATGCCCTTGACATAATTTTAAGATTATAAGGAGATCCACGAGCATCATAACTAGGTTTGGACTCATTTTGGATCACTCATCAGGCTATTATTTTGGTGTGTGGACTTCTCCACCATCCAATCAGACCCATGTTGGATATGTAGATTCACCTGATCGGCTAGATCGGCCTTAGATAGTGTAGTCACGGAGACCACAAGATCAGATGACTTTCATCTGATATAAATGAATCCAATGATTGTGGACCCGACGAGTCTAGTTGAGAGGGTGGCTTTTCATTGGATGTATTTGACCTCTCAAATGATCCGTAAGATCACTCAGATATCTTATATCGCCCATAGATCTCGCGGTCTACAGACACCGCATGATTCGAGGATTAGAATTTACCAATTAGAATCAGCGGTCGATTCTCATTGCTTAACCACCATCTCTTGTAGACCTCACTTCCTCTGCAACTGTGAGTCCATTTGTGTCGATCTGACCATCTTCAGGGTTAGTGAGACCTCCCTAGATGCCTAGGACCATCAATGCACCAAGTCGACTCATTGCACCATGCATCTAACCTAGACCCACCTCCTCCAGCCCATCTTCCATAATCAACCGTTGATCAACCATGATCAATCGATCATTAACGTAAATCTAGCCATGCATATTGGCCTTGACACGACTAACTTGCCTAAACTATCACATATTCTAGTGGCAACGTACCATGAAAACCCAACTTTCCTCCGCATGATTCTCTTCTTCATAGCGGTTCAACAGTGTGCCACCTTTCGATCGTTGGATCAACCAGCACATGGCTTCTTTGATCGTGTATGATAAACTCAGTGGTCGATCTTCTATTCAACCGTTTCAAGACCTTCCCATTCTTGCTTGCATCGAGCCTTTGTGAAGGCTGCCAAGTGTCCACGTTAACTAGCAACCAGCTTTGATCTACATTGCCCAAAGTCCACCTTTGGAAGCCTATTGGTCCAGCGCACTAGCATGCATGCTACAGCCAGCCCACGATGGTTGGACTTATCCCACCACACCACGTTTAAATGAGAATCTCCACCACACGATCTCAACAATTGATCCATTCGCCCATATCTAACCCAATCACCATGTAGCAACACCTCCTATCCATCCACCTCTCATCCCTTGTGCCAATCACAGTCGAACACGGGCCTTGCGCCTCCCACGATATCTTTTCCCACTGCCTGGAGGGAGCATCGAATAGGAATGAGCCTCAGCCGAACATGGACCTCACCTCGGAACGTGAACCACGTATCCTCTTCACTCTACCATTACCTTTCACCGCCTCAACTCCAGCCTTTCATCAATCCACACTTTCCCTCCATCATCATCCTGTAGTTGAAGATCCAACCCATTGAAAATGATTTCAATCCCACGGTTGAAAACAATCCATTGAGCATGCCTCCACGCGTCAACACATCCAGCTCCTAACCACATTTCTCCCTCCACTAACGACTTCTCTTTGTCCAAAGCCCATTGGCCCGTGCAACACCCCCTCTCAACACCAATCAGCTTTCAAGCACAAACCATGCACATCCCATCGCCTTAACCTCTCAAACCCCCTTCTTCCACTTCCACATCTCTTCATTTTCGGTCAGTAACCTCCATTAATGGCCTCCATATCTCAACCATCTGTAAGTAGCTCCAGCAGCCCTCACTAACTCGTGTGACTCTATTCAACCTCTTTACCATAGTTCTCTCCTCCATTATATCACCAATTGGACCTGCAACACACCTTGCATTTCAGGCTGCTCATGGCTAGCCAATCACCAATCTTCATGCAACAAGAACTCCTTCACCAACAGCAACCATTTCCAACCTCGCACGCACCAGCATCAACCTTTATACCTTTGATCGCCAGCTCCAACGGCTCAGTCAGCTGCAACTCCCTTAGTAAGCGGTCCCATCTTCTGTGGGTCCATGAAGCTTGCATCTCCATGGTTAGGATCAAATATTGACGAGGACCAAATCTTTCGGTAAGTTCTTTCAACATGTTTGTTTTGTTGCTGCTGTATGCTCTGTTTTGGGTTTCCAAAACAGAGCATCCGTAGATATATATTTTTTGTGATTTTGCAATGTATTGGTGCGTATGGGATTAGTGTGCGTGTGTGCGCGTGTATCGACGGTTAGATGTCGCTAACCACGCTGATTTTTGGTTTGTAGGTCCACTTGGGTGTGGGCAACACATTCTCTCGGCCAGCATATTCTAGGAGGATGCCACATGGACCATCTTCAGTGTGAACCCCAGTAAGTAAGTCCCACCATTTCAGCGACCATGCATCCTGTAGCGAAGCCTCGGTCTTCATCAATGGCTACAAGGTAAAAGTGCGTAACACCGTTAGAGATCATTTCTTTGTGAATTATATTAGGTGTCAAATAAGTTTCGTTTATATAGATTTTGTGAGTGTGCCACATGGCACATATTTAGGGTGGTTCCACCCTGTTGGGGCCCACCATTGAGGATTTCACGAGGGCATGTGCGGAGTATGTTAGAAAAGTCATAAAAATAAATAAAGGTTAGTTGTTTTAAAAGAAAATATAAATAAAATGTTTGTTACCTTTACATAAATATATGTAAATGTTAATTGTAAGTCAATGTTAGTTGTTGTTTTTAATGAAACACATGTCAAGTTATTTTAAGTTTTTAACTAATAAAATTAATATTAGTTGTTTTTAAATAATAAACAATTGTTAGTCAATTTACAAACCAAACCTAATATTAGTTTGATTTTGATCATAGTATTCGTTAAATCCCTCGGTTAAAAAAAAATTAAGTCCATGTAAATGACTAATCCGTCCGATAAACAAACCCATGTTAGTGACACCCATCTAATGCTGTAGATCACATATCAGATTGATCGATTCTGGGTCCCTAAAACATCCATCAACGGTTAAAATTAACCCGCGATGTACATAAGTCAATGTCGTTATAGAGTGTGGCACATAGCTCATGTTTAGATTGGGCTCATCAGGTAGGTGCCACCTAATGCACTATCGTCATGTAGCCATAACACTTTTGCTATGGCCTTCTTGCTGCCCTGTTGACTCAGCGAGTCAACTCAGGCCCACCATTTGCTTATATGTATCCCTAGCCATGCCTAGGCAATTCCCAACCATGTCTTGGCCCTGCATTGTCAGACCCGATCTAGACCTAGCCCGACCCGAGAAATATGTTCGTTTAATAATTAATATAAATATATGTAATAAAATAATAGATTTAAATAATTAAAATAAATAATAAATTATAGGGGAAATAAAATGAGGAAAAAAAATTATATAAATTTATTTATAGATTATAACTATAAATTAGGGAGAACTACCTAGATTTCTAAATGAATTAGAATATAGGGTTATTGTTAAGGTTATAATTTTACCAGAAGCCTTCTAATCAAACTCGTATCAATTGGATTAATCGAACCCTGATTTATCAAATGTGGGTCTGATTATCCAAATCGAATTGACCATTGTTTAATTGACCAATTATCGAGTTTCTATGTACCCAATTGAGATTAGGGTTTTCATAGAGTTTGACCATAGCCAGAGTTTGGTCAGTTGATCGGCATCGTTGTATTGGTTATATTCTCTCGCATGTAAAGCACTTTAATTCTCCATCGTAAACTATCTTTCCTTTTTCTTTCATGGCGTCATTATTCAATCTCAAAGGAAGAACAACAAGAAGAGAATTTCGAAACAGAGATATGAAGCATTGAAGATGATAAGAAGTGGACTAGCAACTCAACCATCAAAGAGGAATCAGAACGTTTAGGTGAGTGGTCCCCCTTCTTCTTCATGCCTTGTATTAGGCTTTCCAAAACCAAACTTCAATTATCAACTGCATTTGATATTAAAGAAATGTTCTATTTTTATTTTAATTGAAAATGATCTTGAATCGAATGCTTTAGTTTGCATACTTGAATTGCATTTATTTGCTTATCAATTATGTATCTACAATTACTTGCACTTTTTACAAATGTTCGCATGATTACACAGTTTAAGGAATGGATTCTGAATTTAGACGGCATTGCATCTAATAAGATAATCATGATTTTATTTGTGTGATCACACGGACGTTAAATATACACAGTTGCCCAATAGGCATTTAGACGCGGGTGTAGGTGGGCATTCGCACTGGATGAGCTCTGGATCCTTAGCAAATCTGTAGTTGTCAAAGTATGACCAACGGTAGAAATCGATCCCAGAACAGACTTCAGCCGGTGACCTTGGGAGCTATGTATTATAGTGGATATTTGGAGATAGATTGATTATGGATGATGGTTACTTGGTTACTTCGAGAGAGACCTTGACTGGGGCGGTGAGAAAATCAGTCGTATCTCTAGTTGTGTCCAAAGAAACTTGTGGGACCGGGTCCCGATTATTAAGTGAAAAGAGAATATTGGATAAAAGATGAGAGGAAACTGGATATTATACTGTTGCTATAGGTAGACTCACGAGTAACGCTTATTATGGGATGAGAGGTTACGACTTGGGCTTGACACTATTATGATTTAATTAAAAATCTGTATTTCGTGAATGCATCTCAGATCTTTTTATATTACCATGGTATATGAATTTAACTGCTTTATGAAATTTGTTTAACTGCAACTGTACATAATTATATTTTGCTATCAAGGATTCTATCGTATCGTTGACTTTCAAATCCGTTTAGTTGAATTAAATGCTTTTACTAGTGTTTCCATGAAACTAGCATGTTTTATATTTATAAACAATTTTATCCCCTGACATGATGTTAGAAGTTGGATTTACTCACGAGCTTTTCATAAAAGCTCACACACTCACAGTCATCTTGCAGAGAATAATCGAAAGGCTGGGAAGAATTGAAGAGTCATTCAGATTGACAAGGGAGATCAGGGAATCAATTGTAGTGGAACTGATTGCAGCTGTAGTGGTATAGTTGAGTAGGTTGTTATCTTTAGAATATTCGAATCCTTTGTTTATACATATATTATATTATTAAATCTCAATTGTCTCTCTATAATATCATATCATGATAACTCTTTAGGGTAATTGTAATTTATATTTGGTCTTAGTATTGATCAGCTCGAATTTTGTAATCCGAGCATAGTTGTAATTCCTGTAGGTTCGCGCTTCCGTTGTTTTGAAAAATGAAAAATTTATTATAATTTTCACAACTTTGTTCAGATGTGCGGACGAATTTTGCCTTCCGTGTCTTGAAATTCAAGCGTTGAATTTAGGATACGCGGCACACACCTCGGGATTTGTGCAGTCGAAATCCGGGGCGTGACAGTCATTAAGCTATTAGACCCCAAATACTTTAAGCTTTTAGATCTGATAGCTCAATTTACCAAACGCAACTTAAGTGTCAACAATAATTAGGTTTTAGCTAAAAATTTCCATCCAAAACTGATGCCAACAATTTCATTACACTACAAGAAATTCGGCTTATAGCGATGGACTTTTAGCGACGGCCAGGAAAAACTGTCTCTAAATAAGAATATAGCGACGGTAAAATGCCCAACCATCGGTACATGGATTTGGCGCTAAAAAATACATTATATATAGCGAAGGCCAGATATAATCCGTCGCTAAAAATATATATAGCGACGGCCAGATCCTGACCCTCGTTATAAGAGACATTTACCGACGGTTTTTGGCCGTCGCTATATACAGTTTTAGCGAGGGTCAGGTTTTGGCCGTCGCTATATACAGTTTTAGCGCGGGGTCAGGTGGTGGCCGTCGCTATATACAGTTTTAGCGCGGGGTCAGGTGGTGGCCGTCGCTATAAGTCGGGTTATAAAAAAAAAAAAAAATTTGGGTTTCGCATCAACCCCTCCTCTTCTTGCTGTGTGCGAAACCCCCTTCACCGCCCTCTCCTCCACCAGAGTGCTTCGAATGCTGTGTGCGAAACCCCCTTCACTGCTCGTCCATTGTTCGTTTGTTGTCGTCGCCGTCGCCGCCCTCCGTTCATCTTCCGCCGTTCGTCGAAGCTGCAGGTATGTTATGGTTTTTTAATTTTTTTCGTATCTCTCCTCCCCCATATGGCCGAATGGTTGTTTTTCCCACTCCTTAGTGGATGTATATAGCAAAAATCACCCTGATTCATAATCTCTAACCCCTTTTAGTTTTGAAACCCTCTTTTGAGGGTTTAGGGATAAAACCCTTGAAAACGACTACAATCCAACGCTTAGAAATCTCTGATCAAGCTAATGTTTGGTCTGTTTTCCCCAAATCTGTGGTCTGTAATCTAATTTGTGGTATGTAAGTCTACCTTCCCGAAATTTTAAACCCTCCGATCAAGCTGATTAGTGATTTCTGAGCGTTGGATTGGAGTTGTTTCCATGGGCATAGTTCGTGGTAATTGCCTTAAGGGTTGGGCTCCGTTAACAGATATAAAATGACAGGGACACAATATAAGCCATGTGGCACACTGTTACAGGACTCGAACCATATAGATGTTTGTCCTATCCCATGCGTTGATTGGAGTCATTTTCATGCATTGATTTTAACATGAGAATTTGAGCAATAATTGGGGTTCAAGATCGAAAGGTTTGAAACCACTAATCAGGCAGACTTTTGGTTTGTAGGTCCACTTAGGGATTGGCCAAACATCCATACGGTTAGCATCCTCTAAAAAAGTGACATGTGGATTGCTTATCAGCCAATCATATGCTGATTTTAGCCGTGGGATATTGAGCATTATTTGGGGTACAAGATCCAAAGGTGTAAATAGTCCAAAAGAGTCAAAACCCAAAAAGCTGCCATATGCTAAATTATAGCATATGCCATATCCTGTGCCAAATATAGCACAGGATCTAGCATATGATATAATTTAGCATTGAGATAGCACAGCGTTGGAGCACCTGTTTTTGACCCACCATGCTAAATTTTAGGATAGCACGGTGGAATAGCATAGCGTTGGAGATGCTCTTACAAACCACAAATCAGCTTGATTAGTGATTTATAAGTGTTGCATCTTTGTACCTCAAATACTGCTCAAATTCCCACGGTTGAGATCAGCCCATGAAAATAAGTCCAATCCCATGGTGGACTTACAAACCACAAATCAGCCTGATTAGTGATTTATAAGTGTTGCATCTGTGTACCTCAAATTCCCACAATTGAGATCAGCCCATGAAAATAAGTCCAATCCCATGGTGGACTTACAAATCACAAATCAGCCCGATTAGTGATTTATAAGTGTTGCATCTGTGTACCTCAAATTCCCACAATTGAGATCAGCCCATGAAAATAAGTCCAAACCCATGGTGGACTTACAAACCACAAATCAGCCCGATTAGTGATTTAATAAGTGTTGCATCTTTGTACCTCAAATACTGCTCAAATTCCCACAGTTGAGATCAGCCCATGAAAATAAGTCCAATCCAAAGCCTATAAATCACTAATCATGCTGATTTTTGGTTTGTAGGTCCACCATGGGATAGGACAAACATCCATATGGTCCGAGTCCTATAACAGTGTGCCACGTGGCTTATATTGTGTCCCTGTCATTTTAGATCAGTCAACGGAGCCCGACCCATGCCTTAAATGGCTGATTGATTGCACTTGAGAACACATTTTTGAAACCCATTTTGGTGTACCCATATAGAAGATGAATCAATAGCTGATTTTTGGTGAATCAATTAATGCTTGATTTTAGTGGATACTAACCGTAAGGATGTGTGATAATTAAGTAAAGTTCAACACTATTTATCAGCACCTTTTCTAAAGAAGCTTGCATGTTAACAAGTATTTACAAAATGTTGGAACCTATGATTAATAACAAAGAATTGCTTGCATTAAGGTTCATCATTATGGAATACAAAATAATGATAAGTTTATATTCGCCTTTCTATTCTTGTGTATCTTGGTTGAGAAAAGGAAGTTCTGTCAAATCTTGAAAGATGTGAAAGTTCCAGATAGTTATTCGTCGAATTTCTCACGATGTGTTCAAGTGAAGCAATGCAAGATCTCGGGGCTCAAGAGTCTCGACGCCTGGTAGCGCTGGAGCAGATGTAGAAGATGCAGGAGCAGATGCAAAAAACTTGTTACAACACTTCTATTGTGTTGAAACAAATATGCTAGAAGAGACGAAGTAAAAAATAGATGTCCGGTTAGGAATCTGTAGTCAGTTATAGGTTTAAGCATTTACAAGTTTTAAGTTAAGTCAAATTTAGGACATCGTCGTTCAAATCGGGCAAACGCGGTCCGAATCTCCCAAAATTTATTACAACATTTCTATTGTATTGAAACAAATATGCTAGAAGAGACGGGGTAAAAAACAGATGTCCGGTTAGGAATCTGTAGTCAGTTATAGGTTTAGGCATTACAAGTTTTAAGTTAAGTCAAATTTAGGACCTCGACGTCCAAATCGGGCAAACGCTGTCTTAATCTTCCGAAATTTATTACAACACTTCTATTGTGTTGAAACAAATATGCTGAAAGAGACGGGGTGAAAAATAGATGTCCGGTTAGGAATCTGTAGTCAATTATAGGTTTAGGTATTTACAAGTTTTAAGTTAAGTCAAATTTAGGACTCCGATGCTCAAATCGGACAAACGAGGTCCGAATCTCCCAAAACCTATTATAATACTTCTATTGTGTTGAAACAAATATGCTAAAAGAGACGAGATAAAAAACAGATGTCCAGTTAGGAATCTGTAGTCAGTTATAGGTTTAAGCATTTACAAGTTTTAAGTTAAGTCAAATTTAGGACCTCGATGTCCAAATCAGGCAAACGAGGTCCGAATCTCCCAAAACCTATTACAGCACTTTTATTGTGTTGAAACAAATATGCTGGAAGAGACGGGGTAAAAAACAAATGTCCGGTTAGAAATCTGTAGTCAGTTATAGGTTTAAGCATTTTCAAGTTTTAAGTTAAGTCAAATTTAGGACATCGACGTCCAAATCAGGCAAACGCGGTCCGAATCTCCTGAAATTTATTACAACACTCCTATTGTATTGAAACAAATATACTGGAAGAGACGGGGTAAAAAACAGATGTCCGGTTAGGAATCCGTAGTTAATTATAGGTTTAAGCATTTGCAAGTTTTAAGTTAAGTCAAATTTAGGACCTCGATGTCCAAATCGGACAAACGATGTCCGAATCTCCCAAAACTTATTACAACACTTCTATTGTGTTGAAACAAATATGCTGGAAGAGACGAGATAAAAAACAGATGTCCGATTAGGAATCTGTAGTCAGTTATAGGTTTAAGCATTTACAAGTTTTAAGTTAAGTCAAATTTAGGACCTCGACGTTCAAATCAAGCAAACGCGGTCCGAATCTCCCAAAATTTGTTACAACACTTCTATTGTGTTGAAACAAATATGTTGGAAGAGACGGGGTAAAAAACAGATGTTCGGTTAGAAATCTGTAGTTAATTATAGGTTTAAGCATTTACAAGTTTTAAGTTAAGTCAAATTTAGGACCTTGATGTCCAAATCGGGCAAACAAAGTTTGAATCTCCCAAAACCTGTTACAACACTTCTATTGTGTTTAAACAAATATGCTGGAACAGACGGAATAAAAAATAGATGTCTGATTAGGAATCTGTAGTCAGTTATAGGTTTAAGCATTTACAAGTTTTAAGTTAATTCAAATTTAGGACCTCGACGTCCAAATCAGGCAAACGCAGTCCGAATCTTCTGAAATTTGTTATAACACTTCTATTATGTTGAAACAAATATGCTGGAAGAGACGGGGTAAAAAACAGATGTTCGGTTAGAAATCTGTAGTTAATTATAGGTTTAAGCATTTACAAGTTTTAAGTTAAGTCAAATTTAGGACCTTGATGTCCAAATCGGGCAAACGCGGTCCGAATCTCCCGAAATTTATTACAACATTTCTATTGTATTGAAACAAATATGCTGGAAGAGACGGGGTAAAAATCAGATATCCGGTTAGGAATCTGTAGTCAGTTATAGGTTTAGGCATTACAGGTTTTAAGCTAAGTCAAATTTAGGACTCCGATGCTCAAATCGGACAAACGAGGTCCGAATCTCCCGAAACCTATTACAACAATTCTATTGTGTTGAAACAAATATGCTGAAATAGACGGGGTACAAAACATATGTCCGGTTAGGAATCTGTAGTTAGTTATAGGTTTAGACATTTACGGGTTTTAAGTTAAGTCATATTTAGGACCCCGACGTCCAAATCGGGCAAACGAAGTCCGAATCTCCCGAAATTTATTACAACACTAATATTGTCTTGAAACAAATATGCTGAAAGAGACGGGCTAAAAACAGATATCCGGTTAGGAATCTGTAGTTAGTTAGACATTTCAAGGTTTTTAAGTTTAACTTTAATTCTTTATTTCGTTTACACTGAATCGTAATATTTTATATATTAATTATTTTACTTTTATTTGTTTTGCAGGGCCTAGATGCTGATTGATCGTGTCTTCTACTCTTCCAGATTGATTTTTGAAACTTTTATAACATTGTTAAATTTGAAACAGTCAATATTGTAGAAATTTAATTATTTAAGATATTGAATTTTTTATTTTCTTTATATTTTGATTTGATTAAATGGACATGGAATAGGGAAATACGGTATTATATACATTACAGGTACAGGTACAGGTACAACAAATTATGCAAAAAATTAAAAAAAGATTTTATACTACCAAACCTTTTAGCGACGGCCAGTGACCGTCGCTATAACATATATGTAGCGACGGCCAGAACACTGACCCTCGCTATATATGACCTATAGCGACGGGGAAATGTTCTGGCCGTCGCTACATATATGTTATAGCGACGGTCACTGGCCGTCGCTAAAAGGTTTGGCAGTATAACACAAATTGAGATACACCGACAGTTATTTTTGAGGTGGCCGTCGGTAATACCTTTTACCGACGAAATTTATAGCGACGGTCATCCTAGTCGTCGGTATAACATATAGCGACAAATTTTTGCCCTATACCGACGGTCGACGGCCGTCGCTGAAAGACTTTTTTCCTGTAGTGTTAGTGGGGACTACATGCCATGTCATCACCCTCTCGGAGCACAGTGAGAGTCCCCCAACATGGCCCAACAGTTTTACTAAGTGGTGGGGTACCCCTCACCTCTTTCCTTACCCCCTAAGCATGCATTAAACTGAAATATTATCCATATCCATGAAAAATGAGGAAAAAAGACCCAAAAATGAAGATAGACCCCCTACAATTTTTTTTAATTTTATTTAGCCACTAACTTCCAAAATACAATTTAGGTTCATCCCAAAACGTGGGGTCCATCCTAAAATGAAAATATTTATCAAATAAGTCAATAACAATTCTACCATAAAAATTTATGAAAATACCCATACTGAGAAATGACAAAAATACCCCTTACATTGAAATTTCAAAGATCTCTCAAGAGTTGCAGATAACAAGGAATATTACTCTAATGAACTGATAAACTAGAAATAAAAGAAAACGATGCAAAAGACTAAAGTGCCCCTAATATTCAAATTACTAAAATATCCTTCTGGGAAGAAATTGTCCGAAAACTCTCCAACCAAGGTATCTCTAGTCGCCATTTTTCTTCCTCCATGAAGCAGCAGGTGGAATACTTTGTTCATTCCTGAAGAAATTATCGGGATCAACCTCGCTCTTCACACGTACTAATCTATCAAAGTTGTTCTTGAAGTACTTACTCCCCCAAACCCTAGCTTCTATGTAGCTTGCATTTCCATTCTTGTTCTGACCCAAGTCAAGATCCCTATAATTGAGATATGCAGCCCTTGGGGACTTGGAAACGTAAGGACTCAAGTAATTGTAAAGCCTTCTACTCCTACCCATATGCTTTTTGGACGCCTGAATCCCTTCTTCTTCCCAGATTAGCATGTACTCAAAGTTATAAATGTTACCAGCTCTATGTGGGAAAGGAATTTCAGACTCTGAAATCTCATTCATCCTTCCACCATAAGGATTCATGACAATCGAAGGGGCCTCTTCTTCCAGAAACCTTTCCCATATACCTTTCAACCCAATTTCTGAAATGGGTTCCTTCACATAGTCAGATTTTGCCTTGAAGATGTTCACAGATGGAGGATTCCTATCCAGTAAACTATCAAGAGACCCTTCAATTGGGAATCTAGCAAAATAGAGGATAGATTGGATCCAACTCATTTCAATACAATCTTTTTTCTTTAAACCCAACTCAGGGAAGCTCTCTTCCATCAATGGGAGGAGTTTTTCAACACCACCAAGGAACATGGAGCTGAATGAAGCTTGTATTGTTCTCTCCCCCTTTTGACTGTCATTCACGACAGTTATGATGATTGTGATGTAGAGGTCTTCATGGAGCTTATCGGCAACGTATTGCCACCTATGAACAAGACTGGTTGCACCTTGTTCTAAGGTTTTGTTGACTGTGAAAACAGTCACTGTAGGTGGAACAGGAACCAACTTGATTTTCCATGAGAGAATGACTCCGAAGCTTGCTCCTCCCCCACCTCTAATGGCCCAAAATAGATCTTCCCCCATGGATTCTTTGTTGAGAAGTCTGCCATCGACATTGACTAAGCGGGCATCGATGATATTATCAGCCGAGAGGCCGTATTTTCTCGTCATGGCACCATATCCGCCTCCGCTGAAGTGCCCACCAACACCAACGGTAGGGCAAATCCCCCCTGTGAAGCCATGAGTCCTACTTTTTTCTGCAATTCTGTAATAAACTTCACCGAGAGTTGCACCGGCCTGAACCCATGCACTGTTATCTTCTATATCGACACTGATAGATCGAAGATTGACCAGGTCAACGATAACAAATGGAGTATCAGATACATAAGAGAGGCCTTCATAGTCATGACCACCGCTTCGAACTCTGATCTGAAAGCTGTGTTTTCTACAGCAAACAACAGTTGCTTGGACGTGAGATTCATGCAAGGGTGTAACGATAAGTTGAGGCTTAGGGGTGTTGGATGAATTAAATCTGAGGTTTCGAATGGAAGATTGCAATATTGAGGAATAGGAAGAAGTGTTTGGGGTGTAGATTGGGATGGAGGATTGAGAATGGAGGGAAAGACATTGGAGAAAATCTTCAGAAATTGAACTTGAAGTCGCCAATGAAACTAAGAACACAAGGATAGAAAGTAGTGATAGTATTGCAGAGCTTGAAGCCCCCATCTTTTTTTGGTTAATTTCTAAGAGGATACAAGCTTGGTTATCTGAAGTCCCTCATAGCAACGTCTTATATATAGAGATGATATTCCTAGTAATTACAAAGATTAGTCTTGAAGTCTGAATTGAAAATTCAAAGTACAAAATAATGAAAAACCTACTGGTGGAATTAGACTTTAATATGTTCTAGAGTTTTATATTTGTTCTTTCCCTTTGTTAAATGCATGCCTTTTGACAACTTCGCGCAGGTGAATCAGCACATTACCCATCCAAAGCTCCAACACATTGGAATTGGATGGATGGTTGGAAGTTCTAACATATCTGATCATGAGGCTTGGGTAGGTAGGACACTTATTAAAACTTGGACCAGGGTCTTAATCAATGACCATGTCCTCCCAGAAAACAGCAGCCTAGTAGGTCGACAGGGCAGACACAGGACTGAAAAGGAAAGCAATTAGACAAAACGGGCCACCCAAAAAAAAAGCAAAAAAAAAAGCTGGAAGGTCACCCTTCCTAACTACCCTTTTTAGAAACCCATAGAAGGCCGTGATCAGGCTCCTAGGACTCACTTTTTGAACTCCCAAATTTCTACCCCTCTTCTCGGACGTGGTTGTGCTTTGGCAAAAAGTGAGTCCAGTGAAAGCTAGCTTACCACTCAGAACCACGGTTGGATTCTCGGAATCCATGCCCGAGAAGAGGGGTGGAAATCGGAGGGTGGCGCCGAGCCTAACCCTAGAGAAAAACATTGATGTCCATCTCTTGGTGTCAAGCGTTGATGTCCACCCCACAAAAATGCCGAACAATCTTTCAAGCCCACTGACCCATGAATATTTGGCCCATCCCATGGTGAAACTACAAACCAAAAATCATCCTGATTCATGATTTCTGCCAATTGGATATGAGTATCTAAAAAATATTCAAATCCAACTACTAGAAATCACCCTTGAAAAGAGTTCAAATCCAATGGCTATAATTCACCAATCAATATAATTTCTGGTACCTGGGTTCACTAAGGGGTGGATCAAACATTGAAAGGGTCAGTAGGCCCGAAAGAATGTTCCACTGGGCATTTTTGGGAGTTACTGACCCCTAAGAGTGTTCCACATGGCCCACTAACCAATAAAAAATTCAATTGGTCCCACCTAAGTGATCTAAAGGGCCAAATCAAATATTGATTGGATGATCTCAGCCATTTCCAAATCTGGACTGCTAATGGTTCAAAACCGTTTGATGACTGGTATATAATTTAGGTACGGTTTAGCCATATTAGGAACAATTCATTCATATACCGGAATGGTTTTAAACCATTACCATTCCTAAATTTCCGAACAGTTTAGAACCGTTCCTATGTGCACGGTTTTGTTCTTATAGGAACGGTTCTAATTGTTCCAAAATTTTAGAACAGTTTACAACTGGGTCTTCTAATGTTGGGAACAGTTTTGGACCATTCCTACGATTTAACCAAAATTTAAAAAAATATATAGTATTTTGAGAATTATTTAAAAATATTAGGAAAGGCTTATAATTGCTAGGATTGGTTTTGGGCCGATCTCTATTGCTTGTTGTGCTCATGAAAAACTGGATTGGCTGCAACGTGGAGTGCACCTTTGTTATCGCATAACATGAGTGCCAATTGGGAGTGTATTATCTATAAATCACGAAGCAATTGAAGCAGCCATATTACCTCGCAACAAGTGGTAGCCATTGCGCGATATTCAACCTCAACAGAAGAGTGAGAAATAGTACTTTGTTTCTTAGACTTCCATGAAATTGTAGAAAATTCCAAAATGATGCAATAACCGGTAACGGAGCGGCGTGTTTCAGGACAGCTCGCCCAATCAAAAATCATAGAATGCATGTAGTTGAAGAGCACTTGATGAAGAGAGAAGTATGCCTTGACCAGGTGATTGTTTGATGTAGCGAAGTAACCAATGAGCAACATGTAGGTGTGGTTGTTTCGATTTATCCATGAATTGACTGAGGGCTTGAATGGAGAAAACGATGTTAGGCCGAGTTATGGTGAAGTAAATTAAGCATCCAATTGGGTAATGATAAATAGACGGATCATGCAAAATGTCACCAGTAGTGGAATTAGGCCGAAGATTCTGCTCCTTGGGAAACACAACATAACAAAGAAAGCTAGTGTCTTCTAATATTTCAAGGACATACTTTCATTGAGAGAGATAAATGCCATGCTTTGAACGAACTATTTTTAAGTCCAAAAAATATTTGAGAAGACCGAGATCCTTTAAAGTAAATCAACCATGAAGAAACTCCATGATGAACACCTTTTATGAATCTTTATCTCTTTCCTCCCTTACAAATCTATACCTATACCCTAACATTTAGAAATTTTAAGTACCCTCGAAAATTCGATTATTTGTGTAGATTGCATCTATAAACAAATTACTAACTATTGAGAACGTAATTACTAAAAATAAATTTTAATTAACTATTGTGTAATGTGCAAGTCCAATGTTAAGAATACAAACCATCTTCTATTGCATTATGATTTTGTCAAATAGATTTGGTCATACTTTTTCACACAACTAAGTTTTCTTTAGGTAATGCCAAAGTCCATTGGAATATTATTATGAGGCTGGCCCAAGATTGTTCTATCAACCAGTGGAATCTTCTTTGGAGGATGGTGACGTTTGCTTTCATATATAAGGCCTTCTTTCTTAGTTGGGGTAGCATTTCCCCTAAATTAAGAGGTATTTTCTTTGGCGACATGGTGTTCAAGTTCAAACAACAAGAGTCATAACCTATGCGAGCTATCGATCAAAACGTAGTTACCCAATAAGCACGTCCCGGTGTAAAGGGTTTTTATGGTCTTCTTTGGTCATTCTAGCTAGAAAAAGGAAAGGGAGAAATCAATGAGTGGACCAATTCTGTGTTTCATGCATGGGACCAAAGGGGAAGACAAGAGAATACTTAAGCCGAAAGAGCACGTCAAGTGGGTCCTACTCTTGGATATTAAGGGTGCACAAGGACCGATTCAGGTTCATTCTTCTTTATTCTTGTACCTTACGTCATGCATGAGACATGAATTTCTCAAAAAATTACTTTTATTCTCAAAAAAGCAAATACATATATTAATAAATCAAATTTAAATATAATTTTTTACATAGAAGGACCAAATTACCCTTCCCATGATGTCATTTTGTTTATGGCTAGCTACTTAAGAGTTTTAAAATCGGCATAGTGATTTCTAGGGGTTGGATTGGACTTAAAAGATCCAAACGTTTGAAATCACTAATCAAGCTGATTTTTGGTTTGTAGGTCCACCTAGGGATTGGCCAAACATACATATGGTCATAGTTCTCGAAGAGTGTGCCACGTGTCTCATATTGTGTCCTGTAACGGGAGCCGGTCTCTTGAGCCGACCCTTAATGAAATGTTAATAAACACAAGGACACTAATGGAACTCCAATAATTTAATTATTTGGACTTCAAATTTGAAGCTAGATACCTAACTTTGTTCTAATCAAAGCACGATATGTAATTTTTATTCTCAACTAAATATAAATATAGACAACATGAAGCTCATTTCGTTGAACTCGCAAACCGGCGCGGGAGATCGAGAGCTAGCGATATAGATATAGAAATGATGCCTACAATCTCACCCGCCGCCGCCGCTGGATTCCGTGGACAGAATTCTTCACTCCTATACCTCTTTGGGGGAATAGCCGCCATGTTGGGCCTCGTCGCGATATCATTACTCATCCTTGCTTGCTCATATCGCAAGTCTTCTAATAATTCACAGCATGATCACGTAGGAAAGCCTGCCCTTCCACCAGCTGAGATGGAGCCGAAGTTTGTTGTCATTATGGCCGGAGATGACAAGCCCACGTTCCTAGCGCAACCTGTCCGTTCAACTCACCATGGCCTGCAAGCAGTCTGAGACCCCGTCACTCATGAACAAGGCCCTAAGAGATACTAGGAGAATTTTTTGTTCTTATCAGATACAAATTATAGAAGCTTGCTTGTTTTCCAATTTTTTTTTCTTCCCTTTTATGATTTGTTTTTGTTAGAGTTTCTGGGAATGTGTAAATTGTTGATAAATACACTTGTTAATTTTAGTTCCACAAAACAATTATAACAGCCGTTATAACGGTAACACGCGCCCTTATACCATTACCACTAGCTAGTTTTTTTTTTTCGTATATCCCCATTAAAATGACAGTGTTTGGTAAAATATTGGCAATGGTGATCACCTACAGTTAAGCTGTCATAATCATAACAGTCCCTTTTAAACCATGGAGTTTGTGACTTGGGCTTGACCAGTCGGAGCTTGACTCCATTATCTATGTCCAAACAAACACGTCCTTAACTAGAGTTATAAGTGGGTTTAAGCACGGTTTTAAAAACGGCCGTTTAAACGGTAACGCCCCAAACCCGTTTCCGTTAAAACCGTTAAACACGTTTTAACGTTTTTGAATTTAACGGTTTTTTTTTTTTTGTTTTAATGGCCGTTAAAATCGTTTAAACAGCCGTTAAATTCTGAAAAAAAAATTGTGAAAAAACGGCCGTTAAATCCGTTAAATTTTCATTTTTTTTTTCTGTTTTTTCCATTTTTTTTCCGTTAAAATGCATTTTTTCCGTTAAATTTCAATTTTTCTATTTTTTTTCCATATTTGTCCCTGGCCGTTTCAATCTGTTTTAACGGCCGTCTAAACGGTAACACCCCCAGTCCATTTAACCGTTAAAACGGCCTCCTTTAAACCTTGGGTTTAAGTTTTTAATTATTTTATAGATTTAATTGTGGGAATTTCATATTAAAAGGAAAATTGAATTTGGAAGCTCAATTGGTTGATGTTTAGTATCGCAACAGTGACGTCACAGGTTCTAACCCAGCTTATGCACCAAAAATTATGATTATAAAAAGATATTTAAATTAACTTCTAAAATCATTACTTAATTTAAGTCTTAAGATTACAAAAAAAAAAAATTAATATTTTTTATATCGGAAAAATTTTCAAATAATTAATGTTTTCACTTTTTATTACCAAAAAGTGAACAACTTTTGAAAGATTTCTAAATTGTTAATTTGTGCACATTTTCGGGCATCGTTTAACCTCTCTCTCTCTCTCTCTCATACATATAAAAGCTTCTCCTGTGAGCTTTCTTCATTTTTCTTCCTTTACAGGTCCGCGTTCTTCTTCTCCAAGATTCTTCATTTCTCTAATAATTTCTTCGTCTATTGTATTGGAAGAACACGTTCTCCAAGCTGCCTCTCTCACTCTCATTTCTCATGTAGTTTCTTGGAACTCATGTAGATGATAAAAAGTCATCATTAATCAAGCTGATTTTTGGCTTGTAGGTACACCTAGGTATTGAAAAAACATCCATATAGTCAATGTCCTCTAAGAGTGTGCCACGTGGCTCATATTGCACCCTTTCATCGGCCTCGATAACAGGGCCTATCATTGGCTTGTCATCAAAGTTTTACTCTTCACAAACAATTGTGACTTCTTTTTTTGATAGCATGGGTATGTGGGCCTCTTAGAGCACCCGCCTAGTTCCACAGGGCATGTATGTTATCCCTTCCACACATGCCAGGTCTGCTAGGAAATATCCCAGGGGGTGGCTCCAAGAGGATTCAAACTCAAGACCTCTGCTGACTCACCGCGTGGTCCTGTCCATCTCTGCCATGCCCTCGGGGTTAATAGTTTCTTCATAATAATGGCGACCATTTCTCCATTAAAAATTTATACACTATACACTTAATTGTTTAAAACATGATATCGCATTTCTTGAGAATATAATTACCTAAAGAACTGGATCAATTATATTAATATCTAATACTAATGACAATCATACTTTATAAAGAAAATGATGAATGTCTATGATTACATCATCATCATCATCATCATCATAAGCCTTTTTTCAATGGTATGGGTGGGCTGCACGAATCTTGTTCCTCTGTTCATTTCTAGGGTATTACCGTCAGATAGGAACAGTCGCAAATATAATAAAAGAAAATTAAGAAGAAGAGAAAGGGAAGAGATAGAGGGTTGTTTTGATTTTTGAAGCAACCTTGACTCCCTAGCTTCTCAGCAATTACACGAAGTTTTATTTAATTTGTATCCAACAATTGAGTAAAACTTGTCACAAGATATTGTGACCGAGGCTGGTCAAAACCCACAATATTAGAGGGCGCTGACCGTATGGATGTTTGGCCAGTCCCTCGGTGGACCTGCAAACCAAAAATCGGCTTAATTAGTGATATCTAAGCATTGGATTGAAGTTATTTTCATGGGTTGATTTTAACCGTAGGAATTTGAGCATTATTGAGTGTTATTTGGGTGGAAATATCCAAAGGTTTGAATCAAGGTTTAAAAAATGGCCGTTATTTTCTGAAAAATTTCGTGAAAAAAAACAGCCGTTATTTTCATTTTTGAAAATTTTCAAAATTTGAATGTCAGCGCCATTTTTTCCGTTATTTTCCCATTTTTTTTTCTCATTTTGGCCCTTGAGCATTTTTTTTCGTTATAACGGAAAAAACGGTAATGCCCCCAGTCCGTTATACCGTTATAACGGTCCCCTTTAAACCTTGGTTTGAATCACTAATCAGGCTGATTTTTGGTTTGCAGGTCCACCGAGGGACTGGCCAAACATCCATACGGTCAGCGCCCTCTAATAGTGTAACCGACTTCGGTAACAACATCTTGTGACAGAAGTTTTACTACCAACAACTAACGTATCAATTCCAGTCTTGGACTCAATTTTTTGGGGTTATTTTTAAAGTGACTTGATATTTTAAATTTTTAACCACCAGGTGGTCAATTACTTGCTTTCCAAGTTTCAAAAATATATATATATATATATATATAGGGGCAACAGTGGACATAAGTTACGTGTCTCTGCCAAAGTTATATATAGTTCAGATCAACAATTGGACCAAATATGGAACTTGGGGTCTACGCATGGTCAGATCTTTCTAGGCCTTTTAGATCAAGTGTAGCATCTGTTCTTATCAGTTTAATATCTGATACGTGGGGCATCCCTTCTACATGATATTTAATTATTTTTTCTTGGGGAGGTCCCACCACAATAGCTTGCTATTGGGGTCCTCGTGTATCGCCCTTGTGTTGCACCTTTGACTTGGCTGGCGCACCCCCACAGAACAAACATCAGATCTATGGTCAACCCAAGAAGTCCCACAGTCCCCCTTTGATAACAGTAACCAAAATTTCCTTTAAGGGCCTGTTTGGTATGTGAGAAAAAGAGTTCCGACGGCGAATATTTAGCCAGGCGAATATTATCTTGGCTAAATATTTGCTCATAGCAATATTTAACAATGTTTGGTACGTGTACGAGCTAGCTCACTTCAGCTTACTTCATTTTCTTTCAATTTGAGTGGGTCCCACATTTTAAAGTAAGTCAAAAATAGGTTGGGTCAGTGCGGGAACCACATATTATGTCAAAGAATAAAAAAAAAATCATTTTTATCTTTTTTATATATTAAAAAATTAATTTTTATTGAAAATAGTGATTTTCCGGCGAGAAAATAAAATTTTCTCACCAAGGCATAATCGGCGTGAAAATATTTTCACAGAGGGGGGGGGGGGGGGGTGACCAAATGTTTTCCCGCCGCGGAGGGCAAATACGTGGGCCTGGCTAAATATTCGCCAAGGGCGGGTGGCTGCCAAACACAGCCAGGCGAATATTTGCGCGGCTAAATATTTTATTTGCCCGCTGCGGTGCGTTACCAAACAGGCCCTAAAACTCATCTTGTAAATAGACAGTCCATGTTGGGCCAACGAAAGTGACAAGACAGCTGCGATACATCTATTCTACTTATTCAAGAGAAGCCCGTTCTTGTGCTAAAAACGGATGAAATGTCAAAAATACCTTATTTTGTCGAGATTTCTTCTTTGTATTTTTTAGAATATTTAGAATAGAGGTGCTTTTGTCTTTTAGTGCATATGTCACCTGCAAGTCGGTAAAAAACGAAAACAAATACCTCGTCTTTGAAACCTACCAGCACACGTTCCTCCTGCAGCTCATTCAATGTTGACTTTTATTAAAAAAGTCAAAGTCTTAATTCCTAATAGGGAATTTTTGACATACCCCCATGTTATTTTGAAAATTTGACATACCCCCCACAATTTGAAAAAGCTGACATACCCCGCTATGACTCGGTCCACTATCATTTGACTAGTGTTGACCCGAGTTGAACACTAAATTTTGTATTAAATGACAGAAACGCCCTTGTCTTCAACTTTGGAACAAGGGTTTGGTATTGTTATCTTGAGAATATAACAATATTTATACTATATTTATTTATTGGTACTGGTTCTTATCGGTTTCGGTTCCATATTAGGCTACCCAGAACCGGAGTTCCGGTTACTTTTTAATCGGATCCCAAAAAAGTGGAACTGGAACCAGTGTTTTCGGTTCCGATTAAACGGGTATAATTGACGCCCCTACATGCAGCTCATTTAATGCTGACTTTTATTAAAAAAGTCAAAGTCCTAATTCTTAATATGACCTTCAAGTTCCCTAAATTGATAAGCATTGCTTCCTTCATTTTAAAGTTTTTTTTAATTTTTATGAATTATTTGGTTATTCAACATTTTCACATTTCGACTCAATTGTAAAAGCATTAATTATTAAACCTCCACGTCGTAGTTGTCCATGAAAAAAATTAGATGATGGTGTCAGCCATCAAATTAAAGTTGATGATGGACCCACACTATAAGCTCCATGGAACACTATTAGAGGCTACTACCCATATGGATATTTGACAATATCCCTAGATGGGCTTACATAACAAAAATAGACATGATATATTAGTAATTCCCAACCTTTGGATCATAATGTTTGAAATACACTATTACAAATTAACCGTGGAAAAGACTCTAATCCAACACCTAGGGATGGGTCAAACAACCATTCTATCAGTGATCTCTAAGCTTGTGCCACGTGTCTCATAATTCAGGATGGCATTTTGGCCCATCGGGCTGGGCCAGAAGCAATATCACTAGTAGCAAAAGCAACATCATCACTAATTTGGTGTGTGAGAGGAGCAATGAGCCCTAAGGATGGTAGGCAAGACAATTTTTCTAAGTTGGAGAGAAACTTTGGGACATATCATTAGACTAGTCCTCTAGATCCTCTGAAGACTGAAGTAGATCGCCAACATATAGAAACACACCCCCATAAAAAATGACATGGCGTGAGGGAGTAAAACTTCGATGACAGGGCAAGGAGATGACAGGGCAGCAGATCACGGCACGTGGATTTTGTACCGGCGGACCACCTCGGCCTCACCACCCACGTACACAGGTGAGTGTTTTGGCAAAAAGCACTCGAGTACTCACCTGGGTACATGTGTGGTGAGGCCGAGGTGGTCAGCCCGTACAAATTCCACGTGCTAAGATCTGCTGCCCTGTCATCTCCTTCGATGACAGGGCCCGGTCATCAAAGTTTTATCCGGCGTGAGGGGTAAATGCACTCAGTGGTTGGATGTACGAAATGATAACCTTTATGAATGTTATGGTAATCCAAGAAAACACGACGATAGCTCGTTGGAGAGAGCTTATTAAGGGCAGTCTTATGGAAGAAAATAGTAATATCCGTCTTTGAGAATGGTACTCACTTTGGTAAGTTGACCAGCTGCTAAATATTTGGAAGATTTTATGAGAGGCTATGGACCAGCTCTTATGACAGGAGTAAGGCCAACATTGGTGAGAAAAATATCTCCACACATTTTGGGTTCATGGGCCACGTAGAAGGTGGTTCAATCCACATGAATGGGCCTCCCATCTGATTTTGGGCTTGGGCTGCACCTCGGGCTATATACGGGTCTTAACAGTACCTTTGTATGGGAAGGAACCAGGTACCTGATTTCTATGCATGCATGAAAGAAAAAGTAAGAAAATAGAGAAACAAAAAAACAAAAAAAAACCTCTTTATTGAGAGATTGAGATAACAAGTAAACTCAAACCAATTGCATCATAGATTGCAACTCAAAGCCAAGTTCTATTACCCACATAGAAGATGAATCAATGGCTGATTTTTGGTGAGGAGATCAAAGATGAAGAATTATGAACCATCGATTTTCACCGTTATACTTGAAAACCACATTTGACGGTGTGAGAAATTTCAGAACGGGGTGAGAAATTTCAGAATGGGCTGATTTTTTGTGGGGGTGATCTATATGGTGAGGAGATCATCCTCACCACCAAAAATCAGCCATTGATTCATCTTCTATGTAGGTACGCCAAAGTGGGGGTCAAAAATGGGGTCCCTGGAGTCCGACCCTTATTTCTATTCCTATAATCAAGCAATCACTCATTAAGGACTGCAATCCAACCAAGAATCTTTAGTCCAGGCCTATTTTCTTCCTCCATGATGCGACAGGTGGAATGCTTTGTTCATTCCTGAAGAAATTATCTGGATCAACCTTGCTCTTTACATGTACTAATCTTTCAATTCGAAATTATTCTTGAAGTACTTGCTCCCCCAAACCCTAGCTTGTCTGTAACTTGCATTACCAGTCTTGTTCTGACCCAAGTCAAGATCCCTATAGTTGAGGTATGCAGCCCTTGGGGACTATGAAACATTAGGACCCATGTACCTGTAGAGCCTTCTAATCCAACCTATATGCGTTTTGGATGGCCTAACCTCTTCTTCTCCCCAGTACACCAAATACTGAATCTCATATATGTTCCCATGTCTATGTGGGAAAGGAATTTCAGACTCTGAAATCTCACTCATCCTTCCGGCCACCATAAGGATTCATGATCATCACAGGTCTCCATATCCCCTCGAACCCAAATTCTGAAATGGGTTCCATCACGTAGTCAGATTTTGCCTTGAAAATGTCCCCAGATTGAAAATTTCTCTCCAGTAAAACATTTAGAGATCCTCCAATTGGGTATCCAGCAAAATAGAGGACAGATTGAATCCAACTCATTTCGTTACAGTCTTTAAGCTCCAAACCCAACTCAGAGAAGCTCTCTTCCATCAGTGGGAGGAGTTTTTCAACACCCCCAAGGAACATGGAACTGAATGAAGCTTGTATATTGTTCTCTCCCCTTTGCGATTAGCATCCGCGACGACACTAATACTGACTTGGATGAAGAGATTGTCGTGGAGCTTATCGGCAACGTATTGCCACCTATGAACAAGATTACTAAAATCAAGTTGCTAGGACACTGACCGTATGGATGACCAATTCCTAGGTGGACCTACAAACCAAAAATCAGCCTGACTAGTGATTTCAAACCTTGTACCCCAAATAATGGAGGATAATGCTCGAATTCCCACGGTTAGATTAACCCATCAAAATGGCTCCAATCCAACGCTTGGAAATCACTAATCAAGTTGATTTTTGGTTTGTAGGTCCACCTGGAGATTGGCCAAACATCTATAAGCTAGGCCCTGCTTGGTTCACAGCAAATTGAGTGCAATACACTCAATTGCCACAATTTTGGGATTACAAGTGATTGGTTGGAGGAGTGCAAATGACTGCCGTGCAAGTCGTTAACAAGGACTTGCAAACTCCTTAACAAAATAGATGCAAACAAGTGCATTGTGTTAACTCAACATTTTTTTTTTCGAAAAACAACAACAATAATAATAACAGCAACCGATATTATTTTTTATTATTATTGTTTTATTTTTATTTCTTTACTTTTTAGTTTTCTATTTTTTGATTGGGTTAGGATCGGGGGACAACTATTTGGCATACCCTCATAGAAGATGAATCAATGGCTGATTTTTGGTGAGGATGATCTCTATGGTGAGGAGATCATCCTCACAAAAATCCTAATAATTCTGATATTCATAGACTGGTTTAGAAGTTGAAGAATTATGGACTGTCCATTTTTACCGTGTAACTTGAAAACTACATTTGAGGGGGTTAGAAATTTCAGAATGTGCTGATTTTTTGTGGGGGTGATCTATATGGTGAGGAGATCATCCTCGGACCGTTTTGATATAGCTGGTTGGGGTCCCCTAACCCTAAGCTTTCCCCTCCAAAATAATAATAATAATAATAATAATAATAATAATAATAACAATGACAACAAAGTAATAACAATATTAATTATAATCAAGGTTTAAAAGGGGCCACTATAATGGTATACCGGACTTGGGGCGTCATCGTTTTTTCAGTTATAAGGGCCGTTATAACGAATTTTAACACTCAGGGCAAAAATAGAAAATAACGGGAAAACGGAAAAAAAGGTACTGAAATTCAAATTTTAAATTATTAGTACGGGAAGGCTTGGGTAAACCTTCCTCCTTGTGTAATTTTCAAAATCATAATTATAATTTTCAAACGCCCCCCTTGTGTAAACCGTGTTGTGTGTACGGGAAGGATTGGGTAAGCGCACACAACCGTAGGACTAGTCCCATCACCAATGTGTGTGGAGACACTTGCGTTATCAAAAAATAAAAAATAATATTACAATAGTAATTTTATTGTGCATTTTTTTTGTAAAGTAAAAAATAAAATAATCCATTGCATTCGTTTGCAATGCACTACCAACCAATCAGCTAAACTTCTTTTGCATCTATTTACATGGCGTGAACCAAACAGTTGTAAGTGACTTACGTAGCAAGTGTTTGCAACACAATTCATTGTATTTGCACTGAAGTGCAAAATGGACCCAAGTGCAGCGAACCAAGCAGGGCCTTAGTGTCCTCAAAAAATGTGTTGTAGCTCATTTTGTGGATGGTCAGTGACGGTCACCGGTCAGCCAAGTTTTAGAGAGGGGTCTCTCTCTTTGGAGTGTGCAAATATGCGCTCCCTTAATTAATTATTTGGGGCCACATGGAGATGAGATAAGGGTTCTTTATTTATTTATTTTTGTTGAGAATAGTATTTATCAATTTGAGTCCGGTTTTGCTCACAGACGTCCTTGAGCACGGATGGTCAATGGCTGATGGACGTCCATATGAATCACTACGTGGAACACTCTTGGGAGACCACTGAATCGGAAAGAGAGGAAGGAAGCCAAGATCTTAGTTGCCAGGCAGAATCGGAAACTAGATAAGGAAGAAAGTGTGAAGGATTAGATAGATCCGAATTAAAGAAGGCGGGGCAGAACCGGAGGCGAGATGGGGAAGAAACAACACTGGATGATAAAGCAGATCAAGATGAAAAATATATATGCCATTCAAATCTTGAGTTCAAGCTTTTTGATCTTCTTGTGTCACTGAGTGCATATACAACGGAACACCCATTTCTTACATCTAATTCGTACACCCAGTGATGAGGCCCACGTAGAGATCATGATGGACAATCCAACTTGCACAGTGTGAGGATTTTCGTATGCCCCAACCCCATTACCGTTTAAACGCTTTAAACGGTTACTGTTCAAACGTTCACTTGCCCCAACCCGGTTACCGTTTAAACGGTTTTAAAACAATAATGCCCCAAGCCCGTTACGTTGAAACCCGTTTTGACGCTTAGAAAATAACAGCTGTTTTTTTTTTTTTTTTTCTCGTTTTAATGGTCATCAATACGAAAAAAAATGGCCGTTATTTTCTGAAAAAGAATGTAGAAAAAAACGTTCATTATTTAAATTCCGTTATTTTTTTTTCTGTTTTTTGAAACTTTGAATTTCAAATTTTGAATTTTGAATTTCAGCGCCATTTTTTTCCTGTTTTTCCCCGTTAAATTCATTGAAATCCGTTAATTGTTATTTTGAATTTCAGCGCCATTTGTTTGGTGAAACATGGATCTCTTGAAATATCCAATGGTCAATGGCCTCAACCGCAATCTTTTTGTCTGGTTAATTGGATTGTCTAACATGATCTCCATGTGAACCCCACAACGGGGTGTATGTAAGAAAAAAGACGAAGATTTGGGCAAAGAAAGTAAAGACATGAGTCGTGTTTTGATTAAGGGGGCTTAACTGGGTTAGAAAAGTTGTTACTAGTAAAGAAATTTAAAGCTTCTCTTAGAGCACAACTCCAACCCATCTCTATATTTAACTCCAAATTTGAAGTTAGCTCCTATATCTCTACTTCTGACTTCAAATATAGAGATCTCTATTCTCTGGCTCCAAAAATAGAGATTTACTTTTTATTTTTTTGAATTTTCATATTTATCATTTTAAAAATATTTTAAACAAATTTAATTTATTTTGTATCTTTTTTTAAAAGCATTTACTTTGTATTAACAATAATTTTAAAATACATTTTGTGTCTTTTTTCAAATCTTTTGATATTTACATTCCAAAAAGTCACATGATAGTCTTTCGACACATTATTAGGGGTAATAAATGGCTCAGTCCATATTAACTCTCCATATACACTCCGGCATGTGTGGAAGGGTGACTATCGTGCCTCGAGGGACTAGTTGAGTGCTCTAAGAGGCCCAAATAACCATGGTTAAGGAAAAAAAAAAATTTATGCAAAATATGTTTTTTTGTGGAAATGGGATGGTTGGAGTTCAACATTTTTTGAAGGGTTTCTCCATCTTTAAATACAAAGAAGATTCCTTTTTGTAGCAAAAATTTGGAGACGCTAATTGAAGTTGCTCTTAGTTTTTTTTCTTAAGAAAATGCCATCCTCTGTTAACAGCAAAAAAAAAAAAAATGTTCTTGAGCCTTTGATAGCCAAATTCAATAAGTCTACAGTTCACAAACCAGTGACTGCATTAATACTCAAATGACTATTTTATCATTTGCGTCATGAACTGTGAATCTCTTTAATCGGTAGGGTTGTTAAAGTTTTTAAAATGGCAGTGTTAGAGTCGTCCTTAAGATAATACTGTAGCATGTCGTCCCATGTGTTGAAGCTATTGATGTTCCTTTAAATCTATATTATAATCTATTATCTATACTAAAGCTCGGCACTGTTGAGGTGGCGCTCTCACAATCTTTTTTCCATCGATTTTTTCGAAAATACCTCCTATTAATTTCATACGAAAATACCCCCAATTAATTATTAAATTCTATATAGAAATAAAATGTTTAACATTAATTTAGTACATTTCACAATTTTTTTCAAAAGTACCCTTACTTCCTAAAATACCCTTTGCCCACTTTGAATAATGGATGACACTCTTATGGGTACTTCGGACTTTTAAAACCAATCTATTTGTTTCCCAAAATGCATCCAATGGTTTCAAATTTAACCAAAAAAAAATCCAATAACATTAATATGGTATTGAATGGGATAACCAAAAGTTATTCCTCTTTTTTTTCAATTCATACCCGTCTTTCCCTATCCTAATTAAATTTCTTAATTTATTCTTAGTTTCCTCTTTATTTTTATTATCTTTCTATATTTTTAACCTTAACATCTTTAAAATTTATGTACAACTCTTTCTTCCCCATGTGTCTTTCCAATTATTCTTTAAAAGCCTCATTGATACATTCCCCTTTCCTAAAATCTACCTCAATAACACAAACAAAACAACTCCATTTAATTAAATATTTTCTAAGGATTTTTAGGAAATTTTTAAAACTCATTCTCTCACGTCTCTTCCCTTTCCCAAAACATTTCAAACTAAAGCATCTTTCATCTATTTAATGATTTGCTAAATATTTTTAAAAATTTTAAAAATAAAACAACTCACGTCTCTCTCCTAAAATCGCTCCTCCTTCCAAAACATCTCATCTTATTTTTCCATTGGGTTTATTTGACTTCTAAGATTCTCCCATGCCTCTCCAAGACGTCTATCACTATCTTAACACATCAGCTTCTCCTAATAACGAAGAGTTTATAGTCTCCATCATTTTTTACATTTATGAAAGGAAAGATGATATTTGCAGAGATGCTTATGCTTCTTTCCATTGTAAAAAGAGGCATTTGAGGATTCAACAGAGATATCGACGATAATAATGAAGGATTTGAAGGTGCAATGTCAAAGAGGATCAGTAGGCCTAAAGGGTTCCCTTATTCATGTTTGAACGTTTGATTTTTGCAACGGAATACAAAGATCACTAGAATCCCAAAATCTTCTGGTTTCTCTGCACGAAAAACTGATAGATTGTTGAAAAATTCAAGAATTTATTTATATTTATTGGATTTGATCTTTATTTTTGGTTCCTCTTATTCATAATCTCTGTTGGGTTTCTGAGTTTTTTTTCCTTTCTTTGATTGATTGGTTACAGATTTGTTCAAGAGGATATCTATTTAGTTTGTTTGATGCAAAGACCAATAAAAATGAAAGCTATTCGAAGTATGGAAACCGATTCTGAATGAATGAGTGAGAGATACAGAATCATCTTTTTGTTTTATTTTTTATATTGATTTTAGAAGAGATGGGAGAGATTCTTCGATTGAAGAAAAGAAGAAGACATGTCATTCTATATTTTGATTGTAGAAAATGCTTTCCCTTTAATATAAAAAAAATAAAAATTCTCTTTTTTTTTATTTTATTTCTTTTTTATTTTTTTTCTCCCTCTCTTTCTCTCTCTTATTTGAGTTGCTTTTCGATGTAATGTTATCGTCTTTGTTTCATTCATGACTCTTTTCTAACGTGCATCATAAGATAGTTTTTGATAACCTACGCCACTTGATGCCCTGCGAGTCTGCAACTTTTGAGAGAGATGAGAAGAAGTTCTAAGAGAAATATAATAGAGGAGTTAGGTTCGGTTCACTGAGTGGGATATTAGAAGTTGTACAAGTTTGCCTTCTATAGCCGTCCGATAAGGATGATTGGAAACCCTGACTTAATTTCTATGTTAATAAAGTAAAAGCATTAATTCCTAAAATTCAGGAAACGAAGAAATATCATTTTATTTTTTTTGAAACTTTTTCTTTTTACTGTAAAAAATTAGAAAATAAAATAAGAAATAGAAAGCGATGTTATCATACTTATCAAGAAACTCATACCCTGAATGGTCCATACCCGTTCCAACGTGCACATAGCCCATCGAATCATCAATCTTTGTTTTATTTGTAATCACTGAATCATCAATCTAGACCATTTATGGCGGGCCACTTTCTTAGGTAGGTAATATTTAGAAACTCAATTGATGATCTTACCTTTCTGATCAATGGCCATAGGTTAAGCTAGACTGATACAATAAATAGTTTTTACATCCAATCCAAGATGTGACCCGCTAATCTAACAGTCTATATCTAACTATGAGTATGATGTTAGCTAGGGAAGGTTGTATTGGTGATGAGTCCAATTTTGCATAAATACATTTTTGAGGAAAAATAAACACTAAGTACTCCAAAGTCCAAAAATAATGGTCGAACCCTATAACTAAAAAACAACCCAATAAAAAATTTCAATTCCTTAGAAGTTGATATAATAAATTGTTTAAATAATTACATTAATTACGTTTACAAAATCCTTATGATGATCACTTGACCTCATATAACAACCGCTCTCGAATCATTAAGAGGTTACGAAAAAATTCATTAAATTTGCCCGTTTAAACCTCTAAATGGTTCATAATCCAATTAAAGTCACTTTATTTGTTTTCTATTTTTTTTTTTTTAGATCGAACGAGCCCAGCTCCATTTATATTTCAATCAAACCCTTCCATGTAATACATTCTAGAAAAATATATTGCTCTGATTAAAATAATAAAAATTAAAATTTTTCCATTTTATATGTTTCAAATAAGATATGATTATACATGCAGAAAAGTTTTATTTTTTCATATAATATTTTTTTGGATTAATTATTTTTTTCATATCAAAGATGTGTGGGTCCCTAGAGTTAGCGTGCTTTTTAGATTAGTTTTTATTCTCCTATATTATGGTACTTCATATTTTATGAACTTATAGTTATAAAGCTCTACTATTGTAGTTTAAATAACGGATTTTTTTAACTAAATTTTTTTTAAATGTTTCTCCGACATGTCTTACAAATCCCTATAATTGTATTTAGAATTTTATTTAAGGTTTTTTTATGAGATTTTTATTAAACACAATTATTGTAGTTTAAAATAACATAATACTTTTATTTTTATATTTTATAATTAGCATTATGTTCGTATTTTTTGAATCGTTTTTAGCTATGAATTTATATAACCCAACTATTAATGTAGTTAGAATATGGATTTTTTTTTAAACTAAGTCGTTTGATATTTTTTTTTCAAATTTTTAGTCATGGGTTTATAAAACTTTGCTATCATGATTAAAATTATAATTTTTTTAAACTAAGGATTTTAAATTTTTTTTCTTAATTATTTACTTATGGATTTATAGAAGCTTATTATTGTAATTAGATATAACTAAAAGAAATTAATGTTTTTAGTTATGAATTTTAGAATAATATTTTTTATAAGTTAGGGTTCTATCCGTTATGGTTGTGGATTCATAAAATCATGTTTGTAACTAGAATTGGAACTTTTTTCATACTGAATTAATAAGTAGAATAGTCTTTCTTGAAATTTTTTTTGACCAGTGGGCAATTGGCCCGGAGTTCAATTTTCATCTTTTCACTCTCAATTAATTACATCATATAATCTGTAAGATCTCTAAATGGTTACTAAAATATCTCCACTAGGAAACATAAAAAAAAACTTATTTAAGAAAATTTATTAATATTGACTGATTCCTATATTGATTTTATGTATTATAATTTTTATTTTTAAATTTTCGTACTTAGCATAATAAGGTATTTTATTTTTGCCTGTGCTTTAGCACGGGTTTTCATTACTAGTTATACTATTATAAAGCGAGAATAGAGGTTGACATCAACACGGGGCTTCAATTAAATCCCTCTCTTGCCTCATTAAATGCCTTTATTTTAAAAGACAAAACCTAGGTTGGGGTACACCTCTCACACGGGCTTTGTTCAGGTTGTCCAGCACAATATCCCTCATCAATGATGGTGAGGGATTATAGTATTAGCCACGTGGCGCACTCTTAGAGACCATTGGCCGTATGGATGTCTGTCACATCCCTAGGTGGACCTATATACCAAATATTAGCCTAATTAGTGATTTCAAACCTTTGGATATCTAAGTACCCTAAATAGTGCTCGAAATCTACGGTTAAAAATCAACCCATGAAAACAACTCCAATCAAATCCTTTAAAATCACTAATCATGCTGATATTTTTGCATGTGGGTCTACCTAGGGATGGACCAAACATCGATATGGTCAATGATCTCTAAAAGTGTGCCACGTGTAAGGTGCACATGCATCGCACGTGGCATTCCCCTAGTTTGTGTAAATGGAATTTCGATGAACACAACACAAATTACTAATGGGACGCTTTACAGGTGCCCACGTCTTTCAACTGGGCACTCACGTGGGACAAAAATGCGCTCCTTCAGTTTGACCACCCACCTCACCCCTTCCCCTTTGTCTTCTCTCTCTTTCTATCTTTCTCTCTCTCTACCTTTAGCCCCCACGGTAGTTCAGCATCGGGAGGGCTAAAGGCCCAGAGAGAGACAAAGAGCGAGAGCGAGAGAGAGAGTGTTAGAGAGAGAGGGAGGGAGGGAGAGAGACGAAGAGATAGGTAGATAGTGAGGGAGAGGAGAGGTGAGAGAATGAGAGAGATAACAGTAGAGAGAGGGAGAATTTCAGTAGAGGGAGAGTTACATAGAGAGAGAAGACGAAAGAGAGTGGGTGCCCAAATTGAAAAGGGGTATTTTTGTCCATTGTGGGTGCCCAGCTGAAAGACGTCCATTACTAAAATAAAAAGGGTCACTCTACTGGCGCCCACATCTTACGGCTGGGCACCCACACTGGATACAAATGTCACCCTCTAGAGTGAGGGAGGGGAGAGGAGAGAGTTACAGTAGAGAGAGAAAAAGGAAGGGAGAGATGGGGTGGGTGCCTACTCTAGAGGGGGGCATTTTTGTCCAATGTGGGTGCCCAGCTGAAAGACGTGGGTGCCCACTCTCGAGGGGGGCATTTTTGTCCAGTGTGGGTGCCCAGCCGAAAGACGTGGGCGCCCGACCCAATCAAAAAAGGTTTGATCAATGTCATTCCAAAGATGGCACTCACATTTCTCTAAATGACGAAATAGCACTGAATGGGGTTTACAGCTTGGGTAGTGTCCGTAATCTGTATCGTCTTAAAACAGGAATTCTTAGGTATTAGGAAAATGATGCAGACCGTTGAATGATCTTCGGGATTCGGGTGGTGTGAATCGGGAGCCATCCAACATCTGAAGAAAACGTTCTCCGCGGGATGACCCGTGCAAATCTTCATTTTCCTGACATTAACCACGTGATATCCTAACATATTACTCCTAGTCTTCTACAGTTCTACTGCTACTTTCTCTGTCTGCGCGACTAAAAGGTTGGTAGAGTGGAACAGATCGAGAGAGAGAGGAGTTTGTTGGTTCGTGATGGATATTGAGGGGAAGCCAGCCCTCCTCGGCTACCGCATGCCTGCAGAGTGGGAACCCCATTCACAGTGTTGGATGGGTTGGCCTGTGAGTGTCTCCTCTACTTACTTCTGGATGATGGGTCTGTCTCTTTTTTTCACTTTATGGAAATTTTATGGTTCTTTGTGATGGGATTTTGTTGTTTCAGTGATGGGTTTTTGTAATATTTGAATTTGGAATGATGGATAAATATTTTTTGGCAAAATGTTTACTATGATTTGATTATGATGTTTGAGTGATGAATTTTTATGCCTTATTAATATCTTTTACTTTTAAATTTTACCTTCATATGCTTTTGTTTGTTATGTCTGATTGATGGGTTTTTATTATATTTCAACTTTGTATTAAATGTGTTTGACAATGGATCATTTTCAATGACTTCTTTCTCCTGCTTATCTCCAAAAAAAAGAAAAAAAACTTTGTCCAATGTTGTGAAGTTCTAATTTGCCTTCCTATTGGGATGTTTGGTGAATAGTGATTGGGTTTTGGTTACACTTTGATGCCATGATCTAGAAAAACACATGGGATGGGTCTTATCTGGGTTCTTATTTTAATTAAAATTATTATTATGCCTTCCTATGCTTCATCTATGATTTTTGAATGATGCAATCATTAAATTTTAATGATATTCATCTATCTGATTGGCGACCCTTTTATATTTCTGTTTTGTTTGCAATGTTTGTGTCATTGTATGCTGTTGGAATGAAAACAATGATTTATTCGGATGATCAAAATGAACAAAATTAAAGCACGTTCATTGTTTCAGTCCCAAGGAAAAATCCAGAGCAATCCGAATAGAGTTTGAGCTAAAATATGAAATAACTAGAAAACTAGAGCAATCCGAATCTACATAAATAAATGAAGGTAGAACATCTTATGGGATAGGTGACTAGGTCCTTTGCTCTTTGTTTTTTTGCTTTTTTGTGTTGTAGGCGAGCTGGAGTGGGCGCTCCTTTGTAGTTTCTTTCTCTCCAAAGGTTTTCTTGACCTCTTTGGAGTGGCTTCCTTTGTTTTGTTCTTGCCTTTTAATAAAGTTTTCACTTATCAAAAGGAAAAAATTGATTATAACTGAGGCATGTGTATACACGCTCTCCTTAAGGTGATAAATGCCCCTGATCGATAGTAACAACAGTGCTCACAGGCTGCCTGGCATTCCCCTCCCAGGATGCAACAGTTGGTCTCAACCAAAGCCATTACTAACCTATTGGTGGAGAATTGAACTCGAACAAGATAATCACCCTAATAAAAAAATTGATACAAAAGAGTAAAAGGAAGAAGATGAAGGTACTGTTATCTGTGTTTCTATGTTTCTGTGTCTCTGTTCTACAGAAAGACGTGGGGATATATAGCCACAGAACATCAACACACTTTTTTTCCTAAATACTCATAAAAAAGGACAAAAAGGTCACATATATTATTTGAATAACAGTATAAAAACAGGCAAATAATAAAACTGCGTTAGTGGATATTTAATCCACTTAAAATTTGAAACAAACAATCACTAATGCAGTCTCCTAAATAGTTAAAAGATTGAGAATAAAAATAATAATAAGATAGCGCTGACCCGCATGTGCACCAAACCACCATGAACTCACCATGCCACTCAATGCCTGGCTGTCCCACCTCACCCTGCCCTGCCCCGGTGCGCAACAGTGTGTGTGTCTGTGTATATGATGATGCATATTTGTCTCCGTTGAGGACAAATAGGATGCTCCAAGGGCTCCACTGTTGTGGGATTAAAAGTTCCCATAAAAAAGAGAAACCAAAGAAACATAATTTCCCTACAAAATTTTCATTCAAAATTGTGATAAAGTTTAAGTAAAACCTCAAATGTCTAAAAATACACTCCCACATGGAACAATACATAAAAATTATACCAATCACATATGCTTCAGTTATGATGCTTGGGAGACAAACATTTGCTACATTTTAGTGCTGTTTTATATCAAGATACATGTATTTGATGATGGGTCTGCTTTCTATTTTCCCATTCTTTTTCAACTTTTGGTCCTCCATTTATTCTCTTACTATGAAGTTTTTGTCACGTGTCTTTGTTGTATTTGAATGTCATTTAAAATTAATGGGAATTCATCTGATTGTGAGTATATTTCATTTCTCTTTTAAAACGTTTATGTCTTATGCTTTGATTATGGTGCTTGAGTCATGGGTTTTTGTTGTTTTGAGTCTTTTGACTTACAGTTCTTGTGTAAGAATTTTTTTTATTTTTTTATTCTTTTTTGCTTTTAAGATTGATCTTTTCTTTTTTCCTTCCTTCATTTCACTCGAATAATTTGTTGTTATATTTGAACGTGAAGACTTCGCTCTTTTAGATCTACTTCATTTCACGATTTCTGTGCCTTCAAGTGCTTCTACAATGATGTTTGAATAATTTGTTTTATATTTGAATATAAAGACTTCTCTCTTGTAATTTTTGGCTCTTTTTCTTTTCTCTTTGAGAACTTTAATGTGTTCTTATGCTTTGATTATGATGTTCAGTCATGACTCATGGGTTTTTGTTGTTATGACTTCTATTTCTAGCAAAAAGACATTTTTTTACTCTTTTTTTGTTTTTGGTTTTACAATTGATTTTTTTTTATTCTTTCCTTCATTTTACGATTTTTTGTGCCTTAAAGTGGTTCAACAATGACGTTTGAATGATGGTTTTTGTCATTAGATGAAAAGACATTTTTCTTAAATTGTGGATGTTTTCAGTTTCTTGCTGTCTGATTTGGGAAATGGTTTTCTGATGAAAAGATTTGTTATGTAATATTATGCTTTTACATGGTTGGATTATGTTTTGTCTATTGATGCTTTGATGGGCTTCACTTAGTCCTGTCGTTAAGGAGTTCTATGCATTCAGGGCTTTGATCATTATTTTTTATCGATGCTTTATTGAATATTTAAAAGAATTGCAAGCCCTGTGCCTTCTAGTATTTCCAAGGCCTACTAGTTTTCCTCATAAAACTTCCATATCTATTATCACATTTTAGCAAGGAATGATTAATATACATTGAGTAGCAAATAATAATGAATTATGGCTATTTAACTTGTCATTGTTCATTGTTAACTGTTAGCGGATGGTGTGTTCCAGCGCACGTGTTGTGTTGGCACGATGACCTGTTGGTATACATAGTCGTTTCGCAATTCCCCAATAGGTCGATCTTTGGGGTAAATGGCAGTTTAACATGGTATCAGAGCCTTAAGGCCTGGGAGGTCGCAGATTCAAGTCTCCAGGGGTGTGTATTCCCGCTGGGAGTCGTGTTAGCGGATGGTGTGTTCCCGTGCACGTGTTGTGTTGGCCCAACGTCCCATTGGTATACATAGTTGTTTCGCCTTTCCCCAGTAGGTCTATCTTTTGGGGTAAATGGTTGTTTAACATTAACAATACCTCATTCCAACTATTTGGTGTCTGCAACATGAATCCTGTTCTGCCATTCACTTCTGTTTTTTACCTAACTAATTTAGACAATAAAGTGGGGACTGGGTGAATTGCAATGTGAATCATTCAATGTGGTCTCTATTTTATTACAAACAGAACGTGCCGGTATCCTTGTCATGTTAATGTTCATCTTAGTCACACTTAGCCTCAAACCAATAGTTCCTCATTGTATCTCACCAGGCACCCTTAGTATCAGGACCTAATATGGGACTTGCTCTATTTGGAGACCACCAAATGTCAACCCAATTTATACTTTGTCATACTGAGTGCCCTTAAGTGTTTTGCTCTTGATAAGGACTTTGGTTCTTATTTTAGTATTTTTTTTTCCAAGAACAAAGCTTGGATTCAAAGTGTTAAAAATATGTTGTATGTGCCCATATTCCCATACCCATGGTCTGAATTACAGGAACGTCCTGATAACTGGCGAGATCATGCGGTGCCTGCCCAACGCGTATTTGCAGAAGTAGCGACTGCAATCTCAAAGTTTGAGCCTGTGACTGTTTGCGCAAGTGCTGCTCAGGTTGGTAAAACTGTAATTGATGGAGCCTTTGGTGCTATTCTGTATTGAGGCTGACTGCACTACTTCTGAACTTTGGCTTGCTCAAGTGGGCTAATGCACGAAGCCAGTTACCGAAAAATATCAGGGTGGTGGAGATGAGCATGAATGATTCCTGGTTCCGTGATACTGGGCCAACTGTGAGCTTCTTCCTTTCCTTTCTTAAAACTTCAATTCTCCTTGTGAAATTTTCTCTGAGTACTTTTAGTTTAAATTTTTGTGTCAGTATCTAAACTGACAAGTTTTTTTAGATAGTTTGTTGTACATGACGGGGCATTAAGTTCTGGAGACCCAGAGCACAAGGTTGCAGGAGTTGATTGGAATTTTAATAGCTGGGGTGGTAAGCTTTATATTATACAAGTCTTCTGTTATCAATAATTAAGTGAATGCCCTGTGCATCATTGCTCTTAGAAGCACTTCGTGATTTCTTAGGTGTCATACCTCTTTGTAAATGTATCAAAAAATGGATGCCCGAACTTCATTCATTTATGTAGTTATTGAAGAAACTGGTTTGAATTTTATTCACTGATTAGTGAGGGCTTAAGTATGACCATCACTTTTTTCTGGCTGCATTTTACAAAAGGAAATATCACTTTGGTTGCTTTTTGGATTCTTAGGTGTTGACGATGGTTGTTACAAGGACTGGAGTCTTGACCTTCTTGTTGCCAGGAAGGTTTGTGAAGTTGGCCGCGTTTTGATTTTATTTCTTTAGCTTGTAATATTGTTACTTTCTTCCTTGCTAAGTTGCGCTAATATTTTTCCAGCAGCTAGTTGAACCTTACTTTTGTTTTTTCTGTTAGATTATTGGAACTGAGAGGCTTCCTAGGTTTCCCCAGACCCTCATTCTTGAAGGTGGAAGCATCCATGTAGATGGAGAAGGTAAATTTACCTAGTTTTCTGAGAAAGTACATGGTTGCTGTATAGGGAAAAAGATATGATGGAAACTTCTAAGTCGATTGTAAAAGTTATGGAATCGAGGTCTCAATAGTTTGTATTGGACAAATTACCCATATAGGTGATATTCATGAAGATATTGGGGGTGGGAATTTTCTCTGTTTAAATACTAGAAAGATTGATCACAATAATTCTTTCCACAATTAAGGCCTTGTTTCTTGTAAATATTTGGGAAGCCAAAATCTGAATATGCTGATGGTTTGGATTAGTGATGATGGCTTACATTCACTGTGATAGGGTTGTATAATCACTTTTATCATGTTGATCCCTGATTCGAGATTTTCACTAACATTATTTTCTAGCTGCAAGAGAAAAAAATTGTTTCTAGAACAGTTCACTTGAAGTTATCCTTCTATTTGTAGCTTATTATGAGTGCATCATTTTGCACCTCCTGCTCTGTATATAAATTTGGTAATTAACTTTTCTTTTATAAGAATGCGTTAAATGTAGAAAAAAGAATTCCTTAATGTTGTTACATTTACACCTATCATTATGAAATAAAAAATATAAAAAAAAATTGTTGTATATGTTACTGTCACATTTTGAATTTATTTGGCATTTGTTCTCCAGGGACTTGCCTTACCACTGAAGAATGCCTCTTGAATACAAATCGGAACCCGAGTTTGACTAAAGAACAAATAGAGGATGAACTTAAGTTGTATCTTGGAGTCAGGAAGGTTATTTGGTTGCCTCATGGGTTGCTTGGTACTAATTTCTACTTTCACTACCATTTCTAGCTCATGCTTTTGGTGGTTATATTCTTTGGGAAAACTTTTTCTTCTCTAAATATTTTTATCTTAGTTATGATAATATACTTTCCATGCCCATGTTGATTTGTCAAGGCCTACATATATAACTACGTTGTCGTTCTTTTGTCTTTGATGTGCATAGCAATAAGCAATGTAACTATTTTTATGGAAGATATTGTAGGTTAGCTGTACAGAACATGACCTTACAAACAACTGTTAAGAAATCAAGATTCATTTCGTAATGATCCATTTGAAGTTAGAACTCACATTAATAATTCTTCTGTGACCTCAATTGGGCAACTTCCATGGGTAGTCAGTCTTAGAATTTGTAAATCCAAGTTTAAATAAAATTGATTAGGCTTTTTATCTAATTTCAAACTCATAATTCTTCAAGTTCTGGATCCTCGATTTCCCTATCTCTAGGATTTGGGAGTTGAAGATTCTGTCCAAAGTCACGTTCTTCGTGTGGTGCGCTTTCTTGGATAGAATCCTCACTATGGATAATCTGATCAGAAGGAAGATGGTGCTTGTTAATAGATGTGTGATGTGCAAAGCAGCAGGGGAATTGGTGAACCATCTCCTGTTACACTGTAAAGTCGCTTGGGAGATTTGGAGCGCATTCTTTTCCTCCTTCGGTATTCCTTGGGTGCTTGCCGAATCCATCAAGGAAACCATTCTTAGCTGGTCTGTACCCAGCCTTCCCCCGTGTGGTCAGAAATTATGGAGCATCTTACCTTTTGCCATATGGTGGGGACTATGGAAGGAGAGGAATAGAAGGGTGTTCGAGGACAGGGAGGCTTCTTCGTTCGATATCTTGCTCTCCATCAAAGCCTTCATCTTCCTATGGTCCAAGCTTTTTCCGGAGTGTAAAGGGATTGCTTTTGAAGATTTAGTTTTTCGTTGGGACTCTATGATACTTAGGAACAGTTAGGTCCTTGTATCCTTAGGCGTGTTGTTTTTGCAGGAGGCCTTCTCGGCCTCCTTATCCTTTCTGTATTTCGCTTTCTCTTTAATATATTTTACCTTATCAAAAAAAAAAAAAAATCATGTTTTATTGAATATGGGAGATATTCTCAGTGATCCATCATTTGGGCCAGTGTTACCCAGAATTTGGATTGATATCCAACACTTGATACTTACAAGTCAGTTAGTTGACCATTTTACCCACAGGTTGAAACTTGGAATTGGAGCTTCAATGCTGCATATGTGGACCCAATCTAGGAATGCCTAAGAATATGGGTTACAAGTGAAACGGATAGAGTGGTTCTCTCAAGGACTAAGGTATATTCCTTAAACAAGGCTGTGAATGGTCTCCTAGTCCCAACTGCAGCCAATATTCTTTGCTAGTGCTGATTTAGCATTGAACTTCATGATTGATCACCTAGTGCATGTAACTGCATTTTTCTTGATCATAAACCTTATGCTCAAGTATTAAAGTGAGATTTGGGACTAGTGAAATGTAAAAATGAATTAATTATTGAATATTTTGTCCTCTTAACAAAATTCTGGTATGCAGCATTAATTGGAAGGCATGCATCTTAATTGTGACTAATACTTCTTGTGTGTATGATTGCTGTAATTATAAATTACAACCGAAGATCCTTGAGAACAATTTGGTTTTATTTTCCTTCGATTCTGTGTGATGCCGTGTTTATTTTCTTATTCTTTCTTGATTTTCCATGCTTCCTAAAAGGGTTGTTTTAATATAAATCAATAATGTAAAGGTTTTTTTTTTTTTTGATTGGAAAAAGGAAAAATTGAATTCCTTGGCTTTCCTTTTCCCACTTGTGATGAAGCCTATAATCCTCTCACCTGGTGGTGTGTAGGTGACGATGATACTAATGGTCATATTGACAATATGTGCTGCTTTGCAAAGCCTGGTGCGGTTCTGTTGTCCTGGACTAATGATGAATCAGACCCTCAGTATGAGCGTTCTGTTGAGGCTTTTTCCATTCTCTCCAATGCTACAGATGCTAATGGTAGAAAATTAACAATAATCAAACTCCATGTTCCTGGGCCACTCTATATGACAGATGAAGAGGCAGCTGGAGTTATTCAGGTCAGTATAATACATCCTCAGGTTTCAGCAATGGGTTTTTTTTTTTGTGCATTTTAAACCCTATATGTATATTTATAAACTTTTGTTTATTTTAAATTTTGTATATATCCTCCATATTTACTCATGTTTTTTTTTATAACAATTTTTTTATTAATATCTATGTAACGAGGACACTCCATTTTTCAAGAATTTGCCATGGGATACCATGTCGTACTTGTGTTTGACACATGCTGACACAAGTTTTTCAAACAAACCTTAATTTATTCAAATATTTTGTTTTCTACTATTTTTATACACCACTTATATTATTTAAATGTATATCAGCTAAATAAATACATTCTTTCTATATTGTATTTTTTAACCTGAACTAAGTATTTCAAAAAATATCTTTCTCAACATATGGAATAAACTGTACTGATGTGTCAGTATATCGGGTTTTGTGGAGTTCAGCGCGTCTGACACTTACATGTTAGTGTCGAACATTAACACGCATGTTCATGTCCTTGCCACATAGATTACTGTAAACTTGCAAGAACTAGAAGATGGAAGAGAAAGAGAGAGAGAGAGTCGACTAGCTTGGATGAGCTTAGATCGATCTCCTCTATTATATTTATAGATGTTCCAATGTTATAAAATAGAAAGCGACAACTAGGAAAACTTAAGCAACAAGAAACTACTTAAGGACCAAAGAACTTAAGTGTGGGCCCAAGGGGCCCAACGTGGTTTCTTCTTTAATTACTATAAAAAGAAAGAGAAAGGAAATATTATACGAGAGGAGAATAAACAAGTAAAGGTTACATCAGCATTTTTGAGTCGTTCTTAAGATGCCAAACCTAGCTAATGTGTCTGCCTTTTCATTGGCCAGCCTAGGAATAAGGGAGAATGTGATGTTCAAGGACAAGCCACATCCTGAATTTCTTAATAATGTAGGATAATTTCGATGCTCCTTTCTTCTTTCTTACAACTAGTTGTGTTACTTGAGTCTACCTTTCCTTCTACATTACAGTTTGGCTTTTGATATGAAGAATATCCTCACACCATGATGAGAGGCTGGCAAGAAACTATCCTCACCACTTTTTCCATGCACTTGGCATACATGCAAGGGGGCTGGAACCTGCCATTCACCGACTGCAGTGGATGATCACCTATGTTAAAACTTACAAAGACAGTTTTTGTGTCTTTTGTTGTGTCATCCTGACATACATCTTGAGACATTTGTCAATATCACCCTTTATTTTAATGGCTTTTATATAAAAAAAAAATGATTTCTAAAAGGGGCAAATGTTTATGATTCTACCAATTGTTTTAAAACTCGTAGAGTCAACTCGAAACTCGGCCGAGTTGACTTGACTCAGCTGAATTTCGAGTTGACTTGAAATAAACTCGAATCGAATAAACAACGGTTTTGGTGTGTTGTTTTTCTGAAAAAAACAACACACCAAGTACATTGTTTTATAATCAACGCACCAAATAAATTTTTCGAATGCCTTTTCAACACAAACTCAACCAAATCTTATAAATTTTGCTTATAAAAATATGATATTCATATATTAATATTAATGTATGTATATAATATTAATATATTACTCGAATCGAGTTACTTTGGGTCGAGTTCGAGTCTTCAAGTTAACTCAACTTGGAAGACTTTCAAGTCGAGTTTTCGAGTTTTCAAACACTGATTCTACCTTTCATAACACTACTTTATTAAGTTGTTAAACACAACTATAGTTGTTTGATAGTGTTAATCTACTTATATATATGAAAATGTTTTGATTTAACTACAACTAAGATATCATATCATATCATAATCCATGTACTTACTGGCCTAAGGCCTCTGGGGATTAGCAGGCCGAAGGCCACTGGGGGTTCGGGGGCTAGGCCCCCATTTCCTAGGGGTATTTCAGTAATTTTCTTCTTATTGTTTTATGATATACTAGGTATTACACGTGCCAAGGGCCCTGACAAAGTCCACCCCATTATTTCTTGTACCCGAGGTAAATCGGCCAAAAAAAAAAAAAACATTCAAATCCATGGCTAGAGATCACAAAAGAGACTACACGGAATCTGGGTCGTGTACCATGGATCTCCCGAGTCCAACAGTCAATAGCCTAAACTGCACAACTTATTTATGTCTAAGTTGGATAGCACAACTCTAGAGAATTTTGCACAAAAATTTTGATATAGACGTCGGGTCGGGCAAAGTGCAATGGCATTCTTTGGAGCTCACTGAAGGAGAGAAGAAGCAATGAGAGAGACGAAGAGGGTTTTGGATATTTCTCAAAGCAGCCATGGCGGAGACTGAGAACTAATGAACCAATACTTCTGCTTCTTTTGATTTCGGACCAATGGCTTAGAAATCACTAATTAGGCTATTTTTTGTCTGTAACTCCACCTAGGATTCCAAACCTCCATATAGTCAGTGATCTCTAAAAAGTGTGCCACCTGGCTCATACTTCGGTGTCAAAGTTCTACTCTGCGTTCCATCCCTGCACAGATCCCTTTCAGGAAAGGAGCCCACTTCACTCAGTAGAATTTGCTGAAGGACTGCAATATGAGCATCTGTTGGCAAAGTGGACTTGAGGGATGCCAATGGATCCGATTTATATCTGAACTTGAGTTTCTTGGGTTAACGTCAGATTTAAGTTCAGATTTGATAATGCATAACCCAAGAAAGAGAGAGATCAAGAAGAGGAGAGAGAGACGAAGACAATGACGCCTTCTTCTTGTTGCAAGGATTCGAACAAATCTCTCAACAAGAGTTGTAGAGTGTAGCTTCAGAAAACCAATCCGGTACTGAAACCATGTTCTTGTCCAAGTTACATGTGTGGATAGGTGTTGTAGAATAGGATAACAGGGATTCACAATAGTGTCTCTTTTGATCAATTTTTTAAGCCTAAGACTACGTTATTTGGTACTTGTGGAAAGCAATTTATGAGTAAGATTTCAAAGGACAAATAAAAGAGTTAAAATAGTGTTTGTAAGCAATCAAGAACTAAATGAGAATTTGGGTATAAATGATAATAAGTGAAATTTGATCCTTGATCACAAGTATGGTAGAGAAAGATGACCTTTTTTGGATCACTTTATCTTATCCGAAGGTAAATAAAAGTTTACTTCATTTTATTTTGGGTCTTCAATGTTCTGACAACAGGATGGCGATGCTAAACCAAGACCGCCTGGTACAAGACTTGCTGCTTCATATGTAAATTTCTACATTGCAAATGGAGGGATCATTGCTCCAGCATTTGGGGATGAAAAATGGGACAGGGAAGCGTTCGGTGTCCTCTCTTTGGCCTTTCCAAATCATGAAGTAAGTCACAATCATCCAACTCATCAAGTACTTTGTTTTCTCATTAATAATCTTCTCATGCAAAAGAATGTGCAGAGGGATAAAATCTGCACATCCTTCACATGCAAAAGACATAATATATCAGTGTTCCTATACACTTCAGTTCCCGAACTTGTACCCATACATGGATGCCTGTACCCGCACCCAGGTGATGTATATGTTGATTTCACCCTGGGAATGGAATACCAAGTCCTAGTATAAGAAGTATGATTGGTTATCAATGACAAAATTCTAGGGAGATCCTTTCTTCATCAGCTCAAGAAGATGAAAAATTTCCCCATTTTCTAATGAAGTTAAATGGGTGGTGCTTTCAGGTGGTAATGGTAAAAGGTGCAAGGGAGATTTGTCTGGCAGGTGGAAATATACATTGCATAACACAGCAGCAACCAGCCTTTCCAAGCAGTGCTGTGAACCATGGATAAATAGTATCATACATTGTGAGGGAGATTAATCTTTGCACATGGATGAAGTCTGCTGAAAGAATGAAACGTAAATTATGATTTACCACTTCGTCTGCTCATCGGAATAAGCAGTGAAGGGTATGATAACCAACTTCTTTCTTTCAAAGTTAGGAGAAATACCCGCTTAAAACTTTTTCTAAAATTATTTTTTATTCGGGTTTGCGGAAGCCATAATCTGCTAAGTATGTTTAGTATAATTGAGATTTTAATTTATCTTCAGATATCAGTGTAGTAATTCCAGTAAGGACATTGAAATTAAGCTTTTGAGTTCTGCAGATTTATATTATCGGCCAATCTGAACAGCATTTTTCTTAGATTTCTTAAGTGGACCATGCAGGTGCACCATATTCAGCTGTTCTACCACCATATTCCACCTGTTAGTACACGACGTACAGCTGTGCTGTTCGTAAATCGCAGTTAATAGTGTATCAGATGGATACCTTAGATAATTACTCATGGTTTAAAATATGTTTTGATTTTTGAGTTGGCATTAAGTGATCATTATCATCATCTACGGGGTCGTCGACTTGAATATTTTGCCATTCATTAGCACATGGGTATATGTGGCGCATGATCATTGCTTCAAAAAATTTCCATTCAGATCATTTCACTCATGAAGCACCTCTTGGATAGGGTGCAATCGCAAAATTACACTATCAGAATGGCCTTGGTAAATTCACATCTCCATGGTCGAGATCGGATCCATCCACCCATTGATCTCTCTTCTTTGCATAATCAAGGCAAATCATCGAAGTATTATGATTTTCCGCCGAAGTCGAATGTGGGGATGTGAAGCACACCACTCCTACTGGTGTGCTAATGCACATTGTATTTATCTCATTTTTACCACTGTTAGCTGAATGATGGCATGTTGTACGAGGACAATCAACACACATCCACATCCATCAACTACCTGATGTTTACCCGATTAGCCGACACCCAACTGGAATCGGGCCCCAATTATTCCAAATCTGAGACTACCTATTTTAGTACTAGAATCGGAACCGGAACATTAGAACCCGGTCGGGTTCTGGGTATATTGTACCTGGACCAGACGCGAAAAAATAGGACCCAGTGCCAACCTAATAGTACTAAGGATATCAAGTTTTTTATTGATATTTTCTCATTTTACAACAAATGTACCTGGCACCAAAGTGGAACCGAGTATTTGCCAGTTCTGGTTCAGGGACAACCTGTTTCGATACCAGAAGCGAAACTGTTGTATATAATTGATCCTGTTTCTTGGTGCACTAGTACTCGACCCCTTGACACCACTAGTTGGTAGCGGTGTCAGCGGATCGGTTCAGTTTGGGTATCAAGGTACCTAGAACCGGAACCTATTATGTCCAGATATGACGGTTCCGGTTCAGTTCTGGTTCCGAAACAAGTAGATCCAGAATCAGAACCAATAAATATCAGGTTCTCTTATCGGGCATTGAGTACTCGTGTGCTTTATAAAAATGTAAAAAAAATTAATTATATGAAAATTAATTTTCATACTAAATTTTTGAAGTAGCTTGACATCTTTAACACTACAATATATCTCAATTCCGGGTCCTATCGTTTTGGTTCTGGTTTGGACCAGGCACAGATTCGGAACATATTGCATACTTGGGTTTCGGGTCCTCCGTTCTTGGTCTTTTTGGGTTTGGTTCTGAAATATCCCAGAACTGGAATGATCGGGACCGGTTCCTATTATGTGTCGGTTAATCGGGTAAAAATTGACACCCCTGGTCACTCCCTACTAGTTGGAAGTAATGTGCACGTTCGAAGTTCCACCAATTAATCATGGCCATTCAGATGTTGGAAAACTCCTCGGTGAGCCATAGCAACAAATTTTCTCTGACAGGAAATCAATCAATAGCCATTGGATTAAATTCTGAAACTGAGAAAGTTAACAAAGAAGAGTAGTCAACGGTGGGAGTATATGGCAAGTAATGGATCTGATCTTGTAATACTGATGACCAGTGTTCATAAATAGATTTATTAACAACTCATTAAGAACTGTAAACATTAATTCCCAACTTCCATATTTGAGAGATCTGTGAAAATTCAAGAGCTTGTTAGAATCTGAGAAAGAGAAACTCAGTGTAAGATCTCTCGGGCATAGAGAGAGAGAGGAAAGCAAAGATGGGATGCTCGTTTTCTGGTTTGAATGCTCTGTACGATGCCGCTAATGGCGGAGATGTGTGGATCAATGAGAACCGTTTCAGGATTGTGAGGCAGCTTGGAGAAGGTGGATTTGCATATGTTTATCTTGTGAAGGAGATTGCCATGGATTCGGCTTCTGTCGGTGGTGGTAGTATCGGCAAGAAATTTAAGGACCCATCTCATGTTTCAGGTCAGATCCCTTATTTAGCTTCATGGGTTTTGTTGGGTTTTAGTTGTTTTTCTTGTTTATGAATTTGAATTCATGTTTGTTTCTTTGGAAATTTGAAAAACTTTTCTTCTTCCCAGTGTCTGGGAAGTGAATTTTGGTGTTGAGGGAAGTGGATTTTTTCTCGTTCCATCAAAATTCGTAAATACTTGGGATGAATGTTGTTGCTGTTGTTCTAACCTGAAGTGGTTAAAGTGAAATTCATGGCCTGTTTGGAATCTTGGATAGCCATCTTGTGCTAAAAAAAAATTAGATATTTTTAAAAGCTTTTTGTAGAAAAGCAAAAATGGCGATCCAAATAGGCCTTTATTCTGAAAAGGTTTTGTTCTGAATCTTCTGATTGAGGGAGGAAATGGGTATTCTTATTTTTTTCTGATTCTTTAGTTATTGATTTATAAATTGTGGCCTTCTTTTATTTTATTTCCTGTTATTGTTGGAAGTAATGGGTGGAACCGGGGTTCTCTTTTGTTATTAATCTGAAATAGTTGGGTTTTTTTATTTTCTTTTCAGAGTTTGATTGTTGTCATCTTGGAGTTCTATTAATGATTTTTACCTGACTGTTCTTCCATGCTGCTGCAGATGATGGCACTTACACAATGAAGAAAGTCCTAATTCAAAATAATGAGCAGTTAGAACTGGTGAGGGAGGAGATCCGTGTTTCATCCCTGTTTACCCATCCCAATCTACTTCCACTTCTTGATCATGCTATCATTGCAGTCAAGGTACTTTCTGTGGATTGTTCTTTCAACATGGCTTATTTATTGTATATACAAATAGAATCTGTGATATTCTACTGGGGCAATGTTTCTAGTCGTGATTCATGGATCCACTCCTGGAAAGTTTGAGCTTGATTGATTCTTGACTCAGTTACTGACAGATTTGGTAATCAGTGAGGATAGATTTGTGTAGATAGTGGAGACTCAAATATCAATCTTAATAGATTCATTTATCATGCTTGCCTTGGAGGTTTGAAAGCCCTGGATTCACAAACAAGGATTGTGCCTAATAGATACATACATCACATAAAACTGTATATTGTGTTATTTATATTATAATATTGGGTTATAATTTTTACTCCTGCATATTACTTTTGTTGTTTTATTAGTAATACAATATACAATTTTACTTTATATGATCAAGTTCTTATGTGTCATGTATAGGGCTATCAATGGATTGGATCGAACCGAGAACCCAACCCAACCCAATAACATCGTGTCTGGACCTATCATGTGTGTAACATGTTATCAGACCGGGTCTGGACCTATAAGTTGCGATCCGATAAGATATCAGATTGGTTCTGGACCCACCCCGATCCGATCCATTAAGGATCCGATCCGAATTCATATGTGTTTATATACCTTTTTGCAATATGATGAGATATCTTTCATTCTTTTTTTTCTTTTTTAATTAATCGTTGGCTACCATTCATCAAACCTGTTAGTGTTCTCAGATTTCGGATCAGTTCGGATCAGGTCTGGTATTCACGAAGTGTTATTGGATCTGATCTGGATCCTATGTGTCAAACTCTTGTGTTCTGGACCTAGCATATGACCAGTCCTGGATTGACCTCAATCCATTGACAGCCGTAGTCGTGTTTATGTTTTGCACTTTTGGTAAACAAATCTGACGTTTTTGGTTTAATAAAAATGTAAAAAGAGAATCTGGGACAGGTTGTAATGTTCCTAGCCCATCTTACACAAAGTTGTGACTAAGGTCACTTGGGTCTTCTAGATCATCTCAATGCCCAAGTCTTCTGTTGTTGTTGATGAATCTCATATTTGGTTCATCCTAATGATCATGGTCTTTGAATAGGAAATCTCTTGTATTGACCCTTTTCATTTTAGCCAGGAATTTTTTAGTTGAAATCAACATCTTTAGATGTTTCTTGGAATTTTAGTGTGCTTCCCACCCCCTTGCACCCCTTTGTTAGTTGTTACTTATGAACAAATCTCATGTTTCTCAGAAATTGATCAAATCTGGTTAAATTAAATTACCTTCTTTCTACTCAGTTGTATTTAACAAATATCAGTGTAAGCTATTTTGGGGTAAAGAAGGAACTTACTCTATTGTTACACGACATCATAGATATACCTAAACCAAATCTAACTTCCACTTATTTCATCATTATTATCTATATCTTATCCCAAATGTTTAGGGTCGTCAACATGAATTATGTTTCGCCATTCAACTTTGTTTAATACTATGTCTTTTGTTAGGGCATATGTCTTCAGTTCTTTTTTTGCTACCTCCATCCATGTTATTTTTGGCCTTCCTCCCTCCCTTTTAAGGCTTTCAACTTGCACCAAAGAGTTCCTTCTTACTAGTTTCATCATGGGTCTTCATCCAGTTGCACATGTCCAAACCATCTCAACCGACTTCGCTTTATTTTATCTCCTATTTGGGGCTATTCGTAGATTTCCTCATGTGTTCATTTCTAATTTTTTCCTATCTAGTTTTTCTACCCATCCATCTGAACATCCCCATCTCTAACCACACTCATTCTATGAGCTTGTTGTTTCTTAACTGCACAACATTTAGCTCAATGTTGATCACATAATACTCTAGAAGTGCGTCTCCATTGTTAGCCATCTAGCACTAATTCTATGGGTCACATCTTCACCAATCTCTCTATCATCGTAAATGATCGAACCTAAATAACAAAATTTGTTACTTTGGGATGTTTCTTTTCCATCAATTATAACTAGCGTCTCATCCCTATACTTGTCTTTACTAAAGTTACATTGCATGAATTCTGTTTTGATCCTGCTTATCTTAAAGCCCTTAGTTTTTAAAATATCTCTCCATAGTTCTAATTTTTCATTCACTCCCTCTCTAGTCTCATTTATCAATACTATATCATTTGCCAATAACATACATCAAAAGACCTCTCCTTGAATATGAGCAATTATTCCATCTATAACGTGCGAAAAGGATGGACTTGGGGTTGATTCTTGGTGTAAATCTGTTATTATTGGGAACTCACTTGTCTCATCACAAACTATTCTCACACTAGTTATAATGCGGGGGCATTTTCACACCGGGCTCGAGTGGGGCAGCCTGCGTAATATGGGGCACACTCGGGGTGGGGTGGCTTGTGTGATATGGGCCCACAAGGGGTCGTGTCGATCGAGAACCTAGATAGATCCTATGAGATAAAGGAATTTAATCTCACGCTACCAACAGTCGCGGCTTTTGGGGAGTATTGGTTAAATGTCTTGCATCAAAGTGGTATCAGAGTAGGAGGTCTCGTGTTCGAGTCTCCTCACCGGGGTTGATTAATGCAGGGGCATTTTCACACCAGGCTCGAGTGGGGCAACCTGCATAATATGGGGCACACTCGGGGTGGGGTTGCCTGTGTGATATGGGCCCACGAGGGATTGTGTTGATCGAGAACCTAGATAGATCCTATGAGATAAAGGAATTTAATCTCACGCTACCAACAGTCGCGGCTTTTGGGGAGTATTGGTTAAATGTCCTGCATCAAAGTGGTATCAAAGCAAGACGTCCTGTGTTCGAGTCTCCTCACCGGGGGTGATTAATGCAGGGGCATTTTCACACCAGGCTCGAGTGGGGCAACCTGCATAATATGGGGCACACTCGGGGTGGGGTTGCCTGTGTGATATGGGCCCACGAGGGATTGTGTTGATCGAGAACCTAGATAGATCCTATGAGATAAAGGAATTTAATCTCACGCTACCAACAGTCGCGGCTTTTGGGGAGTATTGGTTAAATGTCCTGCATCAAAGTGGTATCAAAGCAAGACGTCCTGTGTTCGAGTCTCCTCACCGGGGGTGATTAATGCAGGGGCATTTTCACACCAGGCTCGAGTGGGGCAACCTGCATAATATGGGGCACACTCGAGGTGGGGTGGCCTGTGTGATTTGGGCCCACGAGGGATCGTGTTGACCGAGAACCTAGATAGATCTTATGAGATAAATGAATTTAATCTCATGCTACCAACAGTCGCGGCTTTTGGGGAGTATTGGTTAAATGTCCTGCATCAAGTTACCACTCCCTATATATGTCTTTAATAATTCAATATCCTCGCATTGGCTCCTATTTTTCCTAATACCCACCAAATTAACTATTTAAGAACTTTATCAATAAAAGTCGTGTGTAGATTCATCATTTCTACTCGAAACTTTTCCATTAATTGTCTAAGTACGAAAATGGTCTCGATTGTTGATGTAAAACCCTAAAACTCCCTTAAAGGACAATTCTGTCATTTTGATATATTAGGGTATTCTTGACTTTTTAGACTTTAATTATGTCTACTTTGACTTTATTTAACTAATAGGAGACTATATTTGACTTTTGGAAAGTTTTAGAAAAAAATAATTTTTCAGGTTTTTTAGTGATCTCCTTATGGGGCCCACATGGGCTTAATAAGGCCCATGAGTTGAAGACTGCTTTGAGGCCCATATATGTGCATTATAATTTTTATGTTAATTTTATAATTATTTAATTAAGAATATACATATGACCTATAGCCTTAATTAATTGCTTGTGTTTTAAAGCACATATGAATAGTGCATGTACATTTAAGTGATTGTGTGTGTGTCATACACCCTACTCCTAACATTTAAAAATAAGATAGCTATGCTAGCTAGATTTAATTTTTTAAGAAACTCATTTGCTTATGTGGCTGCCACATGTACAAAAAAAAATAAATTAGAATAAAATAACACATGTAATAATGCATTCTTAATTTTTCAAAATGCCACCTATGAAAGAGAAAATATTTTTCTTTCTTCTTACGTAGAAATTGTTAAACACTATGGGAAGAAGAACCTCACTTTAAATATAAGAAACTCATTTTTTTATTAACTTTATAAATCTCACTTTTTATTAAGTTAGAAACTCTTTTAGTCATTAATGAACTTTACCACTTTTGAAAACCTCTTTGCTAACCTAAACCTAACCTTGCTAACCTAAGTCTTTGGTAAGGCTATATAAAGGCCATAGGAGACACCATCTTTTCATCAAGCCATTAGCTCTCCTTCTCTTCTCTTGTGTTGGTTCTCCCTCTGATTAAGCCATTAGCTACTCCAAAGTTCTAACAACTTTTCACCTCCAATTACTCAAACTATAAGCTATTTCTTAAGGGCTTTTTGTTCTTTTCTAAATCTTTTATTTTAAAATACTTGTGGAAGATCATAGAGCAAAAAGAAGATAGAAGAGAAGAAACGAACATATCTCAAAGATCTAGTTTAAAGAACAGAAGTAGGTTATTTCCTCCATTTATTCCCATGCTTATTTTTATACAAATTGTATATATGATATGTTAAATGTTACGTTTTTTTAATTAGTTAAAAACCTTGTATTTTTGTTAATCTACATGTGTTATATTTTCAAAAGTATGATTAGTTATGTTAGAAAGAATTTGAGCATGTTTTAAAATATTTGTTATCTTCTTAAAAATTCAAATTTGTATATTATTTGTAATATATGTCATGTTGTTTTATGATTGCCTATAAATATATGATGGATCATTCTATGAGACTAAAAAAAAAGATTGAGAGTGCATGGACACACGGTTAAGGTTGATGGAGTGTACCAACTGGGCTTCGCAGCTCAACCTATTTATTATGTTTTAGATTTGCCCAATGAAGCGGGTGCGTAGTACATTTGGAGCCGACAGAGAATTGATCCATATCTTACTTTATTGCTTTCTTAGAAAATATGTATTAGGTATTACTTTAGAAGCTATGATGTAATAAATATTTGAATAATGTAGTGATGAGACCTATTAATGAAATAATTGGATTATTCTCATAATTTTTTTCTTATCCTCACATCCGGGACCATGGGTCTGAGTTATGGACCACAGGTCGGGTCTAGTAGACCCAGGTTCAGGGTGTGACAGTTGACTTCCCTAGCATGAAACCAAACTGATTTTCTAATAATGTTGTTTCTTGTCTTAATCTTTTCTTTGACTCTCCATTAATTTCATAATGTAACTCATAAGTTTTATTTCATGATAGGTAGTACAAAATTGTATATATCCCTTATTCTTGTTATTAGGTACCATGCCACTTCTCCACTTATCTAGCATTTTCGTAGACTCTAAAATCTTATTGAACATCTTAGTTAACAAAAATTATCCAATTTTACTTGTGCACTTCCAAACCTCTATTGGAATACCATCAAGGCCTAAAGCCTTTCCTATCTTCATTAGCCATGTAACCTTAATCCTACGAGAGTTTACATGCCCTCTTGTCTCTCTACGAGTAGTATGACTCATGGTTCAAAGTACACTATGGCGATACCAAAACGTATCGGAAGTATTGTTCGGAACCTCACATCAATTAAGGTAAGTTTCTTAAAATCTTCTCTCAGAACCTCACTTCACATTCCTTCTCACTAGTGTTGTCATTGGTCTTTGTTGTACATGACCAAACTGTCTCAATAGACTTTCTCTCATTTTGTCACTTGTTGGGGTTACTCCTATATTTTCACGAACTTGCTCATTTCTAATTGTCTTTCCTTATCTTATCACACATCCATCTCAACATCCTCATATCGGCTCTCATTTTATGCACATGTTGTTTCTTGATTGCCCAACATTCTGCTTCATAAAGCATTGTCGGTCTTATTGCCGTCTTATAGAATTTTCCTTTTCGTCTAATTGGCACACATCAAACATATAACACTCCAAAAGTAGATCTCCACTTTAGCCACCCCACTCTAATTTTATAGACAACATACTTCTCAATCTCTCCTTATAAATAATAAACCAAGGTAATAAAATTGGTCACTTAGAGGTATCTCCTGGTTGTCAATTTTAATTGGTGGATCATCTCTATATACATCCTTACTAAAATTGCATTCCATATAATCTATCTTAGTTCGACTTATTTTAAAACCTTTAGATTCCAAAGCATTCCTCTAGAGTTCTAGTTTTGCATTTACCTTATCCCTAGTCTTGTTAACTAAATTATGTCCTCTGCAAACAACATAGACCAGGGGACCTCATTTTTTTTTTTTTTGGTAAGTACCGGGGGACCTCATTTTGGATATGAACAATTACTTCATCTATAACTAAAGCAAATAAGTATGGACTTATGACTGATCCTTGGCAGTTAAGTATGGACTTAGGACTGATCCTTGCTGTAATCCCACTGTGATTGGAAACAACCTCATTATTGTAATTTTATTGCAATTATGTCCTTTGTGTAGATTGGTCAATTATTGCCTTTATATTGGGGCTCTTGTGTTATAATCATTTATAAAATCTCTTTCAACTGTTTAATTTACATGTTTCTTATGTTATTTGTCTAGGGTACACAAGAAGGATCTGGGAATCATGAAGCATACTTGTTATTTCCAGTTCATTTGGATGGGACCTTATTGGATAATGCCAAAGCTATGAAGGAAAAGAAGGAATTCTTTTCTACAATTGATGTTCTTCAGATATTCCGACAGGTGAATAAACAAACCCAATATCCTTCACATGTGTATAGATGACTGGACAGCAGCCCTGTTTTTTCCTACTTATATTCTAATTCAACTTAAAAAATAAAAATAGAAACTCTCCTGAAAGACCTAGTGCTGGACTCTTAGTATTTTCTCTCTTCTAATTACAAATAATCCTAAATAAGAATCCTACTACAAAGCAACTAATGATAAGAAAAACTTTCCTAAGCTTATTAAAATTACTAAAACTCCTTCAATTATTTTTTTAAAACCTATTGCACTTGTCGAAATATAGTAATACGTGATATACTAAAAAAATAAACTTAGAATTCACTAAAAATAATAAAAACAAGATTTTACCATAAATAATAAATATCTTTAAGTCTCTGTCATTCTGGTGCATGTGTTCTAGTGCTCTTTGGGTGCTTCCCAATATGGTGTTCCTTCCCATACTCGTGGCTACATTACATCCAGACACGCATACTGAAATGTACGGCAGTATCACACTTTATTTTAAAGATTTTTTTTTATAAAATTATGATTTCTTAAAGGGCATTGGTTTGTTTCTCCTCTGTACCCACTTTATTATATTAAGCACAACTATAGTCCTAAGGAAGAAAGGGGAGTTGGTCTTAGGCAGATCAAAACGATGAATAAAGCCCTTCTAGGTAAGTGGCTGTGGAGATTCGGAATTGAAGCCAATAGCCTGTGGAGGAGACTGTAGATAGCAAATATGGGAGCCACAATTGGGTTTGGGACAGCAATGTGGTGAGAACACCCTACAGGGTTAGTGTTTGGAGAGGTGTCACTAATCTCTTCAGAGATTTCTAGAAAGGAGAGAGTATGAAACTGGGCTCAGGCGATAAAATCAGATTTTGGGGGGATGTGTGGAGTGGAGAGTCGGCCCTCAAATCAGAATAGGCAAAGCTTTATGCGATGGCGAATCAAATAGAAGCTCCTGTGATAAATTATGTCGAAAGAGTTGGTGGTCGTGTGGTGGGGTACACAGTGTTTTGGCAACATCTCTATGATTGGGAACTTGATAGTTTGCTCAAGCCTGCTTGCTAGATTGGAAGAGGTCCCTATCCAAGAGAATGGGGAAGATAGGCATATTTGGAAGTGGGAGCTCAAAGGTACCTTCGTCGTTCCATCGTTTGCCAAAGGCCTTATGAAATTAGGGGATACAAGCCAATCATTATTTCCAACAAAACTAGTGTGGGGTACTCCTGTTCTGATTAAAGTTGCCTTCTTCCTTTGGATGGCCATTCTTGATAAAATTCGAACGGTGGACAATTTAATCAAGCACAGTATGATAATAGTGAATATGTGCTCGTTATTTAAGAATGGGGCAGAATCTGTATATCATTTACTTCTTCAATGTGCTTTCTCTTCTTGGTTCATTCTGGCTTTTCGTATGGAGTGGGTAATGTCTAACAGCTTGTTTGGTCTCATATAAGGATTGTACAATTTGCACTTTCAACCGAGGGGCTGTATACTTTGGAAGATTCTTCCATTTGCTATCTGTTGGAGCTTACGAAAAGAACGAAATTTCCAGTTCTTTAGGAACAAGGAGAAACTGCTGACCGGGTCACAAATAGGATCGAAGCTTTTCTGTTATTCTGTAGTTCAATCCTTAAGGAATTCAAAGGAGTCTCTTTCACTGAATTTTCTTCTAAGTGGGACTCATTTCTGTAAATTCTGTCCTTCGGGATGTTTTGGGCTGGGAAATATGCTTATGTTGTAGCTAGTCATTCCTCTTGTGTACTTTTGGGTTTTTCTCCTTTAATTGGTAAAACATTACTCAATGTTTTCCTTTATTTATTTAAAAAAGAATTGGTTTAAATATAATATTATAATACATGAGTATGTGTATGTTTGCATTTCAAGCTTCTCGACAGTGCTGTGTCAGATACCTTGTATGTGTATCTGTGTGGGACACCAGCACACGTGTCGGTATCGATGTAAAATTATCTATACGTTTTTCAGAAGAGTAAAAGAGTAACTTATATAAAATCATAATATAGGCAGGCTATGTTGTAATCTTGGATCGTAACCAGGATAAGAGATTAGGGTTAGAGATGGAAGAGAGGAGAGGAGAAGAGAATTGGGGGAAGAGGAGAAATCGTGTAGAGCTTAGAATAGCCTACACGATTTCACTCAATATATATATTAAGTGAAGTTTTACAATATTACAAGGGCCCCCTGTAGAATATAAGATATTACAACTTTAGTTAACACATCTGCAACTTGATCAGCAGTATGGACATACGTTGTGCAAATAAGTCCCTGACCAAGTTTCTCTTTGATGAAGTGACGGTCTACCTCAATGTGCTTTGTCCTGTCGTGTTGAACTGGATTATGAGCAATGCTGATGGTTGCTTTATTGTCACAATACAGTTGCATAGACCCTTTGACAGGATATCCGAGCTCACTGAGCATAGTCTTCAACCATAGAAGCTCACATACACCATGAGCCATAGAACGGTACTCTGCTTCGGCACTGGAGCGGGCGACAACTGGTTGCTTCTTGCTGCGCCAAGACACCAGATTACTTTCCACATACGTGTAGTACCCTGATGTGGAACGTCTGTCAGTGACTGAACCTGCCCAGTCAGCGTCTATATAAGCTTCAACTCGCTGGTGTTCATTCTTACTAAACAGGATACCCTTCCCAGGAGCCCCCTTAAGATAGCGTAACACTCGGTGTACTGCTTCAAGATGTGGAGAGCGAGGGGCATGCGTGAACTGACTGATGACACTGACTGCATATTTAATATCTGGTCGTGTCAGCGAAAGGTAGATGAGACACCCAACAAGTCTCTGGAACTGGCCTGTATCAGCAATGGGATCCCCATCAACAAGATTCAGCCGATGTTGCTGCTCTATAGCGTATCGGCTAGTTTAGCTCCTAAGTTTCCTGACTCTCGAAGGAGATCAAGTACATACTCTCTTTGTGAGATGAACACACCTTGTTTTGACCTAGCAACCTCAATGCCCAGAAAGTATCTCAAGGTTCCCAGATCCTTGATTTCGAACTCTGTGCTGAGGTATTTTTTCAATCTGCAAACCTCATTTGGGTCATCTCCTGTGACCACGATATCATCCACATACACAATAAGAGCAGTAAGACGACCTTGATTTCTCTTAATGAAAAGAGTGTGGTCCGCCTGACTCTGCGAGTAGCCAATCTTCTTGACTACGGAACTGAACCTCTCGAACCAAGCCCTTGGTGACTGTTTAAGCCCATACAAGGCTTTCTTCAGTCTGCACACAAGTTCCTTACTCCCAGTCGGACTGAACCCCGGAGGACCTGTCATGTAGACTTCTTCCTCTAGATCACCATGGAGGAAGGCATTCTTGACATCCAACTGGTGGAGGGGCCAAGAAAAATTTGCCACGAGAGATAACAGAATTCGAACTGAGTTCATTTTGGCCACAGGAGCAAACGTCTCCCGGTAGTCAATCCCATAAGTCTGTGTGTACCCTTTTGCAACAAGACGGGCCTTGTACCTGTTGATGCTTCCATTTGCTTTGTATTTCACTGTATATACCCACTTGCACCCCACGGGTTTCTTTCCTTTAGGCAATGGAACCAAATCCCAAGTACCATTCTTTTCTAGAGCTGCCATCTCCTCTAGCATGTCTGCTTTCCACTGAGGCTGGTTGAGGGCATCTGAGACACCGGATGGCAGAGCGACACTGGATAGGGAAGTAGCAAATGCCCTGTAGGATGGTGAGAGCTGCTGATAGGAAACAAAGTGAGAGATAGGATGCTTGGTAACACAGTTCCGAACACCCTTCCGATGAGCAATAGGTACATCAATGTCTATGGGAAGGATAGTAGAAGGAGCAACAGACATATCATCATGAGGATCACTGAGGACACGATTACCTGGATCGAGTTGGATTTCCTGGCAGTGAGCTTGGATGGTAGACTGTTTCTCTTTTTGACGTCGTCTGGCACATATCTTCAGCTGCGGATCCTGTGGCACAGTGTCAGTAGGAGATGCTGCGGATCCTGTGGCACAGTGTCAGTAGGAGATAAGGACAAGGGTACAGGAGACTCATCAGGCAAATCAAGGGGTAATGGTTGAGGAATCTCCCCCTGTGGAGGTATCGGACTCTCGTCAATACTCCCAAGCTCCCCCTGAAGAGAAGTCCGATCAACTGAGAAGAAGGGAAGACTCTCAAAAAAGGTAACATCTAGAGAAACAAACCGACAACGGGTAGAGGGATGGAAACACCGATATCCCTTCTGAGTGGACGAATAGCCAAGGAACACACATCGAACGGCTTTCGGATCTAACTTATCCTTCCTGTGATGGGCGTGAACATAGCAAACACAACCAAAGACCTTAGGTGGAATGGAGAACACAGGACAGGAAGGAAACAGGAGTGAAAGGGGAGACTTCAACCCCAAGACACAAGAGGGCATCCGATTTATCAAGTAGGATGCCGTCAACACAGCGTCAGCCCAATAACCCTTGGGTACCCGAGTACCAAGAAGAAGTGCCCTAGCAACCTCCAGGACATGGCGATGCTTTCGCTCAGCGGTCCCATTCTGTTGAGGTGTATCAGCACATGAAGTCTGATGAAGAATTCCATGCTCTTCAAAGTAGGAGGCAAGGCCACTGTACGTGTATTCTCCCCCATTGTCAGTGCGTAGGACTTTTAGGGTGGTGCCCAATTGATTGCACACCATTTTATGGAAGGTCTGAAAGATAGTATGCACCTCATTTTTTGATTTCATAAGGTAGATCCAAGTGTAACGACTATAGTCATCCACAAAAACCACAAAGTAGCGAAAACCAAAGATAGAAGTGGTGGGATTGGGTCCCCAAACATCAGAGTGCACAAGCTGTAAAGGAAACGTACTTTTTTTATTACTGGTCGGAAAAGACACCCGACATTGTTTTGCAAGTACACAAGTTTCACAGTTGAACTCAAAAAATGGAATAGACGCAAACTGAGGTAACAGACTCTTCATGACTGAAAGTGGTAAATGACCTAGCCTGTTATGCCATCGCATTAACAGGTCTTTATTAACGCTAGAACTACTGACATTGGCACTAGACTGATGTGCAACAGAATATGAAGTCGGCTGGCTATTGAGCAGGTACAATCCACCATCCTCACGACCACTGCCAATCATCCGCCTCGTCTCCAAGTCCTGAAAAACACAGTGAGTAGGAAAAAAGGTAACACTGCAGTTTAGGCTCTTAGTAAGATGGCTAACAGAAAGCAGGTTAGTGGTGAATTTAGGAACATGAAGTACAGAGGAAAAAGACAAAGTGGGTGTGGCAGAGATAGTGCCCCTTCTCTGAGATAGAGGAGAAGGTGTCATCGGCCACGCGGACCTTGTCCTTACTTGAGCAGATATTATAGGTGGAGAAAAGGGATGGCATACCAGTCATATGTCGGAGGCACCAGAGTCAATGATCCAGGAAGGACCAATGGGTACCGTAGACACATGGTGGGCTGAATGGGATGTACCTGTCTGAGCAAAGGATGATGTAGGTGGGGAAGGGCCATCAAGCTGAGTAAGTAATTGTCGAAGCCTGTCAATGTCCATGCTAGAGAAGGTGTTGGATTGTCCAGAGAAAGGGGTCACATCAGAGGAATCTTGGCTGGTGGCATGAGCGGCTGAGGTTCCATGTTTGCTACCAGAGGGCTTCTTTGAGGAGCCTTGCTTCCCCCCAGAGAACTGTGCAGGACGACCATGAAGACTCCAGCAGGTTTCCCGAGTGTGGCGACGCTTGCCACAGTGATCACATCTGAGTCGATCACGATCATCAAGATCCCCATCCTTCTTGGATGTGGGTTTGCTCAATTTCTGAGTGGCCAAAGCAGACTTCTCAGATAAAGGAACATCAGCATCTGTTTTAGAGCTCATGACTCTCCTCCTGCTGTCCTCACTCTGGATGTAGGAGTAGACCTGTGCAATGGTCGACGGCGGTGGATCTTTGCCCAAGATGTTGGCTCGAACCTGCTCATAGCTCTGGTTCAAGCCGCCAAGAAACTCGAATATACGTTCGCGCAAAATCATCTTTCGGAACTCCGTAGCATCCTTGGTACATGCAGGGGTGTAGGTCTGGTAGTGATCTACCTCTTCCCACTTGCTGCGTAACGCAGCGTAGTATGATCCCAAAGGAAGATCGCCTTGCTTCAGATGTGCTATCTCCTGCTGAAGTTCATACATCCTAGCAAAATTTCCATCTTGGGAGTAGGTCTGAGATGCCATGTCCCATATATCCTTGGCAGTCGGGAGAAAGAGGAAGCCTGTGCTGATCGATGGATGCATGGAATGAAGCAGCCATGACATGACCATCGAGTTTTCCGCTTCCCACTTCTCAAACGTGGCATCGGAGGAATCAGGTGCAGTGATACGTCCAGTGATATAGCCGGCTTTGCCTCATCCGGTGATGTACATCTTGGCAGATTGAGACCATGCGAGGTAGTTGGTCCCGTCGAGTTTCACCGTAGTGATCTGTAGGCCCGGGCTGTGATCACCATGACTTCCCAGACTGGGTGGGGCAACGATGATCTCTGACTTGGCAGAAGATGACTCCTCAAATGTACTCATGGTAGTAGAGAAGACTTTTCTGATAAGAAATCACCCGAACTGCTGCTGCGGAGGTGCAAATCACCTTCTTTTTTATTTTTAAAGCCTCCTGCTCGCGTTGCTCGTAAGATTCAGACCTTTTTTGGAACAACTCCTTTATAGATTTTCTATTGGAGAAAAAACCACTCGCGGGAAACTTGTGAATGGTTCCGATGACCTAAAAAGGCTCCTGGATAGGTGCGATAGCACTAGGGAGACGTTCCGGGCTCCTCTGAGACCTGCGGCTAGGTCCAGAGGGTCTTCTCTGACCTTTTGGAAGGGGCAGTTAGGCTTGGTGGCTCTTTTCCAGCCTTTTGGAGTGGGCGGCTATGCCTGATAGCTCTTCTTCAGGCTTCTGGAGTGGGCGTCTAGGCCTGGGAGAACTTCTCCAACCTTTTGGAGTGGGCGGCTAGGGTTTCAGACTCTTCTAAAGCCTGCGGCTATCCACGGGAGATGATCTCCTTCTTTGGAAAGCCCTTCGCATCGAATTTCGCAATCCTAGGGTTCTTCAGACCTCTAGGATTGAGCCATGGTTACATAACCATGCTCTGATACCATGTTGTAATCTTGGATCGTAACCAGGATAAGATATTAGGGTTAGAGATGGAAGAGAGGAGAGGAGAAGAGAATTGGGGGAAGAGGAGAAATCGTGTAGAGCTTAGAATAGCCTACACGATTTCACCCCATATATATATTAAGTGAAGTTTTACAATATTACAAGGGCCCCCTGTAGAATATAAGATATTACAAGTAGGTCCCTGACAACAGGCTAATGTAAAAGGGTGCTCTGGTTTGCTTGTAGACCATTTGGAATCCTTTGTAAAGGTAGTGTTAATCCTTCACAATCACCACTGCTAACAGGGGCATCAGTTCTATTAGAATTAGTTGACCTAGAAACCATCAACTGGCTACATGATTGGTTTTAGGTTCAATCACTAACCCAATTAGTTGACAGTCTTCACATTACCTCCTCGAATGAAATAATAATCAAACTGATATATATATATATATATGCGTGTGTGTGTGTTTTTCTTTTTCTTTTTCTTTTTAAATTCTGATTTAGGTATAACTAAATATTATATTATAATACATGTGTACGGACGTGTCTGCGTTTCAGGCTTCTCGAAGACGCCGTCTTAGACACCTCATGTCTATGTTGGACACTAACAAAGTTTCCCGTGTCATTGTTACATAGTTTTGAGAATTCTGCAATCTCTGTATAAATGGAATAGCCTTGTTTGTCCTTCTTTTTCTGAGCCACATTTTCTTTATGAGCTTGCATGTTCCCACTGAAATCAAGCTATGTCTATGCTGCAACAAAGTACCTAGGCTTCCTAGTAGCAGATGGTGCATTGATATTCAAAATCTACTTCTGCCTGGTTCTCCAAGATTAGCATGGGAATGAGCCTTCAAAGGAGGACAGTGCCGTATCCTGTTTCCCGTACCAGTGTCCATATCTGAGCATCTTAGGTTACACCTGACCTAAGTGGAAAAAAATTGGTAGTCACGTTAGCTTTTTTTCACTGCGTTTAAAGATGTTATTTGAAACACAGACACGTATAATTTGCAATTCTATCATTTGGACTTTAAGAATAGTTGCATTTTGAACTTTCTTAACCTTTTTGGTAGATTTTGTAGTGATGTTTCATTGCTGGGATTACTTTTTTTTTTATAAGTCAAACGATGAAATATATTAAGGAAGGAGATCGAGAAGATCTCAAAGTACAAAAAGACTATGGACCAAACAAAAAGCAAAAGATAACCCGACTAACTACCCAACAAGGTATCAAAACTAAACACCATATCAGAAAAAAAAAACATCCCCTCATCTCAGATGAGACCCCACCCCAACTATATATGAAAGCCTCTATGCAGATTATAATTTCCGGAAGTGTTTTTTCTACTCCCCTGAATATCCTGTTGTTCCTTTCTTGCCATAGCCCCCATATGGTTGCATACGGTAACATCCTCCATATGACTTTTCCTCTATCGGAGAGTCTAATCCTTGGCCATCCAGCCAACAATGACCCGATCTTCTCTGGCATAGCCCAAGATAGGCCAACCTGCACCAAAAAATATGACCATATCTGTGACGCTAAAACACAATGCAAAAGAAGGTGATCTGTATTTTCCCCATTGGATTTGCACATAGTACAGAAATTAACCATAATCCACTTTCGTATAATCAGAATCTCATTGCTAGGATTACTGAATTTACACGCATTCACTGGGAGCATTTTTTATTAACCAAGGACCTGCGCCACAGCTTTGTGCAGGACTGAAACACATGCACAGTTTTGACCCTCCATATGCACATAATGATGTCAAACCTGGTAATGTCCTCATCACACACAGAAAAGGACAGCCACCACTTGCCATATTGATGGATTTTGGAAGTGCTCGGCCTGCAAGAAGGGAAATCAGTTCTCATTCTGAGGCACTACAATTGCAGGTACTGCTTCTTTCTTTTCTTTCCCGTAAATTTTCTTGTATCCAGTATGCATCACCAACTTTTCAGCATGTGTATATTCTTTACTATTATCTGGATTCATATCTTCGAACCAAGTTCATTGTACTTTATTTTGATAGACAGACAATGCCCCCAGAAGTAATTTCATCACATCATAAATTAATAATACATAATTATAATATAAATGTAAAGCAAGGGATGTAAATCTTTCAAAGGCATTTCCTTTTGATAGATAATAGATATTTATTGATAAGGAAGTAAATAGAAAATCATTCGAAATACTGCACCCATATGCAATGATGAGAACTCCTCTGGTTAAGTTTGCCACTTTGTTTGTGCTCGAAAGCACATGGTTGAATGGAATTGGTATATCCAAGGGCCCAAACACTCTTAGATACCCAATAGAACACATTAGATGAGATTTTCCTTCAACTGTTAGACAGCTTCAGAAGAGTGACTGTAAAATCTTCAACTTTCCATATCTTCCCCCACCTCAAGTTAGTTCAATTTTTTTTTATTCTGATTGACCCAAACCAGCTGTCTAAAGTTTTAACCACTTCTATATTCCCTGAATACACATCAGTGGGATCCAGATTGTTTCAAATCAAGTTCTTTCAAACGACACATGTTCAACCCAATTTAGTCCAGTCGGCTGCTAATGGCAGATATCAGCAGGGAGAACTTCCACATATTTAGATCTGCCATTAATGAAAAGAAAAGAAGAAAAGTTATCAAAGGTAAAGACTAAAATATCCTTATCTAATAAAATGTGAATATATGACTAATACCTCTTCCAATACTTATCACCTAGTAGCCCTAGTTTATATTGTACTTACTCAAAAAACAATCGTGAGATTTTCATCATCTTGAGTTGTTAATCAGTATTTTTGATTTGTTGTATTATAGAACTTTCTGCTCCAGATGTAGTCATATCTCTGTCAACATTCTGTCACTTGTTTTGGATTTTGTAATCAATGTAGACCAATATAATGTTGGACATGTATTGCACCTGGTATAATTGGTTACATACTTCCATTTGCTTATAGACTGTCCTTGGATGGGTTTGTATATAGGAATGGGCAGCAGAGCACTGTTCTGCACCTTTCCGAGCTCCCGAGTTGTGGGATTGCCCAAGCCATACGCATATTGATGAGAGAACAGACATTTGGTCACTTGGATGCACCCTATATGCAATAATGTAAGTACTATCCCTCATATTTATTTATTTATTTATTTATTAATATCAGTACTGAGTACACCATATCTGTTCTGGGCAACTATTTTTTTTTCTCAATTATTTTTTGCACCTTCTCAGTTATTTATTTATAACAATAGCAACATAAGCGAAAGGCTTTTGTTATGATTCTTTTTGTTGTTTTATTTAAAACATCACTTCATAATCATTTTAGGAATCTTAATCGTTATGGAAGTAAAAAAAAGAAGTAAAATATTTGCGTCAGTGTTGGACAAAAAAGTATATTGTCAGTGCAGACCTATGCTGCATGGATTCTTCCAAATGGATGAAGCACCTGGATTGATATGTATTAGATTCTGACACTCCACTGGATTCTGGTGCAACACTCACATTTTCCTTTTATTTTTCGTTTTCATTGTACAAAAAAAATGTCAACATATACCACAGGTTATAACATTTATGTTCCTATATAAAGGTTTACTGTCACAAACATAACATTATTAAATTCATTTATGCTCGTCTATAGGTATCGATATCCCATTATATAATCAATTATAATCCTTTGAAAAGAATTATTTCTATAATTATTCAAATATACTGCCAAATCCACAAATCCTACATTTTAGGATTCATGGATTTGCACTCCTTACCTGCGCCAGATTCTGACAGTTATACTTGTATTAATGCAACATAGGTGCAGACTAGATGGATATATATTATTAAAATGATAACAGTAATAGTAACAACAACAACAAAAACAATAATAATAATTCTGCAGTCTGTAAGTATAAATCACGACACATGGCACGCACTCATTAGGACCCAGCGTATTATTGGTTCCACCTGAGAGATATCCTAGATCAAAAATCAAAATAATTGGCTGATCATAACCATCCGACTTATTGCATTGTTTTGGATGGTAGGAAATGAATCTAGCGAATGTTTCACAAAGTGTATAGACAGATGGTCGGAACCATCAAAGGTTTCTGCAGGGGGAATCCATTGAATGGTGGGTCCTTACCTTAGCACGTGTTCCCGCCTGTCCGGTTCAAGGAGTAATGGCCCCATATCAGTATGCTACTCTGCCATAATGAGCTTAACAACTTGTAGCCAAATTGTTTCCACATTTATATGAAATTCCTATGATACAAGATTCTGGAATACCTCAAGGAACTGAGATGACTCGGCTAATTTTTAAACCTGCTCCTTGATAGTGTGCTTATATATTGGTAGTACCCATAATCTAAACTATTAAGGAGAAAACTTGGGCTTAACCGTGGAAGGTATCACTCACCCTACCAAAAACATTTATATATTAAATTCCCAAAACACCCTCTTATATTAACTTCTTAAATTTTCAAAAAAGCCCTTTATATTAACAATTTAATCCTTTTATAACTATTTAATTTCTTCCTATCCCATTTTATCTATATGACCTCACCACACATCTAAGCTGTGCCAAACTTGGACAGATCAAGAATATCTATCGAACAATTTGGGTAGCATCTGATGTGCCCAAGCCATAGAGATGGCTCAGCGACTCATCGATTAAACCATTACAATATTATGTTGATGGATGATAGTATGTGCATAAATCACGTGCAAATGCATGCGCCACCCGCTAGTAGTACTATAATGGAAATGATGTCCCATAAGAGCAAAGTTAAAACATATTAATATGATCTAAATAGTCTATAAATAGTATTAAGCAAATGACAAACATAAATTGAAGTACTTTCCAAAAGCTGTGTCCCTGAAACAGGTATCTGGGACAACTAATTCTTTTAAAATGGAGTGTCTTTGTTACATGGGATAGAAGCAGCAAGTGAAATTAACCTCATTAGGCAGGGGAGTTTCAGAAGTAGTTTCAGAAGTTCTGTTGTAATCCCCATTCCAATTCACTTTTTACTGCTTTCTACAGGTATGGGGTATCCCCTTTTGAATATGTGCTGGAGGACTCCGAAGGAAGCTTACAGTTAGCCATTGTAGATGCACAAATAAAGTGGCCAACCGGGCCCAATCCCCCATACCCCGAGCCACTCCATAAGTTTGTTGCATGGATGCTACAGCCTCAGCCCACGGTCCGCCCTTGCATCGACGATATCATTTTTCACGTTGACAAGCTGATCTCAAAGTTTTCCACCTAAGCTAAACAGGGAGCAGACTATAAAGTTGTAAGTTATTCTGCATGGGCGAAGCACAACCGATACGTGCAACAGATTGAATTATTGATATAGTTACTGTGCATCCCTTCTTGCCTTCCATGTGAAAATTATTACGCCATGACAGCTATATCAGTTTCTTATGTTTTGGTTAAACAGATGTTATTATTTATTTATTTATCTAATTTTGTTTTGTAGTTTTAGCAAATATGCATCAATTCAATGTTATTGTATCACTCTCTTATCTCAATTCTCTCTTTGATATTTGATTTACATTTCTCCCAACTGAATCTATAGATTATTTACCTAACGGACAAGGTAATAAATTTCGGTTTCAAGGTTTATTTTGACCTGCCCGGAAATGGAAATATTTTGACTAGTGTGAAATATTACATTTTCATGGAAGTGATGCAGAAATGATTGAAATATTGTGGAAATGTTTGTGTAAAGTTTGGGGAATGATAAAAACAAGCATAAAAACACACTTCAACCACGTTCATGTTTGCTTGGTGCAAATCGAGAGCAACTGCGAGGTGCTCAGTAGCCCTCCCTTCGACGTCGATAACGATTGTGATATCCTATTGGAACCAACTCCCATCAAGAGTCTTCGAACCTACGCTTGGTGCAAATCGAAAGCAACCGTGAGTTGCTCCAATTTTTTTTTTTTTCTGAGAAATGATTGGTTCGATCCCATTGAACAAACTCATTTTGTTTGGTGGGATCAACCTAACAAAATGGGTTTGTTCGATGGGATCAGACCGAACAAAACTGAATAATTAAAAAAAAAGTTTGTTCGGTCTGCTAGATTTGTTTGGTTGGCTCAGACCGAATAGAGCAGGTTTGTTCGGTTGGAGCAGACCGAATGAAGTGAAATTTTTTTTTTAAAAAGGTCTGCTCAGGTTGCAGTAGTTGCAACAATGGCGACCTTCGAGGTGAGAGTGTGAACTGTTGGAGAGAGGTTGAGGTCTCTCGCGAAAGTGAGAGAAGTAGAAGGAAGATGGGAGGAAGTGAAGAAGAAGAGGGATTTCGTTAGATAGGAGAAGAAGGAAAAGGGAAGAGAGAAAAGAAGAAGAGGGGTTTCGTTTGGGAAGAGAAGGAAGAGGGGAGAAAGAGGAGGGGTTTCATTGGAGAGGAGAAGGAAGAGGAGTTTCCTGTGGGGTGCTTTGATGGGGAGGGACTTGTATGAGTGGCTTTCAATACATATAAAATTTGTGTGAGGTGCTTTCAATAGGTGGGGTGCTTTTGTAATTTGTCGGGTGCTACTAAAATTATGTGACTTTTCCAACTTATATATTTCCGTTTCTAACCGTGCCTTGAGTTGTCACAATTTTTAGTTTCGCCCCTCTAAAATAACTGCCCTACAATCATGCACATGCAACTAGGGGTGTCAATGGATAGTCGAAAATTTAAATTTGTATTCAAATAATTGTATATTATCCAAAAAAATTAGATATCGAGTTCGGATAATTTTTATATTCAAATATTTTTGGATATTGTTTATATACACAAAATAAATTATATTATTATTATTATTATTATTATTATTATTATTATTATTATTATCCGATATTATCAGATATTTAACAAGTTAATTCGAATTCGAATATTTGATTCAGAATATTTGTTGGATTTCAAATCAAATTCGGATATCAAATATTTTTTCAGATTTGGATTCAGATATACATAGAGCATCTCCAACCGAGCGGCTCTATCTTCAGATTTGATGAAAAAAGTTATAAAATGCAATTCCAATCGGGCTCGATCTCTGGCTTCAAATTTGAAGAGAGGGTCTCTATCTCTATACTTGGCTTCAATACATAGACCCTACTTTTTGGGCTTCAAATATACTTACCCTACTTTTCGAATCCCGATATTATCATTTTCACATCATTTTATAAAACATTGATATCTTTTGTATCATTTTTAAAAACATCTACTTTTTACCAACAAATTTTAAATATATATTTTTGTCCTTTAAAAGAACTGTATGCTTTTTGACTTACATGCAACACGCACGCACCTTCCACTAGTTTTGATTAATTCCAAAAAGCCACCTTTTTTAAAAATTGAATTCCCATAGACTCCTCAAACAAGCATCCCATAAGCAAATGGTTTCTTTTCTGTTACCATTTTACCCTTAACTAGCTATTACATGATGTTAATGGTCATGATTGAATCGGGGACTGCTTTTCACCATGTTGAGTACCATCACAAGACCCACATTACTTCATCAAACACTCTGCACAGTCACAGTTGTGAAGACCCATGTTTTTTGTCATTTTATTCCAAGAATACCCCTCACTTTTTATGCTTATTTTTAGTGCACCTGAGGGTATTTTAGAACTTTCGTATCTGTCGCTTTTCAAAAATCTTAAACCTATCCCAATCATTACAAAACTTTCAAAACTGCCCCTTGAATTGCCGCAATTTTCAAAACTGTCCTCCAAATTTTTTAAAACAGTTATAACGGTAAGGGTAATGTCAAGCGACTGTTATAACGGACCATTTAAAACCTTTGATAGAGAGAAGTTGATGTTTAAGGGCGTTACCGTGGGGAATGTTCTAGTGCTGTGCAATGTACTGAAATTGTTGGGTAGACGAGGTGGGTATATGTTGGTCCCCCCATGCCATCATTGCCCATCACGATCATATGGCGATGGAGACACCACACAGTACAAATGTGTCGGGCTGAACACACGAGCATAACGAGCAACTAAACTGTTGGGTAAAACACAATGGACCACTTTTGAGCGGGACCCATTTCTAGCCATCTAAGTGGATCAGGTCGAGCTCCTCCGCTCTCCAACTTGTGGTGGAAATGGATCCTAATCAGGGTTCTGCTTATGTGCCAACATTCTATTGGCTGATCATCTAAGGTCGGAAATCTTCAACCCTGTATCTTTTGGCTGAGCTGACTCAGCCCTCGTCCAGTCTGCAACGGTTTCCATGTGGGCGCCACTTGAGTATTTTTTTTTTCCCTAAAAAATATGTGATGTGGGGTCTTGATACAGTGATGGAGTTTTTACACGTGGCAGCTGAGGTGGGAAGACTGAATCGGTTCTTTTGTTTTGCCACCTCACCTCACCCCCTCTCCACATGGGAAGTGTCAGTCCAATGGATCCACCACCTGGCAGAAAAATAATCCATCTTTTCCCAAAAAAAAAAATATATATATATAGGATATCAGGGGACAACATTTTCATACAACTATTTTTACAACAAAAATTGGCGCGGGCCAATTTATAAATTAGAAGTATTGGAATGGAATGATTTTTGGCGAGAATGGTCTCTATAGTGAGGAGATCATCCTCACAAAAATTCAAATCATTCTGAATTCGTAGACTGGTTTACAAGTTGAAGAATTATGGACCGTTTATTTTTATCATTAACTTGAAAACCACATTTAATGGGGTTAGAAATTTCAGAATAGGCTGATTTTTTGTAGGTGTGATCTATATGGTGAGGAGATCACCCTTACCAAAATTCAGCCATTGATTCATCTTCCATATGGGTACACCAAAATTGTTGTCAAAAAAGTTGTATGAAATTATTGTCCCCCGATCCTGACCTATATATATATATATATATATATATATATGGGATACGTTTACTCATGCTATTCTTACTAATATAATGACTAATGGATGTGGGGCCCACATGCAGATGAGTTAATAGCTGATTTTTGGTGATGATGTTCTTCTCAACATGGATATCAACTTTACAAAAAATCAGTACATTCCAACATTTGTAGCCTTATGAAAAGTAGAATGAGAGTTGACCCAATTTCACTGTTAAATTTAAGTTCATATTCGATAGGGTTAGAAGTTTTAGAAATTGTTGATTTTTAGTGAGGATGATCTCCTTGGTGAGGAGACCATCATCACCAAAAACCAGCCCTTAACTCGTCTGCATGTGGGCCCTATGTCCATTAGTTATCTATTAGTAAGAATAGCACGAGTCATTATATCCCATCCCTACGTTGACTCAAGCTATTATTACTAATATAATTACTAATGTATGTGAGACCCGCATGTAGATGAGTTAAGTGCTAATTTTTGGTGATGATATTCTTCTCAACATGGGTATCAACCTCACAAAAAATCAATTCATTCAAACATTTGTAGCCTTTTGAAAAGTGAATTGCAAGTTGAAAAACTATGGACCATCCATTTTCATCGTAAAATTCAGATCCATATTTGATAGGGTTAGAAGTTTTAAAAATTACTAATTTTTGATCAGGAGATCATCCTCACAAAAATTAGCTCTTAACTCATCTGCATTTGGGGCCCACGTCCATTAGTCATTTATTAGTAAGAATAGTATGAGTCAACATAACCCAACCCATATATACAACCACCATTAGAATCTCGGAATCCACGGCCTCGAGTCGGACTCATAGCTAGAAAGTATTGATACAGATAAAAAGCGTTACATAATTTATATGCAAAAATAATTTCTAGAAAATTTATCCAATACACCTCTACAAAGCCTAACCGTCATAAAAAAATTCTATGTCAACACTTTCCGACATACAAATCCTTTTCCTGTAAAACATTTTGTCGATCACCACACAGAACCTTAGATCATTCCCTATAAGAAAAAAATATTTATGTCGAGCCATTTTGTATGTGGAGTTGTGGAACCATCTCAAGCGCCGCCATGTGTACAGGGTAGAGTGAGACCCACGTGATTTAACAGAAGAATAAAAAATGGCAGCATTTGAATGGTTCCACAGCTCCACAAAATTTTTTTTTATCATCCCTCATGTGGCAAATAAACCTCAAGTCCACTTTATCGTTTTAAAAGGCATTTGAGGCTTACAACTTGAGGTTTTCTTTATGTGAGGCTTTCCCGACCTTAATAGAAAAGCGTAACAACTATCGAGGTTTATATCTCATACATGAAGACTTTAAAAAAAGAAAAAGGCGTGCATTTAACACACTTCACATGCATATTTTGTGATAGCTGTATGCTTTTTTTCCCGTTTAAATTTGGAGGGTGGTTTTAAAAATTATGATAATTTGAGGGATAATTTTGAAAATTTTGTAATGATTGTGATACTGGTGTGCTTTTTGACCTAACCATGGCACTGATCAGTTGTAGAGGTGCGAAAGTTTAAAAGTCTAAAATACCCCCTCATGTGCATAAAAATTAAGTATGGAAAGTGTAGAGTATTTTTGGAATAAATTAGCAAAAAATGGGTTGTCACAATTAGCTCTCTTTGGTATCAATGGAAGAGATATCTCCCCATTTATACCCCTTCTTATAGGCTTCAATAAAGAAGGTCTGAGATCTTTTCCCCCAAGTGGATGGTGGATCTCAACCATTCACACCCAATTTTAGCAAATACTTTGTTGGAGTGTGTCGTGGTACGGGCACAGGCCACCCAGTAGTTTATATAACAAGTGACAATGGTTGTATTGGTACAAGTAATAGAGATAAAAAGACGTATAAACCCTAATTGTAAAGGAAATATTATAGGGGTTATTTAAAAAAAATATAAAAATTAAATCAATTTTAAAAAATATACTATTTTTTTTTTTTTTTTAAACAATACAGTGCGCTCTTAAGTACAGAGGCCTGATGCATGCGTCCTTTGAAAGGGCGCGCAAATGGGATTTGCACCCTTTCAAAGGGTGCACAAGTCGGATCATATTGAAAGGGCGCACGACAGTTTGTCTATAAATTCTAAAAAAATAACAAACTTGGTGTGCTGTTTCTTCGGTTTAAAATAAACTGTGAAAAACAGCTCTAATCCAACGGATAGAAATTACTAATCAACATGAATTTAGGTATGTAGGTCTACGCAGGGATGGAAAAAACATCCATATGGTCTATGGTCTCTAAGAGTGTAACAGAGATGACTCATAATATGGTACATCGTCAATGTTTTGTCATTGGCCAAAATTGTACCTCGAGTCACGTACAAACCAAAAATCAGCATGATTAGTAATTTCAAACCTTTAGATCCTTGAACTCAAATAATGGTCAATAATGCTCAAATTCCCACGGTTAAAATCAAGACCCATGAGAATGAATCCAATCCAACTCTTACAAATCACTAATCAGGTTGATTTTTTGTTTATAGGTCCACCTAGGGATTGGCAAAACATCCATACGGTCGGCATGTGTGAGGAAAGGTAAAAAAGTAGAAAAACATGGGTCGGTCACAAAAGCGTCATGGGGATCTAGAGTCAAAATAAAGACACAAAATGTATAAAAAGTCAAAATTAGAGGAAAATTCCCAAATTCAAATCGTGCTGTTCGAAAGGTCAATTCAAATTGATTTTGGGGCTACAACCCAAGTGGGTCACTGGTTGAACAGTCCGAATTGATGAGTTGGGTGAGAAAATGACAGTACATATAGTCGGTCCTTCCACCCAAAAAAAATTGTAGCAGGGTCCATTCAGAAAGCTCATTGGTGAAGTAAGATCACACTGAATTATGCTGTACTTAACATCGAATTTGGACAGAGTAGGACCAGATAGTTTATACACTGAACCAGACCCAATTATACACTTGGTTTCGGGTCCCAATCGATCCATGGTTCCAGTTCTGAAACAGGTAGTCCTAACTGAGCCCACTTTGCTGCGGGTACGGTATACTGCAAAACTATGCAACAGGTTCATTTTTTGCAGTATATCCAATGGTTTTAAAAACGGCCGTTTAAACGGTAACGCCCCAAGCCCGTTTCTGTTAAAACTTTTTAAACACGTTTTAACATTTTTGAATTTAACGGCCTTTAAAACCTTTTAAACAACCGTTAAATTTTGAAAAAAATTGTGAAAAAATGGCCGTTAAATCCGTTAAATTCTATTTTTTTTTAATTTTCAAATTTTAAATTTTAAATTTGAATTTCAGCGCCATTTTTTCCGTTAAAATCTGTTAAAACCCATTTAATTCCGTTAAATTCCTTTTTTTCCATTTTTTCCATTTTTGCCCCTGGCCGTTTTAATCCGTTTAAACGGTAACACCCCCAGTCCGTTTAACCGTTAAAACGGCCTCCTTTAAACCTTGGTATATCCTCCTAAAAATGCTCTAAATCTTTAAATTCAGACTCAGGTTTTTTTTAATCATGAGTTTAACATGGTAAAAAGGACGAAGCCCATCGCATGGTGTTGCTGAAATTACAACGTAGGCTAGGAATTTTCCCTGAAATACCCGATATCCCAATGGGGTATCATGTTTATTTAATATGTAAATATTGATTTTCACCATTCATATTACTTAAAATTTTAGAACCCATTTAAATATCGGGCACCCCGTCGGGAAACCAAAATTGGACCCAATTAATGGTAAGATCATGGTGTTGTGAATATTATTGGGCGATGTAACAATATCAACCGATTGGATTAATGCCGCATTCGACCATTTTTAATTGAGATTCAGAAATTTTTACATCTAAATTGATTCACTAACAAAAAAAAATGACATAATTGTTTGTAGCCTATTATTAATGTCGCTGTTGCGTGCCATAGCATGGCCGGTGCCTGTAAAATAGCGTTATTCCTCAACAAGAGGTTTGTTATGACAATGTAACGCTGATTCAATCCTCCACGCAGCAATCTCCGCGTCTAGCACTCTAGCTAGCTGGTCCAGGGTGCCGCGTTTCAACACCGTGGTTGTGAAATTCAAATTAATTTCCATCCACTAGTTTTTCTCCTCAACGTGCTTTTTTTTTCTCCTTTTTCCAACATGGCGAATTGGTCGAATCCAGCATGTAGCTTTTCGACCACCCGAATATCCCGTTCCATTATCTCCCCTCTTATTCATAATTTTAATAATGGCTTTCATAACACTGGTATATATATAACAGCATTATAATGGTTTTTGGTTATTGGTGTTAATTTATTTACTTCTACACCCGTTATTCCGTCGTTATAACGTTTCAATAGATTTTAGGTAGAATTTTACCCCTATTAATTATGGGCCATTTTACCGGCTTGACCGGGTCCAGGTTTCACCTGGCTTCATCCGTGGGGCCCTCCCACCATGGTAACTACAAAAAAAATAAAAAAAATAAAAAATTATGAGCCATTTTAATGATCAGAAAATAACAGCCACTATTTTTATTATAACGGACATTATTTTTCAATTATAACAAAAATAACGACCGTTATTTTCTGAAAATTTTGTTAAAAAAAATGTCCGTTATTTTTTTATTTTTTCAGTTATAATTTTTTTTGAAAATTTTAAATTCAAAATTTTATTGCTTTTTTTGTGTTATTTTCCCATTTTTTGTCCCTGTGCATTACAAATTTACAATCCATTATAATGGCCGTTATAACAGAAAAAATGGTAACGGCCCCAGTCCGTTATACTGTTATAACGGCCCCTTTAAACCTTGGGAAAAACAAAAGCACCACACACATACGTACATATCCAAAACGTGATACGTGCCACGTGGCATAGTTGGACACCACTAAACTTCTGTGGAGTTATTTGGATCAACTAGAACCCAAAACTTTTGTCATTGAATTTGATTAAGTAGTAATTTAAGCGACTTTTCTTGCTGAAATGGACCAGTTTTGGACTATTGCCTAATACCCCCCTAAAATTTGACAGTAATTTGTAAAACCCCCTAATACTTTTAAACTTTAAGATTACCCCCCTTGACCTAGTTTAACAGTGGTTGACTTAAGTTAAAACGGACTTGAATCACACATCATTTAGCATTGTAGTTGCAATTTTATGGTCTTTTAATAGGTAAATGAACAGGTGCATGATGCATGTCACACGTTTTAACGTTAGTCAAATGATGGTTAAACTAGGTCAAGGGGGTAATCCTAAAGTTTGAAAGTATAAGGAGGTATTACAAATTACTTTCAAATTTCAGGGGGTGTTACTAAAATACCCATTTTTTATACTGTTGAAAGGAATGCTTTGGATGAGACTATCTTATCCAAATCAAGGGGCAGTATGATGGTTGGTCTAGGTCAATTAAGGAGATAGTCTAACAAGTGGAACGTGGCCAGTTGTGCCATGTGGCAGACATCCATGTGGGGGCTAAGTACTTAATCAAGTATCATCATCTGTTGATTAGATGTTTAAGATTTCTCTCATTATAAAGAGAACCATCACATGGCCTTGAAGAAAGGGAAAGTCTTTTGATTCCACACACTAACACACACGGGCACACAAGCACAAGCACTGCTTTCTTCCCCTTGCATTAAATGATTCCAAAAGACAAAGCAGCAAATGTGGACCCCAGAAAACTCCACTCAACCCTGGCCCCACCCAAAAACACAGTGAACCACAAGATTATTGACCAACCTTTCACCCGCTAAAATCCTGCCATGTGTCACTCGGATTCTCTCCTCCAACCTCCTTGTCTACAGTTACCCATCCCCACCTTCACCACTTCCTACTATTCAGAGAGATGAAAGAAAGATAAAAGAGAGAATTAGAGGAAGAGACAGAGAAGAAATAAATCAAAAAATGTTGAAGGAGGAGGAGAATTCCGGTGGTGGTGGTGGTGGTGGTGGTGGTGGCAGGTGGACCCGCGTGTGCGACTCATGCCGCGCAGCGTTCTGCGCGGTCTACTGCCAGGCTGATTCAGCCTACTTATGTGCAGGATGCGACGCGCGCATCCATGCCACCAATAGGGTGTCATCGCGCCATAAGCGCGTGTGGGTGTGCGAGGCGTGCGAGCGTGCGCCAGCAGCTTTTACCTGCAAGGCTGACGCTGCCGCTCTCTGCACCACATGCGATGCCGACATACACTCGGCCAACGCGCTGGCTCGTCGCCACCACCGCGTCCCAATTCTCCCCATCTCCGGCCTCCTGTACGGACCTTCGGCCACCCACCCGGGTAGGCCTATATGGTCCGAAGTCGATGTGGAGGACGGGTTTTTGGCCCATGAGGCCAATGAGGAGGTAGAGGAAGATGATGAAGATGAAACAGCATCTTGGTTGTTGCTTAATCCTGTTAAGAAAAGTAATGGGTTCTTGTTTGGTGGGGAGGTTGATGAGTACTTGGATCTTGTGGAGTACAATTCATGTACAGAAAATCAGTATCAAGATCAGTATGATCAACAGAACCATGGGAAGAATGATGGGAGTGACAGTGTTGTCCCAGTCCAGAGTGGGACAGTAAAGGAAGAGCAGCAGCGCCAGCAACAACAGAATCTTCAGTTGGAGATGGAGTATGAGGACTCAAAAGCTGGATTCAGTTACACTGCTTCACATAGTCAAAGTGTAAGGCTATCTTGATAAATATATACAAATATACATACACTTATATATCTATATTAACAGTAACTATAATTCTGGTGTTCATGGAAACCAGGTTTTATGGTATTTTTTGAATTTATATCCTGAGCTTCCATATCTCTCTCCTACACAAACTTTTTTTTTCTATTTAGTTTCTTGTGGGTATCTTTAATTACTTCAATTCTTGTCTCAAACCCTGCTTTTGAGGGTATTTGTTGAATTGGTCTTCAGCTTACAGTATTTTCTTTCTTCTTTTCTGTATCTTTAATTGTGGGTATCTTCAGTTAATCCAATTCTAGTGATTCTCAAGGTCCGCTTTTGTGGGTATCATCTGAATTTGGTTTATGAGTTTACCTTATCCAGCTTATTATTTTGTTTTTCCTGTTAGTTTTTAAAATGGCTAACTTTTTGGGTGATTCTGAAAGACAGTTTTTATGGGTATTTGCTCTAATTTGATTCCTGAACTTACCATCTCTATCCTTTTGGAACTTTAAGTTAGATTTTCAGTTTTATGGCTACACATAGTTCTTATGAAAGTTAAGGAACTAATGGGTAATGGCCGAAATTCGGTCTGATTTACCTGTCTCTCCCTTTACTTTTCTTCTTTTTTCTAAAAAAGTTCTACTAGTATTTTTGGGTAGGATTTCATGGCATAACTGTACTGATGCTTTATCTCTAATTGAATTACTTCCTATTTAATAAAGTAGGCCCTTTTAATTTGGGGAATATTTTTGCATCAGAAGATTGGTGTATGTTTCTTTTCTAAGAAACATTGTGACCTGAAAAGTTCAGTTTCTTCTGATTAAGAAAGTTTCAGTGTGCTCTGCGTGTACGCATACAAAGGAAATCATTTATCATATTCCTTCTTCTAACTATTGATGGATTTCAATACTATAAATTTCCATTTTGTGATTTTTTTTTTCCGTTATCGAAGGCTTTGATTAGATCAATCTGTTCTTCGACTTTAAGCAGCTGAAGGAACATCACACTTTTTCTGCTAGACAGGTAAAGATGATTTAGCCTTGAAAAAGAACTAAAGCATGGCTTCCTTTTAAGTTTTAACCATTATAGCTTTGACTCTACTACTTTTTAAAATAGAGTTTCTTTCCTTCTTTTCTCTCGGATCAATTTATATGGATTTTGACAAATTACTGATGTTCATGTGGGTCTCTTAGTTGTTTTGATTGTTCTTCACCAGTGCTACCATGCCCGATTCTTTTCAATGTTTATGTTAGTTTCCCTCTCTAATGGTATTCTTCTAGTTATATCATCTTGATGGTGAGAAATGATCGACGGGGTATTCTGTGATTTATAATCAGGTATCCTTGTCATCTATGGATGCCAGCGTTGTACCAGATGCTACAATGAATGATATCTCAAACATGCACACTAGACCTCCCAAAGGAACGATCGACCTCTTCTCAAGCCCTCCCATTCAGATGCCACCCCAATTCACTCCCATGGACAGGGAAGCCAGAGTCCTTAGATACAGGGAGAAGAGAAAAACAAGAAAGTTTGAGAAGACAATAAGGTACGCCTCGAGGAAGGCCTACGCAGAGACCAGACCCCGGATCAAGGGCCGGTTTGCCAAGAGAACAGATGTAGAATTTGAAGTGGATCAAATGTTCTCCTCCAATATAATGGCTGAAAATGAATACGGCATTGTCCCGTCATTCTAACTCCAGTAAAAAAAAAAATTCTCCCTCTCCATGTGAGAGAAGTCTGAGTAACAGCTACTACTACTACTGCTACTACTACTACTACTACTACTACTACTCCCTCTTTCAAGGTAAGTAGTTTGGATCAATGAGAATTATGCATTCTAATTTTGTAAGTTTTATTGGCCATCTCTCTGCCTCCTTGTAAATACAAATAATGTTAGAATTATGGTTCATTGCTTTGGCACATTTCCCCTTTTGAATTACTATTGTGCTTGTGGGTTTTGGGTTTGGGTGGAAAAAAGAAGGAAAGCTCATAGAGGTCAGCAGGGAGTGACGACTCTACTTTCAGTAATGATCTTAAAGAAAAGCCCACTGCACTTTTTCACCTTACTGGTGGGGGAAAAGATACATACAAAGGAGTACGAATTTCAGCCAGATGGAAAGGAATGGAAAGAGAGGCTCTCTCATAAGACACTCTCTGGATGGTGTCTTTAACTCTCCGATTCCCTCGTCGGAAGGTATAATTCAAGCTCGGCTGAGCTTTTTAGCTTTTGGTTGGGGTCCTCACTGATCCTCAGGCCTCACTCTTCTTTTTCGCTTTTTAAGTATCCATTTCTGCACTGCCATTGGCTACCCTCATTTCTTTCCACTTATGGAGCACTTAGTGGAAGATTCTTACTTTGTGGGTGTCAATGTTATACCACAAAGGATGGGGAAAACGACGGATATCGACGTCCGCTCAAAAAAGAAAGCTTGGTTGAGATATTCCTCACTAAAGGTCTCTTTGCTCATGTTTGCTTTTGGACTTGAACAGAGCATTAAGAACAAATCATGCTCATCTGATTTCAAAAGATTCCATCTCAACCAATAGGTTTCAACACACTAAGTGTTCTAGAAAATGGCTCAATTCAATTACAGCAGTCTCAACAACTAATTAAGTTTATATGAAGTGAACAGCTTAAAATTAAAGATATTGCTCAAGAAGATTAAAAGAGAACTCAAATAGCACACCATGAAAGTTTACTGAATGCCAATATACTTAGCCCTGTCCACCCAATTCACATTCTTTTGTTTCAAGAGAAACTAGTAGCCCACCAGGAGAAAGCTTGGACTAGGACTAGGACCAGGACAGTCAGGCAAGCTTTAGAGGTTAATCGGATCAAACATAGCAGCCAAAATAGAGTCTTAGAGGATTAATTCATGTTTTTTTTGGAATAGAGCATGATTTAAGAGCTTTGAGGATTTGCTTTTCAACTACTTTGGAGCTTTAGGGTTTGACTTGCAATCAAGGCTTACATTAGTGGGTTTTCTAGAGTTTTGAGTAGAGATGGCCAGTGGCTAACGCCTAGCTATGGAGGCTCTACACAGCAAAAATCAGCCTAATTGGTGATCTCTAGCCATTTGATCTGAGTACTCAAATCCAACAGCTAGAAATCACCCCATGAAAAACACTCAAATCCAAAGGCTAGTGTTCACCAATCAGGCTGATTGTTTTTGTGTTAGGTCCATCAAGGGGTCAGCTAACCATTCATGGATAAGTAGGCCCGAAAGAGTGCGCCATATGGTGCGTTATTATGTGCTCCACAGAACCCACAGACTAAATTTTTCCAAACAAAGATTGTTAAAATGCTTCGTTAACTATCTACATGTGTTTGAAAAATAAGGTTTAATTTAACATGATCGGAGACGAAACCCTTGGCCTCGTCTGAATGCAGAAAACTGAAAGTGGGAAATGAAAGCATTTTTCCTAGAAAGTAGGATTTTGAATCTGTTTTCACAAAAACAAAACAAAACAAAAAACCCAGAGAGTTGGTGGGTCCACTTTAACAATAAATCAGGTTAGAGAAGCTACCCGGGCCAAACTCTGCCCACCCTGCTCTACTCATCAGACAACATTAAGATGACTAAGAATTCCAGTTACAACCAAAATGATTGGTGGATAAAAGCTGAAATGAAATCCAAGATTTCAATCCATTTTCCTACACTGTTGATCACAGGGTTCAACCCTTGTATACATCTTCAAGTTCTATGCAGGTCCTTACAGCTCATGATTCATGTGGGCCAAAATCCAGACCATAAATAAAATCTCCCTGGAGTCATATCTGTTCTAATTTGCTTCTAGTCTCTTTCTCAAACTAATATACAAAGCCCCTTCAATTATGAGAGGCTTCTTCTTATCACAAGTATTTTCAATCAAAGCAAACATAAATGTTGAAATGAGAGGGGGTGGATGTCAACATGTTGAACCTAGAAGTTAATCCTGAAAGAAAAATGACAAAGAATCTTTTTTCTCAATAATCAGAATCTGGGTCTAATAAGCATAAGAAGAGGGACGGTGTTGAATAAATAAAAACAAAATAATAATATGCAAATCACAATTTCCTTGGCGCCTTGGCAAGTTTACATGTAGAGGCCGTCAATCCTGTCTGGTGGTCAATCATTGTGTTCATCTTCACCTTCAGAATCTGCGTGAGAAAATTAAGCATTTCAGAATCGTTAAGACCAAAGAATAAAGTATGTTTATAATGGTAAGTAATGGGCACCGAGAACAGTGGCACCCATTTAGGTAGATCCACCAGCTTTCGTTTTTGATAGGTATCCAACTTCACCTGCATAACAGTTGGAAACCCACCTGCATGTTTGCCACATGCTTCCCACATTGCCCAATGCATTACACTCGTGTATTGAGTGCACCAAATGGAGCCACTTAAGATTGCCTTTTTGTTTTTGTTATGTAAAACTAAGGTAAATATAGCAGCAACTTCTTACATCCCTTGGCAATTATAACATCGTAGTTTGTCAGTATCATGTTTTCGCTCATGCTTGTGCGTTCCTAACAAAATGATTCAAGGAAATTGTGGCACATACCAGATCGAACATCTTCCCCAAGCTGGCCTCTTGCCTGGATTTGCTTTACAAGCATCCGGAACATCAGCATCCACCAATAAATGTGAAGAACAAGCAAGCAGAATAGAAGAGTATTGAAAAGGTAATAGTAGATGGGTCCATCCACCTGGTGTTTCTCACGATCCACTGACAGGAGAACTTCATAACTGCCGTAAGCAAAGAGAAACATTGCAAGGGTTAAAGAGGTTTTCACCATAAAACTCCCTAGGAAAAGGAATAAGAGAGAAAATGGAAAATGGGAAAACAAATATAAGCTGTTGGCTCAGTCCTCATTTAAGAAGGATAAAGGATGACCATGTTGCAAGGGAGGTCTGTACGCACAAGAAATTGTTGGACCATCACCTTTTAACATCTAGGTAAGGATATTTAATGGTCTATGCTGCATCTTAGCTACATAGTTATAAAAAAACTAAAATTTTGTAGTCACAATAAAGTACCGATACAACTTTTACTGACAGAAACTAGTTATATCTAAACTCAGAAATGGAAGAACATACAAATAGCAGATACTTAAAGGGAGTCTTGTAGGATTCGGTAACTGGAGATAAGAGTAAGAGGAAATTTGGAAGCGGGGCCATTGAACAGCTATCTAACAATGACACGGACATGTGCATGAGTGTTCAACATATATGAGATGTCTTACACTGCACCTTCAAAAAGTCTGAAATGCAGACAAGTACGTGCACTGTATTAATATAATACATTTCAGTTACATCTAAATCAGAAGGTTTTGGTTAAATTAAAAATAAGGAAAAATATATGAAAAGCAAAAGAAAACATTTCCAGACATAATAGAGCTATCTAATAACTTAATAAATATAAGTAGATTTATAAGAGGGAAGACCATCAAACAACTTTAGTTCTGTTTAACAACTTCGTTAGTATATGGAGGATGGAACACCAACCCTTTTTAAGAATTTATTTTTTATAAAAAAAATCATAAAAATAAAGGGTGACATTACTGTGTCAGAATGTGTCAACACATTGATACGAATGACAGGGCATAAAACCCTAAAAGTGCTGTGTTGTTGTTACACAGAATAGCAATAATTTAGAAAGATCAGGGGAACTCGAATAACTGTCTTTTTGCACAAACAATAGTGTGAGTAGTCCATTGAATGATTACCCACACAATATAAGTAATAGATCCAGTCCCACCCTCTAGCCAAGGAAGAAAGTAGAAATGGGGAGGGGGGGTGGGATGGGTTTAGTAGTAAGTACCATGTCGATAACTTCATTGAAGACCGGAAGCATCTCCCTAAGGGGTCAGTTGATCTTAACTTCGATGATTCTTTTCACAACCTGTTACAGTGAAAGTAAACAAGTGATTCATCAAAACCAGGGTACATTGATGATTATCCTTTTGGTCCAATGGTGTCCTCGTGGCCTTAAATACTTGATTGAGACGGATATATGAGCTTTGATTTAAAGTCTTTCATTTTGTGAATAGATTGATGATGTCATCAAGTGATCTTCATGGAGATATGGCTAATTCATTTGCTAAAAAAATGGTCTCTAAAGCTGGTTTAGTGACAGGGTTTTCTCTTCCTCTCTTGTAATTTCTGTTTTAGCTGTTGTGATTCCTTAGTATACTATTCACTTCAAAGAAATTGTACATTTGTTTTTGGTAGTGTTAACAAATTATACTTACCAAACAAACAATACAAACATATATAATGTTAGACAAGTGGCAATGTGTCAAGTGATGATTGGCCGAAGCATGGCTCAGCATCTTAGGCAAGCCTTAAATCAAAAAAGAAAACCTTCCAAACAATAGATGCATCTGTCGACAACCATAACTTCTGCATCTAAATGTTCTATGTCCCCCTAACAAAACTTACGGTGCTTGATTGGCTCATCTATGTGCCTGTGTAAGAAGGCAGAGATAGAATTTCCAATGCATATGAAAACCAATCCAAGGTACCTATCATGCAGCAACTCACCTTGTACTCCAAAGGATCCAGAATGGGTAGTATATTAGGCGAAGTATAATCCATGACAAAACAAAAAGAATGAACGAAAAGCTAGCAACCCGTTCACAGCCACTATATTTAGACATCTTGCCGATTTCCAAAAACACATCACTCGCATCATGAAGAGCTAAAACAATCGAACCAACACGAGCAAACCTGCGAGAAGGGGCAGATGCAGATTGTTAGAATACAGGAGCATCCTATCAAACTATGATTCCAGGAAGCTTGATACTAAATCTTTAATATGCACTGAGAATTATAGGTTTGTCTAGATATGCATTAACATGTATACAAATAAACACATGACTTCAAATAAGGCAATATCAGAAATCGATACATTCTTTTTATACATTAGACCCCCAACCTCTCAGTCACTGTGCAGAATGTCAACCAATTGAGCTAGGGGCTCAAGCCCTAGTATTTCACTTCTGTTCATTTTCCCTTTCGTAAGTTTTTTGCCAAACCCATTACCTTATGGTTACACTATAGACTGTAGAATGTTAACCAACCAAGCTATAGGCCGAACCCCTTTGAGACCTACCTGAATATGTAAGACAACACAATGAGAATGGCAGTTGCTACATGATGAGACATTGATACACCAAAGTCTGAACGCCTTGTTTCCCAGAAAACCAAAGCAAATATGGAGTATGTGTAGAATCCAGCAGCATACATGTACAAGCCCTTCAATTTCAATCTGGGCATCAGACAAACAGTAAGTCAACTGATTCCATACAAACGAGATGCTCATATTTTCCAATCAAATGATGGATAATATTGAAAATAGAATCAAGCCAACAAAACTGCTTAAGTTTTACAAGCAAGAATATCCAACGTAGTTTGAAAACCTTACTTAATTTTTTGATCAGGCCAGACCTGATCTCCAGGTCCTACCCAAAAATATCTGGTATTAGTGAACCAGGGCTCATCATAGGTAACGGACACAGCCAGGACCTCTGCTGAAAGAAAATAAATGCATTTCCATGCTGACTCCTTGAATTTATTGAGCTTTCTCCTTCTCCCTTCCATTTCAACATCCAGCATCTGATGCCTCTTTCCAAAAATGAGTCGCCTAGACAATTTCTGCAAGAAGCATATACATCCAGTTCAAACTAAACTAGAAATCCTGAGGAAATAGAAGAAAAAGGAAGTGACAAGGAAAGAGGCAATATTCACTAAAGAAAGCAGGCTCATACGAATATATATTTGACAATTTGTAAGAGTGAAGTTCGTACATAAGCCTTGCCAAAACAAGTTAAAGAGAAAGAAGCATGGACCAGTTGAGAACAGCCATTGTTCCTCAATCCAACAAAGGACAGTCTAAAAATATTGAAATTGAAATGGTGAAATAGCATGTAAAAATGAATCTTTGCAGTTATCATAACTGAATTGCCCTTACCAACAGGGTTGAGTTACTTTCATATTCTGGTTTTGTGTCTTTCATATGGGCCTAATTGTTTAACTGATAATGTGAACCTATCATTTATGAAAATCATTTAATTCTGTCTCGCTATATTTCCGAAGAACCTTGCACACAAAATATGAGACAACATCCAATTTTGACACGAAAATTTAAATGACGTATAATAATCTCAGTGTTCCCACTATCAGATCGGGAGACGTTTACTACTCTTATTAAACTTGGTGGAAACAAATCCATTTGCCACATGAAGAATATTCAACAATTGAAACACAATAACAAACAAGGGGTAGGCACCCATACATCAAATATATAAGAAAATTAGTCTAAACATAGCTTATTATTTAATTAAAAGCGACAAAACTATCTGCTCTTAATGATAAATTTTAAGTTTCTTATCATGCAAATGTCACAGCTGATTGTGTCAAATCATTACTAGGTGTCACACCATTAATTCCATTTGAAGAGTAGTCATAAACACAAATAAGGCACCAGTGTTCAGGGTGGTAAAGCCCCTTTTTAAAGCTCTTCCAATATCATCCATGTTGTGTGTAACATGAATTGATTTATCTTTGTTCATAGTTGTGGAAGAGGCTTTGGGGAGTATGATGTCCAGTAGTGCATAATGGGGACCTTGAGGGCTTCGAGGCGGGTGCAAGGGTTCCTGCAATTTCCCACTTACAGTTTATAGACGACACTTTAGTATTTCTTGGGGCTTCCACTTCCCAAATGAGATTCTTGTCGGGCCTTCTGTGCTGCTTTGAAGCAGTGTTAGGACTATGGGTAAATCTCACCAAGAGTAAGGTGTATAGATTGGCAGATGTGGACAATATTAATGGGTTGGCTGGCATTTTGGGATGTGGGGTAGGCAATTTGCCCACTTCATATTTGGGTCTACCTCTTGGGGCAAGTTACAGATCGAAGACTCTCTGGGAGTCGGTAATTGAGAGATTTGGCAGCAAGCTGGCTTTGTGGAAGACTAGATATCTCTCCAAAGGGGGCAAGTTGGAGTTGATTAAGCATTGCCTATCCAGTTTGCCCATCCATTTCTCGTCTTTATTCTCCATCCCTAAGAGTATTGCAATTAGAGAAAATTATGAGAGATTTCTGATGGAACGACAAAGTCGAGGTTGTCAAGTATCATATAGTGGACTGGACAACAATCTACAAACCCAAGACTCATGGGGGGTTAGGGATCAAGAATATTTCCGATATGAATGCGGCCATGTTCGATCTTTCGGTTAGATTGGCCTTCAGAGTCGATTCTAAAGAAGCCAAGAAAACACATAAGCAGCAAGAAAGCATTGCGAATAGATTGACTGGAATAGGCTATTTTGAATCCAACAAAGAAACTATTGGGAAAGTGGTTAAGGAGGTTCGGGGTGGAGGTTTCCAGCTTGTGGAGGAAGGTTATAGCAGGCAAATACGGGGTATTGGGGTTTGACTGGGATGGAAGAGCGGTTCTAGCCTCCTATGGGTGTAATGTGTAGAAGGGAATCATGAAGATGTTTATAGAACTTCATAATGGAGTAAGTTATAAGGCGGGGATTGGGGACAGAGGTCGCTTTTGGGAGGATATGTGGTGTGGAGAAGTTCCCCTGTGGGAGGAGTTTCCTGTTATCCAGTCTGTCAGATAAGAAATTTTGCTCCATTCTTGATTGTTTTGTGCAGGAAGGGGAAGAGTTAGCATGGGACCTCAGTTTTAGAAGAAGACTTAATGACTGGGAGATTGAAGCTACGTCCAGTTTATCGACCCGATTGCATGATTGTCTACAGTCCCTCTCAGAGCCAAATAGACATATTTGGAGATGGTCAAAAGATGGTAGCTTCTCAAGTTAGCTCTTTATATAAGGCTTTATGCCATTCCGCGGGTGACAGATATCCAGCTCCTTTCGCCCGGGGTTCTAAGCTGCCTTCCAAAATCGCCTTCTTTTTTTGGACAACATCGTTAGACAAAATCATGATGATAGATCACCTGATTGCCAGGAGGATAGTTATTGTTGACTTCTACTCCATGTGCTAGCATAGCAGGGAATCGATTAGCCATCTTCTCTTGCATTGTGATGTGACAAGAGCAGTGTGGATGGCTTTTTTAGAAGAGTTTGGGATGTCCTGGGTCTGGGTGTTTCCTTCATCCTTGCTACATCTTGCTTCTAGTTGGTTCACCACGGCGTTTTCATCTAAGGGGTGTATCTTATGGCGTATGTTGCCTTTGCAATTTGTTGGGGTTTGTGGAAGGAGAGAAATTATAGGGTCTTTGATAGGAAGGGGGAGGATGTGGCAAACATTATTTTGAACACTAAGGGTCTGACGTTCGTTTGGTCCAAGGTGCATTTGGAATGTCGTGGATTGTTTTTCGATGACTTTGTGTTCTGATGGGTTCTTATTTATACTAAAGACATTACTTAAGCTTTTCTGTATCCTTTATCATGTATCCACTTTCATGTTTCTTGCTACTTTCTTTTGCCGACGATTCTTGCAATATATTTCTAAAATTATCAAAAAATAATAGTTGAATGTCCCACATATTAGCAATATTACCATCTACCCTAATGGTAGGTTAAATTTAAAAAGGAGAATAATAGCATCTTCATTTCAATGGTCAATCAATCTCAAGTGAAGAAAACAATTCAAGTCTTATAACGACTACAATAACTTAATTTTTCATTCAATTCCACAAAAAATTGTTGGGTTTCATAGAAATGCATTACGCCAAATTTGCTCAAATACCAAATTAACTAAAAAACGGATCGTTAATACATAAAAATCTAACCACCTATCATTGTTATATACACAAATTTAATTTCTAGTGTAGCTCAAATCAGCAGCAATTTCGGTTAAAATTCTCCACCAATCAATATCTTGTGAACCAAAATTACATTTTTTTTTCACCCAATCCACCTCTTAGAAGGTTAAAAAATGCCTTTTTTCCCTCGATATACCAATAAAGTATCTACGCACTCTCAAACTTCATAAAGGGGGGTTAAAAAATAAAAGAGATAAACCAACATTGTGTTGACTAACCACTTTACTCTAAAAGCTTAAGCTGTTAGAGGAAAGGGTAACAATGTATATCAAAGGGTCCACAGGTCTAGCATAGGCAGAGTGCTGGCCACACAGCCAAAACACCCTCCCTCGGCACTTTGCCAAGGTCTTGAACCTGTGACTCACTGGAACCTCCCTGCTCTGTTAGAGGGAGACGTAACAATGTATATCAAAGGGTCCACAGATCTAACATAGGCAGAGTGCTGGCCACACAGCCAAACAACACACTCCAACAACACATTGTCCCTTAAAAGTGATTTGGGTTTTGCAGAAATGCATCAAAGCATGTTCTAAATCTATAAAAAGTATAGAAAGCAAAGAACAACAAATTCATCTACTTAACAAACAAACACCATTTCATTCAAAGACTTGCAGAAACATAATGATACAGAAGAAAAAAGAGATATAAACACAAACCCACCAAGTAAAACTAAAAGCATCAATCAAAGATACGACATTTCTGATAATCAAAGAAGTTAATAAATCTACTCAAAAATCGAGAGCCAATTCATCAACGATACTCCAAATAAAAAACAAATGAAAACCCATTAACAAAATAAAAAAACCCAGTAAAATAAGATCATTTATTTAGCATGTAATACCTCGAATACGAATCTGTCGAGAAAGAACCGAATCGAGGGGAAGAAGAGAGCAAGGAATGGAAGAACAACAAAATCTTGGTACAATGGGTAGGATTCCTTCTCCCAATTGATGGAACCAATAGATTCCATCATATCCATATTCAGATTTCCTAAGGATCGAAGAAGAATTTAAAGAGACTCCAATGAGATCAAGAGATGTTGGAGACTTGGAGCCATTCTCTGTCGCTCTCTCTCTCTCTCTCTCAAGTCTCAACTGAGAGGAGGACTCCTAATACGAAAACAAAACTAACAAACTTCGAGAAACTCCACTGTTGCTATATACGAGGAAACCTGAGCCATGTGGCAAACCTTCGGGCCCAGAGCTTTGAATGTTTCGCCCACCATTTGGTGAACCTACACCCGAAAAATCAGCCTGATAGATCATTCTTAGCCATGGGATTGAACTTTTTTGGTCATGGACTTGGAACCAAAACTTTTCACCTATTGACGTTCATGAAACCCATGATGGAAAAATGCTAAAATCCAATGGACAAGAATAACCTATCAGACTGATTTTGGGTCCATAGGTAAGTAACACAAAGACTGGATCACGTGGTAAGATTTGGTGTGTACAAAAGGTGGGACAGGTATTTGAGATCAACAGCTCAAGTTTTCTCGTATTTTGTCAACGATTTTAAATGCCCCTTCATCTTCACTAACTCTCCAAATTGCCACTATACTTTTTTAATTGACCTAACTACCTACTTCAATGTTATTTGAAGTTTGAGCCACCTGGCCAATACCAAAAAGTCCAACTTCCAAAGCCCAAACTTGGAACTCGTTCAACTTTTTGTAGAGGTTACTTTTAGTTAAGGGTCATGCTATCCGAGAAAACATTAACTGCAAAAAGAGCCATGGACCGTCAGATTCAAGATATCCATGGTCACATTGTAAAGATCGAAAAGGGTAAAACGGTCCTTTGGCTATTAAGAAAGTCACTGTCACACAGTCAACTGCTGGGCTCTTTTTTCAAGAAGGGTCGTGATGTAACAAGGTATACCTGAGATCTTTTCAATTGCGGAAGCGGCATTTGTGGTAGTCACCGCTGCCATCTGGGCCCACTGACCGCATGGATGTTTAGCCCACCCCTTAATAGATAGTCCGTCGTACCAAAAATCAGCTTGTTTGATGATTTTTAGCCTGCTTTTAGTACAAAAATAATGGTTGCATTCAACGGCTATAAGAACGCCTTAAAAAGTACTAAAATCTAATGGTTATAAAATATTAATCAGGGTGATTTTCGGTTTGTATATCCACCAAGGGGTGGGATAAACATCCATGCGGTCAGTGGGTCCAGATGACAGCGGTAAGTAACCAAAATGTTGCTTCCGCATTTGAAACAATTTCAGGCATACCTTGTTATATCTTTTTCCTTTCAGAAAACGAGGAAAATGTGTTTTAAACGGGAATTTACTAACTATGGTTGTTCAAGGTATTGCGCCGATGGTTTAAAGTTTAAACCATGGTTTTAAAAACGACCGTTTAAATGGTAACGCCCCAAGCCCGTTTCCGTTAAAATCGTTTAAACATGTTTTATCGGTTTTGAAAAAAACGGCTGTTTTTTTGTTTTAATGGCCGTTAAAATCGTTTAAACAGCTGTTTAATTTTAAAAAAATTTATAAAAAAATGGCCATTAAAACCGTTTAATTCCATTAAAATCCATTTAATTTCCGTTTAAATCCGTTAAATTCTGTTTTTTTTTAATTTTCAAATTTTGAATTTCAGCACCACTGCCTATGCCCAAGAGGAATAGAGCATGCAATATTCACACATTTATCCGCACTAAAGTTTGTCTCCCTTCAAGAAGCTGTGATACGAATCAACTTGAATTTGTCCCTGATAAGCTCCCACAAACCCCCCATCTGCCAAGGAGTACAACCGGAGTTAAAGGCCTTAACTGCTGCTTCTGAATCAGACTCCACCCAAATCCGTGCCCAACCGTCCTCGAGTGCACAATGTGCCCCATGAATGATAGCATAACACTCAGCCATAAAATTAGTAACAAACCCTAGGTTTTCTACCAACACACCAACTACATTGCACTGTGAGTCTCTAAACGTAACACCTAAGCCACCCATGCCCGGATTGCCTTTAGAAGCTCCATCGCAATTTAATTCTAATTTTTTTTTTTATGGGTGTGAGACTTGCATTCCTTGTACCATATTGCAATTGTTGTAAATGAGCCAAAGATTCAACTTGTTGGTAGCTTCACTGCACCATAAACAAATTTTGTTAATTGAGAAATCGGGGAGTCTGTCAACATTTACATTACACAATGGCAGTGATGTAATTACGAAAACGCCTCCAATATTGTGACAGCACCCCAATTAAGTGAGAGCGTGATCGTTGTAGCACATGATGTACTGTATGTATAGAGCCAATAGACCAAAATCGCCTTTTTAAATTTCTTTTGTAAAAACAACCTTTACTAAAGGGTTAGAAGGAGCATTAGAAAGTTCTGATAATTATGGTCAAAGCAGGGCAATTTTGAGATTTCTTCCTTTTTAAACGCAAGAAGGGCGTTCTCTCTGTACGACGCACGTGAACCTTATACATGGCATATTCTTAGAGATTAATGACCGTATAGATGTTTCGCCCATCGTTAGGTGGACCTATATATAAAAATTCATCCTGATTAGTTATTTCTGATATGGAAAATTTCTTAAAAAAAAATAAACTTTATTGTATTTATAAAAACAAAAATAACTTTTCAAAATTTACAAAAACAGTAATTAAACGCCCTTTGAAAGGGCGTTTGTCAACTGTCAATCATTTCAATCAGTGATTGACTGATGCATGATAGACGTTTGACAAACGCCCTTTCAAAGGGTGTTTTCAGCTCTCCTCTCCTCTCCCGTCATCTCTCCTCTCTCTAGTCCTTTCCCTCTCCTGCGATTGCTCCTCTCTCCCGCCCGGTGTCCTCGCTCTCTCCCTCCTTCCTCCGATCGACTACCTTCTACGCCTCCTCTTCAAGAAACTCAGGTATGTTTATTTTATTTTATTTTATTTTTTAGTTTTGTTTTTGTGAGTAAGAAGGTATATCTGAGATCTTTTTTTGTCCACATGGATGTTTAGACATCATGTCTGTTTATTTTTAGCTGTTGTTTTAGTACTCAAAAAGATGGTTGAATTCAACAACCATAAGAACGGCTTAAAAAGTACTAAAATCTAATGGTTAGAGATTACCAATCCGGGTGATTTTTGATGTGTATATTCACCAAGGAGTGGGATAAACATCCATGCAGCCTGTGGGCCTAGATGACAGCGGTAAATAACAAAAATCGTGGGTCGCATTTGAAAAAGTTTCAGCCATACCTTGTTACATCTTTTTTTTTTCTTCGGTCGGGCTCCGTTGACAGCCCTAAAATGACAAGCTCCCATTACAGGACACAATATGAGCAACGTGGCACATTCTTAGAGGACTCTGACCTTATGGATGCTTGGCCAATTTCTAGGCTGATTTTTGGTTTGTAGGTCCACCTAGGGATTGGCCAAACATCCATACGATCAGAATCCTCTAAGAGTGTTTCACGTGGCTCATATTGTGTCCTGTAACGGAGCTTGTCATTTTAGGGCTGTCAACGGAGCCCAACCCCCCTTTTTTTCTTCCTACTATCCACGTGGCACACTATTAGAGGGTGCTGACGATATGGATGTTTTACCAATCTCTCGGTGGACCTGCAAACCAAAACTCAGTCTGATTGGTGATTTAAAACCTTTGGATCTTTGCACCCAAATAATGCACCCAAAAAATTGTAGAGATGCAACGTAAGGGCGTCTGTCAGGTACATACACAACCTGACCTTTAAAAGGGTGTTTATACCTAACAGATGCCCTTTTAAAGGGCATTTTTTCGCGATAGATTTGACAAGGACAAAAAGCCCTTTCAAAGGGCATTTAGTTACTTTTTTGTAAATTTTGAAAAGTTATTTTTGTTTTTATAAATACATTAAAGTTTATTTTCTTTTAAAAAAATTTCCGTTTCTAATATTCTATCCCTTGGATTAGAGTCTTTTTCATGGTTTGTTTTTACCTGTCGATTTTGAGTATCATTTGGCCAATGACAATAAGACACCAACGTACAACATGATAACATCAATTGCTCTTGAACCACATCATCATTACTATTTTAATAATGAGGTATGTATAGATAACCTAATTAACTATCTTTTTGGTTTTGTTTTTATTATTATTATTTTTTTTCGAAACATCCCGACCATAATATGAGCCACGTGGCACACTCTTAGAGACCACTGACCATATAGTTGTTTTCCCCATCCTTAGTTGGACCTACCTACCAAAATTCATCCTGATTAATAATTTATATCCTTTGAAATAGTCTTTTTAATGGCTTATTTTCAACCGTGGATTTCTAGTATTATTTAGGTTACTCAGATTCAAAGCGTAGAAATCATTAGTCATGCCTATTTTTGTCATGTAAGTCTATCTAGGGATGGGTCAAACATCCATATGGTCAATAGCCTCTAATAGTGTGCCATGTGACTCACATTGTGGGTCCATCATCAACTTTGATGATGGCACTGTCATCTAATTTTTTCTAGGGACAGATTGGTCGGGGCTCATTAAATGTTTTGGCAATTGGGTTAAAATAAGAAAATGTTGAAGGACCGAAGCACGCTTATAAATTAAGAAAATTCAAAAAAGGAAAGAAGCAATGTTTGTCAATTTAAGAATATTAAAGGCCATATTAGGAATGATGATTTTTATTTTATTTTTTTAGTATTGAATGAGTTGCAATTGAGGCATGCTGACGCCAACGACTGATAAAGAGAAAAAAAAAAAAAAATTACGTAAAGTCTAAAGTACCCTTAAAAAAGTAAAAGACTTAAAAATGTTAAAGAAATATAAGAAAGGCATTTTGGCCAAAGGGCAATTTTGAGATGAATCCGTCTAGAGCTACACCCATTTCTTACATCGAGTTCTTACACCTGGCAGTGGGGTCCACATGGAGATCATGTTGCACAATCCAACCGCACGAGTTTTTCATACTATGGTCACCCTCCTCATGAAAAATTGACTATAATTTGAACCATTATTTTGTGTTAAATTTTTATATGGTTAGCAATTTCGAAATGAACTAATGTTTTGTGATGATCATCATGGCAAGGACAACTCAATATACAGTTGGATTGTGCAACATGATCTCCATGTGGACCCCATTGCCGGGTGTAAGAACTGGATGTAAGAAATGGGTGTAGCTCTAGACAGACTCTTTTGAGATTTCATCCGTTTTAAACGCAAGAAGGGCCTTCTCTTATATTGTAGAATAGATATAGTAAAATAGATTACTATCCAGCCAATATTACATCGTGGGTATTTTAAAATATTTATTAGGATACTTTTGTAAGTTTTTAAAAGAGAAAGCTTTGAAAAAATGGTATTGTTGGTATTAAAAAAATCTAGGAATCTTTTTTAAAGATTTATTCACTTACCGCAATAAGTGAAGGCTGGGTCACTTTTTACTTTTCACTTTTTTTCCTTGAGTTTGGTGATAAGTGCTGAAATTAAGTCATTTACCAAAAGCAACTTAATCACCAAAATTACTTAATTTCAGCTGAATCAAACTTAAGGTCTGAAAAAAAGTTCTACCAAACGCCACTTTAGTGAAGTAGGAATTGTTTTTTTTTTTGGACAGTTGAGGGTATCATTAGAAAAGAACATATCAAAATGTACGTCTAACTTTTCTTGTCTTTTGGACTCTTTGCAATTATATTTACGGTTGGGCTCAGGGTACCCATTTTTTTGACCCCCCTCGGGAGTCGTGTGCTCGGCTGTGGATTTCAAGAATCATTCACTTTTTGACAGCGCTCACCATTGGATTCGTGAAATCCATGGCCAAGCACATGACTCCCCGTGAGTGGTCAGAAAAATGGTAAAATACTCGTGCAATTGTATGTGATTTTCCAAAAAAAAAAAGTAACTAGGCAAATTCATTTCAATTGTATGTACGGGCCCATTGGGCTCAAAGCCTGTCACAAATTGCACGGATAAAAGCTGCAGTACAAGCCCAGCCCAAAGTGGGGCTTAAATCCTGTCGTGCCACCTTACCCATAAGTTGCGCTCGAGATTTGAGGCAAGTATGTCTGGCCCATAATGTGGGCTAGGCTCCTTATGTTTTGGGTTGGGCTCATATCGAATCTGAGACCCATGGTATCACTTACGGCATAAAATGGCGCATGTCAGATCCAAGATCCAACCCGATCTAAACCCTTCTTTTGTGAGTTTAATTTTTAAAATAGGATTCAAATCTAAAACAGTGAGATATGGGTCCAAATAGTCTGAACAGAATCAAGCCCAGTTTGGGGATCCGTCCCTATTCTAGTTGAAGGAATCGGATCATGGGTAATCTGTCCATCCAATAGGGGGGGTGGGCCTGGATCCAGTAGACATATTATTGGATCAGTTCTGAATCTATCATGATCCCAGCAGATACTTTTTCGGGACTACGATCCCTAGGTATATGATACCACGATGTGTCTTATCCGAGTAGAGTTTTCATTGCAACCAAACACGCCTAAACAGTAAATTCATTTCTCCCGCTCATATTTTATTGGCCACATCGCATTATATCCAAAAAGAGATTGGCAACTTGGTTCTAGAATATCACAGCGTCATTTTAATCTTTTTTGGAAAGGATCCATATTAGTGGTGGGAGTAAAACTTTTCTAACCATCAACAGTCAGTGAAGCCGATGACTGCCCCCACAATATGAGTCACGTGGCACATCTTATGGATGTTTGTCCAATCCCTAGGTGGACCTACTAATATAATCAGGCTGATTTTTGGTTTGTAAGTACACCACACAGTCAGCACCCTATAAGAGTGTACCACGTGGCTCATATTGTGGGCGGCAACAGCTCTGCTGACCATCGATGGTCAGTGAAGTTTTACTCAGTGTTGGTAGGCCCAGTTATAAGATCTATTGTCTCTCTTTCTAATCTAAAGGACCCACCCACCCACTCCCACTACTACCACCACCTTTCCCACTGATCTAAATCTGCCAAGTAAGCATTCCATCCGACATGGCATGCAATTTGAACTTAGAAAAATATGGGTTCATCTACAATTCTTCATTGATACCAGATGTCGACATGTAGGCTGACCTATCGTTGATGGCACGTGTCGAGCATCGGTTAACAGATACACAAGTCTTACTCTTACCCCCGGATGATAATTTACCTAATCTGTTTGTTGATTTGTTCTATGTCGGCCACAACACATTTATTACATTTGCATTCATCAATCCAAGCTTGTACATATTGTGAGGAACATGTGGTGCATATGTAAGGGGTTTGGGACTTGGACCCACCATTATGAACCGCCTGATTGGGTTAGTTTTTAAAGGATGATCTTTCTCATGCGGGGCCCAACAAATGGATACACTTTATTGCATGGAAGGTGTTCTAAGATATCTCTCATCATGTTTTGTCTTTACTCCTTTTCCCATCGGCTCCTTTCTCTCCTATGTTCCTTTCTTGTATTTTTATTACCTTTTTTGAAAAAGCTATACCCTTGTCATGGTGATTGTATCTAGGGTTTGCTCCATTTCTAAATAGAGTCCATCTAGAGCTACACCCATTTCTTACACCCGTGGTGAGGCCCACATGAAGATCGTGTTGAAATTCATACATTGAGTTTCCCTTGCCACGATGATCATCATCACCAAAAATCAGTCCATTTCTACATCCTTAGCCATATAAAAAAAGGGTCGGGCTCAGAAGCCCCCACCACTTTTTCTGACCCCCTCTTGGGAGTCAGGCTCTCAACCGTGGATTCTGAGAATCCAACGGCTGTTGATAGTGCTGAGCTTGCATTCACTTTTTTCATTAAGTGAATGCCAGCTCAGCACTAACAACCCCCGTTGGATTCTTGGAATCCACTGCGGAGCCCAACTCTCAAGAGGGGTCAAAAAAAGGGGGTCCTTGGAGCCTGAGCGCATCTCTAAAATTCAAGTCAATTTTTCATTAGGTTAGGAATGCCAAAATTAAATTTTATTTTTCTTTTTTTGGAAGGATGGTCTCCACAGTATGGACAACTCATAGCCGTTGGATTGTCAAACATGATCTCAAAGTGGGCCCACTACCAGGTGTAAGAATTGGATTTAAGAAATGGGTGTAGCTCTAAAGTGACTCTTCTAAATAAGTGTTTATAGTGATTATAGTCAAGAAGATTTTATCAAATATCTTTATATATAAGATTGTTGAGATTTTTAATAGGGAAAGGAAAAAAGTGATTAAAATTCTCGGGGCCCTTGTGTTCCCTTTTTCCCTACCTAAAAAAGCAGATATGTTGCCACACGAACTTTACGCTATTTCTGCGTAATTGCCCCCCCACCCCCCCAGAGGTGGGCAAAAGATTCATGGGTCATTGGACCCAAAGGAGTTGCCATGTGGTGGGTTGAGCCGACGGTTGAACCGGACCCAGTGAACCACGGTCTGGGTATGAAAACATTCTTCATAGTATCAGACCTCGAGGTAAAACAAAGTCGTGGTCTAACTTCGAAAAATCAAAGGATAGACTTTAACTCGGTCTATTGGTTTTCCTATTTTATTTTTCAAAAGTCTCTTCTTATTCCAGGTTTTTTTCTCCTACAACGAACCAATCGAGCATTTTACAAATCTGCAGGAAAACATGGTCTCCATAATTCATATTTTCCGCGAACCAATCTCGGCTTAAGTGCGTGTTTGAGTGTACAAAAATTTCCAATTTCTTCATTGATTTGGTAATCAAGTGAGAGAATACCTTATATTCAAGATAAAGTAAAAGATAAAAGGTAGTATATTTCTTTCTTTGCTTGGTGACAAAGATTTAATCTTTGTTTATCTTAGGTGCTCATAAACAAAGTTATCACTAATCTCCCAATAATAACCCTCATGTCAATGTCCAAATGATGATGAAGAACCCTAATTGCGATCATGTCAGACTGACTAACCCTAATTCCCTAACATAAACATGGCAGGTGTGGGTAATTTGTGATCAAGGTTAACACATACCCTTTTATATGTTATGACCCTAGTTAGCAAATTCGCATATTATTCGTGTTTAATATGTGAATTTTTTATTTTTTTAAGAAACGTTTAATACGGCCGTATAAAATTAAAAAAAAAATCATGAACTTTAAGATTAAAGAATAAGACACATATTATTCGCACTTAATACACGAATTTTTTCAATATTTTTAAAATAAAAAAGTATTAAATAGCCGTGTAAAATGAAAAAAAATTAGTAAAATTCAGGCTTTTTAAGGCTAAACGACACAATGACAGAATTTTTATATCTTGGAACCAAATAAACTCGAACTTTTCATGTTTCGAATCTTTTCCATATGCCGAAATGCTAACTATGAACATGACTGCGACCGATTGATCGAATCGAAACGGCGTGACCCTCTAATAACAAGAACATGTGTTCCACGTTGATAAGAAGCAAATCCATGAATATAGTGAGAAAAATATGAAGAGTGGATATGAAATCTGTTTAAATGCATGTATACTTGAAAAGGATAATTTGGTAGGTAAGCACAGTAAAGGGTTTGTGGTTTTCTCCATTTTAAGATATCGAAGGAGGGAGTTATCGGTCATTCTAGAAAAGGAAAGGGGGAGTTTGATAAATGAATCAATTTTATGGTTCATGGGACAAAATGGGAAAACAAGAGAATACTTAAGCTGAAAGGGCACGTCAAGTGGGTCCTACTCTTGGATAAGTAAGGGTGCACAAGGACAGATTCAGACCCTTTCTTCTTTTTCTTATTCGGTACTTCATTCACATGAAACATGGATTTCTTAATTCGAAATTACATAAATACCCCGATTCTCAAAAAAAACAAATATTTGTTTTGAGTAAAAGGACCAGATTACACGTCGCATTAGTGTCAGCATAGTTCTGTTCTGGATGGACTAATTCAAGATCAAAGCTATTTGTTGTTTGGCTTAGAAGAATTATGGGAGTATGGAATATACTTTTCCTCCAAAAGACACATTTTTTTCTGATTTTCCCATAATTTTCAGAAACTTGGGGCATTAATGGAACTTCAATGAGCAAATGGCCTTCTATAATTCTAGATTCTTTGGACTTGTAAAATACAAGCAAGAGATCTAACTTTTTAAATAGAAGGGCGTTTGTGTAATTTACACAAATCAACCACTTTGTTCTAATCCAAGCACTATGTAATTCTTATTCTCAACTATAAATATGGCCACCATGAACCAGATTTCATTGCACTCGCAAAGCTAGAGAGAGAGATAGAGGTAGAAAGATGATGCCTGCAAGTGCACCCAATGCCGTCGCTGCCGCGCCGGATTCCATGTATGGAATTCTCCAATCCCGTACCTCTTCGGAGGCCTAGCCTCCATGTTAGGCCTCATTGCGATAGCATTACTCGTCCTTGCTTGTTCACATCGCAAGTCTTCTAATAATTCACAGCTTGTCGACGACGTAGAAAAGCCTGCCCTTCGACCACTTGATATGGAGCCGAAGATTGTCGTCATCATGGCCGGAGATGAGATGCCCACGTTCCTAGCGAAACCCGTCTCTTCAACTCACCATAGCCAGCAAGAAGTCTGAGACCCCATCAGTCATGAACAAGGCCTTATGAGATAGTAGGAGGATTTTTTTGTTCTTAATTATCAGATACAAATTAAAATTATAGAAGATTTTGATCTCTCTTTTTTCCCTTTTATGATTTTTCTTTGTTTGAGTTTCCGGGAATATGTAATTTGCCGAGTGTAAATGGATGTTTTCTTTTATATCATTAGTTTGTGGGTGAATAAACTTATTTCCTAATTTTATTTCTATGTTATTGGCTATATATTTTATCATAATTTGAAAATCGGTTATGACGGCTGTTATAACGGTAACGCTCTTATACCGTTACTGTTAATTACTTATTGTTTTTCACCATTAAAATGCCAGTGTTTGGCAATAAGCTGTTATAACAGTCCCTTATAAACTATGGAATAGGCTTGACACCAGTACTTCTCTGTTCAAACAAACACCTTCCACTAATTTTATAAGTGGGTTTATTTTCTTTTTCTTCTTTTTACTTTTAATTGTGGGATTTTCATATTAATAGGAAAATTGAATTTGGAAGCTCAATCGGTTGATGTTTAGTACCGCAACCGTGAAGTTGCGGTTTGGAAGCTCAATTGGTTCATGTTTAGTACCGCAACGGTGAAGTTGCGGGTTCTAAACTTAAAAAAAAAATTTATTATAAAAAATAAAGTTAAATTAACTTCTAAAATCATTAGCAAAATATGAGAAGAAAACCTAATTTAGCATTCATATGTGGAAGAGTTTTTTTTTTTTTCCCTTTAGAGATAGTTGCATAATGACCTGAACAAGCTGTCCTCCCAGTGGCATCCACACAGTACATTTGTAGGGCTTATAATGACCCACGATTTGATTGGCTTCCATCAAGGAGAAGGTCTCATCGAACGGCCGGAATTAAGTTTTTGACATAGAAGATCTCCTTCATGGGACCCATCAAAATCCAAACGCTGGGGTGTCGAATTTCCCTTACTAACCATAAAAACAAGATTAACGGCACAATAATTTCGTTATAACAGCCATTATTTTCATCATAACGGGCATTAATGTTAATATATTTAACGTTATAATGTATAACGACATTATAACCATTTCGTAAACCATGCATAAAAGCAGTTTGGTCGTGCGAGGGTGCAGTAGGATTGGACAGACCTAAAGATCTTGATAGTCATTACGGCTGTTCGCAAAACACTCTTATCGTCTGATGCATATTATTGAAGCCCAATACGCGAACGACATGCCGCACATTGTGTCGCGATTTCATATATTTAATTATCATTTAGTGGGTTCTCTAATGTGATATTTTATTAGGGCATTAGCCATTTAGCCCTCCATGTTTGACAAAAGGATGAAGAATTGTAGATTGAATGTGGGTTAGGCTGGTGAACGCGGCTGCTCGGATATCTTTCTACTTAATGATTTGAGGGTAGAAAACAGCAAATATTTTTAGGGTCTGGGTGCTCAGGGGACCCCCTTTTTCTGTCGCCTCTCGGGAGTCCTGTTCTCAGCCGTGGATTCCGAGAATCCAATGGTGGTTGATGGAGCTGAGCTGGAATTCACTTTTTTGACTTTTTGCAGTGCTATCAACTACTGTTGGATTTGTGAAATCTACACCCGAGAATATGGCTCTCGAGAGGGGTCAGATAAAAGGGGTCCTCTGAGCCTGAGCCATAATTTTTTATTAGGGGGGTTGAAAATTTGAAGGCTTTGGGTGTTATGGAGTGAGGGTCAAGTAAAAGGGAGTGGTTTTAATTTGACACTAAAAAGTCTAAAGTGAGGAGGAATTCCACGTCACAGTTTCTTCAATGGGAGACATTTGTAATGATAATTTCCACTAGTTGTCTTCACATTTTCTTTGTTGGCTTCTCTTAATGGAATTTGAATCTCATCTCTTTTCTTTTTCTCTATCTTTTTAGTACAAACTTGACTCTTAGACATTTCTTTTTGGAATTTTTGACATACCCCCATGTAATTTTTAAAATTTGTCATACCTCCCACAATTTCAAAACCATGACTTACCTTCTATGACCTGGTCCACCTTCATGACTGTCGTTTGCCCAAAGTGATTAACAATTTTTTTAAATGGACAAAAATACCCATTTTTCAACCTTAGATCACAAAAACATGTGGGTTTTGGCCGAAACCCTAACCCCAAATCAAATGGCTGTGATGGTTAGCCGGCCGGCAACAAGACTCAGTAGTTGATCTCTGGTGATGAGCACCAACTTACCAAAGTTTCGTAGCCAGCCAACCACCACAACTGTTTGATTTGAGGTTAGGGTTTCGGCCAAAACTCACATGTTTTTGTGATCTAAGGTTGAAAAAATGGGTATTTTCATCCATTTAAAAAAATTGTTAGTCACTTTGGATGAACGACAGTCGTGACGGTGGACCAGGTCATAGAAGGTAAGTCATGGTTTTCAAATTGTGGGTTGTGTGTCAAATTTCAAAAATAACATGAGGGGGTATGTCAAAAATTCCAATTTTTTAAAGAATGTAAGAGAGCATACTTGAGTCATGACCAAAAAGACGTTTCTGAAGACAACTTGAAGATTAAGTTATAGGTGTGAAGATTACGAAAAAATAGGCATACGAAATCTCTTAGGTGGGACTCATCGAATTGGGTAGATGCCACTATTTGCGTGTGCCACACGTCCTCGTATTGATAGGAAGACTGCCATAATGGTCTACAAGACTACTACATTAGAGAATGTTTGGCTGCAAAGGTAGCTCATCCTCCTCAAGGTTAGGAGTGTACTAATTGTTTTACTCACATCTATTCTACTATATAAGGAGAGAATGCCTTTCTTGCGTTTTAAACAGATGAAATCTTGAAATTGCCCCTACTTTGTCGTAAATGCCCATGTTATGTTTCTTTAACTTTTTAAAATCTTTTACTTTTTTTAAGGGTACTTCAGAGTTTAGATTTTTTGTTCAGTCAGAAGATGTAAAGGGCATACGTCACTCCTGATAGTCATTCAATACCCATATCTTATTCTAATGGGACTCCCAAATTTCTTAAATTTATAAATAGTGTTTCTTTCATTTTTTTGAAATCTTTTACTTTATAGGGGTGCTTTGGTCTTCAACATTTTCACATTTCAACTCAAGTGTGAAAGCATTTATTGAAGGTCGACGTAGCACCTAAAATTTGTTCCTAAAAACAATTTGATGATGGTATCCATCATTAAAGTGATGACATACCCATAGTGTGAGCCACATGGCACACTATTAGAGGCCACTGACTGTATATATATGGATGTTTGACCCATCCCTTGATAGACTTACATAGCAAAAATAGGCTTTATTAGTGATTTCTAACCTTTGAAGCTGAGTAACCCAAATAATATTAGAAATCCAAGGTTAAAAATAAGTCATGAAAAGGACTAATCCAACGTATATAAATTACTACTCAGGATGAATTTTGGTATGTAGGTCCAACTAGGGATGGCAAAATATCTATACTGTCAGTGGTCTATAAGCGTGTGCCACGAGACTCATAATACAACCCATCATCAATGGTATCAAAACTTAATGTTTGAAAAAAAATTAAATATCCTACATAATCCGAGGTCCATAAACTTGAATGGTAGTGTCATTTTTTCACTGGCCAAATAATGCTCAAAATCCACGGTAAAAAAACAAACCATGAAAAAGACTAATCCAATGGATAGAAAATTACCAAACAGATGAATTTTTGTATGTAGGGCCAACGTCTCAAACGGTGTGCCACATGTAAGGTGCCGCCACGTGAAAGGTGCACGTGCTCGACATCTAGTAAGGATAAAGGAGAAAGACTGTCAACAATTAAAATAATAATAACAATAATAAGGTACGGAGAAGACATGTGCTTGGTAATGAATGCAAATCTATTGCAATTCAAAAAAAAAACTGAATAAACTAAAACTGGTTCAACTCTATTCTAGGTTGCTGCAAAGAGTCACCCACATCATCCCTTTTTATTATTTCTTATTCTAGGTTGCCGCACAGAATCACCCTCCTGGAAACTACCCAGAAAAAAGAACCAACCTTGGGGGAACAAGGGGAATTGTTGCTTAGGTGGGAATTCACAACACAAGAATTTTGACCTTTTTTGCTGACAAGATTATCCTAAGAATACCTTTAAACGCCAAAAGTAAAGTAAGGTGATCGCCACACGAAAAGAAAAGTTTTCTTTAACGATACAGGACAATCATACAGGGCCATGTTGAGAATTATGGGACCAGGGGAAATTTTTCTGGAAAAGGATTTGTATGTCAAAATGTGTTTTTGTGGAAAACTTTTATAGACAAAGTTCTCTAGAAAATGATTTGTATGTCAAAATGTGTTGATTTGGAAAACTTTTAAAGACATTTACGGGCAAGAAGTATTTCTAGAAAACTTTTCTAATAAAAACAATACTGCAACATCCTTATGGCGTTTGTTTGAAGGTCTGGGTCTTGCTCACTCCTCTTTTTCGCCTTTTGAGATATTTTTTCGGGTTAGTGTCAATTTACTTGGATGAAGGGTTTAGTCTCAAGGCCGTCAACCGAGTTGAGAGTTAACCTCATTGATATGCCTCTCTAAAGAAGCGTCCAACAGCTGAGTTGGTCAGGCTCTTGGGGGTTGTACCCACAGACCTGGGATCGAGTCTCTAGAGGTAATTCCCAATGATCTGCGTGTGATCCCGTTCTTACCTTTAGGGGGTTATGTGGGAATAATAATAAATGTTTACCTATCAATATATATATATATATATATATATGGGCTGGGATATAACGACTCATACTATTCTTACTAATAGATTACTAATGGACGTGGGGCCCACATGCAGATGAGTTAGGGTTGATTTTTGGCAAGGATGATGTCCTCACCATGGAGATCATCCTCACTAAAAATCAGCAATTTTTAAGACTTCTAACCCTATCAAATATGGACTTAAATTTAACGGTGAAATTAGACTATCCAAAGTTTTTCAACTTGCAATCTACTTTTCATAAGGCTACAAATGTTGGAATGGGCTGATTTTTCGTGAAGTTGATATCCATGTTACAGACAAGAATGGGCTGATCTAGAAACTTTTATGAACATTTACAGACAAGAATTGTTTCTAGAAAACTTTATTGAAGGCAACCACCACTGGGCCTTAATCTATTTTTTAAGACGATTACAGAATCTAAGCTTTATAAACAAGGAAGAATTTACACCACTTGTGTATGAAATGAACATCTTGATCAAAATTCATTCTCTAGAACGTGCATTTTGATCAAAATTCTCCATATTTTCAGCCTTCCGAGTCTGTCACCTAGTCATCACTGATCACAACTGATGGATAACAAGTGGAGCCATCTATATACCGATCCAAGCGTTCAACCTCATATGACCCATGTTGACATCTAACCTGAGAGAAGCCAAGTTGGCCGCATCAATTCCAAAATTTTAATTTTTCTCCATTTTTGAACTTTTCCCAGTTAAAATAATGGCCCTAGGAGTGACTTTTTTGTGACAGCAGGGTGTCCCAACCCTGACAAGGAAGGATTAATCCCTACGGATGCGTACAATCACCCGCAAACCACGTGCATCGGGTAAGCCCAAGAGAAATCGAATTCGTGACTCTGGGAAGCATACCCAAGTCGTCAAGCCAACTGAGCTACCCGTGTGGGTTGCCCCGGGAGTGACTCAGTTGGGCTGCTGAGTCTAGGAGGACGGCCTCGGATATAACACAGTCGGGTTTTTTATCCGACTTTTTACTTAAATTTTTTAATGTATTGTGTCAAAAGTTTTCTAGAAGAACTTGGGGAATAAACTCAATATATAAGCAATGTATCTGTTGACCTTAATCCATACTTATTGCCTCCATTTAAAATGTTAAAAATATCAGTAATGCAGACTCAGAAGGTGAAAGTGGTGGGTCAACTCTTTAAGCCTTGGGAATGTTGCTGTCCCATTATCAAAGAAAACCTCTAAAGTTGATCTTTCAGTACTTAGAGCTCAAGACAAGACCAAGTCAAGATAAAATGCTTAAAAGGGCAGACAGCAAGAATAATACAAGGGCCTCACTTATCTAGTCAGGGAAGAAATAAAAGTGGAGACCAACCAAAATCATGCCTACTAAAAGATGAGACAAGACATGTCCAACTCACTTGTAATTACATACTCTACCCTCAGAGGCTCACCCTTCTGTTCCTACTCTCTGCAAGAAAAGCCATGAAACAGATAAAGGGGAGTGGCCATGTGAAAATGAAATAACTGGCTTAAAATGTGGACTGTTAGGTACCCCAAGATTAAATGAAAGATGAACCACACAAACTACAACCACCTCTTACATTATTGTTGTGATAAGTGTAATCATAATCAACATTATTGTTCTTAACATATTGTAGTTAGAAGATATGATAAGATTGCCATGTTCTTCCCCCAAGGACACAAAAGACATAAACCTGCTTTATGGGGAGACAGACAACAGCAAACAGGGAAAGGACAGGATTGCAGGAAAGAAAAAAAGCCTTTTTGACAACCTCATCTCTTCTAGGTTGATCTAAAACCCAAAGACCCAGTTGGGTTCTCTGCTCTTTCCATACAATAAGGCTGGTCATTGTTGGTGACAAGACAGAATTTAGTGGTGTGAAAGATAAATGGAGGGTACGGGTACTGAATAAAGCTTGTTCTGAGCTATTTAAGAGCATGGGTGTCTTATACTCTCCAGTTTGTGGTGTGGTTTCATCTGTTTTTGCATTGAAGGTTGCTTTCAATTTTTGACAAAGCAGGCAAATATTGATGATAAGATATTTCAGGTGTGAAATATAGTCAATGAGCAATCCCAGTTCTTTCAAATTTAAGAACTTGGGTTTTTATTCTTTTTGTGAGATGGGTTTCTCTGTTTTTCTCACACAAAATGTTGCCTTTGCTGATTAAAAGTCAGAGAATTAATGGTGTTAGGATTTCCAGGCTGTAGAATTTATTCTAGCTATTCAATAATATGGATTTTATGTAGCTTTCAAATTTTTGAGTGTGATGGGTCTCTCTTGTCATTTGTGTAAAAAGCTGCCATTTGGTTGATGAGGAATGGTCAGAAACATAAAGACATTAGTGGGTTGGTTTCCCAGGTGATGAGGATTATTAGTGTTGTATATAGATAGATCTTCGATTCCCTATTTGAGAACTCCAGTTCTGTGTGTTCTTTGTTGGGTTTCTTTCTCCCTTTTATTTCTCTTCATCCTCTTTCTGCAGTAGTAATGGAGTCTTCCCAACTCTTTGGAGGTACAGAAGGAAGTAGCAGCAATGAATCTGGGTGGACCATGTATATTGCCTCCCCCATGCATGATGATGATGATGATCATGATCATTGTGACTATGAAGAGGATGATAATGATGATGACGACAACGATGATCACAATGGCCATGATGATGTTGATGAAAGTGATGACTCTATGGCTTCTGATGCCTCTTCCGGCCCAAGTCATCACGAACATCCACGTGGGTATGGTGAAGGTGTTCAGGGCATGGCTCATGTAAAACATGATGAGGATGATAAAGATAACAAGTATCACTCATACAAGGAGAAAGCTTACAAACAGATAGAGAAGAAAAGAGATAAAGAAAGAATAAAAGTAAAGGAAAGACAAGACTCTGTACTTGTGGCAAATAGTGCTACTAGTTCTGTTCACAGTGGTACCAAGGTAAGAAAAACCGACAGGACGGAGAGAGGAAAATAGACATGTTTTATTTTCTTCAGATTTGTTTCTAGAATCATAGTCTGTTGTTATTTGTGTTTCTCAAATGAGCAAAGTAGACCATAATCCATGCCCTTGTTCTCTCGTTTTGATATGACTGTTGAATTATGAAATATAGTGGTCAGATGAGCTAGTACATGCATGTATGCAGCCATAGATTAGGGGAATAGTTGATTTGCTACTTCTGTAAATACAAACTCAGAGTTGTAATAATATATCTAGAATCCCAAAAAATAACCGACACCACACACAAAATTAGTTGCATTAGAGGAAGATTTGATGGACATGAGGTTGCTAGAGAAGTATGGAGCACATTCTTTCTCCTCTTTGATATGAAGTGGGTTCTGCCAAGTTCAGTTAGAGACTTGTTTGGTAGCTGGTGGGCTCATGCATTCTCCCATTTGCCATAGTGTGGTGCATTTGGAAGGAAAGAAACTATAGGGCTTTCGAAGATAAAGAAGCAGACTGTCGAAGTATCATTCTTGGGGTTAAGGCCTATTCCTTGAGGATTTCGTCTTTCAGTGGGATTCCATGATGCATAGAAGAGAATAGTCATCTCTCTCTTGCTGCTTTTTTCCCCTTCTTTTCTTTGTTGGAAGCCTTCTTGCCCTTGTTTGTTTGTTTTGCTGTGTTGTTTGCTTTGCCTTAAATAAAGTTTTCTCTATTACAAAGCAAAAACGTTTGATGCACATGAGATAGAAGTGTGGTGGGAGGGTAAGGGGGTTTCGAGTCAGAAGTAGGAGTGAGCACTACTACGCATTCAGGAAAATTTTCCTGTATCTAATGCATGTGTGTAGGTTTGTGAAGAACCAACACAAAGTCAACTATGTTTGGAAGCAAAAAAACGTATCGGTACAGACACGTTAATGTCAATGACCAATCTGCGCGTGATTTTTTTTTCCTTTTTTTTCACGTTTCTGAATGAACATTGAAGCTCAACAGAGAAGGCGGTCTGGTCAAGATCTCGGCACTGTTGTATCACCCAACAGTAGCTATATACATTTCAAAAGCCTGCAGAAGGTGGTCCCAAATAGCCTAGGGTAGCAATCAATATAATTAAGGTGATCTTGTTCCTATGGTTGCCCAGGCAATCAGCTCAAACAAGGCAAACCCCATATCATCAAAGGGTTGACTTTAATTTCAACAATATATCAGGTCTTGTGTTCAAGTAACAAAGATGTAATAGTTAGAATCACATTAATCAACCATATTACATAGAAAATAGGACCTTTAGGCAACAAATCACCCATGTGAAGCTGTGAAAAGCTCTAAAGGAAGACAGAACTGACCCTTTAATGAATTCGGGTATTGTGTATCAGGATATCTGTCCTGGAATAAATTGGGACTTCATGGTTTCATAAGAAGATAATGCATTTATAAGCTTGATTTAAACTTCAAATGAAGCAATAAATTTTTAAATCACAAAAGGTCAGCAGACTCGGCACTCAGTAGGGTGAGATCTGCTGTACTTGTTACTTTTGTGGAAATGTTGTTCTTTTTTCTTATATAAAAAATGTCACTGCATATCTAAGCTCCAAAATGAATAAAAATCCATGTTTCTTCTTAAAGAGTATTCTAAAAGGGTAGATAATGGATGTCTTAGTGTGAACTACTGTGAAGCAATATCGGGATGGACTTCCTTGCAAATTAGAATGTGAAATCAGTGACAAGCATGGATTGGGATAGCCCAGGAGAAACAACACTCCAAGGCTTGAGAAAGCACAGAATTTCAGAATAGTCGCAAGTCCAGTGAATACAACAAGAACCAAGGTTTAATTCTCAGTCGAAATATATTCGTGTTTAGACTATTACCAATTATGTAACAAGGACACGGCACTTTGAGGGTTTTTTTCGTGTCAGACACATTGACACAGATACTCGTGTTGACACACCTGGCAAGCATCCTAACGTGTATGGCAATGCCAGCCTTTATTTTAATAATTTTTATTAAAAAAAAGGATTTCTAAAAGAGGGTTTGGTGTGTTCCATCCTCAATACATTACTTTGTTAAGTTGTTAAACACAGCTATAGTTGTTTGATAGTCCTACCTCTTATAAAATCTACTAATATTTATTATGTTATTAGATAGCTCCATGGCGTTTGGAAATGTTTTCTTTTACTTTTCATATGTTTATAATAAATAAATAAAAAGAACTGCTTTAAATATACTGAAATATTATATTATAGTACATGTGTACCGACATATCTGCATTTCGAGCTTCCTGAAGGCGCAGTGTCAAACATCTCCTAGCTGTGTCAGACACCAACACATTTTTCCTTGTCATTCTTACATAGTATCAATATGATGTCATTTTCTGAATTGGGAACTCATTTGAAAAACAAAGTACTTTTAGATCACAAAAGATCGACAAGACTCGGTAGGGTAAGATCTGTTGTGAAAATGCTTTGCTTCTTATAAAAAAATCACCACTTCATACCTAAGTTTGATAATGAATAAAAATGTGGATTTCTTTTTAAAGAGCATTCTAAAAGGGTAAAAATAAGTGTGCAATATGGGGATGGACTTTGTGGCAAACTAGAAAGCCTTGATCGGACAGCCCAACAGATAACAGCTCCAAGGCTTGAGAAGGGGCAGAATTTCAGAATAGTCGCAAGTCCGATGAATACAACAAGAACCAAGGTTTAATTCTCAGTCACAATATATCATGTTACACTATTACCAATTATGTAACAAGGACACGGAACTTTTAGGTTGTTTTGCTGTGTCCGACACATATTGACACAGATACTCATGTTGAAACACCCAGCACACATCCTAACACGTATAGCAGTGCCACCCCTTACTTTAACAATTTTTATTTAAAAGAAAAGGATTTCTAAAAGAGGGTTGGTGTGTTCCATCCTCAATACATTACTTTGCTAAGTTGTTAAACACAGCTATAGTTGTTTGATAGTCTTCCCTCTTATAAAATCTACTAATATTATTATGTTATTAGATAGCTCCATGGCGTATGGAAATGTTTTCTTTTACTTTTCATATATTTATAAAAACAACTTCTGCTTTAAATGTACTAAAATATTATAGTACATATGTACTGACATATCTCCATTTCGGACTTCTTAAAGGCGTCGTGTCAAACATCTCGCATCTGTGTCTGACACCGACATATGTGTCCATGTTAGTGTTATGTAGTATCAATATGATATAATCTGAATTGGGGACTCACTTGAAAAACAAAGTATTTTTAGATCACAAAAGATCGACAAACTCAGTAGGGTTAGATCTGTTGTCCTCATCACTTTACAGAAAAATGTTTTGCTTCTTATAAAAAAGATGTCACTTCATATCTAAGTTCTATAATGAATAAAAATCCGGATATTCTAAAAGGGTAGAAATAAGCGTGCAATATGGGGATGGACTTTGTAGCAAACTAGAAAGCCTTGGTTTGCTTACATGTGAAGTGAAATTAGTGACAAGCTTGTAATGGGACAGCCCAACAGATAACTACACTCCAAGGCTGAGCAGGGGCAGAATTTCAGAATAGTTGCAAGTTCGGTGAATACAACAAGAACCAAGGTTTCAAAATATATAGTGTTGCAGTATTACCAATTATGTAACAAGGATACCGACACAGCACTTTTAGATTTTTTGCCGTGTCGGACATGTATTGACACAAATACTCGTGTTGACACATCCTAACATGTACAGCAGTGCCACCCTATATTTTATTAATTTTTTTTATTAAAAAAAGGATTTGTAAAAGAGGGTTGGTGTGTTCCATCCTCAATACATTAATTTGTTAAGTTGTTAAACACATCTATACTCGTTTAATAATCTTCCCCCTAATAAATCTACTAATATTTATTCTGATATTAGATAGCTCCATGGTGTATGAAAATGTTTTCTTTTAATTTTCATATATATTTATGAACTTCTAGTTTAATTATACTAAAATATTATATTATAGTACACGTGTACAGATGTATCTGCATTTTGGGCGTCTTGAAGGCGCCATGTAAAGCATCTCGTAAATTGGGAACTCGTTTGATAAACAAAGTACTTTTAGATCACAAAAACTTGGCACTCGGTATGGTGAGATCTGTTGTCCTTATCACTTTAATGAAAGATGTTTTGCTTCTTATAAAAAAATTGTCACTTCATATGTAAGTTCTAGAATGAATAAAAATTCATATTTCCTTTTTAAAAAGTGATCCAAAAGGGTAGAAATAAGCGTGTACTATGGAGATGGACATTGTTGCAAACTAGAAAGTCTTGGTTTGCTTACATGTGAAGCGAAATTAGTGACAAGCTTGCAATGGGAAAGACCAACAGACAACAATAATCCAAGGCTTGAGCAGGGACAAAATTTCAGAATAGTCACAAGTCCAATGAACTAAGACAACCAAGGTTTAAATTCTCAGTCAAAATATAGTATAGCATTGCCAATATAATATTATCTTCTGAATCTGGACCTCAGCTGAAAAACAATGTTACAGTCGAGTATTACCAAGTCCAGTTCACAGTGGCAGACGTATCAGAAAAAAAAAAACTGATTCAATTCTAATTCATTGGTTGGCTTTTAGACAAAGAGACCTTGCAAATTCAACACAAGCTAGGCCATAATATTGGATTGCCAAGAACATGAAGTCCTAGTCCACCAGGGAGCAGGGTTTTTGGAATTACAGTAATTACTCACATTGTACACAAAGAACACAATTCTGCTCAAACAAATAAATGTTCTGACATGTTGCTTCTACATCCAATTGACAGTTGAACCCAGTTTCTAATATCTCTAGGCATACCATGATGATTCTCACAACAGCCACTTGATCGGAATAATTCATGAAGCTGCCACACATGGCAACCAAGACCAATTGCCTGTTGGGCATACACTATGAACTTAGAAACCGACCCATGTGCTGACATCAGACAATGAAACAATGTCTCCGATACAGAGACCCCCAGAGAAGTGGACACCCAGACATGTACAGAATGAAAACTAACTCAGAAAAAAAAACTAAAATAATGTTCATAATTCAGAAAAAAAAAAAAAAAAAAAAAAAAGATACAAAAGAAATTATGTTATTGGGACATTTTTGGAGATTGGGTGCAGTTACTAATCCCTGATCTAGCATGTACAGAATGAAAACTTCTTTCTTGATTCTACGAGAATTTTTAGGAAAGCATTTCATTTGATACTCTTCCATGGAAGTTTTATTTTCCCAGAATGTATCCTAATTTTTGGCATAATTCTTCTTCTGATGATCGATTCAACCTCTGATCAAAAAAGATACTCAAGATTAATATGAACACATTAAAACTCCGTGAATAGTAATCAAATAAATACGTTAATAATGTCAAGAAGTAATTCAATAAGGTAACTTTTAAAAAATAAAGTTTTCTTGTTATATAGGGTACGCATAAAAGGTTATTTTTTAAAAATAAAATTTTCTTGCGCTTTACAAGTAAAACATGCAAAATGCAAGGGAAATCCTCAAACCATGCTCAAAAAACTTCTTTTCAAATGGACGTTCATACTTCATACTACGTCCTATGACACCATGATGTTAAATATACCACCACGCAACACCAAAGCCAAAGTGATGAGATCGTTTAAAAAATATGTATAAAACCAAACAAAAAATGTAACTATGACAATAACACCATCACTGCACCAAGGATATGAGACATGGCCATTGTACATTTTACAAGACTTGCAAGTGATGCAAAGAATGCCTTTCTAAATACTTCAAACCAGTATTCAAAAACTCACTGAATGACTCAAAACTTGGCGGCATCAGCTTTTTTTTTTGTTGATAAGTGACATCAGCTTATTTTTGTTGGGCTAATCCACACTCTTGTCATTAACGATGCCTTATCCCCATAAAAAAATGCTTTATCCCAACTACTTGGGGTTGACAACACTAAACTCTCATAATTAACAATGACATTATAACTATTTGGGGCCGACAACACAAATCCTGTTCCACCATTCAATTCTATTTAGAGCCATATATTCTATTAAAGTATGTCCTTAATCTTTTCTTACCACCTCGGTCCATTTCCTTTTTGGCCTTCTTCTCACCCTTTTAGAACCTTATCCCAACTATTTTTTTTATGGGCTAATCTAAACAATGTGTTATGGAGACCTGGCCAAGTAAATGACTAAATGCCAAATTTAGGAAAATTGGCAGGTTTTCTAATTTTCATTAAGGAAGAGATCTGGTATGGTGACTCAGGAAGATCCATCCATCATCTTCCAGGAACTTTGTGCACATATGGACACGTGGTGGTCACAAACAATATTGTTCTGTTGTTAGACTCCTTGATGGGCCACAACCCAAAACTTGCACCAATCCGACATTTGGACATTTTTTCAGACATTCACCAAGATTCTACCAACGATTTTTCAGCCAATCATTTCATCTCTAGATCAGACAGATAGGATCATCTAATCATTGCGAGTTTTTCAGCAGTGGCGCACCAAAGAATCACTCTATCACCTAGATGGTTCATCAGACTGGTGACAAGGCAAGCTATGGGAACAGCATGGTTTATGGAAGATGTATGAGTGGTCGTTTAAGGAAGGATGTCAGGTTTCCTTTTCCACTAAATAAAGATTTCAAAACCAAAAGAAACTCAGAATCATATTCAGTCTTTTATGCCATCTTCCCAGTAGTGTGACAGTGTGTGTGGTGCTGGTGGGGAGGATGATTAGTGAAAACAAGAGAAATTAAACATTCTGGCAGTATTTTATTCATCAAACATTTCGTGAAACAGTATAACACTCTCTAGAAACCAATATGGAACATTTATTTTCATAATCTAGAAAAGAGGCTTAAAACTGAAAGGATTACAACCGTAACACAGAATCACTGAAGCAGCATGACCTGCAAATGGACAGCCACAAAGACAACAAAAAAGGAAATTCTAACAATTAAACAGATTTGATAAGTCTAATTTGGGACATATGACTTCACCAAAAGTGTGGCATAAGCTCTACCAAATTTTTCAGTCTCAAGAGAACATTATTAGATTTAGTGATAATCGTTTGATTGGATAGAAGACCAGAAGGAGAAACCTTAGATCTTAGACTGTTTAGCGATCTTGAACCATTCGGTGTGGAAGGATCCAGGTATATCAGTCCTCTCATAGGTGTGAGCTCCAAAGTAATCTCTTTGAGCTTGGACCAAATTCGCTGGCAGCCTATCCCTCCGGTAAGTGTCAAAATAAGCAAGACTGGTCAACATACCCGGGGTGCTGATACCTGAATTGATAGCAAGACAAACAACTCGTCGCCAAGCAGACTGTCGCTCAATGATCTCCTTCGCAAACTCTGGGTCAACGAGAAGGTTTGCAAGATCTGGGTTCCTGTCGTAGGCCTTCTTGATACGGTCCAAGAACACGGCCCGGATAATGCAGCCCCCCTTCCAAATCCTAGCTAGCTCCCCCAACTCCAATTCCCATCCCTTCTCCATGCTCTTTGCACGAATAAGATTCATCCCCTGTGCATAGCTACAGATCTTGGATGCGTAAAGAGCTTTCCTCACATCATCAATCAATTTCTCCTTATCCACAGCCTGATCAATCAATATGTCGCTAAAGCCACCTGTTTTAAAGACCTTGGCAGCTTCAACTCGCTCCTCCTTCAACCCACTAAGGAACCTTGCATCCAAAGACGAAGCTATTGTGGGAGCTGCAACTGATAGATCGGCAGCTTGCTGAACAGTCCATTTACCAGTACCCTTCATGCCAGTCTTGTCCAAAACCTTGTCAACCAAATACCCATCTTCCTTATCGTCCTTAATTTTGAAAATATCTGCAGTGATCTCAATCAAGAAGCTAAAAAGCTCCCCCTTGTTCCACTCTGAGAAGACATGGTGCAATTCCTTGTTTGAAAGCTTACCGACTGATTTCAATACGTCATAAGCCTCGGCAATTAGTTGCATATCACCATATTCGATCCCATTGTGAACCATCTTAACAAAATTGCCAGATCCTCCTTTTCCTATGTAAGTAACACAAGGACCACTGTCGGGAACCTGAGCTGCCACCTTGAGAAGAATGTCTTCAATGTACTTGTAGGCCTCAAAGGACCCTCCGGGCATCAAAGAGGGCCCATTTCGGGCACCCTCTTCACCACCTGAAACGCCCATTCCGAGATAGAGCAGACCCAATTCAGCCATTGCTTTCTCTCTCCTCTCAGTGTTCTCGTACCACTCATTACCACCATCAATTATACAATCACCTTTCTCCATGTAAACAGAGAGGGTTTTTATGGTCTGGTCGACTGGAGCACCAGCCTTAACAAGCATGATTATGACCCGAGGTTTTTGGACCGAACGAACAAAGGATTCAGGATCATGGAAGCCAAATAAGGGGAGGTTTCCTTCTTTTTTGGCTCGTTCAACAGTCTCATCAACTTTTGAGGTGGTCCGGTTGTAAACAGAAATGGGGAAGCCTTTCTCAGCAATGTTAAGGGCAAGATTTTGCCCCATGACAGCCAATCCGGCGAGGCCTATTCTTGAGAGGTCTGAGGGGGCAGCCATTTTTTTTCCCTGTTCAGAGTATGAGATAATTAGCAGGAAAGATGGCAAGATAGTAAATCAGATTCACCAAAAAACATAGAAATGGAAAATAGAGATTAGAGAGTCTCTCAGAGAAGGCCACAATAGAAATTCTTAGAGAAGAAATTGTGATCCTTACAGAAGAAACCACTATGGGTATCTTTTAACAGAAATTCAACTAAAAGGTATGACCCACAAACTAGTAATTCTTAGAGAAGAAGTCTAGTGGGTTGTTGAACAATATATCTACCACTCAGAAACAAAAAAAATCAAGAAAAGAAAGACCCAACTACTTAGGTGATTCATAAAAAGCGCAAAGATGATTTTTTTTTTTAAAACAAAAAATCGCCCAAAGATGGATTTTTTTAACAAGAATCGCAACCACAAAATTGTGATTATTCGACGAATTTCACCAAAGTTAGATGTATTACTAGAGAAGAAATTGCAGTATAACAGAACAGATCTGTAAGGGAATCCTTTGATCAAAGTAAGACCCACAACTAGTAATCCACAATCCACAGAGACGTAAAAGATGCAACTTCTAATCAAAACCCACCAAAGAATCACACACATACAAACACCCACATCAGATGAAACCCAAAATAAATAAAATGAAGAGATCGGTATATCAAAAACACACAAGAGATCAAACCCAAATCAGGAATTCTCAGACAAAAACTAATTCAATAGATCAACCCTCCAAAAAAAGATCAGATTCATCGAAATATCAAAAACCCAGAAATATCTGGAAATCAAACCTGTTGCTCTCTCGTCACCACTGCAGAAAAATATTAAGAGTGCTTGAAAAAATCCCTCGAACCCACGAAATCCAAGATCTGGGTGTTTTGAAAAAAACAAAGGATTGATCTATTTAAATAGCTAATGAGCCTCAAAACTCAAAAAGATTCAAAGATCTTTGCTTGACAAAAGCAAACTCCTTTTGAGAGAGTAGTCTCTCAGATTCTCAGTTCCTCAGTTTCTCTTCCAGGTCAAATTTGGCTAGACAAAAGTCACGACCACGTTGCATAAAAAAAGAAGATTAAAAAAAGAGAAAATTAGCCAATTTGTCGTGGGAAATTAAAATCTCTCTCCTGTATATAGTCAATTCCTGTAGACCGCAGAAAAAAAAGTTGTGCTGTCCAGGTTGTTGACCCTTGCATTCTAGAGATCCAGGGTCCACGAGCAACAACTATAAAGCTGTTGCCTCGTGGACCGTTGATCTCTTAATTATTTTTTAATATTAATAAAATAATTGGAACGAATATTTTGGATTCTTCGATGAGGCCATCACGTGTTTAGAACTTCTAAGATCTTGGTTGGAGGTTGGTGCAGAGAAAGGATGTGATACCTTCAGGGTCTTTATATTACACTGTCCCCTGTATCTGTGATTTAAAGCCGTTCGATTGTTAGATTGTTTTATTTTTTTTTGACTATTGACAATTAGCTTCTCCATAACTTCGAGACGAGTAAGACTTGCTACCTGACCACACACAATATAAGTCACGTGGAAATTTATTAGAGGTCACTGACCGTATAGATGTTTGGTCAATCCCTAGGTGGACCTACAAACCCAAAATCAACCTGATCAGTGATTTCTAGGCGTTAGTTGAAGTCATTTTCGTCAGTTGATTTTAACCGTAGGAATTTGAGCATTATTTACCATTATTTCCGTACAAAGATCCAAATGTTTGAAATCACTAATCAGGCTGTTTTTTGGTTTGTAGATCCACTTACGGATTGGTCAAACATCTATACGGTCAGTGTCCTCTAATAAATTTCCACGTGGCTTATATTATGGGTGGTCAGGTAGCTACCTGACCATGGTGGTCAGACAAGTGTTGCTCGTATGAGACAGATGGGTTGTCGACCTATGATTCCTTTAAAGTTTAAACAGATGCTTCTAGCTTACAAAAAAAAAACAGATGCTTCTATAAAACTACAATCAATTTCTCAAAACCCGGGTCGAATATTGGATTCGAATATTCTTGCCATTGGTAATTACATGTCTCTCCCGTATTTTGATTAGATTTTAGGGTCCGTTTGGTAACGAGACATGGATTTGGATTTGAAAATAAATTTTCAGCATTTGTGATTTTTTGGAATTTGAATTCTAAAAATTGAAATCTCGTGTTGGGTCGCACATAGAATTTATTTAGAATTTCCAATGAATTTTAATTTTGGTTGTTTCGATCATTGTTTAAAAAACGGTCATTATAACGAAAATAACAGCTATTATAACGGATTCAGACCTACCCCCGTTACATTATGAACTGTTTTAACGCTCAGAAAATAACGCCCGTTGTTTTTGTTATAACAGCCCTTTTTAAAAATAACAGCCATTATAACGAAAATAACAACCGTTATTTTATGAAAAAATTTGTGAAAAAAATACCATTATTTTTCGTTATAAGTTTTATTGATAATTTGAAATTCAAATTTTGAATTTTTAGTGCGGTTCTTTCAGTTATTTCTATTATTTATGTTTTTCTCGTTTTTACCCCTATGCGTTACAATTCATTATAACTAACGTTATAATGGAAAAATGATAATACCTCCAGTCCATTATACCGTTAAAACGGTCCCTTTTAAACCTTGGTTTGGATATCTAATAGAATTAAAAAAAATTATCTATCTACATAGAAGAAATATCATCTCATGCCTGTAAATAATTTGTTGTAGACTTGCAAAAAATTAAATAAGGTTAACTAATTAAAATATATAAATAAATAAAATTATTTTGATAATTTTTTTACCCTAATTCCGTGTCAAAATCTCAATGACTAAAGCCTACATGGCACATAATGCAACAAATACGGATGTCCATCATCAACATTGATAATGCACCACATTATGAGCCATATGGCGCATTGTTAGAGATAACAAACTTTATTGATGTATGTCTCATCCCTATGTGGAATTACAGACTAAAAATCAGACTGATTGTTTCTAACCTTTAGATTTGAATACCCCAAATAATGCTAGATATCCTATGCATGGTTAAAAATATGAACTCATAAAAAGACACAAATCCAACGGTTACAAATCACTTATAGTGTATGGATATTTTTCCCATCCCTATGGAACCTACATACTAAAAATCATGCTGATTAGTTATTTCTAAGCTTTGGATCTTCGTACCCCAACTAATGTTAAATATCCCATGATAAAAAAAATTATCCCATAAAAGACACCAATCCAACAATTTGTTAAATCCTTAAGTGAAAATCAGGTCGATTAGTTATTTCTAAGCTTTGGATCTCCATAACCCAACTAATGCTAGATATTCCATGGTTAAAAATCAACCCATAAAGGACACCAATCCAACGGTTACAAATTTGTATTCTATTGATGATGGACCACAGTATGAGACACGTGACACATTATTAGGGACCATGGACCGTATGGATGCTTGTCCCATCCCTAGGTAGACGTACAAGCTAAAAATCACGTTGATAAAAAGTTTCTAATCATTGGATATGTGTACCCCAAATAATGTTAGATATCCCACAATTAAAAATCAACCCATAAAGATACCAATCCAACAATTACAAGTTTGTAATTTGTTGATGATGGACCACAGTTTCCATGTGGCACAGTATTATGGACCACATGGATATTTGTCCCATCCCTAGGTAGACCTACAAGCTAAATATCAGGTTGATAAAAAAAATTTTAACCTTTGGATCTGAGTACCCCCAAATAATGCCAAATGTCCCACTTAAAAATCAACAGATAAAAAAACCAATCCAACGATTACAAATAAGTAATCTTGCTGATTTTTTGTTTATAGGCCCACCTAGGGATGAGTGAAAATCTAGGTGTGAGAATTGGAGGCTGATAAAAATTCTCTCTACTTGAAAATAGAAGTCCAAGAATTAGAAGCCCCCCCTCTCTAAAATTTCTAATAGGCTTCATGGAATTGGCTCCTCCCAAACACATAGATTTGTAATTCCAGTCTCAAATCCAAATTCGGCTCAATTCTGGGTAACCAAATAGATCCTTATAGAGCTTGAAATCTATATAACAAAACAGGGAAGTTGTCTCCCCACTTATACCCCCTCTTATATGTTTAAACAAACAAGGGCCAAGATCTTATCTCCAAAATAAACAGTGGATCTCAACCACTCACACCCGATTTTGGCAAACACTTTGTTGGAGAGTGCCGTGGGCACGGGCCACCCACTATCTATATAACAAGTGAAAGTGGTTGTCTTACTCCCCCTCTTACCTTATAGGGCCTCAATAATGAATGGTTGAGAACCACTATGCTTCATATCAATGGATGAGATTAACTCCCACCTGATTTTGACAAACACTTTGTCGAAGAGTGCCGCAGGCACGGGCCACCCAAACGTATAACAAAATAACTCAGTCGTATTCTCTTACCTTATCCTGCTTCATAAGATAAAGAGTGGCTGAGATCAAATCCATCCATCTAATGTGGACGGTTAGATTTCAGCTACTCAATTTTCCTCATTTATTTATTCACTCCCACTCATTTGACCTCAATTTATTAAAAATTAAAAATCTAAAAGTTGAATTTTAACACAGTTATTTTTTGTTATTTATTTTATTTTCTCATTTTTCCCTTTGTGCATTACAATCCGTTATAACAACCGTTATAATGGAAAAAAGGTAACACCCCAGTCCGTTATACCGTTTGAGTGCCGAAGGCACCCAATTTTTACAAACGCTTTTGTCGGAGAGTGCCGTGGGCATGGGCCATTTACTAGTATAGAAAATTTTAAGGCAATTTAGTACTACCCTGTGACTAATTTGTACTACCCCTACAATTTGAAAGTTGCATAATACCCCCTTTGACCAAATCCGGGGCGTTGATTAACTAGTCAGATTCGGGGGTGTTGATTAAATAGGCAAAACACGTGTACGTTAGCGTAATGTTAAAATGACTAATGTGCTAGTATCTTTTCCCTACTTTAACTTCCTCACTCTTAGGTTTTTGCTACCGATCCCATCACCAACCATAGTTCAAAGTCTCGGTCGATCCCGGTCTGGATTGGCCGATCTGGATCGGAGCCCACCGATCCGATCCAAACCATGTCTGTCTCGCCCAAGTTCTCTGTTTTCTGAAGGATTTTCACACCGTCTCGAGGTGAGTTGGCCGATCCGGCCTCCGATCTGGATCGGAATCGGAATCGGAGCCCACTGATCCCGAGACTTTCATCCATGTCACCAACACCCAACCACGACTCCCATTGAAGGGATTTCCATGGGGTCATCCCAGCTGTGGATGATTCACGCACTTCATCTTCTCATATTTTTCTTTATTGGACGCCACTACTACCAGCTGGTGTGGCTTCCAGAAAAACCAAATGGAATCGAAGAGGTTGACGGAGTTAGGTTTTCATGTTGTGGTTGACCAGATATGATACTCCACCAAGAACCCATCTGAATCCGACATCTCACCGGCATCCATGTCTCCTCTTGTCTCAGCACAACAAGCGAGAGATTTGATCGAGAACTTCGAAACCAAAGCTGAAAACTACTTTGATTGCTTGTTGAAGATTATCGATTTTACGAAATAATCCGATGAGAATTGAAAGTTTCTCGTGTAAAATAATGGAAACAAAAGCTGAAAACTACTTCTATTGTTTGTTGAAGATCATTGATTCTACGAAATAATCCGATGAGAATTAGAAGTTTCTCGCTTAGAATAATGGTTTTGTTATTGTACTTCCGATGTTTTAAGCAATGATGATGTCAAATGTGATGTCAAGGATTACGAGGATCATATCTACTATTGAATTTGACTCTTTACAGGATTACGAAGATCATATCAACTATTGGATTTGACTCTCTTTACGGGTTACAAGAATCAGATTGACTAAGGTTTTGGAGAACTTCGCACTCGATCCTGTATTCATACAACCCCGCAATCATAGGACCATTAGGGTAGTTTCCTATTCTAAATAGAATTAGATAAAGGGTCGGGTTCCGATGACCAACATTTTTTACCAACACCTTGTCTACCCTCATAGAAGATGAATCGATGGCTGATTTTTGGTGAGGATGATCTCCTCACCATATATATAACCCGAACAAAAATCAGCCCATTCTGAAATTTCTAACCCTGTTAAATGCAGTTTTCAAGTTACACGGTGAAAATTGACGGTCCATAATTTTCAACTTCTAAACCAGTCTATGAATATCAGAATGATTTGAATTTTTGTGATGATGATCTCCTCACCATAAAGATTGTCCTCACCAAAAATCAGCCATTAATTCATCTTCTATGAGGGTACACCAAGGTGTTGGTCAAAACTGTTGGTCACTGGAACCCGACCCTTAGATAAATTAGGCAGGTCTCATTGGATTCTTGGAATCCACGACCGAGAGCTCGACTCCCAAGAGGGGGCACAAAAGCATGAGCCTAATAATAATAATAATTTATCAAATACAACTTTAAAAGCCAAAATCGAGGTTCGGGGCGCCCCTTCACAGGACGCTCACTGTTGCACATGCCACACCTAGTAATAAATAATAAAATCAGCCTTAATGGTGATTTTTAGCCTTTCCAAGCCTAAGATGGAAAAAAAAAACATAAAATCTAATGGGTAGACATCATGAATCTATATATCTATACTAAAGCTCGACCCTACTGAGGTGGCGCTTTCTCTAGGTTTTTAGTTTATCCCAAAAATACCCTTTCACAAAACATCTCTCTTTCCAATTGTCACTCTCCCTCTATTTAATTTCTCCATTAACTCTTAAATTCTCTTCCATCTCCAATTAATTCTAAAATGTTTCTCTCTTTTCAATCCTACATTCTCCCTCTCCTTTTCATTCATTAATTTCTAAATTTTCAACAATACATTAAGAAATTCATTTTGGTTTGTTTCCAAAACCAATGCATTAATTACGACCATTCTCCCCATTAATTTCTAAATACCATCTCTTCTTCTCCTAAATACGTTTCTCTACCTCAACGTCTCCTTAAAATCCTCCATTTTCTGTATCTCCACCATCCTTCGATTAGGGAAAGACTGAATACCAAACAACATCACCACTTTAACTCTTGAGATTTCAAAACATCTTCATCTCTCCAACATGTCTTTCCCTCTCCCGGTATGCCCTCATCCAACCCTTTCACCGCTTATAAAAACCCCAATCGTTCTCTCCATTCCAAAACGTCAAGATATCAAAATTCTCATAAATTAAAACGCTCCACATCTCTATGCTTATATCTTTATAAGTGTAGAGCCATGAAGGGTGGTTGTAAGAAAGGCGTTAGAAGTGAGAGGCTGGAGAAGAAAAAGAAGACAATGTAGGAGAAGAATAAAAGGTGGTTGAGGAGGAATTGTTATTTATTTCGGATTTTTTAATAATTTTTTTAGGGTTTGAATTGTTAGGTAGTTCCTTGTCTAATTGAAAACTACCATTTTATTTGGCTTTAATTATTTTTTTCTTCTTCCTCTCTTTTGTCATCTGTATGGAGTTATCTCAGTTGGGATGATATAGCCAAGCGTGTTAAGCTCATTTCAATTTAAAACGACCTTCGCAATGGCAGAAAATCGCCTGAAAATATTATCATTCGGGTTCAACAGTGGAGGATATATCTATATAATGAATATATCACAGGAAAACCAAAAGAATACTACAAACAACCACCCTAGAGCAAAAGTTAAAGGTCAAGGAAGAGCGTCCCAATAGACTCTCCTCAACGTAGCTCAATCTTTTAAGGGATCGCAATGTTTATTTATATTAATGGGTTGATCAAAGTGTTTTCTTCTTATTATTCTTTATTTGTTGATCAATTTTCTTCTTATTGAGTATGTTTGATGTGTTTAGGCGTCAATGGAATGGTTGACTAAACTTCATCTAAGGTTGAAGTTTACATCCTGTAGACCTTTTCCTTATATATTGAGAAAAAAAAATATACTTTTATATTATCTTTTACTATGATGGATTCAATATAAGTCATTGCCCAAATCTCCAAGAGCCTATTGTCACTTCAAAACAATTCACTAAGGCCCTAAATCCCGAGTTACTTACCATAACAAAGTAGACCATGAAAGCATTATTTCAACGCTAGACACAGGTATTGGATCCATCAATCAAATATTCATTTTGCCTTCAATTCACAAAAGGATCTATCAAACTTCTGTAAAATCCAAGATGAAAATTTGGTAACCCAAAATACCTCAATCAATATAGTTTGTGAACTATGAAATTGTCGCATATTGTCACATTTATCATCTCATGTAGGTCTCACATACTATCATCAAAATATATTAAACCTTGGGTTTAGAAAATGAATCAGTTCACATAATAATTTGGGACTTAGATCTACTCTTTTGGTGTGACATGACACCAAAGAATTTTCATTGGTCTCTAGACACACACTTCTGAGAATTGTCCAAACGTTGATAACAACGTACTAATCCTCAAAGTCACTATGTAAACGTCACTAAAGTTTTTCTAAACGTCTATATATATCTCTTTCTCTTATTCTATTTAATATGCCACTAAGCATAATTCTGGCATTTTCAAGAGGATATTTTTTTAGGAAAGAGAGATGTTTAAAAAAATGAATAAATTTTAAAAAGAGACATCAGGCCATTTAAAGAGAAGATTTTTTAAGAAATTGAGTTGTTTTAAAAAATGAAAGAAATTTAAGGAAAGAAATAGAGCACGATGGGGAGAATTAGAAGAATAATACGGAGTTTTGAACGAGACTGAAATAGAAATCTAAGGAATCCCAAAAAAATTACTCACTGTTTAAAACTATAGGTAAGAAAAGTTTTAAAACTTTCTTAAAATTAGTAAAGTCGATTAATTATATTTTGTTCTTTAAAGTAATTATAGAGAATCCAAAGAATACGATTTCTATCACTAACAAAGACTAATAAATAATATCTTTTTACAAGATTTATTTTTTTTGATACTGTGTGCACAAACATGCACAAGTTAGGAACTTAGGAGATATTTTCTTATAACATTGAATTATAATATTATAGACAAAATGTTTTTTGTATTAAAATGTCTCTTGGCACAAAAAAGATATCAACTCAAGTTACTAAAGGCCAAAATCTTTTTTTATATACGAAATGCTGATGTTATGCATTTTTCTACATACATCAATTACAAGTTTATTTTTCATACTTCATTTTATTTTCTACAAAAAATTATCTTCTTAAAACTGATGTGGAATTATTTTCTACAAAATATATTTTAGAAAATCGAATACCCGTGCTTCGCATGGGGGCAAACACTAGTATCTATACTACAGTAGAGAAGTGGGCAGCGTCCCTCTCTTTCCTCCACATCAAGTTGATGTGGCACTCTCCTCATGCAGAGTACCATGTCATCGACACCGAATTTTTTATCATCTATTCTTCCTTCCTGCATTAACATAATTAATGACTATATCAAAATCGAATTGGTTACATTAAGTTTATTTTATTCCAAAATTGTTATATACTCTCCAAAACGTCTATCTCCTCTCTTAAAATGTCTATTTGGTTTCTTAAAATGTCTCTTTGTTTTCTTAAAACTTCTTAAAACTCTCCTTAAAACATCTCTAGGCTTTCCTAAAACGTCGATCTATGCTTTTTTACTTAAAACTTCCTAAAATGTCTCTACTTTCCATATAAAATCTCTCTCTCCATTGTCTAATGGCTGAAACGTCTCCTAGCAAAAGACGCAAGAACAAAAAATTTCTCTAGATTGATGCGGGCTAATCAACTTATTGACCATGTATTTTTTTTTGCCTCATTGTATATTTTTCTCTTTTTTAAATTATTTTTTTTCTTTTTCTATTTAATTAGGCAAAAATTATACATGGATGGAGAAAACATCAGTGATCTTTACACAACTCTCCACAAAAATTGCAAGCGTGTCTCCTCCACTCCTCCTTTAAATTTCTATTTTCTTTTTATTTTTTTATCTCTATTTTTATTCAGATTAATCGGAGCCTATTTAGATCAATTTTTTTTCATCCACCTAAAATAAATAAATATCTAATTTTATATGTATATAACAGATTGAAAATAACCTGATGAATCGACGCAAATCTGTTATTCTTAACAGCAATTGCCGAGTTCTTTAGCACCCACTTGGACTGATAGAGCTTGGCAAGCAACAAATGAAGATAAAATAATGTGATCGGCTGATCCTTTGTAGCATGATCACTTATCAAAATTTCAGAAGTGCGGGTGAATATATTTTTTAAAGACTCGGAGTTTTGAGAAGTCGCGCATCAAGCCAAAGAAAAAGAAATTAAGACAATTTTCGCTCTCGGCTATGATGAACACTCTTAAGAACGAATGGACGTATGAATGTGGATAAAAAAAGATTTTTTTTTTTTAAGATCAATTTGATGTATATTGCCGTATTAGTTAAGAATTATAATGTAAAATAATTATAAACTAATAAGGATGTCTTGCTTATTATATATTCTTGTAGTTTTTTTTTTATCTTAAAGATCTTATTTATGAAGTCGCCAATAACATATTTTAGTCTTACGTAATTATATTACCGTTTTAAAAGATGTGGTAACATAATTATTATAGATATGTTTTGGAGATTTCTTTACTAAATATATTTAAAGCATAGTATTAAATTTGTAGGTATTTTTTATATGCAAGGGGTCCAATTATATTTTCATTTTAATTTTTATATAGTTATAATGAAAGTTTTTGTTTTTTATTTTTTTTATGAATTCCTTTTTAATTTCATGCATGGGCCAAGAACACTAGTGGGACTAATATCTAGTTTGTATGCTCACCAAGGAGTGGGCCCGAAAGAAGGCCACCTCGCATTTGTACGTCTGAAGGAAGTATCCATGATTGACAGTCGAGAGTTGAGACTTCAACCCAACACAAACGCTTTCTTTTCTTGAAAAAACCATTAATTGGACAGTTCAGAGACTGCACCCACGAGGAAAACTTGTGTCACAAGATGTCGGTCACAGTACTCAATACGAGCCACGTGCCATACTATTAGAGGACGATGACCGTATGGATGTTTGGCCAGTCACTTGGTGGACCAGTACACAAAAAATCAGCCTGATTCCTGATTTCTAACCGATTCAATTGAAGTTATTTTCATGGGTTGATTTTAACGGTAGGAATTTGAGCATTATTGAGCGTTATTTGGGTGCAAAACTCCAAAGGTTGTAAATCACTAATCAGGCTGATTTTTGGTTTGTAGATCCATCGAGTGACTGGCCAAACATCCATACAGTCAGCGACCTCTGATCGTATGCCACGTGGCACGTATTGAGTGTTGTGACCGGCTTCCGTCACAACATCTTGTGACACAAGTTTTACTCTGCACCCACCTACATGAACAGCGGATGCTTGAAGAAGGAAGTGTGAAAGCAAATCCTAATCAGTCCACCTGATGGAGATGCGCATTATACTCCCCTGCGTACTCTAAAGGGACACACCAACAAAATTCCCAACGGTCGACGAGAACCACAAGTTTCAAAGAGAAGAAATAAAATCAATTCAAGTCAAAGATAAAGCTCCAATTTTCCATTTCCCATTAAAACATAAAATCTCATTTTCTCTGAAACCAATCTCCACGGTTCTCAGAAAAAAAAAATGCTTCTCCACGGCATCACTCTCTCCACTCCTCTCCCCTCCTCAATTCGTCTCAAATCCTCAAATTGCCCCCAAAATCTCAAAATTTCGGCCCAAGCCCCCTCAATTCCCACCAAGAAATTCACCATCTCCGATCAAGATCTCGAATCCCGAGGCTTCAATTTCCGTCGCTCCTTCTCCGACCTCAACCTGGATCATCTTAATTCCGTGTTCGTAGCCGTCGGATTCCCACGGCGTGACCCAGAGAAGATCAGAATAGCACTAGAGAACACGGACTCGTTGTTGTGGATCGAGTACTCGAAGACGAAAAAACCAGTGGCGTTCGCTCGAGCGACGGGTGATGGGGTGTTTAACGCGATCATATGGGACGTGGTGGTGGACCCATCGTTTCAAGGGATCGGATTGGGGAAAGCTGTGATGGAGAGGCTAGTGGAGGAGCTGGTCCAGAAAGGGATCTCTAACATAGCGTTGTATGCAGAGCCTAGGGTTGTGGGATTTTACAGGCCGTTGGGGTTTGCTGCGGATCCCGACGGGATTCGAGGAATGGTGTACGCGAGAAAACAAAGGAAGAGGAAATAATTGATCAATGATATAATAATCATTTTATTTATTTATTTCCTTGAGTCAGGCCTCTTCCTCTTTTGTCCACGTTGTTGCACTTGCACGTAGAAACGTGGCATTGTGATCGCGTAAAAAAGTGCCAAGTGGCACGCTTTTGATACCACTGACTGTGCGGATGTCTGGTCCGTCCCGGATCTTTACACCAAAAATCACGCTGCTTGGTAACTTTTGAACCGTTAGATTTGAGTTTTTTCATGGTTGATTTTTGAGGTACTAAAGGCAACAGCTAGAAATTACCAATCAGGCTGATTTGTGATCTATCGTCTATAGCCCTATAGGCCCACCAAAGAGTTGGCCAAACATTCATGCGGTCAGCAACCCAGAATGGTTGCCACGTGACACATTTTCACCCCGAGCCACAATGTCACTACTTCATAATAGGTGCAATTGATGTACATCGCTTGAAAACGCGCCATCGTGGCACTCACTTTTGGGCCCACCGACCGTGAATGATTTGCCCATTATACATGGATCTAAACACCAAAATCAGCCTGATGGGTTTATCTCTAGCCAATAGTACCAAAAAGAAAATGCTTAAATCAAACCTAAGAAATCGACCCATGTAAAATAAAAAATCCAACGGCTGGAGATTACTTTTGGTGTAGGTAGGTCCACCAAGGGTAAGCAAATCAGTCATGGGTCAGTGGTGCGAAAGAGTGTCACCTAGCACGTTTTTATGCGCCGAGACATCCTCGGAGGCAATTACAGCATCCAGGGAAGGAGACCTTCAAAGTTTGAACTTTGCACCTATCTGGGGTGGGTTGTGTGGGCCCTCTTGTTTCGTTTTTCTTTTTGGTGTAGCTCTCTTTTTTTGTGCCTTGGTAGACCTTCTCAGCCGAAGAAATCTATGATACAGACCTCTGTATCAAAATTTTGATGCAGAAGCCCCTCAGCTTGCCACGTAGTAGACTCTTTAGGGCCCACTGACCCCACAAATGTTTGGCCCACACCTTAGTGGACCCACACAGCAAAAATCAGTGTGATTAGTATTTCCTAGCCATTGGATTTGAGCACTGTTTCATCATGGGTTTGGAACCAACACATAGGCTGGTTCATAAAGCCCATGATGAAAAAGTGCTCAAATCCTATGGCTAGAAATCACCAATCACGCTGATTTTTGGTGTGTACGTTCATCATTGTGTGGACCAAACATTCAGGGGGGCAAGTGGGCCCAAACGAATCGACTATGTTGCAATTTGAGGGACTTTTGCATCAAAATTTTGATACAGAAATCTGCGTATCAAAGAACAATTCTTCTCAGCCTCCAAGAACTTTCTCTCTTTGCACATTGGAGCCCAATTCCTTGGTGGAAGAAGGAAAACAAAAGAAGAGGAAGAAGAGCCTACCAACAAAAGAAAGAGACATAAGAGCATCTAAAACGCTAAAATGCCAAAAGGCCATCTCAATTCTATACTTTGAGACAGCTAAAGTGCCGTGTTGCTTGGTTCGGCACGGCATGCTCCAATGGTGCAATGCTATATCTCAATGCTATTTTGGATTGGAGACATTTTCATGTGTTGATTTTAAAGTGAAAATTTGAACAATAATTGGGGTTCAAGATCGAAAGGTTTGAAATCATTAATAAGGATGACTTTTGGTTTGTAGGTCCATCTAGGGATTGGCCAAACATCCATACAGTCAGCATCCTCTAAAAATGTGCCACATGGACCACTTATCAGCCAATCATAGGTTGATTTTAGCCGTGGGATTTTGAGCATTATTTGGGGTACAAGATCCAAAGTTTTAAATGGTCCAAAGAGTCAAAACCCATAAAGCTGCCATATGCTAAAATGTAGCATATGCTATTTCCTGTGCTATATATAGCGTATTTTATATTTTAGCATTGAGATAGCACAGCGTTGGAGCACCTGTTTAAGGCGGCCATTCAAACACCCGTCAAGAGGGATCTAGATGTTCCACACTTCGAAAAGAAAATCCTTATGTAAGGTGTATTTTGACATTTTTTAATTTTTGAATTTTTTTAAGAATGCCATATAAGTTCATAACCAGTGTTTTAAATCTTGAACCTTGGTTGAATCGGTGAACTGGCGAGCTGGTCTCCAAAATGGTCTAGGACAGCATCGACTTGGAATTTCAAAATTTAGTTATTTTTTTAGAAACCTAGAAAAACTTGGATAAGCTATTTGTCTAAAGGTTGCAACTTGGGCAGGCTCAACCTGATGTTGGGCTCAGGTTGAATTGGCCTATTTTAAGCTCGAGCTCAAGCCTGGATTTTGACAATCTGATCAAAATCGAGTTGGGCTCAGGCTGAGGCTTTGGACAACCCGACCCAAGAAGCAATTGACTGCTCAAGAAGCATTGTGTTATCACCTGCAACATAACAACATATTTTGCAAATTGAAGCATGGGGGTACCCCAAAATCACACGGCAAATGACCAATAAAATCATAAAATAAGAAAGACCAACCCGATTAACTCAATCAGGTTGGGCTTGGGCTGGAAAATCTAGGCGGCCCAACTAGAACCTCTGGTTGGGCTTGGGCTCGAGCTCATAGCTTTGAAGATCAGGTTAGGCTTAGATTGACACAAAACCTGACCCAACCCGCCCGAGTTGCAGCCCTATATCTGTTTGACCAACTAGCTGAATTAGTGAACCAGCCAGTTCATCGATTCAATGACCAATCTGGATTTAAAAATATTAATTGTAATCCGTAATAGGCATCAAAAGCGATCTAGATAGGGATGTCAATGGGTGGGTTCTGGTTTGGTTTCAATGACTTGGAACTAAACCCTATTATCTTCAGTATGATGGTTCCAGTACCAAAACTAGACCTGAGAAATATCTGGTTCTCCCATCGAGTATCAGGTCTACGCGTATATAAAAAATACATAAATAAAAAAATAATTTCATGTGAAATTAAAAAAAAAAAAGCTTGGCATGTATATATTGGTTCTTGGTCTTAGCCAATGGCGAAACCATGGGGCGAGTTGTCCATCCTCAACTTCAACGTTTTGCCCATCCTTAGGTAGACCACAATATTTGCCACGTGCAATACTCTTAGAGACCACTAACCGCATGGATGTTTGGCCCATCCCTAGGTGGACGTATATACCAAAAAATGAGCACATTAGTGTTTTCTAACCTTTGGATCTAAGTATCCCAAATTATGTTTGACTCCAACTCTTAAAAATATTCTCATGAAAAAAGTCGAATTCAACAGTTAGAAATCTTAGTCAGGCTGGTTTTTGGTCTATGGGTCCACGTACGGATGGGCCAAACATCCATGCCGTCAGTGGTATCTAAGAGTGTGCCACGTGGCAATTACTATGGTCTGTCATCAACGTTGTTGACCAATGCCCGTCATCACAAATTTACTCAAAAGAATGGCCCTTGGTGCCGGAGAATAATAAAAGTTGATGAGCTTTAATTGCTCATTTCTATAAGGGGTAATTCCATCAATTAAAAATGTCATCAGTTGTTATTGACATTGTCGATTGACTCTCACTTGCCGCTTTGCCCACCCTTGAACAAAATCATGGTTCCGCCATTGGTCCTATCGGTTTCGGTTCTAGTTTGATCCAAGCCCATCACCCGACCATCAGACTTGGGGGATGGCATAGTTGAGCCAAGCCCGACCATCGGACTTGGGGGGCTTTTTAGAGGAGTGACAAGAAGAATAGTGGAGCCTGAGCTCCCTTGAAACCATGAGACTTTGATTGAAAAATAAATTTTATATTATGTTTCTAGCAGTTTATGTGAAAAACAAGGTAAGAAAATGGTTAGAGAGATGGTGACCTAGGTCTTGCCACGACATCCAGATGACGGTATGTAGTTTCCCAATTGATTTCGGTTTCAACTGAGTTGGTCTCCTGAGATTACGTGCCTATAAAGAGGAGCCGATTTTTTGGTTGGACACTACTTTTAGGAGACCTGTGATATTGCCAGCCATCCCCACAGATGGATTGAGCTTGGACCATGTTTTGCCTGGAAGTGCTAGCCATTTAGGCTTAGGCCAGCTGACACCATCATGTGTTTGTCTGGAAGTGCCTCGTTCTAGAGAGGAGATTAAGTTACCATAATATTATTCTCGGCTATTTTTCTCAGACACGACATTATTCTCAGATATTTAGCTATTGCAGTATTATTCTCGACTATTGTTCTCGGTCATTATTATTCTCGACTATTGTTATCGACCATTATTATTCTCGATTATTGTTATCGGTCATGGCATTATTCTCAGATATTGAGCTATACAATATTATCCTCGGTTATCGCTATCGGAGTATGATATTATTCTCAGATACTGAACTATCATAGTATTAATATTGGCTATCATTCTCAGATACGCCATTACTCTTGATTATGATATTATTCTCAGTCATAGTATTGTTCTTGGTTTCGGAATATCATTTGCGGTTATACAAGGACATTTGCGAAGACAAAGGAGATGTGATATCCATCTCACGTACTGATTCATTTTCTCGGAGACAGACCATAGCTTTGGATCGTCGAGCTCAACATGCGAGAGGGAGCTTATTATGGGTGCATAAGATGACAAATACTAATATGTGGGAACCTATACACCTGTGAAGCACTAGATCACACAGAAAACCCTAAAGATGCTTTTAAACAGACATGTGGTGGAAGAAAAACCTATAAAGAGAAGAATGTACCGAAGGAGAGGGGATCCTTTTTGGTAAGTGGAAGCAAGGGATCACGTAGAGAGAAAATTATGAAGAGAACCATAGAGAGAGAGGGGTTGTCATGAAATGGATGATTTGATAATGAAAGAGGGGCCATTGATTGGCTCTATGTCCGCATTGTGTTCTTTATTATTTTTATTTCTATTTATTTTGTGGTGGGTTTATCGAGAAATATCGGACGGCAACCTCGATTTTATCCCCCACACTGGCTCAAAATCTTTGGCGCATCGCTGCTTCTAAATTTCCGCCGCTTCAAAAAATTTCTCTTCTCCACTACATTACTGCCGTCAATCCCACATCTATGGCATGCATAACTTTGGCCACGTTACCATATGGATGAAGCTGATGTGGAGGAAAGGCAACCTTGTCATCCACACTACAGAGAACAAAACCTCTTCACTTTTACAAAATAGGCCAGCATACTCTCCTCAGTCCTCACTCACGCACGCAAAAGCAGAGAGGGAGAGATGTCGAAGATTCTCCACACTAATCATTTCAACACCTTACACCGCCGAAGTTTCTCCGCAATTTTATCGAAATTTCCGATTCCGATTCAAATTACTCCCTCAATTTCCCCTCCTCTCTTCGAATCTCAAATCTCCCTCCACAATTTACTCTCAAAACGTCAATTTCTTCTTCAACCTCTCTCCAATTCAACTCCTCGAAGGGACTTATCGATTCGAGCTTTTGAATCGTCTTCTGAGACTACGAACGAGAAGGAATCGAAGAAGAACGAAGAGGCTTCTCTCTCTGAAAACGAAACTAGGTCTGTAGATGATAATGGGAGTCTGAGAGGAGCTGATGGTGATTACCCGAGCGGTGAATTTGAGTTTAAGGAGATTACTGGATGGAATAGCTTCGTTGTGAAGCTTCGGATGCTGTTCGCGTTCCCGTGGGAGCGTGTCAGGAAGGGCAGTGTGTTGTCGATGAAATTGCGAGGCCAGGTTCGACTCCTCATTTTAAATTCAGCTTCTTTTTTATCTTTATAAATTTACGGAAATTCGCTGATTGAACGAGAAGAATCTTTTGAACAGTCTTGAATCTTGGCAAACCTTTAAATGTGATTGTTACATGGCTTTCTTCCCTTGCTTATCCTTGTATGTTAATAACAACTCCCACATACATGAGGAGAATCCACTAGATTAGGAATGAGTCCAACTATTTCAAGAGTTCAACTTGTTTTAACTTTGTTTCAAGCACGCATCATGGGGAGAATCCACTAGATTAGGATTGAGTCCAACAACTATTTCAAGAGTCCAAGTTGTTTTAACTTTGTTTCAAGTTCTTAGGATAAGTGTCTTGAATTCTATAAAGCCTTGTAATCGTTCTCTTTGAATCAACAACGATTATTTTCTCTCATATTTTGCTAGTTTATCTCCTATTTGATAGTTAATTAGCTAGTTAGTTTGAATACAGATAGTGTGAACGTGTCATTTTGGTATCAGAGCCTTCATCCGCGCCCATGTCTTCTTCTGATGGCTTCAACGTACCTGTTAATAATGAGGCTGATCACATTTGAAATGAAGTCTCCACCACATGTGATTGTGTCACTGAGCTACATACCCGCGTCACGGAGTTAACGGAAGCTGTCTTGAAAATCTAGCACACGCTTTCAACAAGGCTACCAACAAACCTTCCTCCTTTCCCACCTCTTCCTCCTGATATGAACATTCCCCATCTCCAACCGTTGCTGCACCCTCAATTTCATGGGTTCCAAGGGCGACTAATCCGCTTGTATTTCCCAACTTTTGATCGGACGGATCCGGAAGGATGGGTTTTTCACGCACAACAGTTCCAGCGTCTCAACTACATTTCCGATGATTATCTCGTCGATGTGGCTTCCGTCCGCTTACTAGGCAAGGCAATTCCTTGGTTCCAATGGTTGATCAAAACGCAAAAACCATTGGGCGTCCCTCATGGCTTGCTTTCACTCGGGCTCTCTGCTACAGTTTTGGCATCCGAAAGATGAAGACCCAAAAGGATCCTTAGCCAAGCTGCGCCAGACTACTGCCATTCATGAATACCAAACTAAGTCTGGCTGACCACGCTCAAGTTTTACCCGAGCCTTTTCTCATCCGTTGCTTCATTTCCAGTCTCAATGATGATATCTGGCCGGGTGTGAAATTGCTTCATCCTATTACACAGTCTCAGGCATATGCTGTTGCCAAACATTACGAGGAATCTGTCACTGTTACTGTAGCTTTGGCTGTCAAACGCCTCCTTACTTAGAGCTACGCCACTGCGTTCCTTACCACCATGGTCTACTCTGGCACCCTCTACTTCAGCCATGCCTACCCCCACAAGCTCACTTTGCTAGCCGCTCCGTCCGCTCATGGTACTATACCTCCTGCGGTACGCCGTTTGACTGTTTGAGCATCGCTGAACAACAAGAATGTTGCGAAGAAGGTTTATGTTTTAATTGTGACAAAGAATTTCGGCCTGGCCATAGATGCAAACGGCTTTAGCTTTTACTTTTAGAGGTTGATGACTGCCTCGAACCAGATCCGACATCACTCGACCTTGCGCCACCACCTGTGGAAATTTCTCTGCATGCTATTATGGGTACTCAACATCCCGAAACTATGCGGCTCTCTGGGTTTGTCAAAAGATGCCCCTGTTGTAATCTTGATCGTAACCAGAATAAGAGATTAGGGTTAGAGATGGACGAGAGGAGAGGAGAAGAGAATTGGGGGAAGAGGAGAAATCGTGTAGAGCTTAGAATAGCCTACACGATTTCACCCAATATATATATTAAGTGAAGTTTTACAATATTACAAGGGCCCCCTGTAGAATATAAGATATTACAAGTAGGTCCCTGACAACACTCCCCCTCAAGCTGGTGCGAAGATATCTATCATGCCCAGCTTGGATAACAGGTGCTCTAAGATCCCTTTAGTAACACCTTTAGTTAACACATCTGCAACTTGATCAGCAGTATGGACATACGGTGTGCAAATAAGTCCCTGACCAAGTTTCTCTTTGATGAAGTGACGGTCTACCTCAATGTGCTTTGTCCTGTCGTGTTGAACTGGATTATGAGCAATGCTGATGGCTGCTTTATTGTCACAATACAGTTGCATAGACCCTTTGACAGGATATCCGAGCTCACTGAGCATAGTCTTCAACCATAGAAGCTCACATACACCATGAGCCATAGAACGGTACTCTGCTTCGGCACTGGAGCGGGCGACAACTGGTTGCTTCTTGCTGCGCCAAGACACCAGATTACCTCCCACATACGTGCAGTACCCTGATGTGGAACGTCTGTCAGTGACTGAACCTGCCCAGTCAGCGTCTGTATAAGCTTCAACTCGCAGGTGTCCATTCTTACTAAACAGGAGACCCTTCCCTGGAGCCCCCTTAAGATAGCGTAACACTCGGTGTACTGCCTCAAGATGTGGAGAGCGAGGGGCATGCATGAACTGACTGATGACACTGAGTGCGTATGTAATATCTGGTCGTGTCAGCGAAAGGTAGATGAGACGCCCAACAAGTCTCTGGAACTGGCCTGCATCAGCAATGGGATCCCCATCAACAGGATTCAACCGATGTTGCTGCTCTATAGGCGTATCGGCTGGTTTAGCTCCCAAGTTTCCTGACTCTCGAAGGAGATCAAGTACATACTTTCTCTGTGAGATAAACACACCCTGCTTTGACCTAGCAACCTCAATGCCCAGAAAGTATCTCAAGGTTCCCAGATCCTTGATTTCGAACTCTGTGTCGAGGTATTTTTTTAATCTACAAACCTCATCTAGGTCATCTTCTGTGACCACGATATCATCCACATATACAATAAGAGCAGTAAGACGACCTTGACTTCTCTTTATGAAGAGAGTGTGGTCCGCCTGACTCTGCGAGTAGCCAATCTTCTTGACTGCGGAACTGAACCTCTCGAACCAAGCCCTTGGTGACTGTTTAAGCCCATACAAGGCTTTCTTCAGTCTGCATACAAGTTCCTTACTCCCAGTTGGACTGAACCCCGGAGGACCTGTCATGTAGACCTCTTCCTCTAGATCACCATGGAGGAAGGCATTCTTGACATCCAACTGGTAAGGGGCCAAGAAAAGTTTGCCGCGAGAGATAACAGAACTCGAACTGAGTTCATCTTGGCTACTGGAGCAAACGTCTCCTGGTAGTCAATCCCATAAGTCTGTGTGTACCCTTTTGCAACGAGACGGGCCTTGTACCTGTCGATGCTTCCATCTGCTTTGTATTTCACTGTATATACCCACTTGCACCCCACGGGTTTCTTTCCTCTAGGCAATGGAACCAAATCCCAAGTACCATTCTTTTCTAGAGCTGTCATCTCCTCTAGCATGGCTGCTTTCCACTGAGGCTGGCTGAGGGCATCTGAGACACTGGATGGCAGAGCGACACTGGATAGGGAAGTAGCAAATGCCCTGTAGGATGGTGAGAGCTGTTGATAGGAAACAAAGTGAGAGATAGGGTGCTTGGTAACACAGTTCGAACACCCTTCTGATGAGCAATAGGTACATCAATGTCTATGGGAAGGATAGTAGGAGCAACAGACATATCATCATGAGGATCACTGAGGACACGATTACCTGGATCGAGTTGGATTTCCTGGCAGTGAGCTTGGATGGTGGACTGTTTCTCTTTTTGACATCGTCTGGCATATGTCTTCAGCTGCGGATCCTGTGGCACAGTGTCAGTAGGAGATAAGGACAAGGGTACAGGAGACTCATCAAGCAAATCAAGGGGTACTGGTTGAGGAATCTCCCCCTGTGGAGGTATCGGACTCTCGTCAATACTCCCAAGCTCCCCCTGAAGAGAAGTCCGATCAACTGAGAAGAAGGGAAGACTCTCAAAAAATGTAACATCTAGAGAAACAAACCGACGACGGGTAGAGGGATGGAAACACCGATATCCCTTCTGAGTGGACGAATAGCCAATGAACACACATCGGACGGCTTTCGGATCTAACTTGTCCTTCCTGCGATGGGCGTGAACATAGCAAACACAACCAAAGACCTTAGGTGGAATGGAGAACACAGGACAGGAAGGAAACATGAGTGAAAGGGGAGACTTTGACCCCAAGACACGAGAGGGCATCCGATTTATCAAGTAGGATGCCGTCAACACAGCGTCAGCCCAATAACCCTTGGGTACCCGAGTACCAAGAAGAAGTGCCCTAGCAACCTCCAGGACATGGCGATGCTTTCGCTCAGCGGTCCCATTTTGTTGAGGTGTATCAGCACATGAAGTCTGATGAAGAATTCCATGCTCTTCAAAGTAGGAGGCAAGGCCACTGTACATGTATTCCCCCCCATTGTCAGTGCGTAGGACTTTTAGGGTGGTGCCTAATTGATTGCACACCATTTTATGGAAGGTCTGAAAGATAGTATGCACCTCATTTTTTGATTTCATAAGGTAGATCCAAGTGTAACGGCTGTAGTCATCCACAAAAACCACAAAGTAGCGAAAACCAAAGATAGAAGTGGAAGGATTGGGTCCCCAAACATCAGAGTGCACAAGCTGTAAAAGAAACGTACTTTTTTTATTACTGGTCGGAAAAGACACCCGACATTGTTTTGCAAGTACACAAGTTTCACAGTTTAACTCAAAAAATGGAATAGACACAAACTGAGGTAACAGACTCTTCATGACTGAAAGCGGTAAATGACCTAGCCTGTTATGCCATCTCATTAACAGGTCTTTATTAACGCTAGAACTACTGACATTGGCACTAGACTGATGTGCAACAGAATATGAAGTCAGGCTGGCTATCGAGCAGGTACAATCCACCATCCTCACGACCACTGCCAACCATCCGCCTCGTCTCCAAGTCCTGAAAAACACAGTGAGTAGGAAAAAAGGTAACACTGCAGTTTAGGCTCTTAGTAAGATGGCTAATAGAAAGCAGGTTAGTGGTGAATTTAGGAACATGAAGTACAGAGGATAAAGACAAAGTAGGTGTGGCAGAGATAGTGCCCTTCCCTGAGATAGATGAGAAGGTGCCATCGGCCACACGGACCTTGTCCTTACCCGAGCATATATTATAGGTGGAGAAAAGGGATGGCATACCAGTCATATGATCGGAGGCACTAGAATCAATGATCCAGGAAGGACCAATGGGTGCCGTAGACACATGGTGGGCTGAATGGGATGTACCTGTCTGAGCAAAGGATGATGTAGGTGGGGAAGGGCCATCAAGCTGAGTAAGTAATTGTCGAAGCCTGTCAATGTCCATGCTAGAGAGGTGTTAGATTGCCCAGAGGAAGGGGTCACATCAGAGGAATCTTGACTGGTGGCATGAGCAGCTGAGGTTCCATGTTTGCTACCAGAGGGCTTCTTTGAGGAGCCTTGCTTCCCCCCAGAGAACTGTGCGGGACGACCATGAAGACTCCAGCAGGTCTCCCGAGTGTGGCGACGCTTGCCACAGTGATCACATCTGAGTCGATCACGATCATCAAGATCCCCATCCTTCTTGGATGTAGGTTTGCTCAATTTCTGAGTGGCCAAGGCAGAGTTCTCAGATAAAGGAACATCAACATCTGTCTTAGAGCTCATGGCTCTCCTCCAGCTGTCCTCGCTCTGGATGTAGGAGTAGACCTGTGCAATGGTCGACGGCGGTGGATCTCTGCCCAAGATGTTTGCTTGAACCTGTTCATAGCTCTGGTTCAAGCCGCCAAGAAACTCGAATATGCGTCCGCGCACAATCATCTTCCGGAACTCCGTAGCATCCTTGGTACATGCAGGGGTGTAGGTCTGGTAGTGATCTACCTCTTCCCACTTGCTGCGTAACGCAGCGTAGTATGATCCCAAAGGAAGATCGCCTTGCTTCAGATGTGCTATCTCCTGCTGAAGTTCATACATCCTAGCAAAATTCCCATCTTGGGAGTAGGTCTGAGATGCAGTGTCCCATATATCCTTAGCAGTCGGGAGAAGGAGGAAGCCTATGCTGATCGATGGATGCATGGAGTGAAGTAGCCATGACATGACCATCGAGTTTTCCGCTTCCTACTTCTCAAAAGCAGCATTGGAGGAATCAGGTGCAATGGCGCGTCCAGTGATATAGCCGGCTTTGCCTCGTCCGGTGATGTACATCTTGGCAGATTGAGACCATGCGAGGTAGTTGGTCCCGTCGAGTTTCACCGTAGTGATCTGTAGGCCCGGGCTGTGATCACCATGACTTCCCAGACTGGGTGGGGCAACAATAATCTCTGACTTGGCAGAAGATGACTCCTCAGATGTACTCATGGTAGTAGAGAAGACTTTTCTGATAAGAAATCACCCGAACTGCTGCTGCGGGGGTGCAAATTTCAGGCCTTTTTGGAACAACTCCTTTATAGATTTTCTATTGGAGAAAAAACCACCTGCGGGAAACTTGTGAATGGTTCCGAGGACCTAAAAAAGGTTCCTGGATAGGTGCGGTAGCACTAGGGAGAGGTTCTGGACGCCTCTGAGACCTGCAGCTAGGTCCAGAGGGTCTTCTCTGACCTTTTGGAAGGGGCGGCTAGGCTTGGTGGCTCTTTTCCAGGCTTCTGGAGTGGGCGGCTATGCCTGATAGCTCTTCTCCAGGCTTCTGGAGTGGGCGGCTAGGCCTGGGAGAACCTCTCCAACCTTTTGGAGTGGGCGGCTAGGGTTTCAGACTCTTCTAAAGCCTGCAACTATCCATGGGAGATGATCTCCTTCTTTGAAAAGCCCTTCGCATCGAATTTCGCAATCCCTAGGGTTCTTCAGACCTCTAGGATTGAGCCATGGTTACATAACCATGCTCTGATACCATGTTGTAATCTTGGATCGTAACCAGAATAAGAGATTAGGGTTAGAGATGGAAGAGAGGAGAGGAGAAGAGAATTGGGGGAAGAGGAGAAATCGTGTAGAGCTTAGAATAGCCTACACGATTTCACCCAATATATATATTAAGTGAGGTTTTACAATATTACAAGGGCCCCTTGTAGAATATAAGATATTACAAGTAGGTCCCTGACAATAGCCCCGTTACCATATTGGTTGATTCAGGATGAGGATCAACTCATAATTTTCTACATCCTACCATTGCTAAACAACGTGGCTTTCTGATACGATGTTCTGCACCCCTTAATGTTACACTACTAATGGAAGTACTGTGCAGAGCCCAGACCATTGCTCCAATGTAATGTTGGTCATTCAAGGCTACCATTTCACTGAATATTTTTTTATAAGTCATTGGAATTTTTTCCTCTTACCGGTTTGTGGGTATGATATGGTACTCAGTGTCGACGGGCTTAAATCCCTCATCACCATCTATTATATGAAGCTTTTCTGACTTAACCATGCAATTCAATCATGGCGCTTCTATGGTGCAACTCGTTGGGTCGGACTTCTTTTTGAAATGGTGAAAAGTGATGGTGAGTTCAATCGCCTTCTGTTGCAATGTCGTCATGGTGTCCTCATTTATCTCATGCAACTGTCCACAGCTCCTTACTCTCATATGGATCCAGCCATTGCCGCCATATTATCTCAGTTTGATGACATTTTCGATGAACCAATTACCACCATCCATATACCATGATCATCGCATCCCTCTTCTTTCAAATAGCGCACCAATGAATGTGCGGCCCTATCGCTACCCACACTTTCAGAAAAACGAAATTGAGAAGTTAGTGCACAAAATGTGGGAGTTAGGCATCATTCGTCCAAGCACAAGTTCCTTTTCTTTTCCTGTTCTTTGGTTAAAAAAAGCATGACACATGGCGTATTTGCGTTGATTACCGTGCTCTCAATGGCATTACGGTTAAACCGAAGTTGTAAACCGCTCCATTGGCAGTACCTCTAGTGTTTTGTTGGCACAAACCACAATAGTGGTTCACTTGGCTTCCATGGGCCGAATTTTGGTATAATACTTCCTTCCACAACTCTCTCAAGATGATTCCTCTTCAAGCTGTTTATGGACGCTCTCCTCTTCGCATTGAAACTTACATTCCGGGCTCAAGTGTCCATGCTGTTGATTCGGCTTTCTGTGATCGTGATGACATGCTTCGGCTCCTCAAGGAAAATCTGAACTTCACCCAAGAGCGTATGAAGTTACATGTGGATCAACATTGCACAGAACGACAATTTGATATAGGTGATTGGGTTTTTCTCAGGTTGCAGCCTTACTGCCAACGTTTTTTGGGTAACAACTGTTGATGTTAAGAGAAGAGATTAGGGTTAGAAGAGTTTAGAGATGAGAGAAAGTAGAGAAGAAAGAGATTGGGGAAAGAGGGAATCATGTAGAGCTTAGTGAAAGCCCACACGATTTCACCTTTTATATTAATAAGGTGGTAAAACCCACTAATTACAAATAGGTCCCTGTGCAATATAAATATTGCAACTAGGTCCCTAACAACAACAACGGTCCTCACAAGCGATCTCCTCAATTCTGCGGGCCTTTACAAGTTTAAGAACGTGTGGGTCAAGTTGCTTACCAGTTGACTTTTCCACTCTCTCCAAAATCCGTCCAGTTTTTCACATCTCCCTTCTAAAAAAGAAGCCAGGAACCAATGTTCCTTCCATGACTACTCTTCCTCCAATCATGGATCTCGGTGCAACTACTTGGACCCTAAAGAAAATCCTAGATCCTAAGAAATTCAAGCATAAGAATTAGGTTGTCACCAAGGTCCTTTTCCAATGGGAAGGGTTTTTCGAAGAAGACGTCACTTGGGAAGTTCATTAAGATTTCGTCAACCGGTTTCCCACTTTTGCGACTCGAGGACGTGTCGTTTCTCAAGGGTAGAGTATTGTTACGTGGCCGTGTCTCCTTGCTTCTCCTTAGTTAATAACAACTCCCACGCATGGTTCAAAGTCGTTGGTTTCGTTTCGGTTTCGGTTGTGGGCGAAACTGAAACGTTTCGGCAATTTCGGTCCGAAACTTGGTGAAACCATAATGAAAGAGTTTCGGTAGTAGTTTCGGTGGTTTTGGTCCGAAACTTGGTGAAACCAAATGAAAGAGTTTCGGTAGTTTCGGTGGTTTCGGTCCGAAACTACCGAAACTGAGCCGAAACTTTGAGTTTTCCGATACAAACCCGTATCTTGTATCGGCATGTACCGAAACTTTAAACTATGCTCCCACATATCATGAGGAGAATCCACTCGATTAAGAATGAGCCCAACTATTTTTTTTAATATGTGTAGAATTTATTGCGGCCAAAAGGCCTAAAGAAAACAACAAAGCCTAAGAGGTCGAGATGACCTGCAAAGGACAAAGGCAGCAACATAAGTAGAAAACAAAAAGAAAGCAATTAGCTCCCTTCTCTAGAGCAAATGAGGTCACATCGAAACACGTAGTCTTCAAAGAAGAGACCTCTACATTCAATAAAAGATTTCTAACCATAAGAATATAAGGCCCTTGATGTTGAGAATAATCGAAGCCACCTCTTCTTCCTTGCCTTCGAAGACTCTGCTGTTTCTCTCTTTCTAAGGCCACAACTAATTGCAAACGGAAGAATCCTCCATAACACGCGACCTGTAGAGGAGGCGGCATAAGAGTGCCAACTCGAGACTGGAGTCATCAAGGTGCACCATCACCCAGGACATCCCGAACTCTGCCAAAAACGAGGACCAAACTGATCTTGCTACATGAGTCCAACTATTTCAAGAGCCCAAGTTGTTTTAGCATGGTTCCAAGCATGTATCATGGGGAGAATCCACTAGATTAGGATTGAGTCCAACTATTTCAGGAGTCCAAGTTGTTTTTACTTTGTTTCAAGTTGTTAGGATAAGTGTCTTGAATTCTATAAAGCCTCGTAATTGTTCTCTTTGAATCAACAGGGATTATTTTCTCTCATATTTATTTATTTTGATTGGTAAAAGATATGTATTAAAGCGGGGCTGAGAAGGCCCTCAAAAGCTATACAAAAGAAGCAAAGAAAGGCCGCTGAAGCCCCAAAAAGCCAAACGCCCAACCCAACAAGGAAACCTACGCTAGGAAATCAAAAGATCCCAACAAAACACGAAATCTTCAAATCTGAAATGCTGAAGTTCGGGAATGATAGAACTCCAATAATACACTGAAGCTTTGATCTTCAAGATAATCTTCTCCACCTCCTTGCTTATCTTTCTTATTTTCTCTCATATTTAGCTACTTTATCTCTTATTTGATAGCTAATTAACTAGGTAGTTTGAATACAGCTACTGTGAACTTATCAGTGGTTCATGTTTTTTATTGAGAATTCTAAAATGTTCAATTTTAGGCAAAAATTTACTTGGAACGATTTTCCAACCTTTTTGGTGTTGATTAGGGCTTGCTTGTATGGGCACAAGATTTGCGGAAAAAACATTGATGATGAAAAAGCACGAGGTGCAAACTGGGTGCTGTCCAAAAGCATGGATTTTCAAAATGCAGCAGTTGGCAATCGTTCTAAAAATAATGCCTGCGGCATTTTGGATCAGCCAAATGGCCCCTTAACCAAAATTTACTTTGTTCAGATAGTTATATTTCTTAGCTGTCTATAGGATAAATGTGACTGAGAATTATAATGAATATTGCACGGATTATTGTTTGATATAGTTTAACTGAATCTGGTTGTATTATTTGTTATTTTTGAACTTGAAACAAGAATCTTTATCTTTTGATCATAAACACAAATGGAAAGACTAATAAGGAATCCACTTAGGGCCTATTTGGATAGCTATTTTTGCGCCACAAATTTTATTTTTTTTTGCATGGAAAAGCATTCAAAAATATCTCTCTCTGGTGGAAAAATGGTGATCGAAATGGGCCACTAGCTTGATAAAGATAGACGTTAATAGCATGGTACAAATGTTTCAGATAACATACCCATTTTCGTTGATGTCCAGGTTTTCCGGAAAGGCCAAATTGTATCCTTGCACCCTACTCCTTATTGATATCTGAACATCTTATGCCATCTGGATTTGTTCAGTTCTTGCCTCTAGATTATGATTATGTCCATGATATTGTAAAGTATGACAATCTCATTGAAAACAGGAAATTTGGAATGCCACTCGAGTATCTTCCTCTCAATATATTCTAGTTTTCATCTAGCTTTCTACGTAACTGGACATCAATCATTTAGTCGACTCCTCCATGTTATTAGTTAGTTATATCTGGATAGGTCAGGCACTTGATCTCATTGTAAGGCATTGCATACTTTGATAATTTGTAGCACTTCTAGAAATGGATTTCCTTCTTCATGGATGGGTTTTCTGATTGCCTACTTCACTGCTGGACTCGGGTGGTTTCTATAATTTTGTTCTTGTTCACACTTGATTTGATTGCAAAGCAAAAAAGTTCATTACTGATGTTATGAAGCCTTCTTAGTGAGTGCTATGAGGTTGATTTCATTCACAACCTATGTGTTAGGTTGTAGCAGATCTTATCTCTTCATTATTTGGTGATAGCCCAGATACTGGCTCATATGGTGTCCAATCTTATGTCTCATATACACAAAGGGAACATTTCAAGCATAGCCTGATTTTTGGGCGCACAGTATTTTGTGTTCCTTGATTTTTTCAATCAATTGCGGGCTAGTTGATGAAGCCCTCAGCTCACTAAATTGGCTGTGTGTGCTAGTTTTCGAGAGGTCGGGAGAGAGATTCTTTAACAATATTCAGTCATTTTGTTAGCGGATGATTTGTTCCCGCTCACGTGTTGTGTTGGCGCGACGACCTGTTGGTATACATAGTTGTTTTGCCTTTCCCTAACAGGTCGATCTTTTGGGGTAAATGGTTGTTTAACATGGTATCAGAGCCTTATGGCCTGTGAGGTCGCGGGTTCAAGTCTCCAGCGGAGTGTATTTCCGCTAAGGGGGAGTGTTAGCGGATGATTTGTTCCCACTCACGTGTTGTGTTGGCCCGACGACCCGTTGGTATACATAGTTGTTTCGCCTTTCCCTAACACGTCGATCTTTTGGAGTAAAAGGTTGTTTAACACATTTAACTTGTGTTAACAGTAATTTCTAGTGCATTAAGAAAATCTTTACTTTCCAATGCGCTTGAACAATATTCATTCATCAAGAACTATACCCTGTTGTTTGATTCTGATCCACACATCGGGGATTCGTCTCAAACTTGAATCTCTATGATCAATGGAAGTCGTTTGAGATTTTTAAACCTTGCTCATACAATCATCCCTGTCAGCATGAACCAAATTGTTGATGCTTTTACTATCACTGATTACTTGTTGATATGAAGTTCCCTTAGTACATCACAACCTACATTTTTTAAATGCATATTTGTTTTTCGAATTGAATTTTTTTTCATTTAAATTTTCTGCTTTTGTTTCAGATATCTGATCAGCTAAAGAGTCGTTTCTCTTCAGGGCTATCTCTACCTCAAATTTGTGAAAATTTTATAAAAGCAGCATACGATCCTCGTATCTCTGGTATATATCTTCAGATAGAACCATTGAACTGTGGGTGGGGCAAAGTTGAAGAGATACGGAGGCATATACTAAATTTTAGGAAGTCAGGTAGCATGTTTTTTAATTTTTACTGATCAAATGAAATAATTTTCTTAATTTCACTTAGACTGCTTATATGTTTCATGAAGATTATCTTAAATTGCGAGTCTACTTAACTATCTTTTTTGTTTCAAGCTACTAAAAACTAGTATTATCATATAAGGATAAACCTTGCAGTATTGTTTATTTTGAACGTATGGTCTACTGCAGTGGCGGAGCCAGGATTTTGTTCAAGGGGAGGCACAATCAATTGAGTAGAACAGGCTACCATATGAGCCATGTGGCACATTCATAGAGATTTCTGACCGTATGGATGTTTGGCCCAACCCTAGATGGACATACAAACCAAACATTAACCTGATTAGAGATTTCTAAGCGTTGGATTGGAGTCGTTTTCATGGGTTGATTTTTAACCGTTGAATTTGAGCATTATTGACCATTATTTTGGGGTACAAAGATCCAAAAGGTTTGAAACCACTAATCGGGCTGATTTTTGGTCTGTAGGTCCACCTAGGGACTGCTCAAACATTTATATGGTCAGCGTCCTCTTAGAGGGGGACAGTATGCTACAGCGGTGTGGGTGTGGGTGGGGGGTTGGGGGGGGTGGGGTGGGGGAAGATTTCAAAGTTGAGGGGGGACATGTGTCCCCCTGGCTCCGCCACTGGTCTACTGCAGTAGTATGGTGCTTGTGCCATTAGTTCAGTTCAAGGGGTGTATCGAGACCCCTCGTTACAGAAACATATCATCGATGTGCTCCTGTATCTCTCTACATGCATTGTAGATATGCTTTAACTGTTCAGCATTGCAAGATATGAATCATTGATGCCCACGCGCTAGTATATCGTTCGATAACTATGATATGATCTATAGAAAGGGCACACAACAATCCAAAAGAGATGTATCGAAATCTTTTTCAGGATCTCGAAGCATATAAAATCAGTACACTTCCATATGCCACATAAATTGTATTTTTCTTGACGCAGCATAGATGTACAAAATACAACGGTGTATTGTATTGATGCCCCTCCACAGAGATATGATAAGCGCCATATCAAGGTCTATGAAATGATACTTTTAACCATTGCTTTCACAGCTTTACTTTTTGGTGGATGATAGTATAGTGTAAACCTTGATATTTACTAGTTTCTTTACCGTTTTAAAGAGGGAGGAGAAAGGGATGGTGACTATTAGTTGTTCTCGAAGAGGATGGGCAGGTCTTTCTTGCATATGCACGTCTCCTTTTATGAATTGTTGATTTCACCAGGTGGAGGTGGAGCCTCTTGAACTTTTAGAATCATAGACTGATTCAGCCAGTGCAACATTCTCATTTTGGTGATTTTGGATGGAGGGAGACCCACTTAAGTTACTAAATGCACTAACTGAGAGCGCTCTCCAGACCATGGTTCAAAGTACACGGTATCGTTTCGGTATCGTTCGTTGGCGATAACGAAACGTATCGGAAGTATCGTTCGGTATCGGACGAAACTTCGTGAAACCGAAACGAAACGAACGAAACCAATTCTAGAGGCTTCAAAAAATTTTGAAAAAATACTAGAAAATTAGAAAAAAATAAGAAACTTATAAATGCAAGAAAATTTTAAATAAATTATATTAAACAACTAATTTATGATCAAAATAATTGATTTACAGTGTTATCGGGTTGGACCGAATGTTTAATTTATGATCAAAATAACATAATTAAATAATCATAACATAATGTTTAATTTGAGCGTCACCATGTCTACGATGCATTATCTACAAATCAAGGCCATTGGCTAAGCCATACAATCGCACACTTAAATAGTTGAACTAAGCAATCATCATTCAAAGTTGAAAAGCAAGTTTACAATCACACAAACACAATCCTAAGTCTCATGGCATACAATCTACTGCCCATATTGGTAATGGTATGGGTAGAATAAGCCATATTGCTCTGCAGATGAGTCATAGTCATTTGTACGAGTCTGACTCTGATTGGAACTGGACTCTCCTCCCTGATCATAAGAAAAAGGCTGAGGCTGATCGTAATATCCGTATGGTGGAGGTTGAGAATACCCATAAGGAGTCTGACTCTGATTGGAACTGGACTCTCCCCCCTGATCATAAGAAAAAGGCTGAGGCTGATCGTCATATCCGTATGGTGGAGGCTGATCATATCCATGAGGAACGTGACTCGGATAATCTCCAAAACCTCGCCTGTGAGTATTCCAACTCGGATGATCATCAAATGACATCTGTTGCACCTGCTCACCCAAGTCGACATCTCCATGTCCATGTCGATATTGGGTATCTGGCTCATCATCACTCGGATATGTAGTTAACATCGCCAATCTCCTACGCCGTTCTCTAATGCCGTGATTAGAGTCTTGCGTGGTAATGAAATCATCGGCAGGGTGTGTATCCCCAAGCCGACCTTCCTCCTGAGTCCCTCCATCACCACCTCCAGCACCCCCACTCCCACTAGCACTCCCACCAACACTCCCACCATAAGCAATACCAGCACCAGCACCAGCACCATCATCACTCCCACCATCATCACTACCACCATGATCGGGATCATCTCCTCTATTAAGCGGTTCATCTAACCACGATAAATCTTCAGTGTCCAGTGTAGGCGTGTCCTTCTCGCGCATCCAAGGGTCTAAGACGTCATCCGCTTCAAAGATATAATCCAAATCAATGGGATTATAGTAATCGTCATCTTCCCTCTTATCCATTAAATTACGAACTCGCAGCCTCATATTGTAGTGCACATACACTAATTGCTCTAATCGCTTCATCGATAAACGATTACGAGCCCTCGTATGGATAAGAGCAAATGTGCTCCAATTCCTCTCACAACCTGATGAGGAGCATGTTTGACTCAAAATCTTGACTGCAATTGATTTTAAATGTGGTGCAGACGACCCATAATTTGACCACCACTCGCCTACAAATTAAGAGTAAGCTGCATTAGTTTTTTAGTAATAAGATGATACTATTGTACAATTGCATTGTGCACATACCAGGCATATCAGATTTGCGCTGATGCTTTGTAAGGGCTTCGCCAAATTTTCCTCTTGCCTCTGTAAATAATTTTATCTACATTCAAGTGTATAAAAAAAGTTAAAAGCATATTATCACCATATATCTTTTAACATTATACAAAACATAGATACATACTTCGTTTATTGCTTGCCCTTGTTTATCCATTAATGGCTCTAATCTCTTAATCACTTCATGTAGACCTTCTTTTATCTCTTCGTGATTTGAGATGTTGTTGTATTGGAAGGCAGGGTTCAAGAAGTATGCTATTTTCACATAAAAGGTGAAGAATTAAAATATACACTATCAAGTAATAAAATAATAATTTAAGAACGTATAATCTACATAAGAAATAATTTACCTGCTGCATGCAGAGGATGATGTAGCTGGCCTTCCCATCTCTTATCAATGATGTCCCAATACTTCTTGTAATGGCGACATCCGGCTTGGATTGCCAACTTTGCTCTATCCATTGCCTCGTATATAAAGCCTAAAGTTGGTTTTTTATCTTGATCTACCAACTTTAACACTTTGACAAGAGGCTCAAATGCTCTACATGTTTCTTCCGCCTTGATCCAAAACTCTGACGTCAATACATAATTAGATACTGTATCAGCAAGTTCTTTCTTTTCTCTGTCCCTCCTATACCCTGCTATAAAAGCCTTCCATTCCTCCGATAAGAAGAGATTACGTAGTGGAACCTGATGACGCATGAGACTCTGTAATGCGATAAACTCAGTCGCAAATCGTGTGATGCCGGGTCTCAATAGGTCCCTATCTTGAGTATATTGCTTCATCAAATTGACAGCCTTTGCACTATTATAGATGAAGCCTGTGATCTTCCTTGCTTTCTTAATCGTCGAAGAGATCGACTTCGTCTTCCCAATCTCCTCTAACATGAGGTCAATGCAATGAGCTGCACATGGGGACCAAAACAAATGTTTCCTTTTCCTCATCAACAATTTCCCTGCAGCTTTGAAATTTTGCGCATTGTCAGTGATGATTTGGATAACATTTTGCTCACCAACCTCCTCTACCACAGCATCCATTAACTCAAACAAATACTCGGACGTCTTGTCCCTAGTAGACGTGTCGACCGATTTATGAAAAATCATATCTCGATCACAGTACACCATAAAATTTATAATCGATTTTCTGGTCTTCGAAGACCATCCATCACACATAATGGTGCAACCATGCACGCTCCACTTCACCTTCAATGTATCGATGTAGTCTTGCAGCTCAGATACCTCTTCATTTAGATATTTTCCACTAATTTGAAAAGGAGTGGGTCCTCTAATTCCAGGCCCTGCCTCTGCAATAGTGTCGATCATCGTCTGATAATATGGGCCCTTCGCCGCATTGAAGGGAATGGAATTAAATACAAACCATTTTGTGATGACTCTTCCCACCTTACCCATAAGCTTCTTCCCACCCCAAACCTCCTTCAATTTTTTCTGTGTAACAGACTTTGATCTATATAAAAATGAATCTAGTCCCCTGCTATGAGCAGCTGCACTCTCCTTCTCCTTATGTGCCCTGCTTATATCCTCTTCAGCTTCTCGAACACTAAAAGTGCGGCGGAATCCTCCTTTAGCAGATGAGGTTCCAGCCCCAGCAAGGAAAGAAGACCCTCCCATACCTTGACTCGGAGGCCCAGACACTGAATGTCTTCTCTGTTCCTCAAACAAATGTGTTTGTCTGCTGCTACGTTGTGCTAGTATGAATTCTTGCTTCTCACGCCGAGACATATTTTCATCAGATTGAGTATCATCATCTGATTCTCTCCCACTGCCTCCTACATCTGGGTCGTTTAAACTTGCACATATCTCCTCATTCCTTTTCTTCTGAGCAGCCTTTGCCTTTTGTGCTGCTAACACGTACTTCTTCACTGTCTCGGCAACCGTTCTAGGTACCGAGGGACATGAAGTAACTTCACCGGGTTTTCCAGTCAAATGTTCCTTCATTCTTGTGACTCCACCGTGCACTTGCTTTTGACAATATATGCATTTTACATGTCGTTTATTTGTTCCGATTGGTGTGCAATGATCCCAAGCGATATCTCGTGTCCTAGGCATATCTCGTGCCCCTATTTAACCATGTTAATTCAAAAACTTATTATTATACATTTTAAATTAATATTGTTTTTTCAAAACGACCTACTACATGTTACATTTAGATAGCACACAAAATAATAACATGCCACAACAATGTCAACAAATGCATAACATATTTATAGGCAGCACGTATGCACGTATCATCAAACAGGTGGCATTGATTCCTAATAAATCTTGGAGCAGGTAGCAATGTAGCATTGATTCCTAATTATGTACCAAGGTGCATGCTTGCATCGAATAATGTTTTAATGAATTTAATTCTAGCTAGTTGATCAAAATCAAGTAAAATAAATAATAGAGTGTTAAATCTAACGGCTAAAAATCACCATTCATACAAAAAATCAGCTTGTTTAATGATTTTTAGCCGTTGGTTTTAGTACTCAAAAAATGGTTGCATTCAACGGCTATAAGAACGTATTAATAAGTGCTAAAAAGTGTTAAAATCTAATGGTCACAGCGGACAAATCTATTTAAGTCTGCAAACAGTGTCAAGGAGCATTCAAAGATGGATACACTGTTTGCATACAGTTGCATACTAGATGGATTCCGTCACAGCATTCAATACGAGCCATAAAGAGGAGTAAAACTTGTGTCACAAGATGTTGTGACGGAAGCCGGTCACACCACTCAATAAGAGCCACGTGGAACACAATCAGAGGGTAATGACCGTATTGATGTTTGGCCAGTCCCTTGGTGGACGTACAAACCAAAAATCAGCCTGATTCGTGATTTACAACCTTTAGATTTTGCATCCAAATAATGCTCAAATTCCTACCGTTAAAATTAGCCCATGAAAATAACTTCAATCGAATCGGCTAGAAATCACTAATCGGGCTGATTGTTTGTGTGCCAGTCTACCGAGGGACTGGCCAAACATCCATACGGTCATCGTCCTCTAATAAAGAGGAGTAAAACTTGTGTCACAAGATGTTGTGACGGAAGCCGGTCACACCACTCAATAAGAGCCACGTGGAACATGATCAGAGGGTAATGACCGTATTGATGTTTGGCCAGTCCCTTGGTGGACGTACAAACCAAAAATCAGCGTGATTCATGATTTACAACCTTTATATTTTGCATCCAAATAATGCGCAAATTCCTACCGTTAAAATTAGCCCATGAAAATAACTTCAATTGAATCGGCTAGAAATCACTAATCGGGCTGATTGTTTGTGTGCCAGTCTACCGAGGGACTGGCCAAACATCCATACGGTCATCGTCCTCTGATCATGTGCCACGTGGCCCGTATTGAGTGCTGTGACAGACTTCCGTCAAAATATCTTGACACAAGTTTTACTCCATAAAGAGTACTTAGACGTGGCATTGTGGGACAAATCTAGCATGCAACTGTTTACAGACTCAAAAGTATGTAAACATTGTCAGTACGGTTGGATGTCCCTTGAAAATTGTGTTATTTCAATGTTTTTTTAAAAAATATTTTTTAAATTAAAAACATGTTTTTCAAGGAGCATTTAATGGTGGATACAATGTTTGCATACTTTTAAGTATGTAAACAGTTGCATACTAGATGTGTCCGGCATTGTGGAGGGGGACTTCAAAGAGAAACTTTGATGACAAGGCCATATCATGAAGGCCAACGACAGGGCATAATATAAGCCACATGGCACACTCTTAGAGGACTCCGACCATATGGATGTTTGTCCAATCCCTAGGTGGAACTACAAACCAAAAATCAGCCCTATTAGTGATTTCTAGACGTTGGATTGGAGTTATCTTCATGGGTTGATTTTAACCGTGGAAATTTTAGCATTATTGACCATTATTTGATGTACAAAGATTCAAAGGTTTGAAATCACTAATCAAGCTGTTTTTTTGTTTGTAGGCCCACCTAGGGATTGGAAAAGCATCCATATGGTCAGAGTCGTCTAAGAGTGCCACATGACACATATTATACCCTGTCATAAAAGTTTTACTCAAACTTTGAAGTTTCCTGGAGACATGAAATTTGGGCTCATACAAAAAATCAGTATGTTTTGTCTCCAGGACCTTCAAATTTTGAAGTTTCTCCCTCACAAAAATGCCATTTGGAGCTTAGTTTATGGCCTACTGACCTTACGGATGTTTGAACCACCTCTTGGTGGACCTACATACCAAAGATCAGCTTGATCGATCATTTATAATTGTTATATTTTAGCATCTTAAAAAAAATCTCAAAATCAACGGTAAAAAACCACGTTATTAGAATGCTAATTGAAGGCTTTTTAGCCGTTGGATTCAACATGCATTTTTTGTACTAAAACAAACAGCTAAACATCCATGTGGCCAGTGAGCCCAGATGGCAGCAGTGAGTGGCAAATATAGACTCACTCATCCATCTTAGGTACATCATGTTACACCATAACCCTTCTCACAACCTTTCCCTTAGGGTTTTAACTCAAAATGGGAAACAGAAAGAGGCCGCCTCTCTCACTGTTACACAACGAAAAAAAAAAAAAAAAAAACCACTTACCGGTGATTCAAGGCGGCGAGGCTGGAGGCGAGGCACGGCGGCGCAGCGAGGCGAGATGGCGCGAGGCACCTTGGAGGCACAAGCCACACAACAGGGGTACCCTCTCCTCTCTCTCTCTCAGTCGGTCTTTCTCTCTCTCATCCTCCCCCCTATGGCCCTATTTATTCTTTTTTTTCTTTGATTTGGGTGAATTATTGCCCGTGAATTATGGCCGTGCTACCCGTGCATGAATTATTGGTTTTCTGCAGACAACCATGCTGAAAAGCACTGAGATGGGATCGTTTATTCCCATTTCATACCGTTACGTTTCGGCCGATACTTTCGGTACGGGCGAAACTACGCCCGAAACCAACGATAAGTACCGAAACTGTACCGAAACCGTGTGATTCGTGATACGTAATAGTATTTTGCCCCGTCCTTGACCGAAACCGATACGTTTCGGGCGATACGTATCGGTTTCGTCCGATACTTTGAACCATGCTCCAGACTCCACACACGCACTCTATCCTTACATATTCTACATGTGTGTGTGTGTGTTAATATTATGCAGACACATGCACTGTTTTGTGGGTGTGTATATGTGTTGGGGAGATTGTGTGCACCTGCATGTCTATGACTGTGACTGTGTTTTGAATCTGAGAATACGAGAATATAACATGTGATGTATTGCACTTTGTACATCCTTGTTTGGTGGACCTGATGTTAGTTTTCCTTCTTTGTTCTCCTGGTTCTTGTATGTGTGTTTCCAATTTTCTTGTGCATAGATGAGGCTATTTCTTAGCATCTCTAGCTTCTTTGACAATATATAGCTGCTTAGATCTCCCCCCCCCTTATATATTGGCATATATCTTGTTTGTTATCTTTAAAAACATTGTAGAGCATCCTACTGGATTGACATCATCTGCTAAAATAGCTTAGTTATTCTTTATCTATCACGTCCTCATCTTCTATTCTAGGGTCAGCTTCTTCCATTCTTTTTTGTTTTTGTTTTTGTTGTGTGTGTTTGTGTGTTATAAGTTCTTCCATTCTTTTTTTGATCTAGAGGACTAATAACTTTGATCTTTTTAATGGTGATGTGTAGGCAAGTTCATCGTGGCCTATGCCCCTGCTTGTGGAGAGAAGGAGTATTACCTTGGTTGTGCTTGTGGACAGCTATATGCCCCTCCTAGTGCTTATTTTGCTTTGTATGGTTTGACAGTTCAAGCATCATTCCTTGGGGGTAAGTTGATTTGCTAGTTCTCCCGTAGGTTACATATGAAATGGACACAGATGAGACATCCTGTTAAGTGTCACAAAAATTATGATGTTGAGGAATACTTGCAAGGAGTCTAGGCTGAGAAGAATCTGTCGTCCTTGTCTATGCTGTATAGAAGGCACCAAGGAAATAAATTTCACGAAATTATCGAAATATTTCGCGAAAGATTTCCATTTTCTAGGTTACCGACAGGAAAGAATACTTACGTCGAAATAATGTTAAATTTCCTGAAATATTTCCATTCATGTCGAAATATTTCGCGTGAACAGTAAATTTCGATCAATTGACAGTGTAAATATGTATTATTTCGGTCGAAATGTTTCGACATGTATGGAAACATTTTAATCGTAGGTCGGAAACATCTCATTTGAGCTCAATACCGCTATAAATCTCATATTTGATCTATTTAACCCATTTCCATACATTTTGTTTATACAAAAGATCATTCCATTGTAGATTTTTTGGTTCGTGGATTTTTTGGTTCATGAAAACATTGAGAGTTTTTTCAAATTCAAAATATACATAAGGATAAAATTTCTTGCTACAAATAAATAGGTTAGGTGTAAATTCATTAAATTTATGAATCTATGATGCATTTATACTGGATTTGTGCACGGATTGAAGATCGTTTAAGGTGAAAATTTGGAATTTGGGAAAAACTCCAATTTCATTGGTTTTTACCCTAAACATCAATGATTGTGCATAAATTGATTATATGTTGCATAACTTAGCCCGTTCTACAAGTTGGTTGGGTTAAAAAAAATTAACCCTAAATTTCTTTTTTCAAATAAAAAATTACACGTTCAAAAAATTAAATAAATATTATAAGTTAATAGTAAGTAGGTTTTCTAAAATTACATATAATGTTAAGAAATTAATGTAAGTGAATAAGGATTTTTTAATATATTACTTTATGACTTTTTTATAATTAACAATTAAATAATAGTTATATAATTAAATTAAACCTTGACTAATTAAAGATACTTGCCGCGACATATTATAGACTACTATGGTCATTCATTTCCACACTACATATGGTTGTATATTATGGTTTGAAAGCTTATGAGTGTGTTTTTATGCTTGTTTCATCATTTTCCAAACTTTCCACAATATTTTCATCATTTTCACATTATTTCTATCATTTCCACGAAAAATGTATTATTTCTACACTGGTCGAAATATTTCTATGAAATATTTCCATTTTTAGACTGGTCGAAATAAACCTCGAAACCGAAATTTATTTCCTTGGAAGGCACACATGCAGGTGGGATTGGAATAGGGTCCTGACAGAGAGGTCTCCAGGTTAAAAATCAACCTGATTAAATGATTGTAACCATTCTATCTCTATCCCTTATTCTGGACCATTCACTAATGCAATAGATTGGATGCTTACACATCTGGTCCTGTGTATTCTTGGTGGAACCCATTGAATGGTCACTTCCAATCTCATTACATGTGTGTCTTGCGTATGATACAGGCAGGAAGAAAACGGCTTCTTCTCGCCCTCCTGTCATGACAGGTATTCCGGATTGTTTGTTGAGATATGGTGGTACCAAAGTTTGTTGTGGCCAAGATTTCTTGTCATGCTTTAGCTTCCCGTGAGTGTTGCTTTATGTTCAAAGATGACTCCTCAGATAACTGCCTTTTTGCAACTTCATAATCCCTGGAGTGCATACCTTATCTCCCTTGCCTGACTTCCCAGACGAGCTAGCTGGTTCATTCATCTAGGTGTGATGACCCTCAGGTTCTTTAATCTTACTGGCAGTGTTTATATAGTTGGCCAACCTGCTTGCTGGACCAGCAGTTTTTTATTTAATTTTTTTTTTCCTTTGAAGTAGAATCCCAATATCTTTTGGAATATCCTATGCCAAGTATCACAAGTTGAGTCAATATAGCTTGACCTCCTGGCAGTGGAAATGCTAGATGCTGTTTTGATGCAGATAATCTAAAATATGGTGCCAAAAAGTTAGATCATGTTAAGTGTGTCTGTCATAGGTGTATGTAGTACCAGACATCACATGATATGGACAAGAAAGGAAATGGAAGAAGTTCGTTGGCCAGAAAACATAATTGATGCAATCCAGAAAGATACCTATCAAGACCATGTGTGTATGTGTCCCTTATCAAAAAAATCAAGACCACGTGTGGTAATTACTTTTGATCTGCCCTCATGTACACCCTATAAATGCATGTAATAGGCAAACATTTCAATACTCATGCTTTTGCATGTCTTTTGAATGAAAATGATTGATTTGTTAGGATGCACATCATAGCTTCTTACCATGTTAAAGGGTATTATATATGCCAAACTTGTTTGTCATAGTTTCAGTTATTATCTAACATGCAACATTAGCTTCATCCCAAATGTTTTGCAGGGGTTTTCGAGAAAGTAGGGATTGAACCACAAGTACTACGAATTGGTAAATATAAAAGTGCTGGTGATCAACTCACTCGCAAAAACATGTCAAAAGAGACTTGTGAGATGCTGACTGCATTGCTTGATAACATCTATGGGAATTGGCTGGATAATATTTCTTCTACTCAAGGTGCTTTGGATTAACTGCCTTACACTTATGATTTGGCTTGAATCTATTGAACATCAATATTGGTATTGTGGGTTTCTGAAATTTTTTGTTCCAGGGAAGAGAAGAGAAGAAATTGAAAACTTCATTAATGAAGGAGTTTACCAAGTAGAAAGGCTGAAAGAAGAAGGTTGGATAACAAATATACAGTATGAGGACGAGGTACAGATTATGTCTGAGCTTTTCATTGAAATGAGTGTGCATAAGCTATTGTCAAAAACTCAAAAATAACAATTTATTTATATTCATCATAAACATTCGTTAGAGAAAATGAATGGGATGGCTCTTATTATTGTTGTTTCCACTATTCTTATTATAGTTTGACTTCCAGCCATTAGAAAGAGTTGCCTGAATTACCAATTCCAATCCTTGCTCCCCAAAACGTGTATTTGGTAATGAAGCTTCTAGTCTATAGTGATATTCAGGCATGGGTATTTATTGCTATATAAGGTGATCTGTGTTGTAACATTCACAAGTTCATATATCTATTATTCATGAATCAAAGGTTATAGTAGGAAGCTTCCAATTTTTACGGATGTTGTGGCTTGTGTATTTTACTGTTGTATATGGTGAGATGCGTTCATGTATGTATTGCTCATGCAGCAAAGGTATTTAGTCTCTTAATCTCTTGATTTGTTCTTTTTCCTTTCTTCCTATGGGAACTTAAATGGAATTTCATATGTTTCATATTATGCCTATATTATTGTTCTTTCTCTCAAGGGTCTGTTTCTTATATCTCAGTATGGCTTGGTGAAAGTGTTTATGTAATCTCGTTGTTTGCATCGTCATTGTGCTTTAACATATCTTTTTCTTATTTGGTTTCCCTTTTTTCCCCGTTTTTATGCACAATTTATTTCTTCGTTGATGGATCCCTATCAATCTAATACACTGTGAAAGACCTTCCTTGGAAGCTCATGTTCACATTTTGTCTGTCAATTTTAGTTGTATTAAAACTTAAAAGAAAGTAGGTTCATGATGCATTTTCATTTGGTTGGATTGTCCAAGTTATGTTTAAGTTCTAATTGCTATCATTGGTCAGTATTAGCCAGTATCATGTACCTTGAGAAATATACTTAGTTTCGTCTTGAGTCTATAACCTATGGCATACTCCCATAACAACCCTACACCACACTCATGAAGGTCCTATTACCTTTCAAGAATTCAATTTTATTTATGTGAACCAAGATCACACCTCACTAATCCTACTCCCATGACAGGGACTGAGCTAGTAGGAGCTTGCAGGATCTTCTCATCTCGTTAGTGTTTTTTTTTCCTGTTGCAAGTTATTGGTATGTGTTTCCCTTGGTTGCGTCAGTCTTCACCTAAATCTGAACATATTCCTATAGAAAGCCGCAGATCATAGCATAGTGTCACAGGGTTTGATTTGATTGCTTTCACCTGCCATTAAGATAGTCCTAAATCCCATATTCTTTTTCCTATAAAGATACAAAATATTAGGGAAGAGAATTTCTTTTGATAACTAATGATCATGGTTTAAAATTTTGGAATGTTTCATTTCGTTTCGGAAGAGAATTGCATGTTTTGTAATGTTTCCGTTTGTTTTGCCGAGGCAAACCAAAAATTACGACACAATAAAAAAAAGAAGATAAAAAATATGATTTGATTATTTTGGGAACGTTTCATAATGTTTCGGAAATTTCGCTGTTTCGCCATTTTTTCAATGTTTCGTGAATGTTTCGGAGTTCGTCTCTGTTTTTCACTTGACCGAGACATTCCTCTTAAACGAAAACTTAAACCTTGGTAATGATAGAGTATATTAGAAAAGAAGGGAGTAACCCCAATGGACAAAGAAGCCAATCTACAAAATAGGTAATGAGAGGCAGTCACATTAGCTCAAAGATAAACTGTAGAAGCATTGGTTATGCCTTTCTATGTACACCATTTTTTGTCAATGGGCCAGTTAAATCATTAGTCATGGAAAATATGAATTTGCAATATTGAGGAATAGTTTTTGACCATGCAAACATATAATTTTAACTTTGATTATCATAAGAAAAAATCCTTACACACTAGGAGTTCCATTAATTCCTTTTGGTGATGAGCTCTGTTAGTTAATTAGGGTTTCATGGAGAATGAGAGAAAAGAATTGGGGAGAAAGAGGGAATCGTATGGAGCAACATAACCTTCTCTCCATACGTCCCCTCATATCTATATATATATATATCATAAAAAAATAAGAAGAAAATTACTGAAATACTCCTTAGAAACATACACACGTTGTACGACGGCCCAGCCCAAGAGTTCGTTCTTCTTGGTGGCCCCGGCCCCCGAACCCCCAGTGGCCTTCGGCCTGCAACCCGCCAATGGCCTTAGGCCAATACATTTATTACATTAACAATAATAACTAACAAGCTATAGCATCCATATTTAACGATGCCAATGACCCATACTATAAGTACTGTGGAAATTCTCAGTGCAACTATTTCATGTTTAAAGGCTCTCTTTTATTTGAAGGAGGATGAAAAGATTAGGAGCTCAAGATACCTCAACAAATTTGGGGAAACCAAGTTGCTCGGTTAATTCGAATTCTCTTTGTTGGAGTTCAATATTGTCATTAAGTGTAGTTTTATCTTTTCACCTTTTTATGTACGTTGGCTATTGTACATTTTGGAGTAACAACCTGGTCATTTGGTGGAGTAAAAAACAGAATGTGATGGCTCGATCTAGTGTTGAGGCTGAGTACAAGGCTATGACCCATACCGCACGTGAGATGATGTGGGTGCAATCTCTACTCTGAGAGATGGGTTTTGTCATTCCTACACCTATGCAGATGTATTTCGAGAATCAGGTGACTATCTTTATTGCTAGTAATCCAGCGTTTCATGAGAGAACTAATCACATTGAGGCAGATTGTTACTTTGTACATCAAGTTAGATGAGCAGCTTGGTGATGGTTTTATTAAAGTCTTAGTCGGAGTCCATTTTCAGTTTTGTGTAACAAGTTGGGCATGCATGATCTGTATGCTTCAGCTTGAGGGGGAGTGTTAAGAGTTCATCATTGTCATTAAGGGTAGTTTTGTCTTTTCACCTTTATATACTTTGGGTTCTTATAAATGAGGAGGCCAAACAATACATTTTCGATTCTCCTTTTCCTCTTCTCTACTTTTCTTCTCCTCCTCTCTATTCACACACTCTTATATGGAGAAGAATGATCTATCTCATTCCATCCATTAAACCTTTATGAAGAGATTATTGGAAATTGAAACGACTGAAATTTCTTGCCGATTATTCATCTTAAGGTTGTCAAAATGGCTTGGTGGCCGACTCCACTGGGCACTTGGAAAACTTCTAAAAGATGAAATGAGCAGGCACCGAATCAGGGGAGAAGGGTCATCATGATCAAAACAAGGATATTAGTTTTTATGAAAAATGTAAAATTATATCTTGAGTGACAAGTTACATCAAAATGTGATTAGTAGAGTAATGTGGCATTCATTGCCTTCTGTTAGAAATTTTAAGACTAGAGAAGTCGATTATTTATATTATTTTACAATTGATTAGCTATGCTGCAGAAATAACAGTAACACAGTTGACAAATTTTGCAGAAATAGATTGCTTCTTCTTTGTCGCTGGTAAGTAGTTTGTTATAACATTTTGTATATGGACTCTACCCAAAAGCGAAAGGGCGAGAGTTGCCAATTTAGCACATGCTGAATCTAAACATGATTATGAAGCCCCGAGTTGTTGCTAAACTAGAACATTGAGGCTTGCAAAGTATTTGTGTGTGTGCATTTGATCTCCTATTTGGTGTTTTGATGGACGTTGAGGATTAAGATATTGCTTGAATATGGTAAATTGAATGTTAGACTCATTAAGTGGAAGCCGTTGCCTGATAGTGGTGTGAAAATGACATCCCATCAACACTCAGAGTGAAATCTACACCAATGTAATTATTAAATACAGCATTTAGAGTTTGTTTAATACTTCTCTTTTGCTTTCCATCAACTGTCAAATGCTAGCTGTTTAATCACCATAACAGCAGTAGTTATGTTCCTTATGGATATGATGACCATGCGTCAAGGAGTTACTTCTCTCAGCTGAACTTTAGTGTAACAACCTTCCTTTCTTGACTTGGATTGAATCAGATGGGAATTGTGTTTAATATTACGTAAATGCATACAGGTTATTGCGATGCTAAAAGAGAGACTGGGACAAAAGAAGGAGAAAAATCTTCCAATGGTTGATTACAGGTAATCAACTTCTTTTGAGATGGCATCAAGGACATATTGTCAGCATATCAGTGTATCTACTTAATTCCCCTATTTCTTTTGAGAGCTGTAATAAATTATTTGATCTTTGAAATTACTATTGTGTTAACTTTATTTTTATAAAATGGGCACACATTGTTAAGTGAAAGATAAATTTTTTGCTTGATTGAAGTCTTATGTTCTACGAGATTTGAGGTGTTCTGCTTTGGTAATAAGTGAATCCTGTCAATACTCTCCCCTTAAATCTTCAGTTGCTTAACTCGACAACTTGATCCTAATGTAAGTTTAAAATATCAGATCTTCAACTTTTAGATTAATTCTTGCAATGTTGTTCTGCAACACATATTCTTTTAATGGAGCTATCATGTGTGTGATTCTAAGTGTCTCTTTAGATTATTTAAGGGATCTCAATTTGTTATGTGTCTGTTATTTCCATATGAATAGCTTGGACTTCTTCTGCAAGATGATGCAGCTATAGCCTGTATGAAATTGTAAAAATATGCTTCTTTTAGATTGGAGACTCAAAATTTACATTGGTAAGTGTTGTCTTATGTATTTAACATCGGATTTCGGGATCATATAGTTGTTTTGCAAACTTCTGGAAGTTTATCGTTTCTATGCTCTGATTTCATAACTCAACTAGTTTTTCATTTTTATGTGAATATTCATTGCATGATCCGAAATTCAACTTCTCATTTGTCCAATGATCTAATTTAATGCAATTGCTTTCTTTTTTTTTTTTTGTTTTGTATCATACTAAAGAATGCAAGGTTGTTATGACTTTTTTTTCATGCTAACTACAGGAAATACTCTAGAGTAAGAAAATGGACTCTCGGCTTGACAGGAGGTAAAGATCGAATAGCTGTAATCAGAGCCTCTGGAAGCATTAGTCGTGTTCGTAGTCCACTTAGTGTACCTAGCTCGGGTATTATTGGTGAGCAGTTTATTGAGAAGATCCGTAGTGTAAGAGGTAGGCATTAACTATTACATTCGAATTTCATGTACAGCAATAGAATTTAGTCTCTCTTTTCCATGCATAATTTTTTCACTTTGGACTATAAAACACGCTAGTCGACCTGAACCATTTAGATGATGGACTATAAATCGTATTTCCATCATCTGTCTATGCTCTTTGGATTTGACAATAGTGCAATACCTGAATAGAGTATTCGTTGAATATAACATCACTGTCTATGCCTTAAGTACAAATGTTTGGGGTCAGTAACAGGAATCTTATTTCGCCATTCAACTCTATTTAGAGCTATATCTGCTGTTAATGCATGTCTCTGCAGATCTTTCTTACTACTGAAATCCACATTTTTGGCCTTCCTCCTGCCCTTTAGAGCCTTCAACTAGCTCTAAAGGGCTCCTCACTTTGTGTTGTTGTTGGAGAGAGGAAGGCTGGGAATGTCATGGAATGAGGTAGGAGAAGATTTGCACACATGATTTGATGGAAGATATAATTCTAAATAGAGTTGAATGGTGAAATAGGATTCATGTTAGTGACTCCAAACATTCGGGATAAGGCATAGATGATGATGATGATGTGTGCATCCATTGTGTTGCGATTGAGAGATGATTGTTCCATCAACAATTTAATTATATCATCTAATGTACCAAAATTCCTCCCAAACTCCTATTTCCACATCCAAGAAATAACCACAATGTAGTCCTTGTTCCTAACAAGTCATATATTATTTGTAGGATATAAAGAGATGGAATGAGAAGAAAAAGGATAATAAGAAAGAAAGAAATTAGGGTTGTATTATGCTGTCAACACGCATTTTTTTATATCAAGTGTGGGTAATTACAAAAGATCCCTTAATGAAGGACAAAAGGGGGAATAATATACGGAAATTTGATGGGGGCAGTATAATAGAAATGAATATTTATATCCTCCTACAGTATCATCTACGATCTACCCTATCAACATAATGGGTAACTTAATTATATTGAGGGAGAGATATAAATGGGGTATGAGGTATAATGATAGGTATCAAGGTAAATAAGGGAAAGAAATAGAGGAAAATGAAAAATCCAGAAAGACAAACAATATCGACAGTCAACAAAGAACAAGAAGATAAGAGAAGGATGTTGCAATAGTAGATCTATGGAGGTCATCCATGAAAAGGAGTGAAAGCATGGATAGTAAAGCTGAGCAAATGATCAAAGAAGAAATTAGACTCCAAAATCCAATCTACCATCGATCAACATATACGTTGCATGTTTCCATAGGAGACTGGATTTTATCTTTAAAATCCTTTTATTTAATCGTCCAACAAACCTGAACGAAAGGTATAAGGAGGGTCGTCCCAAGGATTTGGACCCCAGTACCAAAAGGATCACGATGCTAACCTGAATACACGATTGAAACATTCCTCTGAATGATCTGTTGGAGTTTATGTAATATACCCACGTGGGTGTCTCAAGTGGGTTGCGTCCCACTTCCCACTTGTTAAACAACCATTTACCCCAAAAGATCGACCTGCTAGGGAAAGGCGAAACAACTATGTATACCAACGGGTCGTCGGGCCAACACAATACGTGCGCGGGATACACTCCACTGGAGACTTGAACACACGACCTCCTAGGCCATAAGGCTCTGATACCATTTGTTAGGATCTTTACCAGGCCTCAAGCCGCCATTCTTCCCGAAAAGATATCTTGTCAGGAGAGGGCAAACTTTAGCCTTTATACCACGATTGACGTCACACCCTGCGGGGCTCCATGATTCGATCCCGTGACCCCCAACGGTGATCGACCTTGCACCCGCAGGCCCATTCCGCGATTCGATCCCGTGAACCTTTAACTCTAACGGCGATCGACCTCGCACCTACGGACCCATAGCGCGCCTTTAGGAAGGGGCATTATTTAGCCCAACAATCCCCCCCTCAATAATGTGCTTTCCGTGACTTGATCCCGTAACCTTGGCTTTGATACCATGTTAAACAACCATTTACCCTAAAAGATCGACCTGTTAGGGAAAGGCGAAACAACTATGTATACCAACGGGTCGTCGGGCCAACACAATACGTGCGCGGGAACAAATCATCCGCTAACACGATCCACAGCATGCTGAACTGACCAAAAAGTAACTCTAGGAAGGCATGAGCAACATTATAATGGATAAAAAGGTGATTCACATTCATTTTGTCTTCCTTGCACGTAACACCGTGATTCAGAATACATTGTCTTTTATGGATGAGACGATCTATGGTTAGGATTTTATCCAAAAGCACTGTCCAAGAAAAAGCTTCTACTCCCATCGGAGATCTTCCCTCCAAAAATTGGAAAAAAATTCGTAGTGTTGCCAAACCATGAAATTTTCTTTAGCATTCTACTTCCAAAGGAGGTAATCCTCCTGCACCCTAGGAATATCAATATCCTTAAATCAATGAATGGAACTGAACAAGGGGGTGCCACTGACCCCCTTAGTTACGTACCTTACATCCCTGACTACGACCCTTTCTTCAATTCATGCTTACTTGATTGATTCATTCTTTTATTTCGCGAGTATATATTGATTTATCTCTATCTTAACTTAGAATCCGGATACTTCGACATGCTCGGTGTACCTATATCGACCTATGATAGCCATGTTGGTACCTGGTATTGCATGGGTATTGGCTGTTTGTTTTTAACTCCTAGCAATTTTCTTTTTAGTTTATTTGCCAACAAAAGTTATATAAATGGTATATTGTAGCAAAAATCTACTATAAAAATCTATGATATTTCAAAGTTTCATTACATTTGGTATTATGTAATACTAAATATGATACTTAAAAAAGTGTAAAATATTGAAAATTAAAACATGGTATCATTATATTGGATGAGAGACCTGTATTTGTATCCCGTGTCTTGGATTTCAAGAAATGTGCAGTCCCCGTGTCTCACACCAATGTCCGAATTTGTACCTGTATCTGGGCATGCTAGAGTAAGAAGATGGCAAAACTGAAACGTTGCAGTCCCTTGCAAGAGAAATATTATATTTGAGATCTGCAACTTAAAAAAGTGCTCCTCACTAGGTAATTATGAATTGAAGCAAAAATTTTCAAGTAGGTCGAATAGTATTCATTGCTTTGTTACAAACTTACAATGTTAGATTACACCGTTGGAGGAAGAAACCTAAAAAGCAGAGAATGAATAGTTTTTGTTGATTAATGTAGAGGGATATCCCCATATATGCGTCAATGACACAATGATAACAATTATTTTTAGGTACTTAAAATGTTAATGAATATACGGAAACGTAAAGCCCCTGAGAAATGTATTTATTCTTTGTTCTAGCATGGAGAGTGAACACTATGGACAGCCTATTGGATCAATGTAGTTTCATAATTACTTTCTATATTTATTTTCTATTGTCTTAATAAATTCTTACCCATTTCATTGTAAACAAAATCATCTAAACTTTTGTGAAATTTTTGGTTGTGGAGTGTAGGTCCTCCTTAAGAATAAAATCTCTTCATTTAAATGTTTAATTTCTCTTTCCAGAGTCAAAAAGATATAAAGCTGTTATCATACGAATTGACAGCCCAGGAGGTGATGCTCTTGCTTCTGATTTGTAAGTGCCATTATAATATAGTTACACTATTTTTTTGTGATGAAGTCCAATTTTATTCTCTACAAGAAACAAGGCTAACAAGCACCTGATAATCAAGTGGATGAATACCTTGTAACGAACTGTGCTCATTTGTTTTGTGTATTGAAAGACTTAACACACGCGAAATATCTACACACACACACACACACACACACACCATCTACGCTTTATTCCAAATGTTTGGAGTCGGCAACATGAATCCTATTTCTCCATTCATCTCTGTTTAGAGCTACATATAAGCGGGTCAGGTTATTTTGACACGCCTGTGTGGGGCCCACATGGGAGATTTTCGGTGAGAACAATCTCCTCACTATTGTTATGCCTCTTTAGACATCTCTGGCCCTATGAAAAGTGGATTACAAATTAAAAAATTCTGGACTGTCCATGTCACCATTAACTTTGTGCAATTTTGATAGGGTTAGAGGTTTCAAAATGGCTGATTTCTTGTGAGGATGATCGTTATGATGAGAAGATATCCTGACTAAATATCAGCCCTTAACTCATCTCCATGTAGGCCTCACAAGGGCTTGTCAAATGACCCGACCCTATATATACTCACACACAACATTATGAATTTTTGTTTCTATCAAGTGATTCGTCAAGGAACTATATTTTCTAGATATAGATTCCCTTCTCAGAGGCGTCTTATCAAAATGGGAAGAGGAAGGAGAAAAATAGAGAGAGAGAAGAGGAAGTCGAACTAGGTCTTGAACTTACACTAGTCGATCCTCACAATTATTATATATACTAATGCTGTAATAAAGGCAAAAGTACATAAATAGCCCTGTGTTACATTAACACTCCCCCTCAAGCTGAAGCATATATATCATATATACCCAGCTTGGAACATAAGAAATCACTTCTCGTGCAACCCGATGCCTTGGTAAATACATCAACTAACTAATGTTCTGTGTCACCATTTTCAACTTTCTCTTTGATGAAGTGGCTTTCCACTTCGATGTGCTTGGTCCTCTCATGCAAAACATGATTAAAAGCAAGGAAATAAATTTCGGTTTCGAGGTTTATTTCGACCAGTCTAAAAATGGAAATATTTCGTGGAAATATTTCGACCAGTGTGGAAATAATACATTTTTCGTGGAAATGATGGAAATAATGCAGAAATGATGGAAATATTGTGGAAATGTTTGTGGAAAGTTTGGGAAATGATGAAACGAGCATAAAAACACACTTTTAAGCTTTCAAATCATAATATACAACCATATGTAGTGTGGAAATGAATGACCATAATGGTCTGTATTCTGTAATATGTCGCGGCAAGTATCTTTAATTAGTCAAGGTTTAATTTAATTATATAACTATTATTTAATTGTTATTATAAAAAAATCATTAATTAATATATTAACAAATCTTTATTCACTTATATGAATTTCTTAACATCATATTTAATTTTAGAAAACCTATTTACTATTAACTTATAACATTTATTTAATTTTTTATTTTAAGGTTAATTTTTTTTGAATTTTTTTTAACCCAACCAACTTGAAGAACGGGCTAAGTTATGCAACATATAATTAATTTATGCACAATCATAGATGTTTAGGGTAAAAACCAATGAAATTGGGGTTTTTCCCAAATTCCAAATTTTCACCCTAAAAATCATCAATCCGTGTACAAATCTAGTGTAAATGCATCATAGATTCATAAATTTAATGAATTTAGATGTAACCTATTTATTTGTAGCAAGAAATTTTATCCTTACGTATATTTCGAATTTGAAAAAACTCCCAAACGGGATTTGATTCGTCCTCAGGATCAATCCACGAACCAAAAAATCTATAATGGATTGATCTTTTGTATAAACAAAATGTATGGAAAGGGGTTAAATGGATCAAATATGAGATTTATAGCGGTTTTGAGCTCAAATAAGATGTTTCCTACCTAAGATTGAAATGTTTCCAATGTTTCCATACATGTCGAAACATTTCGACCAAAATAATACTTATTTACACTGCCAATTTATCGAAATTTACTGTTGACGTGAAATATTTCGACATGAATGGAAATATTTCGGGAAATTTAATATTATTTCGACGTAAGTATTCTTTCCTGTCGGTAACCTAGAAAATGGAAATATTTCGCGAAATATTTCGATAGTTTCGTGAAATTTATTTCCTTGATTAAAAGCAATGTGGATTGCCACTTGATTATCATAAAATAGAGGAATAGGGAGATCAATTACAAATCCTATCTTCTGGAGACGCTTCCTCAACCATGTCAACTCACAAGTAATATGGGCCATAGCCCGATACTTAGCTTCTGCGCTAGACTAAGCTACCACACTATGTTTTTTATTCCGTCACCACACAAGGTTCCCACCAAGGAATGTGCAATATCATGTGCTCGATCTGTTATCAGAAGATGAGCCAGCCCAATCAACATCTGCATACCCTTAACAAATACATGATTCTGCGTCTGGTATATAACAAACCACGACTAGGAGCTTCCTTGAGATATTTCAGAACACGAATCCAAACCTCTCAATGTTGGATCCGAGGCTCTTGCATAAATTGACTTACCACATTATCAACAAAAGACATATCTAGTTTAGTGATGGTGAGGTAATTAAGCTTGCCGACCAATCTTTGATACCTTCCAGGATTATCAAACAATTCTCCAGTATCAACAATAAGCTTTACATTAGGATCCATTGGAGTGTCTATTGGGTTAGTTTCCAATAAACCAGTCTCCTCGAGTAAATCCAAAACATACTTTCGTTAAGACAAATTAATTTCAGTCTTTGATCGTGCAACTTCATTACCTATAAAGTACTTTAGCTGTCCAAGGTCCTTAGTGTGAAAATGTACATGAAGAAACTGCTTTAAATTCTCTATACCCTTTACGTCATTACGTGATTAGGATGCCATTAACATGGACAACGAAAATGATCTTCCTAGCTTCAGAACTTCGACAGAATACAAAGTGGTCTGATTGATATCTTCTCAAGCCAAACTGAAGTACTTCATTGAACCTGCTAAACCAAGTCCGAGGCTATTGTTTCAATTCATATATAGCCTTCCGTAATCTACACACCTTGGAAGACTCCTGAGTAGCAAATCTTCTTGTTTGTTCCATAGAAACCTCCTCGGTAACAAAGGAATGCATTTTTGATGTTTAAATGGTACATAGGCCACTTCGCATTAGCGGCAAGAGAGATGATGACATGAACCAAAGATATTTTAGCCACTGGAAAAAATGTCTCAGCATAGTCAAAGCCATAGGTTTGAGAATAATCTGGCAACAAGACGAGTCTTAAGTTTGTCCATAGATCCATTAGGAAGATTTTTATAGTATACACCTAGTGATTGATTGCTAGGAGGGACAAAGGTAATGTTCCAAGTACAATCGTGTTGAAGAGCATCTATTTCATCCCGCTTTCCTTCAACTAGAATGTAACATAGCATCCTGAAAATTAATAAGAATTGACATAGAGGAAGGAGAGGTAACAAACATATAAAAAGGAGATAAATGAGTAAGAGAAACAAAATGAGAATTAGGGTTCGAAGTGAACACACGTTTACCTTTATGAAGGGCAATGGAAAGATCTAGCGGGAGAGACGGATTTGTAAATATGGAAGAAGATGGAGGAGGTATAGGATAGTCGACGATTCAAAGGCAACAACTGGGATGACGCCGTCGAACATAAACCTGCAAACCTGCAAATCAGAATTAGAATGAGTAGAACCAGTAGTAGGTGTAAAACTAGATGTATCGAGAAGAAGGGGATCAATTAGAGGAAGAGGAATAGAGAACACCTCATCATCCACACGATAAACTCATCTGAAAAGAAAGGAACAAACTCAAAAAAGGTGACATCAACACACAAATTGTTGGCGAAAAAGACTAACATCGATATCGTTTTTGCCTTTGGGTACGGGGGTATCCTAAAAGACACTTGACAGAATGAGGATCAAGTTTATAAGTTTATTCCCCCTGGACTTAAAAGGTGAACAAAGCACACAACCAAATATATGAGGGGGGAGAGAGAACAAAGAAGTATTTGAAAATAAAATTAAGAATAGATCCTTATTATTGAGAATTGACGAAGGCATTTGGTTAATGAGATAATAAGTTGAGGACAATATTACTTCAATATATTTTGGGTACTTTCATCTGAAAAAACAAGGAACGGGTAACTTCTAACACATGTCGGTGTTTTCTTTCGGCCAATGCATTTTGTTGAGGTGTACCGCATAAGAAGTTTGATGTAATATACAATGGAAGCCAAAATAATCCTGAAACAATATAAAAGTATATTCTTTTGCATTATCAGAACGAAAACATGAATAGAGATACTAAATTGAGTTTGCACTTCTATATAGAACAATTTTAAAATAGAGAAGAACTCAGATCTATCTTTCATTATGTAAGTCCATGTCATTTGGGAGTAATCATCCTTAAAATTAATGAAGTACTTAAAACCATTGTGTGAAGGTATTTTGGCTGGGCCCCAAACATCAGAATAAACAACTGAAAGCGGATTAGAAATACAACTATCAAGCCTAGCTGGAAAACAGCAACAATGGTGCTTACTAAGTTGACACGACTCACAATCCAAACATGGTAAGTGACAAACTAAAATCTTCAAATTATGTAGCGATGGATGACCGAGGCAACAATATCATTGGTGAGGGGAAATGGTGGTTTGAAGAGCGGAATTTTGAGGAACACCACCACCATCAATATAGTGAAGACCACCCTCTTCATGACCTCCACCAATCCTTTCCACCGTCTTTAGATCCTGAAAGACACAAAAAGAAGGTTAAAAGGTAATAGAACAAGAGATTTGGGGAGTTTACCCACTAAGTGCCATCGATAAGAGTAACACACTAAGTGGAGTTAGATGGACTAAATGAAGAAAACACACTTGGGTGCCAGCCGTATGGTCTGAGGTACCAGAATCAACAATCCATGGAGAACTAGTAGAAGCAACACAAGATATACCTGACTGAATCAAGGTGGCAGTAGAGTTGGAGGAAGCAACGGACTGTTGGGCTTTCATCAACTTGGCATATTTCTCTCGAGAAATAGAAATAGAAGCAGACGTGATAGGCAATGGAAGGGCTATATAGTCTGGATTATTAGCCTCAACACTTACAATAGAAGCTTGATTAGCCCATGCTGGTTTTCCATGAAGATTCCAACACGTATCGAAGGTGTGACCATAATGAGTACACTTACGAGTACCACGTCCTCTATTGCGGCGTCCCCCCTGAGTCTTTACCAGAGACCTCTACCACCTGTTCGACCACTATGACTGGTGACAAAAAAATTACCTGAAGCTGTAAGGGTGGAATTATCAGTTGATGTGGCACTAGTGGTAGAGAGGAAGACATGCTGAAGGCGAGAGTAAACTTCTGTCAATGATGGGAGCTCTTTGCTACGAAGGATTTGAGCTCGTCTAGGCTCAAATTCAGTCTTTATGCTAAAAAGAATCTTCATAACTCAATATTCCTCTCGTTGTCTTCACCGAATTTTCGAACGATTAGTAATAGGTTGACATAAGTTTAGCTCGTCAACTATTCTCCACTGTAGGTAGAATATTCACCAAGACTTTTATCACCTTGTTACAAAGTAAAAAAATTCCTGAAACAGTTGATATACTCATGTAAAATTCGTCTTACTTGATACATATCCCAAACTCTCATATTTCTTTTGCCGTGTCCAAAAACGTCACATTTACATGTGTGGATCCATACTGTTCCACAACAAGGTCATGATATGAGCATTTTCTCGAGTCCACTCTTCACAATTACTAGCTTCTTTGGAGGTTGTGTAGTCAAATAACTGAGTTTCTCTCTACTTGTGAGGAAAACTTGTACATGTTTAGACCAAGGTATGTAATTACTCCGATTGAATTTAATTTAATTAGTCATCTGAGACATAAATATCTCAGAAGAAAACAATAGAATGTTTAGACTCCATCATCAACCACTAGGTCACAAACACCTATGATCAGTCCGGAAAACCTGCAATTCTCCTTGGATACCTGTGATATACTCCGAAGAGCATGAGATAGAAATATGAACACTTACGGTTTTCTTTAGAGAGCCCGGGGGAGAAATCTGAACACTTGTGATTTGTTTAAAAAAGCCTATGAGAGAAATTGGTACCTGTGATTTACTATGGCACGACCTCGGGAAACATGTCATACTAATCTTAGTAAACGTCACACTAGCCCTCTAGAATGTCACAATAACCTCGAGAAACGTGTCACGACAAATTACAGGAACATGCGCTTTGCTTTAATGGATCATATGCTTCGATACCATGCAAAGTGAATTAGGGTTTTCAGTTGGGAAGAAGAAGGATAAGAATAGAGAGAGAGAAGAGGAAGCCAAACTAGTGTCTAGAACTTACATTAGTCGACCCTTACAATTATTATATATGTACTAATGTTGTAATAAAGGTAAAAGTACAGAATAACCCTATGTTTTTTATTAACATGTATTAACTTTTATTTGCACCTATAGTTGTAGACATTGACATCAAAACGTTGTAGTATGTATTCTTCTTGGTAGTTGCATAAATAATTGCAATTTGGAGTTGAAAGGGAGAGTCTATGGAGAAGGGTGATCTCGGTTAAGCAGGGTATTGATATCAATGGATGGGATAGTAGAGTCCCCACGGCAGCTTATGGCATGGGGGTGTGGCAGGGCATCTCCAAGTTGCTTGGGGCAATCAGGAACGACAGTAGATTTAAAGTGGGAAATGTGAATAAAGTCAGATTCTGGGAAAATAAATGGTGTGTGGACCTCCCTCTCAAAGATGAATTCCCCTTGATCTATGCCATCTCGAATCGTAAGGGAGAATCGGTTCGTGCTGTTTCATCTATGGAGAATGGCAGTCTCTCTTGGGACTTGGGTTTAAGAAGACGGATCAATGATTGGGAGGTGAACACTTTGACGGCCTTAATCAATCGGCTTGAAGGGGTCAAGCTATCGGTTAACGAAGAAGACAATAGATGGTGGATCCATGATCCCAATGGTAGATTTTTGGTTAAATCTTTCTACTTATCCTTTAAGTGTCCCATCCATAGCGTCTTCCCAGCTAAGCGTGTCTGGAGGACTCTTATCCCCTCCAAAATCATTTTCTTTACTTGGAGTGCGATGTTGAATAAGATCCTATCAGTGGAGACGGGGTTTTCAGCTGCCTAGTAGATGCATCTTATGCCGTGCCGAGGAGGAGACAACGAATCACGTACTCATCCATTGCAGTGAGTCAAAGCAGATTTGAGATCGCTTTCTTTGCCTCTGTGGTATGTCTTGGGTTTTCCCCAAGTCTGTGTTCGAGATTTTCGAAGGATGGTACTCCAAGGTGTTCTCTGATTATGGCCATATGATTTGGAGGATTATCCCGTATGCTATATGCTGGGAACTTTGGAAAGAAAGAAATTGTCGAACTTTCGAAGATTAGGAGGCTGACCTAGAAAAGATTACCTTTAACATTAAAACCACCTTGTTCTATTGGGGTTCAGTCATTCCTGTGCTTCAAGGTTTCAGATTTGATGATTATGTTTGCCAGTGGGATCGTTTGATGTATTAGCCTTTAAGCTGGTTCGGTGAGCTGTTTTTTGGGGTGGGGAGTGTAGCTTTGTTGGCATGCGCCTCCTTGTTTTTATGTTGTTCTAGCTTTTGTGGGGCTTTCTCAGCCCCTCCCTTAATATATTTCATTTTACCGATAAAAAAAAAAACGGAGACATTTGTCAATCCTAAAGAATTATAGTCTGAAATTTAAAAAATTTAATAGGATCTTTGCTACACGTAGTAGGGGTAGGCAGTGTGGAACCCAAATCCTCATGCAAACCTTACCAAGTCAGGATTGGGTCTTCGATTCAATCCCATGGCCTGCCTTGAGGAAGAATACTGTTGTTGTTTGAGGTTGTCACCAATATGCTAAAGATTGAGAGAGAGAGGTAATGGAGGTTAGGGAGTGAAGGAGAGATTAGAGTTTGAGAGAGAATGGGGAGATTGAAGTGAATATTCAATCTCCCATAAGTAATATTTATAAGTAGGGGAAACCCCTTCTACAAGTAAAGGAGAAATCGTGTGGGTCAAGTGGGGGCCGACCACTTAACCCACTAACATAAAATAAAAAGATTGTGGGTTAAGTGGATGGGCCCATCACTTAACCCATAAGCAATAGAGAATAAACCCCATGTGGGTTAGTGGAACGCAGCCCACTAAGAACACCCCAACGTGGGTGTACATAGAATCCAACACTCACCCTCAAGCTGGTGCGAAGATATCCATCGTGCCCAGCTTGGCTATCAGTGTATTCAGGATTGACTTGTTGACTCCCTTAGTAAGTATATCAGCAACCTACTCCTGAGTCCTTACATAGGGTGTACAAATCAACCCTGCTGAAGCTTCTCCTTGATGAAGTGCCTTTCAACCTCGATGTGTTTAGTCCTGTCATGCTGAACTGGGTTGTGAGCAATGCTAATGGCCGTTTTGTTGTCGCAATAGAGGCTCATTGGGTCTGTCACCTTGACTCCCAGTTCTGTTAACATGATCTTCAACCACAAGAGCTCACACACTCCATGTGCCATGGAGCAGAACTCTGCCTCTGCACTGGATCGAGCGACAACAGGTTGTTTCTTGCTCCTCCAAGACACCAAGTTGCCTCCAACAAAGGTACAATAACCTGATGTAGACCATCTATCGGTCACTGCACCTGCCCAATCTGCATCACTGTATGCTCCCACCCTGAGGTGGCCATGAACTCCAAACAATATGCCTCGACTTGGTGACCCCTTGAGATACCGAAGAACTCTGTGTGCAGCCTCAAGATGCGGTAACCGAGGTGAATGCATGAATCGGCTAATGACGCTTACTGCATAAGCAATGTCAGGCCGTGTATGGGCAAGATATATCAATCTGCCAACCAATCGCTGAAATAAGACAGGATCACCTAGGAGTGTACTGTCCTCGGAATTCAGCTGATAGTTCTAATCAATAGGAGTATCTGCTAGGTCACGAACCCAAATACCCAGTCTCGCTCAGTAAGTCTAGGACATACTTTCTCTGTGAAATGAAGATGCCTCTCGATGACCTGACAACCTCAGTCCCTAGAAAGTATTTCAATGGTCCTAGATCTTTCATCTCAAACTTAGACGACAAGAAGGCCTTGAGCCTTGTGATCTCTGTCGGGTCACTCCCCGTAATGACTATGTCATCCACATATACGATCAATGCAATGATACTGGTCTGTAGATGCTTCACAAACAGAGTGTGATCTGCCTGACTCTGTGTGTAGCCTACTTTTCTCACTGCATTGCTGAACCGTTCAAACCAAGCTCGAGGAGATTGCTTCACCCATATAAAGCTTTCTTCAGTCTTCACTTCCAGCAAGCATCAACCCTGGTGGCAGTTTCATGTAAACTTCCTCTGTTAGGTCCCCATGTAGAACAGCGTTCTTTACATCTAGCTGATGTAAAGGCCATGACCTGTTTGCAGCCAAGGACAGTAGAACCCTGATTGAGTTCATCTTGGCTACAGGTGCAAATGTCTCCTGGTAATTTATCCCATAGGTCTGGGTGAACCCCTTGGCAACTAGTCGAGCTTTGTACCTATCAATGGAACCATCTGCCTTGTGATTCACAGTGAAGACTCACTTGCACCCCACTGGTTTCTTCCCCCTAGGTAAAGAAACAAGATCCCATGTCTTGTTTTTTTCAAGAGCCTACATTTCGTCTATCATAGCCCCTTTCCACTTTGGGTGACTAAATGCATCTGCAATGGTAGACGGCAAGAAAACAGACGAAATAGGGCTAACAAATGTCTGATAAGATGGAGACAATGACTGGTAAGAAACGAAGTGGAGATAGGGTGCTCGATGCAAGTGTACACACCCTTACGAAGTGCAATGGGTAGATCCTCCTCTGGAGTAGGAGTCTCTGAGGACTCATGAACTAAAGCAGGGGTAGAAACAATACTTGGATCTGGATCCGATGGTAGACTGGCAGGCACATAATCAGTGACTTGTCATTTCTTCCTAGATCTGGCATAAACTCGCATATCCGCCACTGTAGTAGTAGAAGTGTCCTTGTCAATAGTAGACACAGATTCGACCGAAGGCACAGGAGTGGAGATGGGTACAAGAACCGGCATGGGGACAGGGCTCTCGTCCATAATATCACACTCCCCCTGAAGAGAGACCCTACTGCTAAAGAACGGAACGTGCTCAGCAAAAGTGACGTCCAGAGATGTGAAACGTCGACGCAAACTCGGATGATAGCATTTGTATCCCTTCTGAGTGGAAGGGTACTTCAGGAAAATACATCTCAAGGCCCGTGCATCAAGTTTGTCACGAGAGTGACGATGAACATGCACATAGCATACACACCCAAAGACTTTGGGAGGAATAATGAAGGCTGGACTATCGGGACGCATGACAGACAAAGAGGTCTGAAAGCCAAGAATGCGAGAGGGCATGCGATTGATGAGATATGCAGCCAGAAGGATGGATTCAGACTAAAAAGATTTTGGAACTTGCATCCCAAGACAAAGGGCATGCTCAACCTCGAAAAGGTGACGGTTTTTTCTTTCAGCTTTCCCATTTTGTTGGGGAGTCGACGGATAAGAAGTTTGATGTACAATGTCATGAGAGGCAAAGTAATCTCTAAGGCTCCTGTCTAGGTACTCACCCCCATTATTAGATCAGAGAATTTTGAGTGGAGTACTGAATTGAGTGGTGACCATCTTGTTGGAGGTCTGAAAAATGGAAACCTCATCTTTCGACTTCATAAGATATACCCAGGTAGAGCCATCGAAATCATCAATAAATGTAACAAAATATCGGAATCCAAATAAAGACATCACTGGGGCAGGACCCCACACATCAGAATGCACAATATTGAAAGGAATAGTACTTTTATTTTCACTAAGAGGAAAAACAGTGCGACAATGCTTTGCGAGTTCACAAGTTTCACAGTAGAATGGAACATCGCAAAGAGAAGAGAAAGCAGGAAAGACACGCTTTAAAACTGATACGGGTACATGACCAAGCCGGTTATGCCAAAGCAATAACTGGTCTTTATTGACTTGACTACTGCTACTGATGCTGAACTGATGTGCTGAAGAAGAAACTGAGCGATCCAGGAGGTACAAGTCACCATCCTCACGTCCACTGCCAATCGTCCGTCTCGACTCCAGATCCTGAAACATACAGTGAGAAGGAAAAAATGTTACACTGCAATTAAGATTCTTGGTAAGACTACTGACAGATAAAAGATTAGCTGTAAACTGAGGAACATGCAGTATTGAGGACAAGGTTACTGCTGAAGAGGCATGAACATTGCCCTTCCCGGAAACAGAGGAAAGGGTGCCATCAGCTATCTTAACCTTGTCAAGACCATAACAAATAGAATAACTGGAGAAAACTCAAGACACACCAATCATATGATCTGAGGCCTCTGAATCCATGATCCAGGAGGGACTAGAAGGAACACTGGATACAGAGAAAGCAGATCTAGTACCTGTCTGGGCATAGGTGGAGGTAGAACTGGAGGCTGGCCCATTGAGCTGGGCCATCATACGACGAAGTCGCTAAAGATCACTGGGAGAAAAAGAGTCCATATCCCCAGTGGTAGGAGGTGCTGAGGGTGCAGTGTCCTGAGCCGCAGAAAGTGCTGCAGGAGGCTCCTGTCTCGCTGAAGATCGCTGACGTGGATTTGGGCCCAGACTCGGTGGGCGCCCATGCAGCTTCCAACAAGTGTCCTTCACATGGCCTAGACGGCTGCAGTGATCACACTTGGGATGTCGTCTGTTATCACCGATCTTCTTCTGGAAGGATTTCTGCCCCTTCTGAGACGCAGAGGCAAGGGCAGATCGATCATGAGCGTCACTACCACTGCGTAGCTATATGGCAGTGCGGCGACTATCCTCCCCTTGAATGTAGGCGTAGACCTGTGCTAATGAAGTAGGGGGAAGAGATCTGCCAAGTATCTGAACACGGGCAGCCTCGAAGCTAGGATGAAGGCCGGAAAGGAACTGGAATATTTGGGACTGCTCAACCATAGCACGGAAAGACTTCACATCCGCAGCACAAACCGGGGTGTAGTCCTTATAATGATCTATCTCTTCCCATTTGCTTCGGAGAGAAGCATAATAGGTACCAAGCTTGAGCTCGCCCTGTCGGAGACGAGCAATCTCTTGCTCTTAACTCATAGAGCTTCGCAAAGTTGCCAACCTGGGAATAGGTTTCGGTAACAGAATCCCAGATTTCCCTCGCCGTAAGAAGGAACATGAACCCCCTGCTGATCTGGGGTTGCATCGAATGGAGAAGCCAAAACATCATCGTAAGGTTCTTCGTAACTTATTTCTGGCGGGATTTGTCTGTGGCGGCAGGCTGGACTATCTTTCTTGTGAGGTACTCACTGTAGCCACGTCCCCCAATGTACATGAATGCTGATGTCTTCCACTCAAGATAGTTGGTCTCATCAAACTTGACCGTAGTGATGCATAATTGGGGGTTGTGGTCTCCATGAGAACCATGAGACGGAGTGTTATCCTCAACTGATGAAACCTTTAATGAACTTATCGCAACGGAAGGCCTGGAAATAACCAACTGACGAACATAAGGTCTGCATAACCTAAACCAAGGTTCGGGGGGTTTCTAGGAGCACTTTGGGAGGTGCGGCTAGGGTAGAAGTGCCTTGGGAACCTTGGTTTCCAAAAAAGTAGAAAACCCAAAAAAGCCAAAACCGGATCCTGGCAAAAAACCCAGGCGATTTTTCAAACCGGAGATCCAATAATCAGAAAAATCCCAAACCAATCTTTGTAGATCCCAGATAATCCATAGGGAGGTGCGGTTAGGGTAGAAAGCCCAAACAACGCGTGAATCTCGAAGTAGAAAAAAATCCAAAAACTAAGTCTGGGATCCGATTTTTCGAACCGGAGATCCGATGATCAGAAAATTCTCAAACAAGACTCTGTAGATCCCAGATAATCCACAGGGAGGTGCGGCAAGGGTAGAGAGCCCAAGCAGTACACAAATCTCAAGAAAATAAAAAAACTCGAAATCTGAGCCGGGATCCGATGATCCAAAAATTCTGAAATAAGTTTCTGTCGAACCTTACTAGTCCTATAAGGGGGCGGTTTGGGTACAGTAAATGACAGAAATCTCGAGGAAAATCAAAACCCAAAAAACCTCGATATATGTGTTCTCCAAAAAAATTGATAAAAAATCCTAAAGAACGGGGATAGAGTGGATCTCTGACGACTGATAGTAGGCAATACACCAGGAATGATAGATCTCTGGTTCCTTTGCTTCAGAAAAGATCCAAGAACTTCGCAGGAGGACCCTCTGCGATTTGCTCAAAACTTACCCAGGCTTCGGATGCCCACATATAAGATCTTCGTGGGAACTCTAGGGGATAATGATTTTGGCCCTAGAGTAACCATGCTCTGATACCATGTCGTTGTTTGAGGTTGTCACCAATATGCTAAAGATTGAGAGAGATAGGTAATGGAGGTTAGGGAGAGAATGAGAGATTAGGGTTTGAGAGAGAATGGGGAGATTGAAGTGAATATTCAATCTCCCAAAAGTAATATTTATAAGTAAGGGGAACCCCTTCTACAAGTAAAGGAGAAATCGTGTGGGTCAAGTGGGGGCCCACCTCTTAACCCACTAACATGAAATAAAGAGATTGTGGGTTAAGTGGATGGCCCCCCATCACTTAACCCATAAGCAATAGAGAATAAACCCCACGCGGGGTAGTGGAACGCAGCCCACTAAGAACACCCCCACGTGGGTGTACATAGAATCCAACAAATACATCTTGGAGGTTGGTTCATCATGAACTACCTTGTCCAAGGAGCACAATTGGACATGGTAGATCCCTTGAAAAGGTTCACAGTAGAAGGCTGTTTCAAATATTCTTGGTATCTCAAAAGTGATTGCCTGAAACTCTCTCATCAGATTGCCTACAAAAAAGAAAAAAGAAAAAAGAAAAAAGGATGCCGGAATATTTGTAACCACAGTTTATTTAGCATATTGGGTGTTCTAATATGAGTTGGAAAAAACCATGTTGTTGGTCAGACGTTTTGAAACTTGAGGTCAGTCTTTTTTGGTCTTATGGAGATGATATTCAAATGTTTGTTGCATAGGCAGAAAATATCTTAGTGAGGATACCATCTTGAAAGAAAATATCTTAAATGAGGATACCATCTTGAAACTTATATTGTTTGAACCTTCTTTTTTCCTTTGACCGGTTATCATTTGAAATCTTTAGTCCTTTTGATGTTTATTTGATATAGAATGTGGAGGGAGATCAAGCTTCTCGCTGCCTCTATACCTGTCATTGCATCAATGTCTGATGTGGCGGCAAGTGGAGGGTACTACATGGCAATGGCAGCAGGATGTATTGTTGCAGAGAATCTTACCTTAACAGGTTCAATTGGAGTTGTCACAGGTGAACCTAATAACTTGTACTTCTTTTGCCAATAAATTTGAAGACTGGCTATACAGGACTTTATGATGTAAAGGAATTGGAAAATTTTTGTCCTTTCAACTATGCAATGCATTTGCCAATCCACTATACATGCTATTGTTTACCATTCTTCAGTTGGTACTATTGAGATTGAGGTTCAAGCTATCTAATCAAGTAATGAAATAATAAATAAATGAACAATTGAAATCTGTTGTTAGGTTAAGATTTTGTTTGAAAAATTCATCCTTTCTAACACTCAGAAGTTTGGATGGTAAATATTTAAGAACAGAAGAAAAAATCCGAATCTATAAACGAGGTACAATTCAGCAGTTGATCTCCTTTGTGGTACCTGGGTGAAAGTAATTCCTTGTATGAATGACATCTTCAACCTAAGATACTAAAATCTTTAATATGAACCTTATAAGTGCTAAGTTATGAACATTCATCCATATCTGAACTCAGCTTGATGGAGGACATCTAACTTCAATCGTACTTGGCTGAGATCTTTGCATGATGCAGTAGCTGATATTTGGATTATCTTGATTAGCGCCTAAAATTACACACACCATTGAGAAAAGTTAAGCAAATCAATCTAAAATTATTGGACAGTGCCAGTCCAGATTGGTAGGTTCAATCATAAATTCTCCCTATTGATACCGAGCTCAATCTGATCAGAAAAACCATGAATCTAAATTAGCAGTCCATGATCAATAGAAATCTCCTGAATTTTTAATTGATTGTTGATGTCAATTCCTCAATCTCATCTCATATGTGAAGATAGTCAAATTTCCAAAAGATGACGTTGAGTTATAACGATCTCAAAAGCAGACCATAAATGCCTATATTGAATTAAGTAACTGGAGACTTTAGTAGAACTCTGACTATGGGTTGACACACATCGAGTTGAATATTTTTTATCCTAGAATCGTTGCTTCCAGGGAGAGACAGATGTTGACACAGGTTGGAATTATTTTTCTCTTTTAACTTCTTTCACATTCTCTCCCCTTGGATCTTTATGCAACCACCTTAGTGCTACAAGCATTTCTGCATTGCTAATTATTTATGGAGAGTATGCTCACATTCTCTGTTGCAATACATAAAAGAAAAGATGGATGAGTTTATAGGTGAAACCGTAATAAGCGATGTTTCACATGTATTTGATCCATCTTATATCATTCCTTACATAGCTTTGTTACCTCACCGATTAGTGACAATGTTTTTCCTTTGAAATATTGGTTTCAAATTTCTTCTCCCATGATCCTTAATATAGTTGATTCTGTTGGAATCCTTGTATATAACACCCAGATTATATTATCTGTTGAAACTTGCTAGTAACATGAAATCTGCAAATGCAGTGAAAAATTGGATCAACTTCAGTTTTTTCCTCTACACGAGGACTTAATTTGCAGATGTTATTGCTCTAATATTTCTTGTTTATAGGAAAGTTTAATTTGGGCAAATTATACGAAAAGATTGGTTTCAATAAGGAGATTATATCAAGGGGAAAATATGCTGAGCTGACTGCTGCTGAACAACGCCCTTTCAGGTCAGAAGCTCTTGCAATTTTAGGAACACAGCTACATAAATTTTGGGGAAACATAAAAATAAGTAGACATATTTCGCACTCAACTAGTCTATGGGTTGACGACTTCACACACACACACACACACAGACACACATGCATGAAGTATGACAGAAGTCAAGCCCCTTTTCTTAGCCTTTGTTTTTTGCTTCTTTTTCTCTTATGTAGTCCCCCACTAATGTAAATCAAACAAATTTTAATTGCAGGCCAGATGAAGCAGAGCTCTTTGCCAAGTCTGCACAAAATGCATATAAACAATTTCGAGACAAAGCAGCTTTTTCAAGATCAATGACGGTATGCTAGTTTTATTAATCTTTAAATTTCATTGTCCATTCTGAGTCATTTCATGAAAGTCCCAATCTATGATACCAGGATTCTTCTAAATGGGTGCCATATCTGAATCTAATACTTCTATTTTAAGTGTAAATTCTGTAACCAAACTGTATCGGTCCCGTATCCAAGTAACATAGGTCCCAATCCTTCTTTGACCAGGTAGATCAAATGGAGGAGGTTGCTCAAGGCAGGGTATGGACTGGTAAGGATGCAGCTTCCCGAGGTTTGGTCGATGCCATAGGTGGACTCTCTCGAGCTGTTGCCATTGCTAAACAGAAGGCCAACATACCGCAGGATAAACAGGTTGGTTGCTGAAAATTTCCTTCGTATGACATCCCTTAAATTCATTGAACAAATAATAGTGTTAATAATTTCTTTTGAGAATGACATTTTATTTGAATTTTCACAAATACACAATGTTTGGAAACAACATAACCTTCCTTGCTAAGAACTGAACAAAAGTACCATCTAATGTTATCCCTACCTTATCTAGGATACTCAGATATCTATGTGCATACTCAGATATCTAGCACAGTGACAGGATAGATACTGATACTGGTGTGGACACCATGGATAGTAGTATAAAGTTAAACTGGTTTCAGTAATCAATTAAAAAAAAATGGTTTCAGTTGTCTAGGTTCATTAAATTTTACTTCACTGCCCGGAAGGAAAAAAACTGTTCTTTTATTCACCAAAGAAGATAAAAGTTTTCTAACCATTTTCATCTATAAGGTCAATTCATATTGTATTGGGTACACAAGACTACTTACCTGAGACTTAAATTGATCACGAGTAATACTATTTTGTTGATCATCATCTGAGAATCAACTTTAATAGTTTTCTTGGATTGGGGTCATTCTGGATATTTCCTGATTGAAATTATAGATGCATTCTGCATTTTCAGATGTTGCCACCTGGATTGCATCTCTTTTTTTCTGTTCTTTAATGTGTGTGTGTGAGTCCAGGTTACACTAGTGGAGCTGTCAAGACCCTCACCTACATTGCCAGAGGTTTTAAGTGGCATTGGAAATTCCCTACTTGGATTGGACCGGTCTGTGAAGGAACTGTTGCAAGACTTGACACCTGATGATGGAGTTCAAGCCAGAATGGATGGAATCATGTTTGAGAGATTGGAAGGAGCTTATGCCAACCCCATCTTTGCTTTGATTAAGGATTACCTAAGCTCCGTTTAGCCTGAATTGTTCTCAGATCTTATTTTTTTTCCTAGCTGATGGTAATTCAAAGTTTTTAAGGGAATCTTGAGACCTGGTTGCAGAGAAAGATCTAGTGATACCTGATCGAAGATGGAACCTACCACATTCAGAAAAAAAACAAAAAAAAGAGAGGAGGAACCTGAGTGGTTATATCATATTGTTTTGCTTCTTATACAAAATCTCACTTTACCAAGGTACATCAATGATGCATGTTCTAGACAAAATGTTGAACACTATTGTACATATTGGCAAAAGCAAAAGGAAAGGTTCCAAATTGTCATTAGGTCCTAATGTCTATTTTTGAGTGCAGCAACATTCTTTCTTCTCGATGAATAGCATTCTTGATCTTCTTAGTTATAATTTCATCTAGTATGTAACGGGCTTCCAAAGTTGATCAATTAAGCTCTGCCCTAAAGCATGCATTTTAAACCCAAAAGTATGAACAAGTCCTGCCAGATAAAATTCCAAACCATAAAAAAAGAGATTCTTCAAAAAAAAACTTGGATTCACTCCTTAAAGGGTTCTACAATTCTCGGTCTTTATTATTTTTCAGTCAAACATGGCCGAGGAATGCTATATTCTTTTGCAACACAACTCGCAGTGGTAATATGGTCCACTCAATGATACATCCTTAAACAAGAAAATGCAAAAGTTCCAGCAAAATTGCATTTTTTTAATCAGAAACCTCTGGTGTGCTGCTCTTGAAAATGAAATACTTAGGCCGTGTTTGATTACCAAGTGGGAAAATTGTATTTTCCTTGGGAAAAGACAACTGTCCATTGTTAGTCGGTATAAATCTGTATAATTTTCCCTAACAGGCCATTTAAATCTGGATAATTTTTCCTACTAAGCCCGGAATTCATTTCCCATCCAGATAGGTGAGAAATCATTTCCACCTGAAAATACACATTTATTTTTTCATATGATTGAAATATGTGTTCTCAGTTGCAATCAATCAGCCATTTAAGGCATATCCCAGATGTATTTTCTCGAGAAAATTTTCCGTGCAATCAAACACGGCCTTAGGTTTGACAGAATGATTTCAGAGGTGAATGGAATCGAAAAGGGTAGATTAGCATTCCTCTTTTACCAACCCGCAAGACAAACTTGTGGTGAAGAAATCTGTATTGGAACCCTCATGATATCATACAAGGACTACCAGCAACAAATCATTCAATTTCATCTTGATCTAGCTAAAAATGATTTTTTTCTGTAAACCTCCAGGATGATAATATCACTTCCAGGACAGTTCAAACACAAAATAAAAAAAAATTGATCAACCCATAAAACAAAGAAGAAACCCCAACAAATTGAAAAACAGTTTTTTGTAAAATTAATCTTATTGGTAAGCTACGATTGAACTCGCAACCTTATAGTTGCAGAACAATGAAATTATAGAATCCCACTGTTAAGACCCAAACCAATACTCCAAAAGCACTTTGGTGATAGTGGAGCAGAAAGCTAAGGTCTTAACCTAGGATCGTAACATTCCATCACCCTTCAAAGCGGCCTACTCTAAGGTGGCTTTCACTCCTGTACCCCTATTTTCTCACTTTTTGTGAGTGGGCCTCCGGCATTTTTTTCCGGTACCCCTATTTTCTCATTCTTTGAGCGAGCCCCCAGGTAGCCCTTTCCCTAAGTTGCCTCTTTCGAGACTGATCACAGTAGGCCACTATGGTGGGCCCTCCAAATCCCATATACTATGCTGAGTTTTTTTTTTTTTTTTTTTTAAATAATTTAACCTCCATAGCCCATCCTATGGCGGGCCCTTCGTATCCAATACTACGACGAATCCATGATGTAAATTTTTTTTTTTTTAACCATAGTTGCCTCTCGCATGACTCGAACCTGGAGCTGAGGTTGGCTCTGATACCAAAAGTTACAATCCTAAAGGTTGACTTAAACTTCCCGCACCTCTATCACCTAGGTGCTTTTGATGTATTGGTTTGGGTCTCAACACCCAATGAAACCATTTCTGTTATAGACAAAGGCAACAGAAATCCACCATCTTGATCTGGATTACAAATCCCAAGCCACAAGAAACACAAAAATTGGAAAAAAAAAAAAGAAAAAAAAAAGGGAACTTCTACCAACCGACGGAACAAAAACATGAGAAACATATGTAAACAAAAAAAGAAACAAAAAAACAAAACCCAGATGATATCGACAATAAAAACAACAATCCAATATCAAACATCATCGTGATCTGGCTAAAAATGTGCCATTGTGATTATTATTACATAACTGCCAAAACAAAAATTTCAAAAGAGTACTCTCTCTCTCTCTTCTTCCTTACGAGACATCCTTGGCGTTGTGCAAGAAAGCTGCAGAGCAGAGAATCGAAGCAACAAATGCGAAAAATCCTAAACCCATCATCAAAGAAATCCCGGCTACCAGTAGGTCAGCAAAGCAATGAAGAGGAAAAAGACCCACCATCTTTCTTCTTATACTTAACTGGGTTTTTCTTCACTCTCCTCTTAGATCACCGAAGAGAGACACGACTTGAGATCTCTCTTTCTCTATATATAAGATGACAACCAGTCACGTGGATTACAAACCCAGGTAAATTTATTCTGGGCTGGGTAAGCTTTCCCTTGGTAAATTTGTTGTCCACATGTAAAATGTCTTTAGCAATAAAAGCTTTAGAACCTTGTAATGTCTTTATCTCTCACGATAAATTTCTCTCTTCTCAACCCTCATAATATAACTTTTTATCTCCTCGTTTACAGTAACGTCTCTATATTTTCTCTGATCCCTTATCTTCTTCCACCCTTCTCAATACTTCTGTATTTCCTCATGTCAAGGTGGTATCAGTTCTCTTATCTCCTCGGGCCAAGTATCATTACTGCACCATTTCATGCCTTTTGATTTGATTGATTTTCTCTCTTGGGGTTGATAATCAGATTATAATGTATGGATCCTTCTTAACAAACAAAAATAGTGCATTTTTTTATCAACCCCAAGAGAGAAAATCAATCGAATCAACCCCAAGTTTATTAACATTATTGATTGCACAGAAGATTTTTCCGAGAAAATACATCTGGAAAATACCTTAAATGCCCGATTGATTGCAAGTGAGAGCACATATTTCAATCGTGTGAGAAAATAAAGTGTATATTCAGGTGGAAATGAATTCTCAGCTATCTGGATGGGAAATGAATTCCGGGCTTAGTAAGAAAAATTATCCAGATTTAAGTGGCTTGGTGGGGAAATTATACAAATTTAAAATTTCTATCTAACAATTGACAGTTGTGTTTTCCCAAGGAAAATGCAATTTTCCCACTAGGCAATCAAACATGCCTAGTTATATTAAAATGCATCTCATTAGTGTATTGTTTCTACTGTTTTAAAATGCATAAAATGTTGAAATACCCCTTGAAACTTAAAATTCGAAAGATCTTGTTATGACAGATCACGAGTTCTCAGGGAGTAGACTTTTTTTTTGAAAAATATAATGGCTAAATCTCTATTACACACCTAAATTAAAAAGAAACCTAACTAAAACTTCATAAAAATTATGTATAAATAATAAATTAGTCTCATAGCTAATTCATTATGACAACTACATAATATCAAAATAGAAATTTTCAACCATTTTACTTTAATTACTTCTAATATTAAAGTTTTAGAAAAATCAAAATTGCAAGGGAAAATTAAAGGAAAAACAATTATATAAATGTTAATAAATTTCAAATAATAGTAAAATATCTATTTAAACCATCTGTCACATAGGAAATGCAAAAAAGAAAGTTGAATTTTTTTACATATGACATATAACTAAGATCGAATAATAAAATAATTGAAATAACAAATTAAAAGATTAACAATTAGTACTTTGTACCTTATTATTCCTAATCTCAAAATAGAAAAATTAAAGTATGATTAGATAAAAGATTAACATCTATAAAAATAATAAATTCATGATGGTGGAAGATAATCTGAGATAAGTAATCAGAAAAAAAAAAACACCCCTTGTATGAAAAATGCACTCACATCATGGTAAGATTTCAATTAATATAGATTAAGTTGAAGAACAATCTTTGGCGCTTTGTCTTTACACAAACACACATGAAATCATTGTTTTAAAATAGATGAAATTCATCAGACTCCAACAACCCAAGAAAACAGTTAGCTTTTATTGATCCATCAATGCATTGATGTTGCACAAATTTGAAAATAATGACAATTTTCTGTGTACTAAATTAGCCTTCTGCTGTAGCATTTTTGCTTCATTAATGGGGAAAATCCACCTCCCTCACATGTTAGGCCAATGTCAAGGGAGATTAACATGTTTTTCTTTTGGTGTGTAAGATGGGAACATCATTTCCTTGTCAAAACTGTGGGTGAAGAATTGGCCTCTCCAACTTATTTTGCAGCTTACCCTCTTCAAGTATCTTGTACCCAGTGCAAAATGAGAGATGAAATGATCTTTAATGCAATGGGGAGCCATCTCTCTGATGTGTAGTAATCTGACCTTTATACGCCACTCTCATTGTTCATCAGAAATGCAGCATTCTAGAAGAAGAAAAGGAAGATGCGATTTGCCCTTTCTCTCTAATTTGATGCTTTCAATCATCTCCACCTTAACATCTTTTGAGTTTGGAAGCACTGACACAGAGAGTTTGAATTGCCCAACTGATCTAATTCGCTCCAGAGCACTAAAAGCCAATAGGCCCAATACCTGAATGATTGAAATATGGGCAAAGTAGTTATATCACACAGCTTTCAAGAAGACATCCATCTCTACTCGACAAAAAGACAAGTGGTACATGTTGCATGCATTCATAGAAAACCAGAGCACCTTGACGTACATAATATATTCCACTATTTATATATGCATAGAGACATATAATGGGAAGATATATTGTAAGTTATAAGAACTACCAGGTTATAAATTCTCTTGGAAAAACTTGAACGATCCACCTTAGCAATAGAAAAGTTTGCAACAAAAACTAAATTTAAAAAAAAAACATGAATAAATAAAAATTACCAATAAGAGATTAAAACTTTCGAGGATTGAATAGGAACTGTGTAACACGTCCTCAAATTCTCACCTTGAACTAGAAAAGAAAAGAGAAGAATAAAACCTTATCTATAATGGCCAATGGAACTCCACATGTAGCTCCTCATGAAGAAACAGGGAGAGAGCCAAGAAAAGATTTTCTGATTCACAAGTTCAGCTTCATTACTGATTGAAAAAATGGAAGACGCTCGCATTGGAGCTGACCACCTAACTCAATTGGAAAGTTTTGGGTCATCTAATTTGAAAGCATAAATTACCAATTCCTTCCCAATAGAAAAATTTTCTTAGATGGATTCCTTTAAGATATCCCCAGGCATTTGATTTCAATTGGAAAAAAAGTCTAATAACCATTAGATTCCCTTTAACTTGCCCTTCCAAAAATTCTTGTATCCACTACAATGCTTAAACTGATAACAAAAGATTATTAGGTAATAATTATGTTGGAATACAAAATGTAAATCATATAACCATCTTTTTCTAAAATTTTAATGAATATATGACATTAATAGTTTATAGAATATTTATATGGTAGATTGTCGACCATGTATGCATGTATTTATGAATAAATGTGCATCTTTGTGATAAAGAGGGTTTACCTGAGCTTGGCATCGGCTTTCTCATAGGGATAGGCTCTAATTCCTTGCTATCAACAACTACCAAATCAGACGTGAGAAAAGTCTTTGCAACTGAAGCGGCATTCTCCAAACAACACCTAAGCACCTGCTCCAATTTGTAATGGAGAATCATGAATACATTGAGTATTATGCCCATAATAGAAAACATAAAACAATGATTTATAAACAATTAGCATGAGTGCATATGTACATATATGTTTTACAACTTTTTTTTATTGTTTGTAAATGATTGTATTAAAAGAAAGTGCAGGACCCTATGTACAGGAGTAAAAAAGAAGGATAATGAGAAAGACTCTCACTAGCACTCACAAAAAACTGTACAAAAACAAATAGAAAGCTTAAAAATCTACAATCTCTTGCCATTTAAAGAAGAAATCCTCAAATTTAAGATCCTTAAACTTGCCAAGGATGGAGGGCCAATAAAACATCAACTCCTTGATCTTCAAGACAAGGGACTCAAGAGACCTCTCCTTTCCTTTAAAAATATGGTTGTTCCTCTCCTTCCAAATTGCCCAACAAATAGCAAGGAAGAATCCTCCAGAGAATACAACCTCAATGACTAAAGGCTCTAGAGTGCCAGCCAGTAGCAAGATCTTGCACATTCCTTGAGATTATCCAGCTTATACGAAAATGCCAAAAAAAGACAATATTGCTAGCAACCCGGCAATGGATAAAAAGATGATATATTATTCCCGTGTTAGCCTAGCACAAAAAACACATATTTGGCATAATCTTCTGTCTACTAATTAAATGGTCAACAGTAAGGATGTTATTCTGAATTTCTGTTATGCAAAGAACTTCACGGTGGAAGGAACTGGAGATTGCCATAATAACCTATCAGGGAAGAAAGGGAGCACCACTGATAGTGAGGAAGAGTAAGAAAATAAACTGAGAAACAACCATCAGAATCCCACTTCAACTCCCTAGCATCATCTTCCACGTCTGAGACAGTCATATATCCAATCCTTTGAAGAAGATTAGCTAGATCATTCATCTCCCAATCGTTAATATTTTTCCTAAGGGCTAGATTCCAAGAGCTATCACTTTTTCAACAATCACGAACTAATGCTCCCTTCCTATCCGACAAGGCATATGTTGTGTTAGGTGTCTTGTATCCATAGGAAGTCGTCTTTTGTAGGGATTATACTTGATATAAAACAAACCGCAGAACAGTTCATCGAGATATTGGACCGTAAAAAAAAAGGCATTAGTAGAAATCATGGACCCTGAAGTCAGATTTGCGCAAGGGCGGACATTCCTGAATGAAAATGACAAGATCTTCGAGATCCATGCTTTGCAATGGATTTTTCACTTTTGAGCCAAATTCCATCATTAAGGCCATCAAAAGGGCAATTTTGCTATTTTAGGAAAGTTTTGTTTTAGCAATAACTTTAATTGTAGAAGTCAGAATTATTCACTGTCGATTCTGACGTGTTTCTAAGCTCTAGTATTATCAGTTTCCATGCTTAGTTCGATTTTTGTTATTTTTAATAAATTTCCATTTTGCTTATTTTCATGTACATTAAATAGGTTGTAAGCCGAAAGACAAATGCAGTTTTTTTTCAATAGAATTTTGTGACTTATTCTCTTTGAGAGTTCCTCTCAATCTGGTGGATTCCAATTCTCGGAATATTGACATTGGTCGTATCCTTTAATTGTTTCACGCTGTGTCAATACTATTCATTAAGCCACAACTTTCAATTATTTTGTCCGTACAAGTTCGTACAATTTGTGTTGGAGTACAATTTGTATTTGGGGTATTTCATTGTACCAGAGATATTTTCTAGCGTTGGGGTTTTTACTTGTACATTTAGAGAGTGAGAGATAGAGGAAACTATTGTAACCCTAATTCTTTAGAGATAGTGAAATAGCTCTTCTCATCCGTAGACGGGCACACTGTTGAACCATGAAAATTCGTTGTGTCTGTGTGATTGATATTTTGATTCTCTTTATTTTTGCTGGTTCGTGAAAGGTCGATTTTCAACAGCAAAGATAAGTGGGTACATAACCTGTAAAGAGTTGTCCCCACACCAAATGTCCTCTCAAGATCAAACTCTGTCCCCTTTGTGGATCTTATAACAAATGCCTACTTTAAAAGTATCATAGATCTTTGAGAAGCCCTTCCATGCACCACACCCATAGATCCTTTAAAATGTAGCCACAAAGATCTTGCATATTTTTGGATGAGCCCCAGACATAATAGGACAGAGCATTGTATAATTGGAATGTATCAAGAAATTAACATTTGGATACAAATTATGGTGCCAGAGGGCAATAATTTAGCATGTTCTTCAGTTATTGAAGAGGCCAGGTTTTCTAAGTCAGTTGGTTTACTTTAATTTTTTGTTTTCAATGATTATCTATAAGCCATTTTATAGTTTTGTTGTGGGAAAACGATTTTTCAAGTGAGCTTTTTACCTCTCCAGTAAAAAACTTCACATGTTGCAGAAATACCCCCTGAAAATACAGATAAGGACAGTCTATTAGAGGGTTATTTTCGTCAACATGTGGAAAATGTAGACTGGAAGAGGTGCTCACTGGAAAAATAATTTCCCTTAGTGTATGCCATTAGAAAATGGTTCTCAATGTAGTAACATATCGTTGAACAATATCATATAGCTCCATGGAGTTGTGACCATATTGGCTTTCCTAGAATCCAAGACTGATACTTTTACCTGTGTCCAACACCTACAAATCTGTGTATTAAGTTATATACACAATGATAAGTCGAAAGGTGCTGCCATGATGTCAAACATATCTTTTATGATACCTTTGATGGATCCATAATTCCAGCAGCCATCAAATCCTCATAACAGTCTTTTGCAGCATTGTATCCATACCTCGCATCATCATTGGATAGAACCTGAAAGATGGAAACCGGACATCTTGCTATAATTTAATTGCCCCATAATGAGCAAGGTCTATCTATATTTTCAGTTCAGAAATTGTACAAAAGTTCAAATCCCAATTTCAATATTTTATAGTGTTCTATGCATTAATATGCAAACCTTCTCTATAACGACACTGCCATTTACACCTGCATTTTTGGCTATTAGTCTTGAGGGATATGTTAAAGCCCTTTTGAAGATATCGGCTCCAATCTGCAAAAACATTTTCAGAAATAAGGCCACTAGATTTAAAGAAGGCAAAACAATACATTTCCTATAAAGAAGAAAAATGTAGAAATTGCTCAGTTTTGTGGTTCTCTTTGAAAAAATGTAGACCATCCAGATTCAAAAATGACAAGAACTAAAAATACTAGACACTAAGTGAGTTAAAGACAGTTTGTGCGACATGGTAGTCAGGATTTGAGGTAGGAGAGAGAATATTAGTAAACTAGAGTGGGGTCAGCACCCTAAGGAGAAGATTCTTGCAATTAGGGGATATCCTAGTTTCATGCAAAGTGGGGACTACGGAAAGACTTTCGACTAATGAAAATTGCAAATACTCACAAACTCTAGTGAGATTAAAGTCAAGAATTTGAAATAAAAATCTTGTATGTATTGGATGTAAGTATTGGAACAAGGAAAAAGCATCAAAGACAAACAGTAATAATTAATTAACTGTTCAGGTTTTGTATGTAGTTTTACACCAGGACCGAATGTAGTTATATAAAATTTTAAAGAGGAAGTAGAAATCAAGTTATGCCTTTTGTTCTTCATTGTCCAAACATTCCTTGATACTATCCACCTTCAAAGATAGCCTCAACAGGCTACAGCCACCACCAACCACAACACCTTCTTCAATAGCTGCCTGCAACAAAAGAATTGGGAAAAGTTTACCACCACAAACTAATGAACTAACCAGCAACAAGTGTCAAGACGAGCAACTAGCCACCTTAGTCGCATTCAAAGCATCTTCAATCCTCAGTTGTTTATCCTTCAATTCAACTTCTGTTTGTGCTCCTACCTGCCAGTCAATTGATAAAATAACACATAGCATATCAAGGACATCCCAAATCTTAGAAATTTCAGATTTTCTTTAATCACATAAAATACCTGAAGAATAGCAATTCCACCGCTTAGCCTTGCTATTCTTTCATTCAGTATTTTCTTTTGAAAATTTTCTTCCGAGTTCTGCAAAATAACCCATCAATTCTGCAAGTATGCTCCAAGAAGACTAGCCATATACACCACAGCAGAAGTTTACTTCATAACTAGGCTAGAAGTGGTTTTACACCATAAGTAGGGTTGAAGACTATAATATGGAATAGGCTTCTGCTAATGAACTGGAGTAGGTTGCTCTGACAAATGAATCCCACATAACATAGTTGGCTTCTATATGCACAGCACCAAGTTCTGAGATTAACAACACTCCAGCACATGTTCTCTTAGGAATAATGTCTATGGAAAACAAATTGGATCTAGTAAAAATAGGATGTCCGGCAGATTTAAGTCCTTGTGGGGGAAAAAATCACTAGAAAATGTTCTGCAAGGATTTCGCAGCGGGTAGCTCAAAGGGAATTGGAATTTGGCCAGTAAGAATTTCTCATCCCACATATGAAATGGATGGGTCAATTCCAACGTTGAAACGACTGTACCAAGCATGAAGCAAGAGCTCGAAAAGCTGAGAATCTCAATAACACTTCAAAATTCAAATTACAGAATACAGATTTGAAAAACCACAAATGTGATTTTTTTTTTTTCAGAATTAATGTGTTACTAAGATACGAAAGAGCAGGAACACTGAACTGCAGTTTATAAACATTACTAGAAACAGTGTGCACACCTCAACAAGACTTCGGATCTGAGCAACCCTTTTGTTAACAGCGGGTTGGGTTCTCCCATCTGTAACTATCAATGTAGAAGACTTGGTTACCACCACCTTTGTGGCAGAACCTAATACCTCCTCTCCAGCTTTTTCTAGGGTTAACCCCATTTCATCTCTGACTACAGTAGCTGCAAAACAAACAAGGAACACAGCATATAAGACTTGCCTAATCATAATAAGGAAAAATGTGAAGGGTAGTGGATAGAATGTGGATACATGTTCTACTAAAAAATGTGAATTACTGTGTTCTATACAGCAAAGTTCATCTTTGGTAATTTTAATTAAAAGAAAGATTCTTAGAAACCCTGAAGACACTAAGATATCCATCTTTCAATAACCAATCCACTACCTCCAGTCAAGATACCAATGTCATCTAAGTAGTGGCTTTTGCGCTCTCCAAAGGCAGGGGCTTTAATAGCAACCGCCTTCAACACACCCCGGAGTTTGTTCCTAATTACTGGAGCCAGAGCTTCCTGCTCAATGCTCTCCGCAACTATCACAATTGGGTACTTTCCCTTGACTGCACCATCCAATATTTTAAACATCTCCTTCGGGTTCGTGATTTTTTTGTCAACCAAAAGCAACTGCAACCAAAAAATTCCATGCCGTCTAATTACTCCATACGATAACTTACCAAAGTTTAACAACTGATACCTGCAAACCTACCTTGCAGTTGTGGAACTCCACTGTCATCTTTTGTCTATCAGTAACAAAGTAAGGAGACAAGTATCCACGATCAAACTGCATTCCTTCTACAATCTGCAGACTGTTCTCGGTGCATTTCCCTTTCTCTATTGTGACTACACCCTTCCTCCCTACTTTCTGGAGAGCATCTGCAATCATGTTTCCTACTACGTAATCATTCCCAGCACTAACCGCAGCAACATCTACAAGCTCTTGATCCTCAACCTGCAAGATATGAAAAATCTCTGGCAATTTATTTCAGCTAGCATGGAAAAATCTATATCTTCTGCTGTCATCTAAGATTTAGAACTTGCATTCTTTGTTGACTATAATTTCTTAATCGTTTCAACTCGCTCAGTTTAATTTTTTTCGTCTGAAAAAATTCATATTTGATCCAGTTGGAGTGAGGGGTACATGCTCCTGTTCCGGTACTTTGATCCTTGGTTGGCATCAATTATATCATAAAAATCCCTTACTGCAAGATAGGCTTCTGATAAACAGCATTCACTCTATGATTCAGTTGGAACCTCAAAGGTAAAGACGCATCACTCTGAAACTTACCGCTCTAGACATCAACTTGAGTTCAGAAACAAGGGCCTTTGCTGTCTTCTCGATCCCACGTGAGATTTGAATAGGATTCATGCCTGCTGCAATGACCTAGAAAAAGTATAAACTTGTAAATATTTAAAGTTAGCAGAGCTTCTTACCAAGAAGGATGGCCCTAAATGCAAGTAATTTCTTCTAAGCTCACTTTCATCGAGTTTCACAGCACTACGTAAAATCTAATGCCTGCCAAACAAAATTTATTACGAAGAAAAGAATCGGTACTCTAGGGGTGACTTGAACTCAAGAAAACCACTAACTTGCTGTGACGGTTAAAACTTAAAAAATTGTAAACTTGAAACGAATTGGCCATTCTTGGTCTGCTTCTTCAGCCATGGTGATGCATAATTAGTCTGGCTCCTTACCCATTTAAAATGAGAAATGAAGGGAAAATTTGTGGCCTATTGATAAGCAAGAAAGAGACATACTACTGACAGGGCAGCATCCAATTCATACCTTCACACCCTCAGCAATTAGACCTTGAGCAAGAACAACAGAAGTAGTGGAACCATCACCAGCAAGATCATTAGTTTTTGCACCTGCTAGCCTCACCAATTTCGCACCAACATTCTCCACGGGGTCTTCCAGTTCAACCTTAATATATCAAAATTAAGAACTAATTAAAAGGGAAGAAAAACTAATTATTTAGAAAACTTAAAGGGAACAATTCACTCTCCTTCTTGTTTTTTGTTTTTTTTCCCTTCCAAAAATTTATCTTATTAATCATGGGGATCATCAATTTAACCTTCTAAACCCTAACAAGAAGGGAAAGAACATAATTTCTGAAACAAAAAACACTAAAACAGAAAAAGAAACGGTTCCCAGTGATTTTGCACCAAAGGTATTAAATTATTTCTCTAATTCAACCTTCACAACCAAAGCTAAAAATCCATATAAAGAAAACCATGGCTGTGACATGAAACAATGAAAACCTATTATCTACTTCCAGGAGTTTTCCAGATATATCAATATAATAACAACAAAAACAAAGTAGGGGGGAAACAAGAACTCCAATTTCTGAGAAAAAAAGGGAAAAACAAAACAGTGCCCTCCAATTCAACATCAGCAAGCCAAATCAAATTCACAAAACTAGTCCAATTTTATGAGAAGGAAAATAAATCCATCAGCAACACAAAAGAAGAACAGATTTATAACAAACAAACCCCAATCAGTAATCAGAAAAGAGAAGAAAAAAGACATTGAAAAGGGAAAAGTGCTGATGGGCGTCTCTGGTTTACCTCCTTAAGGACAGTGACACCATCATTAACAATTTTTGGGGGACCATACTTGTTCTGCAGCACTACATTCCTTCCCTTTGGACCTAAAGTTACCCCAACCAGCTCTGCTACCATGTCTACTCCGGCCTGCACCAATCAAACAAACCATACGAAATTCTTGTTCAGCAATACAAAAACGACTAAAACAGTGAAAACCCATCTCAAATTATGACCTGAAGCTTCTTTGTGGCCGAACCATCATGGTTGAAGTGGAGCTCTTTAGCCATGGCTCTGGTGTTTAAAGCAGCTAAAGAAGGTCTCTTAGACGAAGTGTGCAGTGTAGGAATGGAGAAAGAGATTGCAGAAATGGGTGTTGGCAAACATGAACATGCCATGGTTAGTTATGTTTTCAGTTGGTGAATTGTGTGTTGCATCAACAAATCTCTCTTACAAACAACATAAAAGATATGAAAATAGATATTCTTTTCTTTTCTATCTATTAGAGCAGTCAGTGGATAAGAGAGAGAGAGAGAGAGAGAGAGAGAGAGAGAGAGATTCCAACTGATAAATTATTAGAATTGGTTTTGGGGTACGAATTTGTAACCGATTAACCGATATCTTATGGGAACTGAAATGACAAAACCGAACTCAAAAAGACCCGGAGCCGATAGGAATCGAAATATGTACTCGTTTGGCACGAGACCACTGATCTTATGGATGTTTGTGCCATTCCTAGGTGGACCTATATACCAAATTAATAATGCTTGAAATTTATGGTTAAAAATTAACCCATGAAAATGACTTCAATCAAATCCTTAAAAATCACTAATCAGGCTGATTTTTTGCATATAGGCCCACCTAGAGATGGGCCAAACATCGATATGGTCAGTGATCTCGACAAGTGTGCCACATGTAAGGTCCTTCCATGTGTAAAGTGCACTTACCTCGCACGTGGTGTTCCCCCTAGTAATTTATAATAACAATTATTTTATTTATTTATTTATTCACATTCTTTATATAACCCATTGATATATCTCACACCTGATAAGAGAATCACATATTTAATGATTCCAGTTTTGGGTCCACCCCTTCAGGGGACCTCACCTACCTCGAGCAACTCATAACACCATCGGTCTCATCAAAGGTAGGCCAGTAAGGCGGTCACCTTAGGCCCCATGTGAGAGAAGGCCCCCAGCCCAGGTGAGAGAAGGCCCCAATCCACTAAACGCATGGATGTTTAGGCCACCTTAGGCCCCATGTGAGAGAAGGCCCCCAGCCCAGGTGAGAGAAGGCCCCAATCCACTAAACGCATGGATGTTTAGCCCACCTCTTGTTGGACATACAAACCAAAAAGTAACCTGATTGGTCATCTCTAGCCATAGATTTTAGTACCTTTTAGGAGTTGATTTAGCCATTGGATTGAAGCATGCTTTTTGAGTAGTAAATCTAATGGCTAGAAATCATCAATCAAGCTGATTTTTAGTGTGTTTATCTGCCAATATATGGATTGAACATCCACACAGTCATTAGGCACAAAAAATGATCTATGTAGGACTGCGAGAGTCCTCTACATGGACTACAACGGAAGTCCTGTTGATCTAATTTTTTTTTCATTAGCTTTTGATTATCGTGAATAGTTGTTAAATAAGATTTTCTACCATATAGAGAGTTTAATTTTTTTTTTTTTAATTAATGTCATATATTAATGGATCAGGATCAATGGACACCCATTTTTGACAACCATTTTGGCGGACCCACATAGAAGATGAATCAATGACCAATTTTTGGTGACGATGATCTCCTCACCATATAGATTCCCCCCCACCAAAAAATAAAAATAAAAATCAACCCCCCATTCTGAAATTTCTAACCCCATCAAATGTGGTTTTCAAGTTACATAGTAAAAATAAACGGTCCATAATTCTTCAACTTCTAAACCAGTCTACGAATATCGGAATGATTTGAATTTTTGTGAGGATGATCTACCCACCATAGAGATCATCCTCAACCAAAATCAGCTGTTGATTCATCTTCTAAGTGGGTCCGCCAAATGGTTGTCCCCCGATCGCGATCCTATATTAATATATTAAATATTAAAAGGCCTCATATGGAGTTTTCACCTTAAGCATCAACTTGCATCGAGACGGCCCTGCACTTGCCCAATTACTCTCGAGGAGGTTAGAGAATCAATATTCGGCCTTGGACTGTACAAAGTTGAAGGTCGAGACAGATTTACTACTAATTATTAGAAACCAATCGTATTGGGAGTTGGTTAAGGAAGATATTTTTCAGCTGGTAAAAAATTTCATGGAATTGGACAGTGATATAAGGGTTCTCAATCACACAAACATCACTCTGATTCCAAAAACGGATGACCCAATATCTATAAGCCATTATCGGCCAATCAGTCTATGCAACGTCAGTTACAGGATCATCTCCAAAATTTTGACAGCCCAGTTTAAATCTATTCTTGACCCTCTCATCTATCCCTATCAGACGACTTTCATTCTTGGGCGTTTGATCTCTGATAACACCATTCTTGCTCAAGAAGTGATGCAAACGATAAAAAAGAAGATAAAAGGCAAGAATGGCTTCATGGCTATCAAATTAGATATGTCCGAAGCCTATGACAAGGTTGATTGGTCGCCCCATTCGTGGTATTCATCAAGGTGACCCTTTATCACCTTTTCTTATTTGTTATCTTTACAAATGTGCTCTCCACTCTACTCCAACAAACAGTCCAACAAAATCGCATCCATGGGATTCATATTGCTAGATGATCATGTCCCCCAATCTCACATTTGTTGTCTGCTGATGATTGCTCACTCTTCTATCGGGCAAATCTGATTGAAGCCAGACATCATTGACAAATTGTGTTCTTTATCGGGTCAAGCAGTCAATTTTGAAAAGTCTGGCATCCTATTCAGCAAAAACATGCATCGTAGGCAATGGAGGCGTTATCATATATCTTGAACATCAAAAGCTTGAAAATTACGGAGAAGTACTTGGGGACTCCTCTATGTATTGGAAGGTCGAAGACATCAGCCTTGCAAAGCTACTCTGAGAGACTTCGACTCTTAATGACAGCTTGGAGATCAAAACTCTTATCACAAGCAGGAAGGCACAACTCTTATAAAGTCGGTAGCTGCTAGCGTTCCTATCTATTTAATGTCCTTTTTTCGTTCCCCAAAAGTCTGCGCAAAAATAGATTGAGCCATAAACAAATTTTGGTGGGACAGACAAAGTGAGAAGGGGACTTTAAGATTGACAAAGTGGGAATCTATTTGTAGCCCGATGGATAGGGTGGACTGGGTTTCAGTAATTTTTATAAATGCAATCTGGCCTTACTTCTCCGCAATCTTTGGCGCATCCAAAATGAGGAACAATCTGTCCTAGCTCGGCATCTCCGCCTAAAATATTGCAAAAAAAATAAATCTATTCTGAGTTTGGATAGTAAAGGATCAGACTCCTGGCGTTGGAAATGACTGATCAAGGCAAAGAATGAATGTGTAGATCATTGTATTTGGCTACCGGGCCATGGAAACAACATTTATATATGGGAAGACTCGTGGATTAATGCCATTCCAGGATACAAAGTGAATTGTACTAAATCAGCGACCTGTACAATCCAAAAAGTCAACGAGCTCATCACATCATCTCCGCAATGGAATCATCCCCTTATTCGATCAACCCCTTTCTCCGTCAGAGAGGGAAAAAAAAAATTCTTCAGATCCCTCTAAGCTCTACTGACCATCAAGATAGGTTGTTTTCGGATTGTCACTCCAAAGGTAAATTTATTGTTCAATCAGCATACAATCTCCTGGCTCAACTCCCTTCCCACCATACTTAGCCAACGATTCCTTCTCAAATATGAAGAAATCTGGAAAATTCAGATCCCCAAAAGATGCCAATTTTTCTATGGAAACTTTTAAGGGACATCATACCTTGAAAAGCCAAACTACATTCCCAAATCCCTGAAAATCGAAGAAAAATACCTAGATGTGATAATCCTCCATACACTATATGATAAAATGGATATAGTGTATATCCATTTTATATAATATGCCTTTCATAAAATGGAACCCGATGTAGTAAAATATCATTCAACATTATCATATGGGTCGGGCTCAGGATCCCCTTTTTCTGACCCCTCTTTGGAGTTGGACTCGGCCGTATATTCTAAGAATCCAATAGTGGTTGATAGCACCGAGCTGGCATTTGCTTTTTTCATTAAGTGAATGTTAGCTCAGCGCTATATATCAACCACCATTGGATTCTCAAAATTAATCCACGGCCCTAAGTCTGACTCTCAGAGGAGTCAGAAAAAGGGGGTTCTCGGAGCCTAAGCCTTATCATATAGCTCCATGGGGTTGTGAGCATATTGGCTTTCCTAGAATCATCGCATTGCATCTGATACTTTGCACCCATGTCAAACACCCACAAATCCGTGTATTAAGTCATATAAGCAATGATAAGTAGATAGGTGCCCCTGCCACTACGATGTCAAACATATCTTTTATGATGCCTTTGCTAGCTAGATCTCCATAATTCCAATAGCCATCAAATTAAATCTTCATGTATAGTGGTCTTTTGCAGCATTGTATCCATACCTCGCATCGGTGTTATTGAAAGTTACAAGTTTTTCAAAGAAAAAATACACTTTCTAAAAAAGTGTTGTTCATTTATTAAGGAGAGAGATAAGAATTCTTTTCTCTAGCCTAGTCTTATAAATTTAAAAGACAACTTTACCCATATGTAACTATCTAAATCACATTAATGCTTGTATGGTCTTTTAAATAACTTTAGAGAGAGGGTTAAAGTAGGACAAAAATAAAAATTGTTGAACTCAAGGCATATTTTAAGACTAAAAAGAAAAGTAATAAATAAAAAGTAAGAACATGAGATTTGGGGGCCTTTGGCTGACATAAAGGATCTAGAAAATAGAAAAGTGGGATTATAATACCCTAAACATTTTAAGGGTATTTTCGTAATTCTAATTTTTTTTTGAACATACATAAGATTATATTATTTTCTGTTGATAATACATATGATGAATACTATAACATACACAGAACATTATTACCATGTCACGTAGAATGTACACTGATAATTGGCACTTAAAATAATTTTTAGACACCTATATATTTTCAATTTCTAGTGCAGGGTCGTTTTATAATCATCCAATAATCTAATTGACATAATAACATCATAATAAATATTGGGGTGGTGGCCGGGATCACCAGGTGTCCTAGTAGGACTGAGACTAGATTTGGTCATGTTGGACCCCAGTGATACAAAAACCATATAATAGGTTAATGACACAAAAAAAAACTGAAACATGCATAAATTACAAGAGTCTTTGTTGGACTAGGATTCTTTCGAAACACATTCTTTTGATCTTAGAATGACGAACGAACACTTCCGGCACAATCATATACCTTAATAACCCCCAGATATTCAATTATCTCACCAACTTTATTTTTTTTAAATTTAGAGTTCGATCAAAGATTTCCATGAGTTGGAGGTAACTAGCAGCATTAGAATGCGCATTTAAAATGTGCATTAAGATTATACAAATTTTCAGTGTTAAAATGTACATAATTGAATGTACACATTTTTTGACATATTTTTTGAATTTAAAAAATAAAAAAAGCACTTGCACCGATTTGGCTTGGCTCAAGGCCTCGGGCTAGGCCCTGGGCGGGCCCTACCTAGCCTGGCACTGTACAGTTGGCCCGACGGGCCAAAGTGCTAGGCTGAAGCATAATGCACACGCATACGCTTATATTTAATTAAAAGCATACACAAGTATTTTATGTTTCAAACGGTTCATCAAAACCGTGGGTTCAGTCAGTTTGACGGTTGAACCACTGGTTTTGAAAAAATTCACGGGTTCTAGTGAAACTTCTAGCTCAACCTGAACCAGACTAATATTTCTTGAAAATCTAGTTGAACTTGGGTGGACCGATTTTTAAAACACATGATTATAGATGACTACATCTGGATCCCATATGTCAATATCTTGCCTGAAATGACCTTGCTTTCCGTGATGAAACGAAGTAACTCAAAATAGTCGTGCAACTTGGGCGGGTAAAATTGAGTTATTAACTGCTCAACCATAGCCTGATTCGGGTCTGAGTTAAGTTGAGTTTGACAAAATTCTATAAATATAGTAGTGAAAATAATAGAGGTCATATTTCCCAAGGCCTCAGCCCAAGCCCAACCCAAATTTTTGGCGAGCTTAAAAATCCGGGCCAGACCCAAGCCCAGCTCGAGGTCAAGTTAGCCCTGTTGAGCTTTGATTAGACATGTCCACGTAGTACCAAGTCAAATACTTGTGATCCACAAAATAAAATTGTGGAAAGTGGAAGCCATCTCTGCCCACGCGATCTACACACTTGTTGTGGACCAGCGGGAGCGGCTTCCATGCGCCAGGGCCGTATGGAACAAAGAAAACGGCCCTGCTCATGTTGTGCCACATGAGCAAAAAATGAAAGTAACTATATCCCCAAACACAACCACAACCCAAGTTAGTCGGTGGGATACGGTTACTTTCATCTTTTTGCTCACGTGGCACATCGTGAGCAGGGCCGTTTTGTTTGGTTCGTACGGCCCTGGCACATGGAAGCCTCACCTGGACCAGCAGCCTATACATAATACACACGCATTCATACATGCATACAAGTCTAGATGCATCGTGCCATGTGGGATCAAGTCACCATTTGATAGTCCCACCAAGGAGACATTCTAATCACAACCAACCTACAATCTATAAACTTTAATATGCTGATTGGTGTGTGCTAGTTGATCACTCAACTATTTTTTTTTTTTGTAGTTACCATCCCTCCCACGGGAAGTCAGGTGAAACCTGGACCCGGTCAAGCCGGTAAAGGGGATTTCAACTCCTGGCACACTGCTCAAAGGAGGAAATCTGCCTGTCTGGGTTTGACCCCACGACCTCCCGAAAGAGGTGGATAGTGGATACACACCAACCATTTGAGCTGCCATTTGAGGTGGATCACTCGACTATGAGGCTTCTATTTTATAACATTATAATGCTGTGAATCACCTTCAATCCAGATGTGGGCAGGGGATAGTTGGATAAAAGAAGGATTGAAAAGAGCCCGCTGGAGCATCACCATTCCCATTGTAATGCTTCGTGAAGATCATAAAATTTAGACACAAATTAAATAAGAAACAGACAATTTCATCACTCGTACCTGTGAACTGTGAAGATAGAATTTATGTTAAAGGTTTGAGTAATTACAATCTTCAGGATGAACTAGTCACTTCAATCTCATATTTTTTCAAAGTCGAGGTGGAATCTTCGTAACTAGTTGAATCTCCCCTGGTTTCCATTTCCACAGCTAAAGCTACACCCGAAGAGACCAAATGCTGAAACGGGTTCGGAGGTGCCATAACTTCCACTCCTCCCTCTAGAATCTTCACCACATTTCTCATGGTAGGTCTTGCCACTGGCGAGTATTGAACACACCATAAACCAACCAAGAACATTAGCTTTGCCTTTTCTCTGTCCTCTTTGATGCCGCAGTCTACCATTAGCTCATCCAGTTCTCCGCTTTCAAACCTGCTTTGGAAACCGCTGTGGGCTTTCACTCATGTTAGTGTCCAGATTCCTTTTCCTTGCCAAAATTTCAAACAACTTGATACCAAAGCTGTAAACATCACATTTGTAGGTTACTGGAAATGGTATCCACATCTCCAGCGCAGCATAACCGGGGGTTCCCTTACCTCCAGTCAAGGTGACATGAGTTCTGTCCTTATTATAAAGCTTAGCCAATCCGAAATCCGCAACCTTGGGAGAAGAATTCGAGTCTAGAAGAACGTTACCTGGTTTATGTCATAGTGAATTATCCTCTGTTGAAGGTGCCAGGTAGCTCAGTTGGTAAAGTTTGTGGGTGTTGATACATAGACCTGGGTTCAAAACCCGCCTTCACTGAGTTACTGATCTCTTTAAAAACAGGCTTACCTTGCAAAAAAAAAAAAGGAATTATCCTCTGTTGGCACTTGGCAGTCCTCATGCAAATATGCTAGTCCTTTTGCTGTCCCAATTGCTATCTCATACAACTTCTCCCACTCGATACTGTGGTTCTTGTCAAACAAAATCATGTCAAGGGATCCGTTTTCCATGTACTCTGTATACAAGTGCTTTCATCTTGGCATCAAAGCAAAAGCCGTAGCGTACGACAGATTCTTATGGTAAGTTCTACCAATTGTGATCCCTTCTGCCATGAATTGTTCTTTCACAACCTCGCTCGCACTGTTGTTGAGTACCTTAACAGCCAATCGCCCACCGTTCCGAAACTCTCCTTTAGACTACTCCAAAGCCACCCGAACCCAATCTCCTAGAGTAATTCTAAGTGAACCCTTCTAATTGCTGAGGTGAGAACCGGCCGGTTCAGTTTCTCTTTTGCCATTTTGATGAGAAATCTCTCCACTGTTGCGGCATCAACATCCACATCCTGTAGCAAACCTTGGCAACAAGACCACATCGTCGACGCTTCCGACCTGATGATCTACTGTTGGTTTTTTGAATTTCTTTATGAGGTATATTAAAAGTCTAATAATAGCTGATAATATCGTAATTTCTGCAAAACTGGAATCACGAGAACTCTCGCCCTCGGAATTCAGATATTATTGTTTCATTAAAATTATGATTCAACAAGCGGAAAGATTTGGAAAAGCTTCTATGCAATCAGTGGGATGGATGACGTCAGTCTCAAACAAGCTTTTCTGAACTCACTACCCGAACCTCTCTTGAAATGAAACAGCTAAGGTCCTACAAGAAAAAGGCCTTCAATTGCAGTCGTCCTCACTTAGGGCGTGTTTGATTGCTAAGTAGGAAAATTGCAATTTTCTTGGGAAAACACAACTGTCCATTGTTAGATAGCCATTTTAAATTTGGATAATTTTCCGTACCATGCCATTTAAATCTGTGTATATATATTATTTTTTTGTAAGTATAGGCTGTTATTAAAGCAAAGAGGACAATACAAGAAGGGCCTAGAGGTCCAGGTGACCATCCAAAGGCAAAGAAACAAACAACAAGCTACAAAAGGAAAAGAGAAGCAAAAGGAAAAAGAGGAAAGCCCCAAGACTAGACAATGTCTCTGATACAAATCATATCGCACCGGAATACGAAATCCTCAGAGGTCGGAATTCATTTCCACTTGAAAATACGTCTTTATCTTCTCACCTGATTGAAATTTGTATTCTCAGGTGCAATCAATCAGCCATTTAAGGTATTTCCCAAATGTATTTTCCAAGAAGATTTTCTATGCAATCAAACACGCCTTTGGTGAAATCTTTCAACATTCTCTTCTTGCGCTCTTGAGAAACTGTGTAGTCAGTCTAAATTCCAAAAGCAGGTTAAACAAATGGGAAGAAGATTGGCACCTCAGCATGTCAAATAAAAGACCTTAGCATAAAGTGCAAAAATGACAAATCTTGCACTTGCTCTACCAAAAAGTAGTCTCATTTCAAGAGATTCACAACCCCGTAAAATAGCAAGTGAAAAGATTCAGAAGGAGAAAATCGAGATATTCGAAGAAGAAAAGGTTTTGCGGTAGAACTTAAGATTGAGACAAATGTTATGCTTTAACTCCTATTGCCCAAGTATATACATATCCTCTCTGAAACCTACTCAGAGAAACTCCAACCCGCGTTTTCAAATTTTGGCTGTAAAAAGGAATCTTCTCTATATTTGAAGATGGAGACAACCTTCAACAAGCAGTAAAACTTTTGATGGCAGGTCCTCTCATTGAGGCTGATGACAGGGCGCAATATGAGCCACGTGGCAGTCTATTAGAGGACTCTGACTGTATCAATGTTTTTCCAATCCCTAGGTGGACCTACAAACCAAAAATCCGCTTCATTAGTGATTTCAAACCTTTGGGTCTTTATACCTCAAATAATGGTCAATAATGCTAAAATTCCCACGGTTAAAATCAACTCATGAAAATAATTCCAATACAATGCCTAAAAATCACTACCTCAAATAATGGTCAATAATGCTCAAATACCCACGGTTAAAATCAACCCATGAAAATAATTCCAATCCAATGCCTAAAAATCACTAATCAGGCTGATTTTTGGTTTTTAGGTCAACCTAGGGATTGTCCAAACCTCCATACGGCCAAAGTCCTCTAAGAGTATACCACATGGCTCATATTGCGCCCTATGATTGGCCTCGATAACAAGACCATGTTATCAAAGTCTTACTCTTCAAAAAATGTTGAACTCCAACCGTCCCATCTCAAAAAGTATCTTTGAAGTCAAAAGAACACACGATGAATTTAAAAAAGATACAAAAGAATTAAATTTATTCAAAAGATTACTAAAAGGGTAAAGATGAAAATTTAAAAAATTCAGAAAAGCAAAAAAATAGATCTCTGTGTTTGGAGTAGAGAATAGATATCTCCATATTTGGAGTCAGAAATAGAGGTAGAACGGCTGACTTCAAATTTAGAGCTAAATATAGAGATGGGATGGAGTTGGATTTCAAAAAAGCATATCAATATTTGAAGATATAGAGATGGGTTGGAGTTTCTCTCAGAACCCATTATTGTTATAGCCCTGTTCAACATAGGAGCTGCGGCTACCATTCTCAATCCAAAACTCCAGCTGAATTTTGGAAACCATTTAACCAAACCTTTCAGGAAGCTAATGGTGCCACATGTCATTGATAAGATTAGCAAGCAAATTGTGATAAAAAAAAATTCTCTAATCTTACAATGCGTGTCATCGAGTAAAGATTTGATGATAAGCTTCAACATCTTCCGCAAACTTAAAAATTTGTGGTAGACAAAGAATGTCCTAACCTACAAGTCGGTTTTCTTAACATGGTCTCAAATTCAACACCTCCACCTGTCTGAGTCTCTTGAGCCCATTATCATCATCTGATCAGTACTGCATGACGTGCAAACTGTCATGGAAAACAAGTACTTGCTCAGCTTGAGTTAGAAGGCTTAATTGAAGCCACAACATCCCCTTGTACTTGTTCCAACATCTGTATGGTTCAAGACAGCATTCTGCACACCATATCACCATTATCAATGGACAATCATGTCATTTGGCCTAAAGAATGCCCCCTTTGGATTTCAAAAAATCATGATAACTATTTTTAAGCGTTCCATTCTTTGGTCAAATCCCATGGAATATCTAAAAAAAATGGAGATTGGCAAACCAGAAATTGAATTTCTCGGTATAAAGATTGAAATAGGCTACTTTGTCCTTCAGCCTCACATCTCAAAAACTCTTCCTAATTTTCCAGACTTGAAAACTATCAAATGGGGTTTTGGGTCTTGCCAATTCCATTAAAGACATAGTCCACTTGGGTTCCCGTAGAGGTTCCCTTTTTGTTACTCACCTCTGCCCACCAGACCCACTAACCACATGGATGTTTAACCCATCCCTTGGTAGATATTCATATAAAAAAGCAGATTGATGATTTCTAGCCGTTGGATTTAATATCCAAAAAATGTTATCAATCTCAGATTCCTAATTTAGCTTTTCCTAATCTTGACAACCATGAAAATATTGGAGAAAAGATTCGATGGCCTTGGGGTACTTCAAAGTTTGAAGTCCCCATCCCAAAATACCAACACTTTTAACTCAACCCACGCAAAACCCTTGGTTAGTTGTTTAAGAAGAGTTAAAAGGAGTACGTAGTTGTTAGCGTTTTGGGAGGGGGACTTCAAGGCCATCAAATATTTTCTCAAATATTGTATGATATACACCAATAATGATATGATGCACCTCACACAATTTATTACAATACTAATACTAATCTAGTCGGATACTCTAATACACACCCCCATCTCCCCCCTATACACACACGCACACACTCTCATAATTGCATGTCCCATTGAAAAGGAATATGTGACTGGTTACAAGTTAAATATGAGCCATTGATCTTAATAAAGTTATTATGATGAATGACCTAAACGTCTGTTCTTGTGCTGATGGAGGTCATCGCCTATCTGTGAATTCCATCATTGTCACATCCTGCTCAACTAGTCTGTCGGAGCTAGTGGCCCACTATATCAGGTTAGTCACGATTTTTTCGTAGAAGTTATTGAAGATGGAGTGTACGGCTAAACTCATTGAAGATGCCTTAAGTAAATAAAATATGATGAGATTGAAATGCTTTGATGAGTGTTTGATGGGAGGTTTGAGTGGTGATTGACGTTACTTAAGGTTGCCTACAGTTATCGAAGAAGAAGAGATGATGGAAGAAGAGACAATCATTATGGTGGAGGGCAGCAATGTCGTCCGAGAATAGAATGCAGAATCGAGAGCTTGTTCTCAAAAGAACAATGGCTTTAATACGATGATAAGAAATGGGATTAATGGTAAACTTGGATGATGAACATTGACCCTAATCAAGGGTTTATATAGAAAATAAACATATCTAAAGATAAAAATTAATCTTAATGGATATAATCTAAGATTCTTAATTTATCTTTTCTTAATCTTGACAACTAGGAAAATATTGTATGATATACTAATAATGATATAGTGCACCTCACATAACTTATTACAATAAAATACTAATCTAACCGACTATATACTCTAATATCCTCCTGCAATCGTATATGTCCTTTGAAAAACGAATATTTAATTGATTCTAGCCGGCCGTTAGGTTCAAACTTGGTTTTTTGCATTGAATTAAGCTGATTTTTTTGGTATGTATACCCAACAAGGGGTGGGCTAAACATCCATGTAGTTAGTGGGCCCAAAAAAGAACTCCCCAAGCCACGAGGAGTAAAACTTTGGTCACAGCGGCCTGTCATTACAGCTCTCATGGGTCAATGAGTTCTTGGCACGCACCCAATCGAGTGCTTTTTGCATTGTACCCATGTGCTTTTGCTTTTGCTTTGAGAGTAAAACTTCACAAGGCACAATAGGAGCCACATGACACATTCTTAGTGGATGCTGGCCGTATGGATGTTTGGCCAGTCCCTCGGAACCTCTAAACCAAAAATCAGCCTGATTAGTAAGTTCTAAGCAATTCGATTGAAGTTATTTTCATGGGTTGATTTTAATGGTAGGAATTTGAATATTATTGAGCGTTATTTGGGTGCAAAGATCCAAAGGTTGTAAATCACTAATCATGCTGATTTTTGGTTTATAGGTCCACCGAGGGACTGGCTAAACATTCGGTCAGTGTCCACTAAGAGAGTACCACGTGGTTCGGATTTGGGTCTGCTTTCTGTCACAACGCTGTGACAAGGTTTACTCTTGCTTTGAGGGGTACGTGCCCAGAACTTATTGATCCGTAAGATCTGTGATTCGCTGTGACTAAAGTTTTACTCGACCACGATAGCCCTCTGCATCAAAAGTCTTCTCATCGGATACTGCGACGGAAGCCAATCACAGCCACACAATTCTGGGCACACGTACCGGAGTGATTTTGGCCACCTACCCTCTACAACTAATTTTTTTCCCAACCCTTGTGTTTGAGTATCTTTTGCCAACATCAGCATTCCACTAACGGCCATGCTTTTTGACCGCGTGATATGCTTTATGAAAAGGTGTCGGCCATGGTGTTTTACCACTTGATCTGCTGTATGAAAGGCCTGTCGGCCATCCACTTTTGGCCATAATATGAGCCACGTCACAATTTTAGAGGACTATGACCGTTTGATATCTGGCCAATCCCTAGTGGACTTACAAACCAAAAATAAACCTGATTAATTTGTAAGCGTTGGATTAGAGTCATTTTCATGGGTTGATTTTAACCGTTGCGAATTTGAGCATTATTTGGGTACAAGATCGAAAGTTTTGAAATCACTAATCAGGCTGATTTTAAGTTTGCAAGTCCACCTAAGAATTGGCCAAACATCCACACGGTCAGCATCCTCTAATTTGTGCCACGTGGCTCAGCCACATCATGGGCAGTCGGGCAAGTTTTCCGCTCTACTTTTGACCCTTGATCAGTTTTATGGAATAAAACTTGCCGATCACCGACGGTCAGGGAAGCCCAGACCATCCATAATTGGGGCCACGTGGCACACTCTTAGAATACTTTGACCATATGGACGTTTGGTGAATCCCAAAAATCAGCCTGATTAGTGATTTAAAACCTTTAGATCTTTGTACACAAATAATGGTAAATATGATCAAATTCCTAAGGTTAAAATCAACCCATGAAAATGACTTCAACTAACGCTTAGACATCACTGATCAAGTTGATTTTGGGTTATAAGTCTACTCAGGGATTGGCCAAACATCTATACGGTCAGTGTCGTCTAAGAAATTGCCAAGTGGCTTATATCGTGGGTTGTCAGGTAGCTAACTGACAAGCCGTGGTTAGGAAGATTTACTTAGTTTTATTGGTTTACAGTTAACACAATCTTTCTCCCAACAGGTCAGCGGATACTCCGGCGCACCCGCCCGCTTTTTTAGATTTTAGCTCCGACGGCGAATAAAGAAATACACAATTATTGTACCTTTATCATTTCTCTATTGTTTGTATCAGATTTTATAAATTTTGAAGTCCGGATCGTATTTCTTAAGGCTCAACGAACCTATTTGTTATCTATTATTATATCAGATTTTATAAAATTTGAAGTCCAGGTATCAGATTTAATCAAATTTGACGTCCGGGTTGAATCTCTCCGACCGAATCCAAGCACCAGCTCAGCATATTCTCTCTGGGTCGCGCTCCATTGACAGCTATAAAATGACATGTCAAATAACAGGGACACAATATAAGACATGTGGCATACGGTTACAAGACTCTGACTGTACGGATGTTTGTACTATCCCATGGTGGACTTAGAAACCAAACATTAGCCTGATTAGTGATTTATAGGCTTTGGATTGGACTTATTTTCATGGCTGATCTCAACTGTGGGAATTTGTGCAGTATTTGAGGTACAAAGATGCAACACTTATAAATTACTAACCAGGCTGATTTTTGTTTTGTAGGTCCACCATGGGATAGGACAAACATCCATACGGTCAGAGTCCTGTAACAGTATGCCAAGTGTCTTATATTGTGTCCCTGTCATTTTGTCTGTCATTTTAGATCTGTCAACGGAGCCCGACCCATTCTCTATCGGCGAGTAAGGAATTCATTAATTATTGTACCTTATCTATTATTATATCAGATTTTATAAAATTAGGAGTCCGGGTTGTATCGCTCCGAACAATTCTCACCTGAATACCGCTCAGGGCAGCTACCTGACTACCCACAATATAAGCCACATAGCAATTTCTTAGAGGACACTGACCGAATAGATGTTTGGCCAATCCCAAGGTGGACCTAGAAACCCAAAATCAACCTGATCAGTGATTTCTAAGAGTTAGTTGAAGCTATTTTCATGGGCTGATTTTAACCGTAGGAAATTGATCATTATTTAGGGTACAAAGATCCAAAGGTTTAAAATCACTAATCAGACTGAGCTTTGATTAGTAAGTCCAACTAGGGATTGGCGAAACATCTATACGGTCAGTGTCGTCTAATAAATTCCCAACGTGGCTTATATTGCGGGTGGTGAGGTAAGTTTTACTCGTATTCCCCCGACCAGTCTAGCAGATTTTACGGGGGTAGTTGCTTACAAATAATTCCAAGAGTAAGATTTCTATCACAAGAAATTGTAAATCACGCAATCACAAGCAGCCTTGACATTTCAACCACTATTCTACCGAATCTACCCACCCCACCTTAAAAACAATTGCAAGTGCAGCCACTCTACCCACCCCCCTCTGCTAGTCTGGAAACTATCTTAAGAGCGTCTCCGGTCTCGCTATCTTTGAGTCCGCCTTCGCTGACTGTGGGCTATTGCAGAGTTTTGATTTTTGTCCTTTTCTTTCTATTGATTTTTTTTAAAATACGGGTGAATAGTGATTTGAAGGGGGCCGATTTGAGTTCAGCCCGCTTTAGAGGGTGTTTTCCCTTCAAATTTCTTTGTATATGTGAAGACCTTCAAGATTAATTGAATGGCTTCTTTTACAATCTTCTCTCTCTCTCTACCTTCTCTGTCAGTCTATTCTCTCTCTCGTCTTTCTCCTCCTCCTCTTGTAAGACTCTTCCTCACCCCTCTCTCTGACACATGCAGCACCAACACGCCCAACCGATCGGGTTGAGCTCGGGCTCTGATTAGAGGGTATGAAGGTCGTGTTAACCCCGACCCGACCCGACCCAACCCGCCCCGAGTTGCTGCCCTGGCCCCTTGTAGTTTGTGGTGTGTATGATTATTTTTCCCTTATGTTTTTGGTTGCAGGAAAGGTGGCGCTTAACTACAACTGCCAGTACGCTGGATCAAAAATTGTCTCCTTATTTGATATCATTACCTATATTTTTGTATTTTAGTGTATTAAGTATGACTTTGCGCTGCTAAAAAAAAAAAAAAAAATTTGATCTTATTGATCAAATTCAAAAACACAAGCGTACCATCAATATTTCTTGCACCACAGCAACCATGAACATTATCTTTGTACTCATTTTGGATGCCTCGGTCCTCCATTATCCCATCCGGTTTTCTCCCATTAAACTTTTTCGAAACGTGCTGAAAGCACTTAGTGCTCTTATATTGAACAATTCACCATTCCTGTGTCACCCAGTTTCAAATATCATCAGTCCCAAGCTGTAAGCATCGCATATGGAGTTGCACATGGAGTTGCCGAGGTTCGGTGTTAAGCTCTTGGTTAGTGGTTAACAAGGGGATAAATTTTTGAAAGTGGCAGAAATTTAGAAGGGGGGCGATCAGGCACCCAATCATATTGCGCCAGGTACACCAGTGTTAACTGGCGCAACATCACAGCCCTCCATTTTAAGTGTACCTGGCGCAATTTGATTGGGTGCCAGGTACACTTAAATGGAGGGCAGTGATGTTGCGCCAGTTAACACCGGTGTACCTGGCGCAATATGAATGGGTGCTTGATCGCCCCTTTTAAATTTCTGCCTCTTCAAAAATTCTCTCCTTAACGAGGGAAGGGGTGCTTGTCAGATTTTGTGGGAGGGGGAGTACTTCAAGTTCAAACTTTGTAAGTCCCTCGGGGCCCGCGAATTTTTTTCCGGAGTCTGTGCAAGGGGAGGGAATTTCTCAGGGTATATGATTGCTGTCCCTCTAAAAGAGAAACTTTGATGACCGGGCGATGACAGGGCTACAGTTCTCGGCACGTGGATTTTGCACGGACGGACCACCTCAGGCTCACCACGTCCCCAGGTGAGTGCTTTTCTTTGAAAACACTCACCTGTGTGAAAGTGTCGTGAGGCCGAGGTGGTCAGCCAGTACAAAATCCACGTGCCGTGAACTGCAGGGCCCTGTCAAGGAAGCTTATTCGAAAGGGTCGTGATGTAACAAGGTATACCTGAGATCGTTTCATTTGCGGAAGCGGCATTTTTGGTAGTCACCACTGCCATCTGGGCCCACTGACCGCATGGATGTTTAGCCCACCCTTTAATAGACATTCATGCAAAAAAAAAGCTTGTTTAATGATTTTTAGCCGTTGGTTTTAGTACTCAAAAAATGGTTGTATTCAACGGCTATAAGAACGCCTTAAATGGTGCTAAAAAGTGTTAAAATCTAATGGTTATAAATTACCAATCAAGGTGATTTTTGGTATGTATATCCACCAAGGGCTGGGATAAACATCCAAGCGGTCAGTGGGCCCAGATGGCAGCGGTGACTTCCAAAAATGCCGCTTCCGCAAATGAACAGTTTCAGGCATACCTTGTTACATCTTTTTCCTATTCGAAATCTGCACCCTTAGGGAGACAAATTCTTTTGTAGTAGAACGTTACTCCTTTGTTTGTCTTAACGACTTCTCTGCTCTTGGCAGGCTTCGTGCAAATACTTGCGAACTTGTACTACTCCCACCTGATGATGATGCGTTTCCAGTCAAAATCTTTTTGAGGGATCCACTTTTTACGAGTGAAACTTGCATGACCGGCTACGGTCATATTGTGGCGGTTAGTGAGTGACGTTGACGTTGGCGTTGGCGTTGGCGTTGGCCATGCAAGCTTTGCTCATTTTTTACGAACTAATAGACTAGTGGTTTAATCTTGTCAACAGGGCAAGCTTCCAAGAGTCTGACGAGATTCTTATGGTAAGTTCTGCTAATCGTGGTCACTTCTGCGATGAAGTTGCCCACAATGTCAACTTTATGTATGCGTTTCTTGACCGCCACTTGGTCTCTGTTTCGTAACGCGCTCCTTCGTAGACTATTGCAGGTACACCTTTACCCAATTCCCTTGAGTATTTCCTAGTTGATCAATGGCGGAGTCAGGGTTTTGCGAAGGGGGGCAATTCAGTAGGGCTGCAACTCAGGCTAGTTGTTCAAGGTTGGGGTTCAACCTGAGCCAACACGAGTATTTACTTCTATTTATTTATTATTATTGTTATTGTTATTATTATTATTATCTTCTACTTGGCTAAAATGTAGAAGGTTCACAAAAAGATTCTAGTTGACTAAATATCAACCCAAGTCCAGCTGCAGCCCCAGGCAGCAAGCAAGTGTCAAGGTTGGTCAAGGGCGAGAAATATTTTGATATGGCATTTTATGATTTATGCGTCCCGGCACCACCTAAAAATGTGTTGTGGCACACTCTCAGGGACTAATGACCGTATTGATGTTTGGACAACCCTAGGTGCACCTAGAGACCAAATGTCACTTGGCACACTCTTGGAGACTTAAAGGACACTGTACCTAGAGTCCAAAATTCTGCCTCATTGGTAAGTTATAGCCATTGAATCTAAAGGTTATGAACCACCAATCTGGATGGTTTTTGTGCGCTCAATTGGCCTCTAAAAGTATCGTGTACTTGGATCAAAAGACACGCGAATCTAGGCTTCCAAGGCGAGATTTGAGAGAAGGTGCCATTTAGCTTTAGGTAAGTGGGATATTGTTACTGTTAGCGCATTTTTGGAAGTGTTGTGATATAATAACGTAGACCTGAAGCGTCTGGTATAGTAATTTTTGTTACTCGTCGCTACCGGATGAGCTCAATGACCGGATGAATGTTTAGCCCTCCCTTTGGTAGACATTCATGCCAAAAATCAGCTTGTTTGATGATTTTTTGTAGTTGGAATTAATTGGTACCCAAAAAATTATTCAATCTATGGCTAGAATCACACCTTTTTTTTTTTTTTTTACAAGTCCAAAAATGCATTGATGAAAGGAGCTCGAGAAGATCTCAAAGTACAAATGGATGATGAAGAAAAAACAGAAATATCAACCCAAAATCTGATCTAGTCTATACACGCCTTAAAAAGTACTAACATCTATTGGCCAAGTCCTTTTGGGTGTGAGGGAGCATATGTCCCCTTTTCCCAATAAAGTGATCAACAAAAAGTTTTACAGAACCTTATAGTAGATCCTGAGGTGAAATCCAGGTTGGCATCTCTGTTGCTTCGTCGAGATTCTCCTCATTGTGACTGAGCGTTGGACCCACCGTTTGGTTTCCTGACCTTTTGATCATCTTCCTCAGAATCCAAGCTCCAATAATAATAATTGCTATTATGACAGCTGCAAAATTGAACTCATTTGAGATTCAAATATTACGAGATTCAAGTAATATAAGAGATATAGTAAGAGCTTACCAATGCTACCACGAGTTAAATAAATTTTTACATCCACATTTACATTCATGGATGGGTCGTTGCCCTTGTTCGTGTTCTTGTTGGATGACATTTTTGTGTAATAATAAGATCGAGAAATCTGAAAAACAAAAAAGTAGGGTGTTTTAGTAATTATTGAATCAAACCCATCTTCCAAGCCTCATGTGAATTATAAAAGAAAAATATATAAACATACAAAAACACCTCCCCAACCCCACCTTAAAAATTGAACCCAACTCTGCACACAAACATTGCAAGAACCCAAAATTGAAACATGTAACACCCCAACCGAACTGCAACCCACCTCGATAGAGCAACCCTGATCAAAAAATTAATAACAAACCCACTTAACCCTCCCCACCCCCACCCCCACCTTCAAAAATGAACCCAACTCTGCACACAAACATTGCAAGAACCCAAAATTGAAACATGTAACACCCCAACCGAACTGCAACCCACCTCGATAGAACAACCCTGATCAAAAAATTAATAACAAACCCACTTAACCCCCACCCCAACTTAAAAATTGAACCCAACTCTGCACACAAACATTGCAAGAACCCAAAATCGAAACATCTAACACCCCAACCGAACTGCAACCCACCTCGATAGAACAACCCTGATCAAAAAATTAATAACAAACCCACTTAACCCTCCCCACCCCCACCTTAAAAATTGAACCCAACTCTGCGCACATACATTGCAAGAACCCAAAATCGAAACATCTAACACCCCAACCGAACTGCAACCCACCTCGATAGAACAACCCTAATCAAAAAATTAATCCCCCCCAAACCGAACTAGAACCTCGATCAAAACCATACCCCCATTGAAACTCACTCCAACCCACAAAGAGAGAGAGAGAGAGAGAGAGAGAGAGAGAGAGAGAGAGAGAGAGAGAGAGAGAGAGAGAGAGAGAGAGAGAGAGAGACCTGGTGATAGAGGGGTTCGATCAGCGCGGTGCTCCTGTGGAGAGGGGGAGAGAGGAGGAAGGGTAGAGAGAGGTGTGGTGACTGTGACGCTACTGTGGAGAGCGTCGGGGAGAGAGGAGGAAGGGTACATTTGTAGGGTTTGTTGGTGGATAATATGTATAGAGAGTGATCTCAACCGTCGAATGCGAGTGGTTGATCTGGACTACTACTTACCAATGACAACAATCCCCATTTATTCTATAGATAATAAAAAAAAGGAAGAAAAAATAAAAATAACAAACCTTGCTAATCTTTAGATGCAAGTGGTTGATCTGGACTACTACTTACCATGGACAATAATCCCCATTTATTGTATAGATAATTAAAAAAAAATGGAGAAAAAATAAACATAACAAACCTTTAACTGCGAGTTGGAGCACATAAAAATGCACCCTGCACTTTTTTGGGCCATTGACGCATGAATGATTGACCCACCAGTTGGACCTACACACCATAAATCAGCTTGATTATTGAGGATCTCTAGTCATTCAATCTGAGTATCGAAAAGAAGTCAAATCCAACGGCTTGAAATCACTCCATGAAAAATGTTTGAATCTAATGACTAGAGATGACCAATCAAGCTAATTGTTAGTGTGTAGGTCCATCAAGTGGTGGACCTATCATTCATGGGTTAGTGAGCCTGAAAGAGAAAATTATTTTTTATACAAGCTGCTTGTATCAATTCGGATACAAGCTCTCTTAAAGGTCACCATGTATATAAGAAGATAAAATCAAAATAGGATAAAAAGTCATGTGTACTTTTATTTAATTTTGTCCATATTCTTGCCTTTGAGAAAGCAGATTGACTCTATTTTTCCTCGCTGACGTCTTTAAGCACGGATGTGGCAGACTTTAAGACCAATGACCAATCAAGCTGATTGTTGGGTGTGTAGGCCTGAAAGAGAAGATTTTTTTTTCATTTTTTATATAAGCTTGTATCAATACGGATACCTCTCTTAAAGGTCACCATGTGTATGAGGAGATAAAATCAAAATACAAAAAGAAGACAAGAAGTAGTCAAGTGTATTAATGGCTAAAAACCAATCTTTTAAGATGCGAACAAATACTCCAAAAGCACCTTGATGATAGTGGAGCGGAAAGCTCGTAACACAATTCAGAAGATTTTTTGTGTGCATTTCCGTCAAAGTGTGGGGAACATCTATGCGGTTGGTGGTCCCAAGAAAATGGATTAGGTAGGACCAGGAAATTCCTCTGCATCTAAAACATTTCCCCATGATTGCCGGGTGGTACTGTAGATACTCTGGATAATTCTGAGGGGATATCCATGGGTCCACACCGAATTTCTGTATACTAAAAGTTATAATTTAGTTGAGGTTTGGTGTTGTCAACCCCATGTTGCGAGGGGATATCCAACGGTCCACACCGAATTTTCTGGACGTTTTGTAAAAGTCAAGTCTTACGTGGGTTGGTACTTAACTTGTCAAATAGAAAATTTGATGATTGCGCGCTGTCAGCCACACAATCACGAGTGCTTTTTGCCATCTAATCTTAAAGAACACTTTCTTGGGTTATCGTGTGCTTCGACGACAGCACTTTGTCATCAAAGTTTTGGAGTCCTATTCTTTAGACCATATCCAAACATCCAAAATGATTAGATGGACCATATCCAAACATCCACGTCGAGATGACATAAAAAGATTTGACTGAAGGAGTAAAACTTGTGTCACAAGATGTTGTGACGGAAGCCGGTCACAGCATTCAATACGAGTATACTATTCGAGGACGATGACCGTACGGATGTTTGACCAGTCCCTCGGTGTACACAAAAAATCAGCTTGATTAGTGATTTCTAACCGATTCGGTTGAAGTTATTTGCATGGGTTGATCTATACGGTAGAAATCTGAGCATAATTGAGCGTTATTTGGGTGCAAAAATCCAAAGGTTGGTCAGCGCCCTCTGATCGTGTGCCTCGTGGCTCGTATTGAGTGATGTGACCGGCTTCCGTCACAACATCTTGTGACACAAGTTTTACTCGGACTGAAGTGATCGGATAAAACTTTGATGACCGAGCCCTGTCATCAAGGGAGATGGAGGGCAGCAGATCTCGGCACGTGTATTTTGTACGGCGGACCACCTCGGCCTCAGCTTTTTTTTCAAAACAATCGCCTGTGTACGCGTGCGGTGAGACCAAGGTTGTCCGTCCGTACAAAATACACGTGCCGAGATCTGCTGCCCTGTCATCTCCCTTGATGACAGGGCCCTGTCATCAAATTAATTTATTTTGACTTCCTCGTGAAGCCTTAGCCCTACCCTTTTAGAAAACCGTTACATGCGTTGCTACAACGTGGATGACAAAGGCAGCATGAAATCCATGTGATTCCTCTTTCTGTCCCCCCAACTTTTAAAATCCCTTAAAATTTTTTTTTTTTTATAAATTCAAAAGTACCTTAATGCTCCCCCTTATATTTTAAACTATTAAAGTGCCCCTCTCACCCACTAATAATTTTTTCGTAATTATTTGTATTCAGATGAGCATTTTAGTCTTTACATATCTATTTGGACCTAAGAGACATTAAATTTTGCTATCTCCAACGAAAAATTAGATGTAACATTTTTTATAAGGACATCTTAGCCGCATCTATAAATGTCACGTGGAAAACTATTAGATATCTTTGACCGTAGAGATGTTTGAAACGTCACTATATGGCCCTGCAGACCAAAAATCAACAGGATTGGTAGTTTCTAGCCTTTGGATTTGAATCTTTTGGGTACTAAGATTAAACTCTTAGAAAACACTAATCAAAATTATTTTTGGTCTCTAGGTGCATCTAGGTGTGTTTCAAATATCTGTATGATCATAAATCTCTAAGAGTGTGTCACGTAATTGTTTAGGTGCGGCCATTCTTCCGTATAAAATATTGATAAACATAAATTTTTTTCTTACTCAGCTCTAGCTTTCAACATTATTACAAGGATAAAACTTTGATGACGGACATCCATTATTAATCTTGGTGATGGACCCAATGTGAGCCATGTGGCACATTATTAGAGGACAATGACCCTATGAAAATTAAGTAACTTATTGACTTTTATAAGTCAAAAAGTTAAAAAGTTAGTTTGGATGTGTTTCATATTTTAACGTTAGTAAAACTGAAGCTAAAATGTTTAACTTCAAAGAAAAGTTACTTCTCAAAAATTAGAACGCCTCCCGACATTTTAATCTCTATGACTTTTTATGACGTTAAAAATCGACTTGTAACTTCTCCTTTTACTTCTCCTTCCCAAACGCCCCCTAAGAGAGAAAACTGTGCCAGTCGTAACATGACTTCAGATGTGGTGTCCTTTCTCCAAAAAAAAATACAAAGGTTGACGTCGCACTAATCAAGACCATAATAGGTTCACACGAGTAAAACTTCTGTCACAGCGCTTCTGTCACAACGCACAATACAAACCACACGGCACTCTTTTAAAGGACACTGACCGTATGGATGTTTGGCCAGTCCCACGATGGACCACTAAACCAAAAATCAGCCTGTTTAGTGATTTCTAAGCGATTCGATTGAAGTTATTTGCATGGGTTGAATTTAACGGTAGAAATTTGAGCCTTATTGAGCGTTATTTGGGTTCAAAGATCCAAAGGTTGTAAATCACTAATCAGTCTGATTTTTGGTTTGTAGGTCTGTCGAGGGACTGGCCAAACATCCATAAAGGCAGAATCCACTAAGAATGTGCCACGTGGCTTCTGTCACAACGCTGTAACAGAAGTTTTACTCGGTTCACACCACTCTAAAATCTCTCTTCTTTAAAACAGGTAGACGCTACCTCACCAGGTTTTATCCGCTTGTTTGGCTAAAAGGGAGGACCTTTTGGAAGTTTGACCTGACACCCCTAGCATATGTTTGGAAGACCAAAACGAAGAGTGGTTTTTTCCTGACAATGCTCCTTATGATTCTTGCATATTTTCTGACAGAAATTGAACCTTAAACATTAAGGTTGCAGTGCACAACTCAATTGATGACAAAAATCAATTTGACCCTCATATATTTTTTACCATCTTGTTCATTTGACATCTGTTTATCCATTTGATGCTATATTTAACTTCCACATTCTTAGATGCAAAAATCAATTTCTCTTCTTCTATCTAGCCCATAATTTCAACACCCATGTGTCCACGGGGATGAACCACTAAACACAATAAATCAATTCGGAAGGTTACCGATAAGTCCGATCCTACAAAATCTACTAGAATAGAACATCGGATGAATATGTTGGTACCAAGGGAGTTGGGGTTTTGCACCTAGTGCTCCGAGCTCTTCTTGCTCTTTTGGGTTTGCCACAAACCTAAGGATTTTGGCATGACAAGCCATAAAATCCTTAATGGTAAGTCCATGCACACCCAACAGATTTTGCTGTTAAACTCCTCCCACAACATGATATATAATCAATATGAATGCATGAATTGTAATCAAAGAATATACAAGAAATCTACTAAAAATAGATTCCTAAATGGGACAATTAATGTGAAAACTTTAACTCAATATCTATAGATCAAATTGGGCTAGATTTTGAGTATGCGTTACTAGACATAGTAAGCTATTACACTCTAAAATCAAGGTTGATCCAAATGACCTCCTCACAATTGATGGGCTTCCTAATGGACATGGCGTTATCCTCCTCGTCGATGATGACGAGAGACCGTAGTATAAGCTATGTGGCGTACTCTTAGAGACAACTGACCGTATGGATGTGTTTGTCATATCCCTAAGTGGACCTATATACCAAATATCATCCTGATCAGTGATTTCAAACCTTTGGATCTGAGTACCCCAAATAATGATAAAAATCAACTGTTAAAAATCAATCGTTGAAAACAACTCCAATCTAAATCCCTAAAAATCACTAATCAACTGATTTTTTTTGCATGCCCCACCTAATAAAAGATGGACCAAACATCGATATAGTTAGTGATCTCTAAAAGTGTGCCACATATAAGGTGCTACAACGTGTAAGGTAGACGGTACATCGCAAATGGCATTCCCCTAGTATATATTTATATAAGGAGAAGATCCAATAAAAGTTGAAAAAGAAAATAAACATTTTGCAAGGAACTCTAGACTTGATGTCATTCTGATAGATTCATTTCCACTTTGATGGATATCACTATGAGCATCTCCAACCGTGTTCTATTTCTCCAAAATGGAAAACAGCCAAGTGGAATCTATCCTCTAACCGTACTCTAAAAAGGGTCTCCATTTTAGAGACTTCATTTTGAGTCACCAAATCTGGATACCCCGTATGGGTCTCTATTACTGTTCATGTAATAAAAATATCTTATTTTAACATTTTGCTGTATAATATTAAATTGTAATACTAGTTGTGTACTTTTAGTTTTCAAAGGAACAAAGTTTTTAGAGATAAAAAAATGGAGATGGTGATTAGAGTTCACATAATAGTATAATATATTAAAAGTACTTTATAATATTTGTTTTATGTGCTCCAAAATAGAGATCTCCATTGGATCGAGATGCTCTAAAGCTCTCTGATTCCGACCAACGCCTAGCACCTATCCCATTATAAAAATAAATAAAAAAGTTGAAACAAAAAACAAACATGTAGCAACTGATAATGAAACATTGATGTGATATTATATACAGGAAAAAGAAATGTCTATTTGTTGTTGGGGAATGAAGATTCAATCTCTACTGATTCTGTCAAAGGTGGCCCACTTTATTTTTCTCAAAGAAAAGAGATCAATATTTTTATCATGGTCAAAAGTATGGTTTCTATCCAATTACCACCTACTATATCATGACAAAAAATCTAAGTGGGCCGGCTTCCAAGAAGCTTCCACTATCACCTCCTGCACCATCTCACACGACATGTTATCAGAAACTGTGGCTGTCGTAACATGACTTCAAGGTTGAGGTCCTCCCTTAAAAAACAAAAAGAAAAACAAAGAAAGGGTGAGGTTGCATTTATCAAGACCACAGTGAGTTGAGTAAGACTTCGATGACAGGGACCTCAATAGGAGCCCCGTGGAACACTCTTAGAGGACTCTGACCATATGGATGTTTTTCCAATTCCCTATGTGGACCTACAAACAAAACAATCAGCTTGATTTTCTGATTTCAATCCTTTGGATCTTTGTACCTCAAATAAATGTTCAATAATGCTCAATTTTCCCACGGTTAAAATCAACCCATGAAAACAATTCCAATCCAAAGCCGGCTGATTTTTGTGGTTTGTAGGTCCACCTAGCTAATGATTGGCCAAACATCCATACGGTCAGAGTCCTCTAAGAGTGTTCCACGTTGCTCCTATTGTGCCCTGTCGTCAAAGTTTTATTCCAGTGGGTTCACACAACTTTGAAATATCTCCTTTTTAAAACAGGTAGACCCTACCTCAACGTCTGGTCTTAATTATTCGGATCTACAAGTAAAACTTTGATGACAGGGTGTAATACGAGCCACGTGGCACTCTTAGAAGACTTGACCATATGTATGTTTGGCCAATCCCTAGGCAGACCCACAAACCAAAAATCAGCACGATTAGTGATTTATAGGCGTTGGATTGGAATTATTTTCATGGGTTGATTTTAACCGTGGGAATTTGAGCATTATTGAGCGTTTTTTAGGTACAAAGATCCAAAAGGTTTGAAATCACTAATCAAGATGATTTTTGGTTTGTAGGTCCACCTAGGGATGGGAAAAACATCCATACGGTCAGAGTCCTCTAAGATTGTGCCACGTGGCTCATATTGCGCCCTGTCATCAAAGTTTTACTCCAGACGGCCATACTTTGTAGAAAGGAATACCATGCATTTCAAAAAAAATTCTACCATCTAAAAAAATGCTCAGATGTTGTGTAGGACCACCAAGGGATGGGCCAGACATTAATCTGGTTAGTGGGCCTGAATAAGCATTTTCGGAGATGAGGGCACTTCTTCGAGATCATCTAGTATGCACGTTGGCGTACAAATAAGCCCAACTACCAAAAAATACGACATGGCATATTCTTTCGGGCCCAATGACCATATGAATGTTTGGCCCATTCCATGGTGTATCTACACAACAAAAATCAGCCTAAGTAGTTCTAGCCATTAGATTTGATCACTTTTTCATCATTGGCTTGTTTGAACCGGCCTATGGAAGAATTCTGAGCCCATAATGTCAAAAAATTCTTAAACCGTTTGATATCACAAGTCGAGTTAGATTGGTGTTTATGTCCCCTAAGGGGTGGTCCAACATTCATAGGGTTAGTAGGCCTATGTCATCATTGGCTTCTTTGGGCATGCTTTCTGTTAGGGCTGCAACTCAGGCGAGTTGGGTCTAGTTGGATATCGACCATCAAGGCTCTAAGCCCAAGTCTAACCTGAGGTCGGGCCTAAAATTTTCAGCCCGAGCCAACCATATTGGGCTTGGTCGGTTTGGTGAGTTTTCTTTTTTTATTAAAATTGGTCAAATTTCTTTATATTAAAATTGTTTCTTGGTAAGAAGAGAAGTAGAGACCTATAAAATAGACAAAAGAGGAGGAACTTATCTGAAGAGTTGAGGACGGTGTGGTGACGAAGAATGACAGGATGGCGGTGACGACGGAGGACACGGTGAGAAAAATGACGGCAAGAAGGATGGTGGTGTGTAGAGTTAGAGAAAGGGAGAGATCAAGCTGTTAATGTATTTAAGTATCTTATCTTACTATTGTATACATTAAATATACTTATATGTTAATTGGGCTCGGTCGGATTGTCCAAAGCTAGAGCTGAACCCGATTTTGATCAAGTTTTGAATACCAGGTTGGAGGCGGAGCTTGACTACTAAAAAGGCCAACCCAACCCGAGCCCAAAAATCAGGTTGAGCCCGCCCAAGTAGTAGCCCTACTTTCCATGTGGGGGATACTAGATTTTTCCTGCAATTAGGGAAAACTACAATACATGAAAGGGTTCCAAGAACGGAAAATTTTCGAAACGAACCCAAGTTTAAAGTTTAAAGTTTCGTGAGAATACACCAAACGGTTCGGCGTCCTAGATTTGTTTTGACAAATTTAAAAAAAATACTGTTCTTTTTGGAAAATACCCTTAAACTTGGGTTTGTTTCGAAAATTTTCCGTTCCAAGAAAAAATAAAAAACGTGTCTATCAACATCTTATAAATTCTACATGTGACATTTTTGGGACAACTGACCCTATGCATGCTTGATGCATCCTTCGATGGACCTAGCCACCAAAAATAAGCCTGATTGATGATTTCTATCCATTGGATATGACCATTTTCCATAGTAGGCTTCTTGAACAGGCATAAGGATGGATTCTAAGCCTATGATGAAAAATGTTCGAATCCAATGGTTAAAAATCACTAATCAAGCTGATTTTTAGGGATGGATCATTGGTTTATTTGGTCCAATAGAGTGCCACATTGCATTTTTGGGGGCGTTGGTCATACTTATTGTATGCCTACATGGTCATACTTAGATTTTTCCTAGTAGAACTTTGATGAAGGACGTCATCACGAGGGATCATTGTATTAGCCACATGGCAAACTTTTAGATACCACTGACCGAATGGATGTTGGACCCATCTCTAGGTGGATCATTGTATTAGCCACATTGTAAACAAAGTTTCATATTTTACAAAGAAGTAGATGTTCACCCGATCAATCTTTAAAAATAGCCAAAAATTTGTCATTTAAAAACAATAGAAATATAAAAATTTGTCAACAATGGAAGTTGAAGAATTATGGACCGTCTATTTTTACTGTGTAACTTGAAACCCACATTTGATGGGGTTAGAAATTTCTGAATGGGCTGATTTTTTGTTGGGGATGATCTATATGGTCTCCTCACCAAAAATCAGCCCTTGATACATCTTCTATGTTGGTCCGCCAAAATGGTTGTCTCCCAATCCTGACCCTTATGAAAATCGGGACACACTGTACCAATAACCATACTGGTGAAATGTACATAGGGACACTCGATCGTCGACCATCGGCGTCTCTATCGTTTAATGGACGGTAACGTTGTAGTGCCGTTAAAGCCTCCCGTAACAGCAATAATACTTCCATCGGTAACATTGCGTTAGAGGAGACACAACTAACAGGGAAGGGAAAGATTATCCCAGCCATATGACCAATGAGGGATATAGATGGTGGGATTTGATTGGTTCCCTTATGTGATCACCATGATTATCCTCGCTTCTTCTCCTTCTCGATTTCATTTTTGAAGAATGTCATAATCTAACTGTCAACAAACGTTATCAATATGGAACAAAGTAAAAGTAAAGCAAGTAGCAAGATACCAAATTAAAAGTAAAATAAAATTCTTATTTGCTCAGCAGCGTAGAGCTTTACTTCAAGGCGCTAACCGAGGCCTTCTTCTGGAAGAAAATATAAATCACTCAGGGAAAATTACCTCCAGGGTACAACCACCTCTTCATTAATGGGTCTAAAACGGGCTTCCTCTTTTGAAATATGGACTTATAACCCCAATTAGCCTATTTTCAACTTTCTTCCTACTTTACCCTCATGGGAAGAGACCTAGCTTTATCCCTTTTTATTAGGGTAATTTAGCTTTATCCGATCACAGCCCACAATACAAACCACATGGCACATTCTTAGTGGATGCTGACCGTACGGATGTTTGGTCAGTGCCTCGGTGGACCTGCGAACCAAAAATCAGCCTGATTAGTATTTCGAAGCATTGGATTGAAGTTATTTTCATGGGTAAATTTAGGAATTTGGGCATTATTGAGCGTTATTTGGGTGCAAAGATCCAAAGGTTGTACCAAAATAAGCAATCACTGATCCTTGGTTTGGGCTTTGGTCTGTTTGGAAACCCAAAATATTGGGCCACACAAGGCCACTACAAGTCCAGTTCTTATTGTACCTATTTAGTTAACATGGTGTGTGCGCACTTTTTGGGCCTTGTGTTTTTAGATTTTACCCTTAAAATAGGACTAACAGTTCTCCCTGGAATAGGATTGGTCCAGGCCCGCAAAACATTAATGTCCAGGAGCAATTGGACTTTTTATAGGGTATATATGGTCACAATGAGACTTTGTAATTATAATAACAAATTTGCTGAGGCCTAGTTTGGCATTGCGATAACTTGTGTTAATTGCTTATTACTTTTTCAGCTGGACTTAGAAACTTGGTTTAGATATGATTGGGCGATTCGTCATTTAAAAATGTTAAATGAACCCGTCCCTTGAAGTATTATTGAAGAAGGTTTACTTAAGTTTGAATTTCGACATGTGTTAAGTTAAAAACACTTTCAAAATTGCTGCTACATATAGCTTATTTACCAGCTTATTTACCGCAATACCCAATGCAGCCAAATAGTATTTTTATTTTGAGCGTATTTCCGTTACTTGCTACAGTGACTCACCTTGGTCACCAAAGCCTGTAACTTGACACCTAGGCATGGGCCTGGACCATGGATTGGGCTTTTGTTTTTAGATTTTTCCGAAATGCCAAAACAAGGGTTCTAGTTTGGGTTAACTTGACCTTAGCTTGACGCCACATGGCATTTTCCAATTGGTCCTTTATCCTTCTTCAATAATTCCACCGCTTCATAAATTTTCTCGGCTGAAAGCACCCTAGTATAACTTTGCTAACAGATGTCGGTCATCAACGCTGATGGCAGGTCACAGTATGAGCCACATGGCATATTTTTAAGGGTCAGGATCGGGGGACAACCATTTTTGACAACTAGTTTTGACAATCATTTTGGTAGACCCACAGAGAATATGAATCAATGGTTGATTTTTGGTGAGGTTGATCTCCTTATCATATAGATCAGCCCACTCTACAATTTCTAACCCCATCAAATGTGGTTTTCAAGTTAAATTGAAAAAATAGACGGTCAATAATTCTTCAACTTCTAAATCAGTCTACGAAATCGGAATGATTTGAATTTTTGTGAGGATGATCTCCTCACCATAGAGATCATCCTCACCAAAAGTCAGCCATTGATTCATCTACTATGTAGGTCAGCCAAATGGTTGTAAAAAATGGCTGTCCCCCTATCCCAGCCCTATTTTTAAAGACTACTACTGTATAAATGTATGACCCATCCCTAGGTGGAAGTACATTCTAAAAATAAGCCTAATTACTGATTTTAAACCTTTGGATCAATGTATCTTAAATAATGCTCAAATTCCATGGTTAAAAATTAACCCATGATACCCACTCTAATCCAGCACTTAGAAATCACTAAACAGCCCAATTTTTGGTCTGTAGTTCCACCTAGTATTGGACCAAACATCCATACGGTCAACAATCTCTAAGAGTGTGCCACGTGACTCAAACTCCATCATCAAAGTTCTAATGAGTGTTATAACAGGAAAAAACCTAATGGGGGTAGGGACCAACATGTTATAATGGTTATTTTTGTTATAATTTGTTGAAATTTTTTGAAAACAAATGAGAATCAGCACGCATAAAAAATAAAAACAAAGAAACCCCACTGAAAAAAAGGTTCCCTGTGTAAGGATTTAATGATAATCATACCTCGTTAGTTTGGCTGAAGATTGAACGCGTAATAGAGATTACATCAATTTTAGTTGTAAAATGAGTTAATGCAACAACTTTTGGGAAAAAGTTCCTTATGGTAAAAAGACTTTTCAGGTGCAAACAGGCCCTATAAACTGACAATGGTTTCTTATTTTTTATTTTTCATAAATCAAATTCTAACCATTTCAAAAGAATCGAAGCTCTAATATATGTTAATTTTCATGGAAAAAAGCTAAAAAAAAATAAAACTAAAAATATGAACAGAAGATGAGATGTGTGAAGATTCGCCCACCCACACCTACTCACACATTTGAAAAAGTTGACATACCCCCCATGACTCGATCCACTGTCATTTGACCAGTGTTGACTACCAAATTTTGTATTAAAGGATGAAAGTGCCCTTGTCTTCAACCTTAGAGCAAAGCTGGTTTGGGCCAAAACCCAAACCCCAAATCAAATGGCTGTGGTGGATGGACGGCCAAGAGATTCCAATGGGTTGGTCACCCATCACCGGAGACCAACCCATGGGAGTCTCATGGCCGGCCGGCCACCACTCCAGTAACAATTTAAAACCAAAGTTTAAATAAAAAAAATAAAAACCCTTAAAGTATACAATTTTAGTTCTAAAAAGTTTTCATTAACAAAAATGAAAAATAAGAATAAGAGCAATTTATATTTGAAGCTTTTGATGCATTGATTATGGAAAGATGGCTTCTCTCAATTTTATATTTTCATTCTTCTACAGTAAAATCTATAAAACGAAATCTCATTCCCTCATGAATTTTATCTATTTTTATGGGGCTTTTTCTTCTCAATATTTGCTTAATTTATCCAAAAAAAAAAAAAATCTCAGATTTAGAAACATGGGTTTTTATTTTTATTTTTAATTTCTTCTTTTCATGTTTGATTTGGGTTTTGGCCCAAACCCAAACCCTTGTTCTAAAGTTGAAGACAAGGGTACTTTTGTCCTTTAATACAAAATTTGGGAATCAACTCGGGTCAACACTGGTCAAATGACAGTGGACTGAGCCATAGGGGGGTATGTCAGCTTTTTCAAATGTTGGGAGGGGGGGTATGTCTAATTTTAAAGATAACATGGGGGTATGTCAAAAATTCCCTAATAATAATCATATCTCATGAATTTGGCAAAAAAGAAATTTACCTTATTCTGAAAATGGTTATAATTTAAATTCCATGGATTGGATTTTTAAATTATAAAGCTCATGAAAAGAACTAATATTCTTCATAATCAACAGAGGTGAATAAACTTTCACAACATTTCATGTCATACTTTTGCTTATGAACTGAAAGATAATAGAATCAGAGATCCATGCAACACAAATAAGCTTCGAGTCGCTCATTCACAATATCTTACAGTCCTAAGGAAATACTTTTTTTAACTCTTTAGAAAGGGGTCTTCGACAAAAAAAAAATAAAAATAAAAATAAAAATTGAAAGCATTAATTAAGGTCACGAATGGTTTGATTCTTGCCTTACGCATTTGGTGTCTTAGTGTATTTCTTTCAAGGACAATGGGAAGGAAAAAAATCAAACAAAAGTACAAGGGGGTGTTTTGATCTCCATTTTTAGTGTTGAAAAAGACTTTTTCCAAAATAATAGATTGTTTGGATGACCATTTTTAAAAAAGCATTTATTCTATAAAAATATATTTTTGAAGCCAAAAAGTATTTTTATAAAAAATAGCTGAAAGCTGTTTTTCAAGTAAAAAAAGACTTTTTAAAATTTTGCTTGCTCAATGAATATAATAAACAAAGAAACAGTTTATGATAGAAGTCCCCTTCCAAAAAAATGAAGACATTATATTGGTGGGGCCAACTAAAAGAAGATAAAGACATTTTGCATTAATGATGATCCAAATAAGAAAAAACATATTTTCGAAAAAGTCATTTTTCTAAATAAATGTTTTTTGAAAAATGGCAATCCAAACACCTCCTAAGACTTATGTACCTTTGATTAGGAGATTGTCTATAAGCTTGTTATAGAACATGACCCCAGTACGAATGGAGCTCCAACAATCAAATTCGGAGAGTATATCAAGCAGAGAGTATACGATCTGCATGATGTAGAGGCATATGGTTAGGTAAGTTTTGTCTGAATCTTAATATCATCAGCTTCTATAAAAAATTTAAAGATGTTAAGCGAACTGTGGAAATCACCATACCTGACTCCTGAAAGAGCTGGTTTGACGGGGAAGAAACCTGAAACGAAGAGCGAGATGCAAATGATTTTCCTACTCCATGGATCAGAGATGTCATACTAACTGGTCTTCGAGGAACGAAAAGAAAGACATTGATTCAGGGGGGTGGGGGTGGGGGTGGGGTTGGGGTGCATTCATGTAGGCCCTACATCAAGTCACTTTTTGTATCGATTCCCACATGTTAGGTGGGCTCTACGTGTCACATGTAAGTGTATCAAGATCATACAAGTTATACGTACGGACCCGTGTGTTATGTAGTTCAAATAAATGCTAAATAGGTCTTGTGTATTATGTTGCCCACCAAGATATTTAGTGACACCTCGCATGTTATGTGGTTCGAGATATATAGGGTCCACATGCTAAGTGGGTCTGACGTGTTTTGTGAGATCAACATATATATTATGTGAGGCACACATGCTAAGTAGGCCCCCACATGTTATATGTCACTGTATCAAAGTCTCACATGATATATGAGCATTGTGTACGATGGATCGCACATACACCAATTCATGGATGGTAAAAGTTTTCTTTGAAGGTACAAAAACACGATTTTCAAGAGGGAGAGAGGGGGAGGGGTGAATGTTTTCTAAAGAAGGTGCGATTTTCACTTCTCATTCAACAACGAAACTTCCATGACTTGTACGAAACAAACGCGCCAAAGTGAGAAAGTCGCCCAAGCTTAGTAATTAAGTGCACACGGATTTCTCAGTAAACAAGCATGAACTTTCTGCACAGTGGACATGGGTTTTCCAACGTAGCTTCCTTCCAACTTTCGTCCTTTATTCCTTTATTTCTTCCCGTTTCTTGCCTAAATTCCCATGGTATGTAGTGCTGAGTCTGCTGACTAGCGCCTCTTTACTTTACTAGTCTTTTCTTAAGTTAGAAGCATTATTTTTAAATTCGAAACTCGGTAGGAACTTGGAAGTCTTTTTATTTGGTAATAATTTGTTAGATTTTTACTTGCAAGTCGTGTCGCATTGTCTCAACGAAGCTTCCTTTCGAGTCCCACTCGCGACCTTGACCGTAATTCCTTCAACGAAGCTTCCGTCCAAGTTCCGACGACCATGGTTTTTATTTATGCTCAGTCTCTCCACTTGAATTCTCGTCTTCACCTACTCTAGTCATTCCTCGATGGAGTCCTCGACAAACGCAAATCATGAAAGCTCAGCTGGAATTGAATACGGGCGTGAGACGACTATCGGAGTGGGACACACAACCCTTGGATCGGGGCCATTGAATGATGAGTTGCCTACGATCAATGCAGCGTATCAGTTTACGAGCTTGGGTAGCCGGGGTGAGTCGATCGGAAGGCTAGGCACAACCCTTAACTTGGTGGACGGTCGATTGCATGAGAGAATCATAAACCAAGCTTCTCCGACTCAGACCATCAGAAGGAGATACATGACAGAACCGGTCCATGGCTCCATGCCTCATTCTGATTCTCAGTTCATCCATCAAATGCAGGCCCCACTACTTCCAAATTCCACGGCTTGGATTGGCTCGGCAGCAGTCATTGGCCCTGATGACTTGGTGATTGAGCTTTCTCGGTTATCCTTCCATGAGTTCCCACGAGGAGCCTCGGTTCGCTTTCATGCTCCTCCGTTCGCCACTGTGATACACAGAGATCCGTCGCCACCACTTTCAAGTTCAACAACTAGGATGATCCAGGGAGGACGTCAACCACCTTTTCTCCCTAACGTGGGGATGCAGCAGACCAATCCGATTCCACTCTTGCATGAGAATCGCAATACACGTCCCATTAGCTGGGGAGAAACGTTCCTTGGTCTGACTTTTAAGGTGGCACTCGCTCTCATTGCTTTCCGTTCCTTGGTCTATGTATCACAATTCTATATCCTCGATGGCAAAGACCTTTTTATTACCTTGCTTATGGACCTCTGATCTCACATCATGGCTTAACGTTGTTATTAGTGCTGGTGGGGATCAGGACTCTGTATGGTTGTTTGAGCTTTTGCTTGATTTCGAAAAAAAAAATATCAATGGGAACTCGTAGACGATTATTATATGATTGTATAACTGATTAGTGTATAAAAGACAATGACATCACTATTCCCGGGGGAAGATCACGAATTGTAGAAAGTAGAAACAAAACAACAAATTCATAGACGATTTAGGATGAACTAAATACTAGCCATTTCAATCTCATACTTTTTCATAATTGGGGTGGAATCTTTGTAACTTGCAGTCTCATGGGTTGCTCCAGTTCTTGTTGAATCTTCACTGGTTTCCATGCACAGATCTAAAGCTACAACCGAAGAGACCAGATGCTGAAACGGGTTCGGAGGCGCCATAACTTCAGCTCCTCCCTCCAAAAATTTTACCACACTGCTCATGGTAGGTCTTGCCTCGGGCAAGTATTGAACGCACCATAGAGCAACTGTGAACATTATCTCTGCCTTCTCTCTGTCCACCTCGTTGCAGTCTACTATTATCTCACCCAGTTCTCCACTTTCAAATTTCTCCCAAACCTGTCTTGGGAACCATTGTTGGCTCTCGCTTTTAGTTATGTCCAGATTCTTCTTCCTTCCCGCAATTTCAAACAACATCATACCGAAGCTGTAAACATCGCATTTGTAGGTTACTGGAAATGGCATCCACAGTTCAGGTGCAGCATAACCGGGGGTCCCCCTCCCCCCCGTCATGGTAACATGAGTATTATCCCTGTTACAAAGTTTAGCTAGTCCGAAATCTGCAAACTTAGGAGAGAAATTCGAGTCGAGGAGAACATTACCGGGCTTTATGTCATAGTGAATTATCCTTTGTTGGCAGTCCTCATGCAAGTACTCTAGTCCCTTTGCTGTCCCGACTGCAATCTCATACAACTTCACCCACTCGATATTGTGGTTCTTGTCAAATAAAATCTTGTCCAGGGATCCATTTTCCATGTACTCATAGACAAGTGCTTTCATCTTGGCATCAAAACAAAATCCATAGAGTCTGACTAGATTCCTATGGTAAGTTCTGCCAATTGTGCTCACTTCTGCCATGAATTGCTCTTTTACTCCCTCGCTAGCACTGTTGTTGAGTACCTTAACGGCCACTAGCACACCGTTCGGAAACTCTCCTTTGTAGACTACTCCAAACCCACCTGAACCCAATTTCTTAGAGTAATTCCAAGTGAAGCCTTTTAGTTGCTGAGGTGAAAACCGTATCGGTTTCTCTCTTGCCATGTCGCTGAAAAACCTCTCCATTGTTGCTGCATTGACCACCTCATCTGGTTGCAGCCCTGGTAATGATACGGCGTCCTCGACGCTTTGGGCCTGATGATCCACTGCAGGTTTTCTTAACTTCTCTCTGAGGAGCTTGAAAAATCCATAAATAAATGGCCAGAGCACAATTCCTGCAAAATTGGATTCATGAAAACTCTTGCCTTTCGAATTCAAATATTCTTATTTCATTGAAATTATGATTTAACAGTAATAGCTTACCAAATACGGTACCAAAGATAACTTTGAAAGGTGTGGGCATTGTTTTGATACCGTACCAGAAAGTGTAGTCGGAGTCGTCGGACGACATTTTAGCGCAGTTGGGAGGACAGAGAAGTCTGAAAGATAGAGAAGAAAGAGAGATTCGAAATAATGGAGATTAAGGGAGGGTCTTCAAGTCTTCCATCTCCAAGACTTCCAACAGGTATTAATTAAGAAGGTAGATTTGGTCCACAAATTTGATTTTGACTTCGTCAACTCAGAAGTCCGAAATTAATCTCCCAAGCGGGGTCAGTCAGTCCTTTCCAATTTGGATTTTATCCAGTACAACTTTGCTGACGGACATCCGCCATAAAAGTTGATGACGGACCACACGGTATGTGACATATTCTTAAAGAGCACTGACCGCATGGATGTTTTCCTACGTACCAAAAATAAACCTGATTTCAAACCTTTGGATCTTTGTACAAAACTAGTGTTCAAATTCCACGGACTCAAATCCAACCCTTCAAAATCACTAATCAGGCTAATATTTGGTTCGTAGCTCCATTTAGGATCGGGCCAAACATCCATACGATCAACGATCTCTAAAAAAGTGCCAAGTGGCTCTTAATGTGGTCTATCATCCATGTTGATGATGGACATCCTCATTGATGAACCGTCCATCAGCAAAGTTTTACGCGGTATTATCTGCAACTTAGAAAGATGTGGCATATTCTTAAAGAGCACTGGCAGTATTGATGTTTTCCTAGGTGCCAAAAATAAACTTGATTTCAAACCTTTGGATCTTTGTACACAAATAATGCTCAAATTCCACGGACTCAAATCCAACCCTTCAAAATCACTAATCAAGCTAATATTTGGTATGTAGCTCCATCTAGGATTCGGCCAAACATCCATACGGTCAACGATCTCTAAAAAAGTGTCACGTGGCTCTATGGTCCATCATCCATGTTGATGACGGATATCCTCATTGATGAAACATTCGTCAGCAAAGTTTTACGCGGTTTTATCTGCAACTTAGAAAGATGTGGAATATTCTTAAAGAGCACTGACCGTATGGATGTTATCCTACGTACAAAAAATAAACCTGATTTCAAACCTTTGGATCTTTGTACCAAATAATGCTCAAATTCTACGGATTTAAATCCAACGCTTCAAAATCACTAATCAAGCTAATATTTGGTATGTAGCTCCATCTAGAATTGGGCCAAACATCCATACAGTCAACTATCTCTAAAAAAGTGTCACATAGCTCTCACTGTGGTCCATTATCCATGTTGATGACGAACATCCTCATTGATGAAACGCTAGTCAACAAAGTTTTACGCGGTTTTATCTACAACTTAGAAAGATGTGACATATTCTTAAAGAGCACTGACCATATGGATGTTTTCCTACCTACCATTAATAAACCTGATTTCAAACCTTTGGATCTTTGTACCCAAATAATGCTCAAATTCCACATACTCAAATCCAACATTTCAAAATCACTAATCAGGGTTATATTTGGTTTGTAGCTCCATCTAGGATTGGGCCAAACATCCATACGGTCAACAATCTCTAAAAAAGTGGCACGTGGCTCTTACTGTCGTCTATTATCCATGTTGATGACGGACATCCTCGTTGATGAAACGTTCGTCAGCAAAGTTTTACGCGGTTTTATCTGCAACTTAGAAAGATGTGGCATATTCTTAAAGAGCACTGACCAGATGGATGTTTGCCTACGTACCAAAAATAAACCTTTGGATCTTTGTACCCAAATAATGCTCAAATTCCACGGACTCAAATCCAATGCTTCAAAATCACTAATCAGGCTAATATTTGGTCTGTAGCTCCATCTAGTATTGGGCCAAACATCCATACGGTCAACGATCTCTACGAATGTGCCATGTGGCTCATACTGAGGTCCACCATCCATGTTGATGACAGACACCTCTTTGATGGAATATCCGTCAGCAAAGTTTTACGTGGTTTTATCTGCAACTATAAAAGACGAACGTCCATTAGCAAACGATTCAAACGGTAACGCCCCCAGTTCGTTAAATGGCAAAAATGGAAAAGAAATAATGAAAAAAAACCATTTTTTCCATTTAACGGACTGGGGGCGTTACCATTTAAACGGATTGAAACGGCCAGGGGTAAAAATATTAACAATAAAAAAAAAACAGAAAAAATATATTTTAACTGATTTAACGGAAAAAATGGCACTGAAATTCAAATTTCAAATTTTCACAAAAAAAAAAAACTGAATTTAACAGCCATTTTTTTTTCAAAAAAAAAATTCAGAATTTAGCAGCTGTTAAAACCAAAAAAACGGCTGTTTAATTTGGAAGGTGCGTGCAAAATGGGATTCCATTCTAAGGGACCTCTGCCGCAGCTAAAAAAAAAATAAAGAGCTCCTTTTTCTCGCCTCTCTTTTAGTTAAAAAAATACAGGGTATTTTGCAACACGGAATTTAACGGCCTATCATAGGCGCATTAGCAAGCGCATGATACATGTCATGTTCTAACGTGCGCAGCTTCCTAGTCTCTTCCGAGTAGGGACTTTAAACTTCTTTATGAGGTATAAAGAAGATTGAACTCGGCGTCAGTGTTGCCCTCGTCCGTGTTCTAGTTGGATAAGGTTGAACAGAGTAGGAGGATAGAGAATTCTGAAAGAGAAGAAAGGACTCTAATAAAGAAACAGGGTCTTCAACGTGGATTTGTTAATCCACAACTTAACAAAATTATTGTGAACAGAGCACAAGAAAATTCAAGAGGATGCCAAGGGGCCATGAAAGTCAAATTTTGCTACAAATGGGACTTCAAGATTGTGATGGGAGAAGATTCATATCAGTGGGCCATGCCAAGGCCATGAAAGTCAAATTTGCTACAAATGGGACCTCAAGATTGCGATAGGAGAAGATTCATATCATGAGAGTTAAAAGGAAGAAATTGTGGACTCTTGAAATTGTGCTCTTTCTAGCTTCCACGAGTGAACTTCTCTCCTTCTCCCATTTGGACGTAGGCAACAGGGCCGTCTCTAGCATAAGGCCATTAAGGCAGTCACCTAAGGCCCCAGGTGAGAGATGGCCCTTAGCCCACTAACCACATGGATGTTTAGACCAGTGTTTGAAAACTCGAAAATGCGACTCGACTCGAAAGTCTACCGAGTTGACTTAACTCGAAGACTCGAACTCGACCCAAAGTAATATATTAATATAATTTACATATATTAATATTAATATATAAATATCATATTTTTATAAGTAGAATTTATAAGATTTGGTGCGTTAATTGTAAAACAACGTTCTTGGTGCATTTTTTTTTCAGAAAAACAACACACCAAACCCGTTGTTTATTCGATTCGAGTTTATTCTGAGTCTACTCAAAATTCAGCCGAGTCGAGTCATGAACTCGGCCGAATGTCGAGTTGACTAGACTAATTTTAAAACACTGGTTTAGACCACCCCTTGTTGGATATACAAAACAAAAATCAACCTGATTAGATATCTCTAGCTATAGATTTTAGTACTTTTTAAGATTGATTCTAAATATTGGATTCAAGCGTACATGCTTTTTGGGTAGTAAATCAATGGCTTGAAATCATCAATCAGGCTGATTTTTAGTATTTATCGACCAATAGGTACTGGGCTGAACATCCACACAATCATTACGCCCAAAAAATGATCTATGTTGGGCTCCTCTGTATGGGCTGCAACAGGATGGGAGTCCTCTGCATTTAATTTTTTTTTTCGTAATTTTTTATTATCATAAATAGTTGTCGAAATAAGATTTTCTACTATATAAAGTTAAATTTTTTAAGTGATACTATATATATAAATATGTTAATATATATATTAAATATGAAAAAGGTCTTATATAGAGTTTTCGCCCTACACCTCAACTTGTATCGAGACGGCCCTGGACGTAGGCAACATTGCTGAACCACATTAAACTTGTCTGACTTCTCTTGTGCGTGCGCTGTTTGGTCTGCTTCAGGAACCAATAGAGAAATTATACGGTTAGCCTTTGAGATACTTAGCTCGAAGTAAGTTTTTTATATATAGGCATCATCTGCTTAAGTTTGTGTCCAACAAGGAACTCATGACAAGGTGGGGGGGGCTGCACCACTTTTTAAGAGAACATTCTCCCATGTTTCCTACCCTGCCATGTAAGATGGAAGTCCTTTCTTGGATACAAAGGAAAACGCCTCTACATCAAAAAATAAAATAAAAATGAATTAGTGTATAAAAGACGATTACATCACTATTAATCCCACTGTAAACAATCCGGGCGTTGTAAAGATCACAAATTTTAGAAACGAAACCAAGAAAATTCCTAGACGATTTAGGATGAACTAGCCATTTCAATCTCATACTTTTTCATAATTGTGGTGGAATCTTTGTAACTAGCAGTCTCAAAGGTTCCTCCAGTTCTTGTTGAATCCCCACTGCTTTCCATATTGACACAGATAAAGCTACTCCAGAAGAGACCAGATGCTGAAACGGGTTTGGAGGCGCCATAACTTCAGCTCCTCCCTCCAGAATTTTCACCACGCTGCTCATGGAAGGTCTTGCGTCGGGCAAGTATTGAACGCACCATAGAGCAACCATGAACATTATCTTTGCCTTCTCTCTGTCTTCCTCTTTGATGCCGCAGTCTACTATTATCTCACCTATTTCTCCACTTTCAAACTTCTCCCAAACCTGTTTTGGGAACCACTGTTAGCTCTCATTCATGTTTATATCCAGATTCCTCTTCCTTCCCGCAATTTCAAACAACATTATACCAAAGCTGTAAACATCGCATTTGTAGGTTACTGGAAATGGCATCCACATCTCCGGTGCGGCGTAACCGGGTGTCCCCTTACCTCCAGTCATGGTGACATGAGTTCTATCCCTATTATAAAGCTTAGCCAATCCGAAATCCGCAACCTTGGGAGAGAAATTCGAGTCTAGAAGAACATTACCGGGTTTTATGTCACAGTGAATTATCCTCTGTGGGCAGTCCTCGTGCAAATATGCTAGTCCCTTTGCTGTCCCGATTGCGATCTCATACAACTTCTCCCACTCAATACTGCAGTTCTTGTCAAACAAAATTGTGTCGAGGGATCCGTCTTCCATGTACTCATATACAAGTGCTTTCATCTTGGCATCAAAGCAAAATCCATAGAGTCTGACGAGATTCTTATGGTAAGTTCTACCAATTGTGCTCACTTCTGCCATGAATTGTTCTTTTACAATCTCGCTCGCACTTTTGTTGAGTACCTTAACAGCCAGTCGCACACCGTTGGTAAACTTTCCTTTGTAGACTACTCCAAAGCCACCTGAACCCAATTTCTTAGAGTAATTCCAAGTGAAGTCTTGTAGTTGCTGAGGGGAAAACCGTATCGGTTTCTCTCTTGCCATGTCGCTGAAAAACCTCTCCATTGTTTCCGCATCGACCCCCACATCTGGTTGCAGCCCTGGTAAGGAGGCCTGATGACCCACAGTTGGTTTTTCTGACTTCTCTTCGTGGCGCTTGCAAACTGCATAAATATATAAAAAGATCCAAATTCCTGCAAAACAGGAATCATGTGAAGTCTTGCCTAGAAATTCAAATATTATCTTTTTCATTGAAATTATGATTCAACAACAGTAATAGCTTACCACAGAGAGTACCAATAATAATCCAAGGCGTTTCTACTTTGGTAGACATTTTGGCGCGGTTGGAGGACGGGGAAGTCTGAAAGATAGAGAAGAAAGATGGATTGGAAATAATTGGGATGAAGGAGGTCCACTAATTGTTCATTCTGATGTGGACTTCTTGCATCGACTCCGAATTCAGCTCTCTCATCTCGGTCAATCCCTTCCAACTTACGTTTCATCTGCAACTTACAAAAAGCAGATCAAAAAAATTGAGTAGAACTTTGTTGACGGACATCTATCATCAAAGTTGATGTCGGATATTTGGCCCATCCTAATTCCTAGATAGACCTACATAGAAGATGAATCAATGGCTGATTTTTGGTGAGGATGATAGATCACCCCAACAAAAAATCAGCCCATTCTGAAATTTCAAGTTACACGGAAAACATAGACTGTCCATAATTCTTCAACTTCTAAATCAGTCTATGAATATCAGAATGATTTGAATTTTTGTGAGGATAATCTCCACCCCACCCCCCATCCCGACCCTTAAAACAAATCCAATCGAACGCTTAGAAATCACTAATCAATAATACCACTTAATATCCGAAGTCCTGCAAAACTAGAATCTTGAGAACTCTTGCCCAAGGAATTTAAATATTATTATTTCATTGAAACTATGATTCAACAACAGTAATAGCTTACCAAAGAGAGTACCGTAGAAAACTTTAACAAACGTGGGCATATCTTTGATAAACTTGGCGAACTGGGAGCCTGAATCATTCTGGGTCCCAGTGGAAGACATTTTAGCGCAGTTGGAGGACGGAGGGTGTTCAACTCTTCTAACAGTGATTAATAAAAAAAAAAAAAGGAGATTAATTTGGTGCGATTGGAGGGAGAAGTACTCAGAAATGTCTCGACCATCTTCTTAATGTTTCGATCTTTTTTTAACTTTGAAGAGGTCACCAAGAATTCAAGAGGAAAGCTAAAGTTGATGGCCATGCCAAAGTTATTTCTCTATAAGAGAAAAGGACTGGTCTGTTAAATTGATCAACACCGACATTAATTATCGGATAGAAAGATGAGAAGAAAAATCAGTTTCGAGTCAGTCATTGGAGTACTCGGTTTAGCATAAGTAGTAGAGCATTAGTGTTGATTAAAGTTCGTGGGAGGCAGCATGGTGAAGTCGAAAAACTTCAGCCACTGAAAAATGCAAATTTAAAATGATTTTAGGTTCAAAAAAATGGAGTCAAACAAAGGCCATGTCAAAGGATCAATAAGTGAGGACTTCGAGTTTAATATTTTTTGTCCAAAACTATGCACTGATAACCATATACACCTACGATGTAATATTTTTTTTTTTTTTATAGATAAACTGAATTTTATTAAAAAGAAGCTAAGAGGACAAGATGGCCTCCCAAGCAAAAGAGAGCAAAACAACAAGAAAAAATAACAAAACAGCAAGAACACCACTACCCAACGGGCAAGGAAAAACCAAAGGAAGAAAACAAAGGATAGACAATCCCTCCCTACCCTCCCATAAAAACAAGCACAGCTCCTTTACTCACGATAAATCAAGGAGTCCCACTTAAAAACCATCTCTTCAAAGAAAATACCTCTCCCCTCCCTGTACAACTTGACCCAAAGAAAAATGAAACCTTTGATCTCTAAACTCAATGCTTCTGACGACATACTTCTCCCCTCAAAGACCCTATTGTTGTGCTCTTTCCAAATGCCCCAGATCATTGCAAGCGGAGTCAAAGCCCAAAGTCTTTTACCAAGACCACTGAAACCTTTACACTCCCACGAGAAAAGAAACTCCTTGATTGGGTATAGTAATAATGTAATATTACCCAATGTTTATCATACCCAGACCAGTTAAGGGACCGGTCCACTAGGTCACCGGTTCAACCACCGGGTTGACCGGCAAATCTTCAGGGCCCGCCGGGTCAACCTGCCACATGGAAATCTTCAGGGGCCACTGACCCATGAATGTTTTGTCCACCCTTTGGTGGACCAGCCCAGGTCATCAGTTCAACCTGTTTCTAGGTCAACTAGGTCACTGGTTCAACCGATTGGGTCGAGCGGGTTACAAGAATGTGAATGGTTTTCTCACATTACACGACCCAACCCAATTTTGTGACCAGGTCACCGGTTCAACCGGCCAGGCTGGGCCGGGTTTAAAAACATTGATATTACCTAACACTAATAATTTCCAGGTATTTCACATTTATCAAAAATCTATATATATTCTTCGGATTGTTTAATAGTTCTTTTTTTTTCCTTTTGATGTTTTGGAAACACTAGTTTTAATCATATTTTCAGAAAATGAGATTTTTTTTTTCAAAAATAAGTGCTTTAAACGGGGAATTTGCTAAGAGTGGCAGCACGTGATTACAAAATATAAGGGATTGCTATGGTGTGTGTATGAGGGCACCAAGTTTGTTGCATATTTATGGATGTTTTCTTGGTTAAATAACATAATGTCAGAGGTTCACATATTTACGTGGTATGGACCATGGTTTAAAACAACGCTGTTTTAACTAATTTAATGGCCGTTAAAATAGTAACTCCCAAAGCCCATTACATTATGAACCGTTTAGACACTTAGAAAAGGGTCACTCTACGGGCACCCACATCATTTGGCTAGGCAGCCACAATAGACCAAAATACCCCCAACCCCTTCTACTTCGCGTGTCTCTTTCTCTCTCTTTGGCTTTTAGCCCCCACAGCGCTGAACTGTCGTAGGGACTATGTAGCCCACGGCCAGGATAGTCCCTACGGCAGTTCAGCGCCGTGGGGGATAAAAGCCAGAGAGGGGGGGTTGCAGGTTGGGTGGTGTGGGTGCCCAAACGAAGGAGGAAGGGTTGGGGTATTTTAGTCCACGTGGGTACGGAGGAGGAAGGGTTGGGGTATTTTAGTCCACTTGGGGTGCCCAGCTGAAAGACGTGGGCGCCCGTAGAGCGACCCCTTAAAAAATACAGAAAATTTTCGAAAGGAACCCAAGTTTAATGGTATTTTTCAAAAAGAATCGTATTTTTAAAAATTTGTCAAAACAAACCTAGGACGCCGAAGTGTTCGGCGTATCTTCACAAAAGAAAGAAAATTACAATTTTGCCCTCGCCATTCGCGAAACTGTACGGTGAGGGTTATTAACTGTCGCCGAACAATATGGCGAATGGCGAAGGCAAAACTGTTTTATATGCGAAAGCAGCATTATTGACCGCATGGATGTTTATCCCACCCCTCGGCGGATATACAGACCAAAAATCACCTTGATTGATAATCTATGACCATTAGATTTTAACACTTTTTAGCACTTTTTGAGGCGCTCTTATAGCCGTTGGATGCAACCATTTTTTGAGTACTAAAACCAATGGCTAAAAATCATTAAACAAGCTGATTTTTTGTATGAATGTCTATTAAGGGGTGGGATAAACATCCATGCGGTCAGTGCCCCCAGATGGCAGTGGTGACTACCAAAAATGCCGCTCCAGCATATGAAAAGATCCCAGGTATACCTTGTTACATCATGACCCAAATGAAAAGATCATAGGCGTATTCAATTACAAACCACCAAACCGTATGGCGATCTGTAAATTGTAACGCCGTACGGTTAGACGATTTTCTAAGTGATACGCCAAACCGTTTGGCGTATCTTTTTGCACTGTCGTAACTACAGCCACGTTGATAATTTAATAAGGACAATTTTGGTATTTTGAACTTTCGTAAGAGTCCGTCTAACGGTTCGGCGTTCTAGGTTTGTTTTGACAAATTTTCAAAAATACGGTTCTTTTCGGAAAATACCCTGAAACTTGGGTTCGTTTTCGAAAATTTTCCGTAAAAAATAACACTGTATTTTGTGAAAAAACGGCCGTAATTTCCGTTTTTTTTTCGTCTTTTCATTGATTCATCTTCCACGTGGGTACGCCAAAATGGGTGTCAAAAATGGGGGTGGAAATAGTTCATCCTTTTGTGAGTTTCACACTCCACGAACAAACACTCTCTTCTTCCTTCCAGAAACAAACGAATCTAAGATCCGTAACTCTCAGTTCAGATCTTGAACGATTGATAGATAGATATATAGAGAGAGAGAGATAGATAGATAGATAGATAGATAGAAAGTTCGTATGGCGGGTGGGGTCCGAGGTAGTCGATCGATCACTGGAGGAGGAGGAGGAAGCCTTCGGAACTTCTTCTCGTACAGGATCTTCGTCTCCGCTATGTTCAGCCTTCTCTTCCTCGCCACTCTCTCCGTTCTCTTCACCACCACCATCTCAACCACCAACTGTGACCATGATCCTGTAAGTATCACCCGTACCGCTCTCATTTACAGCTTTCCATCCCATAGTAATTAAATTGATTTAAATTTCAATCCAAACAGAGACTCCCGACTACAGGGGGTCCTCCGGTCCACGCCTACGTCCACCGGACGTTTCTAGCCCTAAAATCCGATCCACTCAAGACCCGACTGGACCTGATACATAAACAGGCAAACGACCATATTGCCCTTGTCAATGCTTACGCGGCTTACTCTCGGAAACTCAAGCTTGAGAACTCCAAGCAGCTTCGAGTCTTCGAGGATCTGGTGCGTAATTTCTCTGATCTCACCTCTCGACCTTCGTATCGGGCTTCGTTGTTCGATACGGAGGGATCGGTTGATGAGGATGTGCTTCGACAATTCGAGAAGGAGGTCAAGGATAGGGTTAAGACCGCTCGTCTGTTGATTGTCGAGGCGAAGGAGTCCTTCGATAATCAGCTCAAGATCCAGAAGCTCAAGGACACCATTTTCGCTGTTAATGAGCAACTCAATAAGGCGAAGAAGCAAGGCGCGTTTTCGAGCTTAATTGCGGCGAAATCGATCCCCAAGAGCCTGCATTGTCTCGCAATGAGGCTTGTCGAGGAGCAAATTGCCCATCCGGAGAAGTATGTGGATAATGTGCCCAAGCCGGAATTTGAGGACCCGAATCTTTACCACTATGCGATCTTCTCAGATAATGTGATTGCTGCGTCCGTGGTGGTGAATTCCGCGGTTAAGAATGCGGAAGAGCCATCAAAGCATGTTTTCCATGTTGCAACCGATAGGATGAATCTCGCCGCAATGCAGGTCTGGTTCAAGATGCGGCCGGCTGAGGGGGATGCTCATGTTGAGGTGAAGGCTGTCGAGGACTATGAATTTTTGAATTCCTCTTATGTGCCAGTTCTCCGGCAGCTTGAGTCGGCAAATTTGCAAAAGTTTTACTTTGAGAATCGGGCTGAAAATGCAACTAAGGATGCGAATAATATGAAATTTAGGAACCCCAAGTACCTGTCTATGTTGAACCACCTTCGGTTTTATCTCCCCGAAATGTACCCGAAGCTGCATCGGATCCTTTTCTTGGACGATGATGTGGTGGTGCAGCGGGATTTAACCGGATTATGGAAGATTGACATGGATGGAAAGGTGAATGGAGCTGTTGAGACCTGCTTTGGATCATTCCATCGTTATGCCCAGTACATGAACTTCTCTCACCCCCTAATCAGAGAGAAGTTTAACCCCAAAGCTTGCGCATGGGCATACGGGATGAATTTCTTCGATCTTGATGCTTGGAGACGAGAGCAGTGCACGGAACAGTACCATTACTGGCAGAACCTGGTACTATCTCCCTTCCTTCAGATTGAATTCATTTGCTTCTCTAATTCACTGTTTATTCTTAACTATAACTGTTGAATTGAGTCTTGAAAGTTGATTTTTCTGGCTAGAACGAGAACCGTACTTTATGGAAATTGGGGACGCTGCCACCGGGGCTGATCACGTTCTACTCAACAACAAAGCCACTGGACAAATCATGGCATGTGCTTGGGCTTGGGTACAATCCAAGCATAAGCATGGATGAGATCAACAATGCTGCAGTCATACATTACAATGGGAACATGAAGCCATGGCTTGACATTGCCATGAACCAGTTCCGGCCCCTCTGGACCAAATACGTTGACTATGAGATGGAGTTTGTGCAGATGTGCAATTTTGGCCTCTAGATTTATACCACTTTTCATTAGAGGAGTTTGAACCCAAATAGTTGCAGACATAGTTCCTTGGGTTTACTCCGTCTTTCTTGGGAATATTTGTTGGCTCATCCTTAGTTACAACTTTTGGAGCGAAGCTCAGCTATATTTTCTTTATTCATTGAAGTGTAGATGTTACATATCATCAAGTCTTCAATTATAGTTTCTTTGTACCTCAAACACTTAGTTCAATTGATATGGAACCAATTTGTATGCTGCTATGATCTTCTCTACCAATATATTTTAGTGACTGGAAATAAAAGAATGTGGTGAGATTACTGGCAGATGCATGCTACTTGCATTCAACATGCTTGCCTTACTCCTCTCGGCATTTTCTAAGTTTAGTGTGTAAAGGCTTCTTCATCTCTATTTATATTTGGACTACCCTGGTTCGTTGTTTCACTATAACTAAAACCCGTTTTGATAACAATATACGCATAAATTTTTGAAATATTTCTGGGGTAGCAGCCTTCTTATCGTGCTTTTGCCCATGGGTTTGAAAATTGGCTTTTGCCTGTTGCAGAGTCATACAATCGTATGCTCTGGGGATCACTCCTGCTTCAGACATTCATGAGTGTTAGACACTTTGTATCCTAAATAGCTGCTTAATTTCTACTTTTCTGTTCTCACGTCTGGTAACCAAGGCCTCTTGTCTTGTTAATACCTGTCTCCATTTCGCTTTATGGCTATTAGTTGCATGAAGTGAAAGTAGGAGATGGATTTGCATGCAGAAGTAGGAAACCAGCAATCTCTAAGAGTTCTGGGAAGCAGGAGCATAGGAAGCGGCTGCATGAAATTTTAGAAAAGAATTTCAACTATGTACTTGCATTTTAAGAACCTTTTTTTTCGATAATTGCATTTTAAGAACCTTTTTTTTTTCTATAATTGCATTTTAAGAACATAGAGAACTTATCCTAAGTAGTTATCTCGAGAATGGTAAAAACTACAAAACTACAATCTTATGCAATCTATCAAGTGTGATATTGGTGGAATGATGATAGTGATGGGGGTAGGAGGTTAAGAAGTTGTAGCAGGAGCAGCAGCGTGGGTTGAAGATTCTTGCAACTAATGTAGTTTTGTAGGAGAAGATATGCTGTACTTGAGCATGTGTATTGATTAGTGAGATAAGACTTTTAGTTGGTTGAAATTTTCAATTTTGCATGGTACTCTTTCATGTAGTTGCATGCTCCCTGATTTCGAGAACCTAACTTGATGGAATGCCTACTTTGGAATGGAGAGATTCGTACAAAATGTTCAAGCAGAACCTCGACATCAGTTATTTGGGTATTGCTTTTAAGTCTTTAACTGAATCAATCTGTTTGCCAGCAACTGAACATGGAGGCTAACTATTTCCTATGGGTGGCATTTTCTTTGTTACAGTTGGAGATTTTTGTATGAGTCAGCAGATGGACATCTTCATCTCAGACGAGTTGGGATCACTTGTTCGCTTGATATATATCTTCATCTCAGATAAGGGGGGATCACGAGTTCAATACCAGCTTAATTACTAAAAAGAAAAATCCCATTTGCCATTTCTTTATTTTATTCCCTGTTAAGTGATTCATGTATATTTTATAGGATTATAAATGATCTAATAATGATGCTAGGACACGCTACTCACGAGCCATATTACTGTTTGAAGAGTTTTGGAGGTGGCTTATTTGCATAAATGCCAGTATCTGTGTATTATTGCGTCCATTTTGGAGTTCTTATGTGCAAAAAGTAATTTTTTTCTCCATATATTCTACAAATGCATGGTCCTGGTGGGAAGCCTTGTCTTCATCTCTCTTATCTTCTATATCTAGCAATGCAAAATGATAAATTACATTCCAGCTCTTGGCGATCTTCAACAATTTCTAGTCATCCCTGAAGGATTCTTTAATTTTCTGCACACACAAACTAGAGGACGAGACTTGAATTCCAGCTTTCTTATAAAAAGGAAATAAAGATTGAAGGTTTTACTGTTGCATCATAAGGATGTAGTATCCTTATTTTAGTATATTGACTTGAGATGGGGGGACGATGTTAACCATTTGTTTCAATTTAAGATAGTCAGTTCTTTTTCTTGTTAATTTGTTCTAGTTTGTATTTGTTGCCATTGTTTTTTATGACCTTTGTATCCATTGTCAGACCGAAAACTCTCTCTGTTTTTGAAGAATAAGTTCCACGCTAGTCTGAATTGTACATTTTCGTATTATTTCTCGAATGATGAAGATTCATGAGCCAGATAAGTTCATGGGTAGTTGTATTTATCCATCAGGAGTTCAGGACCCTATGTGTACAGGTGTGTGGGTGTATCTGTGGTTCAGCATTGAAGCAAGTGTTGGGGGATTGAGCCCATAACTCTATTTGACAGTGCTCTGTGCCACAACTGTGGGGTTGCAGATTCTATCCCAGCTTACCTCCCAAATTAATGAAGCCAAAATCTGTTGGGAATATCTTGAGACAAATTTTGTTAATGATTGATCTAGAAGATGGTGATTAAATAGCTGTTAGTCTATATCTAATAATAGCAATATTTCTCTTTTTCACACTATATATATATATATATTGGTTCGCCTAACCTAAGAAGTCACTACTAATTGCTGTCCGCCTACTTGACTCTTCTTGGATCTTCGAATCTTAGTTAGATATTTTTAATACACTAGTATATATATATATATAGTGCTCTCTTGCTTTGTACAGAATTTATCTGATCAGAATCATATCTATAGTTAGCACTATCTGCTCCGAATTATCACTATTGACATGTCTACAATTTTCCAGTTTCGTTAATTCCCGGAGCTAGGACTGTTGGAATCAATAATTAGGCCCACCAATATTTCATAAGCTCGATTGGTTTCTCTCTCTCTGCATACTAGGAGCTTTGGGAACCTTTCAAGGAGCAGTTATATGGGATTGCCTACAGTTCCACATTTATTTACTTGATTGAATCACTTTCTAAAGTGATAAATTTCTTCAAACTGAACCTAATAGACAACTGTTTAATGTCTATGGCAATGGTATGAGCTTCTATTTTGAATTTCTCTAAATTTTAAATACATGTTCTCCTTATATCAGTTTCCTTATGAAGTGATTATTAGAAATGAATCAATGACTGTAGATCCTCTAATAGAGCTATTTACCATTAAGAATATATTCATAAGATATGGTTGTGAGTTAGGGAATCTGACTGTGACCAAGGAGAGATAACGAGATTCGTCCAGGAGCCATACTGATATTTTTTATTTTTTATCTTTGGTAAGTAAGCTGAGGTTTGGCGGGACCCCTACGAGCTACTGTAAACAAAAAAAATTCAAGCTTATACATTTAGACACTACCTAATATCTCCTGCAATGAAAAGGGAGAGATCACTAGGCAATTGATCAGGAAACGAGATGATCTCAGTTTCAGCTAAAAAATCATCCGCTCTGTTAGCTTCTCTCCATATATAGTGCACCTCTCAATTCTCAGATCTTTTAAGAGGAACATCATACCCTCAGATGGTTGTCTGAGCTTTCAAAGGACATCCAATCTTCCATATACACTGTGCTGCTAACGATGAGTCTGTGCTTATAAGAATTCTCATTTTGTCTTGTTTTCCAAATAGGTATCCCCTGCATTTCAACAACAGAGACAGATCTGCAAAGACTCTCAGCTGCAAGCATCTTGATACTAAAGTCAAGATCATTTCTGAAACATCATTTCCAAACTTGCCTGATGAGGCTTGTGGTAGATTAAGCAGGAAACATCACTTACAAGCTTGCCTAGTACGATGGAACCACACAAACTTGGGGCTGAAGATATTGTGCAAGGACAAGAGAAATAGTGTTTTCAAGAACGTTAAGAGCTTGCCCTGCATCGAGTTTATTAGAAAAGGAAATCCTTCGCTAGGTAAGATCTAGATAAATCCATTAGTTGTCACAACTGCTTTCTCCAGTAATACAAAAAATTTGGTATCGTGCCTGTAGATGATGGAAGGGTTAACTTCTGCAGAGGTATTGGACCATATCCTCTAATGCAGTTTAATAGTCAGGAAAAAATTATCCCCGGAAATGTGTTGGGTCATTTATAAAGTGGCAACCCTATGAACCTGTCCAACCTCTGATAGTGAAGTGCACCCTCATAAAACTGAATTCCCCTTCATGCTGTCATGTATGTTATATACACTAATATGTTGCAACATGTTTTTGCGTTAAATACCAAATAATTTAACAGGGTTCGCATTGTTACCGTTATGATGGCATTAGAGCATCTTCAGCAGCTATCCATAGCTATTTCCATGTTTGGCTAACAATCACCCTTTTTAACCGATGAGGACTTTAACAAAAAAAAAGCTCTGAGGATCCCCTTTTTCTGACCCTCTCGGTGTTTGCGCGCTCGGCTGTGGATTTCATAAATCCAACAGTGGTTGTCAGTGCCGCAAAAAAAGTGAAAAAAGTGATGCCAGCTTGGCGATGACAACCACCGGTGGATTCTTGGAATCCAACGGCCGAGCACACGACCATGAGACTGGTCAGAAAAAAGGAGGTCCCCTGAGCCCGACCATTCTTTTGAATGGCCGGAAAGCTGGTCCAGTTGGTCAAAGTATGGGAGTTTACAGATTTATAAACAGCAGCTCTCCTTTAAGTGCCCAAAGGAATGATGAAGATCAGGAAGGATAAGTAAATTTACACTACCTTGGGATGGGACCATTCAATGGGTCCCATGTAGTAAATCTCAATGGTCAAAAAGGCCAATATGATCAGACAATTGCAAATGATGGATTAGATAAGTGTGATCATCGGATATAGTTGATTTCTTGACCTACTAGAGTGCTCAGATTACTTGATAATCAAAACCTTAATATCTATGTACCCCCGCCTATGAAATCTCCTAATCAACTTTTTTTAATCAACTGATCCATGTACTAATAATCCAAGCTGTCATTTTACTTCTAGAATCTTTTTCAAATTTTCTAAAGATCCGATGGTTAGAATCATCTGATCCAGGTCTCTCCTACACACGATCCATCAAATTGTTGGACCAATTGGTATGATATTGAGCAATGGTCCAACCAAGAGGACAGCCCACCAATCAAAACTCCCAAATCAATGAATGGGTGGGGCCATATGCACTATAATATGGTGGATTACATATTTACATGATGCAACTAATTGCATTATATATTCATTATTCATTCCCTCCAAAAACAAAACAAATACTGATCCAGAATTCCAGATAGGCTCGTTTCTCACTAAAACATGGCTCTGGTGGCACCTTCACTCTCCCACCACCACCACCACCACCACCGCCACCACCAACTGTATCTTCATAAACCCCATAACAGACTAAACCCCAAGAACACTCAGCAATCACTCTCCCTGCCAAAAGCCTCATGCTCTCTTTCAACTCAAACTCACCACAGATACTCTGCAACTCCAACCAATACCTCAGGCTATCAACTATCATTGTCTGAAAAGATAAACAAGCTCTGCGAATCCGGAAACCTGAACGAAGCATTACTCCTTCTACAAGGAGACCCCAACAATGCCATCGTCACCGATTCAGCACAGCTTGCTGATGCAATTAGTGCCCTGTTACAGGCTTGTGGCCGAAGAAAGGATATCGAGATTGGTCGTAAAGTTCACGAATTGGTATCAAAATGGACCCAATTCAGCAATGACTTTGTTCTCAATACCCGTCTCATCACAATGTACGCCATGTGTGGATCTCCCTCAGACTCTCGCTTTGTTTTCGATCAATTACAGTGGAGGAATTTGTTCCAATGGAATGCGCTTATTAGCGGGTATACCCGGAATGAGCTTTGGGATGATGCGGTTTCTGTGTTCTGTGAATTGCTTTCGGTAACGGACCTTAGACCAGATAATTTTACCTTACCATGTGTTATTAAGGCTTGCGCTGGGATCTGTTGTTTGGAATTGGGACAGACTGTACATGGCATGGCGATGAAGATGGAATTGGATTCGGATGTGTTTGTGGGTAATTCATTGATTGCCATGTATGGGAAGTGTGGGTTTGCTGTGGAAGCAGTTAAAGTGTTTGAGAGTATGCCTGACAGGAATTTGGTTTCTTGGAACTCTATGATTTGTGGGTTTTCGGAGAATGGGTTTTCGGAAGATGGTTTTAATGCGTTTAGGGCAATGTTGGCAGGTGAGGAAGGTTTGACACCGGATGTTGCAACTCTGGTGACAATATTACCAGTTTGTGCTGGGGAAGGAGAGGTGGAAATGGGAAGGGTGGTTCATGGGTTGGCTGTGAGATTGGGGTTGAATCAGGAGCTAATGGTGAACAATGCCTTGGTCGACATGTATGTGAAATGTGGTTGCATATCAGATGCTCAGATCCTATTTGATATGAACGTTGAAAGGAATGTAGTTTCTTGGAATGCCATGATTGGTGGGTATTCAAGAGAAGGAGATGTTTGTGAAACATTTAATCTTCTACGCCAAATGCAATTGAAGGGGGACACAATGAAGGCAAATGTGATCACCATCTTGAATGTCTTAGCTGCTTGCTTAGGGCAGTCCGAACTACGGAGCTTGAAAGAGCTTCATGGCTACTCATTCAGAAATGGGTTTCAATATGATGATTTGGTAGCCAATGCTTTCGTTGCGGCCTATGCAAAATGTGGATCATTAAGCTCTGCGAACAATGTCTTTTGCAGCATGGAGAGCGAGACGGTGAGCTCTTGGAATGCACTCATTGGTGGGTACGCGCAAAACGGAGATCCAAGAAATGCAGTAGACTTATTCCTCCAAATGACAGCTTTGGATCTGGAGCCTGATTGGTTTAGCATTGGTAGCCTACTTTTAGCTTGCGCCCACCTGAAATCATTGAGGGCTGGTAAATCAATTCATGGTTTTGTGCTAAGAAATGGATTGGAAATGGATTCATTCATCGGAATTTCACTGCTTTCACTTTACATTCGATGTGGGAAACCTTTGTATGCACGGGTATTTTTTGATCGGATGGAGGAAAGAAATCTGGTATCTTGGAATGCAATGATTTCTGGGTACTCCCAGAATGGACTCCCAGAGAATGCTCTCGATCTCTTTCTCCAAATGCAACAGGATGAAATTCAACCTTCTGAGATAGTGATAATGAGCGTGTTCAATGCTTGTGCACAGTTATCATCTTTGCGTCTCGGAAAAGAGGCCCACTGCTTCGCTTTAAAAGCAGACCTTACTGAAGATGCATTTGTGAGTAGTTCGATCATAGACATGTACGCAAAAAGTGGTTGCATTGAGCAATCTCGCCGGGTCTTTGACAGGTTAAAGGAGAAAGACGTGGTTTCATGGACAGTGATGATTACAGGATATGGAATTCATGGATGTGGAGAAGAGGCTATAGAGCTGTTTGATAGGATGCAGGAAGAAGGCTTGAAGCCTGACAGTTTTACTTTCATTGGTATTCTAATGGCATGTAGCCATGCAGGGCTGGTTGAGGAGGGTCTGAAGTACTTTTCTGGGATGTCGAGGGAGCATGGGATAGAGCCGAAATTAGAGCATTACGCATGTATGGTGGACATGCTGGGTCGGGCTGGACACTTGGACCATGCAGCAAGTCTTGTGGAGGAGATGCCAGAGAAACCTGATGCTGGAATTTGGGGTGCATTGCTCAGTGCTTGTAGAATTCATGGTGATGTGGCTCTGGGGGAAAAAGTTTCTAAGAAACTGCTAGAATTGGAGCCCAACAAAGCGGAGAACTATGTGTTAGTCTCAAATTTGTTTGCGGGAGCAGGGAGGTGGGACGATGTAAGAAGGGTGAGAGGAAGTATGAAGCAGATGGACCTGAGAAAGGATGCTGGGTGTAGTTGGATTGAAGTTGGAGGGAAGGTTTATAACTTTGTGGTAGGTGATGACGCACTCCCCGAGTCCGAAGAGATACGCAGAACGTGGAGATCATTAGAGGAGAAGATAGGTGGAATTGGATATGTACCTGATACAGGTTTGGTGCTACATGAGTTGGATGAAGAGGAGAAGGCAGATATATTACGTGGGCACAGCGAGAAACTCGCAATTGCTTTTGGGCTGTTGAAGACGACCAAAGGTGCAACAGTGAGGATTTGTAAGAACCTTCGCATTTGTGGGGATTGTCACAATGCAGCCAAGTTGGTGTCTAAGGTGGTGCAGAGGGAGATAGTTGTGAGAGACAACAAACGCTTCCACCATTTCAGAGATGGGTTGTGTTCTTGTGGAGATTATTGGTAGGTAAAGAAAGCAGAATGAGCATCTGACGTTGTACGCTTGAAAGGCTGCAGCAATCCAGGTAGAAGAGTCATTCTACGATACAGAAGTCCCTTAAAAGTGCCACGTGGAATATTTTCTGGGTCCACTGACCCATGAATGTTTAGCCTACACCTTGTTGGACCTACACACCAAAAATCAGCTGTGATTGGTGATTTCTAGCCATGATTTGGGTACTTGTACATCATGGGCTTCATAAACAGGCTTTTGGGTTGGTTCCATGCCCATGTTGAAAAAGTGCTCAAATCTAACCACTAAAAATCATCAAACACGCTGATTTTTGGTCTGTAGATCCACCAATTTCTATATCAAACTTTTGATACATAATTATGTATCATAGATTTTTTTGCGGGTAGAATGGGAAAAACTTGTCTACAAATGTTGCCGGAAGGAATACAACATAGTGGGAAAGAGTTTTGGGCCACTGACCCTATGATGTTTGGCCCATCCCTTGGTGGACCTACACACCAAAACTCAGCCTGCTTGGTATTTGTAGCAATTGGACTTGAATGACTTTCATTATAGGGTTAGAACCATTCATGGGCATAATCTTGAATGGACTTGAATGATTTTCATTTGAGGCTTGGAACCATTCATGGGCATGTTCTTGAATGGGCTGAAATCACCAATCATACTGATTTTTGGTGTGTAGTGTTGTAATAAAAGAATAAAGAACACGAAGATGCAAACACACCACACAGAGATTTACGTGTTCTCTCAAGATCGAGGTATGTCCACGGACTCACACCCATTCCACTATGCTGTGAGGCAAAAGAAAAAAAAAACTCACAATACAATAATAATCTCACCAAAACCAAGGTGTATATAACCCCAAGAGGAAACTAGGGTTTGTGTATCTCTATGTAAAAGTACAAAAACACCCTTAAAAAAATGGGATGTAGAATTAAGTTGTCAGGCATTCATCATCTGGGACAAGTTATCACTCCTTGTTCATTGCCTCTTGATTATTTACGTCGGCAAATCTGCGTGTCGGTTTTATGGAGTTTTTGGTGTATTTTTACTCATTTTCCTAAGTTGGACTTTATAAAGTCCGAATGGAATTTTTGGATGGAAACCACCCTGGTTTCTCTTGTGAAATTGTAGTTTCATATTGGAAAGGGAGTAGACATCCCCATTGGTTGGATTTCGCCACCAACGGTGGACCCCTTAGAGCATCAATCTGGGGCATGACACACATGCACATGCACGCTCATGAGTGCTGTGCTGAGCGAGTCACGCAAGCGGGATGAGGAGGATGCTTCTGGTCGATTGTATTACAGAATGTAACATTATTTTTTTCTTTTTAAGGCCAACACAGAGATTTACATGGTTTTCTCAAAATCAAGGTACATCCATGGACTTACATTTCAACAAAAGAAAACTGAATACAATCATGATCATCTCACGAAAAACTGAGGTAGGTATATATAACCCCCAAGATGAAACTAGGATTTCTGTATCTCTATGTAAAAATACAAAAGTGCCCTGAAAAAAAAAAAAACTCTAGAAAACATAAGAAGATGTTGTTGATCTATTAACAGTGTAGGTCTAAGGGGAAGCATTCGAATGTTCACGGAATGGGAAGACATTAAGGCAGATGTTGATCTGTTCACGATCTAGGACCGACAGGAGGCATTGAAGTGTTATATAGCTGACATGGTTTCAACCAAGGTTTAAAGGAGGCCGTTTTAACGGTTAAATGGACTGGGGGCGTTACCGTTTAAACGGCCGTTAAAACGGATTGAAACGGCCAGGGGCAAAAATGGAAAAAATTGAAAATTTGGGATAAAAATGGAATTAAACGGATTTTAATGGAAAAAATGGTGCTGAAATTCAAATTTTGAAATTTGAAAATTTTAAAAAAATGGAATTTAACGGATTTAATGGCCATTTTTTCACAAAATTTTTCAGAATTAATTTAACAGCCGTTTTATTCAAAAACGATAAAATGTGTTCAAACGGTTTTAACGAAAATGGGCTTGGGGTGTTACCATTTAAACGGCTGTTAAAACTGTTTAAACGGCCGTTTTTAAAACCATGGTTTCAACCTCCGCTTCCTGAAGCGTGTGGGGTGGTGGGGGGAATCGAACTAAGAACCTCAGCTTTATGAGGCGTGATCCTGGCCATCTCACCAACCCCCTCGTCGGTTAATAGTCATCTGTTATGCATACCCCAATCCTTCAAATAGTATCAGAGTTATTGTCAGTCCCTAGTCCAACAAAGTATGAGTTTGCAGACTTCACAATCTACAATCATGTCACACATCCCCGTTTTGGTAGGGTAGTGTAGTGTAGCCACCTCTATGTGGATAGTCTCGAGTTCAATCCCGTACCAGCTTAGATGTCCCCCCCTGTTGCAACCCGCCTAGGAATGACAGGCCCAGCAGTTAGATCCCCGGCGACTATCCAAAACGATCTACAATCATGTCCGAACATATATGCTCCTCCATAAAAAATGCTAATGCTTGTCCTGTATTATTGATGAGGCACGAACACATATATGCTCATCCTCACCTTGCACATGGTACACATGCTTGTCGATCCAGTCCGCGAACCACGTTTCTAATGGGATTCATCCATTTTAGTCTATTTTGTTTTTCTTTACCAATTTTGTGTTTGTTTCCTTGCATTTTAAATGTGAGAATTGAGAACCAGCTCATCTATCTGTGTATTGTTTTACTGCTAAAAACAACCAAACAAGAACTGGCTTAAGTAATCAAACAAACGATAAATTACCCACTCGACAAAAAATTCAGTTCACGCCAAAAATGTACTTCAACATGTGCGTTACGCACTCGTCTAGGCGTGTCATACCGTCCCGCTCTGCCGGATTGAATGTACACTCTTTAGGTTGTTATTTGGTGTACTTGAAATATTTTTCATTTCTAAAGAAAATGCTTTCCCATATAATTCTGCTTCACTCATTACTGAACCATAGATTTTCTTGGCAGAATGATTAAAATGGCCTCTAAAGTGCATTATTGATGTCATAGCTCCAGTGGTACTAATACTGCCTCAATGCCAGCCATTAGATTTGGGAATAACGACATCATTATACGCTATATCCAATGGTTGACATTAAGTTGGTATCATACTAAAGCACCATACAGAGCTATGACATCATTAGCCATATATTTACTGTATCGATATTAAACAATCTATCCTGCGATCATTATTCAACCAAATTAGCAGAACCCACTCGTTTTTTTTTCAATTATCGACCGAAATACCCTAATGAATGACAATAATACACACAATTTTGTTACGTCGAGAGGATATTTATGTCATTTTTAAGTATTTTGGTAACCAAAATACATTTTTTTGAAAATGAATAAACATATAACTGAATTATTCAGAAGGAAGAAGTGGGCCAAATCATGAACAAAAGTGGCGATGACACAAGACAAAGAAGGAGAATACAGAGAAACAAAGCTGTCCCCTTCAGTAATGGGGAACCCAAAGAGGCTGGGCAATCAACCTGGCACTCATTGCCGCACCAGACTTTGTATGGTTTTGGTGGTCCTTATGTGTGGTTTTGGTTTACGCTTCGTCTTGGCGCCCCATTTGGTTCTGATGATATTTTCAAAGAGTAGGGACTGTTTCTTTGGATATTTTAGTTTTGGACAATATTATCCTTTTAACTTTACAAGCACAATCTTAACGGCCATTACAACCGTTATAACGGCCATTATAGCTCAAATTTTATTTATTTTTTTAATTCATTTTTCAGCTAAAGGGTAAATATGTAACGGTACTTAAAATCATTATCACGGTCATTATTTTTTCGTCGTAATGGGCATCAATACATAGAGCGCGCGTTACCCACTAAAACTAATTCCAATCGTTAATTAACCACAACAATCGAGTTTGTCTCAAGGTAACAAATTAGTGTAACTATTTTGTAATTAATAAAAGGAAGCTTCTTAAATTGCATATCCTATATATCGACACGTACCCCCAACAAAAAACTTGATATATATCGCATTAGACCCCGTATATAAAGTAAGTTGGGGGTACCGTGTCGATAGGAGATGCGTTGGAGATCAAAATTTTACTCTTTTCATGACCTAATGGATTCAGGATGAGGATGATCATCAGTTAGGCATTGAGCATTGCCAGTACGACATTGTTGAATTTATGTTTGTGTCTTAAATTAAAATCCTCTAAAGAATTGGCCGAGTGGAAGAACTTGTGGTTCTTAAGCTAGCTAGGAGAATTTGGTTCCTCACCCATATGGAAATCCTAATAATGTATATATAATTATATGGTAGCTAGCTCACCGGGCGTGACACTCGTTCGATCAATCATGGAATGTGATCACTGGCGTTGTGATCCAATCAAGTATCGAAAACATCTTCGGCATTGGCAGCAATATGACAGTGTCATTGTACTTAGATACTGCTCGGCGGGCACTTAATGACGTGCTCAATCACTTATTTCAAAAAAAAAAAAAAACAACAACAACAAACCATCGATCGACACGAGGAAAGTTGAGTAGTAACACATTCGGGGTCGTCCGGGTCAACACATGGCAAGACACAAACGATACACATATCCCTCGAAAGCGATCCATATCGCAACAGCGACCACGGATGACGAAGATAATGGTTGTTAAGTTAATAATTGAGCAACACACCCTTCCTTAAACAACTTTATAATCCACATTGTAAGTGCATAATGACCTAATTTACAAGTACGTGAGCACAGAAAAACATGCGTGTAAGTTTTTATTACCCACCACCCCCATAAAACGACAAGATCATCAAAGATTAGAAAAACAACAGTTTTGTAAAACCCTAAACTTTACAAACTCATTAAATTAAGAACAAAGATTTAAAATTAAGTGGAAAGTTGCCGATGGATGATGATATGGTGTTAGATATGATGAGCTTATCCTCTCTCACCCAATCTCTTCACATCTCATGACCTCATCACATAGAAAAAAAGATTCAAGAGGAAAGTTGGGTTAGTGTTAGTGGCTGAAGTGGAGACAAAGCACACATGGTACAGCTGAGGGTACCACACCATCCTTGGAAATATTTATGATACCCATTTCTGTACAGAGATTTTGATACAGATCAGTCCCTCAACTTGACCGTGTGGCTCTCTTTTGGGCTTATAGGAACTTGGTGGACCTACACACCAAAAAAAATTGTGATTGGTGATTTCTAGTCATTTGATTTGAGCACTTTTTCACCATGGGCTTTGATTACCCCATAGGCCAGCCCATGATAAAAAAAAAAAAAGTGCTCAAATCCGATGGCTAGAAATTACCAATTACACTGATTTTTGGCTTGTGGCAAACATTCATGGGCCTGAAAGAGTGTACTACGTGGTAATTTGAGGGACTTCTAGCCATTGGATTTGAGCACTTTTTCATCATGGGTTTGGAATAAACCATGGGCCTTGTTCATGAAGTCTATGATAAAATAAAGTGCTCGAATCCGATGGCTAGAAATTACCAATTACATTGATTTTTGGTATGTAGGTCCAACTAGGCGTGTGCCTAACATTGATGGGGCTAGTGGGCCCGAAAGAGTGTACTACGTGGCAAATTGAGGGACTTCTTTATCAAAATTTTGATACGGAATTGTGTATCATAGAACAACTCTCCAATCCCATGATGGGAAGCTGAAAAGGGTCGAAAAGGAAAGAAAGAAAATGAGACAATGAGAGAGAGAGAGAGAGAGAATTGGCTCTTGGTTGAATGGACAGGTTGATCAATCGGACAGGGCTGTGGTGCACCCGGCACCCACGCGCGTCTGTTAGTGGGTCCCACTGTTATTATCTATCCTGCGCCCTTGTCTTCTTCTCTCTCTGTCTCTTTTCTTTGTTCGGTTCAAATGCGTAGCCGTTCAATCGAGTCCCCATCCGTACGTAACTCCGGCGTCATTTAAGGCCAATGTCGCTCTTCGCAAGAATGTCAATATTATTATGTACCCAAAATGCCCTTCTCATGAGGATTTTGATAATTGTTGAAAGTGGGATTGTGGGAATAGAATATGGAGGATAATATGGACAATTTCTCGTTTCGTTTTCTCTCATGGTGAGATATTGAAATTGAAATAACTGCTAAAAATGGATAAGATATGATAACAAAATCTAAGGTAATCTAATATTGGATAATTATTTCTCTCTCTTCTAATATCGTCTTGTGCTTTCACGTGTGCTCGTGTTTGTGCGTGTGGGTGCAGTGTGTTTGTGGGTGGGTAAGCTGCATTGAAATCATTACTCCTCCCTCCCAACAATGCTTACGTCTTACAAAACTGGGTCCATAATTCTGACTTCGACAAAATGCTTAGATCATGACCTCATCGCGTTCAATCTAAGTCCTCGGTTTTACCATGCAAGAGGGTATGAGATCTACCACTTAGTAGGTGCCCTGTGTTAATTTCTTGCAAATTATAAAAGTTTTAGATTTAATTTTGGATAAGACGAGGGCTTGCAGAAGAATGTCCTCAAACAAGGCCTCTAAAAATTATTAATGTTCTGATGTATAAGATAAGAGCTAGTTTGATCTTCATGTTCAAACTCAAAAAACATGTTTTCCTCCACCCTAGTAAGGAAAAAAATTTTGAAGCGGCGGGATTTTTGAACGGCGATCATGTGCCTGATGGGCACGTGCCACATATACCATTGTTTAATTAGGACTTGGTTTTGAAAATACTTTATAAAAAGTAACCATGGGTATATGTGGTGCGTGATCATTGGGACATGATCTCTACTTCAAAAATCTTACCACTTCAAAAAATTATACTTAGTATGTAGTAGCTTTCTCCAAGTACAGAAGACCATCAGAAGAGAATTGTAGTTGATGTGTGATGTGTGTCCATTTTAAGACAAGATTTCCATTTTTTTTTAATCCCTTGTGGTAACTCTTGGACTTTTAGTAAGTTCACTAGATCAAAGATGGTTGATTTTCATGTTGGAAACTAATTAATTTGTCTTGGTCAATATCCATAATTGAGATTTGGTGGTCTTGGCCTTCTTTATATAGATGTTACACAGTTATTTTTCTCGTTTGAATTTGAAAAGATAAGAAAATAACTTGTAAATATGAACGGACTAAGAAGATTTAATGGATCGTACTCTTTTTGTGCGGTGTGAGACATGTTATGTTTTGTAGAGCTTGATGGTGTTAGTTTACTGTAAATCAAGCCTGATCGATGATCCTAGTTTTCTATCAGTTTTTTACGGGTATTTTTGTACTTTTACATGGTGATACATAAACACTAGTTTTGTTTTGGGGTTATATATAAACTTCGTTTTCGTGGGATTTCATTATTGTACTGTGAGATTTCTTTTGCCTCAGAACATAGTGGAACGTGTGAGTCTGTGGACGTAATAACCTCAATCTTGAGGGAAGCAAATAAATGTGTCGTGTGTTTGTATATTCATATTATTTTCTTTCTCGAGTGATTACATTGGATCCATATATGTGGTCAATAATAGATTGTATCCAAGATTTGGTGTCTTGGATAAGTCGTTTTCCAAGGTCTGGACCTCAAATACAGTTTGATAGTGCTCGTCCATAAGGTCTAGACCTCAAATTGATATAACAGAGATGTAGACCTTGGATAGTTGTGTCCAAGCGGCTTGGACCTCGAATAAGCTATGTCTAGGATCTTGATCTCCAATAACCCCTGCAGGGTGTTTAGTTTTGCTTGCCCTTTTGTTTTTGCCTTGGGTCTTTCAATAAATTTCAACTCATTAAAAAAAAAATTTGTCTAAAGCTCACCACCGTCCATGGCTTAGCATCCAGTACACCAAAAGGCAGGAAAAACAACACAACAAACAACGGATTTAGTCGACCGTTGGTACAATTAGGTTTTAATATTTATGGAGGCGTGATTCTAACCGTTGGATCCAAAACAAATTTTGACTACCAAAATCATCGGCTACAAATTATCAAACGAGCTAATTTTTGGGACGAATGTCTACCATGGGGTGGGCTAAACATCCATGCGGTCAGTGGGCCCCGATGGCAGCAATGAATAACAAAATTATGAAAATGAACTCAACAGAACATGTTAATATAATCCACTGGAACATGATCAAGTCCATCGTTTTGTTTAGATGCACAGTATGACGAACTACATCAGGAAACGACGTACTAATCCATCATTTTTTTCGCGCCTAATTAGTATCATATTTTTGGCTTTTTGGTGTAGTGACCCCAAGTAAGCTGTATTCAACCTTAGCATCCAAATTGATTGAATCCACAATAGGTAAACCACAAATTAGTTGTTCTGCACCTAGGATTTGTTGGAAGAAAGAACAATAAACATGAATATGCAAACACACGACAGAGAGATTTACGTGGTTCCCTTAAGATCGAGGTACGTCCAAGGACTCACACAGATTCCACTATGCTCTGAGGTAAAAGAAAACACTCACAATGCAATGAATAATCGCCTCTAATCAACTGAGGCATATATAACCGCAAGACAAAATTAGAATTTTCGTATCTCTATGTAAAAATACAAAAATTCTCTTAACTGACAAAAAAACTCCCTGAAAAAATAAATTCAGGGGCCATTCGGACAGGGAGCGGGTTACTCCCCTGCAACTCCCGACCAACTCAGTACGAACCTACCGCGATGTCGTGCCTTCTTGTATAGTATTCTAGCACCTTCAGGCTCCACATAACATAACAAGATTGATTAAATCCAATCCTTATGCATCTTGAACTCATCCTTTCTAAGATTTCAATTTTGTTTTAGGTTTGCAACTTAGAACTCCCATAGTTAGCAATTCGACAAAAATACGCTAAAAAAAATTTTAGAATAATTTAGGGTTGTCATTTGAAAATTCAGTTAAAAATTCGGCAAATAATAAATAAAATAAAGCAATAAAAATAATATTTTTTTTTAAATTTCTACAGTTTCGAGAATAATTCATGTATAATACGAGAATAACACAATTTTTCCTAAAATACGTCAATTTTACCGAATCTTTGAAAAGTTTGGCTGTATAATACACAAAATTATATGTGAACATCAAATTTTTATTATACCCATTGGATTTTGATTTTTTTTTTTTTTTTTTTGCTCCACATATATTCCTTTACCTAATAAGGCACTAGATAAATGTGTGGCTGGGATCATTCAATTGAGTCAAAATTCAGACTTACCAAGTCTCATTGGATTGGTGTGGTGTCAACCTTCTACCTGTAATGATTTTTTCGACTCTTGGGTACACACTCAAAGCAACCTGAAGAATAGAAAGTAATTTCCTCCACAAAATGTGAGGATTCTAGAAGAACCGTGGTAGTGGAAGACCACCATTAAAGTACATCTCTCACCCACCATCGTTTTTACTCATTAACACCGTTATTAATTACTACTAATCACCTGATGTTACTATCAGATTAAACAACGGATCATGACGTCTGTGGGCCTCTTAAGCACTTAAGCAAACGGATCAGTGGTTAGCAGGCACTGGGTGAAACCCACGGGTTCTTTTGCACGACACGCGTAAACTGCCTTCAACTCAACCTGGGTTAGTTTTCAACATGGGTTTAAAATGGGTTAGACCCTTTTCAAACAAGGGATATTTTTGTAATTGTTTTTCTTTTTGTTAAGTGGGTCTCCTGAGCGAAATCGCTGGTGCCAATATCCCGTCCATTTTTTTTATTACCAGTCATACACATGAGAACCCTCGAGCAAAGTGTTGCTCCTGGGTACATACCCGGATGAATGTTAGCAATTGAATCAGGTCTGGAAGCTGACCTGCTCACACTCCTAATGCTAGTAATTTGACATGCGGAAAAATTCGGTACGAAAAAATTTCGAGTATAATTCAGGATCGTCGTGCGCGATTACAATAAAATTAATTAAAAATAATAATTTTTGTATTTAAAAAAAAAATTCAATAATTCTTGTATAATACACAAACTCACTAACAATGCTACTAAATACGGCTGTCAATAGATCGGATTTGGATTGGATTACGGTTGATCCATCATAACCAATCCATTAGCTTATCGGATCATGATTCCATCCAGACCCGATCCAACATCGAGTCGATTTGATCAATAAACCTGTTAAGTTTGCTTTAAAGAAAATAAAACTTACAAATTATTAAGTCAAATCTATATTACAAAACAGAGAAATTGTCTCCTCCCCATCTTATAGGCTTCATAAAGAAGGGCCGAAATCTTATCTCGAACTAAACGGTGGTTCTCAGCCACTCACACTCAATTTTGACACACGCTTTGTCGAGGACTGTCGTGGGCACAGGGCACTTATCCTCCCTCTTATGGGCTTCACAAAGGACGGTCCTGATCTTATCCCTCAAAATGGACGGTGGATCTCAGCCACTCACGACCAATTTTGGCAAATGCTTTGTCGAAGAGTGCCGAGGGCACGCACCACCCACTAGTAACAAATAACGGAAGGTTTTATCGAAATACTCTAATTGATATAATATATTTCACAAATAATAATATTAAATCTATAATATTATATACATTTTATTACTATAATATGAATTTGGATCGTCATCAAATTGGATCAAGGTCGATCTAGAACCGATTCAATAGGTTATCGGATAGGATCAGATGGGTAATTGGGGCGACCCGATCCATTGACATGCCCCACTGCAAAATACCTAATTAACAAAATATCGTATCATATGGTCATAAGGTTCTCGAGAAATTAGATGGATTCTCGTTTGAAACTCATCTAATTGAGGCTTCTGTAGTGGGGAATCGAATCTAAATATTATAAAACACAAGGTAGAGATAGAAACGCCGAGAAGCTTAAAGCCTTAAACAATTTGCCTGCAAATATTTAAAAAAAAAAAAAAACGTAGATTGCAAGTTGTTGCATTTCGGATTTGTTACAGTTATATCCAACCCAACATAATGGTACTTTTATCAACTTGGATATAAGGGAATTACTATAACCAGACAAAATTTTGCTCTTTCCAGGGCACCGGCCAAATGTTTTCTCTTAGTGGATGAAGCAAAATGTGTTATGGAGGAAGAGTTATAAAAAACGTTGGTGCTCTGGAAGAAGTTTTGAAATAATAATTCCCTAAATAAATAGTCGAACCCAAGTCGGATCTAGATCCATATTTAGATATGAGTTTCCAAATATCTGGGTCGAGATCCAGAATGAACCCATAACCCATGAATTGAATCAAGATCTATGTGTGAAGATCCTGGCTGTATGCAAGGTTTAAAATTTTGTTTCTCATGAATGTCACGATCAAGTGAAACATCGAGACAAACTCCGAAACGAAACCAACCATTAAAATATGAAACATCAAAATTTCTGAAAAATTCTGAAAATCATGAAACCGTATTTTTTTATCTGTTTTTTTTTTAATTTGATATGTCTTGGTTTGTCTTGACAAAACAGACCAAAACATTATGAAACGAAACGAAATATACAAAATATTACATGTTTCATTTCGGTTTTCTTATGAAACAAAACGAAATATTCTGAAATTTTAAACTATGGCCGTACCCAAATATACTTACAAGAGTTGGTGGACTGCTTAAATCCAGGATTCGAACCAATCATATTTTAAGGATCCAAACTTGTAACGGATCGAGATAAGCTCACGAGCACACTTCATCAAATTCGAGGGCTTTTAAAATAAAGATTATTATTTTCAGAGCACATTTTACTTCTTCCAAAGTAGAAACGTTTTTTCACATTAGTTCTGCTTCGTCCTAGCAGATTTTGCTTCATCCACTACATGAGAAAACATTGTTGATCTGGAAAAAAATAAAATATGTTCTGGAAATAGTAATTTAATTTTGGAAATTGACGATAAATTCAGGGGCGTTTTAGGTACTTGATGCTGATTATTTTGTGTTGGTGGTCGTTGAGTCATCAACTTATTAATTTTTTTTTCCTAATTGTGGAAACGTCCTTACGTCACAAAGGCGTAGTTGGGTCATTGGGTGAGACTTGGGGAGTGCTAGAAAGAAAAACGATCTGAGATTGGCTCGGCTCAGCATAAAAAAAACCTTTTTCTAAGATTGACTTCAACCCCATTTCTCCTTTGCTTTTTGTCCAAAACATTCCCCATTTAAATAATTATACTTCCCACAATATGAACTTTCTTCCCATGTAAGCACCATTTGATCCCTGGTCATTACCCAAACCATTCATGTACCCATCCATGCATGGGTGCATGGGTATCGCTCGCGCATCATGCAACCATCGAGAGACCCATAAGCATGTCTCAAACCATGTTTAAAAAACACTTTTAACTGTCTAGTTTAGATGGTTAGTGTCTCTATCCTCCTGTGTGAGGTCGCGGGTTCAATTCCACTTATGTGCTACATGGGTAGTGCAGCATAAAGTTGCGCATATGTATGCATCTACATGACATAAGTATGTTAGTGCAAACATACCATACACATGCACATGAAAGTGCATGGCGTTTTTATGGATGTTCACTGTCTGCTCTTTAAGAAACTCTAGGTACTGTTAGTCTAGTTGCGAACGTGGGCCACTTCTTTAACTTTTTCCGTTCTATAAAGACCTCCACTCCTCGTGCTTCCTTCCCTTCCCTCAGCACTCTCTGAAACTCTTTCTCCTCACCCAAGCTTCATCATCTTCTTCCTCCTCATCCTCTACTCCAAAACCCAATCCTCACCTCAAAATTCAAGCCATGCAGCCGACTGACGTCGCCGGACTTACATATATAACACCTGCAAACCCAACCCCCTACCCGGATAATTTTAGCATGATGCATAACAACATATCCACCCTCCATTTCAGCAGATTCTTAAGGCCTTTACCCCATTCTCAGATCTCTCCACCACTCCATGAATTCACTCCCCAATCATCATGTCTCAGCAATAATTCAACTTCTGATGAGGCAGAGGAGCACCAGCAGAGCGTCATCGATGAGAGGAAGCAGAGGAGAATGATATCTAATAGAGAATCAGCTCGTCGGTCTAGAATGCGCAAGCAGAAGCACCTGGACGAGCTCTGGTCACAGGTTGTTCGGCTCCGATCAGAGAACCGTCAGCTCATTGACAAACTGAACCATATGTCAGATTGCCACGATCAGGTTCTTCAAGAGAACACCCGCCTCAGAGAAGAGGCTTCTGAACTTCGCCAAATGCTCGGTGACCTGCAACTTGATAATCCTTACAATGCTCTGAGAGACCTAGAAGAAGTCCCCTGCAACACAGCCCACCTCAGAGCTGAATCCTCAAGCCAATCCATCACTACTTCCGTGGATTTGCTCCATTGAGATGAGGACCATGTTTTATTCCATTTCCTCTTTTTATCTTCATTTTACTTTTTATCTTTCTGTCCTGTATGAAGGTTAATCGGTTATTGCCTTCAATTGAGCAGTATGAGATCGAAAACAGACCATGCAATAACTTTTGAGCATCTCGTTTTATCCAAGCTTTAAAAATGATTTCAAATATTTAAATATAGAGGCTACAAGTGTCTCCACAACTAAACTCTACATTTCACTATTCCATTCCAACCAATCCATTCTCATCTCTTCTCGCCGCATAAACATCTAGCGGCTTGCAGAGCAAAATATGTGAGAATGATGTCAGCACCAGCGCGTCGGAGACACATTAGTGACTCCATCATTACTTTTTCTTCATCGATCATTTTCAGAACCCCACCAGCCTTGATCATCGAGTACTCACCTGAAACCTGAATAAAAAAAAAGGGAAAATGAACCGAACTCGATGGAGAAAAAAGTTCAGAAATAAATGAAATTGAACATATTGCTAAAAGTAAGAATTCCATCAGGTGTACTAAAACAGAGATAGAAGCGAGTGATATTCGGAGTGGGTGGCCCTCCTTGGGAACACATTCCAGTAACTTTGACGGGAGGTCCCATGCCCCATCCAGAGTTGGACGATAACAAAGTTGGTGGTGCTGGTGCTGGTGCTGGTGGTTGTGGTTCACAATATACTAGCAAGTACCCTATAATACATAAACATTTGATAAGGCTCTCCACTAAAAGCCCAAGTACTGTTCCTAACTTTTTGTGAGAGCATCAATGACAGCCTTAAATTGGTTCAGCTGAGCTCCACCTGTTTTTTTAAGTTTTGGACGGAGTCCAGAAGCAGCTTGTGCTTTGCCTGTTGGTTGTATAGTACAATCTCTTTTATAAATGCTGTTGCTTTAGTAAGACCCCACGAAATTATGCAGGCTTTTTTTTCCTCTGAAAATTTGATTTATTAACAATCTTTACATCCAGTGTATATGGGGAGAAAATTTTTGAAGTGGCGGGATTTTTGAAGCAGCGATCATGCGCCAATCATCGCCCCCCACATATACCCATGGTTACTCTTTAAAATGTTTTTAAAACCAAATCCTAAACCTCAGGTATATGTGGCGCACAATTATTGGGCGCATGATCACAGCTGCAAAAATCCCGCCGCTTCAAAAAATTTCTCGTATATGGAGGTGGGAAAACACCCAGTAGTTATATTTTGATACTTTGAAGAACTGGGTATCCAACTCTGTTGTTTCCTGATGTGTATAGTTTTATTTAAAAGTGTAGAAAAAACAATGATCAGGGAAGAGCTTTCCCTAGGTACAAAAAATTTCTAGTCTGCTAAATCATTTGCACTTCTAGTGTTCGAAGAAGATAATCGACCAAACCCTCGCCAAATCTTTATTGACCACATTAGGAGGTCTCCAAGGATAATTCGCTCCACCACTACCCATTTTATCGCATTCTATGAGTCACCTTCAACTGCTAACAGGCCGTCAAAATTATCCTTAAAGATCTTCAAACCTTTGAGAAGGAATTTAATTCCTGCTTCACTAGCCTCCACCTCTCTGATCCGACCACGATCCAGAACACAACCCCTTAATTCAACCTGAACCGGAGAACCATAAGCACACCTGTCAAAATTATGTTTCACCTCCCCTCTGTTTCTTCCATAGGTTTGACTACCTCGTTAGAACCACCACTAAATAACCTGTTCCAATTTCCCACTAGATACACAATCTCAAAACCTCAAATATTTTTCAAGACAAGACACCAATGTGCCATCAACCTCCAAAAAGCATTGATTTTCCTTTAAAGGCAGTGTTTGTCTCCAAAAATTCTTCTGTCCTTCCCAAGGCCCCAACAAAAGGCATAGGATAGGATCTTCTAAAGAAGTCTACTCCTCAAACACAGGTTTAAAATCTGTCTCACTAAGCTGATGGAACATTGAATAATGATACGTCTCAACATGCAAAGATACGATTACACTAAACTATTTTTAATATTTAATTAAACTAAAATATGTTGCTTATCTTTTATGTGTTATAAAAGACGTACTATAAAAAAAGGTTTGAATTACTTAAAATAGGATTTTTGGTACAAGATGAAACTCATACTCGTATGTATCGTCTCAGACCTCTCAGGTACTTTAGACATGAGATGACTTGGCCAAGATTTTTGGAGACAGTAGGATACTTTAGAACATGCACTCACACGGTACACACCCATTGGCAAATCTAAAAACATGTCAGCCACATCTCCAGGAAAGACCCACTTCATGCCAAAAAAGCCTAAGAAGAAGCTCCAAATGCCCCAAGCTGTACATTACAGGAGTTGAAAAGATGATTTACACTTTTTGTTTTTGACTTCCGAGGGTATCCAGGCCGCTTAGAGCACCCGACTAGTCACCCGGGGCACATGTGTACCCCTTCCACACGCACCAGGTAAAACCGGGGTAAATCCCCTGGGGGTGACCCAAGGGGGAGTCAAACTCAGGACCTCCTGCTATCTGGGGTGGGGTCCTGGCCATTTCATCTCTTTTTTTTAAGTTAACTCTCCTCGTCACTATTGCACATCAAATATCAATTGGGGATAAAGAGCTTCCTATGGTTTAGGTGATCAACCATTTAGATTTTACCCCACACGCCACTAAAAATACCACCAGCAATTTATAGATTCTTTTTTTGGGTATCCAAAGCATGAATAACAGAAACTCCAAATGAGCTAAGGTGTGTGATATTCCAAGGTACGCTTCCATTTACACAAGGAATTAAGCTTTAGGATCATACATAAATGTATTTGCATGCATGTGTGTGTGTGTGTATGTGTGTGTGTTTCGTTATTCAAATGCATCCACAGCTGTGTCGTTGTCCGACATTGACGCAATTGTCAAACACCTCACAAACCCGGCACGTCGGTACATTTGTACAATTCATTCCATACAAGGAATTAAATTTGAGCTCAATGTCTCGTTAGACCAGACTGGAAATGGAAATACTTTGAGAAGTGTAGAAATAATGTAATTTTCATGGAAATGACAGAAGTATTGTGGAATTTTTTGTTAAAACTTTTGGAAATAGTAAACAAAGCATGAACACAACTTGAGCCATCAAACTACAATAAACAACCATATAGTGCGTGGAAATGAAGATGCTTTCTGTTACACACTAGTGCAGGTCTCTGAAGTCCAACAGCCAAAAACAACTATAATTGTACATGAAGATGATCATAGCCATGTTATTTATGTCACATTAACTGCATTGTTGCAAAATTAAAGATTAAATGCAACATGGGAAGGTTAAAACTACATAAACCTTTCGCTCTCATCATCTCTATCTTTACCAGGACCCAAATAGAACGGGGGCTCTATATAATTACAATATTGGGCATGACATGATGCTATAGTACCAGTTCTGATAATTTTAGACATACTGCTCATACTACTAATGATGAACACCCACTAACACTTAAATTTTGAGTGCTCCTATTAGTCAAATAATACAGACTATAAGCTATTATGTTCAAACATTATTATTTATGATTCTAAATTTATAAATAAAATACTAATATTTGCAGCTGATTAGAACATACAACAAATAATTTTTCATTTTTTTGATCGGTTACAACAAATAATTTATCCATACACAAACTTAGATGTTTAGGATGAAAAACAAAGACAATTGGTTTTCTTACCCATTTTCAGAATTTTCTTACAAAAAAATTGTAATTGTGCACACAAATCCAATACAAATGCATTATAGATCCATGCATTTACACCTCGATATCCTATTTCTAGGAAAAAAAACTACAATAAGTTTGAAGGATTTCATGATTACCGCGAAATAGAGGAAAAATCCCCACTTTTCGACTTCAGTCCATCCTAACAATCAAACCCAATGTGCTTCTCCACCAGCGTTTTAAAACTCGTCGATTCAGTTGGATTTCGGACTGACTGGACTTAAAACTCATTTCTGTAAGACTCGATCAAGTTGTAAAATGACTCTCATTGAGTTAACTCGATTCGATCAAGTTTTTTTTTCCCTTTTCCTCTTCCCCTTCTCTCTCTCTCTCTCTCTTTTGTTACATGGTTTTCTCTCTCGGGTTTCAACTTGTCTGAAATGCATTGTTCCGGCCACCACAAGCCAGCTGAAGATGAACAACTGATTTGCCTCTCATTGAGTTAACTCGATTCGATCAAGTTTTTTTTGCCCTTTTCCTCTTCTCCTTCTCTCTCTCTCTTTTGTTACATGGTTTTCTCTCTCGGGTTTCAACTTGTCTGAAATGCGTTGTCCTGGCCACCACAAGCCAGCTGAAGACGAACAACTGATGGCCTCAACTCTCTCTCTCGGGTTGGGCTCAAGCCCGACCTCGGGTTAGGCCCAGGCTCGTGCTAGATGGTCTGAAGGTCGAGTTGGGCTCGAATTGACCCCCAACGCAATCCAACCGGTTTTGTTGCAGCCCTAGATGAACTTCTTCGAGTTTCAATTTATCTACCATCTCTTGCGCCACAATAACAACAGAGATCGATCAAATATAGAGAATGGGCATGTGATACTCAAGCTAAATGATATGAACATGAGTAGAATACCCATTTGGGTCAAACTCCCTGGCTTGAAGCTCAAATGGTGGACATAGGAAATGCTTAGTAGACTGGGCAGCTGAGAAAAAGAGCCCAATGATATATATCTTTTAGCACCAATATGTTCCAGATGTTTGTTGCCATTGATGTCTTTTTATCAATAAAACAACCCAACTATCTGATGATTAGACAATCACATGGCATTGATAAATGCAAATCCTCTAGCGAACTCTCAGATTGATAAAATTTCCAAAAAAAAAAAAACCTCATAATAAATTTATCATTCTAAGTTTTGAAGGGAAATTAGGGCTTTCACATTTTGATATATATGTAATGAATTAATTAATTTCTTTATCATCAACTAATTATTTTCTTCTTAGCTCACTTTTATAAAAGTTTATTAACCCCATACATTCCCTTAATAATATATAAAGGGAAAAAATTAGATTAACTATTCCCTTCATTGCACATGAGCCTGATCTTTATAGACTTTAAAGAATGTTTAAAAAGTTTTTCTGCCCACTGAATCTCTCATTCCTATTTACAGTACATGGGGTTGCTCATGATATTACTATGCTTTGGCAAAGATGCGGCTTGCGCTAAGGCTAAACAGGGATACACTTATCAGTATGGTAGTATAACTATAAATGTACTAATGGTTATCCAGACCAATGAAACCATTGTCAAATCATATCGCGACAGCAGTATGCACAGCAAAGTTGTGGCTTGCGCTGAAGCTAAGAAAATATACAGTAAAGGAATCATAGTATGGCCATAAATGCACATATGTTTTTGATAACCAAATGAACACTAATGGTTCTCCAGCCCAATGAAGCCATTGTCTAATAATGTCGCAATAGCACAATGGAACTCTGATCCTATTTTAAGGGCAATAACTGAAAAAACAGAGCCCCAAAAAGTGGGCCCCACACTGTTACTAAACATAGGCCAGAAAGACCAAATCTGGAATGGCCCCCTCTCTTGGGTTCCAAAAGGGCACTAATAAATAAGAGTTCGAAGTCATCAACCGGTCAGTTGACAATTCTTTTCTTTGAATTTGCGCTAAAATTTTATTGGTTATCAGTGTCTGAAATCTTCTTTTGTTTTGAAGGCATTTATCAGTTGATAACCCTCACAATTGCTTGCTAAGTCTTAACAGGTACGGAGATATAAAGTAAGATACTTGTAAACTAATATCATATATCTCCGGTCAAACGCACAAAGGAGTTACTTGTCTATAAATAGACCCTAGAGAACCAAGCTTTTGCCAGGATTAGGTCATGCCTCATCCCAAGCTACAAGGCCCAATCTCAATTGCTTATGAGTACAGAAATCTAAGTAAATTGTGTTTTTTCAGTTCAGAATAGGAAATAGCCTAAAGGCCAAATTCCGACCCAGAATGAGAAGGCAAGTTCAGGAACTTAGGTAGAGGAAAGATTTGTAGGGCTTGAGCCTGTAGCTCAATTAGTTCTTGTTCACTACAACCATGAGGTCACATTTGATCCCAGATTAGCCACCAATTAATAAAAGAAAGTTACCTGATATGCAGCAATTGGTAGCGGGGAGCTGTCTCGGAGAAGCCGTACAATATCCAAGTATGGCAGACCAGGTTTCACCTGTGAAACAGATTAAATTACTTTTAGTAGTCTTCTGCCTCAAGTTGATAAAGGGGGCGATCAAAGTTCACACAAAAGATTACATACCAGAAGGATATCAGCTCCCTCAGCCTCATCAGCACGGGTCTCAACTAGAGCTTCTCTATAATTTGCTGGGTTCATCTGGTAACTTTTGTTTGTCAAGCCAAATTGACGTGTGATAGTAAGTACCAGTTACAGAAAAACTAACAGATCTAAAAATGAAACTGAATTGTGATGAGCTTCATACGTTTTTTTGTCTCCAAAACGTGGATTTGATTCTAAGGCCTCTCGGAATGGACCATAAAATGAACTAGCATACCTGTTTGAAATACACATTAGACTAACATACAAAAAGTAACTAATATTTATGAAGCAGGATAAGCAAAGGAAACTAATTGTATAACTTTACTAAAAGTACCAAATTATCAGAAAAAAAAAAGTGACCACAGTGTAGCCATAAACGAAGGAAAGAAAGAGATCGGTGTTGGGCAAGTTGACTCCAAGAGTCTAAATGCACTGGTGTACTAAGATGCCCAGGTATGGACACTGATGCCAGAAACCGGGAGACGACTCTTCATTCCCCAAAATCTGTGACACAAATATATGTCCCATCCAATATGTCGATACTTTGTGTAAACTTTTTAGTTTTAAGCTAAGCATCATTTTTTTGAGAAATGAAACTTCCAATATTTCCAACATTTTTACAGTAAGAATTGTTACAAAATACTATTCATATACTTTCGTTGACAACAAAAATGATGTATTGTGATGAATAATGGACATAATCAATAATAAAATAAGAATTAAGAAAGTTGTAAGATAGAAGAATCCATTAGGTATTAGCATTCGTATCAGATCATGTGGATACGGGTACATTGGGCATATTGAAGTATCCAGGTATCATAGCTGGTGTGTATTAAAATGTAATAAAATTGTATGTATTCAATAAAAAAAATTAAAAATTTTAAAAAGTATAAGAAAATAAGAAATTACAAAACACAATGATTCGAAATGGACATTCTTAGGTTCCCATTGGGTACCCTAAGGGACCGGTCTCAGATCCCATATCTACATATGCGGTTCACATGCAGGGCATGGGACTTACCACTCGATGGGTCCTAGCTAGGAGATCTTCTGTGTCCAAAACAAACTAGTACGGTAATCGTTACCATCCAATATCTTCCCCAGATTGCACGTCATAACCATCAAAGATAGGTCGGGTACTACAGTCATGCAATCAAGTTGGTTTTGAAATAATAGATCTCCTAGGTGTGATCCATTAGCTGGTGAGTCCCACACCTCTGCACCTGAGTCATGTTTGAAACATGGAAACGAGAATTGTCCTCTTTGGTATCCAACAAGGACCCTAGATTTCATCATTCTCAATAGGCTAAAATCAATTTTTGATATCCTATTAGCATATCACATTTGCATTTTTTTAAAGACCAACAAAATGGCAGATAAATGGAGGAGTGCTATGGTACATGTAGGGAGTTTTATGCTCCCTAGAAGGATTGGGTCTAGTTGGAGACTTTCTGTTATTAAAATTAATCCTGCAAGGGAGTCTCTAATCGTGGTGTGTCACATCGGAGAGAGTCCTATTCTGAGAAGGATTGGACTCTCTTTAGAACCTTTCCACAATTAATATTCGTTTAGTATTTTTAGTAAGCCTTTTATTATGTGTTTGACTATGATTGGAGAGTTTGTTCTTCCCACATAAGTGGGTTTCCTCATTGTGAGATTTACCTAGTTTCTTCCTAATCCGGTGAGATACATGTATCTGTCGTGGAATCTTGACAAAATATTAGTGACAAAAAGAATTAAAATACCATGTTAATTGGGCCCCACAGGATTGGTCTGATAGGTCAGCGGCCCACATGTCACGTGTCTAGCTCACGTGCTTGGTAATACATATATGGTTGGGGCATAGTGATGTGTAGGGCTAAGATTAGCCTCGTTAAATATGGTATCCGCAGTACCTTACAAGAACAATGGAAAAGTATAAAATTGCACCATCACAGGATTAAACTTATGAGCAAAAACTATAAAACTATGGGAGAGAGTGATAGAACCAAGAACCAATTTGGCTTCATTCCAAGGAGATTAACCATCTGTGCTACTTTCCTACTTCAAACAAATAATGATGAAGTTTCAGAAATATATATATATATATATATGGTCTTTATTGACTTATGAAAAGCATATGATAGATTCTCCAAAGAGTTAATTTGAGAAAAAAAGAATCTCGAAAGCATATTTTACATTATTAAGGACATATGAGGAGCAGTAACTAGGCTGAAAATGATTTATGGTGGGACAAATGAGTTCCTCATTACAATGGGCTTGCACTAGGGTGTCGACACAGAGTCCAAAATCCGAATCTTTTGCGCTAGTTATAGATGAATCGGTTGCTCGTATTCAATGGGAGGTCGATTGGTGTATGTTATTTGTAGATTATTAGTGTTACTTAATAAGACTAGAAAGGGAGTAAATGCAAAACTAGAACTATGAAAGGATACCTTAAAAACTATAGTTAATAAGATCAAGATAGAACTTACTTGCATGAATCGAGAGCAAGAACGGAAGCAGGTATAAGGAAGCGGGTGTTTTAGGGAAGCCTTAGGGTTTGGAACACCTGGAAAGCGTCCATACAATCTATATACTATAGAGAATTAATTATTTTACAATAATTTACGTATGCATATTATTTGTCACAAGTCCAAATAATTTGATAAGGGGACTTATCCAAAAAAAAAAAATTTGATAAAGGGGTGATTAAAAAATTCTATTTGAAATTTATAAAGTTATTTTTGTGGTAGAAATAGAATACATCATCTTCATAACTTTTTTAGTTCTTCACAACATAGGAGAATCATTACACTTTGTTTCTAAACTTTCCTGTCAAGTACTTGTTGTTTAGCAAATCAAGAATCCATCTCAAACAAGTTCAGATTTGTCACTATAGAACCACAAGTCGAAGCACTCCCAAGTCAGAAGCATTCAAGTGCGGTTTCATAGCAAGAGTGCCCACATAGGAATTTCTAGCAACCAAGAGATCAAATACATGTAAGTAAACTTTAGAAAGGACACGCAAAGGATTGAGATGTTATTTAAGATTGATAAGTAGGAAAAACCCCTAAGCAACGATTTTCATTATGTAGGTTCAATTATCCATAAAGAGAGAAAGATTGAAGAGGATGTTTCCATTAAAATTACAGTTGGGTGGCTAAAGTGGTTATGCACCTCTGAAGTCTTATGTGAGCGACGTGTACCAATCAAACTAACAGAAAATTTTACAAGACAGAAATAAGACCAGCTATGCTGTATAGAGCAAAATGTTGGGCATGCTCATAAAATGAACATAGCAAAATTTGAGGCCGTTGAGATGGATAAGTGTAAAGACTAGGAAAGACAATTAAAAATGAGCAAATCTGAGGGAATCTAATAAGCCCCAATAGGCGATAAAATATAGGAAAGTTGATTGGGATGGTTTGCAAGTACAACAAAACAAAAACCAATAGCCCCACCAATAAGAATGGGTGCTTTGGTGCAGGTAGAACACTCTAAACGGGTACGAGTAAGGCCAAAATAACATGGATTGAAGCAATAAGAAAAGACCTGAAGACACATTCCGTTACAAAAGAGAAAGCTTTGGATTGATATAAACGATGAAATAGGATTCATGTTACTGACCCCAAAAAGTTGGGATAAGGCTTTGTGAATGACGATTTGCTATATTTATACCATTTCTAATCTTTATTAAATCTTAATGCATTCTCAAATGAAATTAATTTCTCACCATTTATTCAAAGTCTCGGTTTCTTAATGATCAATTCTTTAATTAAGTTGTGTATTGTTCGATAATACCTATGTGTGTGTGAGTGGGTGCACGTAAACACGATTCTATGCGATATAAGTGTCAAGCTATGTTACCCGGATACTCCAAATGAGTGTCATATCCATATTGGATACTCCAGTTTTAAGTGTAAATGTCGTATCCACACCATATCAATCCCGTGTATGTGCCGTATCTAGGTAACTGTAACATAGTGTGTGCATGTATGTGGATAAAGGGCGTCCCATCAGAATAATGTACTTCTCTATTACATTATGTAATATCTTAAATATGTGTATGAAAAACTAGACCCCCAAAAAAAAGGATTTAACAAATGACTGTGTCTAAGTATGCCTGACATGAAGTCTTTCATGAATCATGAGTGGAGTGTGGTGGAGTGTAATACTAATTGTAACATAGGGCACTGAAAAGGGTCACAGTGAAGCATATGGGAATTACTTTGCCGTATAGGACATGATAGACACGTTATTAAAACCTTCAGCATCCAGAGCTTGTCGAATAGCTCCTACACGGCCATCCATCATGTCACTGGGACTCACAACATCTGCTCCTGCTCGGGCCTATTCTCATAACCATATCAATAGAATCACAAAATAATTCGGAGAAGGGTAGAGTTGAAGAAAGCGTAAATACGAGTTCCATCATATGAAAAATTCAGAAATTACCTGGGCAACAGCCTGTTTGCATAACTGATGAACTGTTTCGTCATTCATTATGACTCCTGTCAAGAGTACCAAATGAATAGAATGCAATGAGTAACATAGAATCTTTACTTCTCACCCCAAGAATCAAGATTAAAATGGAAATTTGCTTGAGTCTATCAACTTGCATCTTCTGGAAGATAAGTAATTTAGCATCAGGCCGCTAAAACCATGAAATTGTGTACTTTGTTTCCCAGAAAGTTTTCTACATAACAACAAACAAACCCCAAACCAAATGAAAAATGAAACTTAGTTAAAGGAAGAGGTTATAGTGATTAGGCCTAAACCTATCAATTTGGATTGACGTGTCTATAACTCTATGAAGTCCACGTTTCTGCCTTGAAAAGCCAAAAATGTGGAAGCAAGATGACTTTTAGACGGATTAGAAGTCTTTTTCTGGTCTTTTGCATGGCTCTGCAATCGTAAAGGGTAATTTGAACTGCGCTACTGCTTGGGCTTCCAGGAAACTGGAGCGGCCATGGAGATTAGCTAATATACTTGGTCATATTAGGAATATTAGAAGAGATCTTGATATTTGTACATCCAAACTCCAGAGTGTCAACAAGGTTGCTGACTCATTGGTCAAGGAAGGTGCTTCAAGGCAATCAATGTACATTGGAAGCTCTGATTACCTTTTCTTCTTATTCTCAACAGTTATTATTATTACCAATGGGATGGGTAGGCGCATTCAATTGAGAGTGTTAGTCGCTCCTTACCCCTGTCCCGAACCCACACCTCCTTCTCTGTCTCGTTATGCCATTTCCCATTCCTTAGGGGGGCAGATGGTGTATTATTATTACCAATAAAAACAGCCATTGTACTGCTACAAACTTGAAAATGGTTTAGGCCATTAGGGAATGTACTTGACAGTAACTAATTTCACACGACTCATAAAAAAAATGACTTCAAGCTCCTTATTTTCATTATTAAGAAATAAAAAAATGCATCTAACGGTTCCCCGTCTGGGGAAAGGAGTTACATTAAGGTAAAACATCAAGTTTCACATCTATATCATTTCTTTGACTCGTTTTTATCATGAACACCATCAATGTATGGTTTAGATCTCGTAGAAGAGATCATTTTATATGATTGAGCCACCAAAACGTGGTGCACATCATGAATGAAACACATGAAGCGTGGATACCGTCATATGCAAAACCATACAAAATCATGGCTATCATTTATCATGTACAAAACAACCAAACGTGGTCACTCTTGTAATGTAAGGAAAACAGCCCTTAAATGTATAAAATCAATGAAAAAGACAATCCCTTTGTCTCCATTATTGTGTTTGTTTATATTTCTTCTCCTTTATCTTAATCAGAGGTTATTTCTCTAAAAAGAGAGAGATTAACGATATTGATTCATCTCGATCGAGAGTTCTGTCCCCACAATACTTGATAATTAATAAACCCTTGACTATTAAATTAATCAAAGGGAAGTTTGACATCAAACAAGGTGTTGAGAAGATCTTCACCTTTAAACCCTTTTTTCTCGACATTATTTGTCGTGTACAGTACTAAACCCTAAATCCTAAACATACAGAGGCCAATACATAAAACACAAAAGCCTTTGGGTACAACAATAAAAAATAAGCACATTTAGGAAAAATGAGAAAAGTTCCAGGATTATCTAAATACACGTGCACATATATTAGCATTGCAACAGTTAGACACGTATAATGTGAGTGTAAATAACAATGCTAATCCCTAACTGTTGCAAGCAACCAGCATGGCATCATTTCCATTTTCTTGTCTCTGAGAAAATATTATGAATTAGTTCTGAACCCCAAACAGAAGTTATGTTTCTCTAGCAGGAATCAGTTCTAATTTGGAGAGATTTGCTCTCCTTTTGTTGTTATTGAACACATTTCGATTTTTCCACATCTTAGTTTCCAAAACGCAAAACCAACGACAAAATCTTTATAACCTTACAAGCACAAGAACTCGTTAGTTATTAATCTAGTTAGGTTGGAAATTAAAACATCAATGGAAAAGATACCCCTATAATGTATAACATAATAAATTGAAGTGATATGTAATATGTGAGGATTAAGAGATGAAACAAATATAAAACTTCAAATCTGTCGTTTACCATCTTCTCTAACAATGCCATCATGCCCATCAGAGGAATATGGATCCAAAGCAACATCAGTGTATATAACCTACAGAAACACATTCAAGCATCTGTAAACTTCCACACTTCATCCAAAATGAGAGCGTTAAAATGAAAAAAGTAATGGAGCATGAAATGTTCAGACTCACAAGATCAGGGTACTTGTCTTTGAGCAGCCGTATTGCTCGAGGCACCAGACCATTCTCATTGTATGCTTCATCTCCTATCGGTGACTGGGAGGAACAAGAACCAAATATTTACAACATTCTAGATAATTGAGAATAAAATTGTGAATGTGAGAAAGATATTTACAACATTCTAGATAATTGAGGATGAAATTGTGAATGTGTGTGTGTGAGAGAGAACCTTTAATGCATCAGGAACTTTAGGGAAGAGCACAACACTTTTGACACCAACATCCCAAGCTTTTGAAACCTGCATGAGGGAATGCTTTAGTATTCAGAACTATCTTACAAGAGGACTTTTCGGTGGTTAAACCAGTTGTACAAAAAAAATTGTATTAAATGAGTCTAGGTGCCCAAACAAAGTGGCCAGAATCCTTAGTGCCTGAAACAGGGCACAGGTGGCTACTGGCTAAAGAAGTCACCTGATGTCATGCAGGTGACAAAGCAAACCGCCTGCGAATGGATCGAGAAAACGACTTAGCTACAGCCCCAACTTATTAAACCTCTTAAATTTTTTTCCTTTTACAAATAAAAAAAATCTATTGTGTCTTAAAGGAGTAGATAGGAATATTAAAAACTCCAAAATCTTATAAAACATTACTTTAAGGTATTACGTTAACACGCCCCCCCCCCCCCCCCCCCCCCCCCCTTTTGAGAGGTAAACATTTATTATTCCCCCCTAAGGTAAGAACGGGACCGAACCCGGGTCATTGGGAATTACCTCCCAAAGACTCGATCCCAGGTCTGTGGGTACAACCCCCCACAGCCTGATCTCTCTTCCATTTCACCATGATCTTCGAAAGGATTTTGAAAAACACATAGCGAGAGTTGGTTTTCCTGTTTATTTGGCATTCTACTCAACGGTTTACATTGCTCTTTAATTTCTAGAAGCATTTCTTATATTATATAAGCTTTATTGATTATTTTTAACTATATTATTTGAGTTTCTTTAATTTTTATGAGTTAATCAATAAAATTGGGGTCACCTAAACACTATAATGTCCAGGGAAACCATGTCGCTTGCCTGGCATGTAGCACCTTTGATCACATTGAATAGAAGATAGGCTGAAGGTATCCTATCAGATTTCCATTAAAAAAAATTGGATTCACCATTTTCAACACTATTATCACATTGTAGAATTTGTACTAAATGTTTGCGAGTCTTCCTTTTCAACTAGTTACCTATAGGCTATATAGTCTGAAATATTTCTTGCAATCACAATAGGTATAAATTACAATATCCAGAACAGTAAGAAAAATTTAAGTGAGAAACAAATGTAAGTTTGACCATGGAATGGTTTAGAGTATCGTACGATCTCATACAAGAAATCTCATTTTGTCCTATTACCACGAAGATACAAAAGGGTACGTATCGATAAATATCAAATTTACTTTTAATTAAACAAGTAATAATAGTAAATATGTTATAAAATGTAGTATTATTTCACTAAACATCATATTTTAAGCTTATTTAAGCATTAAACATCGTTCAGCGTAATGTAATTCCGCATCTTTGTGTGTTGAAGTGTATCCTTTGCCAATGTATTCCTACTGTCCCATACAACATGTCTCATTCCATTAGCTTACCGATATGCTGAACAATACCGAGATTTTAAACCATGAATCATGGTTCCAATAGGTTTCTCAGAACCACTGTCCAGCCTCTACAAGTAATTCATGAATTGTGATCCTCTCCATAGAAGTAGATACTATTATTTAGATAGTCATGCTTTGTCAACCTTCAATATAGAAAAGGGATTAGGATGCTGAAAATTGACCACACTAAAGAAGAATGGTTCCACATAACAAGAAGTCCTGCCAATTCTACATGCATTTACCTAACATCATTTGGAAGCTTATTTGAATATCTTCAGCATAATAGAAGTCCTATGGCACAGGAGTATTAAGATCAATTACTCACTGATTACAGACTGAATTAAGTTATAGCGCTGCTATAAATTCAGTGTACATGTAGAGCCATTTCTATTTGAGAAAAAGAGCACCTTCCACAAAAAGGAATAATTGGTAATAATCATATATTACAGCATAAGATCTAAAGGAAAGATGTAATTCGTAGATAAACATGTTGACTTAACAGTTACAGCTAATTACCTATCAAAAAATAAGTTACAGTTACAACTAATGACACTCGAAATGAATACTTACATCAATAAAACTAACTTGAACAAAGTTCATACTCATTAATTTATTTTCGTAACAACTAAAGAACGTAAGAATTAAGAAAATGAATAAAGAGACAGTTCTCTTACTGCTGTCAGAGTAGATATATTGCAAACTATTTTGTGTGCATAGAGAATGCCATACACAAGAACTAGTTAAAGCTTAATTACCTCTTCCACAAGACCATGTCTCCATCCCAACCTATAACATCCGGGCATAGCTCCTATAGGAGTGTCCTCTTCACCTGCAAGTCTTTGAGATGAGACATCGAACATATGCAGGTCCAAAGACATATAACTAAACTGACTACAAATAACCATTGGGAATTCAGCATGAAAATGGACCTCTAAAATCTCCATCCATTACTACCTACCTTCATGAATAAATAGTGGATAGACAAAATTCGCGGGAGATATAGATGTCTCCTGGAACGATGCTCTTAGTATGGGTGACTTCCGATTACGACGAGGACGCCTACCAAGGGGCTGACAGAGATAAAGATGCAAATTAAGAAAACGCTTGGCAATGGAAATACAAATTAGAGCAATGAAACCTCCCCCAGTTTCAAATAAACATTCAAAAATAGTTTGAAGTCAGAAAATGAAAAACTACCCTCAATACAACTCTTTGAAGGGGTGCATTAACACCACAATGTCAGATGGCGTTATGGCCATTTACAATGGAGTTTCGGTTGGTAAGCTCCAGTAGTTCTTCCAGTCTATTAACCTCATTACACGCACTAACAAGGCCTGCATTGCAAACCAAGGTTTAAAGGGGACCGTTATAATGGTATAACAGACTGGGGGCGTTACCGTTTTTCCATTATAACGGCTGTTATAACAAGAAAAAAATGCTCAGGGGCAAAAACGGAAAAAAAAATGGGAAAATAACGGAAAATAACAGAAAAAACGGAAAAAATGGCGCTGAAATTCAAATTTTGAATTTTAAAATTTGAATTTCAAAATTTCAAAAACGGAATATAACGAAAAATAACGGCCGTTGTTTTTTTTCACAAAATTTTCCAGAAAATAACGGTTGTTATTTTCGTTATAACGGAAAAATAACGGCCGTTTTTTAAACCTTGCTGCAAACTACTAAGCTCAGTACCTAACTTTCATTAGTTTTTCAACACTGTAAGGTAGTAGAAGCTGCATTGCTAAAGATATAAAACACCAGACATACAAATGATGGGACCACAGGAGTTCCAGCTGGTGCGACCGCTTTTAGGGGTACAGGTGGTGCTTCGGGAACATTCCCAGCTACAACAGCAGCTTCGCATTCCTCATCACTTAACCCCGACTTCTTCAATGATGTCTCTCGGTCATCACTCGCTCTTATAACCAACTGACCCCGCGACATTGTCTTGATTCCACACCCAGCATTAATAAATTTCAGGGTTGTTGATGGCCTCAAGCCAACGTAGCTTTGACCATCAAAACGTCTGATCACTCGAACATTACTTGGTGCAATAGAGATTGGTGTGCAAGCCATGACTTGAATATGTTATGGTGTGCACTTAATGCCTGCAACACAATGTATCAAGGTTTAAAGACCAAGTGGTTCAAGCCAGAAGAAAAAAAATCGATTGTGATTCAATTGTAGGAACTCAATGTCATATTTTTAAAGAAAATTGTGCTGAAACCAGATGAGCTAAGCTAATTTCAACAAGAGTCAAGAGATCTAAACGCGAGAGAAGCTGAAACCTAATATAGAAACGCAAGAGAAGCTGAAAACTCGGGAATTACGAGATCTAGACGCAAGAAAAACTGAATCTTCAAAGTAATCATAGGTTTGAACATTATAATTCTGGAGCTAGAATTGAAAATTTTGAAAACCTAAAGCCTAAAAAACGAAATAATCTACCTGTACCTGCTTTCGAAAATCTACCAAACGCACAAAATATTGGACGAAATTCAGGAGAAGTGAAGCTGAGAATCTTTACCTTAAAATCGAATCAAGACTAAATGGGGATTTTTTGATGAAATTGAAGCTGGACTTGCGGTTCATGCAAACGAATAGGGAGGCCTTATCTCCTGAAGTTCAAGCAAAACAGCCATTCTTTATCCGGCAAGGGAAGCAGATGTAGACAAGTGTTTGGACCATTGATATCCTGACACGTGTGGACATTTTTCTCGTACAGAATACGATAGGATCTGTGCCATCTGAAAAACATGAATTAGATTTCAGCAATGCTATGAAACGACCCTTGATAGGGTTGCATAGATGCAACCCCGGAAAAGACAAGAGAACGCACATATTTTAATTCAAAGTGTGGTGTTTGATGCAGTTTTTCTTGTCTTTCCGTGGGGTTGCGTCGGCCGAACTCGAACTCGGGTTGCATGCTAGCGAGTCCATTTTTTGCTCAAGAAATACGACTGTATAAAAGCCACGTTGCACACTCTGCAATACCACTGATCGCATGGATGTTTGGCCAATCCCGTGAACCAGAAAAAATTCGATGCTCCCCGGGACCTACATAACCAAAAGATCACGCAGACTGGTGAATTCTAGCGGTTGGATTAGAGTATTTGTCATTGGTTGATTTTTGGCCGTTGGATTTGAGCATTATTTATGGTTCTTATATCCAATGGCTAGAAATCACACTCTTAGAGATACTGACCGTATGGATGTTTGGCTCATCCCTAAGTGGGCCTACATGCCAAATATAAGCATGATTAGTGATTTCAAACCGTTGATCTACGTGCCCATAATTATACATAAATTCCATAGTTAAAAACCAACCCATGAAAACAACTCCACTGGAATGCTTCGAAATCACTAATCAGACTGATTTATTTACATAGGTTTACTTGGGGATGAGTAAAACTTTGATGACAGGGCCCTATCATCGAAGGAGATGACAGGGCAGCAGATCAGTGGGATTTTGTACTGGTGGACCACCTCGGCCTCACCACCACGTACACAGGTGAGTGTGTTGGCAAAAGCACTCGAGTACTCACCTAAGTACGTGTGTGGTGAGGCCAGGGCGATCAGCCCGTACAAATTCCACGTGCCGAGATCTGCTGCCTGTCATCACCTTCGATGACAGGGCCCGGTCATCAAAGTTTTATCCCCTAGGGATGGACCAAACATCCATACTGTCAGTGATCTCTAATAGTGTGCCACTTCTTTTAAAGATGCCCCTACAATCATCCACGAGCAACGCACCTGCCAAGCCCTACTTAATAAAAAAATAAGGTGAGAAAATTGTAAATCTTTATATTGGGTTTCCTTGTTACCCTTAACTTCAAAAATCAATTTTGTACGGACCGGGCAATTTGATTGTCGAGTCAAACGGTTCACTGGTTTCTATTGGGCGAATTGGGCCGTCTTACAACACTACCCAGTGGTCTTGAAGTGCCATGTGGCTCAAACATACATCATTGGGCACTATGAGAGAACCCCAAAGTGCCTGATGCCCCATGAGTTCGACACCTTGAACACGTGCGTCCTTAAGCGTCTCAACCATAGTTAGCAAATCCCCGTTTAAAACACATCGTTTTGAAGAAGAATAAAACATCATTTTCTAAAAAAAAAACATTTAAAATCGTGGTGTTTTCACAATATCAACAGAAATCCACAAAATATTCAATAATCTGAAACAACCTCGTCCTTTTAGAATTTTCAAAAACTCTCATTAATAAAACTCACTCTTGTTTCTAAAAATTAAAGATTTTTTTATTTATAATATATGCCTCCTATTTTGTATTTTTTTAATTGAACGAAAAATAAAAGATTCTCACCCTTATAGAGACATTGATAAATGATATATATTTTGAAAATTATGTGTGTTGCTTATTTAATACACGTAAGGGAAGCATCATATAGTTTTGGTTGCATTTCAATTATATTAATACCTTGTCTATAATACGTCATGGATGCATGAATGTATATGATTTTTTTTAGTCTAAAGTTTTGGACAAACAATATTAACCCGAGGGTCCTATCTTAACGGCATCTTGATGTTCTCATATTTTTAATCAATTTTTTGCTTTGCTTTTTTGAACGTAAATCATTTTAAACTTGCATTTTTCAGTGGGCTTGTCGCTTCACAATTTGTCGACTCTGGTTTCAACATCTCAATCATCCATTAGTGATGTCTCGTGATAAGAAAGAGGCAATATAGACACTTGCATTCATCATACTCCTCGATGACAATTAGGAGCTCTAATATATACCACACCTGCCACGTCAAGGTGGTATATTGGTCATTCTACCCCCTCAATACATTTATAAATAGACCCACTCACAATTAAAATAAATGAGGTGTCACACCGCGAACTCAACACACTGATCCGAGATGCACACGGCTAACCTAGCTTTGATACAAAATTATCACACCCTGTGTTTCAATGCTAGAAACACAAGCTATGAGATTATGTTGCTAACTCTAATCTCACGAACCTCTCAGCATAATATAATTGCAAAATCTCTTTTAAATAACATAAACTATACATGTGATAAATCCATATAGTTTAATGTATAGATTCTCATGAAGATACACGTATATATAATAAAGTCGAATGTCATGTGATATATAATAACAAACTATATAAGTATAATAAGGTATAAAGTCCTAAGATACACGAATAGGTAAAGCACTCACTCAACTAACAAACAAGATAATATTACACTCCACTGCACCTGAACCTCATTACATAACCAATCTAAAGATTCATCAAAAACTCTACTACAAATGACTGTAAGCTATTAGAAAAAAAGCTTAATAAGTAATACTACATTCTAAAAACATATATAGATTTGAAAGAAACCGATAAATTCAATAATAAAATTAATCTAATAATGTAAAAGAAAAAGTATAAACCAAATAAGAATTATACTTAAGAGAATAATCAAAAGTAGTAAAACGTAAACAGAGGTAACGATTTATAAGAACAATAATAAAATTGATGTTAAAAAATAAATAAACTTTAATATAAATGTAGGTCATTCATCAATATACTATTGATAGGCCCAAGTCGTAAACTCTTACCATACAACAGACATCATTCATAGGTCTATCTACTTCTAAGCGTGCAATATAATATATGGTTTATCAATTAATTTTCTTTTCTTTTATTAGACTGGACCCAATCTGTGGGGGAAAAATCTCGTCTATCCTCCCCTCACGATCCCCGATGATTCGAATTGATGAATAGTGGGTGAACTCTCCGGTGAGGTCGACCTTACTTCCGATGATCCCGAGAGGATTACGCCGTCTGATCCTTCCTGCCTGGATCAGTTCGTCGCTACTTCAGTCGCCGGGTACCTGCAAATTACACTCTGACGCTCAAGTCAGTGTGAATTCAGATACTCTTTAACGAACTCTTGATACCTGTCTATCTCTTTCTCTTCTATTTTTTCGATTCCCTTTTCACTCGATCTTATTTCCCTTTTATAAGGCCATCAACAAGGAGCACATCGTTGTTGAGGAGCATGCAACTGTCATTTCTTGATAACGATTTTCTATTATGTTTCTTGGTCTGAGGGAAATGTTTCGCAAGAGCGCACTGCGAGTTGACGTTTGTGGACGTTTAGGTCTCATGCCTGTCAACTTTGGGTGACAAGCCTTTTCTACTGATTGGTCGGCCCTTTCAAGTGTTCCGATATGGAACATTCTTTAATCAGACGGCGTCGGCAAGTGTTCAGATAAAGACGAATGGCCACTCCTGTTGTTCCGACTAGGCCTATCCTTTAGTTGGATGATGTCGGTAGGCATTCTGACAAGGACGGATGACTTCTCCCGTCGGGTCCGACAGGGTTCATCCTTTAGTCGAACAGCGTTGGCAGCTGTTCCGACAAGGATGAACGGCTGTTCCCGTTGGATCCGACATGGTTCATCCTTTAGTCGGAAGGCGTCGGCCGTTGCTCTGGCAAAGTGTATCCTTTGATTTGACCGAAAAAACACATGCCCTGGCGAGAAGATATGTCTGTCGGATCCTGGGCCGAGGTGGTCTATGACCTGTGGAAGCCAACGTGCCTCTACTCGGAGAACATGCCTCATTAAGTGACACGTGGCTTTGTCTTAGCTTATCGGAAAATAGGGTACCTGATATTCGCTCAAAAGTGTTTATTTTAAGCAATTATCCTTTTAGCGTTATTGCATTCTCCTACGTAAAATGCTCTATTTATCTACTTTTCTACGTAATAGTCGCTTCTGTTGCGTAGAACACACTTTTCTGGACGAAATGGTATATTTGCATGCATTAAACACATTTTCGGAAGTCTAAATATTAAGCCGTTCTGATAAAGTCTCATTACGCGCTTCTTCTGTCGCAGGAAACTCCGATGGGACGATTCTCGAGACTTGTGGGCCCAAATCGATAATGAAAGCCCATTATCAAAGCTTAAAAAGCCCACATGCTATGACTAGAAGATATGGGCCAAATATGGGCTGAATAAGAGGACCAAAAAGCCGGCCCAAAGAACGAAGAGAGTAGGAGAGCCAATGACCAAGAGACGGACCAAAGCGTTTAAAGCCACATGAGTCAGCAAAGAATGATGGTCGACTCTACTGGAGAAGCGTGAGGATGGTCACAGTGAAGACCAGGGTTCCAGACCCTCCGCCAGTGCTTTTCTCTCTATTTTCTGATACTTTCTCTCTCATCTCTCCTTATTCTCTCTCTCTCTTCATCTCTCGGTCCTCGAATCTACTGACCTAACCCCAGAACTCCTGCCCATCGGCTCTATCTCATCTCCCTTAGCTTTCTGGCCGTTGGATCTTCCATCGGACCGTTGGATCTTCAATCGGACCGTTGGATCTCTCTAGATCCGTCGATCTACCAATCTGAGTCCCAATCAAGTCACCATCCATCCGATCGCCATCAGACTGTCTGTCACATCATCTTGTGAGACGATGGACATCATCAATCCATGTGGGCCAATAGCCGGGCCCATCTTCATCGACCCGCTGTCCGACCAGTTAGTGGACCCCGCAAATTTCAAAATAATTTTAATTAAATGGGGGGTCCACTAATTGGGGAGATTCCCCATAGAAAAGTAGATTTTTACTTAAAAAATATATATATATATATATATATATATTTTTTTTTTTTCATATTTTTTATTTTTAAAAAATACCCTATTTCCATTAAAGGAAATAGGGAGCTTTAAAAGGAGAAGGATAGGGGTTCGTTCGAACCCTAATCCCCTCCAATCTCCTCCTCTCCTTCCCCAAAACCGTTCCCGAGGTTTTCCCCTCCTTCTTCTCCTTCTTTTTCTTCCTTCTCTTCCTCCTCTTCTTCATCTTCTTCATTTTTTTCTCTCGCTGGAGTTGCAGGCAGCAACTCCGGCCGCCTGCACGTCCTTCTCCCTTCTCCCCCTCTCTTCCTATCCTTCTTCTTCTCCGTCGCTTCTTCCTCTTCTCTTTCTCCTGTTTCTTCTTCTTTTGCTTCTTGTCCTTCTTCTTCTTCATCCTCTTTAAATCAGTCCGCCGGAGTTGCCGCCTGCAACTCCGGCCACCTGCTGTACGTTTGTCCACCCTTGGCCACCACTGTTAAACCTCCAACTTGCTGGTGTGCCTCCACAAGCCGCCGTCTTCTTCTTCATCTGCTGCCACCAGCCACAAGAGGGACGCCTCCCTCTTCCTTCAACGTCTCCACCAAACCACCACCGCCTGCGTGCACCGTTTCTCCGCCTACTGCAGCTGTGCACGCACCACCGCGTGCTCCTGCTACTTCTGTCCGCCCGTGCGTGCTCCCCACCACAGTCTCCTCCCTTCCTCATGTGTTTCCGGCGTTTAAGCCGGCCAATTCCACTCTAAAACGCACCACCATTCTGACCTGCTGGTGAACTCTTCACCATTCTTCACCAACGTGCATCTCCACGCTTGGACGGCCTGCAACGTTCTGTTGCCTTCCACCTGCTGCAACAACCACAGAGATCCGGCCACCTCGTGCAGAACACACCACCATGCACCCCCCGTCCATCTTCATAGCCTGATTCGTTGGTCTAAGGGTTGCGCTTGCTGCCACCTGTCTTGCACATCGCTGCAAACCTTGAAGCCAACCACCAGCCTTGTCCTTCCACGTGCTACTGTAGCCTCCTCATAATGCATCACGTGCACTACCTACAACCAATCACTTGGCTGGATCTCCTCGCCGTGCTCGACCACCCCATTTGCCGATCCAACATGGTGATCCTTTGCCATTGGTAAGTTCTTGAAAGGTGATCTTCTATCTTCCCTCATTAATCTTCTTTCTCTCCAAAATCTTTCTTTCTCTCTCTTCCCCTAACTTTCTCTCTCTTAATAACTCTCTCTATCTCTAGCATTTTTCTCTCTCTAGTTTCTCTTAATTAACTTTTATTAGAAAGTATGTCATCATGTTTAGAACAATTTTCAATTGAGCAGCGTTTTGTAACTCAGAATTTTGATTAATCAATTAGAATTTTATTATTATATTTTTGTGTTTTGAATCATTGTCATTGATGTTATTAGTTATTTGTGATCAATTTCCACATAAAAAGCATGTTTTAATCTCACTTTCATCACCATTCTCACCTCTCCATAAATTGTTTCCGCAAATTTCTCGCTAAAATCTGTCATTTTATGTCCTTGAATTGTGCAAGTTAACCTCGAGTGCGGATCGACATCCGGCACGAATCCCTATACAAATCTATCAATTTTGCAGGATAATCGGATAAAAATTACAAATGTGTTGATTCTAGGGTTTCCGTAACCAACGATGCGGAAAAACCTTACTTTCAAATGGCGCCACTTGAAAGGGCCGACCAATCAGTAGAAAAGGCTTGTCACCCAAAGTTGACAGGCATGAGACCTAAACGTCCACAAACGTCAACTCGCAGTACGCTCTTGCGAAACATTTCCCTCAGACCAAGAAACATAATAGAAAATCGTTATCAAGAAATGACAGTTGCATGCTCCTCAACAACGATGTGCTCCTTGTTGATGGCCCTATAAAAGGGAAATAAGATCGAGTGAAAAGGGAATCGAAAAAATAGAAGAGAAAGAGATAGACAGGTATCAAGAGTTCGTTAAAGAGTATCTGACAGATTTGAAAGTAAGGTTTTTCCGCGTCGCCATTTGAAAGTAGGGTTTTTCCGCGTCGTTGGTTACGGAAACCCTAGAATCAACAAGATTTGTAATTTGATCCGATTTTATCCTGCAAAATTCAGATATTCTGTATAGGGATTCGTTTCGGATGTCGATCCGCACTCGGGATTAATCACGTTAGTGCAATAAGAACATAAAATGACAGATTTTTGCCAAAAATTCATGGAGGGATGAGAATGATGTATTTGGATTAAAACAAGATTGCTTGATTTTAGAGAAAGAAATTATCATAATCTACAAAAAAAATACTAATGAAGGAAATCAAACCACAACCAACAAAAGTTATTCATCATTTAAAAATCCAAGGTTCTTACAATATTTCAAAATATAAAAAGTAACAATAACAATGTAAAAGAACGAAAGACTAAGCTAGAGAGAGAAACTGAGTTCTAAAGAGAGAAAGTAGAGAGAGAGAGATGAGAGACTAAAGGATGAAAGAGAAAGTGGTAGAGAGAGAAAATGAAAAGGAAGAGAGAGAAAGTTACCGCTTACCCACCATGAGGAATGATCGAGTAGATCCAACGATTTGGGGAGTTGCAGGTCAACCAATTGGTGGCAGCAGGCGGTAGGAGTATGGATTGATCATTCCTCCCTTCTCTTCTTCTTCTTCTACTTTTATTTTTCTTTGCCTTGCTGCGTTTTTCTTTTTCTTTTGTTTGATGGAGAAGAAGAGGGCCGGGAGAAGTGAAACGGTGGTGCTAGCAGGCGGCAAAAAGGAGAGGGGCGGTGGTCTTTGGATCAACTGTTGTAGGTGGTAGCAAGGAGGCTTCTCTTCTTTTTCTTCTTCTTCTATCTTTTTTTTTTGTTTTTGTTTTTATTCAGAAAACAAGGAGAGTCGATCGGTTTGGGGCGGTGGAGTCTTGGTCAGCAAGGTGAAGGTGGGAGCATTGTGGAGGGAGTCGGACCACCTCCAATAGTGGTCAGGGCTGCTGTTGGACGGTGGTAGAGCACGCTGCAGGTGTGGTGCTTGCAGCTAGGCTGAGGAGATGGAAGCAGGTGCGATTTCAGAGGTGAGGGCGGCAAGGCAACAGGCGGACTGGTGGTGGTGATGCTGTTGCACACTAGCAGGTGGAACATGAGAAGATGATGGCGGCTTGGGGCGTTCTTCAATGGTTTGAGAGAGAGTCCGTCCGTGGGGAGGAAGAGAAGACGCTGGAGTTGCAAGTCCGTTTTGTTAGTGTGCACGGCCTGCAACTTGGCGTGGGTGTTGCTCGTGGTGCTGCGCAAAGGAGCAGCACAGGAAGGGGAGAAGAAGAAGGGCGAGCAGATGATGAAGAAGAATGGAAGAAGAAGGAGAAGGAGGAGGCGCACGGCCGGAGTTCTGCAACTCCGGCCGGTATGAAGATAAGAAGAGAAGAAGAAGAAGAAGAAGAAGAAGAAAGAGAAGAGGAAGAAGCGACGGAGAAGAAGAAGGAGAGGAGGAGAGGGGGAGAAGGGAGAAGGACGTGCAGGCGGCCGGAGTTGCTGCCTGCAACTCCGGCGAGAGAAAAGATGAAGAAGATGAAGAAGAGGATGAAGAGAATGAAGAAAAAGAAGGAGAAGAAGGAGGGGAAAACCTTGGGAACGGTTTTGGGGAAGGAGAGGAGGAAAGGGGAGAGGGATTAGGGTTCAAACGAACCCTTCTCCTTCCTCTTATAAAGGGTATTTTTGAAAAAAAAAAAAAAAAAAAAAAAATATATATATATATATATATATATAGATATATATATATTTTTTTAAGTAAAAGTCTACTTTTCTTTGGGGAATGTCCCTATTTAGTAGACCCCCCATTTTTTTTAAATTTAATTAAAATTATTTGGAAATTCACGGGGTCCACTAACTGGTCGGACAGCGGGTCGATGATGATGGGCCCGGCTACTGGCCCACATGGATTGATGATGTCCATCGTCTCACAAGATGATGTGACAGACAGTCTGATGGCGATCGGATGGATGGTGACTTGATTGGGACCCAGATTGGTAGATCGATGGATCTAGAGAGATCCAACGGTCCGATTGAAGATCCAACGGTCAGAAAGCTAAGGGAGATGAGATAGAGCCGATGGGCAGGAGTTCTGAGGTTAGGTCAGTAGATTCAAGGACCGAGAGATGAAGAGAGAGAGAGAATAAGGAGAGATGAGAGAGAAAATATCAAAAAATGGAGATAAAAGTATTGGCAGAGGGTCTGGAACCCTGGTCTTCACTGTGACCATCCTCACGCTTCTCCAGTAGAGTAGACTATCATTCCTTACTGACTCATGTGGCTTTAAACGCTTTGGTCCGTCTTTTGGTCATTGGCTCTCCTACTCTTTTCGTTCTTTGGGCAGGCCTTTTGGTCATCTTATTCAGCCCATATTCGGCCCATATCTTCTAGTCATAGCATGTGGGCTCTTTAAGCTTTGATAATGGGCTTTCCTGATCGATGTGGGCTCGCAAGTCTCGAGAATTGTCCCATCGGGGTTTCCTGCGACAGAAGAAGCGCGTAATGAGACTCTATCAGAATGACTACATGTCTAGACTTCCGAAAATATGTTTAATGCATGCAAATATACCATTTCGTCCAGAAAAGTGTGTTCTACGCAACACAAGAGACTTTTACGTAGAAAAGTAGATAAATAGAGTTTTAACGTAGGAGAATGCAATAACGCTAAAAGGATAATTGCTTAAAATAAGCACTTTTGAGCGAATATCATGAGGAAAGTCATTTTGTTTAAAATTAACATTTTTTGAAAAATGACAATCCAAACACCCCTTAACTTTTTATTGTCAAGAGTCCTAGTTAGTAACTTCGCCCGTTTAATACCCAAATTTTTTGAAGAAACGTTTAATACATCTGTATAAAAAAAAAATCAGAAAAAATCACGAATTTTAAGACTATACAAATAAAAAGCTTATTATTCACGTTTAATATATGGATTTTGCATTAAAAAAAATAAAAAACGTATTAAATGGCCGCATAACATGGCAAATTGGTAAAATTCAGGCTGAACGAATATAACATTTCAACAATGACCGAATTTTTTTATCCCGAAATCGAATTAAACTCAGACTTTTCCCGTTTTGAATCTTTGCTGTACACCGAATTGCTAACTATGGCCGAGACTCGAGAGAACTTATGAGTTCACTTTCTTTTGTGAGTCCACGGATGCTGACCCTTTTAGAAACTAGTCTTGCTCAGGTGCATGGAACAGGAAAAATTTATGATACAGACTTCTGTATTAAATTTTTCTTATGCAGAAGCCCCTCAATTTGCCACGTAGTTGACTCTTTACGGTCAACTGCCCCGTGAATGTTTGGCCCACACCTTGGTGGACCCACACAGTAAAAATCAGTGTAATTAGCGATTCCTAGCCATTGGATTTGAGCACTTTTTCACCACGAGCTTGGAACCGGCTCTTAGGCCAGTTCACTAAGCCCATGCTGAAAAGTGCTCAAATCCTAGCTAGAAATTACCAATCACGCTGATTTTTGGTGTGTAGGTTCATCATAATGTGGACCAAATGTTCAGGGGGCAAGTGGGCCTGAATGAGTCTACTACATTACAATTTGAGGGACTTCTGCATCAAAGAAAAGCCCCATGGTACAAGATCCAGGGACTTGCCTTTTTTGCACTCATAATTGTAATCACGCCTCTATCCAACGGTGGATGATAGTGCCGAGCTGGCATTCACTTTTGCCAAAGCAAAACCACCGTTGGATCATCGGAATCCACGTCTGAGAGCAATAGTGTAATTTAAAGAGTGTAAAAGCTTGAGTCCCCGGATCCCGACCAAAAGTGCACATGCGGTGGGAAAGTGAAACTGAAAAATGATCTCCATACCAAACTTTTCCCGGCTGTTATAACTTAAAAGGTCTAACTGTCGTTGGACACTTGAAATGTCCAACTCGTAACAGGGTAACTAGGGGAATTTTTTTTGGGTTGGGCTCCCGTTACCGCCCTAAAATGACAGGCTCCGGTTACAGGACACAATATAAGCCACGTGGCATACTCTTAGAGGACTATGACCGTATGGATGTTTGGAAAATCCCTAAGTGGACCTACAAACAAAATATCAGCATGATTAGTGATTTATAGGTCTTGGATTCGACTTATTTTCTTGGATTGATCTCAACTGTGGGAATTTGAGCAGCATGTGAGGTACAAAGATCCAACGCCTATAAATCACTAATCATGATTATTTTTTATTTTTAGGTCCATCTAGGAATTGGCCACATATCGATACGGTCATATTCATCTAATAATGTTCCACGTGGCTCATATTGTGTCCTGTAACTGGAGCCTGTCATTTTAGAGCGTTAACTGGAGCCCGACCCTTTTTTTTTTCAAACAAAGCCTCCAAAAGAAAGGGTAAAACCGGTTGGCAACTTGGCATGTCCTCCCGGTTCCCTTAGGTACACGTGTTATGAATTTATTGGTGTTGGACACTTTGTGTCCAACATCATTGAACACTACAATTATCCAAATTTTCCTGTGGACGATGGTTAAGATTTCAGACACTGCTCCATCCTCTGCTTCACCGAGCTTACTTCACTTCCTCATCTCTGCGTCTTCTTCATCCTCGTTCCCGGAGATGATAAAAGGAAACACAGTACAAGATGCCACTACACCTCGTCTACATCTTCTATTTCCCACCAACACACCTATCCGACACACTAAGAGACTCCCATTTCTCAGTAATCAATCTCTCCGAAGTTTCCGTCATTTCGAGCTTCTCCGCTTCCGCAGAAACCCCAATTCCAAGGCCTCAAATCTCATCCTTCACTTTCATCCTCCTTTACTTTATTTTCCTATTTTTTGTTGGCTCATCGTTTGTTTGAATTGGTTAGGTTATTCGAAGCAGCAATCCAGAAGTCGGAAGCGGTGCGTTCTTGGGATCAGAGGACTTTGATTTACCGGTAGATCTTTCATATACACGCACATTGTCTCCCGCTCTGACGCTCGAACACGGACTCATTAAGATTAAAGAGGCGGTCGAGAAATTGAAGTCGGCTCCGCCTTGTTCTAGAAGTGGCATATTAAGGTTTCAGGTATACTGCATTTTAATCCTCATTTCGTTTCCTTTTTTTTTTTTTTCGTTTATTTTAAATCGATCGAAGTTCGTACTGTGGTCTTATTATGGAAATGTCATATGTTTCCTTGGTGTAGTTTAGACTGTTATGTGAATTTTGAAGTTTTTAGAAGCAATGCACATAGATGGATTGAAATATATATATTTTTTTGGTGTAGTTTAAATTGCACGGAGCTACATTTGAATTTTAGGATCTTGTTGTTCATTTGGTTATAGATTATTAACAGACAGGTTGGTTTTAATTCTTGAAGACTAATCCATAATGTGCTTTTATGATCCCGTGTTGTGTGTCTGCAGGTTGCAGTGCCATCAAGCGCAAAAGCCTTGAATTGGTTATGTAGTCAACCTCAGTTGTCGGGAGTGTTTCCTCAGTTTTATCTTTCTAAGACGGATTTGGATAACCCAACCCTTGGTTCAAATTCATTTAGTGGAGTGCTTGGAATTTCGGGAATTGGTGCTGCGGTTTACTTCACGAGTTCTTCTTCTTGTTCCTCGAGAGCGTGGTGTTGGATAAAAAGGTGACCTCTTTTTTTTTTTTTTTCCTTTTTCAGTATGTATTGATTCGTTTGTGTAAAGATTTTGTTAATTAGCCTTCTTTATGCGCTTTTTTTTAAAACCTGCTTCTAGCGAGATAAACGAATCAAATGACATATTAGTGTTTTCATCTTAAGCTTGGATGACTACTATTTGGGTTGGCGTATTTGATCTTGTTGGTGAAAAGTTTCCCTAGACTTGCTGCACTTGACTTTGTCTGCAGCTCCTATTAAATGTCAGCATAATATAGTAGCTATAAAAATGTTAGCTTAATATTGTATCCACAACAATATTAAGAACAGTCCGTAATAGCCTGGAAGCAATCTGGTAATAGTCCATCAATACAGACTAGAATTTACGACAATAGATTGATCATAGCCTTTGAATATTTGTGTTTTTGTTTCCCAAGACTTTTCTTGTAGAAATGTTACTGATAACTGCAAATTTCTTAAAAAACTACACGAATGTACATTGTAGTTACAAAATCAATTGAAGTAATGCTGCAAAATTATAGCATAGTGAGTCAAGATTTATCTCTGCTGTTTTATGCTCGAATTATCTCATATCTTGCAAATATGTAATAGTAGCAAAGGAAAGTCTGCATAAACAATAATATTCATGTTCTGCTAAAGTCTTGTGTTCAATGTGAGGATTCTGCAAGTTAGATGCAAAAGAGGCTGTCTAGGTTATCTAGTAGGTGTGGATTTTGTGGAAATTTCTGACGAGGGATTACGCTTTCAACAGTTTGGAACCATTTTCTAGTCTAGTGTGTATACTGTTGCTGTTGTATACGAGAGTATCCAGTTTTATAGACTACGGCGAATGATAGTATTCTATTCTTACTGGAAGTTATTTACTAAAATATAAAAGTTCTTTATATTTTATGTTGATAAGGCCATATTGATATTTATGTGAAATAGCTAAAAATATGCGACGTGTTCTCATTGATTCTTCTGCAGATATCTTTCTGTTGATTCACCCCTGATAAGGGCTTATGGGTTCGTAGGTATCAATTTTGAAAGGGAAGCATCTTCCATGAAGCATGAGACTGGTTCATTTTACCTTTTTATCCCTCAGGTGAAATTGGATTTTCTCACTTTACTTTCTGTACAGTGAGTTATAACTGTACAGTGCTTGCTTTCCTGCTTCTTGCTTCTTGCTTTCCATGTTTATGATTAACCATTAGAACTATAAGTTGTAATTTAGGAATTTAGGTTCAGGGTTAGGGTTTGTGAGAAGAGAGGACACAGAGAGAAGAATAGGAGAGGAGAGAGAAGTGAGAGATTAGAGAATTAGTGAGCACATGCATTCCACATTATTCCATACTCTTATTATATAAGAGAAATATTTTGGACAATAATGCCCTTACAATATGTACGGGGGGTCCCTTATCACATAAAGGGTACCCTGACAACACTCCCCCTCAAGTTGGTGCATAGAAATCTATCATGCCCAACTTGCTAAGACACCTATGTAGTTGATGGTTAGGGATGTCCTTCGTGAATAGATCGGCTACTTGCTCTTCAGTCTTCACAAACGGAGTATAAACTTCGCCAGACATAATCTTTTCTCGTATGAAGTGTCTGTCTTCCAACTTCGGGAGTGCGGAGGTACCCAATTCCATCGAAAGTGAAGTTTTTTGCTTGGACGGCTTGCCTCTATAAGATTTTGATAGTGAACCACCTTATTAGTAGGGGTATGATGATCTCTAATAGGTGCATTTTATGAAAAGCCGAAGGAGAGTCAGTGGATCACCTTCTAATCCATTGTCGATTTTCCCTAGCTGTTTGGTAGACTTTATTCGTCCTGTTTGGGATTCATTTTGTGGTTCCTCAACATGTCAGAGATTTTTTCTATGGGAGGGGGGAGGATTCTTGTTCAGAGAGAGGGAAGATTCTCTGGCGTTTTTTACCCTTTGCGGTTATTTGGGCAATTTGGAAGGAGAGGAATCTGAGGATTTTTGAAGATACGGAGAAGGATTTGCACGAGGTGGTTTTGCTTGTGAAGTCTCTCCTTTTTTTGTGGTCGTCTATTGCTCCTCCCTTTAGAGGATGTAGCTTTGATTCCTTTGCCTTTCTGTGGGATGAGTTGTTAGGGGATTCTTCTCCTCCTTTAAGGAGATATATCCCCTACATTTGTATATTTGTGGGATTTTCCCTTCTTTAATGAATTCTACTTATAAAAAAAAATGCTTTGCACGATCATGTTGAACTGAATTATGTGCTATACTGATAGTAGCCTTGTTATCACAATACAGGCTCAAAGAAGCAGTGCCAGTAACAAGGAATCCCAGTTCTACAACGAAGATCTTCAACCACAACATCTTGCACAAGACATGAGCCATATCACGAAACTCAACTTCTACACTAGATCGAGCAACAAGGTTGCCCCCAACGAAGGTGCAATACCCGGATGTGGATCTCCCATCATCTTTGGCACCTGCCCAGTCTGCGTCTATATATAACTTCAATCTCATGTGACCATTCTGCTTGAAGAGAAGCCCCATACCAGGAGAGGATTTGAGATACCTCAAGATCCTGTATGCTGCCTCTAAGTGAATCTCTCTGGGTGAGTGCATATACTAACTAATCACACTAAAATCATATGTAATGTCCGGCCTAGTAAAGGAGAGGTAGATCAATCTGCCAACTAGTCGCTGAAAGCTCTCAACGTCCTTCGGTAATTCACCAGTAGAATCTCCCAGCTTGCGATTCTACTCTATAGGGGTGTCCACAGGTCTGGCCCATAACTTCCCTGTGTCTTTAAGAAGATTAAGGACATACTTCCTTTGGGAGATGAAGATCCACCGACTTGATCTAGCCACCACTTTACCTAAAAAATATTTTAGGGGTCCCAAATCTTGTCTCAAACTCACTTGCCTAGTATTGTTTCAGCTTAGCGACTTCTTCAGCATCATTACCTATCACAATGATGTCGCCCACATAGACTATAAGGGCTGTGGTGCTCTGCCCATGATGTTTAACAAACAGGGTATGGCCGGCTTGACTTTGAGTATAACCCAGGATTTTGACTACCTGGGTAAATCTCTCAAACCATGCTCTAGGGGTATGTTTTAGTCCATACAAGGACTTCTTCAATCTGTGGACCCTCTCGTCACCTCCTACTGGTAGGAAACTTGGAGGAGGGATCATGTATACTTCCTCCTTAAGTCTTTGTGAAGGAAATTATTCTTCACGTCAAGTTGGTGAAGAGGCTACCACTGGTTGGCTGCTAAGGATATAAGCACCCTGATGGAGTTCATCTTTGCAACTGGGGCAAACGTCTCCACATAATCAATCCCGTATGTCTGAGAGTATCCCTTGGCTACCAGTTTAGCCTTGTATGTCTTTATTGATCCGTCTGCCTTGTACATCATTGTATAGACCCATCTGCAACCAGCTATTTTCTTCCCTCTAGGTAAGTCAACCAGTTCCCATGTTTTGTTATTCTCCAAGGCTCTCATTTCTTCCAGCATTGCATCTCTCCATCTAGGATGCTTTAGCCCTTCTGCCACTGAGGAAGGGATCGAAATGGTAGACAGAGAAGTAACGTAGGACTTGTAAGATGGGGACAAGCCATCATATGAGACAAAGTTACTAAGAGGATGTTGAGTACAACTCCTCTTAGTCTTTTGAAGAGCAATAGGAAGATCGGGACCACATGCATCAGTAGGAAGTAATGATACAGAATTCTATCAAAATGGTATTGGTTAATAGAAACGCTTACCTCTCGATGAATACGATCGAACAGAAATTCCTTTGGAGAAGAATTCATCCAAGAGACACTTTGCCAAGAGTAATCCTCTTCTTGGAAGAAGATTCTTGCAGAATAACAATACCAAATAGTCTCTTCCAAACACTTAGAGCTTTCACAACGAATACTCAGCTTTGCTCTGGTGAAGCTCTCACAAATTCCAGATTTCTGGAGTTAAAGAATGATAATCAAGTAAAGTAGAGATCTCTTGATTGGGTTGATTCTAATAGAGGGAGAGGGCTCTAATTTATAAGCAGGCTTCCCTTTGTTAGAACCGTACCGAATATAGTCATTTGAAGGGCCAAAATGTGCTTCTAATCGCTTAAGAGATTTTGTCAAACAAGATCCGAAACGGGCGGGGTCGACCGGATATCAGTCGACTAAGCCTTTAGTCGGTCGCCTGCTCAGGTTTTCTTCCCAATAACCTGAACTCGAGAGTTAGGGTCTACCATACCATTTTGTCCGGTCGACTGGACCTTTGGTCGCCCGCATATAAGAGCCGGTCGGCCGGACAGTTTTGTCCATAGCCCAATGCTACCAAAGTTCTGAGAATTTCTCTTCTCATCACACGCACAATCCCTAACTAATACTTAACCATCTAGGGTACATCAATATCCGCTGGCAACGCGCGGTTTTACCCTTAGATTTGCGTAAGTAACTACAACACGAGTTTCTTCATAGTTGAACGTTCGTTGAGTGAGAACGTATTTGAGCTTTCGACTTTGTCTTCAGTTGAACTTGATCACTTGACTTTGTCTTCAGTTGAACTTGATAGTCTTGATTTTGTCTTCAGTTGATCTTGAACACTTGGGTTGTCTTTTCTTCAGCTTTAATCCTTCTTTGGTTTGTTTTGTCGAAGTCCACTTGATCTTTGACACTTCAGTCTTCAATTGATTTGAGGCACAATGACATATATATATATATATCATTACCGAAGAACTAAGTATTCCTGGGATTTGACAACTGAGACTTTTAAAGAAAATGACGATTCTTTTTTTCAACAACACCATTTTGTTGAGGGCTGTAGCTACAGGAGTTCTGATGGCCAACCCCGTGGCAACTAAATAATGCTAACGACCACCATACATGTATTCACCCCTTTGGTCAGTATCAAGGTGTTTGATCTGAGCACCAAACTATGTCTGGATCATCTTATGAAAGTTTTGGAAGATTGAATATACTTCATCTTTGGTTTTCATAAGGTAGATCCAGGTACACCTGGTATGATCATCAAAACAAAACGAACAAAATAACGGAAGCCAAGGGGTGAAGTAAACGGTGAAGGGCCCCACACATTAGAGTGCACAATATCAAACAGAAGTAAACTACAATGGCCCCGTGAAGGGTAAGATGAGTGACAATGTTTTGCAAGCTCACAAGTTTCACAATGCAAATCAGTCATAGAAACAAAAGTACACAAGGAAGGATGCGAGAGTTTTAAGTACTGAAAAGAAACATGTCCAAGGCGTACATGCCAACACAAAATAGACTCTAGACTGAGTCGACTACTACTATTACTATGGGACTGAAGTGCGGTAGGCTCAATAGGCGGTCCATCCAGAAGATAGATGCCATCCACGTCATGTCCAGTACCAATCATCCTCGTCGTCGCTAGGTCCTGAAAGACACATGAAAAAGGATAAAAAATGACGATGCAATTTTAGCTTTTAATGGGAGAGCTAACATAAAAAAGGTTAGAAGTACAGAGAGGTACATGCAAGACAGAAGATAAGGAGAATTTAGGTAAGAGGTGAACATTCCCTTTCCCAAAAACAGAAGAGAGAGTACCATCAACAATTTTAACATTATCTACCTAAGCAAATAGAATAAGAAGAGAAGATTGAAGAGTTACCCATCATGTGTGCGGAAGCACCTGAATCAATGATCCAGGAAGGACTGGGAGAAGCAGTAGACACATGATGGGCAGTGCTAACGGTACACGACTGAGCAAAGGAGGAGACGGATGTGGCAGGACCCTCGAGCTGGGCAAGGAACCTTTGGAGGTTGTCGATCTCAGACGGTTGCACATGCAAAGTAGAGGACGAGGAACCCTGAGTGGCCATGGGTAGAGAGGGCCATGTGGATGAGTCCTAGGGAACACCAATAAGAGTCTCATAAGCAGCACTGTGAGCAGTAGGTGCCGTTAAATGGGGGAGGTGAGGAGGACGCCCATGTAAATCCTAGCACTTAGCCTTCACATGTCCAGGATGGCTACAATATTCACACTTGGGCTGTTCACAAGTAGAAAACTTCCTAGGGGAAGGTGCAGATGCAGATGGTGCCATAGAAGGAGCGAAGGGACGGGTCCTCTGAGAGCGTGGAGGAGTAGGGGCAGACACAAGAGTAGATCGGTCTGGAACGGTGGCTGGTGCCATGACACTACGTTGACTCTCCTCACTCTAAACATTGGAGTAGACCTGACTAAGATAAGGAAGTGAGTCACGACTGATAAGGATTTGAATTTGGTCTAACTCACACTCAGAGTTGAGCCCTGTAAGGAACTCGAAAATTAGTGTCTCCTCAACCGATTTCCGGTATCTAGTAACACAGAGGGTACGGGTACAGTCAGGCTGATAGGTGTGATAGTAATCTAGCTCCTTCCACATGCTTCGAAGCATAGCAAAATAGTTGGATAGACTCTTATCCTCCTGTCGGAGATGAGAGATGCTCTGTCGAAGCTAGAAAGCTCGGGCTAAATTTTGCTACTGGGAATAAGTCTAAGAAGTTGTGTCCCATATTTCTTTTGCTGTGTTCAGAAATAAGAACCCGCGACTGATGTGCTCCATGGAATCGAGAAGCTATGACATGATGGTGAGATTCTCTGTCTCCAATTTCTCATACAAGGGATCATCCACAGTCTAGGGCGCAACAATATCCTTGTAATGTATCCCAATTTGCCTTGGCCCCTAGTATATATCCTAGCTGCCCGAAACCACTCAAAATAGTTTTTTCCAGTCAACTTAACAGATGTAATCTGTAAGCCGGGATTCTCAAAGCTCACATGAGTCACCACTCTCGAGGTGGCCTCTATGTTCACTGTGGGCATTGTAGGAACCTGTTTGGTAGATATTGCTACTCCCACAGACCTAAACAACACACAAGAGAAAGGTCGTGTACACACAGACCTAAGGGTGATATTGGAGCATACCCGAAGGGTTTAGAGGCTACGTAGGAGCCCAAAGAAGGAAGAAATAGGGCCCACAGCCTTAATAAAAGGGATTTTCATCTCCCAAATAGGTCCACAACACTCTTGTAGAGATCGCAACACTTCCACACAATAGAGAAAGATCAACAATCACAAGGAAGGAGCATCTACATGAGGTAGATCTCAATCAAGACTAAAAATGCCCAAAAAAGGGCTGGGCGGTAATAACTAGGGGGAGTTTTGATCACTGGAACTTTAAAACTCCTCCAAATCGCATGAGACTTCTTTCAAAACCTCAAGAATTATGAAATGGATGAAAACAAGTGACAAATCCAGCCTAGAAACTCCCAAAAGAGCTAATCAAATTAAAAGACAGAGAATGAATTTCTCACCATTTTTGGGGAAGAACGCGTATAAGTACCTCAAGATCTATCCGAAAAATTCCCCAAAACACAAGAAAATCATTTTCAGTGAGTGGTGATCTCCTCAACCGACCTCGGGATGCGTGTCCAGGTGGCTGCTGACGTTAGCCTGACGGCATGAAGACGTCAGCACACTTGTGCGTGTTCTCTGAACTTGTCTCCTTCGTCTGCAAGGCTCTGATACCAAGTTGTAATTTAGGAATTTAGGTTTAGGGTTTGTGAGAAGAGAGGAGAGAGAGAAGAATAGGAGAGGAGAGAGGAGAGAGAAGAGAGAAGAGAGAGATTAGAGAATTTGTGAGCATGTGTATTCCACATGACTCCATACTCTTTATTATATAAGAGAAATATTTTGGACAATAATGCCCTTACAATATGTACGGGGTCCCTTATCACATAAAGGTGCCCTAACAACACTATAAAAAATGATGACTATTCTATTCTTGCACATGTATTAGTTTCCTTTTGTGCTTCAGTCTTCTTATGATAGCAATACACATGTACATCCTCTTAAAATTGAGAATACTATTTCAACAGATTGAGCTGGAGGAACATGAGAGTAATTCACTCTTAGCAGCAACATTTGCTTGGAATGACTCTTTACTTTGTACCTACGAGAAAGCCATTCATTCATTTGAATTATCTCTCTACCAGGTAATGAGTTTGTTATCTTTCACCCCGTTAGTGCTGTAATATTTTTTTTTTCGGGCAAGTTTATGCCTCTGTGTTCAACCGGTATCATATACAAGATACTAGGTCGAGTTTGAAAGTTATGAATGTGCTATACAATCAATGTTGAGTTGTAAACCTTTTTTTTTTTTGACAAAAATTTTTGGTCCGATCTCCATGCGAATATACTTTCAGTACTTCACACATGAATCTGTTGTATCACTTGTAAAAGATATGCCTTCAGCTTGAAATCCATAGAGAATTATGCACAACATGTTCTGTTGCTATCACATATTACAAATATGCCTTTGACTCTCTTAGGAAGATGACCTATACCTGATGGCTCAATTATGAAGAAAACCAATGTCTTGGATCTCTCTTCCTTTTCCAAAGAAAGTTACATGGATGATCTGATAGTTTCAATGATTGAAAGAATGCTATGACTATTTGAGAAGCCTAGATGCAGAGTCCTGTAATTTTTGCTTAAACTAATCACCTAATTATTGAAACTCTCAGGTGATGGCTTGGTACAATAATTAGATATTCATGTTTTTTTCTTGGTTCTTAAGTTCTTCTCTTTAGATGCTGCATCGATAGTGCCTTTTATCTGCGATGGTTGACCTCTTTGTTATGGCTGATTCATTGGTTTCCACAACTTTTACTGTGTGCTTTTAAAGATATTTTAAATAAACTAGCTTGATGACTTGGATTTACTTTGTATCAAGGATACATGCTCTACATGGATTGATGATGTTTTGCACCAAACCGTAAGGTCCGTAAGTTCTTTGATCTCAGCTTACCTACCTACAGAAAAAAGGATACGTGATTAACGTGTGAATGGAGTCTTTTATGAAGATAAATGCCAAGCATGAATTGAATCTAGATGGCATAAGCACAAACCCGAGACATTTTTTTTTCTTGTGCATTTTGCAATTCCATGAAGATCAGTTGTCACCAAGAAAATTTGACGTACTTTGGAAATCTTAGCTTTGGCTGCCGCAAGTCTGTTGTCTAAGCGTACTTAAGCTTTTATTCTGCAAATTTTGTACTTGAGGACTCTAGTCTCAATACCTGGTTGATTTGCAAAGAACATAAGGTATTCAATCTGTAATTTGAGTTTTTTTTTTCCTTTTTAATAAAATTTTCATGATTTGATGAATCATCATATTTACATTGTAAGTTCAACATTTATTAATCCTCCTTGTTATCTCTTTCTCTGCCTGTTTTATTTATACCTATTTTCTTATATGGATTGTGGTGTTTTATTGTTATTTCCTGAACTGTTCTTGCAAGTTGTAAAGTTTCTTTTTCTAACTAACTTACCTTGTTTGTGATCTTGCTTATTGAATTTGTGGCTTTGGCTGTCCATATTTCCACCAGGGAGTGGGACAGCTATTGATAATTTATTTATTTATTTATTCTCGGAGTGTCATCTATAGTTGTGTTTTTGAATAGTAACTATATATAAATGCTAATCTTATTAACATATGGTGGCATTTATGTATCTGTCTATTTTTTTTTTTTTTTGATTAAGTATAATCTTTATTAATGCAAAGCCCAGAAGGGCCGGCTTAGGTGACAAGGTCGAGATGACCTTCGCCACACTAGGCTCCAAACAAGCCCGAAGGCAAACACCAACTACAAAATGTTCCCTTCCTTTGTCTATTTATTTATATGGTACTCTTATTTATATGCTCATTTAATTCAATTTTCAGGCCATTCATCATATTCCGCCTACGAGAGAGATCTGCCACAACAAGTCAATAAGCTCTCTTCTGAAGGATTGTGATTTGGCTGAGGCTAAAAATGTCCAAATGGTATTCATTTGACAGCTGTTCAATCTATACTGTTAAGGTGATTTATTTGGGTCTAAATTCTAAGACCAGTGAAACACTAGATATGTAAATTTTTTGGATCCAAAATTATTCGAATGTTGTCATCTCATTGTTATTTATGTGCCACGTCCATCACTCCATCTCTAACTAACTAGGTTAGCATCCCCAACACAACTGTCATGTTCCAATAATAGCTTAGTATTCTGAGAAATGTTTTAGGGTGCCAAGATGGGAGATGAATTTGAGAGGATAAAATAAGTTTAGTTATGGTGAAAGGTGATCAATGACAAACTTCTTGAAATTTCAGCACCTTTTTTTTTTGCTGCGATTCTTGTCGTTAGAGGAACTATTCAAGAGCTAGCTAAATTAACAATTGAGATGGAGGAAAATGATGGCCTTGGTACCCGGATACTTCAAAACGGGTGCCGTATCCGTGTCGGATACTTCCATTTTAAGTGTAAATGCTGTATCCTCCCCGTGTCGGTCTCATGTCCTTGCCGTATCCGGGTAACATAGGTTATCCGGGTAGTTTTGTAAATACCTCTCAATATGAGCGGTATATTTGTCCTTGTAATGTTTTCTCCATATAAATAAGAATTATGGAGTCATGTGACCTAAGCATGACATCCCTTTCCTCGCTTCTCTCTTCTCTCATTTTGATCCTCAACCTTTGAAACCCTAGAATACAAATCCTAACCCTAGAAACTATTTCAACTTGGTATGAAAGCCATCGGAGAATACGACTTAGGAAAGTTTGTGAACCAAGGAGTGTTGACGTCATCATTACCGTTCGATTGACGTCAGCCGCTGTACGGCCCCATGGATCCCGAGGTCCAAAGGTCAGTCTTACCTGAAGGATTGGATTTTTATGAGAATTATGGTGATTTTTTGGGAATTTTTTGAGACCTTTATGATGGTGTTTTACCCCTCCATCTGAAAATCATAAATTTTGTTTTTCGGCTTCTTCGCATAATACGATCTACTGGGGGTTTCTTAGCTCTGTTTGTTGCTCAAATCTAACTCTCTACTATCTGAGGAATCGAATGGAACCAACCCCATTTGATTTCATTGAGAATTGAAGGTGGGGTGGATTCTAAACCCCAAAAGCTACTGCCGGTGGCTATTTGGCCCTTTTGGGCTGCTAAAGGGTGCTGCACCTTTCCCAATCCTCATACAGGGTCTTGTATTCCTACATGACCTCCTAGTTGGTGTTTCTTACTTAAGTTGTGATGCTTCAGCTAAGTTCCTACTTGGATTTGTCTACCGCCGACACCCTATTTGCCCTCTATTGGGTTGTTGTATGGTTATTTGACCCTCTACCAGTCTCGTATAGACTTGTGAGGACCTCTTCACATCTATTTGGGTAGTTTTTGTTGTAATCTTGGATCGTAACTAGGATAAGAGATTAGGGTTAGAGATGGAAGAGAGGAGAGGAGAAGAGAATTGCGGGAAGAGGAGAAATCGTGTAGAGCTTAGAATAGCCTACACGATTTCACCCAATATATATATTAAGTGAAGTTTTACAATATTACAAGGGCCCCCTGTAGAATATAAGATATTACAAGTAGGTCCCTGACAACACTCCCCCTCAAGTTGGTGAATCTATCATGCCCAGCTTGGATAACAGGTGCTCTAAGATCCCTTTAGTAACACCTTTAGTTAACACATCTGCAACTTGATCAGCAGTATGGACATACGGTGTGTAAATAAGTCCCTGATCAAGCTTCTCTTTGATGAAGTGACGGTCTACCTCAATGTGCTTTGTCCTGTCGTATTGGACTGGATTATGAGCAATGCTGATGGCTGCTTTATTGTCACGATACAGTTGCATAGACCCTTTGACAGGATATCCGAGCTCACTGAGCATAGTCTTCAACCATAGAAGCTCACATATACCATGAGCCATAGAACGGTACTCTGCTTCAGCACTGGAGCGGGCGACAACTGGTTGCTTCTTGCTGCGCCAAGACACCAGATTACCTCCCATATACGTGCAGTACCCTGATGTGGAACGCCTGTCAGTGACTGAACCTGCCCAGTCAGCTTCTGTATAAGCTTCAACTCGCAGGTGTCCATTCTTACTAAACAGGAGACCCTTCCCTGGAGCCCCCTTAAGATAGGGTAACACTCGGTGTGCTGCCTCAAGATGTGGAGAGCGAGGGGCATGCATGAACTGACTGATGACACTGACTGCGTATGCAATATCTAGTCGTGTCAGCGAAAGGTAGATGCGACGCCCAACAAGTCTCTGGAACTGGCCTGTATCAGTAATGGGATCCCCATCAACAGTATTCAGCCGATGTTGCTGCTCTATAGGTGTATCGGCTGGTTTAGCTCCCAAGTTTCCTGACTCTCGAAGGAGATCAAGTACATACTTTCTCTGTGTGATGAACACACCCTGCTTTGACCTAGCAACCTCAATGCCCAGAAAGTATCTCAAGGTTCCCAGATCCTTGATTTCGAACTCTGTGCCGAGGTATTTTTTCAATCTGCAAACCTCATCTGGGTCATCTCTTGTGATCACGATATCATCCACATACACAATAAGAGCAGTAAGATGACCTTGACTTCTCTTAATGAACAGAGTGTGGTCCGCCTGACTTTGCGAGTAGCCAATCTTCTTAATTGCGGAACTGAACCTCTTAAACCAAGCCCTTGGTGACTGTTTAAGCCCATACAAGGCTTTCTTCAGTCTGCACACAAGTTCCTTACTCCTAGTCGGACTGAACCCCGGAAGACTTGTCATATAGACCTCTTCCTCTAGATCACCATGGAGGAAGGCATTCTTGACATCCAACTGGTGGAGGGGCCAAGAAAAATTTGCCGCGAGAGATAACAGAACTCGAACTGAGTTCATCTTGTCCACAGGAGCAAACATCTCCTGGTAGTCAGTCCCATAAGTCTGCGTGTACCCTTTTGCAACGAGATGGGCCTTGTACCTATCGATGCTTCCATCTGCTTTGTATTTCACTGTATATACCCACTTGCACCCCACGGGTTTATTTCCTCTAGGCAATGGAACCAAATCCCAAGTACCATTCTTTTCTAGAGCTGTCATCTCCTCTAGCATGACTGTTTTCCATTGAGGCTGGCTGAGGGCATCTGAGACACCGGATGGCAGAGCGACACTGGATAGGGAAGTAGCAAATGCCCTGTAGGATGGTGAGAGCTGTTAATAGGAAACAAAGTGTGAGATAGGATGCTTGGTAACACAATTCCAAACACCCTTCTGATGAGCAATAAGTACATCAATGTCTATGGGAAGGATAGTAGAAGGAGCAACAGACATGTCATCATGAGGATCACTGAGGACATGATTACCTGGATCGAGTTGGATTTCCTGGCAGTGAGCTTGGATGGTGGACTGTTTCTCTTTTTGACGTCGTTTAGCATATGTCTTCAGCTGCGGATCCTGTGGCACAGTGTCAGTAGGAGATAAGGACAAGGGTACATGAGACTCATCAGGCAAATCAAGGGGTACTGGTTGAGGAATCTCCCCCTGTGGAGGTATCTGACTCTCGTCAATACTCCCAAGCTCCCCTTGGAGAGAAGTCCGATCAACTGAGAAGAAGGGAAGACTCTCAAAAAAGGTAACATCTAGAGAAACAAACCGACGACGGGTAGAGGGATGGAAACACCGATATCCCTTCTGAGTGGACGAATAGCCAAGGAACACACGTCGAACGGCTTTCGGATCTAACTTGTCCTTCTTGTGATGGGCGTGAACATAGCAAACACAACCAAAGACCTTAGGTGGAATGGAGAACACAGGACATGAAGGAAACATGAGTGAAAGGAGAGACTTCGACCCCAAGACACGAGAGGGCATCCAATTTATCAAGTAGGATGCTGTCAACACAGCGTCAGCCCAATAACCCTTGGGTACCGAAGTACCAAGAAGAAGTGCCCTAGCAACCTCCAAGACATGGCGATGCTTTCGCTCAGCGGTCCCATTCTGTTGAGGTGTATCGGCACATGAAGTCTGATGAATAATTCCATGTTCTTCAAAGTAGGAGGCAAGGCCACTGTACATGTATTCCCCTCCATTGTCAGTGCGTAGGACTTTTAGAGTGGCGCCCAATTGATTGCACACCATTTTATGGAAGGTCTGAAAGATAATATGTACTTCATTTTTTGATTTCATAAGGTAGATCCAAGTGTAACGACTGAGTCATCCACAAAAACCACAAAGTAGCGAAAACCAAATATAGAAGTGGTGGGATTGGGTCCCCAAACATCAGAGTACACAAGCCGTAAAGGAAATGTACTTTTTTTATTACTGGTCGGAAAAGACACCCGACATTGTTTTGCAAGTACACAAGTTTCACAGTTGAACTCAAAAAATGGTATAGACGCAAACTGAGGTAACAGACTTTTCATGACTGAAAGCGGTAAATGACCTAGCTTGTTATGCCATCGCATTAACAGGTCTTTATTAGCGCTAGAACTACTGACATTGGCACTAGACTGATGTGCAACAGAATATGAAGTCGGCTGGCTATCGAGCAGGTACAATCCACCATCCTCACGACCACTGCCAATCATCCGCCTCGTCTCCAAGTCCTGAAAAACACAGTGAGTAGGAAAAAAGGTAACACTGCAGTTTAGGCTCTTAGTAAGATGGCTAACAGAAAACATGTTAGTGGTGAATTTAGGAACATGAAGTACAGAGGATAAAGACAAAGTAGGTGTGGCAGAGATAGTGCCCTTCCCTGAGATAGAGGAGAAGGTGCCATCGGCTACGCGGACCTTGTCCTTACCCGAGCAGATATTATAGGTGGAGAAAAGGGATGCTATACCAGTCATATGATCGGAGGCACCAGAATCAATGATCCAGGAAGGACCAATGGGTGCCGTAGACACATGGTGGGCTGAATGGGATGTACCTGTCTTTGCAAAGGATGATGTAGGTGGGGAAGGGCCATCAAGCTGAATAAGTAATTATCGAAGCCTGTCAATGTTCATGCTAGAGAAGGTGTTAGATTGCCCAGAGGAAGGGGTCACATCAGAGGAATCTTGACTGGTGGCATGAGCGGCTGAGGTTCCATGTTTGCTACCAGAGGGCTTCTTTGAGGAGCCTTGCTTCCCCCCAGAGAACTGTGCGGGACGACCATGAAGACTCCAGCAGGTCTCCCGAGTGTGGCGACGCTTGCCATAGTGATCACATCTGAGTCGATCACGATCATCAAGATCCCCATCCTTCTTGGATGTGGGTTTGCTCAATTTCTGAGTGGCCAAGGCAGACTTCTCAAATAAAGGAACATCAGCATCTGTCTTAGAGCTCATGGCTCTCCTCCTGCTGTCCTCGTTCTAGATGTAGGGGTAGACCTGTGCAATGGTCGACGGCGGTTGATCTCTGCCCAAGATGTTGGCTCGAACCTGCTCATAGCTCTAGTTCAAGCCGCCAAGAAACTCGAATATGCGTCCGTGCACAATCATCTTCCAGAACTCCGTAGCATCCTTGGTACATGCAGGGGTGTAGGTCTGGTAGTGATCTACCTCTTCCCACTTGCTGAGTAACGCAGTGTAGTATGATCCCAAAGGAAGATCGTTTTGCTTCAGATGTGCTATCTCCTGTTGAAGTTCATACATCCTAGCCAAATTCCTATCTTGGGAGTAGGTCTGAGATGCAGTGTCCCATATATCCTTGGCAGTCGGGAGAAAGAGGAAGCCTGTGCTGATCGATGGATGCATGGAGTGAAGCAGCCATGACATGACCATCGAGTTTTCCGCTTCCCACTTCTCAAACGTGGCATCGGAGGAATCAGGTGCAGTGACGCGTCCAGTGATATAGCCGGCTTTGCCTCGTCCGGTGATGTACATCTTGGCAGATTGAGACCATACGAGGTAGTTGGTCCCGTCGAGTTTCACCGTAGTGATCTGTAGGCCCGGGCTGTGATCACCATGACTTCCCAGACTGGGTGGGGCAACAATGATCTCTGACTTGGTAGAAGATGACTCCTCAGATGTACTCATGGTAGTAGAGAAGACTTTTCTGAGGAATAGAGTAACTTGGACTGATAAGAAATCACCCGAACTGCTGCTGCGGAGGTGCAAATCACCTTTTTTATTTTTAAAGCCTCTTGCGAGCAACGCGAGCAGGATTCAGACCTTTTTGGAACAACTCCTTTATAGATTTTCTATTGGACAAAAAATCACCCGCAGAAAACTTGTGAATGGTTCCGGGGACCTAAATAGGTTCCTGGATAGGTGCGGTAGCACTAGGGAGAGGTTCTGGGCTCCTCTGAGATCTGCGGCTAGGTCCAGAGGGTCTTTTCTGACCTTTTGGAACGGGCGGCTAGGCTTGGTGGCTCTTCTCCAGCCTTCTGGAGTGGGCAGCTATGCCTGATAGCTCTTCTCCAGGCTTCTGGAGTGGGCGGCTAGGCCTGAGTGAACTTCTCCAACCTTTTGGAGTGGGCGGCTAGGGTTTCAGACTCTTCTAAAGCCTACGGCTATCCATGGGAGATGATCTCCTTCTTTGGAAAGCCCTTCGTATCGAATTTCGCAATCCCTAGGGTTCTTCAAACCTCTAGGATTGAGCCATGGTTACATAACCATGCTCTGATACCATGTTGTAATCTTGGATCGTAACCAGGATAAGAGATTAGGGTTAGAGATGGAAGAGAGGAGAGGAGAAGAGAATTGGGGGAAGATGAGAAATTGTGTAGAGCTTAGAATAGCCTACACGATTTCACCCAATATATATATTAAGTGAAGTTTTACAATATTACAAGGGCCCCCTGTAGAATATAAGATATTACAAGTAGGTCCCTGACAACAGTTTTACATATGCTGGGACACTTCTTACCGGGTTTCGGGGGTTCGATTCACCTTCTATGCTTGTCGATCGACCTTGTCTCGATTCTATAGGGTTGAATTCCATTGATCTTGTGTTTGGATTGTTTTTGAGCTCCTCTCGAGTCGCCATGACTTCTCCAGCAGTGTCGGAGGGTCTATGGTGCATTACATGGCTGTTTAAAACCCTGGATTACAGATCACTACAGTGAAGTTGGATGTCGCAAATTATTTTTAATGATCCAAGGTAGCTAGGATGTTTATAGGCGGCCGTGGGAAGATGGGTCATATTACCGGTCGTGCTGTTGAACCTGCGTCGCCCGAGGATCCTCCGTATGAGAAATGGGAGATTGAGAACCTCACAGTTATGTCTTGGCTCCTCAACTCCATGCAACCACATATCAGTCGGGGCTTCCTATTCTTGCGCACTACCCACAAGGTTTGGGAAACTGCTTGCAAGACATATTCTCAACAGCAGACATTGGCAGGGCCTTCCAGCTAAAATAGAGCATTTCTCGCCTTCAGTAGGGTGAGAAGTCTTTTTCTAATTACTTTGCTACTCTTCGGAGCATGTGGGAAGAGTTGGATTACTATCACGCCTTCCATCCATCTTGTGCAGAGAATATCACCAGTTATCAGAAGTATGTGGGAAAGAGTCGGATCTTTGAGTTCCTTTCATGGCTCAATTCTGAGTATAAGTTAGCCAGGGTTCAAATCCTAAGCAACCGAGTTGATCTGCCCTCTCTTGAGGATGTGTATTCCTATGTTCAGAGTGAGGAGAGTTGACGGAGTGCAATGGCCCCACATCCCCGCCTCCAGAGAGATCATCACTTGTCACCAAGGAAATAAATTTCACGAAATTATCGAAATATTTCGCGAAAGATTTCCATTTTCTAGGTTACCGACAGGAAAGAATACTTATGTCGAAATAATGTTAAATTTCCCGAAATATTTCCATTCATGTCGAAATATTTCGCGTGAACAGTAAATTTCAATCAATTGACAGTGTAAATATGTATTATTTCGGTCGAAATGTTTCGACATGTATGGAAACATTTCAATCGTAGGTAGGAAACATCTCATTTGAGCTCAAAACCGCTACAAATCTCATATTTGATCTATTTAACCCATTTTCATACATTTTGTTTATACAAAAGATCATTCCAGTGTAGATTTTTTGGTTCATGAAAACATTGGGAGTTTTTTCAAATTCAAAATATACATAAAGATAAAATTTCTTGCTACAAATAAATAGGTTAGGTGTAAATTCATTAAATTTATGAATTTATGATGCATTTATACTAGATTTGTGCACGAATTGAAGATCGTTTAGGGTGAAAATTTGGAATTTGGGAAAAACTCCAATTTTATTGGTTTTTACCCTAAACATCCATAATTGTGTATAAATTGATTATATGTTGCATAACTTAGCCCGTTCTACAAGTTGGTTGGGTTAAAAAAAATTAATCCTAATTTTTTTTTTCAAATAAAAAATTAAACGTTCAAAAAATTAAATAAATATTATAAGTTAATAGTATGTAGGTTTTCTAAAATTACATATAATGTTAAGAAATTAATGTAAGTGAATAAGGATTTGTTAATATATTACTTTATGACTTTTTTATAATTAGCAATTAAATAATAGTTATATAATTAATTTAAACCTTGACTAATTAAAAATACTTGCCGCGACATATTGTAGACCATTATGGTCATTCATTTCCACACTACATATGGTTGTATATTATGGTTTGAAAGCTTATGAGTGTGCTTTATGCTTGTTTCATCATTTCCCAAACTTTCCACAAACATTTCCACAATATTTCCATCATTTCCACATTATTTCCATCATTTCCACGAAAAATGTATTATTTCCACACTGGTCGAAATATTTCCACGAAATATTTCCATTTTTAGACTGGTCGAAATAAACCTCGAAACCGAAATTTATTTCCTTGCTTGTCACATTCTCTCTGATCCTTGATCGATCCACTCTTGCTGCTTCAGCATCACATTTTTAGCGCTTTCAGAGGCCCAGGTTCTCCCAGCCTCTCGCTTCCGGCCAGTCGTATGCTCCTCACCCTTCTGGGAAGTCCTCTTTCAGGGAGAGGCCTAAGTGTGACCATTGTGGTCATCTTGGGCATGTGCGGGACCAGTGCTGGATATTACATGGTCGTCCCCCTCGCTCCGGCCAACCATGTAAAGACCCATTGTAGCATTAATAAGACTCAATAGGACCCTAATGCACTAATAGAGAATTTTAGGAAGTGTCTGTAACTTTATAGGACTTTACCGGGTTTTAGGTGCGTTACAAAATTTAGTGCATACGTGTTGAGATGCGTGGAGCCAAATTTGTTAAGAATTTGACTGAACAGACTGCGTCACGATCTCCGGCTCGTCGAATTACCCTATGATGGGTATATACACAATTCCTGTTAGGACCCTCAATAGAGCTCAATAGTATTTTTTAGTCAAATCAGTAAATTTTGGTTAATTGTGGATAGTCAGTTGATGCGTAGATTTCTTGGATTTCGTGTCAACCCAATCAAATGCCGAGAATGTCAAATTATCGAGTTAATCAACCCGGTCGAATTGAACAAATCCAATCAATCCTCGGATGGGTGTGGAAACCATAATCGTAACTTGATCATGTGTATGTAAGTACTAAATTGGACATGCTATATGATAACATAATTTTTGAAAACAAATTTCAAAATTTTAGTCCCACATTGGCTGGGAGAAAAAAATTTGGTTTTGAATTTCTATAAATAGACCCTAATATCTTAGTTGTTAAAATACTTTTGGGTAATTGCTATCTAGCCCTCGGGTAAGATATAATTGCAAATACACCCTTTTTACTAGAAGAAATTCTAGAAAAATCCTAGGAATTCCCGAAAATCTTCAGGAAGTCCATCGAAAATAACGGTTTAGTGGGACCCACTGCCTTGAGATACGTGCAACACGAAGGTCGAGGATTCTGGTTTTAGCGATTTCTGGGTAAGCGATTCATTAATTATTTTAATTATGCTTTAATTATTTGTTTATTTAATTATTTAGTTAATTAGTTATTAATTAATAGTTTAATTAAGTATTTATTTATTTATTAAATTATTTAGTTAATTACTTAAGTGATTAATTAATGATTTACTTATCTAATGAATTATTAATTAACTAATTAATTTATCAATGTTAATTGTATTTTAAAGAATAGTAGAAAATTCATAAAATATTGTAAAAAATTCCTAGAAAATTCTATTAATTTGGGAAAAATATATGAAAATTTCATTCTTATTATCTTCTAAATTTAATGAAAAACATTATGATATAAGTTGTTTTAGTTACATGGTATTAAATTTTAATTGTTTCTGAGTTCAATTAGTCTTCAGTTTTTCACTGATTTACAACTTATGGATTCATTTTAAATGGAAAGAAAGATTTAGATTTCGAGTTTATAGTGAAGAAACAAGTATGTCAGGGGTGTGGTGTGTTAGATTAGTGTCCCTAATGAAGACATATCTATTGATTGGGTGCATGTGGACCCAGGTTGTGATTATGAGAGGTACTGGTTTTGGTTATTGGGAACTCTTCTAACACACACATCAGTCTGAATATGAATTCAATAAGTATTAGGTTTAAATTATTTATCTTATGTATACCTAAGTGAATTAGAAGGGTCGGCTAATTCTTGATAGACTGTATATCTATGTGTTCTCTAGCAACATGGGTAGCTGTGAGAACTATAGATACTAGGATTTATTATAGAATTCCGATTTCTTCTGAGGATCTTGTTGATGCATGTTTACTGAGAGTAGCAGAGGGTTACAGGGTAATTGCTTGATAGGCATAGGACGCGGGCTTATAAGTAACTCTGCCATGAACTCATCTTTGGATCCTTAGAAAGTTTGCAGTCGTTAGACACTTGGGCTAGCGTTTACCATTTCACCCACCTACTTGGCTATGTTTCACTATTAGCCGTGGCCTAACGGCGACTTGAGCCGGAAACGTGGGGTACAACGTCTAACCCGCGCCAGATGAGCTAAAAGGGTGTTACCGGCAGCTCCCGGGCCGGAAAATCAGGACAGGTTGAAGACCACTTGGCCAGCGTAAAAAGGCAAATGATGCATTACACATCGGTGAATACACATTGGAATAATGCCATGACCGGGGTTGTATACCAGTGTAACCTAATGAGATTCTCTATATTCTGCATCACCTATTTAGATTATTAATTATACTTGTAGATTGGAGAATGTTAGCATATTTTGAGTTTTGGATTATACATTGTTCTATTTTGATTTAAGATTCTATTTGTTTTAAATGGTTTTAATTGATGAAAATGTATAAAAGTATTACTGCTATTTTCCTGGTTATTCGGTTATTTTACACCTATTTTATTAGTCTAGTTCACTTGCTGGGCTTTGGTTGAAAGCTCAAGATACGCATTTTTTTTTTTTTCGGCTTACCTAGTAGAGGACACTGAGTACCTTGTAGATCCTTTAGACGTGGACCCATCCTTGGAGTTTGCGAGTGCCAGCGAGGAGTTCATACAGTAGCGGTATTCTACTTCTTTTTAGTGCTGAGGAGACGAGACGGAGCCGCGTCGTTTTATTGTCTTTTCAGTCTCATCTTTTTGGGATGACTGTATCTATGTATCAGGCTACATAGTTACTATTGTCACATTTTGTTCTGTTTATATTATGTTGATCATGTATATATGAGCAGCAAGGTTGGTTTATTTTAGAATCTACTGTCTTTAATCATTTAATTGTTAATTATGTAATTGGAATATAAATCTTAATGTATTGGCTTAGTTCTGATATGTTTTGTATACCAGAGCTTGAAGTTATTTTAATAGCTTCGGATCCTGGTATTCGAACGGTTAGGGATCAGTTAGGTTACCCACTCACCATCGATTCAAGTGTCGAGAATTTGGGGCGTGACAAACCAGACTTCTCTGGTGCTCATTTTGCCAGCATGGATAATTTTTGGACTGCTCCGGGCAAACATCTTTCGAGCTCTGCTTCCACTCCTATGGCTTCATTTACTCCCGTCTTTGCATTCGAGGTTGAGACTCTTTTGTGCTTGCTCTCATAGTTGGATGGTCATTCTGCCACGTTGTCTACCTCCTTTGCGCAGTCAGGTTCCATTAGTACTGCTGTGTCTACTCCTTCACCAATCCTACCTGGATCATTGATTCAGGTGTCTCGGAGCAAATGACGGGTATGTCTTCCTTATTTTTCACTTAATCCGTTTGTTCTAGTCGGGATAAGGGTAAGATTGTTGATGGGACTTTATCTTGTGTCTGGGAAGGGGAATGTCATTTCTTCTCAACTGCCTTTGTTTTCTGTTTTACATGTCCCTAAATTTACTTCCAATCTTTTATCTGTTAGTGCTCTAACACGGAAATTGAATTGCAGTGTGACCATCCCTTCGACCTGTGTCTTTCAGGACCTGGAGACGAGGAGGACGATTGGCACTGGATGTGAGGCTGACGGCCTGTACCTTTTTTATGGATGACCTTCTGAGCCCACGACACTACAGTCACGTAGTAGTAGTAGTAGTAGTGTGGAGTCTGTATTATGTTGGCATGCCCGTCTGGGGTATTTCTCTTTTCAGCACTTGAAAGTTTTATTTCCTGCTTTATTTGTTTCTGTTTCGTTGTCTGAGTTGCATTGTGAGACCCATGAGCTCTCCAAACATTGTCGTATTACATACCCTTCTAGAGTTAATAGATGTTCAGTTCCTTTTGATATTGTGTACTTTGATGTATGGGGACCTGCCCTTGTTACTTCTATTCTTGGTTTTCGTTATTTCGTTACCTTTGTTGATGACCATATTCGGTGTACATGGGTCTATCTCATGAAAACCAAAGATGAGGTTTATTCCATTTTCAAAGTTTTTCATAAGATGATCCAGACCTAGTATGGTGCTTCCATCAAGATCCTTCTATCTGACCAGGGGGTGAGTATATATATGGAGGTTTCCAATAGTATTTTTTGGACCATAGGATTTGTCATCAGAACTCTTGCAGCTACACACCTCAGCAGAATGGTATAGCTGAGCAGAAGATGCACCATCTGTCTGAGGTAGCCCGTTCTCTTTTGATCGGCTTCCATGTCCCTAAGTCCTATTGGTCTGATGCTATTTTGACTGTGGCCTACCTGACTAACCGGATGCCTTCTCGTGTGTTAAACTTGAAGTCTCCGTATCAAGTTCTTTCCCCTAGTTCCTCTCCATTTGTCGTTCTTCCTCGTATTTTTGGTTGTGTCTGCTTTGTACATATTTTGGGTCCCCATCATACCAAACTTGACCCCAAGGCACTTAAATATGTGTTCCTTGGCCACTCTTCCACTCACAAGGAGTATTGGTCACCTTCCGTGAGTACTTTTTTTTTTCTCCCGACCTCTCTTCAGGGGGAGAGCAGTAGCGAAGAGAGGTATGTATCATGGGATGTCCCTCTTCCTGCTGTGTCCTTATCCCCACCTCTAGTGCTTGAGAGGTCTCAGCCTGCTCAACCTACTACTATGACTAATAGTGGTCCTGGAGCTCGGAGGGAGCTTAAAGTCTATGGCAGAAGGGGAAGGCTACAACTGATCCAGTTCCAGTTGTACCATCCTTGGATCCTGGTAATATTTGTCCTTCCATACCTGTTGTTCCTTCTTCTATGGATACTTGTGTTTCTGACTTCCTACTGCTTTGAGAAATGGCACTAGGAGTTGGACTGCTCAACATCCTTTGAACAACTTCATTTTGTATGAGGCTTTGTCTTCCTCGTACAAGGCTTTTGTCACATCTGTTTCTACTATTCTTATTCCCTCTTCTGTGGCATAAGGGTTGGGGCAGCCTAGATGGAGAATTGCTATGGTAGAAGAGATGAGTGCCTTGGACAATAATTGAATATGGGAGCTAGTTGACTTGCCAAGAGGCAAGAAACCTGTTGGTTGCAGATGGGTGTTCACTGTAAAATACAAGGCAGATGGGTCAGTTGAGAAGTACAAGACTAGTTTGGTAGCCAAGGGGTACACCCAGACATATGGGATTGATTACGTGGAGATTTTTGTACCAATGGCTAAAATGAACTCCATAAGGGTGTTGCTGTCCTTAACAGCAAATCGAGCATGGCCGTTGCATCAGTTGGATGTGAAGAATGCATTCCTTCATGGTGACTTGCATGAAGAGGTGTAGATGGTTCCTCCACTTGGTTTCATCCTACCAGGGGAAGGTGGTAAGGTTTGCAGACTGAGAAAGGCTCTCTATGGCCTTAAACAGTCCCCAAGAGCCTGGTTTGAGAGATTCACTTTAGCAGTGAAGAAGTTGGGCTATACTCAGAGCCAAGCTGATCACATTCTGTTTGTAAAGCACAAGGGAGAAGCACTACCGCCCTTATTGTCTACGTAGATGACATCATCCTGACAGGGAATGATGCAGAAGAGGTGGCCAAGCTGAAGGGTCATCTAGTAGGGGAATTTGAGACCAAAGATCTAGGATCTCTCAAGTACTTTCTGGGTATAGAGGTTGCAAGATCCAGCCAATAGATCTTCATCTCTCAAAGGAAATATGTCCTAGACTTGCTAAGAGATTCTATGAAGCTAGGAGCTAAGCCAGTGGGGACTTTTATAGAGAAGAATCACAAGTTGGGCGATGCCGGTGGTGAGCTACTTCAGGGTGTAGGGAGTTTTTAGAGGCTAGTTGGGAGATTGATCTATCTCTCCTTGACTGGACCAGACATTGCTTATGCCGTGAGTATTATCAGTCAGTACATGCACTCACCAAGGACATTCATTTGGAGGCAACACACAAGATCTCAAATATGCCCATGGTAGAGACTTGCTTTTCGAGAAGAATGGCCACATGAGGATAGAGTCCTATACTGATGCAGACTGGGCATGTGCCAAAGATGACAGGAGATCTACCTCAGGCTATTGCACATTCGTTGTAGGCAATCTGGTTACTTGGAGGAGCAAGAAACAACCTGCGGTTGCTAGATCCAGTGCAGAGGCAGAGTTCAAGGCAATGGCCCATGGTTTGTGTGAAATGTTATGGTGGAAAATCCTAATGGCTGAACTAGGATTCCCTGTCTCAGGTTCGGTGAGTTTGTATTGTGACAACAAAGCCGCCATTAGTATTGCTCACAATCCAGTAAGCATGATTGGGCCAAGCATATTGAAACTGAAGTGGATCGCCACTTCATCAGGTTAAAGATTGTTTCTAGGGAAGTGTGTACTCCTTTTGTGAAGACAGATTAACAAGTTGCCAATGTGTTTACTAAGGGAGTTCCTAGTCAGCAACTTTACAAGTGTCTCAGCAAGTTGGGCATGAGAGATATCTATGCACTAACTTGATGGGGAGTGTTCATATACGTATTTAGTCGTATTTTACATAAAAGGGTAGTTTTCTAAATACCTCTCAATATGAGGGGTATATTTGTCCTTGTAATGTTTTCTCTATAGAAATAAGAATTATGAAGTCATGTGACCTAAGCATGACATCCCTTTCCTCTCTTCTCTCTTCTCTCTTCTTGATCCTCAACCTTTGAAACCCTAGAATACAAACACTAACCCTAGAAACTATTTCAACTATTGGAAGGGGGTGGAATAGATGGATAATGAAGTCAAGTAGGTTTGAGGGGTTACTAGAGAATGAGGTGCTAACGTTAGGTGTAGTTTTGAAGCTTGGTTCATGGAAGGGTTGCAATTGAATGAGGTCGAATCACATGGCTTGTCCAGAGTCATAGATAAGAGAGGTGGTTACACATATTTCAAGGTCACATGGTTGTTGCTTTGCTGGGACAAGCCTTGGTTGAACTAGTGCAATGGTTGTCTCCTTCAAATGCTGTTATGTGGTTCACTTAATTGATTTGCTTCACTTCTTGGTTTTTTTTATTTGAACCTTAGTTACTAATTTTGAATTCCCCATCCCAGGTTTCAATTTCTGTAATAGTCTGTTTACCATACTGCTTTATTCTTTAATCCTGTTGAATGTGCCTTTTTGTATGTCATTTTCTTGGTTTAAAAGCTTTCACATACAACGATTGTCAAGTTTATTATTTACTAGTGAAGATTGATGCTCTTATATTAATTGTAATGTGTCGTTTATTTTCCTGTGTTGTGAGATTTTAACCTCAAAGAGGGGACACTTATATATGTTTACTTGGGTCCATTAGGGGAATGTGACACTAACAAAGCTGAAGCCCTTTTCCTCTTTCAAGATCTTAAGACTACAAAGGCCTAAAACTTGGGGAACTTATTGTTGTGGGAGATTCAAGCAATATAATTACTTGGGCATCCAGTGGGAAGAAGGTTCTTGGAGATTGTCTCCTATCATTAGTGAGATTCAAGACTTAAGTTATTTCATGAACATCTCATTCTTGCTTGTCACAAGATCAGCTAATGATAAGGGAGATATGCTAGCTAAAGGAGTATAGGGATGTATTCTATTGCAGTGGGGATTTGCATTTTCAATCATTGTTTCTCCCATTCTAATTCCCCTTTCTCCCTTTTTCAACATGTTTTCCCATTATCGATAAAATAAAATGCTCGGGTAATATGTAGGAAGCTAGCATGGAACATGTTTATCTGAAAACTTGTTCCTCACTTCCTTCTTTAGTGTTCAAAGAGGCAGCCAAGAACTTTTATTGCAATAAAATTGAGTTAGAGTTTGTGGACCATCTACTCATCTATCTATTGGCTCGCTTTATGTTCTTGTCTTGATCAGTATGTTTTCTGTAGGTATGCATAAATGCACATTCATCAGTCGGAAAAGATACTAGTGCTAATCACTTGCAACTGGTATTCCCTTTATCCTGATGAATCCTTCGATATTCACTTCTCACATATTCTTTTTGAAGAGTGTGTTTATTACTATTATGTGAGACTGAAAATTAAAATGGCATTGATGGGAAGCCATATGGTTCATTATAGTAGAGATGCTTTGTTGCCTGAGTGCTTTAAGTGTTCTTTGCTTTCTTGCAGGAAGATGCTCCAACTTCTTATCAGTTCTATTTCAGGCTTTCACCAACCATTGCTGTTTCCAGTAACATGGTATTCTTCTGCTACATGGGTAATTCATGTTATAAACTCTATCATCTTTGGCTATAACCAAAAGATTTTAGTCCTAGGTCATATCATCAATATTGTTATCAGCTGCATCAACAATATTTCTGCTGTTCATTATTAGAAACTTGATGAGTATTCCTTGTTAAAAGTTACAAGTAGTTGAAAGCTGGTTCTTTAATGTCACAACCATTTCCTTGTTCCCCTTTTAGTGTATGGAAACTAATTAGGCTTGCAAGTATAATGATTGATGTTGGAGCAACATCACCACAGCTGATCTGCAACTGTAAGTTCTTTGGGATCTCTGATCCATAATGTCAAGATAGACTGTGACTTCTAGAAAGAAAAAAAAGGAAAATTAAAGAGATAAGCAATGTCATGCAAGTTAATGTTCCACCTTCTTGCACTTGCTTTGATTTTGTATTGAAGCATTTCATGCTTAATCTATATTTGTGACTAGAAAACTGAATGCTGTGAAGAAATTTAGAGATACTATGATAAGCTCATTATAGGCTTGCCCAAGTACTTCTGTTGTGTTTTATGACTTATTAGTGTCTGACATGTAAGAATGTCATATACCCCGCAACTTACATGATTCTTTTTGTTGCATCTTCTTCAACTTAGATGTGAGCCCCGATGAACTTCCCAGGCTCTATCTTAAGAGGATCAGAAATGCCAGTTGGATAGCATGACACTATGGACCTGGTGACAGAGATTCAAAAATAGAATATTAGAAGCTTGATCCTCTTTGTAAAAGAACACTAGAAACTTTTTGTTGTGTCCTTGCCAGATAGTCAGAGAGTTTGGACATTTCATTGTGTTATTGGTGCATCAGTGCATGCATGAGGCACACCAATTTCACTGCACATTGGGGACATCCACTGCACATCTGCATGATGTGCCCAAGTCCCCAAGGTGCAAGCACCTCGGGAACATGGCCCGACATGCCGATGTGTGATGGTTGTTTTGTAGGGGCACCGAAGCCTGTGCACCTCAGACACCCTCTATAATTCACTTTTTATATATTCCAACCTTGAAATTTGTAAAGAACATAATGTGTAATCCCAAATATATATACCCCCCCACGCCTTAAAAAAAATAATTACGAATAATTGATCTCCACTTGGCATAGAGGTCCCCAATAGATACACCTTGAAAGTCTCTATGAATGTGAGTCCAAAGGAGAAGACATGCCTTAGCCTTTTCGAAAACTGACTCTAAGGAACTGTATTCGTCTTAAAAAATTCTGTGATCGCGCTTCTCTCACAAAAATGACAAAAGAGAGCATTTCCAAAGCACACGGCCTTTAGAAGTGTAGGCCTTAACATCCCATCCAGAAAGAAGGCTAAGCACAATCTTGGACATCACCCAACAACAGTTTTTGTAAAACTTGCATAATACCACCCTAGTGTAGTAGCAATGAATTAGGTGATCAACTAACTCGCCATTAGCTTTGCATAGAAAACACATGTTCGGAAATATTATGTCTACTAATGAGACGGTCCGTAGTGAGGATCTTATCAAGGGCTGCAGTTCATATAAAGAAGGCCACTTTGGAGGGAATGCATTTATTTCACACTAATTTTGCTGGAAAGCAAAGTGTGTCCCTGCATCAACATCCGTAGTAACTTTTGACAAGTGTTCCTCCCATCCCGATGAGATAAAAAATCTGTCAAGTTGACTCATAACAGGATTATCTTGGTTGTTAACCACACGAAGATAGCTCCCCTAAGTAGTAAATCTGTCAACTGGTTTCTATCTACAATATCAAAAAACCACGCATGGTTTTGGTGACTCTACTTCCGCATTTCTTCTCATATGAGAATCTAATGACGTCGAAGTCCCCTCCAATGCACCACGGAGCCCCCCATCTAGCACCCTCCTTGTCCAATTCCTCCCACAACAAATTACAAATGGATTTATCTCAGTTAGGCTGTTCACTCCTAATAGCACCCATGAAAATTGGTCCTCGATATTCTGGCAGAGAATGCAAACTGACCAACCTCCAATAAAACAGTCGTGCATTGCTACAATCTTCTTCTCCCAAACTACAAGAATACCTCCTGCTGTTCCATTGGCCAAAGCAAACTTCCACCTGTAATCCCTTTTGTCCCACAAATCTAATACCACCCTATCATCAATACATTGTAGCTTTGTTTTATGAGGGACTAGAATGTCCACCATCCACTTCCTTGTAAAGTCTCTGACTTTTGTTTTTGATTCGTAAGTTTCTAACTACGATCTGCCTGTCAAGACTTCCAATAAACCTCACGTTCCACAATAACAATTGTAGCTTCATTCAGAATGTTATGAGCCCTCTATCCCTTCCACAATGTTTATTCCCCCTTTGATTGTCCCAATTGCAAATGACCCATTCTCTTGAAGATTACGTTGACTATGACTCTTTCAATTGTAGAATCAATGCTTTAGCAGCTTCTTTGTGGACCGAGTTTGAAACTCCTAAAAACTTGCCTAGGCCCATAATTTTGGCAAGGACCCACTTCGAGACCTCCGATTCAGACTGGAGAGTCAAGTCTAGTTCATATGTATCCTTTAGAGAGCTAACATTAACTGTTTGTTCACTTTTCCTTACCTCTTCCTCATGGATCATGGTGAACCACTCCACCACTTCCTTTTTTCCTTCTATTATAGTATTTCATCCCCTTAAAATTACTTAGGGGTATTAAGAAAACCACCTCTTCATAGGTTTCCAACTCTTCGCTGTCTCAGTTCTCTCCATATTGATTCCATCACCACCAAACCCCTTTTGTACTGTACTGAGTCCCTTCCCATTCAAATCTCTTTCTCTAAATACAACTAATTGCAAACACATACATTTTTTTGGAGTCTCATGAGCTTGTCTGTCATGTACCTCTCCCCTTCTTGTGCTATGTATAGTGGATTCATCCCTAGATAGTTTTGCCTGAACTTCAGTTGCCCAAATAAGCCTTCTTGTCGCGGTTCCCCCTGAGAATGTTGTTCTTCAGACAACATCTGCCTCTCCTCTTCCACTTCTTTGTCTTGCCTTTGGCTCTTCCCTAGGTGCTTACCAGTGTGATCCCGATTAAAGCATAACACCAAAAGAGCACTGACAGGATCTCTAGTAGAAGACGGACTTGTATTTGACACCATAGACTAGCAATGTGTTTGTTAGATATTTAAGGTTTTATATAGAAAGAGAGAGAAGAATTGGACAAGAAAGGAGTTGACGTCTTAAGCATAATGGCCTAGATGTGTTTCCCTATTTATATATTGAACCACTTAAAACATAAAAGAACGTGTAATGACAATAATACCCCCATACGTCCCATACATAAAAACCAACTAAGAAACATAACATAATATCTAACTTTCCTCAAGTTGGAGAGTAAACATCATGCATCTCCGGCTTGGAACAAATAAGATCCAGACTAACTTTGAATAAGCCATTTGTAAACATAGCTACTAACTGATCCTCTGTCTTCATATATGGAGTGAAAATGTCATCACCATTATTTTGTCTCGAACAAAGTGACAATCTATCTTGATGTGCTTTGTCTGCTCATGAAACACCGGATTTGAGGCTATATGAATAGTTGCTTGGTTATCACAGTACAACTTCATATGAATCTCTGCTTCAACACCCAATTTTTGAAGAATATGCTTTAACTAGGTTAACTCACAACTCGTATGAGCCATAGCTCTATACTCAGCTTCCGCACTAGATATAGCAACCACAAATTGTTTCTTACTCCTCCTTGACACTAGATTTCCACTAAGGACCGTACAGTAACCCGTGGTAGACCTTTTGTTAGACGATGAATCAGTCTAATCAGCATCTATAAAACCAAACACTCTGAGATGGCCATGAGATCTATGCAACAAACCATGACTAGGAACACCTTTTAGACTACACTGACAATTGCATCCCAAAGCGGAACACAAGGCGATTGCATAAACTAACTAATCACTCTCACCACGAAGTAGATGTTAGGTCTAGTAATAGTCAAATAGTCCAACTTGTCAACTAGTCTCCGATATCGACGTGAATCATCAAACAACTCACCTTGATCATATACAAGATTTGTATTAGGGTCCATCGGTGTATCAACTGGTTTTGACCCCAGTAAACTTCTCCTCAAGAATATCAAGAACATATTTCCATTGAGACAAACGAATTCCATGGCTCGATCTGGCAACCTCAATGCCTAGAAAATACTGAAGCTTTCCAAGGCCATTAGTATGAAACTCTTTGTAGAAACTGTTTTAAGCACTGGATACCTTCAGTGTCATCTCCTGTAACCTCTATATCATTGGCGTACATAACCAACACAATGGTTTTATCACACCTGTTTTCTTCACAAAGACTGAATGATCGAATTGGCACTTTGGTGAATCTACCCACTGAATCTGCCCAATCATGCATGTGGTGACTGCTTCAGCCCATAAATCACCTTCTTCAGGCGGCAAACACTCCTAGACTCCCCCCCTGAGCAACGAACCTAGGAGGTTGCTCCATATAGACCTCCTCCTGTGGATCGCCATGCAAGAACGCATTCTTTACATCAAGCTAATACAACGGCCAATGCAAAGAAGTAGTTAAGGAAATCATCACTTGCACAGAGGAAAGCTTGGCAACCGGTGAGAATAAACTTGAAAGGTACCATGTTATCTTGCAGTGGAGAAAGGATGTTATTCATGGATAGGTTACAACTTTACGTCGAGGTTTCATCTTGATAAAAAATTCTCTCTTTTGGGCCCTTTGGAGATGGAGGGTGGCGAATACCATTCTCAATATCAAGGGTGTGATGTTTTTATGGTCTAAAGTTTTTACTGAATGTTGTGGTTTTTTTTTTTTTGAGGATTTTGTGATCTGCTGGGACCTTATTTGTTCTAGACTTCTAGTGAAGGTGTTTAGTGTTTTTCTTTGTATTTGCTTTCGTTGATCTTGCCTTTAGTTGTTCATCTCGACCTCTTTGGCAGTCATTGTAATTGTTTGGTTCTCAATAAAGTTTATACTTGTAAAAAAAAAAGGGCATTTCTTATAAATCAGTTACTTTGGTGTCAAGATGAAAGGGCGGGTTGTATATTGGAAGCTTGTTATCTCATATCTGAGTTAGTTAGGTTGGGAATTTTCTGTCATCTTTCCACCCCTTAGATTTGCTAATGAGATAACTATTCATTGGGTGAAAGCAGTTGATCCCAAGTGAGCTCTTGGTTAATAAATTCCTGACAGACCCTGGTGCAGTGAACGGACTTCTATTCTCTTTTCCAATTACCGGCATAGGTTTAGATCCCAGTAGAGGGTGGAAAGAGGTGGGTATCAATCAAATGCGAACGAAGTGGAACAAGGGAAACTGAGTTAACGAGATGTTCCTACTTCTTTTCTTGTTTCCACTACTACTCACTTTTACTGTAGTATTATTAGCAAGGTTTATTACTTGCTATCTACTAGTAGTAAGAGTGAGTGACAAAAAAGCCATTGGAATCTATGCTTGCTCGAATAGAAACCTTTTGTACACTAGGAACTCTCCTCTAAGCTTCTCTTGTATCTATGTATTCATTTTCATGAATTTTTAGTTAATTATAAATATAAAAACTTATTGTTGGAAGTAATTTCTAGAACGAAATCAAACTAGGATACAAATCTCTTCCAAAAATCTGGGTGATTTATTATTTAAAATCTTTCTTGTCAACAAATACAAACTATGAGACGACATGCTCTCTAACTTTTGTAGCACCTGCAAGTCTATATGATCAGTTAAGCTGATGGTTGGATTGCTACCAATTATTCCATTTTATTCAAGGGGAACTGAAAGTGCATCCAGAGTAGCTGCTTTTCAATCTAAGAGCGTAGTCTCTTTCCTGGGTTATTCCTATGTAATGGGCACGATCTAGTTGTTTGCGTCGTCTGGCTTGTATATAGTATATTGAGTATGCAGGTCATTCTGTTTTGGAATTCATCGGTTTGTAGTATAAAAATGTTAAGAGGAATAGACTCGAGTGGAGATTTTCTGGGGCATGATTAACTTAGATTTGTCTATCTTTAACCTTCAGTTGGATCATCCCAGTGAAGTGAGTTTCTCTGTGCGATATTCTTCTAACATCAATGCTGTGTGGGCATCACTTATAGTTGAAGAATGCTCTCGACTTGGTCTGACGGTGAGTTTTAGTATTGATAATCTGAGCTTTATTAGTTATTCCAGTATATGTTTCTGATCATTCTTCATTTTAGTATTTTTGTATTGCTTTAGGATCAAGATCATCTCCAATGATTTTTAGTGCTGATAATCTGAACCTTATTAGTTGTTCCAGTATATGTTCCTGATTTATTCGTCATTTTAGTATTTTTGTATTGCTCCAGGATCAAGATCATCTCCACTTGCAGTTGCTGCTTCCACTCATCCACTTACAACTTGCATTTCATGCTTTGATGAGCGCTCACTTGCATTTCATGCCGTTGGCTATGGCAGAGGGTCCCACAGACCAGCAGTAGTCATAACATCATCAGGCACTGCAGTCTCAAATCTTCTTCCAGCTGTGAGATTTTGAATGTTTATTGTGCTACTGATCTCATTCATTTGCTGCAATTGTAATCATGTTGGAATCTCTGATTTCTCTATCAATTAAGTTGGCTACTCGACCTCATGTCCCCCTAGTGTTGGACATGGTTGGATCTTTAATTATTAACACGACTTTGATTACTTACCCAAAAAACGAGTTTTATTCATCTAACTGATAAATCACTGTACCATGCAGTAACAATGAACAAGGAATTAAATTTCCATTTTGAGTTATATTTTGGTCAGAAGAATTGAATTGAAGTGGACACTGCAGTCTTAAATCTCTTTGATCCGCTCTACTAATCTGTGTAACGAGTTCTTCCAACAACCAATTGAAGTGGATTGATTGGTTTTTATGTACAATGGCTAAATGAAGGAATTTTGATAAAAAATGTGATATTTTGGTCAGAAGAATCGAATTGAAGTGGACACTGCAATCTTAAATCTCTTTGATCCGCTCTACTAATTGGTGTAACGACTTCTTCCAACAACCAATTGAAGTGGATTGATCGGTTTTTATGTACAGTGGCTAAAAGAAGGAATTTTGATTAAAAAAATGTGATTTGAAGGGTTTCTAAGTTTGGAAGTTGAAATATATTTCGACCAACAGAATTATATAACTGCACATTGTAACAGTTTGGTCGAAATGTAAAAATGAACCATAAGTTTGCGAAATATATAAAAAAATGAACTGCAAGTGAAATTTCATGTTGGTTCTCTTGAAAACAAAATATTTTGCGAATGAAATTTAATATCAGGACGATAAAAATAAAATTTCGGTTGTGTAGAAACTTCTAAATCCCTCTATTCCTGCAGATAATATATATTTTCTGCCATAATTTGAATCTTTCTTTTACCATATGTAATAAGCTATCATTTGCAGGTTGTGGAGGCTAGTCAAGATTTTGTACCACTTCTATTACTCACAGCAGATCGTCCTCCAGAGCTGCTAGATGCTGGAGCAAACCAGGCCATTAATCAGGTTTTATAGCTTTACACCACTCATCTTATCTGTTGCTATGTTTTGATGGACAAGTTAAACTGAAATGATTTTGCTTTTCTTAGTTTTGGTGTTTGTAGCATCATGAATCTACTGGTTGCGTGCTTCTTAATTGAATTAGTCAGTAGCAGGAGTGGTTGGAGAGAAAGATCACAGAGGAAGAGATTTTGGGTGTTATTAAGGATCTCAGTGGAGATCAATATCTAGGTCTAGACGGTTTCACGGTTGCTTTCTTCAAGAAGTGCTGGGACGTAGTGGGGAAGGACTTTATGTGTGTTGTTGAGGAGTTTGTAAGGTTTAGATTCTTAGTTTTGGCTAATCCCGTATGACAAAAAATCAAAGTATTGTAAACCTTCCTAGTGTGAGGTTGATTGTTTAGAAGGTCAGAGTGTGTTACACTTGCATCACTCAAAGAAAGCCTGAAGACAGTGAAGACTACAGGAAGAACAGGAAGATCAAGGAGAAGAATTAAAGATTCAACCCTGATCACACTATAGGAAAGGTAAGAGACTTAGAGACATTGGTTAGATTGATAAAAACATTTTAAATCATCTCTAAGCTTTTTAATTTTAGCATACAAACGATTGATCTCGAAATGTGAAGTTTCTGAGTATATATTGGCTCGGCCGATCGATCAGATTTGGCCCAATCGACTGGATACCAGATATTGTGAACACTATGTTTCTGCCTGCCAATTGATCGGAGGTTTAAGTGACCAAACCGATCGATCGGATCGCAGGAAGAAAGTTTTGAAAAACCATCTTTCTTGCTAATTTGATTCCTGCTCGTGCTAAAGTCTTAAGGTTTGTGATTACTATAAATTTAATACCTATGTTCGAAAACCGAAGGACTCTAAGGCATCCAAGAATCCTAAGACCTTAGTTCCAAGAGAAACTTTGAAAATCCTAGTTTTTCCCTTGTTTACTCTCTTGGCGGATCTAGAGCTCGATGATTTGTTAATCGATGATTATCTTCCAAGCTTGATCATGATTTATTTTCAAGAACAATGATACAAACATGTTCTTAGAAACCACAAGTGTTTGTGCTCAACTATTTTGAGTGTCTGATTCTGAGTTGGACCGAGTCTATATGTATCGAGGTTGGATCGAATCATTACAGTTCGAGGTTGGACCGGATTGTAAAAAGAAGGTTAGGGCTAGACTGATCGAAGGGTAGGTTCGGGGTTGGACTGGACTGAAATTGAAGAACGTGATCCAGGAAGGGCGCTTCGTGGATTCGTCGCGTGGTATACGAGAAGTGCGAATAACATTGATAGTGGACTTGTAGGATGGATTCAAGTTGAAGGATGTGTTGAATAATGTGCAAGTCTTGTATCGTTAACTTTGCATAGTGGTACATTTCACATCTAGACGAGGTCCCGTGGTTTTTTTGAAAAGGTTTCCATGTAAAATATAGTGTTGTGTGATTGATTTATATTCCGCACTGTTATATTGTTTGGATTAAATCAAACGGGTTAGGTAAAATATCTTGATATATTAAATCTGAGTCGGTTGAGATAATTTGTTAAATAAAAAATCAATTATATTAGGATTGCTCACATGCGATTTAGAATCCCTAACCCAGACCAGTAATTGAGTAGGTGGAGTATTGCTATTATAATTTTTAAATTACCTATTCACCCCCTCTAGGTATTTTGGACCAGATTGGAATTGAACTTTCAAAGTTTGCAGTAGCAACATATCTATATTGTTGTTCCAATAACATTTTGTCACTCTCATTCCTAAGAAGGAAGGGGCGAAGTCTTTGAGTGATTTTCGCCCTATCAATCTTGTCAGCAGTACCTATAAGATCATATCCAAGGTGTTGGCTGCTAGGATGAAGGATGTGTTGGGTTCGATTATATCCTCATTTCAAGGGGATTTTGTGAAGGGTAGACAAATTTTGGATGAGGTTTTGATTGCTAATGAATGTTTTGATTTTAGAGTTAGGGAGGGAAAGGAGGGGATTCTGTGCAAGGTCGATATGGAGAAAGCCTACAATCATGTTTGTTGGAATTTTTTGGATCACTTGTTTCATAAGATGGGTTTCGAGGAGAGGTGGAGCTAGTGAATCAATGTGTGTATTTCTATAGCTTCTTTCTCCACGTTAGTGAATGGCTCTCCTACGTTTTTTTTACTAATTCGAGGGGGTTAAGACAAGGAGATCCCCTATCTCCGTTTCTATTCATGGGGGTGGTAGAACATCTCAGTAAAATGGTTAGCAAGGCTGTAGAAGGAGGTTTGTCGAGGGCTTCTGTGGATGCAACTTGGGTCCCATGATTTCTCATCTCCAATTTTTGGATGATGATTTTTCTTCTTCTGATGCTTCCCTCAGTCAGTTTAGATACCTTAGATATATTTTGAGGTGTTTCAAGGTGGTTTCAGGCCTTCAGGTTAATCTCTCCAAGAGTGAGGTGTACAGTGTGGATGAAGTCCAAATTTGAGGGGTCTGGCAACTAGCTTGGGATGTAGGGTTGGTCGACTGCGTACTACCTATCTCAGGCTCCCTTTGGGAGCTAGGTATAAGGACAAATCCATTTGAGACCTTGTTTCGGAGGGATTTGGAAGGAGATTAGCTAGGTGGAAGAGAAAGTATCTATCGAAGGGTCCAAGATTACTCTAATCAAGAGTACCTTTTCTAGCCTTCCCATTCACTTTCTCTCTGTTTTCTATCCCAGCCAGTGTTGCTTATAGTATGGAAAAGCTTATGAGGGATTTCTTGCGGATTGGGAAGGGGGATACTAATAAATTTTATCTTGTGGATTGGGGGAAGATTTGCATACCTAAATAAGCTGGAGGCTTGGGTTTTCGACACTTCCAAGACATGAACATGGTGCTCCTAGGGAATTGGTTGTGGAGATTTGGGGAGGAGGAACAAAGTTTGTGGCATTCTGTGATTGGTTGCAATTTTGGTTATACGCATTTTGGGTGGGACACCAACCCAATTCTTTCTTGTTATGGTGTTAGTATGTGGAGAGGCATTGCTAGTACCTATTAGAGATTTGGTAGGGGTCTACTCTTTAAGGTGGGGAGGGGAGACAAGAATCGGTTTTGGGACGATCTGTGGTGCGGGGACGAACCACTTCAATATGTCTTTCCTGCATTGTATATCTTATTTGATCGCCAAGGAGCTTTAGTTCAAGACTGCGTAGATAGAAGAGAGGGCTTTGTCTCTTGGGATTTTGGTTTTCGTAGAAACTTCAACGATTGGAAGTTGGATAATCTTGTTCCTCTCCTACTTTAGGTTGGTGAGACTCCTGTTTTGGATACGGAGTCGGATAGGAAAGTTTGGAGGTGGGATCCCAAAGGCATGTTTTCAGTTAGTTCTTTTTATGCGCATTGCTTTGTGGCAGGTCAAGAGTGTCTTCTGGCTTCTTTAGTTTTTGGGGGGGGGTGTGTGTTGCCGAATCGGTTGATCATTTGTCGATACACCTTTGAGGTGTGGCATGTCTTCTTCTCTTTGTTCGGCATTCTTTTTGTGGTCCCTGAACATGTCATCGATGTGTTCCAAGGCTGCACGATGGATTTCCTTGGAGGAAAAAAGGTCGTTTCCTTTGGCGAATTCCCCTTTCATAATGTCGTGGGCTGTTTGGAAGGAAAGGAACTTGCGCTTTTTTAGGGGAAAGAAGATTCAGTTCTTGAGTTGGTCTTAAAAGTTAAATCTTTGATGTATCTTTGGTCTTCTCTGTCCCCGGAGTTTAAAAGATGCTTTTTTGATACTTTTGTATTTAGATGGTATGATCTGTTATGGGATTCAACTCTTTTGAAGGAGTGGGGTCTGCCTCAGTTTTTGTTTATAGATCTGTTAGTTGATTTAAGTATACAATAAAGAAAAAGTGCATTTAGCTAAGCTGATAAATATGGAAGTCATATTTAAATAATGCTGGAACTTGGAAACACGATATATTTGGTCAAGTAAGCTTTGTTTGAATAAAAGTGTCGGCATGTGTCTGAGTCGTAATTACCACTCAGGTGTTTGGCACAGCCAAATTTCAGAAAATGGAGTTTTCTTATGATGTAGCTGCAAATGGTCAGGATGATATCGTTTGGGTAATTAGTTGCCATATCTCCAAAGCTTTGAGCAAATCAGAGTCTGTTGAAGTGTTGATTTTATTAATACATATTGCATATCATATTTTTGTTTGATACTCATTCGATTTAAGTATTTGTATTTTAGGTGAACCATTTTGGATCATTTGTGAGGTTTTTCTTCAGTCTTCCTCCACCCACTGATCATATTCCTGCGCGGATGGTACTTACTACGGTTGATTCTGCTGTCTACTGGGCAACCCATGCACCATATGGCCCCGTGCATATTAACTGTCCTTTTAGAGAGCCATTGGAAGATACTCCAAGAGAATGGATGTTGAGCTGCTTGAAAGGATTAGATTCTTGGATATCAAGCGAAGAACCATTTACGAAGTACATCAGAATGCAGCATTCTGATGCATGTAATGATATTCGTGGCCAAATTGCTGAGGTTCTAAAAGTGATTCAATGTGCTAACAAAGGGCTTCTACTAATTGGTGCCATCCATACAGAAGATGAGATCTGGGCAGCTCTTCTCTTGGCTAGACACCTTCTCTGGCCAGTTGTAGCTGACATCTTGTCAGGTCTACGATTGAGAAAAGTTTTGACTTCATTTCCTGGAATTGAAGAGAAGTTTTTATTTGTGGATCATCTTGATCATGCTCTCCTCTCAGATTCAGTTAGGGGTTGGGCACAGGCAGATGTGATTATTCAGGTACGCCTTCATTTTCTGTGACATTTTCACTACTTGAAATTGTTGATGATATTATTTTAAACAAAGTTCTTATGGAAATGAAGGACATATCTGGAATGTCGTTGTTTAGAAAATGTGATGACAGTATCTGAACAAGTTGAAGGGTTACAGGTACAAATTATCATAAATACAGTTATATTGAAAGTAAAATTCTCAAATAATTATCTGCAATTCCTTATCTCAAATAATTATCTATAATTCCTAAACTACATGAAAATTACACCAAACTGGACCAGAACACATAACTGTCTCTGTTTTATTATAATTTTGTAGCTAGATGCCACATACTTCATATCTATATAACAAAACACAGTGATTGTCTCCCCACTTATACCCCCTCTTATATGTTTCAATAAAGAAGGGCCGAGATCTTATCCCCTAACTATGCGGTGGATCTCAGCCACTCACACCCAATTTTGGCAAATGCTTTGTCCAGAATTGCCGTGGGCACGGGCCGCCCACTATCCATATAACAAATCAGCTCAGTTGTCTCCCCCTCTTATAGGCTTCATATATAGATGGCTGAGATCTTATCCGCAATTGGACGGTGGATCTCAGCCACTCACACCTGATTTTGGCAAATGCTTTGATGGGGAGTGCCGAGGGCATTGACCACCCACTATCAATATAACAAGTGACTGATTTTCTTATACCCCTCTTATCTTATATGGCTTCAATAATGAGTGGCTGAGATCCACTATGCTTCATATCGATGGCTGAGATTAACTCTCACCTGATTTTGACAAACACTTTGTCGGAAAGTGCCGCGAGCACAGGCCACCCACGCATATAACAAGACAACTCAGTTGTATTCTCTTATCTTATCCATCCATCTAATGTGGACGGTTAGATAAAGATTGGTTGCGATCAAATCCATCGATCTAATGTGGACGGTTAGATTTCAGCCACTCAATCTACCTCATTTGACCTCAATTTATTCAAAATTTGAATTTCAACACCGTTATTTTTTGTTATTTATGTTATTTTCCCATTTCCCCCTCTGTGCGTTACAATCCGTTATAATGGAAAAAATGGTAACGCGTCAGTCCGTCATACCGTTTGAGTGCTGAAGGCACCCAATTTTTGCAAACGCTTTTGTCGGAGAGTGCTGTGGGCACGAGCCTGTTGTCAGGGACCTACTTGTAATATCTTATATTCTACAGGGGGCCCTTGTAATATTGTAAAACTTCACTTAATATATATATTGGGTGAAATCGTGTAGGCTATTCTAAGCTCTACACGATTTCTCCTCTTCCTCCAATTCTCTTCTCCTCTCCTCTCTTCCATCTCTAACCCTAATCTCTTATTCTGGTTACGATCCAAGATTACAACAGAGCCATTTACTATATTCTACATATTGCACTTGCAGTACTCTTTATACACAAAGGGGTTGTTATCATATACGTAGAAATACGTATTTTATATGTATTGGGGGTAGTTCTGTAAATAACCCCTTGTGGGGTATATTTGTCCTTTCTGTAATTCCTCTATATAAATAAGATTTATGGAGTCATTGTGACTAAGCACATGACATCCTTTCCTCTCATCTCTCTCTTTTCTCCTCTTCTTCCGAAACCTAAACCTAACCCTAACCCTAAATTACTAATTCAACTTGGTATCAAAGCTTATAATCAAGATCTATAGCCGGAGAACAACCAAAGGGACGTCGGAATAGTGCCGATGTCTACTGACATCATCGTACCGAACAGATGACGTCATCATCCGTATGGTCACGCATATCAAGGTCTGTCGTAACTCTTCCTTCTTGGTAGATCTCGATTTTTCATAAATTATGGTGATTTTTGCCGAATTTTTTGAAGCCTTCTTGATGGTTTTTAGGGCCTTTGTTGACTGAAATTCCAGAATATTGTTCTTTCGTTCTACGAGTGTTTCTGATTTGTGGGTGCTTTCTTGCCTGATTTTGTTGCTTCGTTTTGATCCCCCATTATGTGTCCAATCTATTAACACCTCTCTTGTGCGATTCCATTGCCTATTGAAGGCTAGGTGAAGTTTTTTCCACCTTTTTTAGTACCATCGGCGGTAATTTTTCCCTTATTGGGCTGCGATTTGCTCTCTAACATGAATTAATGCATGTTAATTGTCTCTTTAGTGTTTTTTACTTCGTTCTCCACCATCCTAGCCTGTTGTGAGATGTTTAGAGCAAACACTATAGGGTTCGTGGGCTGTTATTTGTTTACCACAGCCACGCATATGTTCTCCAGTTGTTTGAGGGGGTTCTTGAGGTTGTTTTTTCACCTCTAGTTGCTGTCCATAACCTTTTTTTTTTGGGTAGTAGGGTTTTTTTTGTAGATATTCTTGGTCTAATTGTTCTTTGAGGCTTCATCAGATGGGTTTATGTCCTTAGGTGTGGCTGCTTACGCACTTTCTGGCCATCTATCGATCTTCGGTGTGATTGTTAGTGTTCTTTTTTCGCTATAGTTCTCCATGGCAGATCCACCACCTCCCGTGGTTACACCGCCCACCTTGCCTTCTCCTTCAGGGTCAGATGTGAGCACTGATGTTCCCTCCACTGGTATTGGAGGCCCTATGGTGCATCACTTGGCCTATGAGAACCCTAGCTTACAGATCACATCAGTGAAGCTAGACGGCAAGAACTATTTGCGCTGGGCTCAGGCAGCACAGTTGTTTATTGGAGGCCGTGGGAAGTTGGGTCACACTACAGGAGATACAGTTGAGCCTCCTAAGACCGATCCATATTATCGATGGTGGCAGACAGATGATCTTACTGTCATGTCATGGCTCCTCAACTCTATGGAGCTTGATATCAGTGAGAGTTTCTTATTTATGCACACAACGCAAGAGGTCTGGGAGATCACTGAGAAGGCTTACTCATAGCTGTAGAACACAGGACGGGCATTTAAGTTGCGACAGACTATCTCCCACTTTTGGCAGGGGGAGAAGTCTCTCTCTCAGTACTACACTGCTTTTCGTACCTTGTGGCAGGAGCTTGATCATTACTACTCTTATCAGCCTCTCAACCCATCAGAGCTCCCTTTCGTCGATATACAGCGAAGGGCCGGATCTTTGATTTCCTTGCTGGGCTCAATCCGTCTTATGAGCTTGCCCGTGTTCAGATCTTGAGTAGTAGGATGGATCTTCCCTCTCTCAGTGAGGTGTATGCCTATCTTCAGAGTGAGGAGAGTAGGAGGATCTCTCTTCAGAGTGAGCATCCCCTTCCAGAGCGATCAACGCTAGCAGCTTCTTCTGCTTATCAGCCTCAGCAGTTATAGCAACCTTCGAGGGGTCAATCTTATCAGACTACCTCTGCTCCATCTTATGCTCCTATTGGACTTTCTCCTGGGAAGTCTCTGACTAGAGAGAGGCCCAAGTGTGATTTCTGCGGCAAGTTAGGCCATGTGCGTGCTAAGTGTTGGAAGCTACATGGGCGTCCTAGCCAGCTAGCCTCCTCCAGTGCTCATACAGTCAGTATGGATTCTTCTGCTCCTTCCCCAGGACAGTCTCTGGCGAGCCCTCTTCCTTCAGCTCCTCCTAGTGGTTTTTCAGCCACAGAGTATGCAGGCCTTCGACGATTGCTTCAGCAGCTTGATGGTCCATCTGCCATATCATCCACCTCCTTTGCATAGTCAGGTAACACTAGACTTGCTCATCATGTGTCTCTCCCATCATCTAGCCCCACTTGGATCATTGATTCAGGGGCTTCGGAACACATGACGGGCATGTTTTCTTTATTTTCTACTTATTCCATCTGTTCTGGCCGTGATAAGGTGAAGACAGCTGATGACACCTTATCTTCTGTGTCTGGGAAAGGGAATATCCTTCTCTCTCCCCAATTGCTTCTTTCATCAGTTTTGCGTGTTCCTAGATTTACTTCTAACCTACTTTCTGTTAGTGCTTTGACAAAACCCTAAACTGTAGTGTCACTCTTTCTCCTACTTCTTGTGTCTTTCAGGACCTAGAGACGAGGAGGACGATTGGCATTGGACATGAAGCTAATGGCCTCTACCTTTTGGATGGACGCCTTCTTGAACCCAAAGCACTACAGTCGTCTGCTAGTAGTAGTAGTAGTACTAGTAGGATAGATGTTGTTTTGAGCTGGCATGCCCGTCTAGGGCATGTTTCTTTTCAGTATTTGAAACTTTTATTTCCTAGTTTGTTTGTTTCTGTTTCTTTTTCGGCTTCACACTGTGAGACTTGTGAGCTCTCCAAGCATTGTAGATCGAATTATCCCTCCAGAGGTAATAGAAGTTCTACTTGTTTGACATTGTGCATTCCGATGTATGGGGCCCTTCCCCCACTACTTCTATCTTTGGCTTCCACTATTTTGTTTCTTTTGTTGATGATCATACTAGATGTACATGAGTCTATCTCATGAAAACCAAAGATGAGGTTCATTCCATCTTTCAGGGTTTTCATAAGATGATCCAGACCCAGTATGGTGTCTACATCAAGGTTCTTCGTTCTGACCAGGGTGGAGAATATATGTTTGGGGGTCTTCAACATTACCTCATTGACCATGAGATTTGTCACCAAAATTCCTGCAGCTACACCCCTCAACAAAATGGTGTAGCTGAAAGGAAAATGCGGCACTTGACTGAGATAGCTCGGTCTCTCTTGATTGGCTCTCAGGTCCCCAAATCTTATTGGTCGGATGCTGTGTTGACGGCTGCCTACTTGACTAACAGAATGCCATCTCTAGTGCTCAATTTCCAGTCTCCAATTCAAGTCCTTGTTCCTGGCTCTCCTCTATTCACTATTCCTCTTCGCATCTTTGGATGTGTATGCTATGTACATATCCTGGGTCCCCATCGCACCAAACTCGATCCTAAAGCACTCAAGTGCGTCTTTCTTGGTTACTCCTCTACCCACAAGGGATACAAGTGTTACCATCCGTCGTCTGGGAAGAAGTTTGTCTGCATGGATGTCACATTCTGTGAGGAGCTATCTTTTTTCTCCCCCACCTCTCTTCAGGGGGAGAGTCGTAATGAGGAGAGGTGGACTGTTCCTCTTCCTGCTATATCCCTATCCCCTCCTTTAAAGTTTGAGAGCTCTCCGCCTACTCATACTACAAGTGGGATTGATAGTGCTCCTGGAGCTCAGAAGGAGCTCAAAGTCTATAGCAGAAGGGAGAAAGCCACAGCTGATCCAGTACCAGTGGTTCCTACCTTGGATCCAGGTAATCCTTCACCTCTTTTTATGCCTGTCATTTCTCCTTCTACTAATGCTTCTGATCTTCCCATTGCTCTAAGAAAAGGAGTCAGAAGCTGCACTCAGCATCCTCTGAGCCACTTTGTTTCCTATGATGCCTTGTCCCCCTCCTATAAAGCCTTTATCACTTCCCTTTCCACTATTCTTATACCCTTTTCAGTGGCAGAAGGGCTGGATCAACCAAGATGGAAAGCTGCAATGATAGAGGAAATGAAAGCTCTGGACAAGAATGGGACATGGGAGCTTGTTGACCTGCCAAGAGGCAAGAAACCTGTGGGTTGCAGATGGGTGTTGACAGTCAAACACAAGGCAGAGGGGTCTGTTGAGAAGTACAAGGCGAGATTAGTAGCCAAGGGGTACACCCAGATCTATGGGATTGACTATGTGGAGACCTTTGCACCTGTGGCAAAGATGAACTCCATCAGGGTGTTGTTGTCAGTGGCAGCAAACCAAGAGTGGCATTTGCATCAACTGGATGTGAAGAATGCTTTTCTTCATTGGGACCTACATGAAGAAGTCTACATGGTGCCTCATCCTGGATTCACTCCACCAGGACATAGAAACAAGGTGTGTAGACTGAAGAAAGCCCTCTATGGGCTTAAACAATCCTCCAAGGGCATGGTTCGAGAGATTCACCCTAGCCGTGAAGAAGCTGGGTTACACTCAAAGTCAGGCCGATTACACCCTATTTGTGCAGCATCAAGGGAAGAACACCACTGCCCTCATTGTTTATGTTGATGACATCTTTCTCACAGGGAATGATGCAGCAGAGGTAGCCAAACTGAAGCTTCAGTTAGCGGAGGAGTTTGAAACCAAAGATCTAGGACCTTTCAAATACTTCCTAGGCATCGAAGTTGCAAGATCCAGTCAGCGGATCTTCATCTGTTAGAGGAAGTATGTCTTAGACTTGTTACAAGACTAAGGTAGGTTGGGTATCAAACCAGTGGAAACTCCTATAGAGCAGAATCACCAGCTAGCAGATGCTAATGGTGAGCTACTACAGGATGTAGGGTGCTTTCAGAGGCTAGTTGGGCGATTGATCTATCTCTCCCTGACTCGACCCGACATTGCCTATGCAGTGAGTGTGATCAGTCAGTATATGCACTCACCCAGAGGTGTTATTTAGTGGTAGCACATCGGATCTTGAGGTATCTCAAATCAGCCCCTAGTAGAGGTCTTCTGTTTGAGAAGAATGGCCATATGCGTATAGAGGCTTATACCGATGCAGACTGGGCAGGGGCCAAAGATGATCGGAGATCCACTTCTGGATATTGCACCTTTGTTGGGGGCAATCTGGTCACTTAGAGAAGTAAGAAGCAACCCGTTGTCGCCAGATCTAGTGCAGAGGCCGAATTCAAAGCAATGACTCATGGCTTGTGTGAGATGTGTTGGTTGAAAGTGTTGGTTGTTGAACTTGGTTTCCCAGTTTTAGAGTTTGTGAGCTTATATTGTGACAGCAAGGCCGCCATCAGCATTGCTCACAATCCTGTTCAGCATGATCGTGCCAAACACATTGAGGTGGACCGACATTAGAGAGAAGATTATCTCTGGGGCAGTGTGCACCCCATTTGTGAAGACTGATGAACAGGTTGCAGATGTTTTCACGAAGGGAGTTCCCAGTTGGCAACTCCATAAGCGCTTGTGCAAGTTGGGCAGGAGAGATATTTATACACCAACTTGAGGGGGAGTGTTATCATATACGTAGAAATATGTATTTTATATGTATCAGGGGTAGTTCTATAAATAACCCCTTGAGGGGTATATTTGTCATTTCTGTAATTCCTCTACATAAATAAGATTTATGGAGTCATTGTGACTAAGCACATGACATCCTTTCCTCTCATCTCTCTTCTCTCTTCTTCCGAAACCTAAACCTAACCCTAAATTGCTAATTCAACTGGGGTCAATGTAGGTTTAGTATTTGATATTGTTCATCTGTCATGCCCCCAAATTTGAGCATCAGTATATCTGATCCCGAACTCGGACCTCGAGCTATGATTCTGGGAACATATCCTAGGGCATAAGAGAATCACAAAGATATCCGCATGCACAATTGGATCGATGTTAGTTAATAAATATCAATAAAACCACATAATTCCCATCCACAAATAACTGTGATGTGAAGAGATTACGTCAAAGTCTCGCTACAATCTCTTTTTCATTCAGAAAGGAAAATACCAAGAATTAACGAAAATAACTAACTATGCTAAAACAACCCTCTAGTCCTCAATTGCCACTTGAAATAGTGTTGACAAAGCAAGGTAAGCCAACCATCCAACAAGGTGCTAACCAGATTTATGACCACATTATAACAATTCACATACCAACACTCAGTTCAAGAAACTCCACTAATTTTCACAAAATGGATCTTTAATGTTTATCAATTATACTAAGTTAACTAATCCTAGAGTGATCTTGACATCAAGAATGATGATTTGCATGGACATACAATTCCAAGTGAGTCCACGTTTATTCTAGAAATCGATTGGCTTACCACAAACAGACACAATGCCTGCTAACTTTAATGGACGGTCTGCCAGACAAACACATAGACAAGAAGACAATGATCACTTGGTAATTTTGGGACTTCCAACCCAAGGGCTTAATCCATATTATTTTATTCGGGATCAAACACATCTCACCTAAGTTTAGTCTAAGGACAGAGCATATCTCACCTTATGCCAACCCACACGTCCAGGGTACACTTACCACTAAAATCGAGTTAAACAACTCTATATTGACACTACACATTTCATACGAAATGACAGTAGCCCACACCTGGTAAAACTCTTCATTTAATTCCATATCTCCATTCAACAGAATTAAATATTATTTATACGGTTATATCTAAACAAATATGCATATACATGATATGTTCCTATCATATAGGTCCAAGAATAGGCATCATCTATTTACTAGTACATATTAATATGGTTTCTGATATCATGTCTGAGAAGATTGATACCACAATCACATACTCATTGGCCTAATCCACGATATTTGTGTGATTTAATAATTTAAAATCACAACCAATAAGTAAAAAGCAATCGCACTGATAATTAAAAAAATCATCGATTAATTTGGATGCATCGGAGAGAGCAATAATATGGTTATTTCAATACTATGAAAATATTAGCTAATCATTTAATAAGGTTAACCTTGATCCACCCAACATAGAACATAATGTCCCAGAATAATACAGAGCAAGGAGAAAAAAAAGAAATCATAGGAAACACTGAATGAACAGTGACCAGGAGAGAAAGAGAGGGAGAGGTGCTGAAGAGAGGACCCACGTAGATCCCGAGGCACTACAACACCACCCTCATTTTCGACTCTGGTATGGTCCTAATGAGTCTGCCACTGCTTTCTCTTGGGGCTATGCTCTCTTTTGCATCTAGAGTCTGAATCTGACAACCTTCTTCCCAGGATTCCCTCTATATTTCAGTGCAGTAACCGAGAATTGTCTGATTTGATCCTATAGGGCAAAATCTGACAACTTCCGGAGTGATCAGAAAATCCTCAGATGAATTACAATGATGTATAACGATTTTTGTTGATGATATTAGTCAAATAATAATGCAAAGAAGCACCTAGTTCATGGTTGATTCACAAGAAATAATTTTACACAACTTGAAACTGTAGATCATGCATTCTAATCATGGATTATTACACTAAAACCTAATCTAGCATATTTATCATGCAATTAAACACATAAAAGAGGTAAATCAAGGGTTCACTTGCCTCTTTTTGCAAATAACCAAAGGAGTAGATGAATTGATGGAAATGCGACATCCATAGCTTTCTAATTTAGAAAATCCAAGCAAAAGCTCCGAAAAGTCAAAACCGTAACCTCTAATATGCTCCCCATGTTTTTTTTTATTAAAGACTTTATTAAAGGAAAAATGCAAGCTAATAGCCTAATACAAAGCAAAGCTAGTGAGGTCGAGGTGACTTGCACTTAGCAAAACACCCAAACAGCACACCAGAAGAAAAGTAAAACTCCCAACCATCAACCATCCCTGAAGCATAAGGCATCCCATCTAACAACAACGTCCTCGAAAAGAGGCCCCTACACTAGGGAAATATTTTTGATCATAAAAAAATCAGTCCCTTGATGTTGAGAATGATTGTAGCCAGTTCTTTGCTTTTGCCTTCAAAAACTCGCCGGTTCCTCTCCTTTCACAGCCCCCAAACGATCACAAACGGAAGAAGTCTCCAGAGGATGCATCCTCTACAAGATAATATGGAGAGGAAAATGGACATGTCCTAGCTGTCTCCCCTATAAGAGTGTATATATGTTTTCAAAATAAATAATGAAACTCAAATTTCACTTAAACAAAAATGTAGACCCTTATGCCCCTGTGGCCTAAAGGTGTTTGGTTTCTGGCTTAATCCCCCAGACTAGGTTATTCCGCTCCAGAACAAGTCCAAGTAATTATCAATTAGTCAATCTGTGATAATTCAACTCATTTAAGCATCAAAAGCTATCAAGTAACAAAATTTAAATAATATAAAAATAATTTTTTTTCCGGGCACTACAGTTCATGCTATTGAGGATAAATTTAATGCAGAATTCACATGGTTGTTGCTATGAAACTGTCCTTGGGTTTCCTTCCAATCAGATGTCATGCTTTGTATACTAATAATGCAAGCATCATGGTTAACTATTTGTTTTCTTTCTTGTGGACTCTGTTCTTGTTTTGCAATGTCAACAGATCGGTAGCAGAATAACAAGCAAACGCATTGGTCAGATGCTAGAGGCCTGCTCTTCATGTTCATATATCATGGTTGACAAGCATCCCTATCGTCACGATCCTTCTCATATTGTAACTCATCGGATTCAAAGTACCATAATCGAATTTGCTGATTCTTTACTTAAAGTTCACATTCCAAGGATAAACAGCAAATGGAGCGGTTTTCTGCAAGCTTTGAATATGATGGTATGGAATCTCCCTTAGTCAATGTTTTCTTACTAGTTATATTTTACGTGACAAACACACCACATTTTTTTTTAATGTAAACTCGTCTCGATTGGGATATGCATGTCAATGCGGCTGGATAGAGTTTATGACACATACGGGCTTTGTCGAGAATAAGTTTAGCTCAGATGCAATTTTCAACCCTTATTTTCTGTCAGTCAGAAGATTTTCTCTGTCTTCCAGGACAAGTTTCAACTCTTATTTTCGGTCCGTCAGAAGATTTTCTTATGTTTTCCCGGACAAGTTTTCTATATGTTTTTTCTCTTTTAATTGTCTATTTCTCGCTATTCTACTGAAGTCTAGTATTGCTGATACCAAAAGATGGTTTTAAATAGAATTACAATAATGTCTGTCTAGGGCATTTAGTACAAAAATGCCCTAGGCAAATATGTTGTACAAACAAATATGGTAAAAGTAAATGAGAATATCCATGGTACAAAATGGAGGATCATTTAATTAAGACTACTACAGTGGTTGTGCTATTATTATGCTACATCAATTTCTAAAACTGCATACATTTCTCGATTTTTTTTTTTTTGGGTTTTGGATTTTCAATTATCTTTTCTCCTATAATTCTCTATATATTTTCTATACCATTCCTTTACGATGTTGTGTTATCTATTTCTCATCTTTATCCTTTTCTATGCTTTAATTATATCATATCATCATCTGTTACCGATCTGCATTCATTTTTTGGGTCTTTTATTCTTATGGAAAATCATTTTCCGAAACAAAATTGCTCAATATTCTCCATGCTAGTTTCATCTTTCATTTTTATGTATCATTTTCCTTTTTATATTGTCAAGTCAAGGTTATGTTAGTATTAGCATTGGGCCAGCTTGCTAAGCTGGTAAAGTCTTTAGTGTTGATATCATGTACCTGGGTTAAAAACCTGTCCGTGAGGGAAGGGTGAAAAGAACCCCCATCGGGGAGTGAAATAGAACATGAAACCGTAAGCTCCCAAGCAGTGGGAGGAGACTAGGGCTCTGACTGCGTGCCTGTTGAAGAATGAGCCGGCCTATGAGCTTAAATCCCCATAAAAAAGAGTAATCTTTGGCATATGTACGTAGATGCGTAGATACCTGTATTCAATATTGGATATGTGATTACAGAGTGAATTATATCTGCTATATAAGGTCATGATTGACCAGGATTTCTTTTCAAATAAATGACAGAAAATAGTAAAGAGAAAACTTAATACTAAAATAAAATTAATATCCGTTCGCATCAATATTCCACCCCTATTGTCATGAAAAAATTACTCCCCCAGTTACTTGAAATTCTACAAAATCCTTCTAAAACTCAACTTCCCATAAATAATAAATTACTAAAAATAGTAAAAAAAGTCCTAATCAACCTAAATTCTCTTAAATTTACTAAAAGCCTTCTAGAAAAATCTTAATATCTAAATAAACTCCTAAATTAACTCTCTTCGTGCAAGGCCAACATGTGAAAACCCAAGAAGCCGAAAAAACTATTTAGTTTTAAGCTAAGTATCATTTTTTTTTGATCGGTAAAAGATATATATATATATATTAAAGGAGGGCCAAGGATGCCCTAAAGGCTATACAACAGAAATGCACGAGGCCGACAAACAAAAAAAACAAGATCCCACCCAAACCCCGAGCAACAACCCACACTTAGGATATCAAACGATCCCACCGGACTACAAAATCTTCAAATCTGAAATGCTTCAATTCTGAGATAGCAGAGGCCCAATGATACATAGTAGCATTGATGTTCATGATAATCTCAAGAGTTGCCTCCTTGTCTTCAAAAATCCTTCGGTTTCTCTCCTTCCATATCACCCAGCAGATAGCGAAAGGGGTAATCCTCCAAAGCTTGCGACCACGGGAAGGGAAAGCCTAGGTGCTCCATTCGACAAAGGTGTCAAACACTGAAAGCGGGAAGACCCAAATTAAGTATTTACATTATGCCAGATGTAATGAAACTTCTAATATCAGGAAGATTTTTACATTAAGATTTATTACAGACTTACAATATACTATTTATATATTGTCATTGACAAAACAAATGAAGATATTGTCACGAGCCATGTGTAACATATATCACGAGATATATGCTGTACCATTTTTATAGTTTACAATGATAAATTATAAAAATTCTAAGTTCTTTTAACTGTAAGGATGTATCACTTATCACGCATTTGGAGTCACCATGTCCACATTGGTATCTGTGTCTCACTGACACACATCTCTCCGTGTCCAAATTACATAGGTTATACAGAGTATATGGTCTTTTTTCTTTCTACTTTACGTTGTGCAGATTTCACATCTGTCTGTTCCTTGCGAGATTTTTGAATCCTATTCCTTAGTGGCTATGTTCATTCTTCAGATGGAAGTTAATCTTTAAAAAGTTTATTCTTTTAATAATGATCTGTATGGAGACTCTCCAGTTGAATTTTTTCTACGTGTACATCATTAGCAACATTGTGCACTTCAATGTGCCTTGTTCATATAACTTCTTTTTTTTTCTTCTTGTTTTTTTTTTTTTTTCTTTTTTTTTTGTGCTATTTGCAACATCCAGTTCCCTGTAATTCGATTTTCTGAAGATTATTGAAGTTGGTCCGCACCAGGGGCATGGGTTCATTCCCCATGTACCAACTGAAAATGGTTGGGTTTCTATAGTGGTTTTCCGTACATTTCAGTATTCACTGATGTTTGTGTTACTTCATAAGACAGTTCAATTTTCTGAGAATTGAATAATGAAGTTGTTTGATTTCTGATTAAGAATTACATTTCTAGGTTGCATGGGAGATAGCATTCCAAATTCACTCGGAGTTCTCACTGACTGAACCTCATGTTGCACAAGTAATTTCGGAAGCACTTCCTAGTGATGCTGCTTTATTTGTCGGAAACAGCATGGTCATACGTGATGCTGACATGTATGGAAGTGGTTGGGTGAAACCTACAACTAATATTGCATCTGTTACGCTAAGCTGTGAAGTACCATGCCTTGGGATGCGAGTGGCTGGGAATCGAGGGGCGAGTGGTATTGATGGGTTGCTTAGCACGGCTATTGGGTTTGCAGTAGGATGCAACAAGCGAGTAAGTACTCAGTAATTTATTTGCACGGGTCAAATGAAAAGTTGTTAACATGAATCTGAAAGTCTTGTTGCTACTTTCAGAGTCATTAAAAGTTAGATAAAAATCATTTTGCTGCATGTATTTGAGGGCTGGATTAAGGACATACTATTCGTTCTTAACTGAAGCCATATTCATTAATGTTGATTTTCATTCAGTTAATCCTCAAAGTAGATGTTATTTTATTAATTTTTTTGTATCCCCCTTGGAACTCTTTTATGCTTTTACAAAGACATGTTTCACTTTCTCCCGAGTTCTGACCATCATCTTCTTTTGCTTCCTTTCTGTAATTGACCCTTTGAGTGCTAGTAAAGAAGATTCACTCATCCTTTTCTTCATTTTGTCGTATCTTTAAAGGAAATGTCAATTTTTTTTCAGATATCTTTATTGCCTTTTCATCTATATATGTCGAGGCCAAGCATTGAGCTGGTGTCTCTATTGATTGGAGCTATTAGATCTTTTTGGTATGTTATTAATGAGAGCTGAAAAAATTGCAGGAGCGTACCAAGTAGGGGGATTTGTTAAGTGGTAAACAACTGACCAACATATTTGGAAAAACTTGTTAAAGCCTGTTTCGTAATGCAATCCTTAGTGGAAAATCGTGGAATTGAGCTTCAATAGCATGATTGATAATTCCTGTGTGATATAAATATGGTGACACTCTTTCTTAAAACATATTTGATTAACTCCAATTCAAGGGTGACCAGTGTTTTCAAATGCGCGCCTCGAGGCAAGGTGCATATAGCATGCTTTGAGGCTTAAGCTTTAACAGGATTTTATGAGGCTTAAGCCTTGAGGCGCAAACCTTGACTGTGCACTGTAATTTTTTTTTTTTTTGATAAGTGAGTATGTATATAAAAAAGGGGGGACAAAACCCCAAAGAACTACACAAAGAGCGGGCTACCCTCTCAAGAAAGCAGGATCCTCCACTAACAGATCATCCCATCTGTACACAAATGATTCAAAAAAACATCCCTTAAAAAGGGGAGAAACCGATGACCAAAGGAAAAGAAGAGCTTTCACTTGGAGCACAGTCTTGACAACTCCTTCCTCTCTCCCTTCGAAGATCTTGAGATTCCTTTCCTTCAAGATAGACCACATAATCGCGAACGGCAAGGTTCTCCACAAAAGACGTCCTCTACCAGAAAAGCAATCGTCCGCAATCCCTTGGAAGAAACCCCGAACATCACAAGGAGCAATAAACTGCAAGCTGAATAACTCGAGAAAGATTTGCCAGATCTCAGAAGGGAAAGAACAATGAATCAGCACATGATCAACCGACTCAGCTCTGCACTTACACAATGTTAAACAACCATTTACCCCAAAAGATCGACCTGTTGGGGAAAGGCGAAACAACTATGTATATCAACGGGTCGTCGGGCCAACACAATACGTGCGCGGGAACAAATCATCCGCTAACACTCCCCCTCAGCGGGAATACACTCCGCTGGAGACTTGAACCCGCGACCTCCCAGGCCATAAGGCTCTGATACCATGTTAAACAACCATTTACCCCAAAAGATCGACTTGTTGGGGAAGGGATGAAACAACTATATATATCAAAGGGTCGTCGGGCCAACACAATACGTGCGCGGGAACGAATCATCCGCTAACACTCCCCCTCAGCGGGAATACACTCCGCTGGAGACTTGAACCCGCGACCTCCCAGGCCATAAGGCTCTGATACCATGTTAAACAACCATTTACCCCAAAAGATCGACTTGTTGGGGAAAGGCGAAACAACTATGTATATCAACGGGTCATCGGGCAAACACAATACGTGCGCGGGAACAAATCATCCGCTAACACACAAGACACACCTATTAGGCATCATCATTCCCCTGCTGATAAGGTGATCAACTGTAAGAATCACCACATGATCAACCGACTGTGCACTGTAATTTGTGCTAGCCAAACCCTCCAAAATCCAAAATTTCCCCCCAAAATGCTCCCTCCCCTCCTAATGCACTTTTATGCCTAAAATGACCCTAAAGAAAGTGGTTTATACCATCTTCCTCATCTTATTTGGGAGAAATCTAAAGTCAAACCTATCATTCGTTAGTTTTCTTGCATAGAGAAAATTTGACATAGTTCGTTCATTTCTTATCCATTTTCGATTCCCTCGCTTCTTACGGGTTGCTTGCAACAAAATGAATCAAATACACACAATTTGGAATGTAGGAGAACAGGTAGATTGTGTCTTTGTATGTAGTTCATATCTTAACAAGAAGTCTTCATCTCTCTCTCTCTCTCTCTCTCTCTCGTGGCTTATAAAAAAAGTGCATGAAAATCTCATTTTTCCCCTTTTTCGTAACAATTGTTATCATTTCATTCAAAAGCTTATTTTTTCCTCTTTATCTTGGTTTGTTTTTTCTATTTTTGCATATTATTTGTAAATGGTGAAATAATGTATTAAACAAGGAAGTGGAGTTGATGGAGGATGATGAGAACTAGCCTATACGAGGTGCCAAGATCAGAAATAATTACCACAAGTAATAAGAAAATATAAAACTATATGAATTGAAGGATAAACAAATCTGGAAATATCTTCCTGGTTATGAATAGCGTTTAGGATGGCCCATGTTTGCCGGATTTACCTGGAGAAGGATTTCTCTTCCATTCCGTAGCACTGCACCTACAAATGATTCCAAAAGCATATTGCAGTAAGCATTTACAAGATTCAGAAACAATGTCCATCACAAACATAATTTTAGAAATATCAAGAAGTATATTTTTAATTTTTGGAAGTGTTTCCACAACTCTGATTCCGATTCTGTGTTTTCACGCATGACTTTTGATACAAACATAATGGGGCATGATGATCAGAATATAAGCATCAGATTCCATCACTTTTATGTAGGTTAAACATTAGGATCCTCCATTCCGAAGCAAGTTTAGCATTTTTTATTTTTCATCTCATTCCTTAGCTGAGTTTGTTGAAGCCCACAACCAACTAATAAATATAAGATCTCATGAGTTTCTGCCATCAGTTTGTCTATTTAATGGTATTCAAATACTATGATGGACTTGAAGATTAGTCTGGTATCCATATTTTATGGTATATTTGTTGTAATCTTGGATCGTAACCAGAATAAGAGATTAGGGTTAGAGATGCAAGAGAGGAGAGGAGAAGAGAATTGGGGGAAGAGGAGAAATCGTGTAGAGCTTAGAATAGCCTACACGATTTCACCCAATATATATATTAAGTGAAGTTTTACAATATTACAAGGGCCCCCTGTAGAATATAAGATATTACAAGTCCCTGACAACACTCCCCCTCAAGCTGGTGCAAAGATATCTATCATGCCCAGCTTGGATAACTGGTGCTCTAAGATCCTTTTAGTAACACCTTTAGTTAACACATCTGCAACTTGATCAGCAGTATGGACATACGGTGTGCAAATAAGTCCCTGACCAAGTTTCTCTTTGATGAAGTGACGGTCTACCTCAATGTGCTTTGTCCTGTCGTCTTGAACTGGATTATGAGCAATGCTGATGGCTGTTTTATTGTCACAATACAGTTGCATAGACCCTTTGATAGAATATCCGAGCTCACTGAGCATAGTCTTCAACCATAGAAGCTCACATACACCATGAGCCATAGAACGGTACTCTGCTTCGGCACTGGAGCGGGCGACAACTGGTTGCTTCTTACTGCGCCATAACACCAGATTACCTCCCACATACGTGCAGTACCCTGATGTGGAACGTCTGTCAGTGACTGAACCTGCCTAGTCAGTGTCTGTATAAGCTTCAACTCGCAGGTGTCCATTCTTACTAAACAGGAGACCCTTCCCTGGAGCCCCCTTAAGATAGCGTAACACTCGGTGTACTGCCTCAAGATGTGGAGAGCGAGGGGCATGCATGAACTGACTGCGTATGCAATATCTGGTCGTGTCAGCGAAAGGTAGATGAGACGCCCAACAAGTCTCTGGAACTGGCCTGCATCAGCAATGGGATCCCCATCAACAGGATTCAGCCGATGTTGCTGCTCTATAGGCGTATCGGCTGGTTTAGCTCCCAAGTTTCCTGACTCTCGAAGGAGATCAAGTACATACTTTCTCTGTGAGATGAACACACCCTGTTTTGACCTAGCAACCTCAATGCCCAGAGAGTATCTCAAGGTTCCCAGATCCTTGATTTCGAACTCTGTGCCGAGGTATTTTTTCAATCTACAAACCTCATTTGGGTCATCTCCTGTGACCACGATATCATCCACATATACAATAAGAGCAGTAAGACGACCTTGACTTCTCTTAATGAAGAAAGTGTGGTCCGCCTGACTCTGCGACTAGCCAATCTTCTTGACTGCGGAACTGAACCTCTCGAACTAAGCCCTTGGTGACTGTTTAAGACCATACAAGGCTTTCTTCAGTCTGCATACAAGTTCCTTACTCCTAGTCGGACTGAACCCCGGAGGACCTGTCATGTAGACCTCTTCCTCTAGATCACCATGGAGGAAGGCATTCTTGACATCCAACTGGTGGAGGGGCCAAGAAAAGTTTGCCGCGAGAGATAACGGAACTCGAACTGAGTTCATCTTGGCCACTGGACCAAACGTCTCCTGGTAGTCAATCCCATAAGTCTGTGTGTACCCTTTTGCAACGAGACGGGCCTTGTACCTGTCGATGCTTCTATCTGCTTTGTATTTCACTGTATATACCCACTTGCACCCCACGGGTTTCTTTCCTCTAGGCAATGGAACCAAATCCCAAGTACCATTCTTTTCTAGAGCTGTCATCTCCTCTAGCATAGCTGCTTTCCACTGAGGCTGGTTGAGGGCATCTGAGACACCGGATGGCAGAGCGACATTGGATAGGGAAGTAGCAAATGCCCTGTAGGATGGTGAGAGCTGTTGATAGGAAACAAAGTGAGAGATAGGGTGCTTGGTAACACAGTTCCGAACACCCTTCCGATTAGCAATAGGTACATCAATGTCTATGGGAAGGATAGTAGGAGCAACAGACATATCATCATGAGGATCACTGAGGACACGATTACTTAGATCGAGTTGGATTTCCTGGCAGTGAGCTTGGATGGTGGACTGTTTCTCTTTTTGACGTCGTGTGGCATATGTCTTCAGCTGCGGATCATGTGGCACAGTGTCAGTAGGAGATAAGGACAAGGGTACAGGAGACTTATCAAGCAAATCAAGGGGTACTGGTTGATGAATCTCCCCCTGTGGAGGTATCGGACTTTCGTCAATACTCCCAAGCTCCCCCTGAAGAGAAGTCCGATCAACTGAGAAGAAGGGAAGACTCTCAAAAAATGTAACATCTAGAGAAACAAACCGACGACGGGTAGAGGGATGGAAACACCGATATCCCTTCTGAGTGGACGAATAGCCAAGGAACACACATCGAACGGCTTTCGGATCTAACTTGTCCTTCCTGTGATGGGCGTGAACATAGCAAACACAACCAAAGACCTTAGGTGGAATGGAGAACACAGGACAGGAAGGAAACAGGAGTGAAAGGGGAGACTTTGACCCCAAGACACGAGAGGGCATCCGATTTATCAAGTAGGATGCCGTCAACACAGCGTCAGCCCAATAACCCTTGGGTACCCGAGTAGCAAGAAGAAGTGCCCTAGCAACCTCCAGGACATGGCGATGCTTTCGCTCAGCGGTCCCATTTTGTTGAGGTGTATCAGCACATGAAGTCTGATGAAGAATTCCATGCTCTTCAAAGTATGAGGCAAGGCCACTGTACATGTATTCCCCCCCATTGTCAGTGCGTAGGACTTTTAGGGTGGTGCCCAATTGATTGCACACCATTTTATGGAAGGTCTGAAAGATAGTACGCACCTCATTTTTTGATTTCATAAGGTAAATCCAAGTGTAACGGCTGTAGTCATCCACAAAAACCACAAAGTAGCGAAAACCAAAGATAGAAGTGGTGGGATTGGGTCCCCAAACATCAGAGTGCACAAGCTGTAAAGGAAACATACTTTTTTTATTACTGGTCGGAAAAGACACCCGACATTGTTTTGCAAGTACACAAGTTTCACAGTTGAACTCAAAAAATGGAATAGACGCAAACTGAGGTAACAGACTCTTCATGACTGAAAGCGGTAAATGACCTAGCCTGTTATGCCATCGCATTAACAGGTTTTTATTAACGCTAGAACTACTGACATTGGCACTAGACTAATGTGCAACAGAATATGAAGTCGGCTGGCTATCGAGCAGGTACAATCCACCATCCTCATGACCACTGCCAATCATTCGCCTCGTCTCCTAGTCCTGAAAAACACAGTGAGTAGGAAAAAAGGTAACACTGCAGTTTAGGCTCTTAGTAAGATGGCTAACAGAAAGCAGGTTAGTAGTGAATTTAGGAACATGAAGTACAGAGGATAAAGACAAAGTAGGTGTGGCAAAGATAATGCCCTTCCCTGAGATAGAGGAGAAGGTGCCATCGGCTACACGGACCTTGTCCTTACCCGAGCATATATTATAGGTGGAGAAAAGGGATGGCATACAGTCATATGATCGGAGGCACCAGAATCAATGATCCAGGAAGGACCAATGGGTGCCGTAGACACATGGTGGGCTGAATGGGATGTACCCGTCTGAGCAAAGGATGATGTAGGTGGGGAAGGGCCATCAAACTGAGTAAGTAATTGTCGAAACCTGTCAATGTCCATGCTAGAGAAGGTGTTGAACTGCCCAGAGGAAGGGGTCACATTAGAGGAATCTTGACTGGTGGCATGAGCAGCTGAGGTTCCATGTTTGCAACCAGAGGGCTTCTTTGAGGAGCCTTGCTTCCCCCCAGAGAACCGTGCGGGACGACCATGAAGACTCCAGCAGGTCTCTCGAGTGTGGCGACGCTTGCCACAGTGTTCACATTTGAGTCGATCACGATCATCAAGATCCCCATCCTTCTTGGATGTGGGTTTGCTCAATTTCTGAGTGGCCAAAGCAGACTTCTTAGATAAAGAAACTTCTGCATCTGTCTTAGAGCTCATGGCTCTCCTCCTGTTGTCCCCGCTCTGGATGTAGGAGTAGACCTGTGCAATGGTCGACGGCGGTGGATCTCTGCCCAAGATGTTTGCTCGAACCTGTTCATAGCTCTGGTTCAAGCTGCCAAGAAACTCGAATATGCGTCCGCGCACAATCATCTTCCGGAACTCCGTAGCATCCTTGGTACATGCAAGGGTGTAGGTCTGGTAGTGATCTACCTCTTCCCACTTGCTGCGTAACGCAGCGTAGTATGATCCCAAAAGAAGATCGCCTTGCTTCAGATGTGCTATCTCCTGCTGAAGTTCATACATCCTAGCAACATTTCCATCTTGGGAGTAGGTTTGAGATGCAGTGTCCCATATATCCTTGGCAGTCGGGAGAAAGAGGAAGCCTGTGCTGATCGATGGATGTATGGAGTGAAGCAGCCATGACATGACCATCGAGTTTTCCGCTTCCCACTTCTCAAACGCAGCATCGGAGGAATCAGGTGCAGTGACGCGTCCAGTGATATAGCCGGCTTTGCCTCGTCCGGTGATGTACATCTTGGCAGATTGAGACCATGCGAGGTAGTTGGTCCCGTCGAGTTTCATCGTAGTGATCTGTAGACCCGGGCTGTGATCACCATGACTTCCCAGACTGGGTGGGGCAACAATAATCTCTGACTTGGCAGAAGATGACTCCTCAGATGTACTCATGGTAGTAGAGAAGACTTTACTGATAAGAAATCACCCGAACTGCTGCTGCGGAGGTTCAAATCACCTTATTTTTATTTTTAAAGCCTCCTGCTCGCGTTGCTCGCAGGATTCAGGCCTTTTTGGAACAACTCCTTTATAGATTTTCTATTGGAGAAAAAACCACCTGCGGGAAACTTGTGAATGGTTTCGATGACCTAAAAAAGGTTCCTGTATAGGTGCGGTAGCTCTAGGGAGAGGTTCTGGACTCCTCTGAGACCTGCGGCTAGGTCCAGAGGGTCTTCTCTGACCTTTTGGAAGGGGCGGCTAGGCTTGGTGGCTCTTCTCCAGGCTTCTGGAGTGGGCGGCTATGCCAGGGAGAACTTCTCCAACCTTTTGGAGTGGGTGGCTAGGGTTTCAGACTCTTCTAAAGCCTGCGGCTATCCATGGGAGATGATCTCCTTCTTGGGAAAGCCCTTCGCATCGAATTTCGCAATCCCTAGGGTTCTTCAGACCTCTAGGATTGAGCCATGGTTACATAACCATGCTCTGATACCATGTTGTAATCTTGGATCGTAACCAGAATAAGAGATTAGGGTTAAGAGATGCAAGAGAGGAGAGGAGAAGAGAATTGGGGGAAGAAGAGAAATTGTATAGAGCTTAGAATAGCCTACACGATTTCACCCAATATATATATTAAGTGAAGTTTTACAATATTACAAGGGCCCCCTGTAGAATATAAGATATTACAAGTAGGTCCCTGACAACAATATTGTGAACTAACATAGTTTATCCAGCCATAACATTATAAATTAGAAGAACAAGATATCATTACATTAAAGAATGAAATCATTCACCCATTACCCAAGATAACCTACACCAGATTCTAGAACGTTCATATGCCCCATTATAACCCTATGATCGAAAAATAAGGATTCTGAATTGTGTTTTTATACTAAAAAGGACATTATATTTAACAAACATATAAACACAAATAAAGATCTAACTCATTATATGGCCCAGTATGACCCTAATATTATTATAGAAAAGATTGATTTTAAAACCAATTAATATATAGTGGAACCAATAACTTCTAATTTCAAGGTTCGAGGAGTTTGAAACTCTGTATCCATGTAAGATTTCATTATTTGTACATGTACAACTGCCTAAACTGACCCTAAAGAAAGTGGTTTATACCATCTTCCTCATCTTATTTGAGAGAAATCTAAAGTCAAACCTATCGTTCGTTAGTTTTCTTGCATAGAGAAAATTTGACATAGTTCGTTCATTTCTTATCCATTTTCGATTCCCTCGCTTCTTACGGGTTGCTTGCAACAAAACGAATCAAATACACACAATTTGGAATGTAGGAGAACAGGTAGATTGTGTCTTTGTGTGTAGTTCATATCTTAACAAGAAGTCTTCATCTCTCTCTCTCTCTCTCTCTCTCTCTCTCTCTCTCTCTCGTGGCTTATAAAAAAAGTGCATGGAAATCTCATTTTTCCCCTTTTTCGTAACAATTGTTATCATTTCATTCAAAAGCTTATTTTTTCCTCTTTATCTTGGTTTATTTTTTCTATTTTTGCATATTATTTGTAAATGGTGAAATAATGTATTAAACAAGGAAGTGGAGTTGATGTAGGATGATGAGAACTAGCCTATATGAGGTGCCAAGATCAGAAATAATTACCACAAGTAATAAGAAAATATAAAACTACTCTAACAATTACCACAAGTATGTAGATATGCTAGCAAATAATTAACTGGGTTGTTTCAAAGGCTAGATTTCACAACCAAGTAGTGAAAAAACCCTCAATTATTGATTGAGTGACCCGATGGAAGGAAGGACTTCCATTAGCTAGGGTTCAACCAACACTTGTAGGTTCACTTTAATTTCCTTATCCAAGAGATTATAAATTATTTGAAGTTCAAGAAGGTTTTTGGCAAGTTTCGGGGCTTTTTGACAAGTATCAGATTTTAGCCGGGTTTCGGGAGAAAAAAGAAAACCATGGAAATTAGGGTTTGAGAAGAGGTTAGGGGTTTCTATGGTTACTGTAGGGATCTGTAAACTTCACTTAATATATATATGAGTCAGATCGGGGGACGACATTTTCATACATCATTTTTGACAACGATTTTAGCGTACCCACATGGAAGATGAACCAATAGCTGATTTTTGGTGAGGATGATCTCCTCACCATACAGATCACCCCTACAAAAAATCAGCACATTTTGAAATTTCTAACCCCATCAAATGTGGTTTTCAAGTTAACGATAAATATAGACGGTCCATAATTCCCCAACTTGTAAACCGGTCTACAAATATTAGAATGATTTGAATTTTTGTGAGGATGATCTCTTCACTATAGAAAGCATCCTTGCCAAAAATCATCCTATTCTAAAACTTCTAATTTATATATTGGGCTGCACCAAGTTTTTGTAGTCAAATTTGTTGTAAAAAATGTTGTCCCCCGATCCTGACCCTATATATTAGGTGGAATCATGTAGGCTATTCTAAGATCTACACGATTTTTCCTCTTCCCCCATTCTTCTTCTCTTCTCCTCTCTTCCATCTCTTTAACCCTAATCTCTTATTCTGGTTACGGTCCAAGATTACAACAACTGCCTCATTGATGCAGGTAGATTCCAGAGAATGGTTGGGAGGTTGATTTATCTATCCCTTACGCTCTAACATTGCGTTTTGCGGTTAGTGTACTCAAGCCAATTTATGCATGCTCCTCGAGCATTTCACCTTGAGGCTGCCAACATAGTTCTTAGGTATCTCAAGGCCTCTCTAGGCAAAGGTCTACTATTTGGGAGGCACAGACACCCTACTATACCTTTTGTTAGGGGTGACTTGGTTTCTTGGAGAAGCAGAAAACAATCTTTGGTGGCTAGATTTAGCATAGAGGCAAAGTATCGGTCTATGGCCCATGGAGTGTGTGAGCTCTTATGGCTGAAGACTATGCTGGGCAAGTTGGGAATCAAAGCTCAAGAGCCAATGAGCTTATATTGTGACAATAAAGCTTTCCTAAGGAGTTAGTTTCACCTTTTTTTGCTCTTTTTGGGTTCTTCCTTTTTAATGAATATACACACTTATAAAAAAATAGTATTACCCATAACCCAATCCAACATGATAGGACTAAGCACATGGAGGTTGACATACACTTCATTAAGGAGAAGTTGAGGAGTGGCCAGGTTTGAACACCTTGTGTCAAGATAGGAGAGCAAGTTGCAGATTTTCTGGCTAAGGGTGTTAGTAGAGGTTGTCTCCAAAATATGTTAATCAAGCTAAGCATGATATATATCTTTGCACCAGCTTGGGGGGAGTGTTGGTTTATTTTCCCTGTTTCATTGTTACTTAGGGTACTAGGGGTATTTCTATCTTTCACCTCATGAATATAAACATGTGGAAAATCGTGCTCCAAATATACACGTTTCCCTTCTCCCTTCTTCTCTCTTCTTCTCTCCTCTTTTCTCGTAATCTTTTCTACCTTATTTTCCACTTTTCTAATTTAATTTAAACCCTAGGTATGTGAAGTTTAGAACACAAGGGGACCCTATACGAGAAACACAATTTAATTCAATATGAACTCATTAGAAGATGTTTGAAAAATGAAATTGCATTCTGTGATGATCAAGAAGGAATACCTAATGAAGATAATAAATTGATATGAGGAATCATTGTAAAACGATTTACTGTGAAAAATTATACATAAAAATTCGAGTTGACCAGCATCGTTTCAACTAAGAATATTTGCATAACACTTTCTAACCTAAAAACTCAATTTAATAGTTTTGGGATTTTCAAAAAATAGTTCTATTTTGTTCACAATAAAGATACTTATAAAAAAATAGTTCTATTTTTGATAACCATAAATCCAATCTGAAGATCAGGAACACAAAACAAAAACTAACTCATGTAATTTTTAGAAATAAATAAATAAATATTATGCTATTAAACTGTTGCCCAAAAGGTGACTACTCATATTACTTTTTTGAGCTGCTCTAGCAGTAATCTAGCAAGCATTCCACCATCATTTCCCTGCAGTTCCTTGCATGCCTGCATCCTAGTACAAGACTACAAGTGGATTGGTGCACTATACGATCATCATACATTGGCAAATGATACTTCATTATTGTTGTCAAATTGTTAGACCAAGCACCATAATTATCTGATCAACTCACAATGGTCGATATTGAACACATATATAGTATGCCCATGATAAGCACTTTAATACGAATACAGTTTCCCAGTTGCGAGTTGCTATTTGTCACTGCCACATTTTTCATGTCGCGGAACTCCAACCATCACCCGGTCAGAGCCAGCCTTACCACCATCCGAGTACTCGTCCGACCCTGATCACTTCACACTGATGCCTAACAAGGGTACGACTCAACCTGAGTCCCATGCCAAGCCTTGCCTAGTTGGCCTACAAGTACCTTCATTGAGTCACGCCTTACTCTCGTCTTGCTCATAGGGTTCCCACACTCATCAGGGTTCCTTGAACGCCTGACTAGTCAGCCATCTCATCCGTGCTCGATTTGATCAAGCCACGTACCGGGTCGTCCAAGGATCGCCTCGAATAGGGAAGGAGTCATATAAGCTCCCCGCACCCAAACGTACCACAGGCTTGTCCGGCCCTGTAGCACAACTCAAGATCACCACTCAAGGTAACCTGGTAACCATCCTCACGAAACGCATCATAGATACTCAGTTCGTCCGTCAACTAAGCATCGTCCCATCCTGACACAGTGTCTCCCCGTTATGTGCCGATCACGCCAAGCGACCAAGGTAACTCGGCCTAGGAGCACCGAGCACCAATCTCAAGCACACTCTTGCAATCCATCGCAAGGGATAGCTCAATCCGTCCTCACCACCTAAGAGTATGGTTCAAAATTTCGGAATGTTTCGTATGTTTCGTTTCGTAATGTTTTGGTTTGTTTCGTTGAGACAATCCGAAACAATCCAAAAAAATAAAAATAAATAAAAAATATGATTTCATGATTTTGGAAATGTTTCGTAATGATTCAGGAATGTTTCGAAAATTTTGTTTTTCACCATTTTTCAATGTTTCATGAATGTTTCGGTTCGTTTCGGAGTTTGTCTCGGTTTTTCACTTGACCGAGACATTACTCCGAAATGAAATTTTAAACCTTGCGCCAAGAGTCATCCATAGCGCATAGTGAGAGTGCACTACAGCATAAACCTCCAGATCGATCGTACCCGTAGTGCTAGCACCCCATGTGCCCAACATTGTCCCAAGATGTGTCCGATGTCAAGGGAAACTTAAATCACCCCCTCTATGATGCCTAAGCCCGGCCTTGGATCACTCCAGGGATGTCCCAGTTGATGGCCAGCTTGGCCATGAGGAAGGTCAGGGCACACACCCCTTCCCTAAAGAGTATAACAGGCTCAAAATGGGCTTTGAAAAGGAAACAGCAAAAGTTGAGCCCAAGCGTATTCCCCGAGTTCTGCATTCCTTGAGATCCGTCTCCACGATCCTCGCGATACGTATTACAGATCCTCGACTCCTGTGTAAAGCTTCCAAACCCAAAACCCTCATCATGACTTAGGCACCTTGCCTAGTCCTCCCGGTCATGCCCGTACATCCCAGTACATCTCTCGGCACGACTCGATCATCTTCAAGCACTCATGCCCATCTCTTGGCATTCTCGTGCATCTCCCGAAGGGTGTCACGCCTGTGACCCTGTCCATCGGAACAGGCCGTCATAGTCGATGAGTAACACATATAATGAAATAGGACATTGAAGATTTAGTAGGAGGGATTTCATGTTGCACCTATGCTTATGAAGGGCACAAAGGTGTGATCTTCAAACCAAAGTAGTGGTGCAGGAGGCAATACAGTAGTTCTGATGGTTGACTTTTCTAATCCTATTATCCAACACCATAAGGTATATGTTCACATCGTGCATATGCACACCCAAGTGAAGTCATTCACACGAAATTGTCTAAAAACTTCGGCACACCAGGAAATTTATTATTTATAACTTAGAAGTATGAATGCATTACAAAACTGTATTTATAGGCCAGGCTAACTCACCAGTTCAGCCCACAGCCATAGTGATGAATAGTCAAACCAAAGACGTTTGCCTAACTATCTAACAATGGAATTACGGTTGGTAACCAATCCCGGTAGCGGGAAATTGTCTAGTTCGCATAGATTCGGGATGTGTACACTAGAAAGAAATTGGTGTTAGCTATGCTTCATCGCCACATGATGAACATGTTTTGAGCTAATTGCATGTTAAGCGCTTAAGCGGAGCTTGTGGTCACGTGTTCCAATCCTAGTAAAGAGCTTTAGATCCAGTTCCACACTACATACAATATTCCATTATGACCTGGGCTTAATATTCAATGGGATAGATTGTAGGATAACATAATAATGCATTTGTTTGGCCAGAAACTCCTGCAGTTATTAAGATTTTCTGCTACTCTTTCTTTTCAGTTATAAACCTTGGATCATTGTCTACCATGTTCCTTTAGTGAATCAAAACTGTTGAGAGTTGAGAGAATGCCGATGTTCAATATCATGATCCTAGTACAAAGAGCTGAATTGGCAGTTTAGAAAAGGATTTCATTTGCTAGACTGAATTTCTTTGCTGATAGCATCATTCATATGACAAAACCATAGCTTGTGACATCCCTTTTAGTTTCCCCTCTTTGCTTTTGATTTCCTTCCCTTTTCTCTATAGCTATCTTATCCGATCATAGTGAGTCCTTACTCCTTGATTGAATTGGTCTTTATGTTACTATTATAAGCATCAAATGAGAATTCTAACTTTGATGCACTCTTGGTCCTTCAGATCTTCGATATTGGTTAATGCTTCATTTTCCTTACCATTGCTGGAAATCAGATAAAGTTATTGAAGTTCATGTTTACTACTATTATGTTCAGGTGTTTTGTGTGATTGGAGATATTTCTTTCCTTCATGATACAAATGGATTGGCAATTCTAAACCAAAGGTAAGAGTTCCTTCCTATGCATGCGCCATTTGCTGAATGTCAATGTCACACTTAGGGTTATGCATGAAGGGATCAATGTTAATTTTCAGCATTAGTCAAAATTTGTCTATTCATTTCTATGGTGAAAGGATATTGAGAATTTTTGTGGCTAGATTATTGTTTGTTGTTATATAAAGGTTTTACTATTTATTGTTATTGTTTACAGTTTCTGTGAAATTAGATTCTGTTGCAGTCTGCTCAAGAGGTCTTCTGCCATAACACATTAGCAACTATCTCCCCCTTGCCCCTTAGCAAGAGGTTTTGTTCTTACGAGATTGCTACAATTACATCAGGCTTACTTAAATATCTACATGTTTTTCTTTTGATAAGTAACAAATAACAATAAGGAATTTGTATTAATAAGGAAAAGATTTACAAATCCTTTAGGGAAGAGCATCTACAATGTAAAAGAATCCCTATTTACACTACCATTGGCTGAGGAATCCGCTAAACTGTTAGTGTCCCTTAGTGTGCGAGAGAAAACACAAGTCCAACCTCTTGGCTCAAAATTGCTCAATTTGGATGGTTTCTCTTCGGGAAACCCAGGTCCATTGGTATTGGTGGTGTCCTTAGAAATTCCAAAGGGGAGACATTTATGTGTAGTTGGGCCATTGGGGACAATGACTCAAATAAGGTCAAAGCTCTTTCTCTTCTTTTACAACTCGACATTTTCCAAAATCAGGGACATGGATACAAATACGAGTATCCTACCCATTTCCTAAAATTTGCGGCATAGGTACTTCTACATATGATGTTATAAAGTGTACACACATAAATACACAATCTTGAGTGTGTAAACATCTAATAAAAAAGTATATGATAATCGAATTAGTGCTATAAATACCGATAAAAAAAAAAAATTAGTGCTATAAATGTTTTATTTGATATTTCTTATAAAATTAATATAGTTAGACTATTGATTTAAACTAATGTTAGTATTAATGTACTATTTTTTGTGTTTTTCTATAAATAAATACCTGAAGTATCCTGCTTGCATCCTACCTGTACCCGTACCCATATCCGCGTCGTATCTTGTGGATAATGGTACTTTGGGTATATACATGTATCCGAGTATCATAGGTGGAAAGACTAGGAAACACAAAATTAGTAATGAATGCATTCGTGAAAATATAGGAATAGCCCCAATAGGAGACAAAAGAAATGGAAAATAAGTTGAGATAGTTTCATCATGTACAATGAAGACTAATGACAGCACCATTGAGGAACGTGCAAGTCTAAAGGTCTAAAAGGGAAAGGGAATGCCGAACGGATGTGGATTGAGGTTTTGATATAGGATTTTAAGATACTTGTGTTATGCATGCCTCATGCCAGCCACAATGGGATGCAGTTTTTCGTATCCTCCGGTATTTGAAGAGTTCGTCGGGTAAGGGACTGTTGTATTGACCGTCGAAGTAGTTATCTGTTATTGGATTTTATGATGTTGATTGGGCTGGTAGCTATACTGATCATAGGTCAACATCTGTTTATTGTATCTTTGTTGGTTGTAACTTGGTAACCGGCATAGCAAAAAGAAGAATGTTGTGGCTCATTTGAGTGTGGACTGTGGAGGCTAAATATATAGCCACGGCTCATATTGCATGTTAGATGCTGTGGGTTTAGTCTCTTCTTCGGTAGGTGGGTGTCAATGGTTCTACTCCTATGCCTATATATTGTGACAATTAAGCGGCGACCTTTATTGCTAGTAATATTGTATGTCATGAGCGGACTAAGCGTATTGAGGTTGACTGCCATTTTATTTGTGATATGGTGTTGAGCAAGCTTATCGTTACCCCATACATCAAGTCTAAGAATTAGTTGGACGACATCTTTACTAAATCATTATCTAGGTCTTTTTCATCTCCATGTACCAAAAAGGGAATATATGGTCTGTATGCTCCAACTTGAGGGGGAGTGTTAGAGTTCTTATTTTCTTTATTTATTTATGTCTTTATTATGTTTAGTATGCGGGCCCACCGTTCACTTATGTCTTATTTGTGTAAGTGGGCCTAACACTCACTTAGTGCACAATAAAAATAGAGGAGGCTGAAACATACATGTTCGTTTCTCTCCCGCTCTTCTCTCTTTTCTCCAATCTCTCATCTCTTACATTCTCACAACTTGCCTTAATGGAAGAAATGACTTTACACAAGGGTTTAGGGTTTTATCTCCTAAATACCGCTGGTTTTTTCTTTGGATAATTAGCGATGTTTAATCTTCCTCAATTATTTCTGTTGACTAGACGTGGATTTGTCAAAAATCTTGTAAGTTATAAGGCTCCTAAAATAGTGGTAGGAGGACAATCTAATTTGAGGTTTATGCCTTGAAATGTTGAATTGATTCCTATTTACATTAACCTTAGTGAGGTGTTTGGCTCAGCATATTAGAGTAGTACTTGGCCTCAATGTGCTCCTTAGGTGTTCGCCTCAAGCACATGGCTCAAAGACCAGTAAATCTCCATACAGGATAGTGTGAAGATAGTTTTGCATGACACATCCATCGTGGTGATGGTCTCATGAAGGGCTCTGTATTACCAACCTTAGTTTGATGCTATTTCCCTTTTGTCTGATTTTTCTTCTTAACATCTGGTAGAACATTCAGGCCAAGGCATTATTTTCTCTTGTTAGTGTGCGTGGGTGTGTGGGCAAGTTGGGTTTCAATAAGAACTGTACCCTTGACTATAATAGAAGAAAAATTATACAGAGTGTCCTATATCAACTTATCTTTTATTACATATAAGAGCCCTTTCTTCCTATTCTGTCATGCGACTCATGCCTAGATAATACAAGATCATAGCTGCCAAGTCCATTCTACAATATTCTTCTTCCATCATGACATAATTACTTTGCTCTTTTCATCTGAGGCATAGTGAGTCTACATGTTAACGATCTTGAATATGTTTAATCCGAAATCTACTTTTGTAAAGGTTTTGCAGCTTAGCATGATATTCTTCATGGACTTCGATTTTTTATTGTAATTTCTCACGATTCCTTTGCTTATATGATGTAGGTAGTTCTGTGAAATATATTATAAATTCTACAAAATGTTTTTTGGCAGCATCATTATTTCCATTTTCCTGAATATTCTTGTAGTTTATCTGATGGTACTATTGTGCCTATGTCTCATCTGTCTGTGTTAATAATTATTTGCACTGTTTATGAAGGACCTGGAGAAAACCTATGACGATTCTTATAATTAACAATCATGGTGGCGCAATCTTCAGTCTTCTTCCAATTGCAGATAGAACTGAACCAAGTGTATTAAATCAATACTTCTACACATCCCATAACATTTCAATTAGCAAGTTGTGTGAGGCACACAGGTAATGAGCACAGACATGCCATGCATGTGTATAAAATAATTTGTTTCACTCTCAGTTGTCAAAATATAGATATGTATTGACTGCCTTTTCTCTCTCTTAATCTATTTTGCATTTTGTCCATTGTTCTTTTGTATATGAACACATCACTTGTGAAGAATTCTTTTCGTATAACAGAGATTTTCCCCTTTTCTTTTAAATGTAATATTTATTACACACTACTTATCCAAACAAAAAAGAAGAAGAAGAAAGTTTGTCCAGTGACTGTATTTGTTGATCATTTGTTACTTTTAATAAGGAACATGGCATGCCACAACCATAGTCTTTGTATGCATGGCAACACATTGAATAAAAGATATAGATATTTTGGCCTGAATTTTTATGACTATAATGAAAGTTTTTCTATTCTTAACTGAGTAGTTATTACAAGAATCTTTCACAAGGACAACTTTCAGAACCTTCGGAAGATATGACTCCAGGATCTTACTGTTCTGATATACGTTCCACACTGATATTTAATCAAACTCATGTATATGTCATAGTAGATTCTACATTCTATGCTAAAGTTTATAGATGTGCATGTGATGCTTTTAAACATTTATAATGACTGTGAACTGGTTTCAGTTCTTAACATATTAATCGAACCCAGTGGAACATAGTAAAAGATTTGCAGGTATCTACCATTATATGCAAATTTCTTTCAGTCAATAGACGTTACATTGTGCATATCGCTAGCATAAAGCAAAGCAGTCTGCATATGAAAATAATAAATGACACATGTGTTAGATTCTTTATCTCGATGATGTCTATTATCGATTAAACATCGAGTTATTACTTAGGATCGTGATTAACACGATTTTCGAGGTCCTCTAAACGAACGAAAAGAAAGAAATGAACGTGTACCTTTCTCCATTGGCACAACAAGCTTCCTTGCGTTTAAACCGTTGAAGACAACGAACAATGGTGGAGGAGGGAAGACTCGGTTCTTCTCTCTCTAATCTTCTCATATGCACACTCCAATGAGAACTTGCATTGATGGGAATGGCTTGTGCTCCTTTTATAGATGGAGAGAGGGAACCCAAGATCTTAAGAATAGAAACACTAGGATTCTAACCCATTAAGAATCCTAGTGCAATCAGAACTTTCCACTTGCTAATATCAATGAAGGTGTAGGTGGAGGTTTATGATTAGGAAACTCTTAATACATAGAATCCAAGAATTTTAGGAAACCAAAACCAATGGGTCACATGATGGGCTTCTTATGGGCTTCGGATGGGCCGCATAATGTTAATGTGTACTTTGTTGAACGAGTTTTATGTATCTGTAGCCGAGGGAAGTTTAATATTGGTATTTCCCTATGTAACAACGACACGACATTTTTAGGGTTTTTGGCTGTGTTGACACGTATTGACACGGATACGCATGTCGACACGAACAAACACGGGAATGGACATGTACGAACGGTCTTGAATAAAAAATTGTATTTAAATGACTTTTATCAAAGTTTCTTTTATATTTATAAATTTACAAAGTATGAAAAAGAAAAAGAGTAAGAAGAAGATCGAGTAAATGAAGAAGAAGACAAAAAAGAAAATGAAGAAGCAGAAGAGGAAGAAGACGTACCTGCGTTCATCGCCGCTGTCAGTTGCTACAGTTTATCGCCGTCGTCGATCGTCGCCGTTGGATGTTGCCGATCCTCATCGTCATCTATTGCCGCTGCTGTGCCAACTTCTGAGATGGCCTCCCCTCCCCTTCTTTAGAATATCGGGTGACATTTTTTTAATCTTTGGTGGGCTTTGGGTCTTTTCCCACAAGTCCATCCCACGACTTCAAACTCAGTCTGGCCCAATAGGGTCTCCCATCAAGTGAGTCAAATTTAATGTATATGAAAAAATAATCTCTCTTATCATCTATTCTCCTCTGTGCAATTATTTTTACTTGTACCAAAGCAATGTATTCTGGATAACTGAGCTAAGAATATTACAGTCCCTAGGCCAGATTATAGCAATCTTCTAAGGTTCTAGGGCCATACGTATTTACAACTGATGTCGTCAGCAATGAGATTGATGCCAACATTATAGGTTGGTCCTTCCTACTGGGAGTATTATGCTAAAGATTGTGTAGGTTTACCTTGTAGATATTTACAAAGATCGTTGCTTGATTTTATGAAGCTATACTAGGAGAGTTTTTGTTAAAAAATTGGTAAACATACGTTTTTGAAGTGATTTTTGAAATCTGTTTTCATTTTAAACAAGGAAATAAATTTCGGTTTCGAGGTTTATTTCGACCAGTCTAAAAATGGAAATATTTCGTGGAAATAATACATTTTTCGTGAAAATGATGGAAATAATGCGGAAATGATGGAAATATTGTGGAAATGTTTGTGGAAAGTTTGGGAAATGATGAAATGAGCATAAAACACACTTGTAAGCTTTCAAACAATAATATACAACCATACGTAGTGCGGAAATGAATGACCATAATGGTCTATAATATGTCGCGGCAAGTATCTTTAATTAGTCAAGGTTTAATTTAATTATATAACTATTATTTAATTACTAATTATAAAAAAGTCATAAAGTAATATATTAACAAATCCTTATTCACTTACATTAATTTCTTAACATTATATGTAATTTTAGAAAACCTATTTACTATTAACTTATAACATTTATTTAATTTTTTGAACGTTTAATTTTTTATTTGAAAAAAAATATTTATGGTGAATTTTTTTTAACCCAACCAACTTGTAGAACGGGTTAAGTTATGCAACATATAATCAATTTATGCACAATCATGGATGTTTAGGGTAAAAACCAATGAAATTGGAGTTTTTTCAAATTCCAAATTTTCACCCTAAACGATCTTCAATCCATGCACAAATCTAGTATAAATGCATCATAGATTCATAAATTTAATTAATTTACACCTAACCTATTTATTTGCAGCAAGAAATTTTATCCTTATGTATATTTTGAATTTGAAAAAACTCCCAAACGGGATTTGATTCTTCCTCACGAATCACGATCAATCCACGAACTAAAAAATCTACAATGGACTGATCTTTTGTATAAACAAAATGTATGAAAGGGGTTAAATGGATCAAATATGAGATTTATAGCGGTTTTGAGCTCAAATGAGATGTTTCCTACCTACGATTGAAATGTTTCCATACATGTCGAAACATTTCAATCGAAATAATACATATTTACACTGTCAATTGATCGAAATTTACTGTTCACGCGAAATATTTCGACATGAATGGAAATATTTCGGGAAATTTAACATTATTTCGACATAAGTATTATTTCATGTCGGTAACCTAGAAAACGGAAATCTTTCGCGAAATATTTCGATAATTTCGTGAAATTTATTTCCTTGATTTTAAAAGACATTATCTGTTGTTCACGGATTCATAATTTACACTTGGAGTAGAATGGGAGTTGAACAATCTTGTTTGGTTGAGATTAAGAAAGCTATGTTGACTTTTTTCATTACATGGTTGCACCCAATTTTTATTCTTCTTCTTTTTGTAATATTTGATTAGATCAGGTGTTGCATGTGGCTACAAGTTACTTGTTAGAAAAACAGTTCTCATGATGGAGAATTTTTCTTTACCTAGGATTGCGGTGTTCGACCCTACAGAGCATTGCATTGTTAATAAGTTGGAGATTCTAGGAAAGCATAGTACTTCAAAATTGGATGGATTAATCTACTATAGTAGTCCTTTTTGCAAGAATGCTTATAGAGAGAAAATTAAGAATGTTAATGGAAGGAATGCAAGGATCAAAATCGTCCTGTCTCAGTAAGCTGACAATGTGGGATGTCTCGACATTTTAATGCTTAATTAAGCTAAGAATTTTTTGTTTATCTTTTATGTGTTATAAAGACACATACTATAAAAACAAGGTTCTAAACCATTTTGAATACTTGAATAGATTTTGATATGAAATGATACATATATTGTTTCGATACTCTATGAAAACGAGATGTCTCGGTTGAGACAAATCGAGATGGTATGAATACCTTGAACAATGGATTTGAACTAAGAAAGGGTAACCTGTTAACCTCATCATGATGGTTTGGTTGCAAGATCTAGGATGTGGGATATTGTTTCGAAGATGTGCTATTCGAAGCATAAAATCAAAGTCATTAGATTCTATAAGTTATTCTAGGATATTGCACCAAGCTAGATATTAAGTTTGTAGGGCATAAAAAGAGGGAGGGATGAGGTTTTTCATGCTGGTACATGAGTATCTATAGTGCCTGGCTTACCAAGAATTCCCTATGACTTGGTTAACATATCTACAAATTGATTTTCCAAATCCAAGAAGGGTGCGAAAATCTATTTAGCCATCACTTTGCAAGGATAGAGTGAAATTCAACCTGTTATGCTTCTTCTGATCATGAAAAACTCGATTGGATAGGAGGATATATGAATGGCTGCCTAATTTACTATGAACCATCAGTAGAATTTTAGGGTTTCAGGAAGAGAGGAGAAGAAGAGAGAAAAAGAAGAAGGGAAAGCGTTGGAGAGTTAAATCTACCAACGTCCCACAATATTATTTATATTACTAGGTCAAAACAATTACACCCACATTAATATCTCCACCCACCATATATCTTATATTATATTCTCCCTCATACTGACAACACTCCCCCTCAAGTTGGTGCATGAATATCGATCATGCTTAACTTGTCCAAACAAGCCCGAAATTGAGCAACCGCAACACCTTTGGTGAGAACATCAGCCACTTGTTCTGACGTAGGCACGAATGGTGTACAGATTACTGCCGAAGTAACTTTCTCGCGAATGAAATGTCTATCCACTTCGATGTGCTTTGTTCTATCATGTTGCACGGGATTATGTGCAATGCTTATGGCCGCCTTGTTGTCACAATATAACGACATAGATCCTTCAATCGGGAAACCTAGCTCCCTAAGTAAAATTTTGAGCCATAGTAGCTCACACAGACCATGGGCCATAGATCGGAATTCGGCTTCCGCACTTGACCGAGCTACCACTTGCTGCTTCTTGCTCCTCCAGGTTACTAGATTGCCTCCCACAAATGTGCAATAGCCTGAAGTAGACCGTCTATCATCTTGGGCACCAGCCCAATCTGCATCAGTAAAGCCTTCAACCCTCGTATGCCCATGACGACGAAATAACAATCCCTTCCCTGGGGATGACTTCAAGTATCTCAAGATACGGTTAGTAGCTTCCAAGTGCGGTGTGCGAGGCGCGTGCATGTACTGGCTCACCACACTCACGGCATATGCAATATCCGGTCGTGTGTGAGCTAGGTAGTTGAGGCGTCCCACGAGTCTCTGAAAGCTACCCACATCCTCAAGGAGTTCTCCTGATTGACCATCTAGCCGATGGTTTGCTTCAATCGGGGTATCAACAGGTCGTGCCCCCAACATGCCTGTATCCTGAAGTAAATCCAATACATATTTCCTCTGGCCTATGTGTATCCCCTCATTCGATCTTGCAACCTCAATGCCCAAGAAGTACTTTAACGTGCCTAGATCCTTAATTTCAAATTCAGCTGCCAAGAAGTTCTTAAGTCTGGAAATTTCTGTTGCACAGTTCCCTGTGACAATAATGTCGTCCACATACACAATTAGGATAGTCGTAGTCCCCCCTACTCGTCTGATAAAGAGTGTGTGGTCTGCCTGACCCTGGTTGTATCCCAATTGTTTAACTGCTCCACTGAATCTTTCAAACCATGCTCTTGGTGACTGTTTCAAACCATACAGAGTTTTCTTCAACTTACACACTCTCTGCATGTCATCAGACAACCGGAACCCCGGAGGGGGGCAAGTCACCATGGAGGAATGCATTCTTAACATCGAGCTGTAGTAGTGGCCAGGACTGACTTGCTGCGAGTGAGAGAATAACCCGAATAGAGTTTAGTTTGGCTACAGGAGCGAATGTCTCCTTGTAGTCAATACCATATGTCTGAGAATAGCCCTTAGCCACCAGCCGTGCCTTGTATCTATCCACAGATCCATCCGGTTTGCATTTCACTGTATAGACCCACTTACATCCAACCGACTTCTTGCCCTGTGGTAATCGAACCAGTTCCCATGTGTTATTTTTTTCCAGTGCGTTCATTTCCTCAACCATCGCCTCCTTCCATCTGGGTTGTGCTAGAGCCTCTATGACAGAAGAAGGAAGAGTAACAGAGGACAGGGAGGTAACAAAAGATTTGTAGGATGGTGATAAGTTATCATAGGAAACAAAATTAGCAATAGGGTGTTGAGTACAGGATCTCTTCCCTTTCCGAAGAGCAATAGGAAGATCAGAACTACTATCACATAAAGAAGGGGAAACCAAAGGGGAACCAAATGAGGAATTACCTGGATCCAGTGAGGAGGAGTCTTGACCTTGACATTCAGGAATGGTCTTTGTCTCCCTTACTCTACGACGAGTATAGACTTGCAGCTCCCCCTGCTTGCTAGTGTCTCTGTCATGCATAATAGTATCAATAACTGGATCATCTAATGTCACGGGCAAAGCAGGGGTCACATGCCGTTCCTCACACCAACTACACTCCCCCTGAGGATCGGCAGGGCTAGCAGCGGAAAAAAAAGGAGCCGATTCTAGAAAAGTGACATCCATAGTAACAAACCTCCTTCGTGTGGGAGGATGATAGCATTTATACCCCTTCGAGCTTGAGGAGTACCCTAGGAACACACATTTAAGTGCTTTAGGGTCCAACTTTGTCCGATGAGGGCCAAGGATATGGACGTAACAAACACAGCTAAAGATTTTCGGAGGAACCACAAATGGAGGACTAGAGGGACGAAGGAACTGAAAAGGAGTGTGGAACTGAAGAGACCGAGACGGCATACGGTTGATGAGAAAGGCGGCAAGAAGCACGGCATCAGACCAATAAGTTTTGGGAACATTGTACCACAAAAGGAGAGAACGAACCACTTCCAGTAGATGTCGATTTTTTCTTTCGGCCACCCCATTTTGTTGCGGGGTGAACACACATGAATTTTGATGCTCAATACCATGCTCTGTCACGTACAACTTCAACCCCCCATACATGTACTCCCCCCCTTGATCAGATCGGAGAACTTTTATACACTTTCCAAACTGGGCAAGGATTAGTTTGTGGAAGTTCTGGAAGATAGAAAACACTTCATCTTTAGATTTCATAACAAATATCCATGTGCACCTAGAGAAATCATCCACAAACGAGACAAAGTAGCGATAACCAAAAATGGAAGTAACCGGGGACGGGCCCCAAACATCAGAATGAATCAAATCAAAAATAGCATTGCTTTTATTACCCCGTGGTGGGAAAACAGAACGAGTGTGCTTGGACAGAGCACACACTTCACAATGAAGTTCAGACAGCGATACAGACTGAAACAATGCAGGAAATAAGAGACGTAAATATGGAAAAGACACATGACCAAGACGAGCATGCCAAGACAGTAGCTGCTCCTTATTGAAACTATTATTATGACTACGAGACTGCAACGCTGCTGGAATTGTGGGAGACGCATCTAGGAGATAGAGACCATTCACTTCACGTCCAGTGCCAATCGTCCTCCTCGTGACCAAGTCCTGAAACACACAATGAGAAGGAAAGAAAGTGACACAAGAATTCAGGGTTTTTGTGAGAGAGCTAACAGAAAGCAGGTTAGTATCAAACTTGGGAACATGAAGGACAGAGGATAAAGAAATCTCAGATGTGGCTATGACACGACCTTTCCCAGAGACAGAGGAAAGGGTGCCATTTGCGATGCGGACTTTATCAGCCCCAGAACCCACAGAATAGGAAGAAAATAAGGTAGACATACCCGTCATATGCTCTGAAGCCCCCGAATCAATAATCCAGGGTGAGGAAGAAGTAGAGGCGGAAACATGATGGGCAGAACTGATGGTACCTGACTGGGCAAATGCTGAAGTGGCCGAAGGTCCATCGAAGTGGGCCATAAAGCGTTGTATATTCTCGAGCTCCTCTCGAGAAATAGTAACTAGTGATGTGTCCGAGAAGGGGATGGATCTGTCGGAGTATCTATAGCAACGCTATGGGCAGTGGGAGGTGTGCGTGACGACGGCAGGGACGACTGCGGGGTATCGTCCAACAATATTCCAACATTTTTCTTTACTATGGCCCTTTTTGCCACACCCCTCACACATATATAGATTCCAGCATTTATCTTGACTGTGGCCTTTCTTGCCACAATGAGCACAAGTAGGTGGAGGACCTTTAGGGTGATGCTGTGGTGGTTTCTGTGATGATGAGACTGCAGCCAGGGTAGACTTTTCATGTTTGGGAAGATGAGACATGACATCTCTGCGACTTTCTTCATTTTGAACATAGGCGTATACTTGGTTAAGCGAGGGTAAATCATCTTTACTGAGCAACTGGACACGGGCTAACTCTAAATCAGCATTCAAGCCAGCAAGGAACTCATATATCCTGTTCTGATCCACCAACGTGCGATATGCCTTACCATCCATGGTACAGGCAGGGGTAAAGACTTGATAGTAATCAAGTTCCTCCCACATGCTATGAAGCTTAGCAAAATACTCGGCCAAAGGCAAGTCCCCTTGACGAAGAGTGGCAATGCGCTGGCGCAACTGATACACACGAGCAACATTCTTTTGCTGGGAATAGGTTTGAGATGCAGAGTCCCAGATCTCCTTTGCAGTAGTATGAAATAGGAATCCTCGACTGATGTGGGGCTCCATAGAGTTAAGAAGCCACGACATAACAGTCAAATTGCCCGATTCCCATTTCTCAAACTTGGGGTCATCCTCTTTAGGGGCCACTAGACGGCCAGTAAGATATCCTTGTTTCCCACGGCCACCAATAAACATCTTGGCAGCCCTAGACCATTCCAAATAATTTTTTCCAACCAGCTTGATAGTGGTGATCTGCAACACAGGGTTTTCATATGGAGTAGGGGCTGAAACTGGAGGGCTGGTAGGCTTGGAGAGCACATCTGAGGTTCGGGATTCATCTGACGTCGGCATAGCTGCGTCACAAACAACAAATAACAAGCAAATAATAGAGAAAGACCACCCAATAAACAGTTACCACGATCTGAGACAAACCGGAGGCACGATGGAGATCGAAACGAGTCAATCGACTCAAGCCACACTAACCAAGAGATCACGGCGTGATTTGATCATCCTAAAGTTCCAACAAAGCATCCAAGAAAGGATTGAAGGCATAGGGGAGCCAACCAATTGTGGGTGTTCGTGATGCCCAATAAGGGCAAAAAAGTCGCTGGCGGTAATAACAGGAGGGAGAAATCAATCCCCCAGCTCAATACTCCACCAAACTTTAAAAAAATGGCATAGGCCTGTAGGTAATAATGGGGTGGGGGGGGGGGGGGACCAAAACGAAGCCGCAATCGAAGCTAAGAAGCTTCGAAAGAGGTCGCAAATCACCACGAATTGAAACGAGCCTATTTTTCAATATTTTTGAATATCGGCCATAACATGCTCAAAAAAGGTCCAAAAAATTCTCAAAAAATCACCAAAATTCCTAGAAAAATGTCATCTATTGGAAAGTGACGGTTTTGGAGATCTTGAGCACCCTGTCCGTACAACTGATGACGTCAGCCGTATGGCTCCATGACGTCAGCAATGTTGATCGCCGCTTGGAGGTCTGAGGCGTGAGGAGATTCACCACTTGAAGTTTTTGTGCGGATTCGATTCGCTATGCTCTGATACCAAGTAGAATTTTAGGGTTTCGGGAAGAGAGGAGAAGAAGAGAGGAAAAGAAGAAGGGAAAGCGTTGGAGAGTAAAATCTACCAACGTCCCACAATATTATTTATATTACTAGGTCAAAACAATTACACCCACATTAATATCTCCACCCACCATATATTTTATATTATATTCTCCCTCATACTGACAACACTATTGGGGGGGCTTGTTGCTTTGTTTTAGTCTCCTATTATCATATCTTCACATCTATAGGTGGATCTCTCAAATACATGGAGGATTGAAGCGTGTGGGTCGATTTCTCTCCCTCTATACTACCGTCGGCGGCTTTTTTGGGGTCAGGAGTGCTGTCACGCACTCCCCTCTCTATGTATACTCACCATATGTTTTCTACAAATGTTTTGACTCTTTTTGGCTGCGATTTGGGTGCTCTATGGCGTACCCCTTGCTCCGTGGTTGCTTAACAGGTGCGATTTACATCGAGGGACTCGTTCTCTCCTCTATATACCTTCAGATCTATTCTTGAGGGATTTTTCTTGATTTCTTTGTGGATTGTTATTCTTTGTGGTACTCTTATTTGCTTTTTTGGAGTGGGGATGTCGACTTTGAATGAGTCTAGGGCATCCGATGTGTCCTCTGGCTCCACCGGGACTACCGTTTCAGTCCCAATGGCGTTTGAGAATCCGAGTTTGCAGATCACCACCACCAAGTTGGCCGGAAAAAATTACTTGGAGTGGTCTAGGGCTGCCAAGATGTTTATTGGTGGTCGAGGGAAACACGGGTACATCAGTGGTCGATTACCAGCACAGGCTGAGACAAATCCTAAGTTTGAACAATGGGAGACAGGTAATTTAGCGGTTATGTCATGGCTCCTTAACTCTATGGAGTCTCACATTAGCAGAGGATTCATGTTTTTTTCCAAGGCCAAGGAGATATGGGATGCAGCAGCCCAGATTTATTCGCAACAGCAGAATGTCGCCCTTGTGTATCAGTTGCGCCAGAGTATTGTCTCCCTCCGTCAAGGGGATTTACCCTTGACTGATTATTTTGCGAAGCTCCGTGGTATGTGGGAAGAACTGGACTTTTAGGTCTTTACGCCTAAGTGCCCAGAGGATGGCTTGCAATATCGAAAGTTGGTTGAACAGAATCGGAGTTATGAGTTTCTTGCCGGCTAGAATGCTGATTTTGAGTTAGTCCGTGTCTAGTTGCTTAGTAAAGACACCTCGCCGTCCCTCGATCAGGTATATGCATATGTTCAGAGTGATGACAGCCGTAGAGAGGTCATGTCTCCTTCTCCTGGCCATGAAAAGTCCGGCTTGGCTGCCTTCCCGTCTACCTCCAAAGCCCCTAAGTCTAAAACCTCGGTCGCCACTAGTGGCCCCAAGGGGGGGGTCCTCTACCTACTTGTGCTCAATGTGGCAAGAAAGGCCACACCAAGGATCGATGTTGGAGCTTACATGTTTGTGAGGGGTGTGGTCGTAAAGGCTACAACAAGGATCGGTGCTACCAAATTCATGGCCGACCACCACAGCTGCCCGGGACTCCCACTACTGCTCACAGTGCGACTATGGATTCTACACCAGGGTTGCCACCTACCTACACTGCTGCTCCTCAGCCTTCTGTTACGTCCCCGATAGAAAACTTGCGTCGCTTTATGGCCCAACTAGATGGTCCTACTGTCGCTTCTACGTTCGCACAATCAGGTATCATCAACTCTTCCAACCTTGTCTCTGCTTCCACTTCTACTACTGGTACACCCTGGATCATTGATTCGGGGGCTTCAGAGCATATGACCGGTATGTCATCTTCTTTTTCCTCATATTCTGTGTGTTTTGGTGCAGATTAAGTCCGCATTGCCGATGATGCCTTTTCTTTTGTCTCGGGGAAAGGGCGTGTCACTCTCTCTTCTGGCTTATCTTTACCTTCAATACTTCATGTTCCCAAATTTGCCACTAACTTGTTATCTGTCAGTTCTCTTACAAAGAACTTTAACTGCTCTGTAACCTTTTTTCCTTCTCACCGTGTGTTTCAGGACTTAGCCACGAGGAGGACGATTGGCACTGGACGTGAAGTGGGTGGTCTCTATCTCTTGGATGCGACTCTTACAGCCTCTGCAGCCCTTCAGTCTAGTAGTCTTAGCAATAGTGTCAATAAAGAGCATCTTATGTCTTGGCATGCTCGTTTAGGTCATGTGTCATTTCCTTATTTACGGGTGTTATTTCTTGAGTTGTTTAAGTCAGTGTCCATGTCTGATCTTCATTGTGAGATTTGTGCGCTGTCTAAACATTGTCGCACTACTTTTCCCCCTCGTGGTAATAAAAGTTTATCTATTTTTGACATTGTTCATACTGATGTTTGGGGGCCATCCCCTGTTACTTCTTTCTTTGGCTATCGATATTTTGTTTCTTTTGTGGATGATTATTCCCGTTGCACATGGATATTTGTCATGAAATCAAAAGATGAAGTTTACTCTATCTTCAAACAGTTTCACAAAACGGTTCTTACTCAGTTTGGGACATGCATTCTTGGATCTGATCAAGGGGGGGAGTACATGTATGGGGGTCTGCAGTCGTACTTGGCTGAACATGGTATTGAACATCAAAATTCTTGTGCCTTCACTCCACAACAGAATGGAGTTGCTGAGCGCAAAAATAGACACTTGTTGGAAGTGGCTCGTGCACTTCTGCTGTGGCACCATGTTCCTAAAACCTATTGGTCCGATGCAGTTCTTCTTGCCACTTACCTCATCAATCGTATGCCATCTCGGTCTCTCCAGTTCCGTACTCCATACCACTTGCTGCGTCTACGAGTCCTCCTTTTCTGATTCCTCCGAAGGTCTTTGGTTGCGTGTGTTATGTCCACATCCTTGGTCCGCATCGCACCAAGCTGGATCCGAAAGCTTTGAAGTGTGTTTTTTTGGGGTACTCCTCGACACACAAAGGCTATAAATGTTTTCATCCCGCCTCCCGTATGTGGTTCATCACCATGGGTGTCACTTTTTTGGAGTCGACCTCTTATTTTTCAGGTCTCACTCATGCCTTTCTTCAGGGGGAGCTTCTTGGTAGTGAGGAAAGGCATGTCTCATCTGATTCTGTTTCTTTGCCATTGGCTATGGATGCTCCTGACAGTGGTTCCAGTCCGACTGTGATTGATACTATTGACACGGGTACTGGCAAGCAGGGGGAGCTGCAGGTGTACTCAAGGCGTCGACTCGGAACACAGATCACCACTGAACTCCAAGGCCAACAGTCATCCTCATCGGAACCAGGTAACCTCACCTCTAGCTCTGTTCCTACCTCTTCTTATGATAGTGGCTTTGACCTTCCTATTGCCCTTAGGAAGGGAAAAAGATCTTGTACCCAACATCCGATTGCTAACTTTGTTTCGTATGATAATCTATCTTCGTCATACAAATCCTTTGTTACCTTGTTGTCCTCAGTTGCTCTTCCTTCATCTGTTACAGAAGCTCTGAAGCATCCCAGGTGGAAAGAAGCAATGTATGAAGAGATGGATGCGTTGAAAAAAAATAGTATTTGGGAGTTGGTAGACTTGCCAAGAGGCAAGAAACTCATTGGATGCAAATGGGTTTACACTGTGAAATGCAAGCCTGCTGGTTCAGTGGATCGGTACAAAGCAAGATTGGTGGCGAAAGGTTACTCTCAGACTTATGGAATAGACTACAAGGAGACATTCGCTCCTGTAGCTAAGCTCAACTCTATCAGGGTTATTCTTTCTCTTGCCGCGAACCAGTCTTCGCCACTATTTTAACTCGATGTCAAGAATACTTTTCTTCATGGGGATTTGAAGGAAGAAGTGTATATGTTGCCCCCTCTTGGCTTTTAACTTTCTGGGGATAAACAGAAAGTATGCAAGCTTCAGAAAGCTTTGTATGGTTTGAAGCAGTCTCTAAGAGCGTGGTTCGAACGATTTAGTGGGGCAGTCAAGCAAATGGGGTATAGTCAGAGCCAAGCTGATCATACTCTGTTCATCAGACGTGATAAGGAGGATGTGACGATTCTTATTGTATATGTCGATGATATCATTGTTACGAGTAATTGTGCTGCAGAAATTACTCGGTTGAAGGAGTTCTTGGCATTGGAATTTGAAATCAAGGATCTGGGTAAGTTGAAGTACTATCTGGGGATAGAAGTTGCGAGATCTAGCAAAGGAATCTTCATCTCCCAGAGGAAATATGTGTTGGACCTGCTACAGGATACTGGTATGCTAGGGGCTTGGCCTGTCAACACACCCGTTGAGGCAAATCATAAACTCGATGGTCAGTCCGGAGAGCCTTTGGAGGATGTGAGAGTTGAATTATAGAATTAGGGTTCCACAGTATGAGAGAGAGAGAGAGAGAAAGAGAGAAGAGGGAGAAATGGATGTCTTGTGATTAATCTCACAATGACCCCATAAATTTTATTTATAAAGGGTTACATAAAAAAGACAAGTATACCCCTCATAAGATATATTTACAGAACTACCCCTATACAAGATAAATACGTATTTCTACGTATCTGGTAACACTCCCCCTCAAGTTGGCGCATAGATATCTTTCATGCCCAACTTGCATAAACATCTATGAAGTTACCAACTGGGAACTCCTTTGGTGAAGACATCGGCTACTTGCTCATCTGTTTTCACAAAGGGGGTACAAACCTCCCCAGATACAATCTTCTCCCGAATGAAGTGGCGATCTACTTCAATGTGCTTGGCCCGATCATGTTGCACCGGATTGTGAGCAATGCTAATAGCCACCTTGTTGTCACAGTACAAGCTCATGGGTCCCAAAATTCGTGAAAAAATAACCAAAAATCCTTAAAAAAGGAGATCTAGCTAATGGTAGAGTTTGGGGAGAAAAGGTGGAGATCTGTCCGTACGATTGCTGACGTCGGCCTATGGCTTGGATGACGTCATCACCTTCCTGGATGAAGTCGGAGGAGAAACCCTTCTATCAGCCCTGCAACCTTGCTCTGATACCAAGTTGAATTATAGAATTAAGGTTCCACAGTATGGGAGAGAGAGAGAGAAGAGGGAGAAATGGATGTCTTGTGATTAATCTCACAATGACCCCATAAATCTTATTTATAAAAGGTTACATAAAAAAAGACAAGTATACCCCTCATAAGAGGTATTTATAGAACTACCCCTATACAAGATAAATACGTATTTCTATGTATCTGGTAACAGTGAGTAGCTTCCAACGATTGGTAGGGAGACTTATATACCTGGCACATACTCGCCCTGACATTGTATATGCAGTAAGTGTAGTTAGTCAGTATATGTTATCATATACGTAGAATTACGTATTTTATATGTATCGGGGGGGGTAGTTCTGTAAATACCCCCTTGAGGGGTATATTTGTCTTTTGTATTTTGGACTTACATAAATAAGATTTATGGAGTCATTGTGACCTAAGCACAATTGACATCCTTTCTTCTCTCTCTTCTTTCTCTCTTCCACAAACCTAACCCTAACCCTAATTCTCCAATTCTACTATTCAATTCAATTTGTTATTAGAGCAATCTGCCGTCGAGGCTCGCCGGAGTGTTCTTGGATACAAACCAGAGGCAACCTGACGCCTGCTGACGTCATCAGACCGGAGGCTGACGTCATCAGCTCTATGAACCCGAAAATCGAGGTTTGCTGAAACCTTCACCAATTGATAGATCTCATTTTTTCCTGTTTTTTGGGTATTTTTTGGGAATGTTTTGGATCCATTTGAGGTCTTTTTTGGCCATTATTCACAAAATTTTCGCACAAACCAATTTGTGAACCAGCTCATTTTTCGACCATTATATGAAGTTTTTCGAGGGGTTTCTTGCTTCGTTCTAGTCCTCCCCAATCTAACCGACATGTGGATACCTTTCTTCAAAGGATCCATCAAGATTTGAGACTTGTGGGAAGTTTTCTTCCCCAAGTAGTTACCGCCGGTGGCTATATTGCTCCCTATATCCATCGGTTTGATAAAAAATCCCATCCACTCGACTCTAAACACCTTCCTTCAGGGTTCTTCTGGTTTTAGGATGTTTGTTTGCACATCTAGACCTATTTCCTCCTTCATTGGGCTACTTATGCTCCATTTTGAGGTTCGTATGGGTATGTGTTGAGTCTCATTCTCCATCCAGCTCCTTTCTTTGGTCTCTTGAGAAATTCTTGGGTCCTATATACCCTGTGTAGATGCTCCTACAATCTCTGGTCTGGTTCTTTTGCCTTATTCTGATCCTGGGGTGATTTTTTTGTGACTTTCCTCTTCGCCCTATAGTTGTTCTTGGCCCTATTTCTTCATGGCAGATCCACCGCCTCCCGTGGTACCTACTCCTTCCTTGCCTTCTCCTTCAGGGTCAGATGTGAGCACAGATGTTCCCTCCACTGGTATTGGAGGCCCTATGGTGCATCACTTGGCCTATGAGAACCCTAGCTTACAGATCACATCAGTAAAGCTAAATGGCAAGAATTATTTGCGTTGGGCACAGGCAGCACAGTTGTTTATTGGAGGCCGCGGGAAGTTGGGTCACGCTACGGGAGATACAGTTGAGCCTCCCAAGACCGATCCATCTTATCGACAGTGGCAGACAGATGATCTCAATGTCATGTCATGGCTCCTCAACTCTATGGAGCTTGATATCAGTGAGAGTTTCTTATTTATGCGCACAACGCAAGAGGTCCGGGAGATCACTGAGAAGACTTACTCACAGCAGTAGAACACAGGACGGGCATTTCAGCTGCGACAGACTATCTCCCACTTTCGGCAGGGGGAGAAGTCTCTCTCCCAGTACTACACTGCTCTTCGTACCTTGTGGCAAGAGCTTGATCATTACTACTCTTATCAGCCTTTCAACCCATCAGAGGTTGTGCCCTTTCGTCGATATATAGAGAAGGGCCGGATCTTTGATTTCCTTGCTGGGCTCAATCCGTCTTATGAGCTTGCCCGTGTTCAGATTTTGAGGATGGATCTTCCCTCTCTCAGTGAGGTGTATGCCTATCTTCAAAGTGAGGAGAGTCGGAGGATCTCTCTTCAAAGTGAGCATCCCCTTCTAGAGCGATCAGCGCTAGCAGCTTCTCCTGCTTATCAGCCTCAGCAGTTACAGCAGCCTTCGAGGGGTATATCTCATCAGCCTACCTCAGTTCCATCTTATGTTCCTATTGGATCTTCTCCTGGGAAGTCTCTGCCTAGAGAGAGGCCCAAGTGTGATTTCTGCGACAAGTTAGGGCATGTGCGTGCCAAGTGTTGGAAGCTACATGGGCGTCCTAGCCAGCCAGCCTCTTCCAGTGCTCATACAGTCAGTGTGGATTCTTCTGCTCCTTTTCCAGGACAGGCCCTAGCGAGCCCTCTTCCTTCAGCTCCTCCTAGTGGTTTTTCAGCCACCGAGTATGCAAGCCTTCGACGCCTCCTTCAGCAGCTTGATGGTCCATCTGCCACATCATCCACCTCCTTCGCACAGTCAGGTAACACTAGACTTGCTCATCATGTGTCCCTCCCATCATCCAGCCCCACTTGGATTATTGATTTAGGGGCTTCGGAACACATGACGGGCTTGTCTTCTTTATTTTAAACTTATTCCATATGTTCTGGCCGTGATAAGGTGAAGACAACTGATGGCACCTTATCTTCTGTGTCTGGGAAAGGGAATATCCTTCCCTCTCCCCAATTCCTTCTTTCATCAGTTTTGCATGTTCCCAGATTTACTTCTAACCTACTTTCTATTAGTGCTTTGACTAAATCCCTAAATTGTAGTGTCACTTTTTCTCCTACTTCTTGTGTCTTTGAGGACTTAGAGACGAGGAGGACGATTGGCACTGGGCATGAAGCTCATGGCCTCTACCTTCTGGATGGACGCCTTCCTGAGCCCACAAGCACTACAGTCGTCTGCTAGTAGTAGTAGTAGGATAGATGTTTTGAGCTGGCATGCCCGTCTGGGGCATGTCTCTTTTCAGTATTCGAAACTTTTATTTCCTAGTTTGTTTGTTTCTGTTTCTTTTTCGGCTTTACACTGTGAGACTTGTGAGCTCTCTAAGCATTGTAGATCGAATTATCCCTCCAGAGGTAATAGAAGTTCTACTTGTTTTGACATTGTGCATTCTGATGTATGGGGCCCTTCCCCCACTACTTCTATCTTTGGCTTCCGCTATTTTGTTTCTTTTGTTGATGATCATACTAGGTGTACATGGGTCTATCTCATGAAAACCAAAGATGAGGTTCATTCCATCTTTAAGGGTTTTCATAAGATGATCCAGACCCAGTATGGTATCTCCATCAAGGTTCTTCGTACTGACCAGGGTGGAGAATATATGTTTGGGGGTCTTCAACATTACCTCATTGACCATGGGATTTGTCACCAAAATTCCTACAGCTACACCCCTCAACAGAATGGTGTAGCTGAAAGGAAAATGCGGCACTTGACTGAGATAGCTCGGTCTCTCTTGATTGGCTCTCAGGTCCCCAAATCTTATTGGTCGGATGCTGTGTTGACGGCTGCCTACTTGACTAACAGAATACCATCTCGAGTGCTCAATTTCCAGTCTCCTATTCAAGTCCTTGTTCCTGGCTCTCCTCTATTCACTATTCCTCCTCGCATCTTTGGGTGTGTATGTTATGTACATATCCTGGGTCCCCATCGCACCAAACTCGATCCTAAAGCACTCAAGTGCGTCTTTCTTGGTTACTCCTCTACCCACAAGGGATACAAGTGTTACCATCCGTCTTCTGGGAAGAAGTTTGTCTGCATGGATGTCACCTTCCGTGAGGAGCTGCCTTTTTTCTCCCCCACCTCTCTTCAGGGGGAGAGTCGTAGTGAAGAGAGGTGGACTGTTCCTCTTCCTGCTATATCCCTATCTCCTCCCTTAGAGTTTGAGAGCTCTCCGCCTACTCATATTACTAGTGGGATTTGATAGTGCTCCTAGAGCTCAGAAGGAGCTCAAAGTCTATAGCAGAAGGGAGAAAGCTACAGCCGATCCAGTACCAGTGGTTCCTACTTTGGATCCAGGTAATCCTCCACCTCTTTCTATGCCTGTCATTTCTCCTTCTACTGATGCTTCTGATCTTCCTATTGCTCTAAGAAAAGGAGTCAGAAGCTGCACTCAACATCCTCTGAGTAACTTTGTCTCCTATGATGCCTTGTCCCCCTCCTATAAAGCCTTTATCACTTCCCTTTCCACTATTCCTATACCCTCTTCAGTGGCAGAAGGGCTGGCTCAACCAAGATGGAAAGCTGCTATGATAGAGGAAATGAAAGCTCTGGACAAGAATGGGACATGGGAGCTTGTTGACCTGCCAAGAAGCAAGAAACCTGTGGGTTGCAGATGGGTGCTCACAGTCAAACACAAGGCAGACGGGTCTGTTGAGAAGTACAAGGCGAGATTAGTAGCCAAGGGGTACACCCAGACCTATGGGATTGACTATGTGGAGACCTTTGCACCTGTGGCAAAGATGAACTCCATCAGGGTGTTGTTGTCAGTGGCAGCAAATCAAGAGTGGCCTTTGCATCAGCTAGATGTAAAGAATGCTTTTCTTCATGGGGACCTACATGAAGAAGTCTACATGGTGCCTCCTCCTGGATTCACTCCCCCAGGACAAAGTAGTAAGGTGTGTAGACTGAAGAAAGCCCTCTATGGGCTTAAACAATCTCCAAGGGCATGGTTCGAGAGATTCACCCTAGCCGTGAAGAAGCTGGGTTACACTCAAAGTCAGACCGATCACACCCTATTTGTGAAGCATCAAGGAAAGAACACCACTGCCCTCATTGTTTATGTTGATGACATCATTCTCACAGGGAATGATGCAGCAGAGGTAGCCAAGCTGAAGCTTCAGTTAGCGGAGGAGTTTGAAACCAAAGATCTAGGACCTCTCAAATACTTCTTAGGCATCGAAGTTGCAAGATCCAGTCAGGGGATCTTCATCTCTCAGAGGAAGTATGTCTTAGACTTGTTACAAGACTCAGGCAGGTTGGGTACCAAACCAGTGGAAACTCCTATAGAGCAAAATCACCAGCTAGCAGATGCCAATGGTGAACTCCTACAGGATGTAGGGAGCTTTCAGAGACTAATTGGGCGATTGATCTATCTCTCCCTGACTCGACCTGACATTGCCTATGCAGTGAGTGTGATCAGTCAGTATATGCACTCACCCAGAGGTGTTCATTTAGAGGCAGCACATCGGATCTTGAGGTATCTTAAGTCAGCCCCTGGTAGAGGTCTTCTGTTTGAGAAGAATGGCCACATGCGTAGAGGCTTATACCGATGCAGACTGGGCAGGGGCCAAAGATGATCGGAGATCCACTTCTGGATATTGCACCTTTGTTGGGGGCAATCTGGTCACTTGGAGAAGCAAGAAGCAACCCATGGTCGCCAGATCTAGTGCAGAGGCCGAATTCAGAGCAATGGCTCATGGCTTGTGTGAGATGCTTTGGTTGAAAGTGTTGGTTGCTGAACTTGGTTTCCCAGTTTCTGGATCTGTGAGCTTATATTGTGACAACAAGGCCGCCATCAGCATTGCTCACAATCCCGTTAAGCATGATCGTGGCAAACACATTGAGGTGGACCGACACTTCATTAGAGAGAAGATTATCTCTGGGGCAGTGTGCACCCCATTTGTGAAGACTGATGAACAGGTTGCAGATGTCTTCACGAAGGGAGTTCCCAGTTGGCAACTTCATAAGTGCTTGTGCAAGTTGGGCATGAGAGATATTTATGCACCAACTTGAAGGGGAGTGTTATCATATACGTAGACATACGTATTTTATATGTATCGGGGGGGGGGGGGTAGTTCTGTAAATACCCCCTTGAGGGGTATATTTGTCTTTTGTATTTTGGACTTACATAAATAAGATTTATGGAGTCATTGTGACCTAAGCACAATTGACATCCTTTCTTCTCTCTCTTCTTTCTCTCTTCCACAAACCTAACCCTAACCCTAATTCTCCAATTCTACTTTTCAATTCAATTGTATATGCATTCTCCTCGGACTCCACATTTGGAAGCTGCCTACAGGATTTTGAGGTACTTAAAATCTTCCCCAGGTCGTGGCCTGCTATTCAGTCATCAGGGCCACATGCGTGTGGAGGGTTTCACAGATGCGGATTGGGCAGGAGCCCAAGATGATAGGCGATCTACATCAGGGTATTGTATTTTTGTGGGAGGAAATCTGGTTACATGGCGAAGTAAAAAATAACAGGTCGTTGCACGGTCGAGTGCAGAAGCTGAGTTTCGATCAATGGCCCATGGTGTCTATGAGTTACTATGGCTTAAGGTGTTACTTGGAGAACTCGGTTTCCCCGTAGAAGGATCCATGTATACTGCGACAACAAGGCGGCGATAAGTATTGCCCACAACCTAGTTCAACATGGCAGGACGAAACACATCGAGGTGGATCGTCACTTTATTCATGAAAAGGTGACATCGGGAGTAATCTGCACCCCTTTCATTCCTACATATGATCAACTAGCAGACATTCTGACGAAAGGTGTTGCATCGGCTCCGTTTACTAAGTGCTTGGACAAGTTGGGCATGATTGATATCTATGTCCCAACTTGAGGGGGAGTGTTGAAGGACGTCTCTATTATTAGCTATTGTTTGGCGTTTCTATGTACTTATTTTCTCACTTGTATAAGGGCCCACACTTATTAATATAAATAAGATTTATTGGGGTGTGTGTAGGGTTAACACACATAACCCATCTTCTCTTTTCTCTCTCATCTCCATGCAGAACTAAAGAACTTCTACTCATCTTACCCAGGTACACAAAGTATACAACTCTGAAATGGTAGGAATACATCATTTACACTTAAAACTGAAGTTTCAGACATGGATATGGTAACCATTTTGAAGTATCCAGGTAACATAGTGTGAGGATGCTGAAACTGGAGGATGATCATATGAAGAGTAGAGAATAATACATTGGCCTAGAGCAAACTTGAGATATCTAAAAATCTTGCAAAAAACACAAGATGAGCATAACAACAATCCTTGCAAAAATTGAATATGTCACATGTACAAAACATAACATGATACTTTAGAAGAATATAATATTGAAACTATTGCAAATAATGTCCATATTGACATTATTACAATTCGGAAAATGAGCATTAAGTATAATGTTTAACCAAAAAACAAGACAATTGTAGTTTTTTAAGTCTCTTCATTAGTATCTATATTTGGCTTTTCCCATTCTGTATGGTAGATTATTTGGAAAAAGTGGCATGTTAATGAGCAACCAAGATGTGATCTCACAAGTTAAGAAAGCAAAGTCTATGGATATACTTCACTTATTGTTTTTGTTGTTGTTGTTGTTGTTCTTCTTCTTCTTCTTATTATTATTAAGTTATTTAACAATACTTCACTTGTCTTGGCTTATTAAGTTATTTAACAATAACTTGAAGAAAAGAAAAATGCCAGATGAATGAAAAAAAAGCACCGTAGTGCCTATAAACAAGAACAAAGGAGACGTACAAAGCTGCACAAACTACAGTGGCATCAAACTTATGACCACACTATGAAACTATGGGAAATAGTTATAGAGCAAAGATTAAGGCAAAAGACAAGGATATCTGAAAACTAATGTGGACTTATATTAGGAAGGTCGATCATCGAGACAATCTTCTTAAACAAATGATGCAAAAGTTCACAGAAAAGAGGAAGAGTCTCCACATGGTCTTTATTGAATTAGAAAAAGCATATGATAGAGTCTCTAGAGAATTAATTTGGTGGGCATTGGGAAAAAAGGGAGCCCCAAATGAATATATTGACATCATTATAGATATGTATGAGGGATCAAGAACAAGTGTTAAAACAATTGGTGGTGAGACAAGTGAGTTTTCAATCACAATGTGATTAGACCAAGGATGAGCCCTAAGTCCATAACTATTTGTTTTAGTTATAGATGAAGTAACTGTTCATATCTAAGATGAGGTCCCTTGGTTTATGCTATTTGCAGAGGACATAGTATTAGTGGACAAGACTAGGGATAAGGTAAATGCAAAATAAGAACATTGGAGGAATGCTTTGGAATCTAAAGGTTTTAAAATAAGTCGAACCAAGACAAAGTATATGGACTGCAATTTTAGTAAGGATGCGCATAGAGATGTTCCGCCAATTAAAAGTGACAACCACGAGATACCTCGAAGTGACCAATTTCGTTACCTTGGTTCTAATTATTCGTAAGGAGAGATTGAGGAGAATGTTGCCCATAGAATTAGGGTGGGGTGGCTAAAGTGGAGATGTGCTTTCGAAGTGCTATATGATCAACGCGTACCAATCAGACTAAAAGGAAAATTCTACAACACGACAATAAGATCGGGAATGCTTTATGGAACAAAATGTTGAGCCATCAAGAAACATGTTAATAAAATGAGTATAACTGAGATGAGGATGTTGAGATGAATGTGTGGTAAGACAAGGAAAGACAAAATTAGAAATGAACGCATTCGTAAAAATATAGGAGTAGCCCCAATAAGTGACAAAATGAGGGAAAGTCGATTGAGATGGTTTGGTCATGTACAACGAAGACCAATGACAACACCAGTGAGGAGGAATGTGCAAGTTGAAGGGACTAAAAGGGCGAGGGGAAGGCCAAAACGGACGAGGAGTGGGGTTCTGAAAGGAGATTTTAAGAAACATGCCTTAACGAAAGGGATGACTTTAGACAGGATTGAATGGAGGAATATGATTCATGCAGCCGACTCCATACCATTGGGAAATGGCTTACTATTATTATTATTATTAGTTGTTGTTGTTGTTATTGTTGTTGTTGTTGTTGTTGTTGTTATTATTATTATTATTATTATCCTTACCGTTTCAGTTTTGAATTGTTACTGTAAGTGCAGTGTGAAGCATTTACAAGTGCGGACAAAGATGGAACTTCAACGTGCTTTATTGATATCTGAACAGGCACAGACTGACTGCATTATAGAGGTTGAAAGTTGTATTGAGGTTAATGCGGCCTTTCACAGGTTTTATTATTTGCCTAACGGTTGAACTGTTGCATTTCTCTCATAATTAGTGGCCTATTTTCCATACACTGCTATAACACATTTTTCCCTCTTCACAGTACTTTGAGAAAATCCGCTTTTCAAGCAGCTGATCATGCACTAAGCATCCTTTCAAGGCTTTCAGTTCCAGATCATACATCCAGTGGATTCTTTCTCTGTCAGATCCATAGAATGGAGTATTCACTATATAGGCAAGTTTCTTATGCACTAAAAATAAGTAATGGAAGTATGAAACTTAAAGAGCTTTCCAAAACATAAATGTCAAGTTTCTACATTAGTCAAAAGGAAAAGAATTCATTTGTTGCCATACTCTGGTTTATGACAGAATTCAACTCTCTGCTCCACCTACTTCAACTCCTGTCAGTGATGATCCTACCAGGTTCTATAGAGAAGGGTTCATTTTAGCTTTATACCTCAAAGATGGAAGTGTTGGGTTTGGTGAGGTAACCTATTGAACTTTTCTCGATCATAGTAAATCCTTATTCACAATCACTAAATAATCTATGGAGGAAGTATTGAGTCATCCTAATCTGCTATTACTTCTATCTGATTCCAGATAAAATCATCTCTCTTTATGATTGGTTAGTTCCTGATAGTTCTTTTTATGTTCATGCATGTCAAATTATGAGTTTGAAAAGTATGAACGTTTTCTATAAATCTTAAATATGTCTGAATTCAGTGGTTCCAGAGAGCGAAGTACCTATATTGTCTGTAGAAAGCATGGGATGTACAACAAATGTCAATTGTGCTTAGGTTGTAGTTGTTTGGAAAAAAAGTTCCTTGCTTGAGGCTTTACAACTGTCAGTCATCAGATAATGACCTAAAAGTTAAAACTTGTAAGATTCGCATAGCCCTATTGCCACTTCCTTTCTCATATAAAACCAGTCAGCAAAGATTTAAATCTTGTGATCAGTACCTTATTAAATATTCAATTTCCATTGTAATTGAAACCTTAGGTAACAATAAAAATTTATAGCTAATGAGTACTAACATTGATCAAGGGTTGTTTGGTGGCGGTTGGTGTGTAGCAACATTGGTGATTGTAGCTCGGCCACATCAATGGTTAAGTGGAAATGCAACCAAGCTACGGACATGGGTGGGACAAGAAGTAAAGATAAACATTTGAAATTAAGAATTAATATAGTTTAGCAGTATATAAAATTACTTATTTAGGCCCTACTATTGAAACGTAAAAGGAACATTGCAAACTTGGTCTAAGCAAAATGCAACCAAGTTATGGACATGGGTGGGACAAGAAGTCAAACAAACATTTGAAATTAAGAATGAATATAATTTGGAAGTACATAAAATTACATATTTAGGCCCTACTATTAAAACGTAAAAGGAACAATGCAAACTTGGTCTAAGCAAAATGCAATACAAATCTTTTGGGATGCTTTAGATCCAAAGGTATTTTAACTTGGTGCTCTCCCGCTCTTGGACACTTAAGAGCAAAACTAGGAAAGACACGAGAAAAAATGAGTGCATACAATGGAACTTGGGAGTGGCTCCAATAGGTAATAAAATTAAGAGAGTTAATTCAGATGGTATTGTCATCTGCAATTAAGGCCATTGATAGCGCTAGTTAGAGTTGTGCATCTGAAGGTGGAAGGCTCTAAAAAGAGAAGTGGAAGGCCAAAAACAATGTGGTTGAATGTAATGTGAAATGATTTGAATGCATAACTCTTAAAAGAGTTATGTCCCTGGATAAAATGGAATGACTAAATATAACTTGTGTAGCTGACCCCAAATAGTTGAGACAAGGCGTTGATGATGATGATGGAGCTAGAGTGGAGAAAAATCTATGCTACCCGCCATTCTACGATTGCCCATTCATGCTATGCTACTTACTCACTATAATCACTGGATGTAGTGTGCATTAGACTAAATTGTAACATCAAAAGAAGCACATGATTTTTATGTGTTAGTATGTTACTGTATATTTAGGGTTTCATATAGAATAAGGAGATAGAAGAATTGGAGAAGAGAGGAGTTGACGTCTTAAGCTTAATGGCCTAGACGTGTTCCTCTATATATATTGAACCACTTAAAACATTAAAGAACATGTTATGACAATAATACCCCACATACGTCCCATACATAAAACCCACTAAGAAACATAACATAATCTTTAACACCCCCTTCAAGCTGGAGAGTAAACATCATGCATCTCCAGCTTGGAACAAATAGGATCCAGATGAGCTTTGAATAAGGCCTTTGTAAACATATCCGCTAACTGATCCTCTATCTTCATATATGGAGTCGAAATGTCACCAGACATCACTTTGTCTTGAACAAAGTGACAATCTATCTCAATGTGCATTGTTCGTTCATGAAACACTGGATTTGAGACTATATGAATAGCCGTTTGGTTATCACAATACAACTCATAGGAATCTTTGGTCCAACACGCAGTGCTTGAAGAAGATGCTTTAACTAGGTCAAGTCACAACTCGTATGAGCCATAGCTCTATACTCAGCTTCTACACTAGATCTAGCAACCACAGATTGTTTCTTACTCCTCCACGACACTAGATTTCCACCAAGAAATGTATAATAACCCGTGGTGGACCTTCTATCAAACGGTGACCTAGCTCAGTCAACATCTGTTATCAAATGCGTATTTTATACGTATTAGGCCTTTATGTAAATACCCCTTGGTGTGAGGGGTATACTTGTCTTTTGTTCTTTTGTTATTTCCCTTTCATATAAATACAACTTATGGAGTCATTGTGACCTAAGCACAATAGACATCCTTTCTTCTCTCTCTTCTTTCTCTCTTCCACAAACCTAACCCTAACCCTAACCCTAATTCTTTAATTCTACTCTTCAATTCAACTTGGTATCAGAGCTATCTGCCGTCGAGGCTTGCCGGAGTGTTTTTGGATACAAACTAGAGGCAACCTGACGCCTGCTAATGTCATCAGACCGCAACCTGACATCATCAGCTCTATGGACACGAAAATCGAGGTTTACTGAAACCTTCACCAATTGATAGATCTCATTTTTTCCTGTTTTTTGGGAATTTTTTGGATCCATTTGAGGTGTTTTTTGGCCATTATTCACAAAATTTTCGCACAAACTAGTTTGTGAACCGGCTCGATTTTCGACCATTATATGAACTTTTTTTGGGGGTTTCTTGCTTCGTTCTAGTTCCCCCCAATTTAACCAACATGTGGATACCTTTCTTGAAAGGATCCATCAAGATTTGAGACTTGTGGGAAGTTTTCTTCCCCAAATAGTTACCGCCGGTGGCTATATTGCCCCCTTTGTCCATCGGTTTGATAAAAAATCCCACCCATTTGACTCTAAACACCTTACTTCAGGGTTCTTCTGGTTCTATGATGTTTTTTTGCACATCTATACCTATTTCCTCCTTCATCGGGCTACTTATGCTCCATTTTGAGGTTCGTGTGGGTATGTGTTGAGTCTCATTCTCCATCCAGCTCCTTTCTTTGGTCTCTTGAGAGATTCTTGGGTCCTATATACCTTGTGTAGATGTTCCTACGATCTCTGGTGTGGTTCTTTAGCCTTATTCTGATCCTAGAGTGATTATTTGTGACTTTCCTCTACGCCTCTATAGTTGTTCTTGGCCATAGTTCTTCATGGCAGATCCTCCACCTCCTGTGGATACTCCTCCTACCTTGGCTTCTCCTTCCACGTCTGAAGTGAGCACGGAAACTCCCTCCACTGGTAGTGGAGGCCCTATTGTGCATCACTTGGCGTATGAGAACCCTAGTTTACCGATCACCTCAGTGAAGTAAGACGGCAAGAACTACCTTCGCTGGGCTCAAGCTGCACGGCTGTTCATTGGGGGCCGTGGGAAACTTGGCCATACTGCGGGGGATACAGTTGAGCCTCCCAGGACTGATCCTTTATATCGTCAGTGGGAGACAGATGATCTTACTGTTATGTCATGGCTGCTCAACTCTATGGAGCTGGACATTAGCCATAGTTTCTTATTCATGCGCACAGCTCGAGAGGTTTAGGAGATTAGACGGAAGACCTTCTCCGAGCAGTAGAATGCCGGCAGGGCTTTTCAGTTGCGACAGAGTATCTCTCACTTTAGACAGGGGGAGAAATCCCTTTCTCAGTACTATACCGCTCTTCGCACCATGTGGCAAGAGCTCGGTCATTATTATTCCTATCAGCCTCTTCATCCAGGAGAGATAGCTCCCTACCAGCGGTATATGGAGAAGGGTCGTATTTTTGATTTCCTTGCTGGATTCCATCCATCTTATGAGCTTGCTCGTGTTCAGATCTTGAGCAGCAGGATGGATCTTCCCTCTTTCAGCAAGGTGTATGCGTATCTTCAGAGCGAGGAGTCGCCGGAGTTCCCTCCAGGATGAGCATCCAGTTTCCGAGCGATCAGCGCTTGCCAGTTCTTCTGCTCCTCCTACCTTCCAGCAGCAGCAGTCCCAGAGGGGTCGCTCTTCTCAGCCTTCTTCTACGGCTGTGTCTTATGTTCCTCCTGGCACAACTTCAGGGAAGTCTTCTACGAGGGAACGGCCCAAGTTGATTCTTGTGGTAAGCTGGGACATCTGCGAGATCGGTGTTGGAAGCTTCATGGTCGTCCTAGCCAGCCACCCTCCTCTGGAGCCCATACTGCTCAGTTGGATGCTTTTGTGCCTCTTCAGGACTCACAGCCGAGTCCTTTGGTAGCTCCAACTGGTATTTCTACTGTTGAGATTGCTGTTCTCTGACGCTTGCTGAGTCAGCTGGATGGTCCTTCTGCCTCACCTTCGACCTCCTTTGCCCAGTCAGGTAACATTAGACTTGCCCATCATGTGTCCATATCCTCTTCTAGTTCCCCTTGGATCATTGATTCAGGGGCTTCGGAACACATGACGGGAACACATGACGAGTATGTCTTCCCTTTTTTCCACGTACACTATTCGTTCTGGTAGAGATAAGGTTAAAACTTCATATGGTACTTTATCCTCTATCTCTGGGAAAGGGAATATCCTTCCCTCCCCTCATTTACCTTTATCTTCTGTCTTACATGTTCCTACTTTTACTTCAAATCTATTGTCTGTGAGTTCCCTTACCCGTCAGCTAAACTGCAGTGTGACCTTTTATCCTTCCTCATGTGTCTTTCAGGACCTAGAAACGAGGAGGACGATTGGCACTGGACGTGAAGCCGATGGACTCTATCTTCTGGATAGACGTATCTTTGAGCTCACAGCACTTCAGTCTCATAGTAGTCTTAGTAGTAGTTTATCTTCTGTTCTATGTTGGCATGTCTGTCTGGGGCATGTCTCTTTTCAGTACTTGAAACACTTATTTCCTGCTTTGTTTAGTTCTGTTTCTTTTTCTGAGTTACACTGTGAGACATGTGAGCTCTCCAAACATTGTAGATCCACTTATCCCTCCAGAGGTAATAAAAGCTCAAGTTCTTTTGATATTGTGCATTCTGATGTGTGGGGTCCTTCCCCTGTTACATCTATTTTTGGCTTCCGCTACTTTGTTTTTTAGTTGATGATCATACACGGTGTACTTGGGTCTACCTCATGAAAACCAAAGATGAAGTCCATTCCATCTTCAAGGGTTTTCATAAGATGATCCACATACAGTATGGTGCCTCCATTAAGGTTGTTCGATCTGACCAAGGTGGAGAGTACATGTTTGGAGGTCTCAAGCAGTATTTTTTTGATCATGGGATTTGCCATCAGAATTCTTGCAGCTACACACCTCAGCAGAATGGTGTAGCTGAGTGAAAAATGCGTCATCTGACAGAGGTTGCTCGATCTCTTTTGATCGGAGCCCATGTCCCCAGCTCTTATTGGTCCGATGCTGTTTTGACTGCTGCTTACCTGACTAACCGGATGCCTTCACGTGCCCTCAACTTCAAGTCTCTGGTTCAGGTTCTTGCCCCTAGCTCGTTTTTATTCTCTATCACACATCGCATCTTTGGGTGTGTCTGCTTTGTTCACATTCTGGGTCCACACCGTAACAAGTTGGATTCTAAAGCGCTTAAATGTGTCTTCCTTGGTTACTCTTCTTCTCACTAGGGGTACAAGTGTTACCACCCCTCGACAGGCAAGTAGTTTGTTTCCATGGATGTTACCTTTCGCGAGGAGATATTCTTTTTCTCCCCTCCCTCTCTTCAGGGGGAGAGACGTAGTGAAGAGAGGTCGTTTGATCTTTGTCATCTTCCTACTGTATCTATGTCTCCTCCATTCCTGTTGGTTGTTGAGCAACCTACTCAGCCTACTATGGTGTCTGATAGTGCTCCTGGAGCACAGGGGGAGCTTCAGGTCTATCGCAGAAGAGGGAAGGCTATTGCTGATCCAGTACCAGTAGTTCCATCCTCGGATCCAGGTAACCTATCTTCCACCTCTGTTCCTATCATTTCTTCTTCCACTGATGTGTGAGCTCTTGATCTTCCCATTGCTTTACGGAAGGGCACTCGTAGTTGTACTCAACATCCCTTGAGCAACTTTGTCTCCTACAGTGCCTTGTCTCTTTCCTACAAGGCGTTCATTTCTTCTGTGGACACTATCTCTATTCCCACTTCTGTAGCAGAAGGATTGACACATCCCAAATAGAAAACTGCTATGGTCGAGGAGATGCGTGCCTTAGACAAGAATAAGACATGGGAGCTTGTTGATTTGCCAAGAGGCAAGAAGCCAGTTGGGTACAGATGGGTATTCACAGTAAAGTACTAGGCAGATGGGTCAGTTGAGAAGTACAATGCTAGATTGGTAGCCGAGGGATATACTCAGACCTACGGGATTGACTACGTGGAGACTTTTGCACCTGTGGCAAAGATGAACTCTATCAGGGTGTTGTTGTCGTTAGCAGCAAACCAAGCATGGCCTTTGCGTCAGCTGGATGTAAAGAATGCTTTCCTTCATGGTGATCTACATGAAGAAGTCTATATGGTACCTCTGCTAGGATTCAGCCCCCCAGGGGATGGCAGCAAGGTATGTCGACTGAGAAAACCCTCTATGGGCTAAAGCAGTCTCCTAGAGCTTGGTTCGAGAGGTTCACTCTAGCAGTAAAGAAGCTGGGGTATACTCAAAGCCAAGCCGATCACACCCTATTTGTGAAGCATCTAGGGAAGAGCACTACTGCTCTCATTGTTTATGTGGATGACATTATTCTGACAGGGAATGATGCAGAAGAGGTGTCCAAGCTAAAGAATCATCTGAAAGGGGAATTTGAGACTAAGGATCTAGGGCCCCTCAAGTACTTTCTCGGCATAGAGGTTGCAAGATCTAGTCAAGGGATCTTTATCTCATAACAGAAGTACGTCCTAGACCTATTGCAGGACTCTGGCAAGCTGGGAGCTAAGCTAGTTGAGACTCCCATAGAGCAGAATCACCAGTTGGCTGACTCGACCAGTGAGCCTTTGCAGGATGTGGGAGGTTTCAGCGACTGGTTCGAAGATTGATCTATCTCTCCCTGACTCGACCAGACATTGCCTATGCGGTCAGTGTCATCAGCCAGTACATGCATTCTCATAGGGAGATCCATTTAGAGGTAGCACACAGGATTCTGAGATATCTCAAATCTGCCCCTGGCAGAGGTCTTCTCTTTCAGAAGAATGACCACATGAGAGTTGAGTCATATACTGATGCAGATTGGGCAGGGGCCAAGGATGATAGGAGGTCTACTTCAGGCTATTGCACCTTTGTTGGGGGCAATTTGGTCACTTGGAGGAGCAAGAAGCAACCTGTCGTTGCCAGATCCAGCGCAGAGGTAGAATTCAGGGCAATGGCCCTGGCCTATGCGGGATACTCTGGTTGAAAATGTTGGTGGCCGAGCTTAGTTTTCCAGTCTTGGGGTTCGTGAGCTTGTATTGCGATAACAAGGCTGCTATTAGTATTGCTCATAACCCCGTACAGCATGATTGAGCCAAGCATATTGAAGTGGATCGTCACTTCATAAGGGAGAAGATTGTTTCTGGAGAAGTCTGCACTCCATTTGTGAAGACTGATGAGCAAGTAGCGGATGTCTTCACCAAGGGAGTTCCCAGTTGGCAGCTTCACGGATGTTTATGCAAGTTGGGCATGCGAGATATCTATGCACCAACTTGAGGGAGAGTGTTATCAGATGCGTATTTTATACGTATTAGGTCTTTATATAAATACCCCTTGGTGTGAGGGGTATACTTGTCTTTTGTTATTTTGTTATTTCCCTTTCATATAAATACAACTTATGGAGTCATTGTGACCTAAGCACAATATACATCCTTTCTTCTCTCTCTTCTTTCTCTCTTCCACAAACCTAACCCTAACCCTAACCCTAATTCTTCAATTCTACTCTTCAATTCAACTACATCTGTATAACCAACCACTCTGAGATGATAATACAACAAACCACAACTTAGAAGAAACCATGCAAGTAGTCATGCTTTTCACATTGAATGGTGCAAGTCTGAGTACTGATTTTTCTATTAGTACTAAATTTCCTTTTGCTATAATCTATTCTTCTTTTTTTGTTTATTTTGTTTTTCTTTAGTTGGTTTCGTATTCTTATTTTGTGAACAGGTTGCCCCCCTTGAAATCCACAAAGAAAATCTGCTAGATGTAGAGGAGCAACTTCGGTTTCTTCTTCACGTGATCCAAGGAGCTAAGATGAGTTATCTTCTTCCTTTACTAAAGGGATCGTTTTCTTCATGGATATGGAGAAGCTTAGGAATCCCGGTAGGTTCGCGTATCTTAACTTGAGATGTACAGTATCGACTTGTTGCACAATATATCTTATTGTCTTTGTACATCTTTATGGGTTTAAACACTTAAATTCTTTTCACTGTTTAGCCACATTCAATGTTTCCAAGTGTTAGATGTGGTTTGGAGATGGCTATCCTCAATGCATTAGCAGCAAGACAAGGTTCTAGTCTATCAGAGTTACTTCTCCACCATGAATGTTTTAAAGCGGAAGAAATAAATAAAGGTTCATCAAAAGTTCAGATTTGTGCTCTTATAGATTCAAATGGTACTCCCAAGGAGGTAGCTCATATTGCGGCTGAACTGGTCGAAGCAGGGTTCACCACATTAAAGCTGAAGGTAAGATGTTACCCAGATCATGCATATGAAATAGATATTATGATTATTATCTCAATATTCTTCCACAATGCACAAAAGCAGTCGGGATGCATCATTACTTTCAGAAACACTATACTTAAGTCATCATGTTTTCATTGTCATGAGTTCAAAATTACTTTGCAATATGAGTGATCTTCTGAGTAACACTTCCACTACAGGTTGCACGTCGAGCAAATCCCTTTGAAGATGCTGCTGCTATCCAAGAAATTAGAGAGAAGGTTGGACATCTGATCAAACTCCGTGCAGATGCTAATCGAAATTGGACATATGAAGAAGCACTTCAATTTGGATCTTGTGTAAAATTTTGTGACCTGCAGTATATTGAGGTATGATCTGCTGGACTGTAATTATGTATGAATTTTATATATTTCTGCTGCACATAATTTTAGTGGTCATACTAAATGGCTTTAAAAGTGATATTGGCTTTTCCACGTAGTTCATCTCTCTTTCACTTCCTAACTAATTAATATTTAATGATACACATATCAAGATTATTCATCAATCTCTTGGTGAACTAACTGTCTTTTTTCCCATCTTTCAGGAACCTGTGCATTTAGAAGAGGATATTATCAAGTTCTGTGAAGAAACGGGTTTACCTGTAGCACTGGATGAAACTATTGACAATATTCAAAGAGATCCTCTCAGTAGGCTTGCAAAGTTCACACACCCAGGGATAGTTGCCGTTGTAAGTAAAAATTGATGTTGACTAAAGAATACTATTTTATATCTTAAAGGAGAATAATCAACAAAAAAATACAAATTACAGAAGGGGAAAATAAATGGCTTAGAAATCCCTGCCCTGGCCCTAAGCCAGCAATCTCATTTTCTTAAGAACTTGTCAATTTCAAGTGGTAGAATCATTGGAAAAAGGATTTACTATATTATCTTTATGAACAAGACCTAATTTTGTTGTTATTGGTCCTGTCAGGTTATCAAACCAAGCGTTGTTGGGGGTTTTGAAAATGCAGCACTGATTGCAAAGTGGGCCCAACAGCAGGATAAGATGGCTGTTGTCAGTGCTGCGTTTGAAAGTAGCCTAAGTTTGTCTGCATATATTCACTTTTCACATTATCTCGAGCAGCAAAACACAGAAATATGCAGAGTGAAGAACAAGCAACTGGGTCAACCTGTAGTCCATGGCCTTGGAACTTATAGATGGCTTAGAGAAGATGTAACCACTGAACCACTTAGGATTTATGGTCATCCATACAATGACGGGGTAGAAGCATCTGTAGAAGATGCTGCTCGGCTTCTTCAGAATTTCAAAATTGACCACAAAACCATCCAGAGAAGTTACACTGGAGAACAAGTTCTGACATACCAATTGACAGTGGATTGTGAGAATTTCTCTTGTTCCCTCAAAGTGCAAGAGGCTGGAATAAACATAGATGTAAGTATCCTTCTGACACATGTTGTATTGGCGAAACTTATTTGTAAGAGTTAAGGTTTTTGATATTCAAGAGCAATAATTGTGTTAGTATATGGTAAATTCTTTGGACTGTTTGCATGCACTATTTTGCTTTGTTGAACTGTTTCATTCCAAAGATAGATGACACATTTTGGGACAAAAAGTGCATCAGCTAGTTCTCCTCCATTATCAATGTCTTAATGGAGTTAAATAAAACATAATGTAAAAAATTATTCCTAATCCCTTAATGGAATTACTAAGTACATAATTACACAAATTACTCCCTGCTACACTTAGGCGCTTGTTATCATTTTAGCTAACTATTATTTCGACTTCATGAACAGTGTAGAAATAATCTTGGAGATCACTTTGTCTCTCACAAAGAACCTAACAACTTCTGTATGTTTGGTCCACTTTATTTAACGAAGTGAGGAATATGGCTTGATTTTCATAGTATATATTCATGAGTAACATGATATCAGTTACTATACCATTTTTCTATTTTTATTTTTTTTTGGTAATCATTCGATAGAGCATCAATGGTGATGAATCATTTATGTAATCAGCTCCAAATTAGTTGAGATAAGGCACTGATGATGATGATGGTGTTGATGAATCATTCAAGTGAGCCTCAAACAGTTAAGCCAGACGTGCTCACAGGTTGCATGTGCCACAGTTCAATCTCCACAGGAAACTGAGCCTTATCATATTATTGAATGTAGAAAGATACTACAATTTGAATAGATATCATCACTTACAGCCAAGGAGATCTGGATTTAACGAACAATCATCAATGAACATCACAAAATAACAATAACTTAGTTAGTCACAAGGGAAAGACTCTAAATGTCAAAATGTACAATAGCAAAGAGTCTTATATTCCTATAAGTTATACTAGCAGGAAACATCCAGTAAAAATAAAAATAAAAAATACTAGCAGGAAACATAATTTTATTGTACTTCCTAAGTTCATGAGTTTCACATTGGACAACAAGACCATAAGCACAACTAGAATTACAAGAATAAGACATTCAAACTAGATAAAGGACGTAGTCTCAAATATGCATGACACTTCAACACCATCTCTTGTTCACGATATGTAACTATATGAACAGAGAGAAAGGAGAAGAGAAGTAGGGAAGAGAAAAAGAGAGTCGAACATGTAGTGTTTGGCCTCCTCATAATCTTACTTGTAAGAACCAAAGGTATATAAAAGGGAAAAAAGACAAAACTACCCTTAATGACAATAATGAACTTTAACACCCCCTCAAGTTGAGCATACAGATCATGCATGCACAGCCTCTTACACAAAACTGAAAATGGACTCCGACTTAAGGCTTTAGTAAAAACATCACCAAGTTGATCCTCTGACTTAATGTGCGGAGTAACAATCTGCTTGCTCATAACTATGCCCCGAATGAAGTGACAGTCTACCTCAACGTGGTTAGTTCTCTTATGAAACGTTGGATTACTAGCAATAAAGGTAATTGCTTGATTGTTACAATCAAGGAAATAAATTTCACGAAATTATCGAAATATTTCGCGAAAGATTTCCGTTTTCTAGGTTACCGACATGAAATAATACTTATGTCGAAATAATGTTAAATTTCCCGAAATATTTCCATTCATGTCGAAATATTTCACGTGAACAGTAAATTTCGATCAATTGATAGTGTAAATATGTATTATTTCGATTGAAATGTTTCGACATGTATGGAAACATTTCAATCGTAGGTAGGAAACATCTCATTTGAGCTCAAAACCGCTATAAATCTCATATTTGATCCATTTAACCCATTTCCATACATTTTGTTTATACAAAAGATCAGTCCATTGTAGATTTTTTAGTTCATGGATTGATCGTGAGGAAGAATCAAATCCCGTTTGGGAGTTTTTTCAAATTCAAAATATACATAAGGATAAAATTTCTTGCTGCAAATAAATAGGTTAGGTGTAAATTCATTAAATTTATGAATCTATGATGCATTTATACTAGATTTGTGCATGGATTGAAGATCGTTTAGGGTGAAAATTTGGAATTTGAAAAAACTCCAATTTCATTGGTTTTTACCCTAAACATCCATGATTGTGCATAAATTGATTATATGTTGCATAACTTAGCCCGTTCTACAAGTTGGTCGGGTTAAAAAAAAATTCACCATAAATATTTTTTTTTAAATAAAAAATTAAACGTTCAAAAAATTAAATAAATGTTATAAGTTAATAGTAAATAGGTTTTCTAAAATTACATATAATGTTAAGAAATTAATGTAAGTGAATAAGGATTTGTTAATATATTACTTTATGACTTTTTTATAATTAGTAATTAAATAATAGTTATATAATTAAATTAAACCTTGACTAATTAAAGATACTTACCGCGACATATTATAGACCATTATGGTCATTCATTTCCACACTACGTATGGTTGTATATTATTGTTTGAAAGCTTACAAGTGTGTTTTATGCTCATTTCATCATTTCCCAAACTTTCCACAAACATTCCCACAATATTTCCATAATTTCCTCATTATTTCCATCATTTTCACGAAAAATGTATTATTTCCACATTGGTCGAAATAAACCTCGAAACCGAAATTTATGTCCTTGGTTACAATACATCTGCATAGGTGTAGGAACGACAAAACCCATCTCTCGGAGTAAAGATTGCACCCACATCATCTCATATGCAACTCAGCCTCGATACTAGATCGAGTCACCATATTATGGTTTTTACTCCGCTAAGTGATCAGGTTGTTATCGACACATGTACAATAGCCAGATGTGGACTGGCGATCATTGTGATCACCAACCCAATCGACATAAGAAAATCTGGTAATAGTCAAAGTCATTGACGGTCGATACAACAATCCTTTACCTAGTGAACCCTTCAAGTATCTCAGAATATGATACACAACATCTTAGTGTGGTTGGCATAGAGCATGCATAAACTGACTCACCACACCAACTGCGAACATAATGTCAATATGAGTCATTTTCAGATAAATCAACATCCCAACAAGCCTCCTATAATGTCTTAGATCACTGTATAACGCCCCTTCTTCACCATCCAACTTCACGGTAAATTTCATTGGGGTGTCGATTGGCTTCGACCCAACATGCCAATTTCCTTTAACAAATCTATGACATAGTTTCACTGAGAGAGACTAATACCTTTGGAGTGGGCCACCTCAATACCAAGAAAGTAACGAAGAACACCAAGGTCCTTAGTGTGAAAATGCTAGTGCAAATGTGTTTTTAGATCAACAATACCAGAACAGCCACTTCCCGTGATAATAATTTCGTCCACATACACATATGAATGATGACATCAGAAGGTGTGTGTCGAATAAATACAGAGTGATCAGAAGACGGCTAGTGAAAAACATATCGTAACACAACTGTAGTAAGTTTATCAAACTAAGCCCACGGAAATTGGTTCAGCCATGGTTGAAAATCTTGTTTTGTCTTGTTCTGTCTCGGTCGAGGTGTCTCGTTCTAGTAAGGTACCGAGACGATGCATAGGGGAATGAATCATCTTGTGCCAACAACTTAATTTAAGTACTAAAATTTCTTTAGAACCTTATTTTCATTTTATATGTACTTTTATAACACTTATAAATGCTAAAAAATAAGTTTGTAACTTAATTAAGCATTAAACATTAGTTTAACCTTATTGAGACATTTAGTATTTTTTTACCATTGTCTCGTTCCATCTTATTTCGTCTCGGTCGATAGTCTTGTTTTGCTAGCTTACCGAACAATGAAATAGAATGAGATTTTAAACCTTGACTTCAGCCCATGAATGGCTTTCTTCGACTTACACACCTTGCTAGACTGACCACTCACCACATATCCAGAAAGTTGTTCCTTAGACACCTCTTCTTGCAAATCCCCATGCAAGAAGACATTTTTGATATCCAACTGATACAGAGGCCCATGCAACGAGACAACTGCAAATAACATAAGTCGAACAGAGTTGAGACAACATGAGAAAATATCTCAGAATAATCTACACCAAAGGTCTGAGTATACCTTTAGAAACCAAACGAGCTTTCAATCGCTCAATCATACCATTAGAGTGACATTTGATGATATACATCCATCTACATCCAATGGCTTGTTTCCCTACACTAGAATAATCTACACCAAAGGTTTGTGTATACTCATTATGTATATCAGTTTTGGTTCCCATACCAAAATTAGGGGATCAAGAACCAGAACCGACAAATATTCGGGTCTCCTATTGGGTATTGGGTATCCGTATGTTGTATAAAAAATGTGAACAAAATTAAATAAAATAATGTTCCAGCTAAAGTTCAAAAAAAAAAAAACTTTACATCTTTAATAGTATTATATACTTTAGTTCTGAGTCCTACTGGGTTTGGTTCTGGTTCGATCTGGGTTCTATTGTACTGAACCAAAACCTATAATATACTTCATTTCTTGGTCTTTTCGGGTCCGGTTCTAAATGACTAGTCTCGAAATTGAGATAATCGGGATCGGTTTCTTATTGGGTATCGCCATATTGGTTAATCGGTTCCTAAAAGCCCATTTTCAAAAACCCCCGAACTATAGAGAAGAAGAAGAAGAGCAAACTGTAGTTGGTACCCATATGTGATATGACATTGGTGGACATTTATCGATCCTTTTAATATGCATTACTCCTAATAACTATTGTAGTTTTTTTTTGTCAAGGGAAACATACACACACACACACACACGTATAAATGGTATAAAGAATCTTATTGCAAAGACTGAATATTAGAATTTTCATTAAATTCGCATGTTGTGAAGACTATAAGTGATATATAGGTTATGAAAAACAAAAGTAAAAGCATGGTATGACGCAGGAAAACAGTTCGTTCTGCTATTTCTGGGACAATGGGAGGGGGTGATAGAGAGATGGAAAGAGAGAACGCATCATGGTATCAAAATATGGGATGGTATGACTGTACTGATGTCCATGCCTTAAATATTGGGAAATGAAGTCATATTTGGGCACAATTGGAAAATGGGCCTAAGATGGAGTGGGCCAGATCAAGGTTTTAATGGTCCGTTATAACTTATAACATGCACTTATGTTACTGTTATAATGGGTCACATTAGTCACATTCATGGTTGAAAATCTCGTTTCGTCTGTTCTGTCTCGACCGAGACATCTCGTTCCAGTAAGGTACCAAGACGATACATAAGGGAAAATGTATCTTCTTGTCCCCAAAACTTAACTGAAGTACTAAAATTGGTTTATTACCCAATTTTCATGGTATATGTACTTTTATAACACAAATACTAAATTTTTTTTTGCTAATTAAGCATTAAAAAATGGTTCAACCTTATTTTTAATTTTTTTTTCAAAATAATCTCAATTATGATAAACTAACAGATAACAAACAAAATAATGGTTGTTATAATGCTAAGCCCCTTTTTTCGGTTTTGGCTGTTATTTCCTAAATAACGTAACAGGGTTGGGCCATTGCCGTAATAATGGCTGTTACAATGTTTTTTTTTTAAATCATGGGGCAAATGAGAGAAGGGGACCCCTCTTCTTTAACGGGCCGGAATTTATTTATTTATTTTTATTTTTTATAAATAAAAAAAAAAAAAAAAAAAATTCCGGCCCGTTAAAGAAGAGAGGGGTCCCCTTCTCTCATCTGCCCCAGGGTCCCACTGCAGGTAGCCACCCGTCTTGTTGCAGCTTTTCGTCCGTCCCACCCAATCCATACCCCTTTTAGCGGGTATCGGTCATTGAAATGGGATTCATTTTAAATATAAATAGGATTTTGATCGAGCACATCAGCTCCTACTTGGATGCGGGCCGGATTCAGAATCCAGTGTTTTCGAGTCGGATCTGCATATGGGCCTTGATCCTGATTGAATCTTATTATATATTGTGAGGTCGGATTTTGGCTGAATGATCCTGACCACACACCTCTAACATACCAATTTGACTTCCTCTTCAATTTAAGTTTTTAGCTCATTAGGTCGGAGGAGTACCTGCACAAAACATTCCGACGATCAAGTCAGACCTTTAGGTCGACAGTCTCTAAGTTTTTATTCGAAGATTCAAACCCTTACCTTAATAGTTTAAGTCCTATTTATAGTAACAATTTTGATGATGGAGCAGTAGACACGTAAGCTTTACTAACGGTGGTGAGTTGGGACACGTGTCATATGTGCCATAATCACGGTCCTCAGTTTATGAGACACCTAGCTAGTCAGGCACCATTTTATACTGGTGATTAGACAGATATCGGTAGGAAAGGTGGGTGGTAAATTGGTCACCGCTTTTTTATCAGTGATATGATTTATGTCGGTGTTTCGTCAGGTATCCCATGTGTTAATTTTATAAGGAATATTAAATTCGTTTGTGGGCTCAGTTTGGATTCGAGGTCGGGATCATAAAGAATATTTTACTCGTATGTCTCAGGTCGGATCATCTCGGCCTTAGTCGGCCTTATTTGAGATGTCGTTTTGGGGGAATAATATTTTCGTATATGACTGATATCTTGGTCTTTAGAAAAGTATGAGAGACATCGATTATGTGTCTGAGAGCTCTGCGCTATTTATAAGCAGATATGTTAACTATGATGAACTTTTCTCAGGCGGTATGCTTATTCCGAGTATTCAAGTTGGCTAAACATAAATAATGAGTTGGATTAAAATAAATATGACACATGTACGATCTTGATGGAGTGCACATTTTTGGCACTCAGTAATAAAATAAAAGATCAGCTTTTTGCAATATGTATGCAGATCTGATCTGTATATACGATTCATGGGCTGGATCAGCTTCCCATCCTGAGTCGGAAATGGATCATGTGTGATGAATCCGAGTCAGAACATCTGGGTCAGTGCATAACCTATCTCTCGAGCACAGGTTTAGGTTCAGCCTCAATGGGAACATGGAGCATATGAAGTTAGACCTAGATCCGCTGGATCTGACCCATTTCATTCCTTAGCTGGAAGCTTCTGCAATATTAATTATGCTTCAATTTTTATTGATAGGATTAATTATGCTTGTTGAAGAGGAGAACTTGTCACTCGCAGCCGTCATCAATGACAAGAGCGCAAACAACAGTTAAAGGTCACTGGCTCAGGAATAAAGGCAAAAACCTCGCAAGAATACCGATTAGGGGAAAAAATCACAAAAGAAGTGTTGCAGTTAAACGAGCCAACACCTATAAAACAACCTTCATATCTTGCTCATCTCTGAGCCAGGTTGCATAAACTTTAAAAAAAAGTCAAGTCGATTAGCCCAGACTAAGCCTTAAGGTCCACAAAATTGATCTTGATTGCTAAGTCTAATTCAGACAATTAGGAAATTGAATTTCTTGAAATTATTGCCCTTTTGACCTTAAACTCCATTCATACATGGATAGCATTTTTCAAAAGCATCACATATTTAGCAAACTTGAGACCTTTTGAATTCTTTGCCACCATGCATTTACCAGGGTGGCATATCTTAGTTATAGCCATGCCTGTGCAGAAAAGACATATTTGTCATGGTGCTAGAACCTTGTTCAGATAAAACAACATATCATCAATTTCCTATTTTAACATTTAAGAATATATTCGGGAAATCCGATTTCTTGCTCTCTGCAATCTTAGATTTAACTTTCGCAGAGTTTGCTCACTGCACCAAATTTTGGCTGGTGCAGAATAATGTACTTGTCTTTCTACATGGCTTTCTTGGATCTGGTGAAGACTGGATTCCCATCATGAAGGCCATTTCAACCTCTGCGCGATGCATTTCAATCGACCTTCCAGGTCATGGGGGATCACATATACAAACCCATGCTAATAAAGAGGCAAAAAAAGAACCAAGTATGTCAATTGAAGTAATCGCAAATGTATTATGTGAGCTAATTCGCAATATCACCACTAGTAGAGTTGTCCTCGTCGGATACTCAATGGGGGCAAGGATTGCATTATACATGGCACTGAGATGCAGTAATCAGGTAGGTTTGTTGTGTGTGTGAGATTTGGATTGTTATTTCTGACCTTGATTTTGAAGTCTGAGCAAGTAGCTAAAAAACTAAACATGGATCATAAAGGTCGATGGAGCTGTTGTAATATCAGGAAGCCCAGGATTAAAGGATGTTGGAATGAGAAGAATCCGTATAGCTCAAGATAATGCAAGGGCACACTCCCTCACTGCCCATGGCTTGCAGTTCTTTCTAGACACCTGGTATACTGCAGAGATGTGGAAGAGGTGATTGCCAAGTTTCTTTTAATCATGCAGTTTCTTTTTATAAATTGTTTAGTTTCTTTTATATATGCTTTCATCATACTACAGACCATGTGCATCCAAATTTCTAAAGAGAGCAAATAATTACGTTGCAAGCCATGAAAGCAGCCCAAATAAACAAAGATGTTTTTTTCTACTTTAATTTCATAACATTGTCTGTTTGAAGTTATACTAACAATTTTTTGCATTGAACAGCTTAAAAGCCCATCCCCACTTTGAGCAAATAATTGCCAGCCGTGCACAGCATGATGATGTGCATGCTCTAGCAAAAACTCTGACGGATTTAAGCATTGGGAGGCAGCCGTAAGCTTGTCTACATCTATGAACTTTATTTTGATAATAATGTGCAAATGTCTGTTAAAGGATTGGGAAAATTTCCTGGTATAAAAAAACCTCTGCAAAAAATGCAAGCTAATGTGAGAACTGCCCCATTGGCTAATTAAAGGAAACTATACAAAATTAGCCATCAAATGCAATTTGTATATAATATAATAGCGCCTAATACAAGCCCCTGGATATTGGAATATATGATGTAATGGTTTACTGGTTAGCGTGGTGGTGTTATAACTGGCTCCAGAGGCTATATCACATCATTGGCCATCACACGCAATATGTATGTATGTTTGTGATGGTCCACATCCCCTTGGTCAAAGGGTATGGCCAATAGAAGGTTGAGTATTCACTCACCCAAGTGAAGGTATCTCCACACACATGCATAATGGAACGAACAGTTTTTTACCAACTAGCTTATATACTATTTATGGGACTTTTCTAATATGTTTGTATTCTTGATATTGGTTTTGTTAACCTGATAAGGTCTGCTTTCCGAGGCTGACAATCCAGGCTTGTTTCTTTGCACCTATGAGCATTCCGTCCACCTGGTTCGCTTGGTCATCAATCTGGACTGTCCAAACATAGCACAAACCCGGGTTTGGCCTCAAACCAAAGTTCACCCTTTCTGGGCCATTCTAACCATCTGTTGACATATCGGAAATGGTTTACAATTTATGGGGCTGAAGTTTACTCTTGGTCATCAAACTGGACAATCCGAATGTTAGGCCACTTGGATAAACCACAACCAAAATTCACACCCTTCGGATGATCCGAAGGGGTGTGACTTCAGAGCCTTCACTTGGACAGGATCCTAACTGTCCAATACTGGTCAATGCTGCACAGAATATATGGTTAGGATTCAGGTGAGAATTTTGGGCTGTCGCCAACATAGAGCCTGATGTAACACTTGGATATGTGCATCATGTGCTAGAATCCCCACAGGTGCAAAGGAGAGATGGCTGGAATCAGTCCAAGAATACTTTTTCCTACCAACTGAATCGTAGCTTAAAAACTCTACCAACTGAATTTAGTCTGAAACTGAAAGGGGTCTCTGTGAGACAACTCTCCCGGAAGTCAAGACAACTCAGGCTTGCTCAGTGAGTTGTCAGAAGCTACCTATCTAATCAGACCTGGCTGATTAGGCACCTCAATTCTTAAGTGTCAGTCTAACATCAATATCCATTCTCATTAGAACAGCATGTCTTTGTTAAATGAATTGGATGTTCATGTGATTTATCTGTTTGCGTGGATAGGTCCTTGTGGGAAGATTTAAAGCAATGCAAGAAGCCCCTATTGTTTGTTGTCGGAGAAAAGGATAGAAAGTTCAAGGAAATTGCTCAGCAAATGTGCTATGAAATCGGCCGTGGTTCAAGGAATGGAGATGACCTAAGCAAAGCGATTCATGAAATGGTTGAGGTTCCGGACTGTGGGCATGCTGTCCATCTAGAGAACCCCCTTCCTGTGATCAAAGCAGTGAGGCAGTTTTTGACAAAACTGGGCAAGAGAAAATCCAATAGTTCAATTCGAAACCCAATTTCCCTTTAAGAAGTCTTATTTTGAATTTGTAAGCATGATTTGGCCGAAATTGTTAGATAACACCAATCCGGAATGTTTTTTTTATTTTACAGGGTGTTTGAGTTAATTGGTACTGGTACTTTATGTCAAGTGTTTGACGAAATCAGTTTGTGCCCGACAGGAGGTTCTGTTTCCTTAGCGTATATTGCAGTAGAAAATTCTACTTGAACAAGAAACATAAACCCATGTTGGATGACCAACTGTACATGATACACCCCAGCGAGAAACAGATTTTGCTTCCATGAGTTGTATTATTGCATTGAATTGATCGTGTTTATCTCTTGCCCTGTTGGCTAAGTAAGCAACATTGGTATTTAGTTCTCCATAAGATCAACATCGAAACGCTTCAGGGTGGAAGGGCGCTAGAAGATCTTCACTTAGTGTGGGCAGACAAACTGGTATTTTGGCTATGATGGGTTTTTAATACAAACCGGCAGTTGCTTGATGTTTGTTTAATTTTGCTTGAATTTGTTCACTGGATCATGTTTATCTAATTTTAATCCTGTGCTCATGTGGAACCGGGGGAAAAAATTGACTTGCTTGTTATGTTGTACTAGGTAAATCTTCTATCCCACATCAAGTTCGTCATCAGGGATTGTTAATCTGCAGGGCAGAAAACTGAACATCCATCATAATAATAGTGGATTGCATCAAATAAGGTTCCATTTGACGGTCCGACTACAGGCCCACCCAGTGTAGAGAACACTATCTCTAGTCTATCTTAATGCCCTAGAACCACCTTCAGGAGGGTGTGGTTTTTGGATGCTACTTTTGTGCATTATGGATGGTTCGGCTGCTTTACATGCATTTGCTTGGATAGTTATGAGTTGAATAAGACCGGTTCTCTGGGAGGTTCCATTGACATCGCACTGTAAATTGTACTAGGGCTGTCAACGGATCGGGTTGGATCAGTGCTGCTCCGGACCCGGTCTGTGAAGAGGCGGTGGATGTACTGATCAATCCAGACAATCCAACTCCATTCCTCGGATGGGCCAAAGCCCAAAAAGTGCACAGGATAGAATATCTTAACCATCTTATCCATAGATCTTTTCCTAATTACTCGTCAAGTTTTAATCACATTTTATCTTTTGATGAGCACTATGTGGTAAATGTAAACAAAAATCATAACCATTCAATGCATAAATATTTTCCGCGATCATCCATCAAGTTTTAACTAATCATGTTATATATCTTGATATTCTATATAACAAAACAGGGAAGTTGTCTCCCCCTCTTTATAGGCTTCATAAAGAAGGGGATCTTATCCCCCACGGGGACGGTGGATCTCAGCCACTTGCACCCAATTTCGACAAACGCTTTGTCAAGGAGTGCCGTGGGCATGGGCCACCTACTATCTATATAACAAGTGACAATGGTTGTCTCCCCACTTATACACCTTCTTATATGCCTCAATAAAGAAGGGCCGAGATCTTATCCATCAACTGGACAGTGGATCTCAGCCACTCACACCCAATTTTAGCAAATGTGTTGTCGGAGAGTGCCGTGGGCACGGGCCACCCACTAGTGGTTTACAATTGTTAGATTAGTGCAAATTTTGGCCGTGGTCCATGTTGCAAGGCATTTGATAGCGATACCAGGTCTTCTGGTAATTCTTTTCTCCTTTGTTGATTTGTACAAAGTCCTCGCATGATGATGGTAGGGATTGAACATATAATTTTCCCTGAATCTGTGCTGTCAAAGACACTTGCCTAGTCTCTTAGGTGAGACTCCAAACCTATGAGACAGTGCTTAGGCCAATTGGGTGAGGAACATACACCTTGCAAGGGCTTTAGTATTGTTACAACACTTTCAGTCGGCAAAATTGAGGTGATTAGCTTCTTGAATCTCATTATATCCTACTTTTGAATCTTTATTATAATTGTTTTCTCTTGTTTGGCAATCTTTGGGGGCCTTTGAGTGCTTGGTGATCTGCTCAACCACCTACCATCTTTGTTTCTGTGTTGTTTCCTTTCTGTTTTTTCTCAATAAAATTTATATTTATAAAAAAAAAATGATTGTTATTCGTTGATTTGCTCACGTAATAGTGACCCATCATTGTGTTTATGAAAAAAAAAAGTGACCCATTATTATAATTTTGTTATCTATGCTTTATTACTTTTACTCTTCTTATGCCAGATTTTGATATGAATACACCTGTGTGACATGCTACATTCACATATATGTATTGTGTAATACAAGTATTATATGCTTTATAAATATCCAGATCTTTTTCATATGTTCGGCTGTTGGGCTCTTATCTAGGCATCTGGATTTGCCTGCTTGTGTCAACTTCTGCTCCTCCAACACTTTACGGCACGATCTGATGACACCCATGCACCACCTGTATCCGCGTTCCCAAAGGCACCCGTACCCGCAATTGCTATGGCTTCTTTATCTCTTCATGTTCAAAAAAACAAGATTGTCTGGATCTTCCATTCTGTTCTAGGTCAAACAGAGTAATTGGCATGTCCATGAAAAACTTCAGTGCATTCACATTTATCTCTGATTACTTCAGTTAGATGACAATCGCTATCATTATCCCAGAACTTCAAAACACTCGTATCAACTCGTGTCAAATGGTACTTATTAGAGACTAAATTTGGGGGTGGGAGATGAAGGGGTTCAGAGATCTGCTACAGTGAGCCAATCATAATGCAGACTCGTTGGCTAAAGGTGTCAATGGACAAGTTCTTCACATAACGAATGATCTTATCCAACTTCTATTTTTCTTCAAAAAAAAATGATTCTTCTATACAGAACTGGAAAGAAATAAAAATAAAATAAATTCTTTAAGCAAAGTTCCAACCATAGCCTTAACAGGAGTGTGCAGAGCCAATGGTTTCAACGTGAAAGATTGGGTAAGAGAGTGCTGCCTGGTTTGGTGTGGCATTCACAGCTTACTCTATCTGAAAGCTCAAATCTGAAGGAGCCAAATACTCTAGTCTGATTGCTGTGGTTTTAATGTCACTTTAATCTCGTAAAACCTAAAAATATGGGCTTCTAATAGCATCTGACTTGCACGGCGCAAGCTACTTCTTGAACGTGTATGTGTTTTTTTTGGTTTCCCTGGTTACTGATTTGCTGTATTTTCTTCACTGACCTTACAATGATGTTTTCCATCTCAACTTCATAGATAAGGATGTGAGCAAACAAAAACTGCTACACGAAAACCAGATCATTTTGCTTGCGCTTGTAAAGTTTGTGAAGCATATTGCAGGATTGTCCAATGTCCACCAACTCAAACCATGTTCCACGTTCCGTGTTCCATCCATTACCCACATCTCTCCTGATCATACTCTCTGTTTCCATGTAAATTAGAGAAACCGAGATCCCGGATGAGGAACGACACACACAAGTTAATAACAACTAAATGCCATAAAGAAAAATAGAATAAGAAAACATAAGATGAATACCCGACAGATCTTTATAATCTACCTTTGATTTGAAATTATCTCTGTACATGCGAACCATGTATAATTGAAGTTGAAATCATGGACATTATTCAATGAGAAAATCCTAAAAAAACAAACTAGTAACTTAACATTTCTCATACTCTATAGCTAAAACAATAATTAAAGATCACAATAAAGAACATCATCCTCATAGATAAGAGATGGGTAGCCTTTGTCTTATCTACATTGTGCAAAATCTACTGTTCAGGAAATATTTCAAAATTGTATCTGACCTGAGAGTCCTCCTAGAGGTGATGGCCAGCCCTTTGGATCCTCCACTGCTCATATTCAGGATCATCTGTAGGTAATTCATACCTACAAACAGGACAAGTATTCCGAATGTTCAGCCATGGCAAAATGCAGTCCCCATGGTAGTAATGGGAGCAAGGGAGCTGCTTTGCCTGTTCTTCCATGGATATCTCGTCCTTACAAACTGCACAAAGTGCATTGTTGTTCTGCACATGTTGTTGAGTTAAGATGATCGATGGGAGATTCTCGACAACAGATTTGGCAGCCGGGGGACTACCCCTCGGAAAACTTTCATTCTCCGCAAATTGCCCGAAAAGCAACTCGTACTCTGCAGTGTAAATGTCATCATCTTGAATGGCCATATAAGATTCTAATACGAGGTTCCTTTCCAAATTGTTAACTGTCGAAAGAACTTCCCATTCTAAATTTCTCATCGCTTCTATCGCTTCTTCCATTAATCCACCCACTTCTTCAGATTGAATTTCAGTTGAAACTGATCTGTCCCCATCGCCATCAATCACCATGCTCAGAACCTCTAGCTCATCGACCCTCACGTCAACTTCCTCCCACTCGAACTCCTCATTGGATTCCCTCTGATCCTCCAAACGGAGACAATCCCAACATAGCGGGAGAATCAGATCGTCCGGGGCTTGATCGAATCCATCATCGACCGCGGAATTCAAATCGATCTCCACAACTCTCCTCTCCTCCTCATCCGAATCGGATCCAATACCGACAACTTGAAGGACATCCCCAAACAATTCAAGCGGAGAAGACTCAGCGGGTTCCTCCCTTCGGCTCACAAAGAAGTCACCGCCGGAATCCGCAATCATAAACCCATCATTGTCATCATCCTCATCACCATGTACCCTATCAAAACCCAACCCTAACCCTAGCTCAAGATAATTCGAACCAATTTCCTCGTTTCCATCAAGAATCCTGAAACCAGGTTCATCAGAATATGGGTTCTGCACAGAACCGCTAATATCAAGAACATGTGTCGGTTCAGGGCAACGTTCGAAGTCGAACAAATCCATAGAGAGGTTTACCTGACGATTTTGGCGGGTGAAGTAATTCAAGTCCGTAACAGAGTCCGAATCTGAATCGTCAGATCTATCAATCTCGAAGCGAGCTTCTCGTTCGTCGACGTCGTCTTCGTCGACGACGATCTGAGCGTGAACTGAGCGATCTAAAGGAACGAGCTCGGAGAGTCGGGGAGGGAAGGGATCGGGGTCGGACGAGTAGAATTCTCCGTGGGCGTAGTGGTGGGACAAGTAGGGGGCGCATTCTAGGGTTGCTAGTTCTTCTTCGAGAAGACGAAGGTCTGCAACTTCCGCCATGGATGAACAAAATTGAAACCCAAAAAAATCGAAAACAAATTTGGTGCGTTTTCGGCTCGGTTGCTTCGGCTTTAGTATGGGTTTAAAGGGTGTGAAATTACGAGAATGCCTACTACCCTTTTTTACCTGTAACTTAAGAGTCCCTTTCCGAATGGAGAATGTGTGTGAGCAAAGCCAATCACACATCACAATATGAGCCACGGGGCACACTCTTAGAGGACAATGACCGTATGGATGTTTGGCTAGTCCCTCGTTGCACCTGCAAACAAAAAATCAGCTTGATTTGTGATTTCAAACCTTTGGATCTTTGTACCTCAAATAATGAGCAATAATGCTCAAATTTCACACGGTTAAAATCAACCCATGAAAACAATTCCAATCCAACGCCTAGAAATCACGAATCAGGCTGAGTTTTGGTTTGTAGGTCCACCTAGCTAATGATTGGCCAAACATCCATACTGTCAGAGTCCTCTAAGAGTATTCCACGTGGCTCATATTGTGCCCTGTCATCGGCCTTGATCATCAAAGTTTTATTCGTACGTTGCCGACCCTCAACTTCAATGTTTGGCCCAGGTGGATCGTGTGCTGTTCACTCTGATATGGCGAGTCAAGCTTTTTCAGATACCACACGTGTGCTAATATACCTGATTGGAAAATTAGATATTTATCAACTCCAGTTTTGGATCCACTTGTTTCGGAACGGAACCGATGGGAACGGCGTCATAAGAGGATATACTAACCAAAAACCCTTACGATGTGGGCTGTGTTAGCATCGTCTAAGGTTCAAAGAGGGTTGTACTGGACCTAGGTATGGGCCCTCCCATCATAAAGTTCAGAAGCTCGAACCCAACTCAAGATGATCTGTGTGGGTTTAAGATGGGCTTTAATTTTATCCGCATTTCATCCATTCCCAATGCCAAAAGTTTGAAACTTGGATACTGGGCCTTGAGGCTTGCCTTAGTTTTACAATGTATATAAAGCCTCATTAGGCTCAACAAAAGTAGGCCTGGGTCTTTGATATTTGGATAACACGAGTAAAAACTAGCCAAAGCATGCCAAAAACTAGCTATTTGGGCTGGGCCACTTGATTAAGGCCAAGATTAAACTTATACTTAGCTAAAATCCCAGCCCAAAATGGGCCAGTTCGCCCGTCAGGATGGCCCAGCCATGTGCTCCATCAACTTCTTCGTATATTAAGGTGGTGGGGACACAAAGTGCTGACATGTGCTCCATTGTGTTATGTGATGTGCTAATGTTCTATAAACGCTTTCCAATATGGGTCATCAGATTTCAGATAAAACTTGCGGACAAATTTTAGATGCAGAGAGCTTTCGTGGCCACATAGCTCATTTTTTGGGCCCACTAACCGCATGGATGTTTAGCCCACCACTTGGTGGACATACATAAACTTGTAGGACACATTCTTAGAGACCACTGACCGTATGGATGTTTGGCCCATCCCTAGGTGGACCTACATACTAAAACTCATCCCGATTAATAATTTCTATACGTTGGATTAGAGTCATTTTCCTTCGTTTATTTTTAACCGTAGATTTTGAGCATTATGATCCAAAGGTTAGAAATCACTACCTAGTGATGGGCCAAACATCCATATGGTCAGTGGCCTTTAATATTGTGCCAAGTGTCTTACACTGTTGTCCCGTTATCAATGTTGATGATGGACGTCGGTCATCAAATGCTCTTTGTTTAGAGAAGGGGAGCTGACGTCAATACATTTAATTGGACCTGTCAACGAATACCTATCCATACGAATAGGGGTATATCCGAATTCGAATTCGAAAAAAATTACCACCATCCGAATTCGAATCCGACGGATATGTCAAACCAATATTTGAATTCAAATTCGATTTGCTTATCGGATATCCGATTCGACCAATAACCAAACCAGATTCGGATGCTATCCGATATCCGTTAATATAATTCAATTTATTTTCAAATTTTTTATATCCGATTTTGAAATTTCTTGCACCGTTAAATAATACTGATTGGTGATCCCTATACAGATGGGCCCTATCCAACAAAGTCTTGGGTTATCTCACTTAAGACTATGCCCATACACGATCGATCTAGATCGCCTTGCACCGATCCCAATCCGGATCGGCTAGATCCAACACAGTCGGTCGACTGCTCCAGGGATGATCAAGATCAATCGCACATTGAATATTGATAACTTATAAGAGAGAGAGAGAGAGAGAGAGAGAGAGAGAGAGAGAGAGAGAGAGAGAGAGAGAGAGACGTTTATTGGTGACACTAGTGACATGGGCTAGCACCAATCTTGTTTTTCTCATACATCAACTACATATAGGAAGTTGGTTAGGGAAATCGAAGACCGAAGCATGGGTTTCATCGTGATCATATCCAATATCATATTCATTCTTCTAATCAACGGCTGCCCTTTGATATTTTCCACAATATACTTGGTAATCAATCGGTACTAGCTGCCCTTTGAAACCATAAAAAAAAAAAAAAAACAAACAAACAAACAGGGTTTAGCACTTTAGGGTACCGGCGAACCAACGATATAGATAGAAATTTGAGATACGGACGAAGGAAGGGAGAGAGCAAGGGAGAATGAATACCTTTCAAGCTTAAACCGTCAACATAGTACTACCTCGGGTTGCAGCGGTGACTCGTCGACGAATTTGAAGAGGATCCCAACAGCCACGTCGTTGACCAAATGTGAACGAGAGAGAGAGGGTTAGGGTTTGAAACTTTGAAGAACTCGAAATGTCAAACAATGGAAGTGTCAAACAAAATAGGGTTTTTGTTTGGGTAGCTCTACGGGCGCCCACCTTTTTTGGCTGGGCACCAACATTTGATGGGCACCCACGCCAATTAGAGGGCCCCTGTTTGGGCACCCCATTTTGCTGGGCACGCACATTAAAATCCAAAAAATATTTTTGACTTTGGCTCTTGGCCGTGGGTGCCATGGTGGCCACGGTAGTTCCAGGCCGTGGAGGCAAAAAAAAAAAGAAAGCGGACTTGCCGCATATTGTCCATCATTTTGTGGGAGTATGGGGTGCTCCAAACCACCACTCTACCATCACCACCACTCCAACACCACCTCCAACACGATGGTTGGGGTGCCCGGCTTACCTACGGCGGAGAGAGAGAGAGAGAGAGACGTACCTATGGCAACGGTGTCCTCTTCCTCCTCCTCTTTTTCTTCTTCTTCTTCTTCCTTCTTCTTCTTTTTTCAGTGTGGGTGCCCAAATAAAACTGTAAAGGATGGGAAAGGGCAATTTGGTCATCAAAAATTGGTTTATTTTGTGGGTGTCCGACTTAAAGAGGTGGGTGCCCGTAGAGCGACCCTTTTTGTTTTACTTGATGAAAAGATCAAAATAACCCTACTTAAGTATGCTACAGAAATCGGACTGGATATTATCGGATGGGATATGCCCATATCCATATCCGAATTCGTTTCAAACATTGTAAACATATCCAAATTCGAATTTGAGATCCGAAAATTTCGAAGAATATTTGAAATTTCGAATACAGATTCGAATTTTCGACTATCCATTGACAGGCCTACATTTAATGCATTTAGCTTGAGTTGAAAAGTAAAATTGTGTGATGACCAAAACGCTCCTAAGAAGTAAAAAATAGAAATAAAAAAATGAAATAAGCAAAATAGGGGTGCTTTTGAGAATAATAGGGTTTTGCGTAAGCATGAGTGCAGTTAATGACCTCACCGTCACACACGAGAATCCATTTAGGTTACTCTTATTTTTGTACCGTTCATTGGAGTTTTCTTGATTGATGGATTGTAGTTATCATTTTCGCCCATGCTCTCTCTATGATAACTACAATCTTTGGTGCTCTCTCTACAAAACAGATCCCCCGATGTGGGTTGGTTCGTGCGTCTACTTGTTGTACTTTTTCCCTCTTTTCTCATATTTTTGTACATACCCCTGGGGGTCAAACTCGATAGCTCATGCTTTAACAGCTAAGGCCAAATTGTGGCCCACTGCTCTGGAGTGGTCAATGACTGGGATAAGAGTAATAACCAGTCCTCATGTATTTCCTGTTTTTGTGATCATCTATCTGGCTTACAAAAATAAAAATAAAAAAAGATTGAGAGTTTCCTTTAGACTTTGTTAAATTTCTTCTTGATTAATCAAAAGTTACCTAAAAGGTCAAGTCATCTGTGGAGTAAGGTGGTTTATAGAATTGAAAATATAAACGAATAGATTGGTTAATCACATAGGCTATTTTGCAGGCCGTCTCAATACAAGTTGAGGCCAAAAGCTAAAAACCTTAATTGAGGCTAATTTTATTTAAAATATTAATATAATTTAAAAGTAATTAAAAAAATTTAGTCATTTTTTTCTTAAATCTCAATAATACAAAAAAAAAAAAAAAAACTCATCAGTCCAAGCCTCTCAAATCCCATGTTTTTACTCCTTTATTCTTTAGTCTCAATAAAATCCACAAAATAAAAAAAGCAAACGTCATCCAAAGGACCCCTAACGGAGTGCAAATGTGATGCACATGATATTTAAATAAAATTTGCGTTTGCAAAAATGGTAAATTTATAAAAATAGTAAATATAGAATTTTTATTTTTTAAGAGGGGTAAGTGGGCAACTTAAAATTAAAGTTATAAAACTGAGACATCTCGAAACTCGATTGAGTACGACTTGATTTGGCTGAAATTCAAGTTGACTCAACATTAAACTCATTCTACATAAAATTTATTTGTGTGAGTTGACTCGGTGAGTTTAAGAAAAATTGATGAGTTGACGTTGAGTTTTTCAAAAACTCGCCAAGTTGTCGAATTGACTTGATTGGGCTGAAATTCGATTTGACTCGACAAAAACTCATTCTATATAAAATATAATCGTATTAGTTGACTTGGTGAGTTTCTAAAAAAATTGATGAGTTGACAGTGAGTTTCTCAAAAACTCGTCAGTTGTCGAGTTGACTCGACTCAGCTTAATTTCAAATTTACTCAACAAAAATTCATTCTATATAAAATCTAATCGACTGTGAGTTGACTCGACTCGACCAAGTATGACAAATTCTTTTGATGTATAAAAGCCTTATATTTATATATATATATATATACTAGTGGGTGCCCCGTGCCATCGGCACTCCTCGACAAAGAATTTGCTAAAATCAGTTGAGTGGCGGAGATCCACCGTCTATTTGGGGGAGGATTATATCTCAGCCCTTCTTTGTTGATGCTTATAAGAGGAGGTATAAGTAGGGAGGCAACCAAAGTCATTTGTTATATTGATAGTGGGTGGCCCGTGCCCTCGGCACTACCCGTCAAAGCATTTGCAAAAATTGGGGGTGTGAGTGGCTAAGATCCACCGTCCATTTGGGGGATAAGATCTCGGCCCTTCTTTGTTGAAATATATAAGAGGGGGTATAAGTGGGGAGACAACTTCCCTGTTTTGTTATATATACATACATACGTGCATAATATTAATATTTTTCAAGTCGAGTATTGAAACATTGCTTAAAATAGTGTTATTACTTTCTTGTACCTCATTATTAAACAAAAAATAGTTTATAAATGTATTATAATAATTAAATTAATATAAATATCGATAATTTTTTTAATAAAAATAATTAATATTGAAAATATCTCGGCGACAGTTTTATAGTTGATCCATTCTCATTGCGAATGAACTTAAGAATTGAAAGTTATTAGTTTCTAAAGATTTTCAATAAAAAATACTTTCTTAAATATTATAATTAATTCATTCTAGTAGTAATAATGTTATGGAAAAATGTAGCTAGACTGTTGGATAAGAAAGGTTCTGACAAGGAAAAATAAAAAATCCCACCTAAGGTTGACTGTCACAGGAAAAAATAAAAATTTTCTAATAAAAAAAAAGCCATCGTTTTCGCCTTAGGCCTCAACTTGTATAGAGCTGTTGCATAATCTCCATGGTCATGCATGAGCAACAACTTTTTTTTCATTATAATATGGTGTCGGTCGCTTATTATGTGGTTGGGTTTCCTGGTTTGATGGTCTATTTCAAGGCAGGACCGATCGATCGATAGGGTCTTGTTATCGGGCAGATCTAGATCATGGGATAAGCGTCGATTGATCGGCACCTGATCCTGATACATTCATCAATGGAGATGTCCTTCGGCATTTTCGCTCAACGCATCGTTATGCAAAAGTGGACCATTTGAAGAGAGATTTGATATACAAAAAAAAAACATAATATGACAAACGACCATCCATTTTTTCTATGCTCACAATGGACCACATGACAAATATATAATATGACCATCCATTTTTTCTATGCTCGTTATGAGTACGAACTTCCGTTGACTTTGTTAAATTTCTTCTTGATTAAGCAAAAGTTTACTAATTAGGGGGCGTTTGGGAAAGAGAAGTAAAAGCACTTCTACTTATAATAGAAGTTCCTAGTTGATTTTTTACCTCCAAAAAAGTCATAGAAATTAAAAGCAGTGGGAGGCGTTCTAATTTTTGAGAAGTAATTTCTCTTAGAAGTTAAAAGCTAATTAACAAATTTAAATTTAGTTTTTTAACTTTTCAAAAGTTAAAATATATAACACATTCAAACTATCTTTTTAACTTTTTACCTTATAAAAGTCAATAAGTTACTTTTTTTGTATTGCCAAATGGGCCCTTAAGAAAACAAAGAAGGGGTCAAGTCATATGTGGAGTAAGGTAGATAAGTAATAATACAAAGGAAAATCTGCCTTTTGAGAGTATTTTATATTGAATTGAAAAATGAATAGCTTGGTATCAAACTATCAATCATCGTCACATAGGAATATATAAACATTTGTCGACTACCTAACAACAAAGAAATTGTGTTAGGAATTATAATTTGGGTCAGGCTCGGGGGACCCCCATTTTTTACATCCATTTCGGCGTACCCACATAGAATATGAATCAATGGCTGAGTTTTGGTGGTGAGGATAATCTCCTCACCATATAGATCACCCCAACAAAAAATCAGCCCATTCTGAAATTTCTAACCCCGTCAAATGTGGTTTTCAAGTTACACGGTAAAAATTGACTGTCCATAATTCTTCAACTTCTAAACCAGTCTATGAATATTAGAATGATTTGAATTTTTGTGAGAATGATCTCCTTACCATAGATATCATCTCACTAAAAATCAGCCATTGATTCATCTTCTATGTGGGTACACCAAAATTGGTGTCAAAGATGGGGGTCCCCCGAGCCCAACCCTTATAATTTTTCTAGAATATTGGTCATTACTTAATGTCTACGCGTACACCTTATCTAACGAGAAAATATTTGCTGTCCCAAAAAAATTCTAATTAATTAGATCCATCAAGTGGTGGACCAAACATGCATAAGGTCAGTGGGCCTAAAAGAGTGCTCCACGTGGCGATTTGGAAAGGAACATCAAACTCTGGCACTTCTCCAACCATCTTGAGCCAGTATTAAGAGTCATATATATCTTTAATAAATGGAATCAGTAATAGAGAATTGTTTTGAAGCCACCCGATTTTTGAAGTGAGCGATCATGCGCCAATGAACGCATGCCACATATACCTGGGTTTAGTATTTGGTATAATTTTTTTAGGGAATTTTTGACATCCCCCCAGCCATGTTATCTTTAAAATTTGACACAACCCCCACAATTTATTTGAAAAAGCTGACATACCCCCTGTGACTTGGTCCACCATTATTTGACCGGTGTTGATCTGAGTTGACTGTTAAATTTTGTATAAAAGGACAAAAATACCCTTATCCTCAACCTTGGAACAAGGGTTGTTTTCCAAACCCCAAATCAAATGGCTGTTGTGGACCAATGGCTAGAATGTTTAAATAGTCCCAGATCGAACCTGCATTCATGGGTGTCTTTGTTACATTATAGCCGATCAAACTGGTTTTTCCTCTTAACAAGGAAGTTAACGTCTAAAATTTTAGATCAAGAAAGTAGTTTAAATTTTAATAAACTCATTTTCAGTAGGACTGATCTAGTACCTGATCATGATCTGAGGGCCATAACATGTGAAGTCCAAACAACATAAAATGGTGCACCATAATCATGTGTTCACGTTATGATGAATACTGAAATATAAATTCTTTGTTATACAGTTTTCACCATCGCATGGAAGTTGCCTAACAAGGGGGTGAGTAGGATATATACATAGCGCAGAGGACTTTGGACACTTGGAAGTTGCAGGAAGGTGAGTAGGATACGTCTGTCTTCCCCTGCGAGACAGATGAAGAGGACTTTGGACGAACAGTGCGTTGTTTTGGACCCACTAACGGCATGATGTTTATCCGACCCATTTATAGGATAAACACTCTAAAATTCAGCTTGGTTGGTGATTCTAGCCGTTGGATTTGAAAAAATAGTTTGATTTGGGGTTTGGCCCAAACCCTTGTTCCAAAGTTGAAGACAAGGGTATTTTTGTCCTTTAATCTAAAATTTAACGGTCAACTTGGGTCAATACTGGTCAAATAACAGTGGACTAAGTCATAGGGGTATGTCAGCTTTTTCAAATTGTAGGGGTATGTCAAATTTAAAATATAACATGGGAGGTATGTCAAAAATTCCTTTTTTTTTTAAAGTAACCATGCTGGTTTATTTGGCGTGCAATTATTGGCACATGATCGCAGCTTCAAAATTTTTCTCGTAATAGGATCATTGGAACCTTTTTTTTTCGATCCATCTACCCTTGACTTTTCAATGGGCGTGCATGCTGATGAACAGTACGTAGCATCGTTGGAATTTGTCTAAATAGGTCCAAATGTCAAATTGGGAAGTTTTTCGACTGTCTATTGAAAACAGCCAACACAGTATCTCTTTTTTTTTTTTGAAAGGTAAAAGGGAGATTTATTAAAGCACTTGGAGGCTGAGGGAGCCTGCCAAGGCAAGAGACAAAGAAACAAGGAAGAAAAAAGCAAACCACAAAAGAAAACATAACACGAAAGCAAACCCAACACCCGGGTAACAACCCAAACCGATCAAACTCTCCTAATCAGAGACGACCAACTAAACACCACATCCTCAAAATTGAGACCCCTCCCCTCATCATATAGTTTGACCCAAGCGAAAATAAGACCCTTGATCTCCAAAATGAGAGCTTCTAACGAGGAACATCTCCCCTCAAAGACCCTATTATTCCGCTCTCTCCAAATACCCCAAACTATAGCTAGCGGGACAAGGATCCATAACTTTCTCCCAAGGTCCCCAAAAGCCTTGCAGCGCCATGCAAGAAGCAGATCTCTGAATGACATAGGAATAGCCCAACTGAATCTGGACTCTCCACAAAACTTGGACCAAATTGCCCAAGCCACTCTACAATGCAGGAAAAGATGCTCACAAGACTCACCACTCTCGAAACACATGGGGCAATGGTCGATCACTCCAACGCCTCTCTTCCACAGCAAGTCCATGGTCTGGACTCTGCCTTGGACCACACACCAAGCAAAGAATCGCACTTTAGAAGGGGCCCTGTTATTCCACACCCTGGCTACTGGGAAGATCTCAGGCTCCCCATCATCTAAAGCCTCATAAAAAGAGCGTACAGAGAATTTGCCTTTGCTGTCATGCTTCCACCATTTGATATCTTCCACTTGACTAAGAACAGGATAATCCCCAACTCTCAGTAGAAGGTTTGCCACACGTGACGTTTCTCCATCATTGAGGTTCCTCTTAAATCCGAAATCCCATGCTGGTACAGCATCACCTGCAACTTGCATCTCACTAACAGTGGCCAATTTCGTTCTGGAGATAAAATAAAGATCACGAAAATCAGATTCTAGCTCGGACTCAGAACACCAAATGTCTTTCCAAAATAGCACTTTATTCCCTTTCCCTACCTTGAAGACAACCCCTTCTTCAAATTTTTGCAACCCTCTCATAATCCCCCTCCAAACTCCACACCCGTATGTGCCTCTAGGATGCCTACTGACCCAGCCCGCCACATTCTCACCATATATCCCAGAAATCACTCTATGCCACAAGCTGTCTCTCTCAGAGCTAAAACGCCACAGCCATTTGCCTCTCAACGCTTCGCACATGCTCCTAAGCTTCCTAATACCCAAACCACCTTTTTCTCTAGACTTAGTGATAATCTTCCATTCGACAAGACACAACTTCTGACATTCCCCATTCCCACTCCACAAAAAGTTTCGCATTATTTTGACAATCCTCTTTTCCACACTAGCAGGCATAGCAAAGAGAGACATGAAGTACAATGGCAAGCTGGAGAGGGTACTTTTGATTAGCACCAGCCTACCCCCTTTGGATAGAAACTTGGCTTTCCATCTGGACAGCCGACTATCTAAACGCTCTATCACAGGGTCCCAAATCGCTTTGCTTCTATAACTGGCCCCCAGAGGTAACCTGAGATACGTGCTGGGAAGGGAGCCAATCTGGCATTGCATGATTGAGGAAGCATCATCCGCCCCTTCAGCACCACCAATCCCGAACACAACTGATTTTGATAGATTGACATGAAGACCGGATACAGCCTCGAAGCAACAAAGCAAGCCCCTAAGAAAGACCATCTCTGCCCTACCCCCTTGAATGAAAAGAAGAGTATCATCAGCAAATTGAAGATGAGAGACAATCGGCCCACTATCACCCATCCTGAAACCCGCTAGGCCACCAAACTCAATCGCTCTATTCATCATCCTGCCTAAAACCTCGACTACTAGCACAAAAAGGAAAGGGGATAAAGGATCACCCTGTCTTAAACCCCTAGAACTCTTAAAGAAGCCAGCAGGAGAACCGTTAATGAGGATAGAAAAAGTAGATGAGGATATGCATTTTCTAATCCAACTCCTCCATTTACCCCCGAAACCCATCCTAGCCATAATATAATCCAAAAAATCCCAAGTATCTCTCTCCCTCTCTGTCTGTGTGTGTGTGTGAGTTACATAGACAATAGTTACAATTGCACAAGGGAAACCAGGGAGATGTATGCCCTAGTTGCGAAAGGCACCAGAAAGTTTTCGGAGTTCCCAAGACAGTAAAATCTCTCTCTCTCTCTCTCTCTCTCTCAAGATTTCTGGTTTGATAGTAGCAATGGCAAACGACCTCCCCCAATCGAATCGGAAGAAGTTCACTGACATGATCAAAGCTTCATCATCTAGGTTTAGTGCTATCCGCCGAAGCTTCCGCCTCCACTTCCCTTTCTCCTTCACTGCATCTCAACAAGGCCCCCAAGCGGACCCACCTCCCATTTCTACTACTCTGACCATAGTGGGGCAGACACATCTTCCTACTACTCATCCTCCCATCACACAATCGAATGATGACTTCTCCGTTGTCTCCATTGATGAACCATATCTACAGCCCCACACAGACCCACCTCATTTACACTCTTTACATGGGAGCTTCTTCATCTCATCAAATGGAAGCCCAGCAAGCTCCCGAACAATATCTGTCAATGAACTTCAACATCGTCCTCCGATCATGGATGTCAACACACAATCGGTGGATGACTTCTCCGAAAAATCCACCTCCACCTCCACCTCCACCTCCACCTCCAACTCCACACGACGTCTATGGTTCCGTTCAGATCCACATCAAATCCGCGCTCCAATCATGTCCGTAATCATCACTGTATTCCAGGAGATGGAACTAGGAAAGGCGATGTTGATTGTTGCCTTTACGTTGACTATGGGTGTAATGGTTTATCTCTATGACCATGGATCCCCTTCGCTGCTTGTATGGCTTGTTTTGGTTGCACTCTTGGTAGGGATTATGGGTATATGGAACGGACTTCTGCTGCGCCGTACGTGCCCGCGACTAGCGAACGTGATAGAACAAATGGGAGTCGTTGCAATATTCCTGGCCTTCATTGGTTTTGTAAGCTACTTTCTACCCATAAAAGTCGTTTGGGTAGCGTGGTTCTGCTTTGCTCTCTCATTGGTACCATTTACGCTGTCCTACTTTAGATAACAGCAGTACAGTATCATGGATATGTTATATTATGTGTGAATATAAAATATAAACCAGGTTTGAAGATTTCGTGTATAGATGGGATGGGATTTCTTAAGTGTAGGGGAGGGTTTTGTTGTGTCCTGTATATATATATGCTCCTTCTGCGCTCCTTTGCTCATATTCACCTCAGCTCCTTGGCAGGTGCGCTCTTATGGCTTTTGCCTTTGAAATATTAAGATTATACTAGTAAAAAATAAATTTACTTACCATTAAATAAAATACTTGGCTGTATAGTGTTGTTGGTATCTTTTGACACCTTTCATTTGTTGGAACGTAATGTAATATGCTCTCTAGCTGAATTAGAGAGCTTCCTCACTCAAGTAGCTAGGCATGCAATTCAATGGTTAATTAATAGTAGACTGTCTAATTTATGGGTATTGTAGCTAGGTTTTTATTTTCAGCGATCCGGGCCTGAAGCTGGAACTGTCGTCGGTGCTGAGTCGAATCTGATCGTATCCCATACAACTTAGTCTCAGCATAAACTCGGCCAAGACAGTGTGAACCCCCCATAGCAAATAGCCCGCATACAGCGAGACAACCCTGAGATGGTATGATTCCGTCCTGCTGCCCATCCCTTGAACCATTATAACTATGGGTCCAAGGAGTTGACCCTTAAAATAAGTTGTACAGCAAGGAGCACGACATAGTAATCTGATTTTTAATTAATACTTTGTTTCATACATTTTTTTTTTTTTGTGGATAACTTTGGTATACATTTTTTGACCCAAGAAGAAAGAAAGTAATGTTGAACTCACAGTCAAATAAGGGCCTATTTGGTAGGTGAGAAAAAGAGTTTCAATGGCGAATACTTAGTCAGCCGAATATTATATTCGCTAAATATTTGTTCATATCAATATTTAACAACGTTTGGTACTGTATTAGCTAGCTTACTTCATTTTATTTCAATTTAAGTGGGTCCTACATACCAAAGTAAGTCAAATATAGGTTAAGCGAGTGTAGGGCCCATATATTAGGTCAAAGGATAAAAAGAACTAATTTTTATCTTTTTTATATATTAAAAAATAGTGATTTTTCTGCGAGAATTTTTTTCCCACCAAAGCCTATTTCCCACCGCGGCGAGAAATTTATGGGTGTGCCCCGGCGAATATTAGCGCACGCAAATATTTTATATTTTATTTTCCCGCCGCAGTGGGTTAACAAACAAGCCATAATTAAGTTGTAAATTTGAAGAAGAAAAAAGAAATAAAAAACTTGACGTGGTTTTCATATAGGACAGAGGTTTTCATATAGGACAGAGGTTTTTTCTTAATTCCACCACAGAGTTTAGAAACAACTGATTGGGATGTGTTTTCTTTTCTTTTTCTTTGCTAAGTGAGATAATAGATTAACAACAAAAGAGAAAAGAAACAAAGGTTGGGAAATCAAGCATTAACATGATTCCCAAAAAAGAAACAAACAAAAAGAAAAGATAAAATACATTCAATTGCGCACCCCTAGAGAATGAATGAGTTTGTTTTGTGCAATATATGGATAGAAGTTAATTGTAATATTGTCCAACAATGTTGGACACTTTTGGATAATTGTAAGTCCTACTTGGTTCGTTGCACTGGGATTTATTTTGCACTCCAATGCAAATGTAGTGTGAGCTGCATTGCGCTTTCACTTGTATGCAAGTCATCTACAACTGTTTGGTTCACACCCTGTACATAGATGCAAACGAAGTTCTGATTGGTTGATTGTGCATTGCAAATGAAAACACGCATATGACCTTATTAATTAATTAACTCATATTGTTCATATTGTACTTCTATCTTTATTATTGATTGAATTGTGTTCTTTTTTTAATTTATTTTTTCTTTTCTATTTTTCATCTTATTTTTATTTTATTATAAATTTATTATTTTATCTTCTTTATTTTTCTATTAATAATAATAAATAAATAAAAATATACGTTATTTACTGTTAAAACGCTCTAAAAATAATGGCCATTCTTTTTCGTTATAACTTCTGGAAAGTTTTGTAAAAGAACGGCCTTTATTTTTCCGTTTTAGAAATTTCAAATTTGAAATTTTGAATTTCAGCGCCATTCTCTGTTATTTTCTGTTTTTGCCCCTGAGAGTTACAATTCGTTATAACGGAAAAAACGGTAACGTCACCAGTCTGATATACCGTTATAACGGCCCCATTTAAACCTTAGTTAGAACTTAGAAGTATTCCTTTGTAAGAGCTGAAAGATTGAGGTGCTGCCTTCCTTCGGTTAACCTGTTGAATCCTGAGAGAGCAGGCGTCTACAGAACCTATCAGTATATATCACAATAGTTCATGGGACGAATGTGCTTTAACACAGCGCGTACATCGTGCGCCTCAACCTTTTCTCCATTGACCAACAAGTTCTTATTTTCAACATTTTTATTCGCGCGCCTCAAGCTTTTTTTTCCATTGATCAACAAGTTCTTATTTTGCATATTGTAGGTAAGTTCTTGAATTCTTTTTATTTAATCTTAAACTTTCATTTCCTACCTTGCACCTTATTTTTTAACCGTTGATTTGGCCATTTTCTAGTTGTTTAGATTGGACGATTTTTCTAACCCTTGGATTGGACCATTTATCTTTGTGATGCGTCTGCTAAGTTGAGAAAATATTACTTGGATCCATATATATCTTCGGGTCTGCGTAGCCTACCACCTGGTGATTGATATGGGAGTACTCTTGATATGGTGGACATGCATATTTCATTAGATCACCGCCGTCTAACTGGATTTAGACGGACAGTATAGTTCTAGCATATTATATGAAAAAAATGGATTTTGGACTAGCAAGGGGTTCAACATTGGATTGAATCATTTTTCTAGCCGTGGGGATTGGACCATTTTTTCGAACCATTGGATTGGACAATATTCCTAGCCATTTTGGACTAGGGGTCCACTAATGGTTGATGATTATGAACATCAAATCATGTGGGTTTTTGCTATAATAATCGCTTACGGGTCCAGCTTGTTACTGAGCGTATTGTGGTCCGTATGACACACATGGAAGCACAGTTTGACCCAGAGTTCCGGTTTTGGCATATCTCCTAGCCCAAAAAGTCGAGCCTAATCGGATGGATTTCGGGTACAGCCTTAGATTAGAGATACGTTTGGACCCGAAAGGATAGAACGTTGGTCGCATGTTTGAAGTCTCAACGTTCCAGGAAAAAAACAATCGAGTAACGCGTTACTTGAGCTTGCAGCTCAAGGAAGAGATGAATTATTCAACTAATTTGAACTTAGAATAGTCAAATTGAAGAAGTTTCAATGTTTTTTTTTGTTGGGGGGGGGGGGGGGGGGGGGGGGGGGGGGGGGGGGGGGGGGGGTTCATACGTTTTTGCTTGTCTTTGTTGAAGCTTTCTTTGTAAATTTTGTACAGTGGGACACTTGCCCCGTTCTTTCTACTTTTAGTCCCTGTATGGTGACCACAGATTAAAGTCTCCTAGAAAAGGATTTGTAAGCCAAAAGTGTTGATCTACAAAAACTTTTATCAACATATATGGGCAAAAGTCTTTCTAGAAAATTCACTGAAGGCACCCATATAGGACTTAAATATACATCTTTATACCGTTACTGATCAATAAAATTAGGGTCGGGTTCCGGTGACCAACATTTTTTACCAACACATTTAACAGGATTAGAAATTTCAGAATGGTCTGATTTTTGTTGGGGTTATCTATATGGGGAGGAGACCATCTTCACCAAGGTGTTGGTCAAAAATGTCGGTAAAAAAGGTTGATCACCAGACCCGACCCATAAAATTATCAAGGAAGATGCTTAATTTAGTTGTAACTGTAAATGGGTAAACAGTTAAAATCTAGTTGTCGTGTTTTATCAGTGCCTTCCTAATCCAATTATTGAAGAACTAAAGGGAATGTTAAAAGACGACAACGTAGCACGTGGTCCCATATGTTCAACTTATTGATGTTTTTTTTTTTTAAATATAAACTCAATAAGGACGGTGGCTTCCAAAGGTAATCCTAGATTGAGTGGTGGTGGAGGAATAATCCATGATGACACTGGTAGATTTGTTGATGTCTTTTGTTCTGCTTTTGGTGTTTGTTCTAGTATCATTTAGAATCGTATGCTCTTTACGTACATTCGATGGCTTAATATTATGTAAATCTCTAAACTTACAACCCATATGTGTGGAGGTTGATTATCAGATGTTAGTTAATTGTCCAAGAGGGGTTGTTGAGGTTCCATGGTGGTGTATCACTCACGCTGGGACTGGTATCCGTAAGCGGAGCTCCTGAGCCCGACCCTCTGCAAAAACATCCCTATTTGTAGTTATCCCTTCAGACTTGCTAGAAGAACTAATAATCTGTATTTCACCCTCACAGGTTTGCAGTACTAGCCAAGGACAATAAAAAAAACCACACTCTACCAGCAATCCTACACTTTAGGGTAATGCAATGTTGACAGTTCAATTCTTATCCAAATGAAGGATCAAATTAGATGGCTAGATCATCCAATAAACAGTGTACTCCCATTTCATCCATTCCCAATGCCAAAAGTTTGAAACTTGGATACTGGGCCTTGAGGCTTGCCTTAGTTTTACAATGTATATAAAGCCTCATTAGGCTCAACAAAAGTAGGCCTGGGTCTTTGATATTTGGATAACACGAGTAAAAACTAGCCAAAGCATGCCAAAAACTAGCTATTTGGGCTGGGCCACTTGATTAAGGCCAAGATTAAACTTATACTTAGCTAAAATCCCAGCCCAAAATGGGCCAGTTCGCCCGTCAGGATGGCCCAGCCATGTGCTCCATCAACTTCTTCGTATATTAAGGTGGTGGGGACACGAAGTGCTGACATGTGCTCCATTGTGTTATGTGATATGTGCTAATGTTCTATAAACGCTTTCCAATATGGGCCATCAAATTTCAGATAAAACTAGCGGAAAAATTTTAGATGCAGAGAGCTTTCGTGGCCACATAGCTCATTTTTTGGGCCCACTAACCGCATGGATGTTTAGCCCAGCACTTGGTGGACATACATAAACTTGTAGGACACACTCTTAGAGACCACTGACTGTATGGATGTTTGGCCCATCCCTAGGTGGACCTACATACTAAAACTCATCCGGATTAGTAATTTCTATACGTTGGATTAGAGTCATTTTCCTTGGTTTATTTTTAACCGTGGATTTTGAGCATTATGATCCAAAGGTTAGAAATCACTACCTAGTGATGGGCCAAACATCCATATGGTCAGTGGCCTTTAATATTGTGCCAAGTGTCTTACACTGTGGTCCTGTTATCAATGTTGATGATGGACGTCGGTCATCAAATGCTCTCTGTTTAGAGAAGGGGAGCTGACGTCAATATATTTAATTAGGCCTGTCAACCAACACCTATCTACTAGGAATAAGAAGCCCATGCTAAGCACAGACACAGTTAAAAAATAAATTTATATGAAAATAAAGTTTTACTGTATGTATAATAATATGTAGAAAATTTATTTTTATTATATTTTCATTGGACTTAGACGTTTCTCCCATTCTAAGGAGATTGTAGAGATATTAGAGAGGGATACGTTTTAGGTGAGTTTAACTTTTTTTAATAAAAGATTTTAAATATGGAGAGAGGGAGAAGTTTTAGGTAGGTTTAACTTTTTTTCATAATTTATTTAACTGTTAGGTAAGTAAATTAAACCGAGAGATTCAAGGGATGTGGAGAGATATTTGGGATGCGAAGAGAAGAGAGAAGAGAGAGAGAGAGAGAGAGAGAGAGAGACGTTAGGGATCTCTGCATGCAAGTGTTAAAAGTACCTTTGGCTTTATTTAAATTCCCAAAACACATTTTAACTCTTCTCCACGGAAATCCCAAAAGAAAAACTTAATTGGCTGGAAATTAAACCCTCAATTTCTTTCGGAGATCCAGAATTAATATTAGATCCTAACAAAATAACATAAAAATCATAATCACAGATCGTCATCGTCATATGTAAAAAGAAAAATAAATTTCATATGTAGATAAAAAGGCAAGAAAATTGAAAATATAAGAGAAACATTTCCTCTACAAAGCAACCAACACCATGGCCTAGTCCAAATCAACTGGAAAAAAATTCTCATGAAATAAAAAAAAAAAAAAAACTCAAAATTTATACAAATTCCAAAAAAATTAAAAAAGAACTCAAGGATTATTAAATATTTTTTATGCCCACCTCTCACAATACGGCACACTATTCGGGCTACCAACTTATGGATGTTTGCTACACCATAGATACTTGTTACATAAAATTTACTTCGTAACAACTTTCTCTATAACGCCTCATAGAGAAATTTTTTGCTTCTTAGATCCGTGCGTCAGGTTAAATAGCCATGTGGCAGACAATTGGCCGTTTGGATGTTTGGCTCATCCCTAAGTGGCCTACAAATCAAAACTACCATTGGATTGTGGACCCCAAATTAATGATTGAATCCTACGGTTAAAATACAGGCAAGAAAAGGACTAAAATTTGACGGTTATAAACGGTTAATTAGGCTGATTTTTTTGTATTTAGGTCCATCTTGGGATAACAATTTGGCATACGGAAAAAATTCGGGACGGGAATAGTACGAATATAATCCGTTTAAAAAATTTTGTAATACAGTAAAAAAAGGTCAAATAAACGGAAAACGGGAAAAAATAGTTCGAGAATAATTTGTGTATAATACGATTTAGTATCAAGTGTCCGACACCAAAGATTCGTGTATATATATGTGTATATGGTCTATGTTTAGGTGCGGCCAGGCGCGATAAAAATCACCTAGATCAAAATTTTAACATTTTATAGACCATTGATAGTATGGATGTTAGACCCATCCCTAAGTCGACATACCAACCAAACATTAGCATGATTAGTGCTTTATATCCATCACATTTTAGTCTTTTTCATGGGTTGATTTTTCAAACATGGGACTGGGTCATTATTTCAAAGTGGGTACAAAGATCCAATGACTAAAAATTAACAATCAGACTGATTTTCAACTGCGATTGGAGATCGTCCAGATAAAAAAAGAATCAGGACATTGATCTTTAAGATTGGAAATCATCCCACACATGCTGAATTTGAAGTATTATTGGAAAGTTTTATTGAAAAATGGAGTATAATCCGTACAATTCAATGTATACGTTGTTTAAAACGTTTTCTCAAAAAAACTTACTATTCGGGTATAATACGCGTATAGTACGCAGAATTGCTGTCTTGCCGCAAGACACAGTCAATCGTCTATTTAGTAGTGTACCACGTGGCGTTTTGAGATGTTGTCGGATACCTAGAGAGGGAAAGAGTAGGAGCATTGGGCTTGGTGGGGCTTTGGGCCAAGGAGATCAATGAATATAGGTAATGGGTTGTTGTAGCTATGGGTCTGGGCTCTTACAAATCAATTGAGCCCACAAAATAAATTGTTGTGGAATCCGATAGATCAAAAACAAAACCCACAATAGTATGTCTTCTTCCTCAAAGGAGGAGATGACTGAGCATGCCAACCACAGCCTAATGTGCAGACGGCAGACATGGAGGCAAAATAGCAGTTTCTTACCACGACTTTTTATTTTTGGTTGCTTCATATTGTGATTACAGGGTGCCGATCAAATTCGTCCAAAAAAAAATCTGATTAAAGTGATTATACAGATCGATTGGGAATGTTGCAGAGCCTGTATACACGTCAATTTGCAATAGTTGATCGCCCCAAAAATTTACTTCACATTGTAACGATGATGTATGGGATTACAGCAACGGTGGTGCTTTCAATGTTGTCCAACCATTACAACGGTGTAATTGACGTCGTTGATTGGGCTGCTACGGCCGATCAACAAAAATCAGGGGACGTTCAGATGTGAATGATGGTCAGCAACGATAGAATAGACTCAATGTTGCTGTTGCTGTTGCGATGTTGATCGTGATTGTTTCCCTAAGAAGAGGAAGTGGCACGGTCGAATTGGGAAGAAATAACAAAATCGGATTCGTAAGAGAGAGAAGGAGAGAGAGAGAGAGGTATCTGGACTTGGAGGCCGGAGAAAATTAATCAAGCTCGAGGTCCAACTCTTTTTCTTCTTCCTTACAACTTGCAGTTCTTCTCATCTTTTTCCATTTTCTAAGAAAATTTATAGGAGAGATAAAAAACGTAAAGGTGGGTTGGGAGAGGAAGCATTTTGCAATTATTTTGATCCAGCGGGAGGGGTTGTTGGGAGGCTTTCAAAGAAAGATCTCTTGGGGGAGACAAAGAGACGTCTTTGGGGAATGGGGAGAGATTGTTTTGGTTGAAAAAGTCAAAAATAGAATAGAGACGAAAGAGGAGAGAGAGGTCGCTAGTGTAAATATATATTTTTTTTTTTGCTGGTGAAGGTATTTTTGGAAAAAAGCTGTAAAAAAAGATGGAGAGAGCTCCACCTCAGCAATGCCGAGCTTTAATATAGATAATAGATTCGAACAGGGGTATATCCGAATTCGAATTCGAAAAAAATTACCAATATACGAATTCGGATCCGACGGATATGTCAAACCAATATTTGAATTCAAATTCAATTTGCTTATCGGATATCCGATTCGACCAATAACCAAACCAGATTCGGATGCTATCCGACATCCGTTAATAAAATTCAATTTATTATCAAATTTTTTATATCCGATTTTGAAATTTCTTGCACCGTTAAATAATACTGATTGGTGATCCCTATACAGATGGGCCCTATCCAACAAAGTCTTGGGTTATCTCACTTAAGACTATGCCCATACACGATCAATCTAGATCGCCTTGCACCGATCCCAATCCGGATTGGCTAGATCCAACACACAGTCGGTCGACTGCTCCAACGATGATCAAGATCAATCGCACATCGAATATTGAGAACTTATAAGAGAGAGAGAGAGAGAGAGAGAGAGAGAGAGAGAGAGAGAGAGAGACGTTTATTGGTGACACCAGTGACATGGGTTAGCACCAATCTTGTTTTTCTCATACATCAACTACATATAGGAAGTTGGTTAGGGAAATCGAAGACCGAAGCATGGGTTTCATCATGATCATATCCAATATCATATTCATTCTTCTAATCAACGGCTGCCCTTTGATATTTTCCACAATATACTTGGTAATCCATCGGTACTAGTTGCCCTTTGAAACCATAAAAAAAAAAAAAAAAAAAAACAAGGTTTAGCACTTTAGGGTACCAGCGAACCAACGATAGAGATAGAAATTTGAGATTGGGACGAAGGAAGGGAGAGACCAAGGGAGAATGAATACCTTTCAAGCTTAAACTGTCAACATAGTACTACCTCGGGTTGCAGCGGTGACTCGTTGCGGAATTTGAAGAGGATCCCAACAGCCACGTCGTCGACGAAATGTGAACCAGAGAGAGAGAGAGAGAGAGAGTGGAGTGGTGGTGGTGGTTAGGGTTTGAAACTTTGAAGAACTCGAAATGTCAAAAAAAAAAAAGCGGACTTGTCACATATTGTCCATCATTTTGTGGGAGTATGGGGTGCTCCAAACCACCACTCCACCACCACTCTACCATCACCACCACTCCAACACCACCACCAACTCCACCACCACTCTACCATCACCACCACTCCAACAACACCACCACCAACATGGTGGCTGGGTGCCCGGCTTACCTACGGCGGAGAGAGAGAGAGGGAGAGAGAGATGTACCTACGGCAACATCGTCCTCCTCCTCCTCTTTTTCTTCTTTTTCTTCTTCCTTCTTCCTTTTTCCTTCTTCCTTCTTCTTCTTTTTTCAGTGTGGGTGCCCAAACAAAACTGTAAAGGATGGAAAAGGGCAATTTGGTCCTCAAAAATTGATTTATTTTGTGGGTGCCTGGCTTAAAGAGGTGGGTGCCCGTAGAGCGGCCCTTTTTGTTTTACTTGACGAAAAGACCAAAATAAACCTACTTAAGTATGCTACAGAAATTGGACCGGATATTATCGGATGGGATATGCCCATATCCGTATCCGAATTCATTTCAAATATTGTAAACATATCCGAATTCGAATATGAGATCCAAAAATTTCGAAGAATATTTGAAATTTCGAATACAGATTCGAATTTTCGACATTGACGGGCCTACATTTAATGCATTTAGCTTGAGTTGAAAAGTAAAATTGTGTGATGACCAAAATGCTTCTAAGAAGTAAAAAATAGAAATAAAAAAATGAAATAAGCAAAATAGGGGTATTTTTGAGAATAATAGGGTTTTACGTAAGCATGAGTACAGTTAATGACCTCACCGTTGAGGGCCTTGAGCCACTGTCACACACGAGAATCCATTTAGGTTACTCTTATTTTTGGACCGTTCATTGGAGTTTTCTTGATTGACGGATTGTAGTTATCATATCCACCCATGCTCTCTCTATGATAACTACAATCCCTGGTGCTCTCTCTACAAAACAAATCCCCCGATGTGGGTTGGTTCGTGCTTCTACTTGTTGTGTAGATATTTTCAATCTTACTTTTTCCCTCTCTTCTCATATTTTTGTACATACCCCTGGGGTCAAACTCGATAGCTCATGCTTTAACAGCAAAGGCCAAATCGTGGCCCACTGCTCTGGAGTGGTCAATTACTCTCCCACATTGGCTTGTTCAGGTCATTGACCGGGATAAGAGTAATAACCACTCCTAATGTATTTCCTATTTTTGTGATCAATCTATTTGGCTTACAAAAATAAAAATAAAAATAAAAAGAGACTGAGAGTTTCCTTTAGACTTTGTTAAATTTCTTCTTGATTAATCAAAAGTCACCTAAAAGGTCAAGTCATCTGTGGAGTAAGGTGGTTTATAGAATTGAAAATATAAACAAATAGATTGGTTAATCACATAGGCTATTTGCAGGCCGTCTCAATACAAGTTGAGGCCAAAAGCAAAAAACCATAATTGAGGATTATTTTATTTAAAATTTAATATAATTTAAAAGTAATTAAAAAAATTTAGTCATTATTTTCTTAAATCTCAATAATACAAAAAAAAAAAAAAAAAGTGGGTGGCCCGTGCCCTCGGCACTCCCCGTCAAAGCATTTGCAAAAATTGGGGGTGTGAGTGGCTGAGATCCACCGTCCATTTGGGGGATAAGATCTCGGCCCTTCTTTGTTGAAACATATAAGAGGGGGTATAAGTGGGGAGACAACTTCCCTGTTTTGTTATATAGATATACATACATACGTGCATAATATTAATATTTTTCAAGTCGAGTATTCAAGCACTGCTTAAAATAGTTTTATTACTTTCTTGTACCTCATTATTAAACAAAAAATAGTTTATAAATGTATTATAATAATTAAATTAATATAAATATCAATAATTTTTTTAATAAAAATAAGTAATATTGAAAATATCTCGGTGACAGTTTTATAGTTGATCCATTCTCATTGCGAATGAACTTAAGAATTGAAAGTTATTAGTTTCTAAAGATTTTCAATAGAAAATACTTTCTTAAAAATTATAATTAATTCATTCTAGCAATAATAATTTTGTGGGAAAATGTAGTTAGACTGTTGGATAAGAAAGGTTCTGACAAGGAAAAATAAAAAATCCTACCTACGGTTAACTGTCACAAGAAAAAATAATGATTTTCTAATAAAATAAAAGCGATCGTTTTCGCCTTAGGCCTCAACTTGTATAGAGCTATTGCATAATCTCCATGGTCATGCATGAGCAACAACATTTTTTTTATTATCATGTGGTGTCGGTTGATTATTATGTGGTTGGGTTTCCTGGTTAATTTGATGGTCTATAATTTTTTCAAGGCAGGACCGATCGATACGGTCTTGTTATCGCGCAGATCAGGATCATGGGATAAGCGCCGATTGATTGGCCCCTGATCCTGATGCATTCATCAATGGAGATGTCCTTCGGCACTTTCGCTCAACGCATCGTTATGCAAAAGTGGACCATTTGAAGAGAGATTCGATATACAAAAAAAAAAGAAACATAATATGAAAAACGACCATCCATTTTTTCTACACTCACAATTGACCACATGACAAAAATATAATATGACCATCCATTTTTTCTACGCTCGTTACAAGTACGAACTTCCATTGACTTTGTTAAATTTCTTCTTGATTAAGCAAAAGTTTACTAATTAGGGGGGTGTTTGAGAACGAGAAGTAAAAGCACTTATACTTGTAGTATTCTACTTGTTATAGAAGTTCCTAGTTGATTTTTTACCTCCAAAATCAGAGAAATTAAAAGAAGCGGGAGGAGTTCTAATTTTTGAGAAGTAATTTCTCTTAGAAGTTAGAAGCTAATTAACAAATTTAAATTCAGTTTTAAGTTAGTTTTTAACTTTTCAAAAGTTAAAATATAAAACACATTCAAACTATCTTTTTAACTTTTTGCCTTCTAAAAGTCAATAAGTTACTTTTTTGGTATTGCTAAACGCCCCCTTAAGAAAACAAAGAAGGGGTCAAGTCATATGTGGAGTAAGGTAGATAAGTAATAATACAAAGGAAAATCTGCCGTTTGAGAGTATTTATATTGAATTGAAAAATGAATAGCTTGGTATCAAACTATCAATCATCGTCACATAGAAATATATAAACTTTTGTTGACTACCTTACAACAAAGAAATTGTGTTAGGTATTATAATTTGGGTCAGGCTCGGGGGACCCCCATTTTTTACACCTATTTTGGCGTACCCACATAGAATATGAATCAATGGCTGATTTTTGGTGGTGAGGATAATCTCCTCACCATATAGATCACCCCAACAAAAAATCAGCCCATTCTGAAATTTCTAACCCCGTCAAATGTGGTTTTCAAGTTACACAGTAAAAATCGACTGTCGATAATTCTTCAACTTCTAAACCAGTCTGTGAATATTAGAATGATTAGAATTTTTGTGAGGATGATCTCCTCACCATAGATATCATCTCACTAAAAATCAGCCATTGATTCATCTTCTATGTGGGTACACAAAAATCGGTGTCAAAGATGAGGGTCCCCGGAGCCCGACCCTTATAATTTTTTTAGACTATTGGTCATTAATATCTACGCGTACACCTTATCTAACGAGAAAATATTTGCTGTCCCAAAAAATTTCTAATTAATTAGATCCATCAAGTGGTGGACCAAACATGCATAAGGTCAGTGAGCCCAAAAGAGTGCTCCACGTGGCAATTTGGAAAGGAACATCAAACTCTGGCACTTCTCCAACCATCTTGAGCCAGTATTAAGAGTCTTATATATCTTTAATAAATGGAATCAGTAATAGAGAAATTTTTTGAAGCCACCAGATTTTTTTAGTGATCATGCGCCAATGAACACGCCCACATATACCTGGGTTTAGTATTTGGTATAATATTTTTTAGGGAATTTTTGACATCCCCCCAAGCCATGTTATCTTTAAAATTTGACATATATACCCCCACAATTTGAAAAAGCTGACGTACCCCCTATGACTTGGTCCACCGTTATTTGACCGGTGTTGATTTGATTTAACTGTTAAATTTTGTATAAAAGGACAAAAATACCCTTATCTTCAACCTTGGAACAAGGGTTGTTTTCCAAACCCCAAATCAAATGGCTGTTGTAGACCAATGGCTAGAATGTTTATCAGTCCCAGATGGAACCTGCATTCATGGGTGTCTTTGTTACATTATAGCCTATCAAACTGGTTTTTCCTCTTAACAAGGAAGTTAACGTCTAAGATTTTAGATCAAGAAAGTAGTTTAAATTTTAATAAACTCATTTTCAGTAGGACTGATCTAGTACCTGATCATGATCTGAGGGCCATAACATGTGAAGTCCAACATAAAATGGTGCACCATAATCATGTGTTCACGTTGTGATGACTACTGAAATATAAATTCTTTGTTATACAGTTTTCACCATCGCATGGAAGTCGCCTAACAAGGGGGTGAGTAGGATATATACATAGCGCAGAGGACTTTGGACATTTGGAAGTTGCAGGAAGGTGGGAAGGATACATCTGTCTTGCCCTGCGAGACATATGAAGAGGACTTTGGACGAACAGTGCATTGTTTTGGACCCACTAACGGCATGATGTTTATCCGACCCATTTATAGGATAAACACTCTAAAATTCAGCTTGGTTGATGATTCTAGCCATTGGATTTCAAAAAATAGTTTGATTTGGGGTTTGGGTTTTGGCCGGAATCTTTGTTCCAAAGTTGAAAACAAAGGTATTTTTGTCTTTTAATCTAAAATTTAACGGTCAACTCGGGTCGCTACTGGTCAAATAACAGTGGACTGAGTCATAGGGTATTTCAGCTTTTTCAAATTGTAGGGGTATGTCAAATTTTAAATATAACAGGGGTATGTCAAAAATTCCCTTTTTTTAAAAAGTAACCATGCTGGTATATTTGGCGTGCAATCATTGGCCCATGATCAGCTTCAAAAATTTTCTCGTTATAGGATCACTGGAACCTTTTTTTTCGATCCATCTACCCTTGACTTTTCAATGGGCGTGCGTGCTGATGAACAGTAGCATCGTTGGAATTTGTCTAAATAGGTCCAAATGTCAAATTGGGAAGTTTTTCGACTGTGAAAACAGCCAACACAGGCATCTCTCTCCCTCTCTGATCTGTGTGTGAGTTACATAGACAATAGTTACAATTGCGCTAGGGAAACCAGGGAGATGTAGCCCTAGTTGTGAAAGGGACCAGAAAGTTTTCGGAGTTCCTGATAAGTTGAGACCTTTTGTTGACCGAATTTGGGGGGATTCTGCCTCAAGACTTAACGAATAGACCAAGACAGTAAAATCTCTCTCTCTCTCTCTCTCTCTCTCTCTCTCTCTCTCTCTCTCTCTCTCAAGATTTCGGGTTTGATAGTAGCGATGGCAAACGACCTCCCACAATCGAATCGGAAGAAGTTCACTGACATGATCAAAGCTTCATCATCTAGGTTTAGTGCCATCCGCCTCCGCTTCCCTTTCTCCTTCACTGCATCTCAACAAGGCCCCCAAGCAGACCCACCTCCCATTTCTACTACTCTGACCATAGAGGGGCAGACACATCTTCCTACTACTCATCCTCCCATCACACAATCGAATGATGACTGCTCCGTTGTCTCCATTGATGAACCATATCTACAACCCCACACAGACCCACCTCATTTACACCCTGTACATGGGAGCTTCTTCATCTCATCAAATGGAAGCCCAGCAAGCTCCCAAACAATATCTGTCAATGAACTTCAACATCGTCCTCCGATCATGGATGTCAACACACAATCGGTGGATGACTTCTCCGAAAAATCCACCTCCACCTCCACCTCCACCTCCACCTCCAACTCCACATCCACCTCCACCTCCACACGACGTCTATGGTTCCGTTCAGATCCACATCAAATCCGCGCTCCAATCATGTCCGTAATCATCACTGTATTCCAGGAGATGGAACTAGGAAAGGCGATGTTGATTGTTGCCTTTACGTTGACTATGGGTGCAATGGTTTATCTCTATGACCATGGATCCCCTTCGCTGCTTGTATGGCTTGTTTTGGTTGCACTCTTGGTAGGGATTATGGGTATATGGAACGGACTTCTGCTGCGCCATACGTGCCCGCGACTAGCGAACGTGATAGAACAAATGGGAGTCGTTGCAATATTCCTGGCCTTCATTGGTTTTGTAAGCTCCTTTCTACCCATAAAAGTCGTTTGGGTAGCGTGGTTCTGCTTTGCTCTCTCATTGGTACCATTTACGCTGTCCTACTTTAGATAACAGTAGTACAGTATCATGGATATGTTATATTATGTGTGAATATAAAATATAAACCAGGTTTGAAGATTTCGTGTATAGATGGGATGGGATTTCTTAAGTGTAGGGGAGGGTTTTGTTGTGTCCTGTATATATATGCTCCTTCTGCCCTCCTTTGCTCATATTCACCTCAGCTCCTTGGCAGGTGTGCTCTTATGGCTTTTGCTTTTGAAATATTAAGATTATACTAGTAAAAAATAAATTTACTTACCATTAAATAAAATACTTGGCTGTATAGTGTTGTTGGTATCTTTCGACACCTTTCATTTGTTGGGACGTAATGTAATGTGCTCTCTAGCTGAATTAGAGAGCTTCCTCACTCAAGTAGGCAGCAATTCAATGGTTAATTAATAGTAGACTGTCTATTTGATGGGTATTGTAGCTAGGTTTTTATTTTCAGGGATCCGGGGCCGAAGCTGGAACGGTCGTCAGTGCTGAGCCCAATCTGATTGTATCCCATCCAACTTAGTCTCAGCATAAACTCGGCCAAGACAGTGTGAATCCCCCATAGCAAATAGCCCGCGCGCGTACAGCGAGACAACCCTGAGATGGTATGATTCCGTCCTGCTGCACCCATCCCTTGAACCATTATAACTATGGTTCCAAGGAGTTGAACCTTAAAATAATTTGTACAGCAAGGAGCACGACATAGTAATCTGATTTTTAATTAATACTTTGTTTATTATTTTTTCGGTGGATAACTTTGGTATACATTTTTTGACCCAAGAAATAACAAAAGAAAGAAAGTAATGTTGAACTCACAGTCAAATAAGGGCCTATTTGGTACGTGAGAAAAATAGTTCCAATGGCGAATATTTAGCCAGCCGAATAGTATATTCGCTAAATATTTATTCATATCATATTTAACAACGTTTGGTACGTGTATTAGCTAGCTTAATTACTTCATTTTGTTTCAATTTAAGTGGGTCCCACATACCAAAGTAAGTCAAATATAGGTTGAACTGAATGTGGGACGTCCCAAATATTAGGTCAAAGGATAAAAGAACTCATTTTTATCTTTTTTATATATTAAAAAATTTATTTTTATTGAAAAATAGTGATTTTCCTGCGAGATTTTTTTTTCCCACCAAGGCTTAATTAGCGTACAAAGATTTATTCAGGGGGGAGGGGTGATCAAATGTTTTCCCGCCTCGGCGGGCAAATTTATGGGCCCGGCTAAATATTCGGCGGGGGCAAGTGGCTGCCAAACGCTCCCGGGCAAATATTAGCACACGCAAATATTTTATTTTCCCGCCGCGGTGGGTTATAATAAATAGGCCCTAAGTTGTAAATTTGAAGAAGAACAAAGAAATAAAAAACTTGATGTGGTTTTCATATAGGATAGATATTTTTTCTTAATTCCACGACAGAGTTTAGAAACAACCGATTGGGATGTTTTTTCTTTTCTTTTTCTTGCTAAGTGAGATGATAGATTAACAAGAAAAGAGTAACCTGATTCCCAAAAAAATAAAAGAAACAAAAACAAAAAGAAAGGGTAAAATACATTCGCGCGCCCCTAGAGAATGAATCTGTAGGCAGAGAGTTTCTTTTATGCAATGGATAGAAGTTAATTGTAATATTGTCCAACGATGTTGGACACTTTGGATAATTGTAAGTCCTACTTGGTTCCTTCCATTGGGATTTATTTTGCACTCCAATGCAAATGCAGTGAGTTGCATTGCGCTTTCACTCGTAATGCAAGTCATCTACAACTATTTGGTTCACACTCAGTAAATAGATGCAAATGAAGTTCTGATTGGTTGATTGTTCATTGCAAATGAAAACATGCATAAGACTTATTCATTAATTAACTCATATTATTCATATTCTACTTCTATATTTATTATTGTTTGAATTGTGTTCTTTTTTTTAATTTATTTTTTCTTTTCTATTAATAATAATAATAATAAAATAATAAATAATTAAAAATAAAATAAATAAAAATACATGTTATGTACTATTAAAACGCTCTAAAAATAACGGCCGTTCTTTTTCGTTATAACAAAAATAATGACCGTTATTTTCTGAAATTTTTTGTGAAAAAACGGCCGTTATTTTTCCGTTTTTGAAATTTGAAATTTGAAATTTTGAATTTCAGCACCATTCTTTCTGTTATTTTCCATTATTCTCCCGTTATTTTCTGTTTTTGCCTTTGAGAGATACAATTTGTTATAACGGAAAAAATGGTAACGTCACCAGTCTGTTATACCGTTATAACGGCCCTTTTTAAACCTTAGTTAGAACTTAGAAGTATTCCTTCGTAAGAGCTGAAAGATTGAGGTGCTGCCTTCCTTCGGTTAACCTGTTGAATCCTGAGAGAGCAGTCGTCTACAGAACCTATCAGTATATATATCACAATAGTTCATGGGACGAATGTGCTTAAGACAGCGCGTACATTGTGCACCTCAACCTTTTCTCCATTGATCAACAAGTTCTTATTTTGCACATTTTTATTCACGCGCCTCAAGCTTTTTCCTCCATTGATCAAAGAGATCTTATTTTGCATATTAGTATTATTGCTTTAGAATTGGATTCTGCTATTGAAGGTAAGTTCTTGAATTCTTTTTATTTAATCTCAGACTTACATTTCCTACGTGGCACCTTATTTTTTAACCGTTGATTTGGCCATTTTCTAGTTGTTTAGATTGGACGATTTTTCTAACCCTTGGATTGGACCATTTATCTTTGTGATGCGTCCGCTAAGTTGAGAAAATATTACTTGGATCGATATATATCTTCGGGTCTGCGTAGCCTACCACCTGATGATTGATATGGGAGTACTCTTGATATGGTGGACATGTATATTTCATTAGATCACCGCCGTCTAAGTGGATTTAGACGGACAGTATAATTCTAGCATATTATATGCAAAATGGATTTTCGACTAGCAAGGGGTTCAACATTGGATTGAATCATTTTTCTAGGCGTGAGGATTGGACCATTTTTTCGAACCATTGGATTGGACAATTTCCCTAGCCATTTTGGACTAGGGGTCCACTAATGGTTGATGATTAATTATGAACATCAAATCATGTGGGTTTTTGCTATAATAATCTCTTACGGGTCCAGCTTGTTACTGAGCGTATTGTGGTCCGTTAACGTTTGACACACATGGAAGCACAGTTTGACCCAGCAGCCTAATCGGATGGATTTCGGGTACAGCCTTAGATTTAGAGATACGTTTGGACCCGAAAGGATAGAACGTGGTCGCATGTTTGAAGTCTCAACCTTCCAGGAAAACACAATCGAGTAACGCGTTACTTGAACTTGCAGCTCAAGGAAGCAATGAATTATTCAACTAATTTGAACTTAGAAATAGTCAACCAGCTGAACCCCACCTTTTTTCTCCACAATATATACAACACCATGTCACCACCACCACCATTTACACATACAAGCAAACCTAGGGTCAGAAACAACAGCAGCTAGCGATCCTATTATACAAGCAAGCCTTCAAGGCCTTAGACCACCATTCTGAGCGGCCCCTATTGAGAGAGAGAGAGAGAGAGAGAGAGAGAGAGAGAGAATGTCGATGAATGGCCGAGATGATGAACCAGAGCTGCCGGAGTCTCATCAACCGTCAAAATACAGGCACGACAAGAGTGCGCAAATAGAGTCTGACATTCATGAGGAGAGCACCTCATACGGATTCGTTGATCATGATCACATAGCCATTCCCGAGAATGGGAGAATGCCGATGATGAACGAAACGACGTCAACGTGGGCATACTCTTCCTGCACATACAACGGACATGTTCCGTTGGCACAGCAAGGCCGTTCCCTTTATCAACAAGATCATGCAAATTTCAACGAGTTATTCAAGAAACTCATTTCCAAACTTCAAGAAGAATTTCCAGTAAAGAACTTCACCACAGATGACTTGGAGGACTTGAGGGAGAAAGCTTTGTCGGAGTTCAAAAAAGTCCCTACAATCCTAAACCAAGTGAAATCGAATCGAATGGAATCCAAAAAGATGCAGAGGAGTTTGAGTCTAAGGACAAGGGGCACCAATCGCAAATCAAAGGATATCTTACTGAAGCTTGATCGCTTCAAGATAAAGGCTCTACATTTATCAGATCAACAGGACAGCCAAACCGCCACAAACTCTAACGGAACCAAATAAATTGAAAAGAAGAGGAAGTTTCAAGGTTTTTTTTTATGGGTTTCATACGTTTTTGCATCTTTTTGTTGAAGCTTTCTTTGTAAATTTTGTACAGTTAGCTCCTTCCTTTCTACTTTTAGTCCTTGTACGGTGACCACAGACTTCTAGAAAATGATTTGTAAGCCAAAAAGTGTTGATCTACAAAAACTTTTATCAACATTTATGGTCAAAATTCTATCTAGAAAACTTTATTGAAGGCAATATACATCAATAAAATTATCAAGGAAGAAGCTTAATTAAGTTGTAACTGTAAATGGGTAAACAGTATAAATCTATTTGATGTATTTGTTGATGTTTTTTTTTTTTAAACTTTTTGTGTTGTGTTCATCGAGATTCTAACTGCACAAATTTTGAAAAACATCAATGGCTTGAAAATATGGACTGATGTGCTACAGCGTCATCCTTAGGACAATTCTAACATTGCCCATCTTGATAGGGGAATATAAACTCAACAGACCATGCTTCCAAAGGTAATCCTATAGATTGAGAGGTGGTGGAGGAATAATCCGTGATGACATGGTAGATTTGTTGGTGTCTTTGGTTCTGTTTTTGTTGTTTGTTCTAGCATATCATTGCAAAATCATATTCTCTGCACAATGGCTTAATATTATGTAAATCTTTAAACTTACAACTTATATGTGTGGAGCTTGATTCTCATATGCTTTTTTTATTTTTTTGATAATACAGGTATCCCTACACACATTGGTGATGGGACTATAGTACGTCTTACGGTTGTGCGCGTTTACCCAAGCCTTCCTGTACACACAACACGGTTTACGCAAGGGGTGCAGTCTAGAACTCACGACCTTGGAAAGCATACCCGAGTCACTATGTCTTACCACTAAACCACTACCCTTGGGGGTTACTTAGTCGCTTGATTCTTAGATGTTAGTTAATTGGTTCCAAGGTGTTGTTGAGGTTCCATGGTATATAATCGCTCACGCTTGGACTCGTATCCCTAAGATGTTCATATTAGACATATTTTCAGAAAAGCAATTGCAAACTCTGTTACAGATAGCTAGCTTGGCCAAACAAGAAATTACATATCAAATTAATGGATTATGTCTTCACCTCTGAGTTGGAATTGTTAGGTGCTACTCGGCACAGTTCATTCTTGAACAAAATTGATCTAGGCACTTATCTCATGTAAGCTCCTTGGGGTTAGGTGTTATGTCCCTCTCGAATCCATGACGACTCTTGAGAGGGGTCAGCTAAGAGGGGGGCCTCCTGACCCCGACCCTCTGCAAAAACATCCCTATTTGTAGACTTCCTAGAAGAACTAATAATCTGTATTTCACCCTCACATGCAGGCAGCTTGCAGGACTAGCCAAGTACAAAAAAACCACACTATACTAACAATCCTAAACTTTAGGACATGGGTATAACCATTCAAGGTTTAAAAGGGGCTGTTATAGTGGTATAACGGATTGGGGGCGTTACTGTTTTTTCGATTATAACGAAATTGTAACACTCGGGCAAAAATGGAAAATAACGAAAAATATATGGCACTGAAATTTGAAATTTGAATGTCAAATGTTCAAAAACGAAAAATATTGGAAAAAATGGAATATAATGAAAATAAAGGCCATTTTTTCACACTTTTTTTTTTCAGGAAATAAACTATCATTATTTTTTTTTTAACGGGAAAATAACGGCCGTTATAACGAAAATAATGACAATTATAACGAGAAATAACGGCCTTTATTTTTTGGACATTTTAAAGTTATGTAACGTAACGGGGGAGGTCCGAATCTGTTATAACGGCCATTTTTTAAACCATGGAACCACTACGTCCTAATCATTTAATTTGTTTAATTATTTTGCAATAACTTGATTAACTAATCTTTTAGAAGTTTAGAGTGAGCACAAGAAAATTCAAGAATGGGACTTCAAGATGGCGATGGGAGAAGATTCGTATCACTATACTGCGGACCCCAGATCTGGCCCTCAAATCTATACATTCGTTGGTGATATGATCTCGATTCCAACACATTCCAAACCTAATTAACCAAGACTCCGTCTAGAGCTACACCCATTTCTTACATCCACTTCTTACACCCAAGGTTGGGGCCCACATGGAGATCATGTTGGACAATCCAACCATACATTGAGTTTTTTCGCAAAAATTTTCAGAAAATAACGGTCGTTAATTTTGTTATAACAGAAAAATAATGGCCGTTATTTTTGTTATAACGGAAAAATAATGGCCGTTATTTTTGTTATAACGGCTGTTATGTTTTGGGGTTTTAACGGTACATAAGGTAAGGGGGTAGGTCCGAATCCGTTATAACGGCCGTTTTTAAAACCTTGGTCCTTTCTTCTCTTTCAGAATTCTCTATCCTCCAACTGCGCCCAACCTTATCCAACTGGAACACGGACGAGGTCAACACTGAAGCCGAGTTCAAACTTCTTTATACCTCGTAAAGAAGTTCAAAGCCGTCCCTACTCGGAAGGGACTACGAAACTGCGCGCTGAAAAAATGTGAGCCACTTGGAAGCTCGTCTATATATGTTCGATGACGTGTGGTCTTCAATGACTTTTTTTTATTTTTTTGGTGAAAGACTAAAAAGTCTTCAACCACACGAAGGACATAGAAATCGTTTTGTAATTTTCTGGGAAAGAATGGAGAGACTTTGAAGACTTGAAGTGGCGAAAGGTCGTAAACTGGGCTATCTCCGCACAGTTTGAAAACCCTCTACATTGGCCAGGTGAACAGTGTCATCATTCATGTAAACTCCATACCCTCTATATGTGGGCCACACCTACGAACCGCAAACATTGAATATATATTGTTGGGTAATTTTGCAACACCCCATTGGATTGAAGTATTGTTCTAGCCGTTGGATTGGACAATTTTCCTATCCAATTGGATTGGATCTTTTTCTAGCCATTGGATTGGACCATTTATATCTGTGGTATATTCACTAATGGTTGGGAAAACATTACTTGGAAGGGCTGCCTTTGACTGCGGAGGAGCTGATTTTGGTGGTGTACCAACTAGCTCAAGTCTTGCTTGAACGGGACGTTGGTCATTTTTTATTCTTAATTTTGACAGTTTAAGAATTTAAATCCAAGACAAAAAAAAAATCAATTTGTTGCATTTCATTGACTATGTTATTGAATCTATTGTTTGCTTTAATCTGATGCTTTATGATTGTAAATCTCCTTGATGTGATTAAGAATGAGGAGTTGAGTTCAGCTTTGATCTCTTTCGAGTAAAACTTCAATGACAGGGTACGATATGAGCCACGTGGCATATTCTTAGAGGACTCTGACCGTATGGATGTTTGGCCAATCCCTAGATAGACCCAAAAACTAAAAAAATCAGCTAGATTAGTGATTTCTAGGCTTTGGATTGAAATAATTTTCATGGGTTGATTTTAACTGTGGGAATTTGAGCATTATTGACCATTATTTGAGGTACATAGATCCAAAGGTTTGAAATCACTAATCCAGCTGATTTTTGGTTTGTAGGTCCACCTAGGGATTAGAAAAATATCCATTCGGTCAGAGTCCTCTTCTAAGAGTGAGCCACGTGGCTCATATTACGTCCTGTCAGCAAAGTTTTACTCATCTCTTTTGTGTGTATATATATACTGGTGTACGTATTTGGCTATGCTCAGAACGGGTACTCTAATAAATAAATAAATAAAAAAGGAAAATTTTCGAAACGAACCCAAGTTTTAGGGTATTTTTCGAAAATAACCGTATTTTTTGAAATTTGTCAAAACAAACCTAGAACGCCAAACCATTGGGCGGATTCTTACGAAAGTTGAAAATACCAGAATTACCCTTATTAATATCTGATCTAACCCACACAATCTTCGAAGTTAGACGATTCATATCTCGGTGATGATACCTTCGGCGCATTCACTCTCGCATGCTGGTTACACCACATGTCATACTTCCATGATTCGCACGTGCCATGCCAGTGACACGTGTCATTATTCTACTTGCTGGAAAATATGGCACCCACACCACCGCGGTGGGTTATAACAAACAGGCCCTAAGTTGTAAATTTGAAAAGGAAAAAAGAAATAAAAAACTTGATGTGATTTTTATATAGGATAGAGGTTTTTTCTTAATTCCACGACAGAGTTTAGAAACCAACCGATTGGGATGTTTTATCTTTTCTTTTTCTTGCTAAGTGAGATGATAGATTAACAAGAAAGAGTAACATGATTCCCAAAAAAATGAAACAAAAAAACAAAAAGAAAAGGTAAAATACATTCGCGCACCCCTAGAGAATGAATATGTAGGAAGAGAGTTTCTTTTGTGCAATGGATAGAAGTTAATTGTAATATTGTCCATCGATGTTGGACACTTGGGATAATTGTAAGTCCTACTTGGTTCCTTGCATTGGGATTTATTTTGCACTCCAATGCAATTGCAGTGAGTTGCATTGCACTTCACTTGTAATGCAAGTCATCTACAACTATTTGGTTCACACCCAGTAAATAGATGCAAACGAAGTTTTGATTGGTTGATTGTGCATTGCAAATGAAAACATACATAAGACCTTATTCATTAATTAACTCATATTATTCATATTGTACTTCTATTTTTATTATTCATATTGGAATCTTATGAGATCGTAACACAGCGCATACATCGTGCACCTCAACCTTTTCTCTATTGATCAACAAGTTATTATTTTGCACATTTTTATTCGCCCCTCAAGCTTTTTTCTCCATTGATCAACAAGTTCTTATTTTGCATATTTTTATTATTGCTTTAGAATTGGATTCTGCTATTGTAGGTAAGTTCTTGAATTCTTTATATTTAATCTCAGACTTACATTTCCTACGTTGCACCTTATTTTTTAACCGTTGATTTGGCCATTTTCTAGTTGTTTAGATTGGACGATTTTTCTAACCCTTGGATTGGACCATTTATCTTTGTGATGCGTCTGCTAAGTTGAGAAAATATTACTTGGATCCATATATATCTTCGGGTCTGCGTAGCCTACCACCTGGTGATTGATATGGGAGTACTCTTGATATGGTGGACATGCATATTTCATTAGATCACCGCCGTCTAACTGGATTTAGACGGACAGTATAGTTCTAGCATATTATATGAAAAAAATGGATTTTGGACTAGCAAGGGGTTTAACATTGGATTGAATCATTTTTCTAGCCGTGGGGATTGGACCATTTTTTCGAACCATTGGATTGGACAATATTCCTAGCCATTTTGGACTAGGGGTCCACTAATGGTTGATGATTATGAATATCAAATCATGTGGGTTTTTGCTATAGTAATCGCTTACGGGTCCAGCTTGTTACTGGGCGTATTGTGGTCCGTATGACAAACATGGAAGCACAGTTTGACCCAGAGTTCCAGTTTTGGCATCTACTAGCCCAAAAAGTCCAGCCTAATCGGATGGAATTCGGGTACAGCCTTAGATTTAGAGACACATTTGGACCCGAAAGGATGGAACGTTGGTCGCATGTTTGAATTCTCAACCTCTTCCAGGAAAAAACAATTGAGTAACGCGTCACTTGAGTTTGCAGCTCAAGGAAGAAATGAATTATTCAACTAATTTGAACTTAGAATAGTCAACCAGCTGAACCCCGGGCTCACCTTTTTTCTCCACAATATATACAACACCACCACCACCATTTACACATACAAGCAAACCGTTGGAGAGATTATAAACAGTTTTGAAACTGTTTCTGTTTTTGGTGACGTGTATAAAGACAATGGAGTGATATGACTTTCTGCAAGACGTGTTTGTTGCGACTTTTGAGAAGCGTTGGGAGGAGTAAAAAATTTGTCAAAACGTTGGGACATCAGCTTTTGTTACCAATAAAACTTTGGTGACATTGCATGGACTGGGTACAATATGAATTAACCACGTGGCATGCTATTAGAGGACTCAGACCGTATGGATGTTTCTCCAATCCCTATATGGACCTACAAAACAAAAATCATATTGATTAGTATTTCAAACCTTTGAATCTTTGTATCTAAAAGAATGGTAATGCTCAAATTTTCCACGTTTAAAATCAACAAATGAAAACAATTTCAATTCAATGCTTAGAAATCAAGAATCAGGCTGATTTTTGGTTTATAAGTCCATCTAAAGAATTTTCGAACATCCATACGATCAAAGTACTCTTAGGAAGAAACATTCAAGGAAATTCTGTAGGCTAAAAGATTTGAAAAAAATTGGTCCAGAGGCAAAAAGATTGAAAATACTGAAATGGGAGCATCATTGAATTCGGTGAAGATTTGCAGGTTATGTAATGTCGTTTGCAATAGCGAGATTGTCTTTTCAATCATATCAATGGAAAAAAGCATTTCGGCATAGTGAAAAATAGGCAGATGGATTAATTATTTTAATTTGATTTTGATTGTTTGTCTATATGTAATGTTTCATATGTTGTTTCAATAATAAAATTTAATTTTTTATATGGTGTGATGATAAAAAGAAAAACTATTAATTAATACATTCAATAAGGTTTTTGATGAGTTGAGCAACGTGACATTTATTATGTGACATATGAATGTTTGGCCAATCCATATAGAGACGTACAAAAAAAAATTAACATAATCTTCGAATTCTAATTGTTGAATTGAATTAATTTAAATTTATTGGTTTTATTCAAAGAAGGTTTAACAATATTGGCTATTTATCTAGGTAGAAATATATAGAAGTTTAAAAAAATATATCATCAAAATTTTTGTTTCGTATGTCCACTTAGGGATTGGCCATACATTCATATGGTCGGCCTTCTATAGAAGTGTAACACGTGGTTTATATTGTGATCGGTCATGACTTATAGGACCATTACCTATCATGTAATTTTTAGTTCTAAAATCATTGTTAGAAATTTAATCTAAAATTTGATATATATTTCATTGGTTTATGAATTATACAATTACAAATTAACGCATAAATAATATAATTTTTTTTTGTTTTAAATATTATCTCGTGCTAAGCATGGGCACAAACACTAGTTGTACATGATAGATATGGGGCCTTAGGCGACTGCCTTAATGGCCTTATGGTAGAGTAGTGTTTGAAAACTCGAAAACTTAACTCGAAAGTCTACCGAGTTGAGTTAACTCGAAGGTACAAAAACTCGACTCGAGTAATATATTAATAATAATATATAAATATCATATTTTTATAAGCAGAATTTCTAAGATTTGGTTGATTTTGAGTTGAAAAGGCATTGGAGAAACTTATTTGTTGCGTCTATTATAAAACAACGCACTTGGGGTGTTGTTTTTTTTGTAAAAAAAATATACCAAGTCCGTTGTATATTCGATTCGATTTTATTTCGAATCAACTCGAAATTCAGCCGAGTTGAGTCAACTTGGCCGAGTTTTGAGTTGACTCGACGAGTTTTAAAGCACTGTGGTAGAGACGTCCCTGCCTGCGTCCACAATGGAGGAGAGAAATTCACTCGTGAGAGCTCTTGAACGAGTCTCTTTAATTTGTAGAGAATACAAGCACCAAATAAGGAAAGAATCCCAATACATTCAACTTCTAAATAAAGCAACTCGTATAGAAAGAGTCCACAATTTCTTCCTTTCCTTCTCTACTTAACATTTAACTCTCATGATATGAATCTTCTCCCATCACAATTCGGAAGTCCCATTTGTAGCAAATTTGACTTTCATGGCCCCTTGGCATGGCTCACTGATATGAATCTTCTCCCATCACAATCTGGAAGTCCCATTTGTAGCTAGCAAATTTGACTTTCATGGCCCCTTGGCATCCTCTTGAATTTTCTTGTGCTCTCTCTAAAAGATTAGCTAATTAATCAAGTTGTTGCAAAATAATTAAGCAAAGGTTCTACACATAATCAAGTTCACATATCAAGTTGTGGATTAACAAATCCATGTTGAAGGGAGTAAAACTACTGTCACAGCGTTCGTCTGACAGATGCTTCTGTCACAATGCAAATCATGGGCCACGTGGCAGACTCTTAGTGGACTCTGACCATATGGATATTTGGCCACTCCCTCAGTGAACCTGCTATAAACCAAACCATAGCTTGATTAGTGATTTCCAAGCGATATTCGATTGAACTTATTTTCATGGGTTGATTTTAATGGTAGGATATCAAGCATTATTGAGAGTTATTTGGGTGCAAAGATCCAAAGGATGTAAATCACTAATAAGGCTGATTTTTGGTTTATAGATCCACGAGGGACTGGCCAAACATCCATACGGTCATTGCCCACTAAGAGTGTGCCACGTGGCATGTGATTTGCATTGTGACAGAAGCATGCGGTCATTGCCCACTAAGAGTGTGCCACGTGGTATTACTCTTTTTGGTTCCAAAATATAGTTCTTTTTGGAAAATACCCTTAAACTTGGGTTCCTTCAGAGAATTTTCCATTTTTTTTTATTTCTATTACGCAGGTATCCCCAGATTCCCCCCACACACATTGGGGATACTTGACGTGGCGAAAGGTTAACTGGGCTATCTCTGCACACGTATCTCGAATCCCTCTTTCTTCTCTATCTTTCAGATTTCTCTGTCCTCCCAAGTCCCAACTGCGCTAAAATGTCCACCAACCAGAATGATTCAAACGCCCAGTTAGCCAATTTCAACAATGATATGCCCACGGCTTTGAAAGTTTTCTTTGGTACTCTCTTTGGTAAGCTATTACACGGTTGTTGTAATCATAATTTCAATGAAATAATAATATCTGAATTCGTAGGGCAAGAGTTCTCATGACTCCAGTTTTGCAGGAATTATGATCTTGTCAGTTATTTGTGGAGTTTTCAACTGTTTATCAAAGAAGTCAGAAAAACCAACAGTGGATCAACAACAGGCCTCGTTACCAGGACTGCAACCAGAACCGGATGTGGGGGTCGATGCAGCAACAATGGAGAGGTTTTTCAGCGACATGGCAAGAGAGAAACCGATACGATTTTCACCTCAGCAACTACAAGGCTTCACTTGGAATTACTCCAAGAAATTGGGTTCAGGTGGCTTTGGAGTAGTCTACAAAGGAGAGTTTCCCAACGGTGTGCGACTAGCTGTTAAGGTACTCAACAACAGTGCTAGCGAGGTTGTAAAAGAGCAATTCATGGCAGAAGTGAGCACAATTGGTAGAACTTATCATAAGAATCTCGTCAGACTCTATGGATTTTGCTTTGATGCCACGATGAAAGCACTAGTCTATGAGTACATGGAAAACGGATCCCTCGACACAATTTTGTTCGACAAGAACCACAGTATTGAGTGGGAGAATTTGTGTGAGATCGCAATCGGGACAGCCAAGGGACTAGCATATTTGCACGAGGATTGCCAACAGAGGATAATTCACTATGATATAAAACCCGGTAATGTTCTTCTAGACTCAAATTTCTCTCCCAAGGTTGCGGATTTCGGATTGGCTAAGCTTTATAATAGGGACAGAACTCACGTCACGATTACTGGAGGTAAGGGGACACCCGGTTACGCAGCGCCGGAAATGTGGATGCCATTTCCAGTAACCTACAAATGCGACGTTTACAGCTTTGGTATGATGTTGTTTGAAATTGTGGGAAGGAAGAGGAATCTGGACATAAACATGAGCGAGAGCCAACAGTGGTTCCCAAAACAGGTTTGGGAGAAGTTTGAAAGTGGAGAACTGGGTGAGATAATAGTAGACTGCGGCATCAAAGAGGAGGAGAAAGAGAAGGCAAAGATAATGTTCATGGTTGCTCTATGGTGCGTTCAATACTTGCCCGATGCAAGACCTACGATGAGCAGTGTGGTGAAAGTTCTGGAAGGAGGAGCTGAAGTTATGGCGCCTCCGAACCCGTTTCAGCATCTGATCTCTTCAGGTGCAGCTTTAGCTATGTCCATGGAAAGCAGTGGAGATTCAACAAGAACTTCTGGAACCTCTGAGACTGCTAATTACAAGGATTCCACTCCAATTATGAGAAAGTATGAGATTGAAATGGCTAGTGTTAGTTCATCATCCTAAATCGTCTATGAATTTGTTGTTTTGTTTCTACAATATTAGGTGATCTTTCTTTTGAAATGGCTAGTTCATCCTAAATCGTGTATGTATTTCTTCTTTTGTTTCTAAAAAAATTAGTAATCTTTACAAGGCCCCGGATTGTTTACAATACGAATAGTGATGTACCGTCCTCTTTTATACTCTGTTTCACCACGCTTTAATACGAATAGTAAGACTATGAGTTCTCATTTATGTTCTGTTTTGTTGTGTTTTCCATTGAGCCTATTTCACCATGCTTTAAATAAGGGAGCTAGGGAGATTTTTTTTTTTTTTTTGACGTAGAGGCATCTTCCTTTGTGTCCATGAAATTAAGGACTTCCATCTTAACATGGTAGGGTAGCATGATTTGATGGGAGAACGGCCCTCTCCTTGTCATGCACATATGGCAATCCCTGGTTGGGTCCAAAGTTACACATAAGATGCTTATATATAAATAATTGGATAATTTTTGTGTCCAACACCAATAAAGTTGTGACACTTGTACCTATAGAAACTGGGGGTCCATGCAATTTTGTTTTCCCAAAAAAAAGGGGGAGGGGGGATAGGTTCCTTAGGTAGCTTGTGCTCTCTTTAAACTAGCAGAAGATTAGCTAATCAAGTTATTGCAAATTAATTAAGTGATTATTTTACTCATAATCAAGTTCACATTACTTTGGTTAAGTTGTGGAAAATCTCCCCTTCTTTATAAATCCCTATTGAAGACCCTATTTCCAACTGCACTCAACATTAATTACCAAGGAACCAACCAGATATGGGGGTCGATGCGGCAACAATGGAGAGGTTTTTCGGCGACGTAGCAAGAGAGGGTTTCCACCTCAGCAACTACAATACTTCACTTGGAAGTACTCTAAGAAATTGGATTCGGGTGGCTTAGGAGTAGTCTACAAAGGAGATCATTTCAAAACGGTGCGCGACTGACTGTTAAAGTACTCAACAACAGTGCGAGAGCGAGGTTGTAAAAGAGCAATTCATGTCAGAAGGGAGCACAATTGGTAGAACGTACTATACGTCTTTTGTTTCGATGCCAAGATGAAATCACTTGACACGAGGGTGAATTTGTGTGAGATCGCAATCGGGACAGCCAAAAGAGGATAATATTTCACTATGACATAAAACCCGGTAACATTTTTCTGTTAGGATTTAATCACTCCTAATACCAATATAAACAGATCTAGAACTCTACAACATGATCAGAACCAATAGATCGAATAACAACAATATTAACATACCTTTGATCACTCCGATTAACGTGCTTTTCCTTAATCAAAGGCTGAGATTTGATCTTGAATCTGAATCAACGATGGAGATTGAGACTTCCTCCTACTTCTTCTAAAGCCAAACGATGAGGCTAAGGAAGCTCTAGAGAAATGTGGGACGTCTCCTCATTTGACATGACTGTTTATTTATACTCTAATTAGTAACTTTTCCCATCACTGTAACCGACTAGAGGAGGAGTTACACTTGCTTTATTCACTAAGTAATTACCACACCTAGAGAGAGAACTCTTGAACACTTCGACCCTTAAATCACTTTCCTCATAAAGAGAAGGTCAATTTCTTAATCCAAGCCAATACTTGATGGCAACCCATTAAATCGATTTTATCAAACGTATGGGGTGTGCCACATCAAAAAATCCAACATCTTCTATATGCAAATTTAATGGAGAACAAAAAAACATCGCTAGAATGAATAAAAATTCAATGAGGGACAAGGAATTAATAGAACTTCGACGAGGGACCAAATTATGAGCCACGTGGCATACTTTTAGAGGCTTCTGACCTTATAGATGTTGGCCGACCCCTAGGTGGACTTATAGACCAAAAATCGGCCCGATTATTGATTTCAAACCTTTGGATCTTTGTACCCAAATAATGCTCAAATTCCACGGTTAAAAATCATCAATCCATGAAAAAACTCCATAATCAACAAGGAAAAGAGCGTCACAAAATGTCCTCATACATGAGATTACATAGCTCCCAATCATGATTGAGAAGAAAAAACTGTAGTACTGGAAGATAACTCAAAAACCATTTCCGAGCTAAGTGATCAGCACATAAGTTGGGTTTCCAGAAATCATGGACAGGCCGCGGGCGCAATTAAGGATACTAAACCAATGATGGTTTCTTAAGGTTAAATGCATAGGTTTTAGTGGGCCGGGCGAACTCTGCCCAAGTCTAGCCTGGATATATGCAGATTTGCCCAAACATGGTTCCAGCCTATTACGAGCCCAACGTTTTAAGTCCACGCTTGAGTCATTAATAGATATAACATACGGTGCTATTAGATTTAGACCATGCTTAAGGCATTTTTTTGTTAATGTTAAGTCCAAGACTGGCCCATATATCTAGTGGGCCTTAAAATCAATTCCAAGCCTGATCCGTCGGGCCTATAAATGCAGCCTAAGCCATCAACACCAGTAGTTTAATCCAAGGTTTAAAAAATGGCTGTTATAACGGATTCAGACCTCCCCTGTTACGTTATGGACCGTTAAAACGTCCAATAAATAACGGCCATTATTTTCCGTTATTTTTCTGTTATAATGAAAATAACGACCGTTATTTTCTGGAAAAATTTGTGAAAAAAAAAACGGCCGTTTTTTTTCGTTATTTTTCATTTTTGATTTCAGCGCCATTTTTTTTCATTTTTTTCATTTTTGCCCCTGGGCATTTTTTTTTTTTGTTATAATGGAAAAACGGTAATGCCCCCAGTCCGTTATAACGGTCCCCTTTAAACCTTGGTTTAATCATAGAAAACCTGCCTTCTAATCTCCTCTTTAAGTCTCTCGTTCACATCCACCTCGTTCATGTTTAGGGACAATATATGAATATTCTATGATGAGGGATATTCGTATTTGCCCTTAACAGTTAAAACAAAGTTTACTTTCTTTCCTCTTTCTTTTTTGTTTAGGAAAATTTTCACATACCTCCCTATGTTATCTTTGAAATTAGATATACCCCCACAATTTGAAGAAGTTGACTTACCTCATGACTCAGTCCATTGTCATTTGACTACCATTGACCCGAGTTGATTAGCAAATTTTTGGTTAAAGGATGAAAATGCACTTTTCTTCAACCTCGGATCACAGCATGTGAGGGTTTTTGGCCAAAACCCTAACCCCTAATTGACAAGGTTGTGGTTGTCGGTCAACTACGAGATTCTGATAGGTTGGTCGTCGGTGATGAGTGGCACTCCAGCGAGCCTTATATCGTCAGTAAATGGCCCAAATCACAAGTTTAACGAATAGTTTTGGTTTTTATATATTTTTTAAAATCCGGTGATAAACTTTACTTTAAGCAATTGAATCTTTGCTCAAATCATCACCTAATTAAATACATGATTTATACTAGAAAATCTAGGTCCTACTACTCCAAGAGAAATGAAAAAATTTACCCAAACGAGCTAAAATATGTATCGAACAATAAAAATAATTTGTGCATTTATTTGTATTGGGTTTCTCACAAAAAAAAAGTCATTCGTGATCTTGTGATTCAGGCCATTTAGCAGCATATACAACTTACCGGAGTGCTGTTGCCTATCACTGTCGACCAATCTACCAGAATCTCGTGGTCAGCCAACCACCACAACCATGTTAATTTGGGGTTAGGGTTCTGGCCAAAACCCTTACATGTTGTGATCTAAGGTCGAAGAAAATAACATTCGTCATTTAATCAAAAATTTGCTAATCAACTCGGGCCAACAGTGGTCAGATGACAATACTTGACCGAGTCATGAGAGTAGGTCAACTTTTTCAAATTGCGTCGGTATGTTAAATTTCCAGGATAGCATGGGGGTGAGTAAAAAATTCTCTCTTGTTTCTTGTGAAGAGAAGAAAGAGAGTAGACTCTCCAAGGCGGATGGTATTTCAGTTATTTAATTTTATTTTAATGGAGATCTTCTCTAAGCTAGCCTCTCTAATGTATTCGTTTCTTCCTAGGGTGTTGGAGATTTCCATTGAAGTTTCTTATCGCAATCGATAACCTCAAACTCAAAGCCCCGGGTTCTGGACTATTAGCCTCCGTCGATATACTCAAGGTTCATTGGCTTATAAGAATTCCTATATAAAAGGCTTACCCTGAGTGCCAGGTTCCTCTCTCTCCCTCTCTCTCTCACACTCCCCATGGACAAGGTAAAGTAATACTCCCATCATTTGGTCCCCATCCATACCATTAGTAGGGCCCACTTTGACTAGGGTCAACGTTGATCTTGCATACTGATAGATCCAAGGGAGGGATGATCTTTGTTTGAACGTAGGATATGTATGAGTTTGTCCATTAATCTAGCACCGTTCATTGGTGTTACATGTGCATCTCGAGACATATATCGTATGCACCTCCTCCAGTCCTCATCCCAAAACATACTCTCTCTCTCTCTCACACACGCGCGCGCGCACATACAAATGTTACACTTAGCAGTCATCACCAAACTCTACACTTCTGTAATTAATCGTCACTACTAGGTCGCTAGCTCAACCCTCCATCTCCTCTTCTTTCTCTGCAAGGTTCTCTTACCCCTCCCCGGCCCCTTCACCATCTGTTGCATCGCTGAAACCTATTTAGGGTGTGTTGGATGCATATTATAAGTTTCCTGCTGAAATTTTAACCCAGTATAATTGGTGAAAGATAACTTCTAGGATTTTTGGGAGTTAAGTAGCACTAGGTATCATTTGTATTTAAAGAGCGTCCAATGTGCCTGTGGGAAGCAGACATGTAAATCGTGCTCCACGCAATCTAAACTTGGTTATAACCAAACACCCCTTTATATTGCATCTTTTATAATGGCACCCTTAAAGTATGTAAATCGCGCTCGTATAAATTGTTCCCTGTTGCTCCGATCTCCCCTATGCCTAGGATGTTGTCTGGGCCAATTACATTCAGGATCGGGGACAACAATTTTTACAGCAAATTTGACAACAAAAAATTGGCATGGGCTAATATATAAATTAGAATTTTTGGAATGGGATGATTTTTGGCGAGGATGGTCTCTATGGTAAGAAGATCGTCCTCACAAGAATTCAAATCATATTCGTAGACTGGTTTAGAAGTTGAAGAATTAACTCTAAAATCACATTTGATGGGGTTAGAAATCGGCTGATTTTTTTGTACGGGTGATCTATACGATGTGGAGATCATCCTCACCAAAAATCAGTTATTGATTCATCTTCTACATGGGTATGCCAAAATTGCTGTTTAATTTGTTGTAAAAATTGTTGCCTATATATATATAGATATGGGTCGGGGCACGCCCCCCACAACAAGACGCTCACTCACGTGCAACGCACATGCTGCCCCCTAGTATACACACAAAGCTCACAAGCAACCTATATTTTACTACGATACAATTATCATTTGTTAATTGTTAATATGAGAGGCTGGTCATGGAATTGTCTATTTTCAGGACCCCGAAGATTCATTCATGTCAGCTGATGGTGACATGGAGATGGGAAGGACCAACTTGAGCCCACAAGAAGCTTTTGCTAATACAGCTCCAAATGTGGAATCCCATAGGGAAGGATCTCCAGGGACAGAGCAAGCGATCACCCAGGAAAAGAGCATTCTTCAAAGATGGGCTAAAACGTTTGTTTTGATGCCCTTCACTATTGCCATTACTCTCTTTGGTGTCTCATACACCATCAATGCCAATGGTTCCATCTCCCCTCTTTTTCATCACCAAGCCTACACCTTATTTCTCTTGGTTGTGATGATCAACTTCTATGTCACGATCATCGGTATTGTCCTCTGGGGAGTCTTTCCAACGCTCGCAAAAGGATTATATCTCCTCTCCTTCATTTTGTTAGTTCTATCACTGACAGTAATTTTCTGGGCCTTGCTTCCAAATGAATTCAACTGGACTCCGTGGGTTTTCTTTACACTGGTGATCTTTGCCATATTTGTAGTGATCGTCCAAAAACGCAATTCGTGCTTGTAGAAGATATTAAAGAGGTAGAATACATATGTAATGCGTACCCCCATTGTTAAGTATATCTTATTATCCTTGATGCAGAATAAGTACTTCAGTCCCACATTGGCTACGCCTTTATTATGTTGTAGTAAGGGCCATTGGGCTTTGGAAGGAGAGGAACTCTAGGGTCTTCGAGGTTAAGGCAGCATCAAGTTTTGATGTTGGTCTTATTTATTAAGGCTTTTGTCTTCTTTTGGTCCAAAATGTATGATGAATGTAAAGGCTTGGTCTTGAGGACTTGGTCTTTAGATGGGAGTCCGTTATGCATAGGGGGTAACTAGGCCTTTTTATTTCTTTAGTCTTTTGGGGAGGTCGTCTCGACCTCCATTTTTCTATATTTGTTGTAATCTTGGTTTTTTCTTCATTTATACCGTTTGAACAAATAAATTTTAGATATCTCAATACCCTGATAGTAGTATCCCAATGTTATCTTCCAGGGTTACTAGTGTATCTACTCAATTTGTATACTGCAAATGAAATGCCGAGCCTAGTGCAATTCATAATATACATGCATGAGGCTATAATACTCAAAACGTTTGTAGTACAAAAGCCAAAAAGGTAAAGGTCAAAGAGTTCAAAACCTATGAGGATACTTGCTTTTTCAATAACACCCTATTATTCACATTTATATCTAACAATTATAATGTGAATGCTTGAATGACTATAAATGAAAAAACCATAAACATTGGAGCGTGTCCGGATGAGAAGAAGCGTTCCATCCCTCTCTTTTTGCATTTAGCGCAACCTTTTATAAGATAAAATTGGTTCTCATTCATCATAAATACAAACTATTTTGTTAGATTGTGGTAAGAGTCTATTGAGGGAAACGGCATGAAGAACATCCATGCATGCTTTATTGTAATCAATGATTGAAATAGGTTCGGGATTGGGGGACAACCATTTTGGCGAACCCACAGAAGATGAATCAATGGCTGATTTTTGGTGAGGATGATCTCCTCATCATATAGATCAACCCAACTATAGATCACCCCAACAAAAAATCAGCCCATTCTGAAGTTTCTAACCCCATCAAATGTGGTTTTCAAGTTACACGAGAAAAATAGATGGTCCATAATTCTTCAACTTCTAAACCAGTTTACGAATATCGGAATGCTTTGAATTTTTGTAAACCATAGAGATCATCATCACCAAAAAAACAGTCATTGATTCATCTTCTATGTGGGTCTGCCAAATGGTTGTCCAAAATAGTTGTAAAAAATGGATGTCCCTCGATCCCGACCCATTGAAATAATAACCTATTCTCTCTCTCGTAGTGTCTTTGTGGCCCCGCACCTGTCTTCGGTATCATAGGTGTGGGACATAATGCCTATCAATCTGGACCATCTGATCAAGAGCTAAAACATGGAATGAGGTAGGTAAAATCTAGGTGAACAATCCAAAAAAAAAAAAAAAATCCAAAAATCAGATGGTAAGGATTGTTAAATGCAATATCCATCCCTTCAACTCGAGCTGAAATTTTAGAGCCCAACCAAAATCAGGTTGGGCTCGAGTTGAGGCCTCCAGCGACCCAACCTAATCCGAACCGAACCAATATTTTTATGTTTCTTTTGATCATGCACCTTTTCCATTAGATCAGGGTCATAAGGTTTGAAAATGGCCTCTTATAACGTCATAACCCATTGGTAACGTTACTGATATGACCGTTGCAACCGCCACTATAACAGGTTAAAATTTACTATATTAAATTTATTTTTCAAAAAAGACGTAAATAACAGTAAACATTGGATAACATACAAAATAATCACCGTTATTTCTTGTTACAACGTCTAATGCGTTATATCTTTTTCTAATAATATAGGGATTGGAGGGTTACCGTTATGACGGTGTCGAACTTTTTAAATCGTGAGCTCCAATAAGATGACAGTGGATTTTAGTGTGTTAGTTAATTATCTTCAGGCTGTCCAAATCACTCACAACCCCTAAAACTCATTTGTTTCTATTATGGTTTAAAAAAAAAATTGTATAATGGCGGTAACGCCCGAACCCTGTTACATTAGTTAGAAAGTAACGTCCAAAACCAAAAAAAAAGGGTTTACCGTTGTAACGGAAATAACGCGAGTTATTTTGCACCATTGTCGAGGTAATTTTGAAGGAAAAACAAAGAACAATAAAATAATAATATTTGACATTTTTTTCTGAGATGTTATGTGACTGATGTGTCCCGTTATAACCATTATAACGAGTAAAACTTGTGTCACAAGATGTTGTGACGGAAGCCGGTCACAGCATTCAATTCGAGCCACGTGGCACACGATCAAAGGACACTGACCGTATGGATGTTTGGCCAGTCCCTCGGTGGACCGGTACACAAAAATTCAGCTTGATTAGTGATTTATAACCGATTCGATTGAAGTTATTTTCATTGGTTGATTTTAACGGTAGGAATTTGAACATTATTGATCGTTATTTGGGTGCAAAACTCCAAAGGTTGTAAATCACTAAGCAGGCTGATTTTTGGTTTGTAGGTCCACCGAGGGACTGGCCAAACATCCATACGGTCAGCGCCCTTTGATCGTGTGCCATGTGGCTCGTATTGAGTACTGTGACCGGCTTCCGTCACAACATCTTGTGACACAAGTTTTACTCGTAACCTTAGCTATCCGTTATAACGTTATAGCAACCATTTAAAACCTTGGTTTTTCCCACCTTTTGGATCATTTTATGCATCCATGTCTTCAATAATCCCAGCTTCTTACACTCTTCCCGCCACAAAACTCACAAAGAAACCAACCCCAAACACAGGCCTCTCTCTTTTACTCCTCTGTAACCACCTCCAAGAAGCCAAACAAGTCCACACCCTCATGATCAAAACCTCTCAAATCTCCGACACTTACTCAGCGAGCCGACTCGCCGAGTTCTACGCCATTTCCGACCATGGAAGCCTCGAATATGCTGAAAAGGTCCTTAATTCAGTCCAAGAACCCTACCCCTTCATATGGAACACTCTCATTAGAGGGAACCTCAAGAAAAAAAATCCCCTCAAAGCCATCCTTCTCTATGATCAGATGCTACACATATCTGTCGAACCCGATCACTTCACCTTTACATTTCTCCTCAAAGCGTGCACCCAATTGCCCGCTCCGGCGATCGGGAAACAGCTCCATTCTCAGATTGTCAAGCATGGGCTTGAGTGCAGCGCTTTCGTTCGGAACAAGTTAATCCATCTTTATGCTATATCTGACTCGATTTCCGATGCTCGCAAGCTCTTTGATACAAGTACTGAATTAGACATTGTCACCTGGAATAGCATGCTCGAAGGATATGCCGATAACAAAGATAGTGAATCTCTCCACGAACTATTTGATAGAATGCCTTACAGAGATACAATCTCCTGGAACACGATGATTGCTTTTTATGTGCAAGTCGGTGACTTCAAGGAGGCGATCGGGATGTTCCGACGAATGCAAGACAATGGGGAACACGCGAACCGAGTGACATTAGTTAGTGTTCTGTCCGCGGTTGCTCACTCGGGTGCACTTGCTCAAGGAAGGTGGGTCCAAGCTTATATCGACAAGCACGGAATCGAGCTTGATGAGAACCTTGGTTCAGCACTCATTAACATGTACGCCAAGTGCGGGTGCTTAGAAGGTGCAATTCAAGCATTCCATGAAACAAGTAAGAAGAGTGTGGACACTTGGAACGCGATGATATCTGGCCTGGCAGCAAATGGGCAAAGCCTAAAAGCTATCGAGCTCTTCTCCAAAATGGAGTCTTCAGGAGTTCAGCCCAATGCAATTTCCTTCTCTTGTGTTCTGAATGCTTGCAGTCATGGTGGGTTGGTTGAGGATGGTGTTAGATATTTCAAAAAGATGAGTAAGGTATATGGGGTCGAACCAGATATTGCTCACTATGGGTGCATGGTTGATCTCTTTGGGCGTGCTGGTTTGTTTGATAAGGCAGTGGAGATGATTGGAACCATGCCAATGAAACCTGATGCAGTTATGTGGAAGGCTTTATTGGGTGCTTGCAGAATCCATAGAAATCTCAAAGTGGGGGAGCAAGCGGGGCTTCAGCTCATTGAACTGGCCCCAGATGATCATGCAAGCTATGTCCTGTTATCAAACATATATGCAAAGGCTGATGAATGGGACAAAGTTCATAAAGTGAGAAAAATGATGTGGGAAAGGGGTATAAGAAAACTACCAGGGTGCAGTTCAATTGAATTGGATGGGGTTGTTCATGAGTTTGTTGTCGGAGACACCACTCATTCTCGAAAGAAAGAGATCTACAAAATGATAAATGAAATGGGAGAAACACTAAAAATTGCAGGGTATGAGCCTGACACAAATCAGGTTTTGCTGGATATTGATGAGGAAGAAGTGAAGCAGAATTCACTGAGTCATCACAGTGAAAAGTTGGCAATTGCCTTTGGTTTCATCAGCACAAGCCCTGGAACAACCATTCGTGTGGTGAAAAATCTCCGAGTATGTGGTGATTGTCATTGTGTGATGAAGCTGCTGTCTAAGATTTACAACCGTGACATAATCATCAGGGATTCAAATCGATTCCACCATTTCAGAGACGGGTTATGCTCTTGTATGGATTATTGGTAATATCTCCCATTCTAAATCATTTCATTATACAATCCCTTGCCATTGATGGATGAACAGATTTTGGTTTACATTCGTGCATGAAGGCATCAAGACAAAAATAAGATAGAGAAAACTTGTGATTAGATCCATAATGAATCCAACCCGCCATGCCATACATGGCACCTCATCAACCTGAATCACCTAATCAGTAGGCCATTGTCAAACTGGAGACTTCCAACTTTTGATAAATTCTTGAGCGACATGTACAGTACGGGAGTAGTCACTCATACTGAACAGAAAATATAACAGGTGGCACCAGGTACACTGACAAAGGAGTTGAAAATACAAACTTTATTAATTTATCACATATATAATTACAGTACCCATGCCATACCAGGGTAACATACATCTAACAGTAGTTTTTTTGCATACATGAACCTGATAAAAACTGCTCCTTTTCCCTTATAGCCTGTTTCTTTTGCCACTGCTAGCTATTTTACTCTTAGCTTGTACTTCCATTGTTCACCTTCATCTTCTTGATAGAATCGAACAGAGATGGCTTCTCCTGGTTGTTTGATGCCTTTGCAAATGGATTGGCCGGGCGATGAATCTGGACCTGATTGATCCCCTCCTTTATGTTTCCCTCACTCGCAGTTCCATTGATAGAATTGGACAAAGGTGGCTTCTCCTGGTTGTTTGACACCTTTGAAAATGTATTAGCCGGGCGACAAAACTGCACCTGATTAGCACCCTCCTTTATGTTCCCCTGACCCACAGTTCTATTGCCTCCCTCCTTTATGCCTTTCTCTTGTTTTGAATAAAGAGGTGAAGGCAACTTCGGTGGAGGTAACGGAAGTGTAGGTTCTGATGTTCTTTTGTTTCCAGCCACAGTTAAAGTCTCGTGTACTTCAACACCATTTGTGAGGGCTGCATCAGAGGTTGAATTTGGGTATGTTGTCTCCGTAGTTTCATTCAGCAACCTTTCCTGTAAGCAGGGATGAAGGTGTAAGAAACCATTGGTCAATCATCAAAAAGTCAAATAAAAATGGAAGCATAAAAATTAGCTTTCAGTCTGGCCTATTAAAGGTTACCTCCAGTATGCCATTGAACCGATCTGCCAAAACTGGAAGCTTCAGAGCAGTAACAAGCTTTATCGCGCCTTTCACCGATTTCTCCAATGACAGAAGACGCACAAGTTCAGTAGCCCGCACAAGCTTATCACCTGAAATAATCATCATAAACCATCATAATCAAGCATGACCAACCAGGAAGATCCTCAATTTCCATATAATCTTTAAATCTTTTCTCACCGTTGCAGCAGGCTGCGATAAGCCTCAAGATGCATCTATCAAGAGATGCTTCCATGTTGAAAGCCTCGTCATCAACTGAACTGGGGTCTACACCAGCAGCAGTCATGTCTTCAATCCTTCTCTGAGTCTGCAGGGTTCAAACGTCTAAAAGGCTCAGCCATAAATCAGCACCTATAGAACAAGAACACAATTTTGCCCCAAAAAAGTAGTTCTAAGCAAATTATATAGTATTAGCTTGGTTACATAAAAAAGCACTTGTGCCCTGGTATTCGAGATAGAGAAATAGGATGAACCTGTGAGAGATATAGGTTGCTCAAAATAAACTCATTTTCAAGATCATCTGCTCCCAGATCAGAGGATGCAAGAGGAAATGAAAAGCTTAAGAGTGTTAGAACTGGCTTGGGTATCACCTGAAAAAAGAGGAGAAACATTTTGAAGATGTAATATATGAACAATGCAGAACAGAGCTAGTGAAGCACACTACCTGTGGGTATGAATCAGGAGATTTGCAAACAATACAAAACAACTTGCTTGCATTCAAACCAACCACCCAATAGCTCTCCTCAGACTTTTTCTCTTTACTGCCACTGCATATCAGGTCGTGGTTATATACATAATGTGAAATTATATAAGAAATAATAGGAGCATACTATGCTAAAAATTAATCTTATGCTTAAATAGGAAAATCTTGAACCTGAAGAGTGGAAGCCAGCTGCCCCCATACTGGTCAGTGAACACTCTCAGCACTCCCTACATATTTTGTTAACAAACTCAGATACAATCATACAGAAGCAAAGCTCAACAATATAATAGGAGGACAATTCACAAAATAGGGCTCAGGCACTCAGCATACCTTAGAATCATATGAACTTAGTTGGCCTTCTTCACTGAACCCAAACCAAATTAGACTTGAACCGGGAGTCAACGGAAGATGACCTCTGAGGGGCTGGGTTCCACTAGAAATGTTGAACACTCTGAAATCTAGCATCTGCAGATCAAACAAATAACTACTTAAACACAATTTTATTTATCAATTTACTTAACACCTAATTTGGACAAACAAAATGAGGTAATGATCTCAATCCCAACTTATCCACTAAATATGTGGACAAAACCCAAGGGATAAATGGGGAAAAGTTCATGTTCATTCAAAAGGCATACATCTTACTGCCATAAACAAGAGAAATTTTTGTTCCTAATCCCTTTTATGTCCGACCACTTGTAGTTTGTGTCAATGTCTTCTAATAGTTTGTGTTGATGTCTTCTAATGAAAAGATATGCTATCTATGTCCTCTAATAGTTTGAGTCGATGTCTTCTAATGAAAAGACAAGCTATCCTATGATTGATATAATTTCTAACAAAGAAATCCTTCTGCCCTTCTATATCATTAGTAGCTAACCTCAACCATTATAATCTTCATTGCCAAGGTCAACACCTAAGTAAGCCAACTAACCAAGCTGAATCTTGGATCAACTTGACAGTCTGAAAATAACATGTACGTTGGATTAGAGTTTAGAGTGAAAGAGAAAAGAAAAAAAAAAAAAGTGTTGAGAGAAAAGGAGTCGAAATAGTTGTCTATGTACTAGTCGACCCACACGAAATATTATATATTTAACTGTCTGAAGATAGTAATACCCCTACACTTATTACATTAACACTCCCCCTCAAGCTGAAGAGCATATATATGATATACCCAGCTTGGAACATAAGAAATCACTCCTAGTACGACTTAAAGCCTTGGTAAATACTGTTGGAGTTTATGTAGTACACCCACGTGGGTGTCTCAAGTGGGCTGCGTCCCACTTCCCACGTGGGGCCTTTTTCAGGTTTTCACTATTCACGAGAATAGTGTCGCGTGAATAGTAACACGTGAATAGTGTTCTCCTTTGTAGGGTTTCTCCCCATCATTCTCTCATCTTCCCACAACTTCTCTCTTTAACCCTAATCTCCTTCTCTACCTTCCGCCTCCATTACACTTTTTTCCCTCTTCTATCTACAACCTTCATCTACTGGTTACAACCTTATTTACAACATGGTATCAGAGCATGGTAGCTCTAGGGCATGTGTCTTTGTCCCCTAGAGACTCCATTCCGATCTAAGACGGTTATGTGAGCATCCGGAGCCGATGAGAACTTTTAAAGAATCGCAGAGATCATTCATGCGCTATCCGGGAATTAATCTTTAGGCAAAACACCAGAGGCTCTTATTTCCTAGTTAGTTTTTTCCCTCAGCCGTATCAGAGATCCAGTTTATCTTCTTCTCAAGCTTCTCCAGCGTTTTTCCGGCCAACACGTTTTTCGAGGATTTTTGGGTTTTCGTTTTTTGTGATATTCGTGCAACAGCAGGCCCCTCTGACCTTGCCGCCCTCTTCAGTACTGCTCGTGGAACAGTTCGAAACTTGATTCGACGAATTCTAACCATCGAAACCCTAGTTTCCAAAAATCACCCGGATCCGCCGCTACTTTTTGGGTTTCGATTTTCTTTCAAAATCAGACCTCTGAGCCCTCCTGTCCTAGGCGCACCACTCATTGGGCCTTTAGGGATCCTCTAGACCTCGCTTCGGTTTTCTGGGAGCCTCCGATACACTACCTGCTATTTTTGGTGGTCCTGCTCCGATGAGTTCCCCCGAGGCCACATCTGTGATTTCTAACTCTTCCTATGAGGATCGTCCTATGACTCATGGCTCTCATGGAGATCACAACCCTCAGCTCTGCATCACCACTGTGAAGCTCGATGGCACCAATTTCCTGGAATGGAAGACTTCCGCTCTCAAGTACATTGGGGGCCGTGGCTACAGTGAGTATCTGACAGGTGCTACTAAAGAACCAAATCCAAAGGACAAATCTCATCGGATTTGGGTTATGGAGAACCTGTTGTCATGTCCTGGCTTCTTTACTCGATGCAAACCCAAATCAGCAAAGGGTTTATGTTCCCACCAACGGCCAAAGATGTTTGAGATGCCGTATCTCAGACATAGTCCCAGGTGGGCAATTTCGCCAAGCTCTATGAACTAGAACAAGAGATATCTTGTCTTCGTTAGGGGGAGATGAAGCTTGGTACATATTATGCTTCCCTTCGAAGCAAATGGGAGGAGATCGATCACTACTAGAGTTACTCCCCCAAATGCACAGATGACGTTAAGTCCTTCAAGGCGATGGTTGAACGTTCCCGGATCTTCCAGTTTCTCTCCGCCGCTCTGCCATGCAACTCCGCAGTGGGAGTGATACTCAGGATCGCTCTGCCCTGGCTACTACTAATCAGAAGGGCCAGACATCCAGTCCGAAGGAGTCTGGGGACCGACCCAGACCCAAGTGTGATCACTGCGATCGCATGGGTCATATCCAGGCCACTTGCTGGAAGTTCCATGGACGTCCCTCGGGACAGGCCCCGACTTCCCGTCAGCGTCAATCAGCAAAACAGGGACCTCCATCAGCGCACTCAGTCACATAGGACACCGCGCCACTAGTGTCTACCTCCTCTGGGGACACAGACTCGTTCTCTCCTGCAGATCTTGAGCTACTTCGCCGCATGATGGCCCAACTCAATGGCCAAGCCTCCACTTCCACGTCTGCATTTGCTCACACAGGTACTAGGACTGCTTTTTCCGCCTCTACTATACCTTCCAACCCTTCTTGGATCATTGATTCAGGGGCGTCTGATCACATGACTGGTATGTCCTCCGTTTTCTCTAGTTATGGTATTTGCTCTGGTCGTGACAAAGTTCGGATAGCTGATGGCACCTATTCCTCTATCTCTGGAAAAGGGGATGTTCATGCCACACCAGCTCTCTCTTTGTCTTCTGTTTTGCATGTTCCGCAATTCACCGCTAATTTGTTATCCGTCAGTAGTCTTACCAAAAGTCTTAACTGCAGTGTAACGTTTTTTCCTTCTCACTGTGTGTTTCAGGATCTGGAATCGAGGCAGACGATTGGCAGTGGACGTGAGGACGGTGGCTTATACATCCTAGATTCTTCGATTTCTGCATCTGCACACCAGTCTAGCATCAGTACTAGTAGTAGAGTCAATAAAGACCAGTTAATGCTTTGGCATAACCAGCTAGGTCATGTACCCGTGTCAGTCTTAAAGCATGTCTTTCCTACTTTCTCTTCTGTTTCTACAGTTCCGTTTCATTGTGAAACATGTGAACTGGCCAAACATTTGTCGTTCTGTTTTTCCCATTAGTGAGAATAAAAGTACTACTCTTTTTTCTATTGTGCATTCTGATGTGTGGGGCCCCGCGCCTGTGACTTCTTTATTTGGATATCGGTACTTTGTTACCTTTGTAGATGACTTTAGTGGTTGTACCTGGGTGTACTTTATGCGAACCAAAAATGCTGTATTCTCCATTTTCCAAGAGTTCCATAAGATGGTTACCACTCAATTCCATACCACTCTTAAGATTCTTCGCTCTGACAATGGGAGGGAATACCTCAATGGGGGTCTGAAACCCTACTTTGCATCACATAGCATTGTTCATCAGACCTCGTGCCCTTCGACACCTCAACAGAATGGGACTGCTGAGAGAAAAAATCGTCACCTTCTTGAAGTTGAGCGTGCTCTCCGGTTAGACATGCAGGTTCCGAAACACTATTGGTCTGAGTCTGTCTTACATGCTGCTTACCTCATCAATCGTATGCCCTCTCGGGTTCTCAGAATTCAGACTCCCCTATCTCTCCTGGTTCCTGACTGCCTAGCTTTCGTTGTTCCTCCAAAGGTCTTTGGGTGTGTTTGTTATGTCCATATTCATTGTTCTTCGAGGGACGAGTTAGATTCGCAGGCCTTAAAGTGCATCTTCTTGGGGTACCCCTCTAATAAAAAAGGGTACAAATGTTATCATCCTGCTACCCGTCGTCGCTTCATCTCTATGGATGTCACATTCGCTGAGTCCATCCCCTTCTTTGGTCAGCAAACTATCTTCAGGGGGAGCATGATGTTGCAGAAGAGAGTGTCCCCAACCCTCTGCCTGTCTCTATTCCTATGCCGGGACCTCAGTCTAGTGACAATAACACTTCCACTACTGCAGCTGATGTGCATGTATATGTCAGAACCAAGAAGGACAAGCCACTGTCCCTGCGCCTACATCTGCAAGTCTCCCCTCTGATCCAGTTCCAGGTATTACTTCTGTCCCTGCCTCACTTCTTATTTCTGTTCTTGAGCCACATGCATCTCCTACTTCTGACGATCATAAGAGCACTGATATTGACCTCCCTATTGTACTTCGGAAGGGTGTACGTACTTGTACGGAACACCTTATCTCACATTTTGTCTCGTATCAGTCTATCTCCGTCATATCAGAATTTTGTCAGTATTGCCTACTATGTTTCTTTGCCTTCTAGTGTTGCAGACGCACTTAGTCACCCAAAGTGAAAAGAAGCTATGATGGATGAAATGCAGGCTCTTGAGAAGAACAAAACATGAGAACTTGTTCAACTACCCAGAGGAAAGAAACCTGTGGGATGCAAATGGGTCTTTACAGTGAAACATAAAACTGACGGGTCAGTCGAACGATACAAGACACGACTCGTAACCAAGGGATTCACTCAGACATATGGGATAGACTATCAGGAGACTTTTGCACCTGTGGCCAAGATGAACTCAGTCAGAGTTCTTCTATCCTTAGCTGCCAACCTGTCCTGGCCATTGCATCAACTAGATGTGAAGAATGCCTTTCTGCATGGAGATTTGACAAAAGAGGTGTACATGAAACTACCACCTGGGTTGACACTTGCTGAAAGGTGTGCAAGTTAAGGAAAGCCCTGTATGGGCTAAAGCAATCTCCAAGGGCATGGTTCGAGCGATTTAACAGTGCGATCAGACGAGTGGGCTACAAGCAGAGTCAGGCCGATCACACGTTGTTTGTGAAGCACCAGCAGACTAGTACCACGGCAATGATCATCTATGTTGATGATATTGTCATCACTGAGAATGATCCTAAAGAGATAAAGCAGCTGAAGACGTTCTTGTCCTCGGAGTTTGAGACAAAAGATTTGGGGCCACTGAAATACTTCTTGGGAATTGAAGTTGCTCGGTCTCAGAAGGGCATCTTCATATCTCAACAGAAGTATGTATTGGACCTTCTGGATGAGACTGGGTATTTGGGAGCTCGACCAACAGAGACTCCAATTGATCAGAACCATCGACTGAATTCTTAGGAGGGTGACACCCTTGAGGATATCGCTATGTTTCAGCGTTTGGTTGGCAGGCTGATCTACTTGGCACACACCCGTCCGGATATTGCTTACGCTATTAGTGTTATCAGTCAGTTTATGCATGCACCACGGTCATCACATCTTGAGGCAGTTCACCGAGTTCTTCGGTACCTCAAGGGCTCTCCAGGTCGTAGAATACTGTTCAGGCGACATGGACACTTTAGAGTGGAAGCACTTACTGACGCAGATTGGGCAGGTTCAGTTACTGATCGTCGGTCTACGTCAAGATACTGTACCCTTGTTAGAGAAATCTTGTCTCTTGGCGAAGCAAGAAATAGCCAGTTATAGCTCGATCCAGTGCAGAGGCAGAATTTCGCTCTATGGCACATGGTGTGTGCGAACTCCTTTGGTTGAGGACCATGCTTGAGGAACTAGGACTCCAGGTGACAGAGCCGATGAGCCTCTACTGCGACAACAAAGCTGCCATCAGCATTGCTCACAACTCAATCCAGCATGATAGGACCAAGCATATTGAAGTTGATCGTCACTTCATCAAAGAGAAACTTCAACAAAGATTGATTTGTACTCCGTATGTGAGAACACAGGAACAGGTTGCCGACATACTCACAAAGGGGGTGAACAAGTCTATTCTTCATACCTTGATTGGCAAGCTGGACATGATGGATATCTTCGCACCAGCTTGAGGGGGAGTGTTGGAGTTTATGTAATACACCCACGTGGGTGTCTCAAGTGGGCTGCGTCCCACTTCCCACGTGGGGCCTTTTTTGGGTTGTCACTATTCACGTGAATAGTGTCACGTGAATAGTATCACGTGAATAGTGTTCTCCTTTGTAGGGTTTCTCCCCATCATATATATATATATATATACAATGAGTGCGGGAGAATGAATTAACAATTCATTCTCTCCTCTTCCCACAACTTCTCTCTTTAACCCTAATCTCCTTCTCCACCTTCCGCCTACATTACACTTTTTTCCCTCTTCTATCTACAACCTTCATCTACTGGTTACAACCTTATTTACAACAAATACATCAGTCAATTGATATTCTGACTTCACATATGAGGTACATATGTCGCCATTTTGAACTGTCTCCCAGATTAAGTAGCAAACAACCTCAATGTGTTTAGTCCTCTCACGGAACACAGAATTAGAAGCAATGTGGACAGCATCTTGATTGTCACAAATAAAAGGAATAGGGAGATCTATAAATTCAATCACTGGAGAAGATTCCTCAACCACATCAACTCACAAAAAGTGTGAGCCACAGCCCTATATGCTTCTACACTTGACCGAACCACTACACTATGCTGCTTGCTTCGCAAAGAGATAAAATTTCCACCTAGGAATGTGTAACAATCAATGGTGGATCCCCTATCAAAAGATGAGCCAACCCAATCAGTGCCTGCATAGCCTTCAACACGTGCGTACATTTTTTCGGTATAACAAACCACGACCAAATGCTTCCTTGAGATACCTCAAAATACGAATCACAACCTCCCAATGTGGGATCCAAGTAAGGCTGCAACTTGGGACGGATTCATCCCAAGCCCGACGGGCTCAATCCGACTTTGGGTTAGGGTTGGGTTGGCCCCTTCAATACTCAGGTTGCGTTAAGCTTGGATCTTGACAACCCGATCAAATAGAGTTGGGCTAGGGTTGAAGCTTCAACCCAACCCCGACATACACACTATTATACACACGCACACACATTATCAAAGACATGCTTGAGACAAATCGATGGAGGCGACCCACTGCAAGGGGTGCATCACAGCACCAATGGCTTGACTTCAATTCTGTATGAGAAGGTGAGCAATTGAAAAGGTCATTGTTATGTTGTTGATAATAGACATACTTTTTAGTCTTGGCTGAAGTCGCGAGTTTCACCAATCTATTGTAAACTTGTGTTACCATTTGCAATTGTGTTACTATCTGTAGCTGAAGGCAAATTATTTGGCATTTATAGGAGCAAGATTATATGGAGAATTTTGAAGTTGGTAATTCTTGTATGAATAAACTTGTAAAGATGACAAATATAAATGTACATATATTGTTAATGTGGTATTATTTACAAGATGTGGACATGAAGCTATTATTTAGTGGCTAGCATAACGATCAACCAATTAAAAAATTAAGAAATTGACCAACCCGGCCAACCCAATCGGGCTGGAAAATCTAGGCCCGACCTTGGGTTGGGTTGGGCTAGGGTTGACCCGCAACCTGCCTGAGTTGCAGCCCTAGATCCAAGGCTCCTGCATAAACTAACTTACCAACACTTACTGCAAATGAAATATCGTCTAGAGATATAGGTAATTAAGTTTAGTAGTTTACCAACTAGTCTCCGATACCTCCCAGGATTATCAAACTCCTTGATACACTAGAACCTTCAAATTAGGAACCGTCGGAGTGTCCACTGGCTTAGTCCCCAATAGACTAGTTACCTCAAGTCTAACACAGACTTCCATTGCGACAAATTAATCCCAGCCTTTGATCTTGCAACTTCAATACCCAAAAAGTATCTTGACTTTCTAAGGTCTTTAAAGTGGAAGTGGAATCGAAGAAACTGCTCCAAGTCTTCTATGCCCTTGGTCTCACTACTTATAATCACAATATCATCTACATACACTATTTAAACGATCTTCTCGGTCTCAAAATCTCTACATAATACCAAGTGATCTGACTGACATCATCTCAAACCAAACAAAAGCACAACTTCACTACATGCCAGGCAATTTTACAAACCATAGAGAACGTTTCAATATTGTCACCGCCATAGGCTTGAGTATAAACGTTAGCAACAAGTCTAACCTTATCGGTCCATTGAACATTAAGAATATATTTAATGGTATACACCCAACAACATCCCACAACCTACATACCAAGAAGAATAGAAGTGTGTTCTCAAGTACCATTAGTATGGAGAGCATTCATTTTATCCTACATTTCTTTCTACCAACCAAAGAGAGACAATGCATCATTGATAATGGAAGGGACTGACATGGAAGAAAGAGAGGTAACAAAAGCATGAAAGGAATGAAACAAATGAGCTAAGAGATACAAAATGAGAGAAAATATGAGCAATACACAAGCGTTTACCTTTACGAAGGGAAATGGGAAGATCAGGCGTAGGAGATGAATTGGTAGACTCCAAAGAAGATGGAGAGGCAAGGCAACATTTGAAAAGCCTGGTGCATCAACAAGTGGGATTGTGCGATGGGGCCTTCGAACATAAAAGTGCAAATTAGGAGTACTAGGAGAAGAACAAGAAGTACAATGGGAATATGGAGAAGAACAGAGAACACTTCATCAAAAGTATCTCATCAGAAAAAGAAAGAACCAAACTCAAAGAATGTGCATCAGCACACACAAAACGCATGCGTGGTTGAGGATTGTAACACTTCTATCCTTTTTGGGGACGAAAGTATCCCAAAAATTTACTTTTTTTTAGAAATCCCAAAAAGACACTTAATAGAACGAGGATCAAGTTTATCTCTCCCAGAACCCAAACGATTAACAAAACATACACACCAAAAAATAGGAGGGGGAGAGGTAAAACAATGGAATATTCATGAACAAAACAAAGTGTGGAGACTGACCATTTAGAACTAAGGAGAACATTCGGCACATGAAGTTTGATGTAATATACCATGAGTACATTAGTCCCAAAAAGAAGTAGAATTGTATTCTTTGGCATTGTCAAAATGAAGCATGTGAGAGATAAACCAAACTGAGTTTTCACTTCTATATGAATTTGCAAATAGATAACAATTCAAATCTCTCTTTCATTAGATAAAGCCAAGTCATTCTGGAATAATCATCTACAAAGTAAAAAAATATATATTTAAATCCATTATATGAAGTTACCTAGATGGGGCCCCAAACATCAAAATGAACAACTAGAAGGGGACACAATGTATTTATTTGACACAACTCACAATCTAAAGACGACAACTGACTTAAAGAAAGAATTAAAATCTTCAAATTATTTAGAGACAAGTGATCGAGACTACAATGCCACTGGTGAAGAGAATATGTGGTCTGAAGAGCAAAATTCTGAGGTCCACCACCATCAATGTAATAAAGTCCGCCATCCTCATGCCCTCCACTAATCATCTTCTTCGTCTTTAGATCTTGGAATACACAACAAAAATAATTGAAAGTGACAGAACAATTAAGAGATCTAGTGAGCTTACTAACAAACATTAGATTCAAAAGAAATTTAGGCACATATAATGAAAGAGAAGGGTGAGGGTGTGTAGTCTCAAAGCCTGACACTTCAGATGGTGCCATCAGCAAGAGTAACACACTGGGGGGATTAGAGGAGTGAAGAAAAGAAAACACACCTAGGGTGCCAGCCATATGGTGTGAGGCTCCAGAATCAATAATTCAAGGAGAACCGGTAGATGCAACACAAGATATACCTGACTAGACAAAAATGACAACAGAGCTAGTGGAAGCTACTAACTATTGGTCCAAAAGTTTTGAACATTCTTCCCGAGAAATAGAATCGTCCTAGAAGAGGTAGGCAAAAATTCCTCGCAGGGAAGCATAGCATTCACCAAGAGTCTTATCTCCTTACAGTAAAGTAAAGAATTCCTAAAAAAATTGATGAAATCAGGTAAAATTCTTTTCACCATAACACATCTCAAATTGTCTCACATATCTCCTTAGCTGTATCCAAGAACATCACATTAACACCAACTTATGGATCCATATTATTCCATAACCAAGTCATTATTTGAGCATTCTCTCAAGTCCACTCATCATAATTACTGTCATCAATTTGAGGCATGTCTATAGTCAAATACTAAAGCTTCCCTTTCGTAGTTAGAAAAACTTGCACATATTTGGACCACAACACATAGTTACTCCCACTAAGCTTAATGGAAGTCATCTGAGAAATCAAACACTCAAACGAATTCAAACAACTAGGTTTTGTCTCCATCATCGAAATCTTTTGAACACAAAATCAGTCACAACACTATACTATCCCACTAAGCTTAATGGAAGTCATCTGAGAAATCAAACACTCAAACGAATTCAAACAACTGGGTTTTGTCTCCATCATCGAAATCTTTTGAACACAAAATCAGTCACAACACTATACTATCTGTTATTGCAAAGCCCGAGCAGTAACAGTAACACCTTCACATAAAAGTCACCAAATCAAACACCTTATGAGCAATAACAGTAGGGACCCACTCATCACCAAACTACACACCCTACAACACACACAACAGCATCACCACATCCTTCTATACACCATTAAAGGCTATGCGACACACATGTGAGTACCCTTCATCACGTGGCAGGTTTCATGCATAAAACCCGATTATACTTGAATCATCATTGCAATCCTCTGTGAACAAAACTCTAGGGTTTTAAACAATCAACGGTGCTGGTGGTGAATAGTGCTCGAAATGAACAATGCTCCCAATTATATGACATGCATACAAACACATAGAGGCCATTGTTTCCCTTCAAATCTAAATAAGTGACCTTCACATCCACACACATATAGGTGGTAGAAACCACCAAAAGAAAAAAAAAAAAAAAAAGGGGGAAAAAACAGAATATGAAGAAAACTTTGGTTTCACGATCAGTCCTTAGGTTATTGTTTCTCACAAGGAAGAAAAACAAAAAGCAAGAGAGAAGGAAGATAAAGCAACCCTAAATAGGACCAGATGCTTTGATAGTATGTAAGTTGGATTAGGGTTTAGAGAGAAAGTGAAAAGAAGAGTTGAAAGAAGTCAAGCTAGTTGTCGAAGATCTAGTTGACCCATGCTATATTTTATATTTAACTATCAACCAGGTTTAAAAAGGCTAGTTTGCCTCCAAAAGGCGAGGCGTGGCCTCGAGGCAATGCTAAGGTCTAAGCATCATTTTTCAAAAAAGTTACTTGAAAATTTCTAAAAAAATATATTCAATTTTAGAAAAATTAGAAACAACATACCATGTGAAAAAAATAACTTAAATAAACATAAAAGTTACTAAGGCTGTAGCTTTTACCTTAGGAGTGATACTGTTGGGCACTCAGGCTGAAGGCCTAATGTTGATTTCAAATCTTAAATAACATAAATCACATAACTAAATTATCAAATCTAAATAGTTAATAGGGTGACTTCACTAACGAAGTATCAATACTAACAAAGTAACTAACAAGATAGAACTAGGAAAATAGGAGAGCAAGTCTGTAATGCTTTGGTAAGGTTCCTCACAAGAAAAACGTAGGAAGTAACATAATCAAAATCCGAAAATCCGATGAGATTTGAGCTCTCTATGAAAATTTCTCTCAACTGAGGAAATCTAGGGTTGAAATCTCAAATTTAGAATTTCTCACAAAATAAAAGGTATTAGAGAACAAAATTAAGACATTTAGGTCGTTTTTTATCATAAAAGATTACTGGGGAGGGTATTTTGGAAAGAGAGTGGAAAAAATTTTAAAATGACAATTAAGGGATTATGTTTTCGGGTTTTAACATATAAAAGTGAAGCTATAGCCTCATGTGATAGCCTCAATGGACTGAAGCTTAAGCCTCAGAAATGACCACTAAGGCTATAGCCTCAAGGATGTTTCTTTGAGCCTCAATGCAAAGTGAGCCTCAAGGCGTAGTCTCAAAAAACCTTTTTAAACAATAATACCCCTACTCCTATTACATTAACATAACATCAAGAACATAATGACATTTCTTAAAGTTTAAGCTAATAGCAATTCACCCAGATAACTCGTAGCAAAATTGAAAAAGGATACCTGATCATTTGAAGGAAGGCAATGGGAAGCATGAGTGACAATGGCCAGTTCATCCTTGAAGCCTGATGCAGTCACTACTGGTCCATCGAGGGAGAGAACATACTTCTGCAATAAAAAAAACAATCAAGAAAATCAGATAGGCTCACACCAAACCCACCACCGTGATTAAATTAAAAGATATTGTCCCAAATGTAATGAACTAAAGAGCACAAAAATAACATAGCATCCTCTAAGCAACGTTGAGGACAAACATAGGGTTTAGCGAAGAATGCAAAAAGTAAATTAGTATGACTCTAAGAAACAAGCATGGCATTGAATCCTTTAAAAACAAACTTCCAATACTTTCATAACTAATTAGCTCTCATGTTTAATAATCAAGTAACATTGAACCCTCAACAAGTTGATGGTACTAGAAAATTAGCTCTTCTCTATGCATCACAACAAAATTGTCATTCAAAGATATCACTTGGGGAAAGAGCGCCCATGTCCAACATATATTGGTTAATGTGATCTAGTACACCTGATCCATACTATATCCAATCCAAAACGGATAGTCATGCTCCTTTCAATAGCAAATCAGATTAGTCCTTTAAACCATTTAAATTGGTTTTATCCTCTCTCAATATATTTGGTAAAGAAAGGGAGAAAATGTCATTTTTTTGTGAATTAGAAAATGTTGAAAACTATATTATCCATTTTCTACAAGAAAGATATGCAGAAGTAGCACCAATAAGCTAAGCTTGTGCCTTAACGATTCTCCAATTTGCTTGTATTCAAGTTAGATAAATGGCATGCCCTTTATTACTTAATGCCTAAAACCTTGTGCATGCGTTTTACATAAAGTAAAGAAAATTCACTCAAAGCGCTCCTCACCGATGCCGGCAAAGGTCTTCATTGTACATGCGCATGGTTTGGGCACGTACGAAGAGGATGACACCAATGAGGAACACTTTGGTGCAGGTTTGAGAGCTCTAAAAGAAAAGGAGAAAGGCAAAAAAATTGCCATGTCGGACACGTCAACACAACACACAGATACGTGTCGGCACATCCTAACCCACATCCTGACACGTACGCAAGTGGCATCCTTGTAAACTGAATATATGGTTTTTAAAAGAGGGTTAGTTTGTTCCATCCTCCATACAGTACTTTGTTAAGTTGTTATGTTAGATAGTCTTCCTATAAACCTACTTATAATTATTATGTTATTGGATAACTCTTGCGTATATAAATGTTTCCTTTTACTTCTCATATATTTCTTACCTTATTCTTATAAAAAAATTATATTTAAATAATCTAAAATATTATATTATAATACGTGTGTATGTGTGCCAGGCTTCTTCAAAGCACCGCAGTGTTTTTAAACGCTAAGGCGTGAGGCGAGGCGCTTCACTAGCCAAAGCCTTGAGGCGTAAGACGTAAGCCTCACACGCATGCATTTTTAAGGTAGATAAGTATTTAAATCTATAAATAAATGTAGCAAAAATTCAAAAAACAAAACATATTTCCAAGTTCCAAGTTCTAACCACTCTAACAAAAAGCACAACACCAATCAAAGACTCAAATCTCCTACTAAATTAAAGGCATCTTCATCAATTATATGAACAACATCCTCTTCTTGATAGTCCAAGTCGAAATTCAGCATCTCGTCATCAATCAATTGTAGATTAATCGATGTTGGGTCTTTAAATATAATTTAGAGTTTTTTATTTTATTTTTATGTTGGGTCCCTTTGACACCTATTTTTTTTTCATATCTTAGACATTTTTTTTTAAAAAGCATGCCAAAAAATAACACATCTGAGGCGTACACCCAATCCAAGAAGCGTTGACGAGGTGTACGCCTCACTGAGAGGCGTAAGCCTCGTCAATGCCTCTTGGAGTGAGGTGTACGCCTCAGATGTGTAAACGTCTTTTGATTGAGCCTCAGAGCATTTTTTAAGAGCTCTGCCCCGAGGCGTAAGCCTCACACGCCTTTAAAAACACTAGTGTCGGACACAAACACAATTGTCACATAGCTATTAATTGTGTTGTTCGGAATTTGCTCATCCTAACTTCCAAACCAATTACCAAATTACAAAGAAAATAAATTAAACATAAATAAACATAATTGTTCACCAAAAGTAAAATACTTTCAAGTTGCCGCAATCACCACCTCTCGGGCCATAAAATTCCAAGTTGTAATGTCAAATACATTCTTTGGACATTGACATGCAAAGCAATTAGAGAACTTTGAAGACCATTGGTTTATGTGCTTCCACACAAAATTCAGAGCATATTAGCTCATCATTTTGCTTTGCTATCAAGAAAACAGCATTGTTACTGCCAATGAAATGGAGATCACAATAATAAAACCAAACATGTTATTAAAGCAAACATGAATGATAATTGTTATTTCACATCTTTTCTTTCAATATTATTCTGACAAGCATCCTGACCAAGGTCCAAGACATACATAATATTAAACCAAAAGTACTATTAAAAAAATTACTAATTATTAAAAAAATATCATAAATAGCTTAGTAACCCATTAGGTTTAATTTCAATAACTAATAACAATTATATGACATATTTTGCCCATCACATCATATTTATCGTTAGTTGCTTATTCTATAACTATTTTTTTTTTATAAGTAAATTTTATTGAAAACAAATCCAAAACCAGAAACAACGCAAAGCTAGGTTTTCTTCAAAAAAAAATCCCACTAGCATTTTTGACCCATGGACCTATCCCTAAAGCATTTTTCATCATGGTCTTGGACTCTTATGCTTTTCATCCATGGGCCTATTCATGAGCCCATGATGAAAAAACAATTAAAATTCAACAGCTACGAATCGCCTACTAATTTGTTGGGGTGTAGGTTCACCAAGTGATGGACCAAACGTTTCTAGGGTCACTGGGTCCAAAGCTATGATACCTGAATACTTCAACATGCCTGTCATACCATATTGACACGATGTGAAACCGATACTAGTACCGGATACTGCATGGATACTTCTACACCAACAATCTCCTTTATGGTACCAAAGAAATTCTCAATCACACCCACAGTGATTTAGATGTTGGATCTCAAGTTGCAACATATCTTCTACATATAAAAGAAGTGTCTTGGCAAATCAAATTTATGAGTGAAGCGCTCTTTGTTCATCACTCGAACATGAATAATTTTGCCAATAAGTCAATTTAGCACCTTAATACCAATTTCTCGATATTTCCTTGCAACCAAACTTGAAGATGCAAGGGGCTATCTAGTGCATGATATTAAATGATTGAATCTAAATCACACCCACAATGATTTAGATGCTGGATCTCAAGTTGCAATATATCTTCTACATATAAAAGAAGTGTCTTGGCAAATCAAATTTACGAGTGACGCGCTCTTTGTTCATCACTCGAACATGAATAATTTTGCCAATAAGTCAATTTAGCACCTTAATACCAATTTCTCGATATTTCCTTGCAACCAAACTTGAAGATGCAAGGGCCTATCTAGTGCATGATATTAAATGATTGAATCTAAATCACACCCACAATGATTTAGATGCTGGATCTCAAGTTGCAATATATCTTCTACATATAAAAGAAGTGTCTTGGCAAATCAAATTTACGAGTGACGCGCTCTTTGTTCATCACTCGAACATGAATAATTTTGCCAATAAGTCAATTTAGCACCTTAATACCAATTTCTCGATATTTCCTTGCAACCAAACTTGAAGATGCAAGGGGCTATCTGGTGCATGATATTAAATGATTGAAGATGGTATAAAAGTCAAATAAAGTAGTTCGATGTTAGAGTAAATCCACCAATAACTACAAGGAAAAAAGTTTGGATGACATTGCCATGACAGTATAATTTTGTTTTGAAACATGTCGCGTATAGGGATTTCTGTCATGTCAGCACACATCCACACAGATATAAGTATCAAAATATCTTGACACGTAGGGCAATGTCACCCTTTATTTTAATGATTTTTATTAAAAATGATTTCGACTGGTGGACTGCTTTTTTTCCATCTTCAGTATAGTAATAAGCAAGGTTTAAAATTTCCTTTCAGAGGAATGTCTTGGCCAAGTAAAACATCAAGACAACCTCCGAAACGAAACGAAATATTCACAATACATTGAAAAATGGCGAAACAGCAAAATTTTCAAAACATTCCGAAACATAACAAAAGAGTCCGAATTGGGATTCTATCGAATTGTATCTCAGCAAAACAAACCGAAACAGTAGGAAACAAAACGAAACATTGCATGTTTCATTTCGGTTCTCTTACGAAACGAAACATATGAAATATTCCAAAATTTTAAACCATAAGTTAATAAACACAACTACACTTGATTGATAATTTCCTCGCTTATAAATCTTCTTATTGATTAGGTTATTCGATAACTCAATGGTGTATTGAAATATTTTCTTTACCCTTCATAGATTATATATCTTTCTTTACTATTATTTAAAAAAAATGATTCAGATATAGTTAAAATATCATATTACAATAAATGTGTTCGGATGTGTTTGCGTTTTGGGTTTCCCACATGCTATGTCAACACTTCATATATTTGTTGAACATCAACACACGTGTCAGTGTCATTTTTACATAGTTTGGAAAGTGAAATGTAGCGTCAAAGATCGAGTTTCATGACTCAAGAGGCAAGCTCCATGCCCTTGGCAATGAGGACATAATGATTTCACTGTCAAGGTCAAAAGCCGACTCCCACAATACAAAACAATTTTTGACAAAGATACTTATACAGTTACATTTACATTTGGAATAGTAGGAACAATTTCTAAATAGAGAACCAAAACCAAGCATGTCTAAGATAGCTAGATATTGTTCAATTTTTTATAGCTTGATTCGGACGCGCAAAGTCTACTTTGGAAGAAAAGAGGATATTGCGATGGAAGTTTTGATCAGTCCTACCGTCTATGACTCAAATTTCTATTCAATATGAGGCTTAAAAGTCAATAACTGGCTCAAATTCAAGTTAATATTCAGCCAAAGCTTCCACAAGGACCTCAGCTAAGAAATATCGGCTTATAAAAGAGCTTCACAAGTCTCTCACGCTCATCAAAAGGAAAGCAACATTATCGACCCCTAAGCAAACTCCAGAATACATATACATCTATATAACTGTCAAGACCCAGCTCAAGAATGGATTATTACGTTGTAGATGTCTCACTCTATTTTTCATCATCATATAATTTTTGGATCCCGATGTCTGATGTACTTTTCCCATTCCCCACTGATTCAAGATTTGACTCGATTCAGCATGGAGATCATCAACCTGACTCAAGAGGCAGCAGATTCAACTTGAGGAATGATGTAGCTATCATCATCTACGCGATTCAACTCTGTTTAACGCAGAAGTCTTCATATCTTTTCTCACAACATCCATGTTATCATATTTCTAAAAACCAAGAAAAAAAAATCAGGAAAACACAACTAATGGCGGGGTCAAGGTAGAAATGTTTTTTTATAAAAAAAAATTGTAATTTATTATTCATCCATCAAAACAGAACAAGGTCCAAAACACACAAGCCAAAAAATTATTGATCTTTATTAACAAAAAGTACACAAAAAACACTGAAAAAGTCAATGTCTTGTGATTTCCGTAGTCAAAAAAATCTGAAAAAATCGCTAAAAATCTCCAATTTTTCAAATTCACGAATCAATCATCGATTAATCGGCAAGCTCTCCAATTAATTGAAAAACTCAGCGATTCTCCCGATTAATCGGCTGAGACCCATTTTTTTTATTTTTTTCCCATTCTTATTTCGATTTTGCCAATTTTAGAATTTTGATTATGAATGATGAATCATGCTTAAAAACAACATTTCTAACTTGAAATATGTCATGATATTTTATATATATATATTTGCCAATTTTTATCGAATTTTCCCGACTTGACCCCTTGCCGATTTATTGCCGAATCCCAACTTTGTGACTATGGTGGTTTCTTAATACCACACAAAGGTCATGGTACTGACCTACATAAAGTGACCATTTTTTGGTGGAAGCAGCACACTTTCAGGCTTTAGTAGCTTCCCTTTGCATTTTACCATTTTTAAAAATGTTCTACTGGGAATTTCCATAACAAGAGGACATCCACAATAGAAACAGATATGAAAAAACTACTCAATAAAAGTCAATTAAAATTGTTGTAGCAACCATGGAACAGAATATTGATAAAGCTTATGTCACAAACCTGCAAGCCACCCTCAGTGAAGATGCGAAGAAAATTAAGACTGGTAACAGCAGCAATCCAACCAGCACCAAGGGCCACAACCTTTACTTCTTCTGCTTCAAACCGCATAGACCACTAAGTTCACATAACTTACTCAAAGTCAGTGTGTATTGAAACTTTCACATAATTTATTCTACACAAACAGTGATACATGTGCATGTGCATATGCAGGTTTATTCGTGTGTGTGTGTGTGTGTGTGTGTGTGTGTGTGTGTGCATAAGTACAATCATATACAATGATCACAAATGCTTCTAAGCATGAAACTATTGAGCATACCTCGCTGTTATTTGCCCAGCTACTGAACGGGCGATACATCAGGGTACTCATGTTCTTCTCACCCTTACATGGATTTGCAAACACGCTCCCATTCTCATTAAGTGAAGCCATTGTGAAACCAAAATAATCAGTCATTGAAGGAACACGAGGACCTCTCCCAGTGTCATGAAAATCAACCTGCACCACATATGTATTATACAGAACAATGAATGCACAGTACAAGAAGAACCAATCAAAGCACTTTTTACACTGTATGAATTGTCAATAATTTTAGGACCAAAAAATAAAAAACTAAAAGACTGATCTCACTACCCTCTGGTCACCTAATCTGATTCTAACCAATAACAGTGTTTTCCTGTTCTGATCAGTTAACTAATGGTGTAGTAGTGACAGAGAAAAATAACACCAATTACCTCTATGTGGGAATATCCATCATGTTCAATTGTTGTTATACTTCCAAGCAAATTGTAACACAGGAAACGTCGCTTCCCAGCCTGCCCAGGTGTAGAACCTGGCTGAAATGCCTCCTGCATCTTTGGTCTTCCAGGCTTCGTCGCACTTCCAAGTTCTACCTTGTCATCATATAAGCTTTCCTTGTGACTACGAGAAGCTTTTTTGTGTGGTTCAACCTTAGAAAGCAAGCCCACTTGATCATCACTATCTTCATCCAACATGTTGTCAAATACAGACTGTTTGCGTAGTCTTTTCCTGCTAACTGGTTCAGATTCACCAAGACTATCTTCACCAACATCACTCAAACTACCTGAAATGCTAGGCTCTTGATCATCTTCATCAAACAAAAGTAACCCATTACTTTTTGATTTTAGACTAGGAGCACCATCTGTAGGAGATTTCATAGATGAAGGAACAGCAGATTCCCACAGACCATACTTTCCCATAATATCAATAACAGCCAAAGAATTCCCATTTGGCTTCCAAGCCATACAACATATTCTATCATCAAATTTTTGGCGATCAATGTCCTGCTTTTTATCAACATCCCAGATCAAGACCTGCCTATCTAAACCGGAAGTGGCCATGTATTTCCCATTAGGGGACCAGGACAAGAAACAAACAGATTGCCCATGTTCACCTCTAAGTGAGAAGAGCTTCTCAGCAGTGTCCCTGTCATACATTACTACATCACTTTTCAAACCTGGTATGGCTAAGACATCCCCGTCAGGACTCCAGCTCAATACATTAGAGACCGAAGTGTCCGAACCAGAATCAGGAGCTATGCCTGTAAGGGTATGTAATGTTCTCCCGGAACAGAGTTCCCAATATATAACAGTCCCAATTGAATCAACAGATGCCAAGTACTCACTGTTAGGATCAAAAGCTAAGCCAGTGACAGGTCCTTTATGTCCCTTCAGAACCCTCGCAATTGAACCATCAATAGTATTAATTAGTTTAATTCCCTCATCATCACCAGCAGCAGCCAACATGCTACCTGACTTGTTAAAAGCAAGGACACGGATCGGTAATGTGAACCTGGTTACATTAGTCTGAAACTCTCCACCTGACCAAAACAATAAAAATAGATGTAATTCAATCCAATGAGTTAAAATCACATGACATGGGACCAGTTTGACTCAAAAAGTTAGAAAGCACATCATTCGTGAAAGACAACAGCCCCTGGAAATGGGATGATTTAAGTTTCTAATTTACTGACCCCACCTAGGAAATTACCTAAGCAGAAAAAAAAAAAATACCCCTATCAGATGATTGTAACGATCCCATTTTTCACAATTTGGACAGCAAGAAAAATAAGGTCTAATAGGTTAGGATGACTCCATCAGGTCGATTTTTGGCCCAAGAGATTTCCTAGGTACAACACATCGAATTATGGGCCCTCTCCCTTGTAGCTTCCATGTAAGATCATGGTTTTATAGGGAAAAGTTATGTGCTCCATGATACTGACTACAGAACATCCCAGAAAATAAAAGAGCTGAGGTAGTATATGTTGTATAATTTTCCTTCCGATCACTTCCAAAATATCAAATGCCCTAATGGATTTGTCATGGACTATGCAAATCAACCGAGTTATGGGGTACGCCCTATGTACGAAATCGCACCAATTGAACGATCAAGATCAATTAACTATGGACCTCAGATCAACCAACATTTTTTCAACAAGATGGCCTTAAAACCAAGACAGGGCTTTGAACATTGGGATTTATAGATAGAGAAGAAAGCCGAGAATACCTGGAAACCTATAAAGCTTGACAGAATGATCGACAGAGCCAGAAGCAAGACACGTCGAATTGGGGCTGAGAGCCAAAGCAGTAACGCCGTCTTTGTGGTGGCGAAGGATCTTGGGGGGCTTCGAAGGCTGAAGGAGATCGTGAATGGAAATCGAGGAATCCGAAGCGCAGGAAGTGACGAGATGTTGAGCTTCAAGGTCCCAGAGAATAGAGCAGAAAGCGCTGACGTCATTATTGTTCTTGTGAGCTTCCTTAAGTTTCACAGATCGACCTTTCATGGCTGCTTGTCTTTCTTTTTGCTGGTTTCCTGCAACGTTGGTTTCATTTCATTATCCGGGATTTTTTATAGGGCTAGGGTTTTAGTTTTGGCGGGAATGAGGTTTGTTTTTCGCGGGGGGTTAGTTTTATAGGGAGGAAGTTTACCAATACCTCCCTTTCTTTGGTTTGAATTTACCATGAAACCATTGTATATGGGCCCTTGATTGACCATAATGTCCTAAGCCCACATCACGAAGAAGGCGTAATTTTGAAAGTTCGTAAATTTGGCATTGTTTACGCCCACGTGTGGGCATGGCCTTTGCTCCTAAATTCCTAATCAACCTCCCATATTGAATAATTCAGAAAAATTCGAGATATTTTGTGAATAATTCCACTGTGCTAACCATGGTTTTAAAAACGGCCATTTAAGCGGTTTTAACGGCCGTTTAAACGGTGACGCCTCAAGCCTGTTTCCATTAAAATTGTTTAAACACATTTTGCCGCTTTTAATTTTACAGCCGTTTTTTTTTTTTAATTTTCAAATTTCAAATTTTGAATTTCAGCGCCAGTTTTCTGTTAAATTCCAATTTTTTATTTTTCCCATTTTTGCCACTGGCCGTTTCAATCCGTTTTAACAGTAATCCCCCCAGTCCGTTAAACCGTTAATATGGCATCCTTTAAACCTTGGTGCTAACCAAGGTTTTAAATGGACCATCATAACAGTACAACAGGACAAGGAGCAAAATTACCATTATTTCTGTTTTAACACCAGCTATAACACGCCGCGATATTTTAACAGAGAATAATGGAAATATAATGCAAAATAACAAAATATAACGGAATTAAAAAATATTTTTTATTACTTTCACAAATAATGGCTCTTATATCTGTTATAACGGGTAACAGAAAAATAACAGATTTTTATTTTAAAACATCATAAAAAATAAAAAAAACAACGTAAGATATTTTCGTTATAATGGGATAGCATTAAATCAGAAATAACATAATGGGCTCGAAGATTTACTTTTATAACGGCCTTTTGAAAACCATGACGCTAACAGTAGTTCCTGAATTTTTTGGGACGATTGAAAGCAAGAGCTCGCTTCTATTTTGCAATTGGGTATGTCCGAGTTGCATAGGGGAAGTGTTGGAAAGTTGGCCCTATACATCTATGTCAACAAGGGGTAAAGTGTTGTGGAAGATGGTGCCAATGGCAGTCATCTGGGGGTTATGGTTGGAAAGAAACAAGATAACCTTCAAAGGCAAGGAAAGCTCCTTTCATGACGTCATTCTCGACACTAAGGCACTTTTATTCCAATGGGGGAGTATTAGTAATGAGACTAAGGGAATCTTCTTTAGTGATACAGTCTTCAGATTTTAGCAAATTTTGTTTTGACCCTTTTGCTTTTCGCTTCTCACCTCTTTTTGTAGCTTTTTGAGATCTTCTCCATCTCTTTCATCAATGCATTTCTGGACTTACAAAAAAAAAAAAAAACAATTGGAGATTCCGCTGTTTATGTTCCATCAAATGTTTATGCAGAAACTGGAATGTGGGTTAAGGTTTTAAAGATGAGAAAAATGACTGCTTTAAAAAAACCAAAATAAAAGACGAGGAAGATGATGCCAGGCTGAAGCTGGATCGAGGTAAAGAGTAAGGTGCATGCGTTTCTTTCGGGGACATGGCTCACCGGAGACGTGAAGGAATATGCCAGAGGCTGGGTGACCTGTTCAGAGAGATGAAGTGGGCTGTTCTTTTTTCTCTTTCCTTGGGACTATCTTCTAAGGGGTTAACTTCCCATTTGCAGGCTCTAAGAAATGGGAGTATTTCGTAATTTAAATCACGAATGATGTTATTTAGCTACAGATGGGGTTCACCAAATGTAAAGCAATATATTAATGGAGCTGCTATTTATGGTTGAAAACACTTTATAAAGCCTTAATTGATTCGAAGGCTTAATGGGTGCACCTGTCAAGAGGCACGATAAAGTTAAATTTTGATGGTAGTTCGTGTCTACTGGCAAAGAAGTTTCTTATAAGCTGGTTTCGGGACCAAGATCTAAATGGTCTGAGAGAAATTATACTGGCTTTCTCCAATCATACAGGGATATGTAATTAGATTGATGCCGAAGTTTATAAATTATGGAATTGAGTCGAAGTTCTATCCAGTTTCCCTTCACCAAAGTTGTGGAATGTTAGCAGTTCCATCGTTATCCATTAAATGAGGCTTCCCCACCTGGTAATTCTTGTGTTTCTTTCTCAATATTGAATACCTTCTGGGTCCTCTTTTATGTCACAGGGAGTGTGACTGACCGGGCGATACTTTGGCAGTTCAACGTTAATTGAAATGAATGAATGGATTTAGAATTATACTGGCAAATCTTACAACTACAGAGATTAAAAAAACATGTTTTTTGTATTCTGGCATTCCACCCACTGCAATTTCCATTTTCCAGTATAAGTTTGATCATGGAAAAGGTCTTAAAACTTTACAGGGAAACTAAAACCATATAAGACCAAAATGATATATCTAAGAGTGGTATATACAGACACTGTATCTCATGTCACTCTGGGTTTGTGTGAAATGCAGAGATTCCCTGAGGTTGGGTATTTTGAGCAAAGCTTTCCAGAAACATCAAAATGGGCACTTTTCTCGTTGAAACAGATTTACAGCTAGCACTGATATCAATAGGAAAAGAATTGCCATGAGAAAATACTTCGAGTTAAGTTGCCCTGCCTCTATCGTCCTCACAGTCTCGAGGTTGGAAACCCCAACAGCGGCATCCTCTGCAGAAATGGGGGGCTCCACTTCAGTCTCACAAACTGGTGCATCTTTTGATGACTTGTCCACCTGACAAGAAAACACAAAATGGAGCAAATAATTTAGGACAATATAATGTTTGATTCCCGATAGTAAACAAAGTGAAATTTTCAAGACACACACACACAAAGGTAAATGAAACAGAAATGTTAGAGCAGTTGTCTTTTCAGCTGTGGAGTAGATTTTTCTTGCGTTTAAGAAAATATATGATCTTGAACATTTCCAGAAAAGAATCCAGCTTCAGCAAATTTCCTTGTGGCGACCGCACCTCAAGATTGTTTCCCTGGTTCCTCAAGTCAGTACGAGATCAGTAACTCAAAAAAAAAGCCATTGCCCTTTTTGTTGATTGAGCTAATGAATTCTAAACAAATCATTTCTTCAGGATTAGACTTGAGTGCGTTGAGGGTAGAGTCATCTTTGAACGCATAAAATTCACGATTAGATGATTTGCTTGGAGCCTATAGGATCAAGCATTTTGGTTCTTGAGCTTCACATCGCAAGGCTCCCGCCTGCCTCAATCCAAGAGATCTACATGAGTGTGTAGGAAATAATACATCATTGAGCAAGTACCTTATCTCCAATAGATCCACATCTGAGCAGGAAATACAGGATTCGTGTAGCCAACTCAAAGAGCTAGGAATAAGGCTATGATGATGATTATCACTTCAATTCGTGATGTGATTGCAGATTCTGAATTATTATCTGCTGCTTCTCATCATTAGATTATGAATTTGATCTTCTTATGCAAGATTATAACATAGATATGTCATTGTTGTATGTCACAGCATTTATGTTATTGTCCAGCACAAAGGATTATATTATTTTTAAACATCCAATTTCCTCCAGCTTCAGTCACTAGACAAGTTGCCAAGGGGGCTGTGTGGACTATGGTCACCTAGTCATTTTAATAGCACTCATAACCATCTGTCAAAGGAAAATGCGCAAGAGCAAATTTAGAATATTTAATGTAATATCATTATTTTGTTTTATTTCTTATCAGTACTAAGAGTTTTTAAAATTTTATTTTTTATAATTTGTTTTGTGTTTATAAAATTTATTTGTGTTTATTTCCACACTGCTCCTGGGGTAATTTAACAATCAAATGTTATAGTTCTGCTCGAGTAGTTGTCATTATTCATTAGTCATAACATCCAATATCCCTTGTCATTTATACTGTTTTAGAGTATTTTGTTGTGATATTGCTTCAACTAACTGGCCAGTTTCCAAGGGCACCCAGGAGATCACCCAAGCGGTGGTGGGGGTCAGGGCCTCTCTTAGTAAAGGCAATTTGATAAACTTGGTCCTAAGAACAGTAACAGTAACAGTATCATCATTTTTTTAATCTCTGGGTCTGCAATCAACTTATAATAAAGCACATAAGAGATCAACAAGAGTAGCTACCTGGAAACTGATAGCTGCGGACTCTGTTACTGCTTCCTCCGGTGCTTTTGTACAAGAAGCAGTAGGAAAATCATCCTCAGGAAAGAGTTCTTTTTCATTTTCATTGCCATGGTAGCCCCTAATTACAGAGGCATCTTTTTTTGTTTTCCAGAACTTCTCCACAAAAATTCTATTGTCTTTTGTTAATGAAGATATCTGCATATAAAAGACACTCCATATTTTAGTTATAAGGAGCTGAGGTAAATATTTTAGTTACAAGTTCAGGAAAGACCCCAGGATAATATAACTTCAGCTGTAATGTTCTTGATATTCAAATCTAGTTTTCTACCATCGATGTTTCCATCCATCCAGCTACTTATAACTTCCAATGAAAATCAAGGAACAGATTTGTTGAAACTTCTCTCAAAAAGAGAGAAGGAAAACAACCATAGGTTAATTTGGTTCTAGGAATGCATACTTTTTCATGTTTCTGATTTATAGATTTCCAATTCTTCAATACAACGAGTATTGGTGTTGCTTCTCTTGGGAAGAGGTTAGATAATCAACAACACATAATGACTATTTAAAATATATGTAAACATGGAGAACATACAAAAAGATTTTTGAGACTTGTAAAAAAGGAACTGTTAGAGTGTTAGGTAAGGCACATTTTTGTTCATAGTTTTTGTCTGTAATTGGTAGCAATGACTCTAATTGAAGGCTAATAAACCTGTTTTACCACTAGAGCCTACCATTGCTAAACCACCTTCAGCTTTTAAGTCTTGCATGTTGCATCAATATGAATATATATCAATGGTTTAAGCTGCAACAACAATATAATTACAAGAACCACATCAACACTAATTTAGAATCAGAGGAACAATAAGTTCACATATTTAGTTATATAAAAAACCCAACGAGTTGGATTTAAGAAAGCACTTTCCCACATTCTTGGGTATGTCTGAAATTTCCCAATGATCCGTCTCCAGTGTGCATAAAGAACAAATCTAAGGATAGAGTTCAGAGAACATTGCTTTCCACCCAAGGTTTAAAATATCGTTTCGTCTCGTTTTCTCAGTAAGCTGACGGAACAAGACGTCTCAATTAAATGAAGAGTCTCTGATGGAATAGGAAAAAGATCGGCGCCACCTTTTCTGTTTGTCCTTTACCCCGTCTCTCCCCATTGCTCATTCTTCAACCGAGACAATGGAAAAAACAGTATGTCTTAATAAAATTAAACCATTTTCTAAGGCTTAATTAGGCTATAAATTTTTTTTTTAGCATTTATATGTGTCATAAAAGACACATATACCATGAATAAAAGATTTAAAAACCAATTTTAGTACTTAAATTAGGCTCTGGCACGAGATGATACACTCCCCTATGTATCTTCTTAGTACATTACCAGAACGTGACGAAATGATATTTTGAACCATGTTTCCACCTAATGAAATTTCTAGAGAAATGATTGATCGATCCTAGTTATCATCACAATTCTACAGACACTTCCAATCAAACCTTGCGTCAATCCCTGAAATATGCTAACAGTTATGCAATACGAGGAATCATTTGCACTCACTTATCCAATGGGCGGTGGGAAAGTGTCCCACTTCTAGAAGCTTGAGATGCACTTTGAACAACTTTTAACTCATTTAGTAAACCCTGATGACCACATTGTGCCTTAGCAATAAGCCATTAACTGTCATGACACTAACAAGAATCTCTCTCTCTCTCTCTCTCTTTCTCTCTCTCTCTCATGTGTGCCACAGGTAAGGAGAGTTGAATAGTACGAGTGTTAACATCGATCTGTTTCTATCATCATGAAAGAATAGTTAAAGAATCACTAGTTCCAATAAAATTGCTGAATAATAGTAGAGTGGAAGGAGTGTTAACATCAATCTGTTTCTAGCATCACAAAAATACACTTAGAACCCAAAAGGACCACATTATGGCCAGTCTCCAGCATATTCAGTTTTGGCCATTCGTAAACCAGAAGGGGGTGCTACAATTAATGCATCCCCTGCGTTGAGATGTGAACATTTCAAGGCAACTGGATGACAATCTCCAAATGACATTCATGCAATGAGACTTGGGCTTGTAGTTGAAACAACACGATAACAATAAAAGGAATTTTTTATTATTTCAAGCTCTTCCAGTTTATCTGAATTAATGTTTTTGAAAAAAAAGTGAAAGAATGTTGTAGCTTGTGAGTTGTTCACTGAGAATGCCACACGTGACTCAATAGGCCCAGTTGGTAACAATTATGGTGAAATGGATTCTCAATCCAAAACCAATTCTATCAAAAACTGTTCTGGCAAAAGCATTTCTAAAAAAAAATTTCCAATCATCTCTGCAACTATAGTTTTAATATAACGATCCATATTCATATTCAGATCCAACTCGGATCTATAGATCCAAATCCAAATTCAACTTTAAATTTCATGATCCAATCCATATTTGGATTTCGGGTCGGATCTATGGTAGATCTGGATCCAATTTCGAATTTTAATATCATGATCCATATCTGGATGTTTGTAGATCCAGATCCAAATTCGCTTTTAAATATCGTAATTCATATCCAGATATCGATCCGAGTCTGCTCTAGGGTATATTCAGATCCAATTTTGACTTCTAATATAATGATCCATATCTGAATTTGGATCCGACTCGGATCCATGACACATGATCCATATCTGGATCTAACTCATATTAGAATTGTGTGTTGGAATAAAATGATATTTTCGTAAGGGTCTAACTCACAAATCCAGTATTTGACCCAATACGAGTACCTTACACCAAGATCTGAATCCAAACCGAAACTGAATTGGATTAATTTACATTGATCCATATACGACCCATTTCCATTCGGAGTGTACCCAACTATCCAAGCCCGCTAAATAGGGGCTCGAATTTTGGGTTTAACCCACCCCATTTCACACCTTAGTGGCAGCGGTGAAAAGGAGCACTGACGTCAAAGGAGGTGGTCATGATGAAAAATAAGGAGAGAGAGAGAGAGAGAGATCAATTATCTATAAGTAGGTTGTTTTTTTATGATTTCACAGAGAGAACGATTTATCAATTATTAAGAAAGGGCTATTCTCACCAAACACATTTATTGGTGTTGATAATCGATTATGAGGTCGATAATACATTATCAACCCCATAAGTAATTATCATAATCGTTACCCAATTGGCCATACTAAATAATTAGTTAATTAATTAAGTTACAACTTAGGGCCCATTTGGTAACGATTTACGACAATCGATTACGGGGCTAATATCAACACCAATAATGTTTTCGTGAGAATAGATATAAACCATTTCTTCATAATGATAAATTGTTTTATCTTTAAAATTCCCAATTGATCTCTCTCTCTCTCTCTCTCCTTCATCACGACCACCACCTTTACCGTCAATGCTCTCTTTCACCGCGGCCGTAAGGGAATTAAATGGGGTGGGTCAAACCCAAAATCCGATCGGATTCAAGCCCATATTTAGTTGGTTGGTTTGGATCATTGAGATATGATCTGAATGAAAAAGGGCGGATATGGATTTGTGTAAATTAATTTGATATTTTCAATTCGGATTCACATTTTTGTGTTAGGTATTTGGATTGGGTCAAACACTAGGTTTGGGAGTTAGATCCTTACTATGATGTAATTTTTGTAGTGTTTAGAACAATATCCGACCACCAGATATTCCGATATGCCCATATGGATCATGGTTCAATTCGGATCACGTGTCATGGATCCGAGTCGAATCCAAATGCAGATATGGGTCATAATATTAAAAGTCGAAATTGAATCCAAAGCTACCCTAGATCTGACTCGGGTCCAAATCTATATATGGATTATAATATTTGAAGTTGAATTTGGATCCAGGATCCAACTCTAGATATGGATCTACTAGAAAATATATTGTAATAAAGTGTGTGAGATGCAACATATCATCTTTGGTGTATCTCATCACATATTCTCCGGATCATTAAGATTTGGATTAATCAATTAGGATTATATTTGATTCTCTGAGATTAGGATTTCCTTCCTTATTAGACTCTTGTAATGCTCTATATAAGAGCTTTGAATATGTCAATGTAATCACTCGAGCAATTATCAATAAACTCATTTATTCTTCATGGTATCAGAGCGGGTCATCCAATGACCTGTGCTCTACTGATTTCTTCTTTTGGTTCACCATTCTTCCGACGGGCAACACCTTTGCTACCCGTCTGGTCTGATATATTCTAGTTTTAACTTCAATCACCGCTGCAACCACTGCATTGAGTCACCATCTCCGACCATGTTCTTCCCCGATTACAAAAAAGAATAAAATGAACTTTTCCATCACACAATACTTCTACGAAAAATCTACCACCAAAATGAGAGAGGATGTAGTGGAGAAGCTTTGAGACGAAGTGAGCCTCTGTTACCGTCTCCATCAATGTCGTTGCCTCTACCGCTACCGCAGCCGATTGATGTTGGGTTTTGGAAACCCTCTTTGTTGTTGTTGGTTTTACAGCCCCTAAATCGCTTGTTTTGAAGGGGCTATCGCTGCCATCAATGTCTCCGAAGTGACCCCGATCACCGACGATCTTTCCAATACCGTTGCCACCACCATTGTCATCGCCGTCGCCGTGAGTCTCCATCTCCGACCAACTCTTCTCGGAGTTTTGGAAACCCTCCTCTCTTGTTTTTAAAAAAGGGTTTTGGCTTGTTAAGTTCTACTAGCACCAAAAAAAAATAGGAAAGTGGTTTTGTTTTTCTCTTACTTGTGGCCCAATAAGCAGTCCAAGCCAAGTAGCCCAATATAGAACCCAACTTATGTACGTTCAAGCCTAAAATTTGCTGGCCAAGAAAAAAGATTTGTTTGTGGTCTTTTAAAGCCCAATCCCATGAGGCACAAAGATGCTCTCACTATCCTTGGCCAAGAGAGGCCCAAATCAGTGATACCCCAAGAGGCACACTAGTGAGGCCCAACAAGAGGTCTACACTTTTCCTGTGAGGTCTAGAAGAGGCCCACACACTTCATTGCTTGTGGACACATAGAGCTCAAACCTGTGAGGCAAATAGATGCCCCCACACATTTTGGCCCAACAAAGCTCTTTATCCCGATTAATATCCGACAAGTTTCGGTCTAGCCTAAATCGAATATTTCTCTGGGGTGAGATCCCGCGTGATCATCATGGATCACCATTCTGGATGGCAAACCACCTCTTTTCACTGGCGAGCACAGACATCACGGCTTGATCACGACGATTCAAATATCTTGACAAACTATAAATGGCAATAGCATTCTTCAATGGCAATCAATCTTAAAGGCACTAGATTTCGGCAAACTCATGACGATCGTTGATCTCCGATCCCCATGAGTTTGAGGGGGAGTATTAGAGAATATATTGTAATAAAGTGTGTGAGATGCACCATATCATCTTTGGTGTATCTCATCACATATTCACCGGATCATTAAGATTTGGATGAATCAGTTAGGATTAGAATTGATTTTATGAGATTAGAATTTCCTTCCCTATTGGACTCTTGTAATGCTCTATATAAGAGCTTTGAATATGTCAATGTAATCACTCAAGCAATTATCAATAAACTCATTTATTCTTCAGGATCATGATATTAAATGTCAAAATTTGATCCAAAGCAACCCTAGATCCAACCCGAATCCGAATCTGGATATGGATCATGATATTTACTGTCGAATTTGAATCTGGATCTACAGATCTGAGTCGGATCCGAATCCAGATATGGATCATGAAATTAAAAATAGAGTTACAGAGATGTTTGGTAATTTTCTTTTTAGAAATGCTTTTGCTAGAAAAATTTTGGTAGAATTGGTTCCGGATTGAGAATTCATTTCACCATAATTGTTACCGAATGGTCCCTCAGTTTGTTGCAATTGGTTTTCAATTCTTCTACTTATAAAATATTAAATTTGACACCAATTGGGAAAAAGAAGGCACAATTCATGAACACATGTGAAGACAGAAAAGTGGAAAATGGGCAGGTACAAGTTATCAGCTTATTTTGAATCACAAATTTGGAAAAAACAAGACAAGCGATTAGTTAAGACCTGCTTCTGGAGGCGCTCTCTTTCCATGGCTACTCGCAACACCAGATCTGTAATTACTTTAGTCCTGACACTAATGTCCTTTGCAGTTGCTATTTTTGCATCATCAGCTTGATGCAAAGACGTCTCCAAACAGTCCACTCTACTCCTCAGAAAACTCAGTTCTTCATTAAGTTCCAAATTATTTTCAGATAACAAAGCACACTTTGCTTCTGCACTCTCAGACCTACTTTCAGCTTTTGAAACCTTTGACTTCAGATCCTCAATTAAACTTTCCATGTCCCCAATTGCAGAATAAAGCATGTTCTGCTGCTCCTGACTTGCTTCAGCAGACGCCTTTGCATGCTGTAACTGAATATCTGATTCCCTTAGCTGCTTCTCGAGCAAGTTCATCTTCTCTGTGTTATTACCACTACTTCTTAGAAAACTAAGCTCTCCTTCGAGCTCCAAGTTAGTCTCTGTTAACAATGAACACTTGGCTTCTGCACTCTCTGCCCTACTTTCTGCTTTTGAAGTACTTGCTTTTAGATCCACAATTACATTTTCCATCTCACTGAGTTCAGAACATAAGATATTTTTCTGCTCCCGACTTTCTTCCATGGAGGCCTTTGCATTTTGTAGCTGAATCTTAGATACTTTCAGCTGCTCCTCGAGTGAATGTACTTTTTCCGTCAATGTGAAGGCCTCGGAACTAGCAAGAATATATTTATCCGTGTCTTCCTGCAGGTTGGCTTTTAGAGTGTTTATCTCAACTAGATGGAAGTTGTCTAGTTCTGAGTTGCTGGTCTTGAGCTTCAGTAAAGCACTTTCCTTGATTTTCATCTGCTCCATGCTGTCTTGAAGCTTAAATCTCATCTCTCCTTCTCGTTGAATCGACCCATTCAGATTGAATTGAACGATCTGGAGACGTCCCATCAGTTCTTTTGAAATTCCCATTAGTACCTCAGCAGCATTTTCTGCCTCAAACAACCTCCCCCAAACAACCTCTTCCATGCAGAACACTTCTTTTTCTGCAGAGTGTAACTTTAGCTTCAGCTCTTCTTCACTGTGTCTTGAATGTGATAGCTTCTTTTCCAGATCTAGCTCTCTTGCTAAAGATTTCTCCAGCATTCTCAGAACACGTCTTTGCTGTTCAGCAGTCTGCATTTTTATCTTCACATTCATGTATGAAAATTGACCATTTTCTGAAAAATCCGCATCCTTGCTGCTATTCCCTGTCAACATGAATGCATCAAAGAGGCAAATCAGAAACTAAAACTTTCCTTATTTAAATTTATTATTTATGTTTGATTACACTAGTTCCCCGCAAAAGAGAAGTTTTATAACTTACATAAGGTCCTCTGGAACTTGGCAGATTGCATCCTCATCTCCACGACCTGGTCTTGTGACTGCTTCAAAGATTCTTCACAGTCGTGCAACTTCTCTTCCATTTCGATAAAAGTTTCTCTCAAGTGTTTGCATGAAGATATTTTCTGACGGGCATCCACAATCTCTGGTTGGACAGAAACCATGAACTTCTCAAGCTCCCTTACCTCTGAATCTAAAATTCCCGACAAGAGATCAAATTCCAACCCCGTCTCAACAGAGTCAGTCGAGATATCGTCATTTTCTATTGCCAAAGTTTCATAATCGCTTTCTCTGGCAAGGACGTGCATCAAAAGTATGTCCAAGTTTAACAACTTCTCAGAAGAATATGCTAAATCAAGTTCCACTCTTGTTAGAACTTCTCCAGCACTTTTTAATTCCCTCGTCCCCTCCCCATTAGATGAGACCATTTCATGTAAGCAAATGTTATCTGATTCTGCATCTGGATCACCAGTACCAATATCATCAGCAGCAATAATCACATTGACAACAGAATCATCGTCCATAACCATGGTCCAACTGTTTTGTTTGCTCGAAACTGAAAAGAACAAGCCCCAGAATTGTTAGTCTAGATTACCAGTTCAAACAATTAGAAAATAACTTAACTCTTAAAAAATACAACGATAAACTTGAATTGGAGCAAATTGTATTAAATTGGTAAGAGGAACTAGGAAGCTTCATAAATATGGATCATCCATAGATCGTGGTCAACAGCCTCCACGGAACCCATTAATAAGTCATACCTAGGTGGTTATCCTAGCTTCCTCTTGGTTCTTTCAAACTCAACTATGATGGAAGCTCTTTGGACATTCAAGGATCACCAACATAGGAGCTACATAGCCTACATGTAAAGTCATATTTTATTGTGTTGTCAATTCCATGACAAGTGCATATCATGATGTATATGTCTTTGTCTAGTCCAAGTCATGTATTTTTTCTGAGAGAGACAAGGCATGAAGAACAAGGTTGCATTAGATCAAGCTTCATTAGTATATCATCATCTAATCTAGCGCCTCAATGAAGATCAAGGAGTTTTATGAGGACACAGGGCATTGGCTATCCAGCAATCCCAGACCTTCGTGAAGGGGAGAGAACGAGTAATATTCATCAAGGTATTTTGCAAGATAGTCAAAGGTACTACAAACTCAAAAGGTATATCAGGTTTGTGTCCTTGCCTCCTTGGTTAATCTGATCATCACTTGTTCGGGCTCAAATGGCAAAATTCTCTTTTGCCTTATGCTATAAATCGTAGGAATGGGTAATAAAATATCTATCCCCAAACTTCATATTATATATCATTGGGTATATAATTTCATTATCGTTCTATCGAGTTTTGAATTGCTCGAATCCAAGCTGGGTACGATGGATATCTTCGCACCAGCTTGAGAGGGAGTGTTGTCAAGGACCTAGTTGCAATATTTATATTGTATAGGGACTCATATGTAATTAGTGGTTTTTACCACCTGATTAATATAAAAGGTGAAATCGTGTAGGCTTTCATTAAGCTCTACACGATTCCCTCTTTCCCCAATCTTTTCCTTCTCCATCTATTCTCCTCTCTAATCTTCTAACCCTAATCTCTTAGATCTATTTGCTATTGATTACAATCTAAGCGACAACAGCCCTGAGTGGCCACAGATAGAGAGGCCATGTGGGCGAGTCCTGGGGAACACCAACAAGAGTCTCTGAAGCACACTGTGAGCAGCAGGTGCCACTGGACAAGTGAGGTGGGGAGGACGACCCTGTAACTCCCAGCACTTGACCTTCACATGTCCAAGACGGCCACAGTAGTCACACTTGGGTCATTCCCGAATAGAAAATCGCCTAGTGGAGGGTGCAAATGCAGATGGGGCCACAAAAGGGGTGAAGGCACAGTTCTTCTAAGGGCGCTGAGGAGCAGATGTAGACACGATCAGATCTTTCAAGACGGAGACTAGTGCTAGACAGTACGATGGCTCTCCTCACTCTGAACATAGGAGTAAACCTGACTGAGAGAAGGAAGTGAGTCACGGCTAAGAATCTGAATTCGGGCTAGCTCATACTCTGACTTAACTCCGCGAGAAACTCGAGAATCCGTGTTTCCTCGACCAATTTCAGATATCGGGTAACAGAGAAGGTGCCAGTATAGTCAGGTGGATAGGTGTGATAGTAATCGAGCTCCTCCCACATGCTCCGAAGTATAACAAAGTAGTCGGATAGACTCTTATCCCCCTGTTGGAGATGAGAGGTACTCTGTCGAAGCTGAAAGACGTGGGCTAAATTCTGCTGTTGAGAGTAAGTATGAGAAGCCATGTCCTATACTTCCTTTGCTGTGTCCAAAAATAAAAAACTGCGAATGATGTGAGTCTCCATGGAATTGAGAAGCCATGACATGATGGTGAGATTCTGTCTCCCATTTCTCAGGGATCATCCACAGTCTCAAGCACAGTAATTTGACCAGTAATGTATCCCAATTTTCCTCGGCTACCGATATACATCCAGGCTGTCCTAGATCAATCCAAATAATTTTTCCCATTTAGATTAATTGATGTAATCTGTAAGCCAAGATTCTCAAAGCTCACATGAGTCACGACTTGGCCCCGACACTGCTTGAGATGGCTTCGGTGCTCCTAGAGGACCCTCCAGCAGACGCAGTAGGAAGATCGGTAGCCGTTTCCACAACAAAGATGCAAAGGAGTTCGTTGTACACACAATCGAACCTCCGCACAGACCAAATAAGTGGCTGGACAACACAAGTAACAGCCCCGAACAAGAAAGAATAATCCCGGATAGGTTAAGGACCCCTTAAACCAAACAAGAAATCATAGAAAGGGACAAGGGAAGCAAACATGAGCCTGTATGTGACCTTCAATGGGTTTTCGAACCATTGAGCAGCCCCAAATAGGGGTAAATAGTCGTCAGCGATAATATTAGGGTTGTGTTTTTGACTCCACGCCCTCAATACTCTATGGATCTTCGCAAGGAAGGTCCCTACTGATAGAGGATAATGTGAAGGACCAGATTCAAGCAACCAAACTAGGCAAGAAGTGCTTTACAGAAGAAAAAAACGACTAGAAGAGAAAAAAGAAATTTCACCTTTTATCTGAAAATGGGCACAAAACGCCATCAAGTTGACTCTAAAAATGGAGTTCCTTCAAGAGGTAAGAGTCCCCGAAGCACGTGTCCGAATGGCTGTTGACGTCAGCCGTACGGCCTGATGACATCAGCATGACACGTCAACACTCTCCCTCCTTGATTCTAGTATGTAGCTCTACAAGGATGATGTAGGGGTGAATCTAGGGTTAGGCTCTGATACCATGTTGAATTTAGGGTGAGGAATATGTACAGGGTCCCTTATCACATAAAGGGCACACCCTAACAACAGTGTGATCCTCTTCCCTTATTGTGGCTATGCGAGCGGAAGGTAACTTCATCTCCCGACCACCATACTTGGATGGCTCAAACTATGCCTATTGGAAGGCTAGGACGATAATCTTTTTAAAGTCTCTTGATGAGAGATTATGGGATGTGATCGAAGAGGATTGGAGCCACCCAATTGAGATAGTTACTAAGGGTAGAGCATCCCAAAAGAAAAGAATATCTGATTTGACTATTGTTGGAAGGAATTTCTAGTGTAAATTCTAAAACTTTTTGAATGTTCTTTACCGTGCTTTATCTTCTGAAGAGTTTAACTTATCCTTGCATGTGAATCAGCAAAAAATGTATGGGATTTATTGAAAACAACACATGAGGGTACCGGCTCACTTAAATTGTCAAAACTTCAGATGCTCACCACCCAATTTGAAACTATTAGGATAGATGAAAATGAAACATTCACTGAATTCTACACCTCTTAGTGATATTGTGAACTCTATGTGGGGTCTAGGTACGGCAATTCTTGAGCTGAAAATAGTAAGAAAAATTATGAGATCGTTGCCTAATAAATTTCACCCTAAGGTCATTACAATAGAGGAAAGCAAAGACGTAGATGCTATTAAGTTAGAAGAACTAATAGGTTCTATCCAAACCTTTGAACAAACTTAAACCATTTAAAAATAAGAATTTTGCATTAATAGCGTCTAAAAAAGAGGACAGTGAACATGAAGAATCATATGAAAATAATGATTCAGATGAGGAAATGGAACTAATTATAATGAAATAAAGAAAGGCAAGAACATTGAAGAAAAGAATGAAATATTTAAAAGGGAAGTAAAACTAATAGATGAACTTCAATGTTATACATGTAAAGGTTTTGGACACATATCTTCTGAATGTCCTAATAAGAACAAGAAAGGTAAAACCAAAGCTATGAAAGCCATATGGGACACTGATAGTGACAAATCCTCAGATAAAACTGAATATTCAAGTGAAAATGAGGAAACTAGTAATGTAAGAGCTCTAATGGTATTTGCAAACAATGGTGAAACATCTTAGATAAATGAATTGGAAAATCCTAGTGGATCTGAAGATGAAGAAGTGGAGAGCGATGAAGAAGAAAATATTCAAGAAGCATACAACATACTTTATAATGAAAGCTTAAAATTGGCCAAATTTTATAGCAATTTGAAAGGTGAGATCAAAAAGTTGTTAAGTGAAAAATCACTTAAATGTGAATTAAATAAGACAAAAAAAAAAAAAAAAAACAAGAAGATGAGACGAATAAAATTCATGATCATTACAAATCTCTTGAAAATGAATTAACTCAGTTAAATTTGAAATATAGAGATTTGGACGCTAAAAATGAAAAATTAGTTCACGACAGCTTTGTATTGATAGTTCGAATCTAACCTACTCAGCTCGGTTAAATATGTGTTTATAATTTTATAGTTAGATAAGATATCTTCTTTCATCTTTAGATGACCATTCTTTGATTATTATACATCTTGAGGTACCTTTGGATATTCATACTTTTATTGGTATACTTCTCATGGTCACCTCCATATGCTTTGTTTGCATATATTTTCCTATTTGAGACTCGTAACCTTCGATTGGTATATAAATTGGGTATCTCTTTTGCCTCTCTCCATATGCTTATTTGTATATTTTGACTTATATGAGAGTTTGTGTTATGAATGAGAATGTATGATGAGGGAGAGTATGAGTTGCTTGCATATGTACTTATAATGTCCTTATAGTTACATCCTTGGTCTGCACATGAAATGTGCATTTAAAGCATACCATGGTTGCAAATAGTAAAATCTTGTTATAAAGGGATGTATATGTGCAAGAGAGTAGTTAGTGGGGAGCGTAGTTATTATATGAGTAAGAGGACTTATTATGAATGGAATGAATAAGGGGAATAAATGCGATGTGCTTTATGATGCTTATAGTTATATTATTGATGGGCTGGATTTGAACTCTTTATAGTTATTTTTTCATATAATTAATGGATACTATTCTAAGGAAGAGTGATCTCAATGTATTTTGGCAAGAAAGGTTGTTTGTGTATTGTGTTCCTACAGGTATAGTCATTTGGAAAAAGGCAGCAAAGGATCTTGAATGGTATCAGAAATCTTGAAGCAATTCTCCAAGAATATTTCTTTTAGTGTAATATCTTTTTGGGGATTGTCTTGTACCTAGCAATGGAGCCAGGATTTTGTTCAATGGGGGGTGAGGGTTGGCCCCTTCCTAGCTCTGCCACTACTTGTACCTTTCTGTCAATTCCTGAATAGTGTATGTCAGATGTATATGTCTTTGTCTAGTCCAAGTCATATATTATCTGGGAGAGAACAAGTATATCATCATCCGATCTAGCGCCTCAGTGAAGATCAAGGAGTTTTATGAAGACATGGGGCATCACTTATCCAGCGATCCTAGACCTTTGTAAGAGGGAGAGAACAAGTAATATTCATCATCAAGGTATTTGGCAAGATAGTTAAAGCTACTCAAAACTCAAAAGGAATATCAGGTTTGAAATTCCCTTCTAACTAACTATGAGATGTCCTAGAGGGGGGTGAATAGGACAATCAAAATTTCTTAGCCAATTAAAATTATTGTTCGGGTTAACCAAGATAAAATGCAATCTCATTCAAAACCGTTCAAGCCAACAATCAATTTGATAACCAACAACAAGATAAGACAATCAATATAAAGACAAAGATAGACACAACATAGGAGATTTGTAGTGGTTTGGTGTTCACAAACCTACGTCCACTGTCAAACGCTCCAATCGAGCAAGTATATTATTCATTCAAGTATTACAACTCTTAAGCAATTCAGTAAAACACAGTTATGCTCAACACCTAGTTATGCTCTAGGCAAGCCGAGTCGAGGATCAACTCAACTCCTAAGGGATTTCTCCCAACAAGACCAAAGTGAGTAACAACTCACGATGACTTTACTTGATTCAAGTTTTATGAATTAAGGAACAAATCAAACAAGCCTCTTGATAGGAAAATATAATTATTTAAACAACCAACCTCTTTAGATAAGCAATGAGAGGTGATGAAGTCACTTGAAGGGCTTTTCCAACCTTTAGTGCAACTCCACAATATGAAGTGCATAAATGAATGGTTTGCCAAGGTTTTTTACGATGAGGAACAATTCACAAGCCAGCAACAAAATCTCCAAAATGGTTTTCCAAAGAGTTTGAAGAGCTAGGGAGATTAGGGTTACAAAATAAAGCCTTTTAGAGTACAAGGGTGATGCTCAAACAAGTTGCCTTCGTAATGGGGGAGAAATCCTATATAAAGAGCCAAGAAAGTGACTCTCCAACGGACAAAAAATCTCAAAAAGGGAAGTCCGAGGGCAACTGAAAAAACTTGGGTCGCCCGAACTTGGCAAATCTGCGAGAAAATAGAGTTTTTCTCGATCGCTTGAACTTTTTCAGGCGCCTGAGAATTCGGTGACCCGAGTTCCAAAAAACAACACATAACCCACTTCGGTAAAACGACCATAACTTTTCCTCCCGATATCGGATTTGGGTGATTCAAATCCCATTGGAAAGCTAACGAAATTATATATCCAATGATATATGATTTGAAGTTAGTGGATAGACATTTCATTACCCAATCCTATGATTTATAGCATAAGGCAAAAAAATATTTTTACCAGTTAAGTCCAACTAAGTAATGATTAACTAAAGACACAAACCTAATTTACCTTTTGAGTATGGAGAAGCTTAGGCTATCTTTGAACACCTCCAAGGCTCCCAAAACTTGTTGAAGATGAGGCTGAGATCGTCTCAAAGCCATTGCAATAAATATTCATAGTCTTGACCTTCTTGAGCTTTGTGAAAGGTCGGGGATCGTCGGATAGTCGATGCGACAAATCTTCATGAAACTCTTTGTTCCTTGATCTTCACTAAGGCGTTGGATCAGATGATATACCAATGAATCTTGACCCAATGCAGCCTTGATCTCCATTTCTAGTCACTCTCAAATATTACAAGACTTGCACTCGGAACAAACATATATACGGTCACATACACTTGGCATGGAATTGACAATACAATAAAATATGACTTTTCAAGGTTTGTGTCATAGGTTAATCATCATTGGTTTGACTTAACTGGCAAAATTCTCTTTTGGCCTTGTGCTATAAATCATAGGATTGAGAGCCAATACCACTTTCATCTCCTTGATTCCTAAAACAGATGGAGCCGAATCCCTAGCAGACTTTCGTCCCATAAGTTTGATAGGCAGCACCTATAAAATCATAGCCAAGGTCTTAGCTTCCAGAGTGAGGAGGGTGCTGGGTCAGATTATCTCATCTTTCCAGGGAGCTTTTGTCAGTGGACGCCAGATTCTGGATGGGGTTCTGTAGCGAATGAGATCATTGATTCCAGATTACGAGCAGGCCTTCCAGGGATCATTTGCAAAGTGGATTTAGAAAAGGCCTATGACCACGTCAATTGGTCCTTCCTCGATTATTTGATGGGTCGTATGGGTTTTGGCACACGTTGGAGGAGATGGGTCCATACATGCATATCAACTGCTCGCTTCTTGATTTTAATCAACGGAGCCCCAGCAGGTTTTTTTAAGAGCACTAGGGGTTTGCGTCAAGGGGATCCGTTATCTCCTTACCTGTTTCTTATTGTAGCCGAAACATTGAGCCGGATGGCCTCTAAGACGGTTGACTGAGGCCTCTTGGTAGGTATCAAGGCAGGAGAGGACGGCCCCTCCATCTCCCACCTGCAGTTTGCTGACGATACCATATTCTTTTTGGATGCTTCTACGGCGCAAGCCCAAGTTTTGAGAGAGATCCTTAAGTGTTTCGAAGTGGTTTCTGGACTTCGAGTTAACCTTGCTAAAAGTGAAGTTTTTGGGGTGGGTGAAGTGGGGTGTTTGGACACGGTGGCAGCTAGTTTGGCGTGCAGGAAATGGATGCTTCCGACGGTCTATCTCGGCCTCCCGCTTGGAGCAAAGTATAGATCCAAAAGCATTTGGGATCCGGTTGTGGAGCGCTTTCATAGGAGATTGGCCTCATGGAAAAGAGCGTACCTATCCAAAGGTGGTAGACTCAATCTGGTTAAAAGTACCCTCTCTAATTTGCTTATCTATTATCTATCCCTTTTTACCATACCCATGGGGGTGGCCAAGAGAATTGAAAGGATCATCAGGAACTTCCTTTGGGACGACAGAGAAGATAATCATAAGTTTCATCTTGTTAGCTGGTCAAGGATATGCAAGCCTAAAGAGGAAGGGGGACTCGGTGTGCGTCATCTTAAATTTATGACCAATGCCCTGTTGGGCAAGTGGTTATGGAGGTTTGGTATCGAGAGGGATAGTTTGTAGAGAAGGGTGATCTCTGCCAAGCAGGGAGTTGATTCTTTTGGATGGGATAGCAGGGTACCAACTTCGTCCTATGGGACAGGGGTGTGGAGAGGCATTTCCAAGATGTTGGGAGAGATCAGGAATGGTGGCAAATTCAAAGTGGGCAGAGGTAATTTGGTGAGATTTTGGGAAGATAGATGGTGTGGGTGTTGTTGTTTGCTGTTTGAGGTTGTCACCAATATGTTAAAGATCGAGAAAGAGAGATTAATGGAGGTTAGAGAGAGAATGAGAGATTAGGGTTTGAGAGAGAATGGGGAGATTGAAGTGAATATTCAATCTCCTATAAGTAATATTTATAAGTAGGGGAAACCCCTTCTACAAGTAAAAGAGAAATCGTGTGGGTCAAGTGGGGGCCCACCACTTAACCCACTAACATGAAATAAAGAGATTGTGGGTTAAGTGGATGGGCCCATCACTTAACCCATAAGCAATAGAGAATAAACCCCACGTGGGGTAGTGGAACGCAGCCCACTAAGAACACCCCCACGTGGTTGTACATAGAATCCAACACTCCCCCTCAAGCTGGTGCGAAGATATCCATCATGCCCAGCTTGGCTATCAATGTATTCAAGATTGACTTGTTGACTCCCCTAGTAAGTATATCGGCAACCTGCTCCTGAGTCCTTACATAGGGTGTACAAATCAATCCCTGCTGAAGCTTCTCCTTGATGAAGTGCCTATCAACCTCGATGTGTTTAGTCCTGTCATACTAAACTGGGTTATGAGCAATGCTAATGGCTGCTTTGTTGTCGCAATAGAGGCTCATTAGGTATGTAACCTTGACTCCTAGTTCTGCTAACATGATCTTCAACCACAAGAGCTCACACACTCCATGTGTCATGGAGCGGAACTCTGCTTCTACAATGGATCGGGCAACAACTAGTTGTTTCTTGCTCCTCCAAGACACCAAGTTGCCTCCAACAAAGGTACAAAAACCTAATGTAGACCGTCTATCGGTCACTGCACCTGCCTAATCTGCATCACCGTTTGCTTCCACCCTGAGGTGGCCATGAACTCCAAACAATATGCCTCGACCTGGTGACCCCTTGAGATACCGAAGGACTCTGTGTGCAGCCTCAAGATGTGGTGACTGAGGTGAATGCATGAATCGACTAATGACGCTTACTGCATAAGCAATGTTAGGCCGTGTATGGGCAAGATATATCAATCTGCCAACCAATTGCTGAAATAAGGCAGGATCACCTAGAAGTGTACCGTTCTGATCAATAGGAGTATCTGTTGGTCGCGAACCCAAATACCCAGTCTCTCAATAAGTCTAGGACATACTTTCTCTGTGAAATGAAGATGCCCCTCGATGACCTGGCAACCTCAATCCCTAGAAAGTATCTCAATGGTCTTAGATCTTTCGTCTCAGACTCAGACGACAAGAAGGCCTTGAGCCTTGTGATCTCTGTTGGGTCACTACCCATAATGACTATGTCGTCCACATATACGATCAATGCAGTGATACTGGTCTGTAGATGCTTCACAAACAAAGTGTGATCTACCTGACTCTGTGTGTAGCCTACGTTTCTCACTGTACTGCTGAACCGTTCAAACCAAGCTCGAGGAGATTGCTTAAACCCATATAAAGCTTTCTTCAGTTTGCACACCCTGTCTTCACTTTCAGCAAGCTTCAACCCTGATGGCACTTTCATGTAAACTTCCTCTGTTAGGTCCCCATGTAAAGCGTTCTTTATATCCAGCTGATGTAAAGGCCAGGAAATGTTTGCAGCCAAAGACAGTAGAACCCTAATTGAGTTCATCTTGGCTACAGGTGCAAATGTCTCCTAGTAATCTATCCCATAGGTCTGGGTGAACCCCTTGGCAACTAGCCGAGCTTTGTACCTATCAATGGAACTATCTGCCTTGTGCTTCACAGTGAAGACCCACTTGCACCCCACTGGTTTCTTGCCCCTAGGTAAAGAAACAAGATCCCATGTCTTGTTTTTTTTCAGAGCATGCATTTCGTCTATCATAGCCTCTTTCCACTTTGGGTGACTAAGTACATCTGTAATGGTATATGGCAAGGAAACAAACGAAACAGTGCTAACAAATGTCTGATAAGATGGAGACAATGACTGGTAAGAAACAAAGTGAGAGATAGGGTGCTCGGTGCAAGTGCGCACACCCTTATGAAGTGCAATGGGTAGATCCTCCTCTGGAGTAGGAGTATCTGAGGACTCACGAACTAAAGCAGGGGTAGAAACAATACCTGCAAAGAATCAGTGACTTGTCCTTTCTTCCTAGATCTGACATAAACTCGCATATCTGCAGTTGTAGTAGCGACCATAGGCACAGGGGTGGAGATGGGTATAAGAACAGGCATTGGGACAGGGCTATCGTCCATAATATCACATTCCCCCTGAAGAGAAACCTTACTGCCAAAGAACGGAACGTGATCAGCAAAGGTGACGTCCAGAGATGTGAAACCTCGACGCGAACCCGGATGATAGCATTTGTATCCCTTATGAGTGGAAGGGTACCCCAGGAAAATACATCTTAAGGCCCGTGCATCAAGTTTGTCACGAGAGTAACGATGAACATGCACTTAGCATACACACCCAAAGACTTCGGGAGGAACAATGAAAGCTGGACTATCGGGACGCAGGACAGACAAAGGGGTCTGAAAGCCAAGAATACGAGATGGCATGCGATTGATGAGATACGCAGCCAGAAGGATGGATTTAGACCAAAAAGATTTTGGAACCTGCATTCCAAGATGAAGGGCACGCTCAACCTCGAGAAGGTGACGATTTTTTCTTTCAACTTTCCCATTTTGTTGGGGAGTCGACGGAAAAGAAGTTTGATGTACAATGCCATGAGAGGCAAAGTAATCTCTAAGGCTCCCGTCTAGGTACGCACCCCCATTATCAGATCGGAGAATTTTGAGTGGGGTACTGAACTGAGTGGTGACCATCTTGTGGAAGGTCTGAAAAATGGAAGAAACCTCATCTTTCGACTTCATAAGATATACCCAGGTAGAGCCACTGAAATCATCAACAAATGTAACAAAATATCGAAATCCAAATAAAGACATCACCGGGGCAGGACCCCACACATCAGAATGCACAATATTGAAAGGAATAGTACTTTTATTTTCACTAAGAGGAAAAATAGTGCGACAATGCTTTGCGAGTTCACAAGTTTCACAGTGGAACGGAACATCGCAAAGAGAAGAGAAAGCAGGAAAGACACGCTTTAAAACTGACAGGAGTACATGATCAAGCCGGTTATGCCAAAGCAATAACTGGTCTTTATTGACTCGACTATTGCTACTGATGCTGGACTGATGTACTGAAGAGGAAACTGAGCGATCTAGGAGGTACAAGCCACCTTCCTCACATCCACTGCCAATCGTCCGCCTCGACTCTAGATCCTGAAACACACAGTGAGAAGGAAAAAAATGTTACACTGCAGTTAAGATTCTTGGTAACGCTATGACAGATAAAAGATTAGCTGTAAACTGAGGAACATGCAGTACCGAGGACAAGGTTAGTGCTGAAGAAGCATGAACATTGCCCTTCCGGGAAACAGAGGAAAGGGTGCCATCAGCTGTCCTAACCTTGTCAAGACCAGAACAAATAGAATAACTGGAGAAAACTGAAGACATACTAGTCATATAATCTGAGGCCCCTGAATCGATGATTTAGGAGGGACTAGAAGGAACAGTGGATACAGAGAAAGCAGATCCAGTACATGTCTGGGCATAGGTGGAGGTAGAAGTGGAGGCTTGCCCATTGAGCTAGGCCATCATACGACGAAGTCGCTCAAGATCATTGGGAGAAAAAGAGTCCATATCCCCAGTGGTAGGATGTGCTGAGGGTGCAGTGTCCTGAGCCACAGAAAGTGCTGCAAGAGGCTCTTGTCTCGCTGAAGATCGCTGACGTGGATTTGAGCCCAGACCCGGTGGGCGTCCATGCAGCTCCCAACAAGTGTCTTTCACATGGCCTAGATAACTGCAGTGATCACACTTGGGACGTCGTCTGTCATCACCGGTCTTCTTCTGGAAGGATTTCTGACCCTTCTGAGACGCAAAGGCAATGGCAGATTGATCATGAGTGTCACTACCACTACGTAGCTGCATGGTAGTGCAGCGACTATCCTCCCCCTGAATGTAGGCATAGACCTGTGCCAATGAAGTAGGGGGAGGAGATCTGCCAAGTATCTGAACACGGGCAGCCTCGAAGCTAGGATGAAGGCCGGAAAGGAATTGGAATATCTGGGACTACTCAACCATAACACGAAAAGACTTCACATCTGCAGCACAAACCGGGGTGTAGTCCTGATAATGATCTATCTTTTCCCATTTGCTTCAAAGAGAAGCATAATAGGTACCAAGCTTGAGCACCCCCTATCGGAGACAAGCAATCTCTTGCTCTAACTCATAGAGCTTCGCAAAGTTGCCAACCTGGGAATAGGTTTCGGTAACAGAATCCCAGATTTCCCTCGTTGTAGGAAGGAACATGAACCCCCTGCTGATCTGGGGTTGCATCGAATGTAGAAGCCAAGACATCACCGTAAGGTTCTCCATAACCCATTTCCGGTGGGATTTGTCTGTGGCGGTAGGCTGGATTGTCTTTCCTGTGAGGTACTCACTGTAGCCACGTCCCCCGATGTACATGAGTGCCGATGTCTTCCACTCAAGATAGTTGGTCCCATCAAACTTGACCGTAGTGATGCATAATTAGGGGTTGTGGTCTCCATGAGAACCATGAGACGGAGTGCTATCCTCAACTGATGAAACCTCTGATAACCAACTGACGAACAGAAGGTCTGCCGAACCTAAACCAAGGTTCGGAAGGTTCCTAGGAGCACTTTGAGAGGTGAGGCTAGGGTAGAAGTACTCTGGGAACCTTGGTTTCCAAAAAAGTAGAAAACCCAAAAAAGGCAAAATCGGATCCGGGCCAAAAACCCCGTGCAATTTTTCAAACCGGAGATCTGACAATCAGAAAAATCCCAAACCAAGCTCTGTAAATCCCAAATAATCCATAGGGAGGTGCGGCTAGGGTAGAGAGCCCAAGCAGTGGACGAATCTCAACAAAATAAAAAACCCAAAATCTGAGGCCGGGGATTTGATTTTTGGAACCGGAGATCCAATGATCAAAAAATTCTGAAATAAGTTTCTGTCGAACCTTACTGGTTCTATGAGAGGAGCGGTTTGGGTAGAGAGCCCAAAAATGACACAGATCTCAAGGAAAATCAAAACCCAAAAAACCTCGATACACGTGTTCTTCGAAAAAACTGATAAAAAATCCTGAAGAACGGGGATAGAGTGGATCTCTGACGACTGATAGCAAGCAATACATCAGGAATGATAGATCTCTGGTTGCTTTGCTTCAGAAAAGATCTAAGAACTTTGCAGGACCACCTTCTGCGATTTGCTCAAAACTTGCCCAAACTTCAGGTACCCACATATAAGATCTTCATGGAAACTCTAGGGGATAATGATTTTGGCCCTAGAGTAACCATGCTTTGATACCATGTTGTTATTTGAGGTTGTCACCAATATGCTAAAGATTGAGAGAGAGAGATAATAGAGGTTAGGGAGAGAATGAGAGATTAGGGTTTGAGAGAGAATAAGGAGATTGAAGTGAATATTCAATCTCCCATGAGTAATATTTATAAGTAGGGGAAACCCCTTTTACAAGTAAAAGAGAAATCGTGTGGGTCAAGTGGGGGCCCACCACTTAACCCACTAACATGAAATAAAGAGATTGTGGGTTAAGTGGATGGGCCCATCACTTAACCCATAAGCAATAGAGAATAAACCCCATGTGGGGTAGTGGAACGCAGCCCATTAAGAACACCCCCACGTGGGTGTACATAGAATCCAACAGTGGGGACCTATCGCTTAAAGAGGAATTCCCTTCTATCTACGCCATATCCAACAGCAAAGGCAAGTCAGTTCGTGCTGTGTCCACCGCTGAAGGAGGCATCCAATCATGGGATCTGGGGTTAAGAAGGAGGATTAACGATTGGGAGGTAGAAACGATGGCTGCTTTGCTGAGTCGGCTTGAAGAGGTCAAGTTATCGGATAGCGCAGAGGATTCTAGATGGTGGATAGACGATCCTAAGGGGACTTTCTCAATTAGATCCTTTTATTCTAGACTTTTGGGTCACAGCCAGAGTGTCTTCCCAGCCAAGCGTCTATGGAGGACCCCTATTCCCTCCAAAGTCACCTTCTTTTCTTGGTATGCGATGTTGGATAAGATTCTGTCGGTGGAAAAGTTGAGGAAACGTGGTATCCAGATGCCCAATAGATGCATATTATGCCGGAATGCCGAGAAAAACACCAACCATATGCTTATTCACTGCAATGTTTCAAGAGAAATTGGGATCATTTCCTTTGTCTCTTCGGAGTTTCGTGGGTCCTTCCCCTATCAGTGTTAGATACTTTTAGAAGCTGGCATTCTTTAGCTTTCTCAGCTAGTGGTCGAATGCTGTGGAGGCTTTTACCGCATGCCATTTGTTGGGAGCTGTGGAAAGAAAGAAACCGGCGGATTTTTGAAGATAAGGACGCCACTTTCGAGGAGGTTGTGATGAACATTAAAGCTGTTTTGTTTCATTGGGGCTCAGTCATCCCGGCGATCAAAGATTTCAGATTTGAGGATTTCGTTTTTCGGTGGGACCGCATGATTATGTAGTTGTTTGTGTTCCCTGTTAGGGTCACCCTTGTAGGGTGGGACCCCTCTTTTGCTCTTGTTCAGTCTTTTGGTGTCGTTGTATAGCTTTCTTGGGCCTTCTCAGCCCTCTTAATATATCCATCTTTTACCGATCAAAAAAAAAATCATAGGATTGAGTAATGAAATATCTATACACAACTCATATTATATATCATTGGATAGATAATTTCATTATTGTTTTATCGAGCTTTGAATTGCACGAATCCGATATCGGACGCCAAAGTTATGGCCATTTTACTATTTCCATGCTTTGTTGTTTTTTGTTGTTGGGTTGACCGAAGTTGGGTCAGCTCACACTTTTTGGGCCTACCAAAGTGCTCGGTTGACGAAACTTGCGAGCCCTTCAATTTTTCAGGGTTTCTGCAGGGCTCAGTCGACCCCGCCCTCTCTAACAGTACAAAAATGACCGTTGGGCTGCTTTTATATTGGCTTTATATATAAGGTTTCTTCTCCATTTCATAAGGGACTTCTGCGAGCATATTTTGAGCAACTTTTTTGCCCTCTGAAAGGTCCCAAATGAAACCCTAATCTCCCTTAATTTACAAACTCTTTGTGAAACTGTACTGGAGATTTTGGTGATGGCTTGTACTTTGCTCTTCATCTTCAACAAGCCTTGCCAAGTCCTTCAAGGAAGCATTTCATGCTTTGGAGCTGCACTAAAGTTTTGGGAAGCTCTTCAAGAAACTTCAACTCCTCTCAATTGCTTATCTTAGAGAGGTTGGTTTTAAAGTTCGTTATTTGCCTATCAAGAGGCTTTGTTTTGTTTTCAAATTCAAATACTATACTTGCTTAGAGTTAATGTGAGCAATCCCTTGAGAGTCGAGGTGATCTTTGACTCGTTTTTCCTAGAAGCATAATTAGGTGTTGAGAGAGTTATTTCTTGTGTTTGGGTTGGGTGGATTCCTAACCCCTTTCATTCAACTGCTTAAAGTTGTAATACTTGATTGAGTGAATAAAAGATTTAGCTTGTGTAGAGCATTTGAGAGTGGATGTAGGTTTGGATACACCGAACCATTATAAACCATTGTGCCTCCGCATTGTCTCTTACTTATCTTGTTCATCTTGCCTTTGTTGTTGAATGCTTTTATGATTAAAGCCTTGAATGTTATTGTATGAGCTTGCATCTCATCTTGTGTGATTAGACCCTTGTAATTGACAAAGAACATTTAATTCCCTTCCCCCCTGCCGTCAACACACACACTGTAGGACTTCTCATAGTAATAAGAAGGGAATTTTTCACTACATTCGAAAAACAATAGTAACACTCAAGGGAAATATAACATGTAGAGTTTCGGGCCGGGCAAACTATCCTACCCAAACATTGTGATAATGTTGGGCGAAAGGTAATTGTAGAGGGGCAGCTGAGAAACAGCAATTTCTCTAAGGTCACTTGGCTGATTGGAACAGATGAAAATTTCATAGATTCTGAGCTCGGCAGAATTGCATAAAATGTCCACTTTTGCTGATTGACCAATGTTTCAAAAGTGAAAGAAAATGACCAAAATACCCTTATGCTTATCTGAGATCTATTACATCAATGCAACACAAGAAGAGTTCTGGGATTTGATTCTAAAGAACAGTTAATCTGGTTAGAAGTTAGAATCATGAAGGAGGGTGAAAAGACAAAATAAAAAGAAGAAGAAGAAGAAGAAGTAGAAGAAGACGAGTTAGGATTAAGCTTTAGAATGAAGGAGGAATAAAGCTCTAAGGCTAGGAGTTTGTCTAGGAGATGTTTTCTCTTATCTTTTTACTCACTCCATTTGTATTTGATATTCCTATTTCAACTATAAAAGCTCCAAGTATGCCCTCTCTACTTATTCACATTCAAAAACCTTGAATACTCCCTCTCTTTTTATTTACATCCCAAAAGCTCGAATTCCATCTCACATAAAATAAAATAGAAACCATCCCCTGCAAATCTCCAGCTCTGTTCCTACTTAAATCGCCCCTCCAACAGAAAATCCTAATTCACCAACATTCTCCTCTCATGGAAACCCTCCTTTTAGCAAAACCCAATCCTCCTGCTACTCCTTTTGAGTCCATAATCCACTTCACATTAAACCCGGGTACGGCTGAGACATGGTCAGGATACGTCATGGACAGCATTTACACTTAAACAAAATAAAGTGTCCGACACGGCACGGCATCTATTTTGAAGTGTCCGGGTAACATAGCCTGATTGGTACTCTAAATACATAATCAAGTCAACTCTGTCACTTCAAATGCTTATACTTCCAACATTTGTTTCACACTTCAGAAAACACTGTCCTACGCTTATTCAAACATCCCGAAAGCCCCACTTGAAACTAATATCCAAATCCAACAGAGCATTTGCGCTAACTCAGTCTATTGAAGAGCCAAGAACTCAAAAATGGCTAGACTCTCAGCACTCAATCGAAGAGCCAAGATCCACATATCATCCTTCAAGAATTTCAACATAGTCTCCCAATCTAAGCGGAGCCGTCTAAATTGTATAAAAAAAATACAATAATGAGGTTACGATTCAGTGTTTCTTCCATCCAATTCTATTGTATGATTCAGTTTGATAGTTCGGTGAAAATTGAGAGACGTAGATAGAGATTTGACACGAATCGCCCGGAAACCTCTCGACTGAATCGAAAATGATCCAAAAATCAATAATTTTTACGACCCAATTCAAGAACAATCGAGTATCAAGAGATATATCGGAGTTGTAATCAAAATTAGAAAGAAACAAAAAAAAGTTGATTGTAAACGTTAAAAAAATACGATTCTTGATGTAGTGAAGATTATTGATTACAGAAATGCAGCAGTAAGATCAGATTTAGTGAAAGTTTTGAGGGAAAAATATAAAAATTGGAGAAATTTGGGGCCTCGTACCTTCACAAAGTTTCGCGGGTTCTCTGAGCTCCTCGACAGGGAAGAAACCGCCTTAGAAAGCAGAGAGAAATGTTTCATGCATAGTGGCGACAAGCACTCGATGTGAGAAAACCATTGCTTTCCAGCCGTCAAGCGCTGGGAAGGCAAAGTTTGATACTTCAGTGCCACGTGGCACACTCGGGTCCACTGACAGTGACACAATGAATGTTTGACGACCTTTTGGTGGACCATAAGCACCAAAAATTAGCCATCAGGGTGATTTCTGGCCGTTGGACTAAAGCTTTTGGTTTCATCATGGGAGAAACTTATATGACAGAGACCTGTCATCAAGCCGATGACAGGGCGCAATATGAGCCACGTGGTACACTCTTTGAGGACTGTAACCGCATGGATGTTTGGCCAATCCCTAGGTGGACCACAAACCAAAAATCATCCCGATTAATGATTTCTAGGTGTTGGATTGGAAAAACATCCTTAAGGTCAGAGTCCTCCAAGAGTATGCCACGTGGCTCATATTGCACCATGATGGGGCTGTCATTAAAGTTTTACTCCATCATGGGCGTCATAAACGGGCCCATGGGTGGAAAACATTGGGTTCCAAGCTTATGATCACCAATGAATAAATCTGTGATGACGGACATTCGATCACCTGGGAAGCCCGAAGTGCCTGTAGAAAAAGGATCAGTACCCGGGGACAACTATTTTTGACAACCATTTTGGCGGACCCACATAGAAGATGAATCAATGGCTGATTTTTGGCGAGAATGATCTGCTCACCATATAGATCACCCCAGCAAAAAATCAGCAGTCTGAAATTTATAACCCATCAAATGTGGTTTTCAAGTTACACAGAAAAAAAAATAGGCGGTTTATAATTCTTAAACTTCTAAACCAGTCTACCAATATCGGAATGATTTGAATTTTTGTGAGTATGATCTCCTCACCAAAAATCACCCATTGATTCATCTTCTATGTGGGTCCGCCAAAATCAGTCAAGGGAGCCCGACCCTTCAATAAATTTGCTTTAACTCTTGAAAAACAAATAAAAATAAAAATAAATATAAGTGTCTAACATGAGCCAGGGGTACATGTTACGCAGTCCCCCGTAGTGCACTTTAACGGCCGACTTTGGACGGTACTACAGTGCCACAGGGCTGGGATGCAACATCTAGCCCATGGTCCTTGATCGTTCCGAAATTTAACGCATGGGAGACTTGGGAGTAGCCCTAGACCCACTTTGAAACTAATACAGATTCAACCTAAACGAAGGCCTGGCCCCAAAAATATACATGGGTTAGGCTTGGGCCTAGATCTTTCGAGTCTGGAGCAGTGTTTTAAAATCATCGGGTCAACTCAAACTCAACCGAGTTGACTCGATTCAGCTGAATTTTGAGTTGACTTGAAACAACGGATTTAGTGCGTTTTTTTTTTGTGTAAAAAATGACTCATCAAGTACGTTGTTTTATAATCAACGCACCAAATAAGTTTCTCGAAAGTCTTGTCAACACAAACTCAACCAAATCTTATAAATTCTACTTATAAAAATATAACATTTATATATAAATATTAATATATTACTAGAGTCGAGTTTTCAAACACTGGTCTGGAGCCAAGCTGGGGTTGACCTTGGTCCATGTGAACCCGTAGTCAATTGATGTACAAACTACAAAGAGTGCGCCTTCTGTCCAGCTCAGCCAATCAATTTGGTTCCGCTGCGCAGTAAGGGATGGTTATAGGTGGAGAAAACGGGAAACTAAAAGGTGTTAGTTTTGTACACGCTACACAGTGAAAGGAAAGAACGGCTGGTCCAATCCTCAACCAGCTCAGTTGGCCAAAGATTGAATGGTGGGTACAGTCATTTGATCACGTTTTTTTCGCCGGTCTTTGGGCGAGACCCATCATAATTGTGGGGTCCATTCCTTATAATGACATTTTATGGTAGAGCATATGGCCTTATTTACAACTTTTTATTAGTTGGAACTTGGAAGACATTGGGTTAATCAATCATAAGCATCGGGGCTTTGAAGCCCTCGTATTTGGGGGTACAACATGGACGGGCCAACCCAACCTCAGGCCGGGCTTCGGCTGCCATTTTTTAAGCTTTGGTTGGAGTTGGACTCGAGCTGGGCCTTGACCAACCCAACCCAATCAAATCTAAGCCTGAACTGATCCGTTTTTATATAAATATGGGTCAAGGTATTTTGATACACCAGTTGACACATCTATGTGGGGCCCACATTAAATTCAGTCAAAATAATTCCAATCCTATAATAAGTGGGTTACAATTTGAAAAACTCTAGCTAGAGTCACGTATTATATGGTTAGGAGTTTCATATGGGCTTATTTTTTAGGAGGATATCATGGAAATCAGCCACACCAAAAACTAGCCCTTGAATCATCTCCATGTGGGCCCAAAAATAACTCAACCTTATATCACCCAATCAGACATAACCTGATTCAACCCGAATTGGACTTGGGCTGAAGTAAGAGATGCTTGGGTTAACCCCGAACCAGACCCAACCTCTCCAAGTTGCACCCCTACCTTGTATGTACACCAAATACAAATGGAAGTCGTTGAGCAGTTTTATTATTTGCATGACCTCGAGCAAGTAACAATAAAATAGACGGTCCATAATTCTTCAACTTGTAAACCGATCTACGAATATCAGATTGATTTGAATTTTTGTGAAGATGATCTCCTCACTATAGAGAATATATATATATATATTCTTGAGCTCATTTTCGCTCAACTACGCTGAGGTTCGAGTGGCTCTGCATTTGACAAGTACACACTGAAAAAAATTCAATTTAAAAAATTTAAAGTGTCAATGGAGTATTTGTCGGACGCAGAGTCGCTGAGGTTCGCACAAAAATGTACTTCTCATTCTCCACCCAAGAGTTGTATCACTCAAGGTTTAAAAGAGGCCATTATAATGGTATAACGGACTGGGGGCATTACCGTTTTTTTCCGTTACAACGACCGTTAAAAAGGAATTGCAACAGACGGACAAAAACAAAAAAAATGGCGCTGAAATTCAATTTTTGAAATTTGAAGTTCACATTTTCAAAAACGAAAAAAAAAAAAACAGAAATAATTGCCGTTTTTTCACAATTTTTTTCAGAAAATAATGGGCATCATTTTTTAAGCGTCAAGTGTAACGGGCTTTGGGCGTTACCATTTTAACGACTGTTATTTTCATTAAAACAGCATTATTTTAAACCATGGTATCACTTGGAATTTAATTAGGTTATGAGAGATGCAAAACATTTATTAAAATGAAACTGTAATGCTTCATTCATGAAGACGACTAAACAGGCTATTCAACACCAACAAGACACAACCTTTCTGTACTATCAGAGTCATAAATCATCCATCACACAAACACAACATGCCAAAGCGATGCACACCGGGATGAATTGGGGAACCATTTTTAAAGGGACATTGAGTGACAGATGGATTATGACATCGTCGATTCAACCGTCCAGAGCGCAAAACGTGGTGAATACCCTATCGCCTAAGCCATTGCAGCACATGGCAAGATCACTTCAAAGGGATGTGCACTTGACATCTTTAGGGGAAGTAGCCAAACCGATGTTGGATTACAACCCCTTGAAGTGAAATGTTGACTAGTCTTTTGTGGTTTCCATTTTTAAAATCTCGGAAGGGATGTTTTCAACCTTGCACCCTACCAAATTTCTTACCCACTCACACCCCTAGTGCTCAGTACAGTGATAAAGCAATCCTGCACTTGGTTCTCTGCACTGGTGTGCAAATGCACCCATTTGCCACCATTTTGAGATTGCACGTGATTGGTTGGAGGCATGCAAATGGTTGTGAAGCCCTTGCAAATTCCTTGACAAAATGGATGCAATCCCGTGCAGCCCAAAAACGTGGCAATTGGGTTCATTGCATTAGCTCAACATTTTTGTCCTGAAAAATAATATCTATTCTATTTATTAAAAAGCGAAGACCCTTCTTGTGTCATCTGACTGTTCTTTTTTTATTCCCAAAAGTGTTCCTATTTTGCTTCTTTCCATTTTTTTTTTTTTTTTTAACTTTTTAAGGGCTTTTCAGACATTTACGCACCAATGCATGCATTTAATGCGTTTACGTCATGATGCGTCAACTAGTGCTCCTCTCCCAACGACTCCCGTTCTGTCACCATGTAAATTCTGCATAGGAGAAAACATTTGATGAAGACACGTGGCACACTAATATAGGCCATTGGCTATGGTTGTTTGGTCCATCCCTAGGTAGACTCACACAACAAAAATCAGCTTTGTTAGTGATTTCTAACCTTTAGATCATAATGCTCGAAATCCATGGTTAAAAATAAACCAAGAAAAAGACTCTAATCTAATGGATCAAAATTACTAATCAGGCTAAATTTTGGTATGTAGATCCTTCTATAGGGATGGGCCGAACATCTATACGGTCAGTCATCTCTAAGAATATGCCACTTGTAAGGTGCATGTGCATTGCACTGGTGTCCTAGGCCCTAGATAATTATAACAACAACAACAATAATAATAACAATAAAAATAATAAAAATAAAAATAAAAATAATAACAATAATATTCCAATAATAATTTTATAATGCATTTATTTGTAAAATAAAGAAACAAAAATCCTTACCCACCATCATTAACACATACTATATATTTTTTAATTTAGATAAATCGGTCATTTTTGGTCAAACAACCATTCAATCAGTAATAAAAATATAAGTATAATATGAAATAAAATAAAAGACAATATGAAAAACAAAAAATAATGAATTAAAACACACGTCTAATTACGGGCTTACCATATTGTTATAACCCACATTAAGTGGATTAATTGATAAATAATGTCTCATACATATTTTTTCAATAAAATAAACCATTCCATTCATTTGCAATGCACTATCAACCAATCAGCTAAACTTTGTTTGCATCTATATATATAACAAAACGCTCAGTTGTCTCCCCTTTTTTATAGGCTTCATATATTGATGGCTCATATCTTATCCCCCAACTGGACGGTGGATCTCAGCTACTCGCACCCGATTTTGGCAAATGCTTTGTCGGGGGAGTGCCATGGGCACGAGCCACCCACTAGTCTATTTACAAATTATGACGAATTGCAAGCGAATGCAATGCAACTCACTGCATTTGCATTGGAGTGCAAAATGCATCCCAGTGCAGCAAACCAAGCATGGTCATAGAGTTAGGATAAATGTAAATGTATTTATTACATCCTATTCTTTCATCCAATGGTGGAGCGCGCATATGGATGTCATGTTACCTACCACACAATGAGTTTACTATACCGGGGACATCATCACAAAAAATCAGTCCATTTTGACATTTCTAATTAACCATATAAATGGTTACTTGAATTTGAAGAATTCTACTTTAGGATAACTTTTCATATGGTCAATAATGCCAGAAAGGATAACTCTATGTATGGTTGGATTGTCGCACATGATCTTCATGTATGACTCACCGTCCATAAGAATTAGGTATAGATTTATCCAAATATATGTGAAAAACGTGCACCAAACAGTACTTGGGTATTCTTTTTCTTTATAGGAAAGGACACAATCTTTCGGGATAAAAGACTAAAGACTTTTCCCCACGATGGATTGGAAAAGTAACTTCTTGAGAGCTCAAGACTATCAAAAATCCATCACTTCATTCAAAATCTAGAGTAGATGATTTAGGCTGTGTTCAGTAGTGCACCTTCTATGTGCCTCTTGGCTGCATGTGTGTGTCTTGATTGATGATAAGTGTTTGGGTCACACCAAGGTGCGCACCTTCGAAGACACAATGGACCTTGAAAATGCACGAAAGTGAACTTTCGAAGGTTCATCTCCCCCACGAGTCTTCGAAGACACATGTACTTTGAAGGTTCACCCTCCGCCCCAATGGGCTTAGCCCACCTAATGTGTGGCCCACTTATGATGTATAGGCTCACATGACATATTGCACATGTATGATTTATCAACGCCCCCTCTATTATTTGGGACCGGCCCACATATGATCCATCAACTTCCACTCTTATGTGGGGTTCACATGATTTATTGACCCTATTAACATGTGGGGCCCACCTAATTTATCAACTCTAGTTATTATGTGAGGCCCACACGACTATCGAATCTTTGTTCTTATGTTGGGCCCACGCGATCTATCAATATTTGTTCTTACGTGGGTCTCACATGGTTGTGTAGAACCAAATGTCAGTCTTGACCTTTAAAGGTATCTTGAAGTAGACGTGGACCTTCAAGACGCACATCTTCTGAAGACGCACTACCAAACACAGCCTTACTAGTTTATATGCCTTCTACATGGTTTACTGCTTGGTTAGATATAGTCTTTCGTCACATACCGGCGACATTAAGTGCTTGATCAAAAGATCAAAACCTTTATGATTTTGTTTAAAGTAGCGGATCTTGGTTGTATAATGAGACCCACCAATGATACATAGCTTCTCAAATTTGTCGATAGTGCAATACATATCGAAAATTCCAGAATTTATTTATCTACAAGAAGATAATAACATATTATTTTTGCAATAAAGAAACATACTAGTACACTGGTGCCGGGTATTTGATACTGTACAAGTAGCTTATCCATGACTTGCTAAAAATTTAGAGAAATCCGAACGTTCGTTTACCCTTTGAACTTCACCCGTTCGATGACTGGTCAGGGTTTTAAACACTTGGTAAGAGAGGGATGTGAGGACCTCCCTATCTCAATGGTCGTACCAATATGGTCCCAATGTTGGAGCCACACAATAGCTTTCACACTTTAAAAAAACGGACCAGGCTCGAGGGACTCGTCCTTTCACTCGAGCTCTCAGCCAGGTAGAAATCAAAGAAAGTTGAGATAAATGGTCACATTTAAAAAAAAAAAAAGAGAAGCATCTTTCATGGGAAAAGTAGTTAGGGAAAGTGACCCAAAAGATGTAACAAAAGTATGGAAGCAATGATTCAAGACCATCGCATCATGTTGTACCTTGATGTTTCCATGAATTTCACAAGTCTGAGAGATAATAATGGCTTCTGTAAAGCCAAGCTGACATCTTCAATTTACCATTAAAGATAGTTGCACACTCAGATTTACTGGAAGATATTGGTACTCAGTCAAATATATAGTTTGTGTCACTTGGGTCACAGTGTTACACATTGGAAAATGTGTATCTTCAGACTCATTAATTGGTACAGTATCTAGCTTACTAGAAATGTACAGGAGCAAAGATCTTTCTTTGCAGAGCCTTCAAAATCACCAATTGCGACCCCACCAACACTGAAAATTACTCAAGGTTTTTAAGTAGGGCTGTCAATGGATCGGGTTCATATCAGATAGGGTTGATCGAGAACCAATCCGATAAGCTATATATCGGAATTATTGGACCTAAAGATTTTATCAATATACATCCATTAATATAACATGTGTCATTAATAATATATAAAAATAATATTATTCACATATACTATTTTTTTTATATTTCATAATAATATCGGATTGGATCAAGGTAGGTCTGAAACCCATAAAATAACTTATCGAACAGGTTTAGACCAAATGTTATTAGATTGGATTGGGTTATTTGGGCAACTTGATCCATTGACGGCCTTTAGGTGAGGCTTGTTAAAAAAGTGCTCAACACTTAAAGTTTAAAGTGATAAAAAAAGTGATGAAAGCTTTGCGTGACTAAAAGTGACAGAAAAATTTCGTTTGGTAAAAAGGTCTTCCGAAAACTTAAGATAAGAGTATAATAGGGATTATAAAATGTTTAGAAGGATACTTTTGTCTTAACTTTATAGAGGTTATTTACATAGGAGGAAATTATGGGCATTTTGAAAAGAATCATATAATCTTTCACAAAGATATTCCTCGGCAAAACCACTTAGCGCAAAAAGCCAACTTGGACTCACTTTTTTGCTTACGTCTAAAATTAAGTGATTTGTGTATTTAGTGCTGAAATTAAGAATTTGCCAAATAACACTTAATCACCAAAATCACTGAATTTCAGCCCATTCAAACTTAAGGTCTGAAAATAAGTTTTACCAAACGCCACCAAAGTCTTAGAGAAGTAATAACTTCGTGTATACAAAATATTTGGAATGGTACTGAAAATCAACCCAATTGGGTACTGTAATCATCCCATATTCCTACCTATCACATTCCTCGAATGACCAGCAAATGGGAATAATATTCAAAGAGTTTAGATCTAATGGTTGAGATCATCTCATAAGATTGACTTTGGTGGGACCCATAAAATTGTGGGCCTTGACCTCTACAAGAGTGCCACATGGTATCATGGATTTGCTAAGTGGAGCTAGCATGGTAAAGAATAAGAAAATCTAAGCCTGCTTCCCCACAATTGATTAAGCTCTGGCCTAAATCTCCTTTTTAAGACATGGGACAGATAGAGAGAGAAAGACTATGAGTTCACCTTGTTAAAGAAATCTAAAGCCTCTCTCTCTCTCTCTAAGAGATAGCAAATCCCCAACTCTCACCCCATATTGCTCTAGATGAGATTTGGTTGCTCAGTTTTAACTTTCCCAAAAGGAGAGCCACATGACAGCCTCTCCATGTCTGTCCCCACTCTAAATGGGCACACCAGGACACGTGGCAAACCCCCATATGCTGATGTCTGGCTTCTAATTGGAGAAAAGGGTATCAAGGAATCTAGTTCCCTTTCTTTAAGGAGTAGTAGTTTTGTCCATTGTCCTCTCCTTTGGAGACTCTTCTTATAGAATTTGTATAGAGAGAAAAGGTAAAAGATAAAGGAAGGAAGGTTTTCTCGTAAAATTACATAGTAAAACCCACCTAATCAACACAAATCATTTTTTTCTCTTACATTGCCAATATTCTAAGGCATAAGCTTAAGAAAGAAAAGGGTTTTTTATAAAAGAGAGTGTAAGAGAGATTCCATTAGTCTAAAGCTTGGGTCTTAGTGAGTGCAATTCCCAATGCCAACTAATAATGGCAGGAGAGAGAGAGGAAGGGGAGGAAGGAAGAGAGTCTAATAACTTCTATATTTCTAAAAAAAACGAAAAAAAAAAAAGGAGAAAATGGTGGAAGTGATATGGTCAGGTGTGTAGCCAGTTGCACCTAGGGTCGAGATCAGGGGATTCGCCTTTTTGAACTTCTCGCACAAGTTATCGAGCATGCATTCCAAGAATTCAACAATCACCGTTCGATTCTCAAAATCCACGGCCGAGAGCACAAGTGAAAAGACGAGTCTCCTGATAGATATAACATATGACATTATAATGTAGGACTGTCAATGGATGTGCTGTCCCCATCTTCGTATGATGGCGCTAACCCTAAAGGGTCTTATGCATTATAATAGTAGAGAATTATTATATCAATGAAATGTATGTTGATAAAACTTTAATTTTATCATTTGTTATTTGACTTAAGAATTTAAAATTTTAATTTTTTTAAATCAAATTTAACAAGTTTATTGATCAGACGAGCTCCAGGGTCTGAATCTGATAGCTGTAATGTTGGATTGATGCTAGATCAACACTGATCTAATCTAGAATGTTCTAGATTGATCCATTGATAATCCTTAATGTTCCTGGTGGTATCATTTCCCAAGTTGCTTCCAATTTTGTAAAGAATAATGTAATTAAATATGTTTTCTAATTTAAACAATTTGTACATCTAAGAACTGGTGAGCTTGGCTATATATAGATGATGCTAACCATTCGATTTATCGACTTTTATTATAGGTGGTCCAAAACTAGATCTCTGATCTGGCAATTAAGGATCAAATACCGTTGATTAGTAGCCATCAGAAGATGGTATTCCAAGTGAACGGTAAAGATCTGTGGTACCACCTCTTAATTTGCTCCAACATATTCAAACCTAGTGCAATTCTTCCACGAGATGGACAATTTCTCGAAATTAAAAGCATGATATATTGAAGAGAAATTGAAATTAATAAAAACTGCATCATATGTCGTCAAATTCTTGGAAGTAGAATATATCACGATATTTTGATTATATACATATGACCAAGTGTACTTTCTTACACTTGCATGAAACGCATGTATCTATTCTTACAGAAAACATTCGCTGGTCCCGGGGTCCTTCTAAGTTCAAACTTTGAAGGTCCCCCTGCCAAAATGTCTGACACGTACTACAAGGCCTAAACCCAACTCACGTTAAACCTTGGTTAGTTGGTTAAGCGAGGTTAACAAAGGGTACGTGTCAAACATTTTGGGAGGGACCTTCAAAGTTTGAAGTATCCGCGGACCAACAAATTTTTTCTCCTATTCTTAAATCGTGAGGAAGCACACGTCGCGTTTTTGACTTGGGAAAAGAAAGAGAAGAAAAGGGACTGTTCTTGGATGCAGAAGTCCCTCAAATTGCAACTTAGTAGACTCATATGGGCCCACTTGCCTCCTAAATGTTTGATCCACACTATGATGAACCTACATACCAAAAATCAGCGTGATTGGGAATTTCTAGCCATAGGATTTGAGCACTTTTTCATCATGTATGGGCTTTATGAACCAGTCTATAATGAAACAGTGCTCAAATTCAATGGCTAGAAATCACTGATCATACTGATTTTTTGCTGTGTGGGTTCACCAAGAAGTGGGGCGCCAAACATTCATGGGGCCAGTGGGCCCCAAAGAGTCTATTACGTGGCAAGTTGAGGGGCTTCTGCATCTAAATTTTGATAGAGAAGTCTGTATCATAGATTTCTAATTTTTTAAAAATTGAGATTGGTCAATTCAAAGGGCTTCTTTTTAAAAACTTTTTTAAGGATTGTGATAGTCGTAACTTGTAAGCGTTTTTTGGATTGAACTATGCTATTAATATTTAAATATTAGAGTATTAAAATTAAAATATTTTAAATATTAAAATATTGAATTACCCTTAATTATATGATAATAAATAATTGAGTATGCAGGCAGCGGCAGTGCCAGGATTTTGTTCAAGGGGGCACAATCAATTGAGTAGAACCGCCTACAATATGAGCCACGTGACATATTCTTAGAGATTTTTGGCCATATGGATGTTTGGTTCAACCATGAATTTCTAAGCATTGGATTGGTCTCGTTTTCATGGGTTGATTTTACCCATGGAATTTTAACATTATTTAGGCTACAAAGATCCAATGGTTTGAACCTATTAATCAGGCTGAGTTTTGGTATGTAGGTCCACCTAAGAGTGAGCCACATGACATCCCCGTACCACCAATTATTTGGTGTCAAAATTCAATTTTTACAAAAAAAATAAATAATAATTAAAAGTTCAGGTACTTACCTATTGTTAAAAGGGTAATGATCACATGGTCCAAGGTCCATGGACCTGCATGGTGGTGTTGTTTTGTCATTGGCCAAAAATGTACTTTGAGTTACATGATAAATAGTGATGCTCAAATTCAACAGTTAAAATCAACCCATGAAAATGACTCCAATTGAATGCATAGAAATCACTAATCAGGCTGATTTTTTGCATGTACGTCCACCTATGGATGGGCTAAACATCCATACAGTCAATGGTCTCTAATAGTGTGCCATTTCTTCCAAATAATGCTCAAAATCTACGGTACTAAACAAAATATGAAAAATTCCAATGGATATAAATTGCTAATCATGATGAATTTTGGTATGTAAGGCCACCTAGGGTTTGGGCCAAACATCTATACGATTAGTGATCTCTAAGAATATGCCACGTGTAAGGTGAATGTGTATAACACGTGGCGTCGCCCTAATAGATGTAATAAATCTATACTATTAAGCAAAGAGCCCAAGTAGGAATGTTTTACCAAATTACTCTTGTTAAGTACGTAAATTGGTTCTTTAAAATCAAAGTGTTATTTTGTATCTTATCTACCAAGTATTTTACCTTTTTAATAATTTATTTCAATATCAATGATTACGTTTAGGGAAATTCTATTTGCACCCCACAAAATCCAAAAGCACCCATCGGAGGGCATTTTTGTCCAAGAGAGGCACTAGTTGGGTGCTTTTGGATTTTGTGGGGTGCAAATAGAATTTCCCTTACGTTTATAACTAGTGGGTGCCTCGTGCCATCGGCACTCCTCGACAAAGAATTTGCCAAAATCAGGTGAGTGGCGGAGATCCACCGTCCATTTGGGGGAGGATTGGAGGAGGTATAAGTAGGGAGACAACCAATGTGTTTTGTTATATAGAATAGTAAATGGCCCATGCCCACGGCACTCTCCGACAAAAGCGTTTGTAAAAATTGGGTGCCTTCGGCACTCAAACGATATAACGGACTGGGGTGTTATCATTTTTTCCATTACAACGGCTGTTACAACGGATTGTAACGCACAGAGGGAGAAATAGTAAAATAACAGAAATAACAAAAAATAACGGTGTTGAAATTTAAATTTTGAATAAATTGAGGTCAAATGAGGCGGATTGAGTGGCTGAAATCTAACCATCCGCATTAGATCGATGGATTTGATCTCAACCACTCTTTATCTAACCGTCCACATTAGATGGATGGATAAGATAAGAGAATACAATTGAGTTGTCTTGTTATATGCGTAGGTGGCCCGTGCATGCGGTACTTTCCGACAAAGTGTTTGTCAAAATCGGGTGGGAGTTAATCTCAGCCATCGATATGAAGCATAGTGGATCTCAGCTACTCATTATTGAAGCCATATAAGATAAGAGGGGTATAAGACAACCACTGTGATCACTTGTTATATAGATAGTGGGTGGCCAGTGCCCACGACACTCTCCAACAAAGCGTTTGTCAAAATTGGGTGTGAATGGCTGAGATCCACCATCTATTTAGGGGATAAGATCTCAGCCCTTCTTTGTTTAAATAGATAAGAGGGGGTATAAGTGGGGAGACAACTTCCTTGTTTTGTTATATAGACTAGTGGGTGCCCCGTGCCATCGGCATCCTCGACAAAGAATTTGCCAAAATCAGGTGAGTGGCGGAGATCCACCGTCCATTTGGGGGAGGATTAGATCTATACCCTTCTTTGTTGATGCTTATAAGAGGTATAAGTACGGAGACAACCAATGTGTTTTGTTATATAGAATAGTAAATGGCCCATGCCCACGGCACTCTCCGACAAATGTGTTTGCAAAAATTGGGCGCCTTTTGCACTCAAATGGTATAACGGACTAGGGTGTTATCGTTTTTTCCATTATAATGGCTGTTATAACGGATTGTAACGCACAGAGGGAGAAATGAAAAAATAATAGAAATAACAAAAAATAACGGTGTTGAAATTTAAATTTTGAATAAATTGAGGTCAAATGAGGCGGATTGAGTGGCTGAAATCTAACCGTCCACATTAGATCGATGGATTTGATCTCAACCACTCTTTATCTAACCATCCACATTAGATGGATGGATAACATAAGATAATACAACTGAGGTGTCTTGATATATGCGTGGGTGGCCCGTGCCCACGGTACTTTCCGACAAAGTGTTTGTCAAAGTCAGGTGGGAGTTGATCTCAGCCATCGATATGAAGCATAGTGGATCTCAGCCACTCATTATTGAAGCCATATAAGATAAGAGGGGTATAAGACAACCACCGTCACTTGTTATATAGATAGTGGGTGGCCAGTGCCCACGGCACTCTCCAACAAAGCGTTTGTCAAAATTGGGTATGAATGGTTGAGATCCACCATCTATTTGGGGGATAAGATCTCAGCCCTTCTTTGTCTAAATAGATAAGAGGGGGTATAAGTGGGGAGACAACTTCCATGTTTTGTTATATAGATAATAATTACATATTTTCAAAACTAACCTTTCACTAGGCTCAAATTTCAGAATTGCCCTAAAAAATGATTTCACCATAATTGCCCCATTTGATTGCGAAATTTCTGAAATTTCCAAAACTACCCTTAATTTACCAAAAATTTTAATTTTCTCATTTTTTACAGTACTATCAAAGATATTGAATATCTTTTTATTTTTATTTTTTGTTTTTTATTTTTTTTTGTAGTCATCATCATGGGAGGGCCCCACGAAAGAAGCCAGGCTAAGCCTGGACCCGGTCATTGCCGGTGAAGGGGTTTTCTACTCCTGGCACAATCGAGGAAACCTGCCTGCGTGGGTTTGATCCCACGACCTCCCAAAAGAGGTGGATACACACCAACCATTTGAGATGCCATGTTGGGTGTGAAGACATTGAATATCAATAGGGCCATTTTAGTGATTGTAGAACTCTTTTTTTTCCTACAAAAACACTCTTTATTTCTATCTATACTATAATGGTGCTCACCTTTTAAACCGTGGGCCGATCTCATGAACCATCACTATCGCTTTTTTTCTTCCAAAAAATGCGTCTCTAATATAAATCGAAAAGGTAAAACTACCCTATGATAACACATAACTACCTAGACACTTCTCTTTCAATCACGTGCATCGCATGCGCTCCCACTAGTTATGTCTAAGAAAATGGGTTTTGAATCTATCTAGACTTTCATGACGTGTTGCGAATATAATGAAGAAATACACAACAATTGCCATACAGTTCTAATTCAATTATGGTGTTTGATCCAAAGTTCTTAATTCGCAGGTTGCCTAACAAATATGGTTCTTTGGGTTCGATTAAATAGTAGTTCATATCAACATCATCATCATTGTCATCATCATCATCTACGTCTTATCCCAAAATGTTTGGGGTCAACAACATGAATCCTATTTTGTCATTCGATTTTGTTTAAAGCCATATATATTATGAAATCATAAGTCTTTAGATCTTTCCTTACTACTTCTATTCATGCGGATCTTCATCTCCCCTGTCTAAGGCCTTCAACTTACATCGAATCACTCCTTTGTACTAGTGCCATTGTTGGTCTTTGTTACACTTGTCCAAACCAAGGTTTAAAGGAGGCCGTTTTAACTGTTAAACGGACTGGGGCGTCATCGTTTAAACGGCCGTTAAAACGGTCAGGGGCAAAAATGGAAAAAATAGAATTTAACGGGTTTTAACGGAAAAAAAAACAAAAAAAATGGTGTTGAAATTCAAAATTTTAAATTTTAAATTTGAAAATTAAAAAAAAATGGAATTTAATGGAAATTTAACGGAATTAAATGGATTTAACGGCCGTTTTTTTCACAATTTTTTTCAAAATTTAACAATTGTTTAAACAGTTTTAACGGCAGTTAAAACAAAAAAACGGCCGTTAAATTCAAAAACATTAAAACGTGTTTAAACGATTTTAACGGAAACAGGTTTGGGGCGTTACCTTTTAAACAACCGTTTTTAAAACTATGGTCCAAACCATCTCAATCGACTTTCTCTGATTTCATTACTTATTGAGACTATTTCTTAGTTGTCTTCTCTGTTCATCCATTTCAACATCTTCATCTTGGCTCTACTCTTTCTATGAACATGTTATTTCTTAATTGTCCAACATTCAGTTCTATAAAAACATAGTTGATCTTACAACTGTCTTATGAAAATTTTCTTTTAACTTGATAGGTACTGGTCGATCACATAATACTTTAGAAATGCGTCTCTACTTTAATCTTTCAACACTAATTTTATACATCACATTCCTACTAATCTCTCAATCCTTATAAATAATTGAATTTAAATACTGAAATTTGCCACTTTGGAGTATTTCTTGTCTATTAATCATTACTAATGGCTCATCCAAGCAATGCATTTGTATTCCGCTATCCTTGGTGCAGATATCGAAGTATCCATGTGTCATGGTTAAAATTTGGGTACGCACAGGCCTCACTAACGGATGTAAGAAATTGGTATAGCTCTAGACAGGCTCCTTGTTCACCACTTCAAATTCAAATACAAACTACAAACAAATGGTGCAAGATGCTAGATAAGTTATTAAGTTCTCATTATGGTACATAAACAATGCTCAATTTCTCATCTGTCGAGAAATTTCGGAGTAACTAAACTAGATGCTTGACTCCCAGTGGTTTTTAACATTCAAATGTAGAGTTGGCAATGTCAGGTGCTAGCTCAAGCTGGTGTTAAAATTAGTAAAATAAGAGATTAAAAAATAAACAAAAATGGTAAAAATTAAGAAAAAAATTAAAGGCTGTGAAGAAAGCTTGGGGTGTTTTTGTATATTTTACGGTAGCAGAGGCGGTGGTTAATCATTCAATGGCTCTGTTTCAGATGCAGGCGTGGGTATAAATGCAGAACCTTTGCCGTTAGTCCTCTCTTTTCCCCCTTGCATAAGAACCCATAAACCTCTCTCTCTCTCTCTGGAGTAAATCTCTACCTGAAATGTTTCAGAAGCGCTTTTGATGTCTACTCTCTCTCATGTGTTCTTTCTCTATCTGAGACACCATGAAACATGGCAGTGTTAGCAGTATCTGAGGCAATACAGGACAGTTTGAACAAAGCCCAAATTCAACAAAGTTTCGGTAAAAGCTTCAGAATGCCAAAAGTAGCAGGGAATCTCAAGTGGGTTTCTTTCTCTTTCCACTTTTAATCGGGTCTTTCTCTGTTTCAGAGCTGCTGGGGTCTGTGAGGTCTGACTAGGGTTTTTATTGCAGTGGATTTTGAATGGTAGGTTTTGATTTCTGAAATCAATGTTTTTTTGTTGTTTATTGACTGCTTTGTGGACTTTATAGCTCTTGATTTCAAGTGGGTTTGTGTTATTTTAGGCCTTCGTTTGTGTAACTTTAGACTACACTTATACTTGTGTGATCTCTGATACATATCACAGTACTTCGTTTGTTTTCTTGTTTTGGTCTTTCACCTCATGTTTTGAAGTTTTCAGTTGGTTTAATGTCTAGTTTGGTGATAGATTGATCATGATGGGTAGATCCCTTTAACGAGTTAGTGTAATTTTTGGTTTGTGAGCACTTGGTTAAGGTGGGTTTGTGTTTTCTAGCTCTAATGTGAGTTGGATGATCTGTGTGATTTGTTCATCTGATTTGGTTTTTTTTTTTTTCAAAATTTGATCTTTATTTTGCATTGACGAGCATTTGGGTTTTGTTCTTCTCTTCAAATTTTTAGGATTTTTTTTTTGTTCAAAACATATTTTGGGTAAGGGAAACTATCTTTCTTCCTGCTGCTTTTGCTGTTCTTTTTGTTGGGGAGAGATGGATTTGAGTGACAAGGGTAAACTCGGACTGGAAAAGCGGGGTGAGGATCCTTTGAACTATCATTCATCTAATATGTCCTCAGACTGGCGATTTGGCGGTGCCAGTCTCACGAATCATCCAATGGGTTTGCTTCCTGCAGACAATTCTATCGCCGTTTGCAAAGGAGATCTGATGGGTTCTTCTGCCTGTTCCTCCGTTTCAATGGCGGACTCATTTTGCCCAACCCCTTGGGGCCACCCAAATTCACAAAATTTAGGCTTCTGTGACAGTAATGTCCAAACCAGTACAAGCGCCTCCAATGCAGTGGCAGTCAGCAAAGGGTTTCCCCTTTCTTCGCGAACATGCATCGATAAAGCATTCGATATGGGTTGGAATTCCTCGAATGAGATGTCAAAAGGGGGTGTTTTCTTACAAACTGGTGCCGGGATGCTCCCTCAGAGCTTATCTCAGCTCCCAGCTGATTCTGCCTTCATTGAGCGAGCCGCCAGGTTCTCATGTTTCAATGGTGGGAATTTTAGTGATATGGTGAACCCTTATAGCATTTCTGAATCTCTGAATCTTTATTCTAAGGGTGGAAGAGCACTTCAAGGGCCTTCAGAGGATCTGTTGGAGAATGGGTTGAAACCCGTATTGGGAATCCAATCTCAGAAGAATGAGCCAGCCATGGCTGAAGTTGCCAGAGATGTTTCAGTTTCTGTTGAGTGTGGGGCCACTGAAGGGAGTCCAATCAAGAATGGAAGAGAAACAGGGAGCTTCGTAAGGCCTCCTGATGAAGCAAACAAAGGAACTGGGGTATCTAGCAATGATTCTGATGAAGCTGAGTTTAGCGGCAGTGGTGGCCAAGATGAGCCATCTATGCTAGAGAATGCTGGCGGGGAACCTTCATCAGCTAAGGGACGGGGGGTGAAGAAAAGAAAAAGGAGTGGTCGGGTAAAGTGACGCTTCTAAATTGTTCTTTTAAATGGTATGTAGTGCTTAGTTTCTTCTCATCCAATGATTCTAACATGTTGACGTAATTTTCCATTGTAGGATACTGAGCTTGACCAAGTTAAAAGAGCCCTACAACTTCATAGTGAAACTGCAAAGGATAACAGTGAAACTAAACAGAAGGGTGAACAAAGTCCAATTTCCACTGCTAAAGCTACTAAACATGGTAATGATAGTCCTCAAGCTTCTGATGCACACAAGGAAGATTATATTCATGTTAGAGCGCGAAGGGGACAGGCGACAAACAGCCACAGTCTTGCAGAGAGAGTAAGATTTTTCAATGGAAAGTTTCAATTTCTATGGAATCTAATATTTGTTTTTAGGAGTTTTGGGTTAACATGGATTGCTCTGGATCATAGGTAAGACGGGAAAAGATCAGTGAAAGGATGAAGCTTCTTCAAGACCTTGTTCCTGGTTGCAGCAAGGTAGTTTTCTTTAGCTAATGCCTTAGTAAGTGTAATTAGGTCATATTTCCCAAAATTCAATTCTGCAATTATAGTTTATTTATGAGACTTTCTGGTTTTACAGGTCACAGGAAAGGCTGTCATGCTCGATGAGATCATTAACTATGTACAATCATTGCAACGACAGGTTGAGGTATGGTAGTAAGAATCAGAAATCTCTTAATTTACTTGTATGTTGTATCTGTTTTTTGTTCACTCTTTCTGGATTTAGTTCTAACAATTGGACTTACTTCTATTGCTAATTATCTGTGGAGTGACGACTCTTATTTTCTAAACATTGCTGAATTGGACTAATGAGCTGGATGCTGGCCTGTAACTCATGTTTCCAATGCAAATTGGCACCATAGACATGTAACACAGGAAACTAACATTTATTAATTTTTTGATGAATGAAAATAACCTTTATTAGTCTTTAAAAAATAGGTTGTTATTGTCTTTCTGCTGTTTTTTAGAAGATGAGAAGCCCTTTATCACTTTGATCGTTTGAAAATGGTTTCAACTCATTTTACTCCAGTTTTTGCCCATATAATATTTTTTTTGATAAGTTTTTGCCCATATAATAGAGAATAGAATTGAAAGATTGATATGAAAAATATGAAAGAAATAAGTTAAAATAGTTTTGATGTGCATCCCATCCAAACGTGAGGGACAAGGATCAAATTTCTTTTCACGTCCTGCGGTATATTTCTATTTTAACTATGATTCCATCTTTCATATTGTTGGTATAAGGCAAAAATGACGCGATGATAATATTCGAGGAGATATCCTTGGCGCAGCCAATTTTATTGGTGGTTCCACTCCATGCATGTGTGCATTTGTCCCAATATTTCATTTATATGATATTCACGTCATGATGCCAAGACTTTGGACTTACCTATTTTATATTAGTCAATATGTTTTAAATGTACGTTTATTTATCTAGTTGTATTGTTTGATAGTATGCTTTTTAGGACTGATATCTATAGTCTGTCAATACCATAAAGTTCCATCACTTTGTCTTGACCTATCAAGTCTCGTTGTCGGTGGTTTCCATTGTCACTCTGTCCAACAGAAAGACATGTTTCCCATATCCATTGCATAGCTTTTTATAGATCCTCAAAGATCTGTGATCTTTTGCCTTTAACGAGCCATTGGCCTGAAACATGAAATGCATTCTTCTCTTGTTCCAGTTTTTGTCAATGAAGCTTGCAGCTGTCAATCCACGGCTTGACTTCAACATTGAAGGGTTCCTTGCGAAAGACGTAAGTGAAGTTTTACACAGACACACACACCAAAAAAAAGGCATACATGGACTTATATTGATTTGTGTTATTCTATACCGCAAACTAATTATTTTTCTTTATAACAGATCCATCAGTCAAGAGGTGGTCCATCTACGATGGGGTTTTCACTAGATATGAGTATGGCTCATCCCCATATACATCCATCTCAACAGGGATTGATCCAAGCAGGAATTCCTGGCATGGGGAACCCCTCAGATGCACTTAGGAGAACCATTAATTCTCAACTGATGGCCATGAACGGAGGATACAGGGAACCAACTCCCCAGGTATCTTTCCCTTCATAACCAAACTTGTTCACCATTAACACATCTCCTCTCTGTCTGGTTCTTTTCTTTTCGTTCTTTTTTTTTTTTTGGAACTTTCCTCGTGTAATTTTATCTTTACAGTAATGTGAAGCATATTCAGTTTTTCCTCGAGTGTTCTCATTGTTGGGTAATGACCCCAGTTTGACAGAAGATAGTGTGCCTAGTGTCTATTTCTTTCTTTCGTTTTTTGGTTACATAATTGCACCACGAATATCCACAAAAATTTTAAATTTTCCACATTTTAATGAATCATCTACAGATACCCAATGTATGGGATGATGAACTCCACAATGTCATCCAGATGAACTTTGGCTCCAATGTCCCATTCAACAGTCAAGACTTAAATGGTAAAACTGTTCTTGGTTTTCCTGTTGAATTCTCTCCTCTGATGCAGCCTCTGAGTGTTCTGTCTTACCTTAGAAGTTCTTATTTTATGTTTGCAGGTTCTCTGCCACCTGGCCATATGAAAGTTGAGCTTTGATCATCACTTTTCTTCTACTGCAACCCGGCCAATCCTGCCTTCAGTGTGTTTGCATTTCTACTATTTTATGGAGATGAAAGAGCTCATAGAAGCTTCCTCTTCAGATAATCGAGGCTGATAAAGATATATATAATTCACTGGGCATGTTTACGGGAAGTGGATCCTCTATTGCTTGAGATACTATGAGTACGGAACAGAGGCCAAGGTTAGTTGTTGTATAGCCAAAAAAGGGGATACTGAATCTGCTCCAATGGTTCTTTATTATACAATCACAATTGTTTCCTTCTTTGAGTTTAGGGAAATCCATTGTATATGGAGTTGAGATTTAGCCCTCAGAATGAGGGAGAGATGTTTGTTAGGGGAGAAGCTCAAATGGGTTGTTTGTTATTAGACTGCTGCGAATCTTGGGGGTGGGGTTGAGAGATCAGCTGTAATCTTTGGAAATGGAAGTTGTAAGTTTTACCATATATTCAAAAATTAAATGATATTTTTTCCCCTTTATGGTAGTCTTTGTTAACTCCTCTCTGTGGTACTTACTGAATAAACTTTTCTATTTCATCTCTGGTTTTATGAAACTTGGAAGTGGACTCTCTTTAGTCTTACACTTTGATGATATATTAATATATATCATGCTTTAGTGTTATTAAAGAATTGAAATTGAATGTTCTTAATTCCTGTACCAGTTTGAGAAACAAATTCAAGTGGATATATATCCTATTTTTTTTGAGAGAGAGAGAGAGTTTTATTTATAAAATACATCAGAATCTCTTATGGACCACACAAATCCACTTTCTAATTGAATTATATAATACAAGCAGATGCAGTAGGTCACACAAATCCATTATTTACATATTTTTGAAAAAATCCTCTACCTACCATGAAAGGGAGGACTTAAAGATTGTGATCCTCATGAATCAGAAGACCCCAACATCCCTTTGCTCTATTAGAGCTATATGTAGAAGGGCCCAAATTCCCTAGGTTTCGAAATTTGGCAAAACAACTCTTACAGTGCAAACATGTTGAAATCAGATAGCAACACGAGACTTGGAGGTGCCATGACCATGAAGGACATCAGAGAGCCAAATAACGACGAAAAGAGAAAGCAGTAGTTTAGTAGGGATGCCAATCATGGGTCATTGCTTGATCCAGTATGGGTATTATATAGACTAATTGCGTCCTCAGTATGGGTCATCTGTATAAATAAAGCTGCACGATCCTCCTGCATGCCCCACTTGCTATGATTGCATCATCCTCTCTCCCTTGTTCATACTTTTTTTTTCAATTTTTTTTAATTGTTGCAGAAAGCAATGACTGGTTTACACGCTTGTAGAACAAGAAAAATAAGGACTAAATCAAGAAAGAACAAAGAGCAAAATGCTTATGAAAAGTAATATAGGCACAAAATGAAGTAAACCCCCCCAAAAAGAAAAAATTCAAATGTAACTGTAGGATTACTACCTACACCTTTACAATGTGAACGATTTGCTAGCTTGTGAGCTGCCATTTGAAATGGTCTGCAGATTGCAACACCATGAATTCGGGGATGCACAGTGCTTAAAGTATGAATGATGTGACAGAGGGCATGCTGAAGAACCTATACATCAGGATTTCAAAAAAGAGGGACGACAACGACAATAACGGAATAAAGAAGGCAGTTGAAGGTAAACGACTGGCAGTTGAGGATTGCAAAGGCTGGTGAAGAGCGACACGATGCACTGTGACATGACAGTGATAATACTACAACAGAACGACATCAATGGATCTGCATAATTGGTGACCAATAAATATGGAGGATTAATCACGATTAGGAAGATTTTGTGATGACAAAAGCACAAGTGAAATAGCTGTACTAGGCTGATCAGATCTCTGTTCCGATACTAGATGGGTATCGTAAACAAATAATGAAGCAACTATTGCAGGGCCAATGATCCTCTCAGTGAAAACAGGTAATTCCCCACCAACTTATTTCGATTCTTGGATTAAAACCAGGCTGTTAATTTCCATCTTGAGAGCCAACTTTTGGCCAATGCTAGGTTAGTTTTTCAGTGAAATGCAAAAAATTATTTATGTTTATCTATTTTTCATCAAGTAAAATCTCTTGCTTATCTTCATGTGGACTTTTTTTTAACCTTGTGTTGTCTTCCTTTCAGGAAGGCTAGAGGTCAAAGAATGAGTGATGCTCACAAGTCTTGCTTCAAAAGAAAGAAAATAAAAATAAAAATAAAATATACAGAAGAATGATTGATCTCTTTCGATCCCTCGGGACATGGTAAACCATTTTGAGGGCGTCATCAACCTCCTAAGCCAAAGCCAAACTAAAATAAATTGTTCATTACATTCAATATTTATATACTCAAAAATATTTTATTAATATTTTGGGTATTTCTAACCAAGTTTTTGAACTATCAGATAAATTAAAAAAGGCATCTATATATAACTTCATATGAACTAGAAAATAAGATATTTTCTTACATTCGCTCACAACCTAGAGCATAGAGATTGTCTGGGCTAACTCGGAACAAATACGATCGGAATTCGGTTTCACCAATGCTTTGGTGAAGATATTAACAAGTTGATGTTGAGATGACACGTTTGGAGTAGAAATTTTATGACCGGCTATTTTCTTATATAAAGTAACAATCGACCTCAATGTGTTTTGTTCGGTTATGAAAGATTGAATTAGTTGCAATGCGAATAACAACCTGATTATTACAATAAAATTTGATTGGCTCTGTTAAAGGAACACCAATTTCACAAAACATATTGTGTATCCAAAGGAGCTCATATGTGGTATGTGTCATAGCACAGTCTTTAGCTTCTGCACTAGACTTGGCTACAATTGACTACTTCTTACTCTTTCAAGTGAATAAATTGCCACTGACAAAGGTATACTATCATGTAATGGATCGTCTATATGAAGAAGAACCTTCCCAATCTGCATCGGCATACTCTTCAACAGTTCAGTCATCATTTGTTATGTACAAGATACCGCGACCCTCTGCACCTTTCAAGTACTGTAGAATTTAGACCATTATGGGAATTTCTTGGAGAATTCAGGAACTGACTAACCATACTTACAACATACGATGTGTCATGACAAGTGATGGTCAAATAAGAAGTTTCCCAACAAGTCTTCAATATGCTTCTTGATCTACAAGAGGGTCGATCATCTTGATCAATTATTAACTTGTGATTAGGATCTATACAAGTATTACTAGTTTGGCTCCTAAATTACTTGTCTCAGTTAGGAGATCCAACACATACTTAAGTTGTGATAAATTGACACCTTCTTTTGAGCAGGCTATGTCACGCCTTAATCCCATCTCTACTAGACCCAACCTGTAATACCTTGGTCCGTCCTACAGTCCACAACACAGACTTATGGTCCCGGGGTTGAGGTAGCAAGAAAAAGAAAGAAAATGTAAACAAATCCAATTATAATGTTTCTAAGCTCACAATACATCGATTAATTATAAGCATAATTTTACTTGTCTTATCCATCCCCAAACTAAAACCACTAGAAAAGTATCAGAAATTGGGATAAAATTTAGAGGATGAATCGAGACGTGTAAACCCCACGATGAAAATTGGGTGTGTAAGTTCAGAAAAATCTGTAGGACATGTTTGCCTTTTTGGTCCTTTAGTTTGTGATCTAATTGTCCCATCCTTGGACCGATCTATTGGTCTCCTTGAGTTCATTTGGTTGGTGTGGGCAATCGGTCTACGAACCAGTTGATCGGTAAGTCGGTGCACCCAATGTGCATGTTTCATTCCCCTTCAACCAATCATTTTGGACCCACTTTTGCTATAAATAGCCCCTTTCCTCCTCATTTCTCACCGACTCTTATCCCATCATTCACACCACTTTGAGCTTGAGAAAAGAAGAGTTCCTATGCTAGAAAATCTCCATTACTCCATTGTTCTTAATATTTACTTGGAGATTCTTTGAGACTTGCCTTGACCCATTCGAGCATCATTTTACAAATCATTTCGAGCCTTCTTGAGTGGAGTTGTGCTTGGTGTTTGGTTTCATCAAGAAGCTTCGTTCCTCTCTGATCTTGTTCTTTAGGAGGTAACTTTGTTTGTTAAATTGAGAGCTCATTGCTTGTGACATTATCATTTTTAATGGTTAAGGAGTTTAGATTCTCTTCTAAACTCTATTGGAGTTTATTTTGCATGAGTTAAGTGGATTCTTGACCCATTGAAGTCTAGTAGAGTACTAGACTGTTATTTTCGATTGTGATAGAACTTGGGTTCTTTATCCTATTCTTTATTGTGTAAGTTGTTCTTCAAATGATTGAATAAAAAGGTATTATCTCCTTGGTATTGTGGGTTGATTATCTCTATCTCTTTATTACTTAAGTTGATTATTATTTTATTATTTTACATTTATTTAAGTTTATTTTTGCATCTTAGTAATCAACTTATCATAATTTTAAAATCGACAAAATTGATAATCAATATGAATCAACGTATGGTGCACGGGGTCATAGGGTGGTATGTCAACTTTTTCATATTATAGGGGGTATGTCAAATTTCAAAGATAATATGGGGATATGTCAAAAATTCACAATTTTTTTCCTTCATTTTTTTTTTTTTTTTAATTTTAATTGTATAAGCTTTAGAGTATGATTGACTAGTTGTTTGTAGGATGTGACCGAGGTCAATTAGATTTCAATGGATTTGCTCCCAACCCAATATAAGGGATATTGGATTGGATTTGGACGACCAATTAAAATTTTATGAGGAGAAAAGTAGGGTTGTCAATGGATAGTCAAAAATTTAAATTTGAATTCAAAAATTTTGGATATCAAATTTTTTGATGTTAGAATGGTTTTTGGATAAGATATCTGATCCTTATATGTTTTAATAAACAAACAAACCTCTTATCCTTAAAGTGTGTTTGGTTTGCGGAAAATATGAATTCTGGAGACCATATTTTCCTACAAATTTTTGAAATGCTTATTTCGTTTGTTCTAGAAAAAATACCTCGAACTAAGAAGATTCTTTTGAAAAATAAAATAGGAAAGACCGAAATAAAGTCTATCCATTGATTTTCCAAAGTTGCACCAAAACTTTATTTTAGCTCGAGGCCTAGGCCTGATACTATGAGTAATGTTTTCATACCTGGATCGGTTCGCTGGGTCACCGGTTCAACCATCGGGTCGACTACCTGGAATGGCAACTCTTTGGGCCCCACTACCCGTGAATGTTTTACCCACCTTTGGTGGACCACCCCAGGTCATTGGTTCAGCCCATGTCTGGGTCAGTCGGGTCACCGGTGACAGTCATAGACGGTCGACCGGGAAAATCTAGTCTGTAAATGTTTGCATACTCGTGAGTATGCCGTATGTGACATGTGGCACTTTTTCAGAGACCAATGACCGTACAGATGTGTGGTCCATCCCTAAGTGGACTTACAGATAAAAAAATCAACCTGATCATTGGTTTATAACCGTTGATTTTAGTCTTTTCATAGATTAATCTCCTACCGTGGGATTCTAACATTATTTGGGAGAACTCAGACCCGAAGGTTAGAATAGTTAATCATGTTGAGTTTTGGTAAGTAGGCTCACCTTGGTATGAGACCAACATCCGTACGGTCAGTCGTCTGTGGAAAGTGCCACGTGGCTCAAACTGTGGTCTGTTCACGACCCACATTCGTCATCTCGAATTGTTCTTATTTTTTTTGGTCTGCACAGATGAGTTTCTTTACTCGTGTCGTGTCGCGCTTTGGGAACGTTTGCATACTCACGAGTATGTACACAGTTACAGACTACATTTTCGACCGGGTCACGGGGTAAGCCCGCATTTTCAAATTGTGGGACATGTCAAATTTGAGTAAGACTTGCCTGACCACTCGTGGTCAGGTAGACCTGACCACCCACAATATAAGCCACGTGGAAATTTATTATAGGACACTGACTGTATAGATGTCTGTTCAATCCCTAGGTGGACCTGCAAACCCAAAATCAACCTGATCAGTGATTTCGACGCGTTAGTTGAAGTCATTTTCGTTGGTTGATTTTAACCGTATGAATTTGAGCATTATTTACCATTATTTCCGTACAAAGATCCAAAGATTTCAAATCACTAATCAGGCTGAATTTTGGTTTGTAGGTCTATTTACGGATTGGTCAAACATCTATACGGCCAGTGTCCTCTAATAAATTTCCACGTGGCTTATATTGTGGGTGGTCAGGTAGCTACCTGACTACGGGTAGTCAGGCAAGTCTGATAATACGGGGGTACGTAGAAAATTCTCCTGATGATAACCCCAGATAACCGGACAAAAAGTTATACGGTTGAGACAGTTGAGGTTATTCGACCATTGGATTAACAGATCCACGGTCCACGGGGCAACAACGTTGCGCACATATTTTTGTCCTGTTATCCGTGTGGTATCAATACTCTTGCGTATTCTTCTCCAGATGGATCGAGCAGGAACCTAACCTTAAATTTCTTGCCTTAATTTGATGCTTTTCGGTATCGGATTCTTCTCAAGTGGTAATCATTTCTTCAATTTCTCTGCCAAAACTGTTTGTTATTCTTTGATTTTTCCTCATCTTTATCCTTTTTTTTGTTCCTGCTTTTACTTGCAGGTGATTTCAAACGTTTCTCGTAAATTTGCAGGTAATTTCAACCGTTTCTCGTCCCCACGACTCCACCTCTCATTCTCGTCGGTCGCCTCTGTTTCTCAATCTCCATCGCCGGTCTCCTCCGTGATTCTAAGAGTCTTCCTGCTCTGTCGAGGGTTTCAGGTTCGATTACTGCTCTACGTTTGTTTGATCTCTTGGTTGGTTGTTGTTGTTTGGCTTGAATGTTTTAGGGTTTGGTAATAGATGATTCAAAGGTAGTGATATAAGCAAAACTCTGTAGTTTCATCATTTCAATTGCTGAAATGTTTAGTCTGTAATGTTCAGTCCAAGCTGTGTTACAGTCCTTCCCAACAAAATCGAATAATATCGTTTTCTTTTTCATCGCCTCTCAAGTCTCAACCTCTCCTCTCATCTCTGCAAAGCCATGTCAAAAAGGAAAACAGTCACCTCTACAAAAAGAGCCATGTGTACGTCCGTCCGTCTCACTCTTTTTCTTCTTTTTCCTTTTGCCCCCCCTTTATAATAGCTATTTGATTTGAAGGTTTTCTTTACTTGGATTTCATCTATCTGGATGGGAAATATGGAGAGGTAGCTCCAAATCCGTCATGTTGTTTTTTCCATTATAACTACAGTATATGCTGTTGCTTGATTGTCTGCCCACGCGAGGTTACCATCCTCAAAATATATATTTTACGAGTCAATGTTCAGATTTTCTCTGCATATTATGTTGTGCATGACGATCTCAATCTGCAGTGAGTTTGGCTTAGCTTTTTTCTACAGTAAGGCTGTTCCAGTCACAGAGGTGTTTGCAATCTAGGGAATAAGAACCTCAGAGTTGTCCATTTCATTTTTCTGCCATACTAGTTTCTTAGCCGATAATTTGTAACTAAATTTCTTTTCTAGTTTTTAGGAGGGTAAAAGTTGATTTTTTTTTTCATGTTGTGGTTTATATTCTCTTGTGGAACTCTCACTCTTTTCCCTATTGGAATTCGGACACTCAGAAATTGGATATTCGGATATCGGATAATAATAATCGAATAATTGCGTATTTCAGTTATTATTCGAATCCGATTTACTTATTGGTCAAATTGGATATCTGATAAGCTACTCGAATTCGAATATTGATTTGGAATATCTGTCCGATTTCGAATTGAATTCCTATACCAAGTATTTTTTTGGATTCGAATTCGGATATGCTTATATTCGATTTGAATAATATCCGTTGATGGCCCTAGGTACTACAACTCCCTACGTCTTCTAGCACCTACCCTGAGCTATGGGGCAATGATCAATGACCCCCTCACATCTTTGTTCAAGCATGACCCCTCTTTCTAGTCAGATTTGAACTACTCTAAAGGGTTTTCCTCAACAACCCACACAACCCCATTTATGTGAAATTTATTATTCATAGATAAGCACCAAGTCTTAATCCCCACGGAGTAAGCTTTGCCTGTTCTTCATTTATTTTAAAGTATTTTCAGAGAACGGCATTTTAGTTCCATTAAATGCCATTTATAACTAAATTGGTTCATGTTTGCATAGATTTATACTTAAGGAATTCAGTTGTGTATAAAGTTCTCTCTTGTAGTTTCTCAACCCGTGAAGTTTCTTACTCCATCTTTAGTACTATCTTTTGCCTCTGGTGAAAGAAGGAAGGACTCCTAAAGGACCTTGATAGTCTGAAGATTGGGCAAAAATAAAGGATAATGGGATTCGAAGGATAATGGGGCTCCTAGTTTCAACTGTTGAACTGCATTTATAAGGTTTGTTTCAATCAAAAGAGAGTAATTGCCCCATCCATAATGCAACGTAATTCTTGCCGAGGGCTATCTGCTTCTGCCATGTGGGTCAACTGCACCTTGTCAACTAGTCTAACAACTCTTGATAATACCCCTAAGATCAGGTTAGCCATCCATGGTGTCGTTAGCTGCTTTAATCAAAATTAGGCTTCCAATGCCACCTGGATTGCAGCTCATGGGTTGAGCACTCTTTTGTCTCCGATATCCTTCAGGAAAACTCACCTAATGGGAAATGAACTGCAACGGGAAACCACTTTATAAGTAGGTGGCATTGCCTGTCTGTACTAAGCACTTGAAAATTATTTTTTCATTTTTATCTTATTCAATCAAGATTGAAAGAGTAGAAGATAAATTATGTTCTAAATGTTGGTATATTCTTATATCTCTTATATAAAGGTATAAAATTTATGTAATAACAAAGAATACACACTTGTTTCAGTAGAGGTTTTAGGATTCTATATAAATGTGTGTAATGTTTTTAACTTTTTGAATGTGAATCATCTTTGTTAATTTAACGGAATTTATAACAGTTTGCAGGGCTTAGTTTGGTGGTTGATTGCTCATGGATAGACTCAACGATCCCGCACGTCTTATGATAGTTTCAGATCTTGACCATACGATGGTAGGGTTTGTTACATTTTACTGCCATGAGTATTGCGATGTATCATTGTCGACAGTGATCTTTATTAGACTAGATGATTTTTATTTGCAGGTGGATCATCATGATCCGGAAAACCTCTCATTGCTCAGGTTCAATGCCTTATGGGAAGCCAATTACCGTCACGATTCTCTGCTAGTTTTCTCAACTGGACGTTCACCTACACTTTACAAACAGTTGAGGAAAGAGAAACCGTTGTTAACCCCAGATATAACTATAATGTCTGTCGGAACAGAGATAACATATGGTGAATCTATGGTGCCAGATGATGGTTGGGAACAGTTTCTGAATCAGAAATGGGATAGAAACATTGTTACAGAGGAAACAGCCAAGTTTCTGCAACTGACTTTTCAGGTGTGATTTGTGGCTTAAAGTTGGTTGATTTTTATTTTGAAAATTTTCCTGTTGAAAGAAACTAAAAATGATAAACCATTTAAGAAATGGGTTTCATTTTACTTGTATTTGGAGTCTGAATAGTTGGAATTTATGAGGTTAATGCAGTCAGAAACAGAGCAGCGGCCACATAAGGTTAGCTTTTATGTAGAGAAGGATAAGGCCCAGGAGCTGATGAAGGTTCTTTCAGAACGTCTGGAAAAACGTGGGGTAAGATTAAAAAACACATGGACCAGAATGTTTTTGTTTGAACATGGAAATAATCATTTTGAAATCTGTCATTTTGTTTGCTAAGATAGTTTAATATTGTCTAAGTCACAAAATTCTATTACTTGGAAGCTACCTCTATTTTTCGTTTCATTTTTTGCTTTGATGTTTGGCAGTTAGACGTAAAAATAATTTATAGTGGAGGGATGGATCTGGACATTTTACCACAAGGTGCTGGCAAAGGACAGGCTCTTGCATATTTACTTAAAAAATTTAAGACTGACGGAAAACGACCCACCAATACTCTTGCTTGTGGTGACTCCGGCAATGACGCTGAACTGTTCAGCATTCCAGAAGTATATGGCGTCATGGTTTGTAGCTCCAACGGCCTTCACTCAGTTCTCCATTGCCTTATTACAGTTGTAACCTGCTGGGTGTCAATTTTCTGTCACTCATATGTTCAATATGCAGGTCAGCAACGCCCAGGAGGAACTATTGCAGTGGCATGCAGAAAATGCCAAGGACAACCCTAATGTAATTCATGCAACTGAGAGGTGTGCAGCTGGGATCATACAGGCCATTGGTCATTTTAGGCTAGGTCCAAATACATCTCCAAGAGATGTTATGGACTTCTCAGAGTGCGAGCAAGAAATTGTTTTTCCTGGTCATGAAGTAGTGAAGTTCTATTTGTTCTATGAGAGATGGCGGCGTGCAGAAGTTGGGAATTCCGAGCAGTATCTGCAGAATATGAAAGCAGTCTGTGTATGTCTAATTCAGTTTTTGCTCATAGTATAATTGCATTTAATCTGGCTTTTGTGATAGACTGGATATTTTGGTAGGAAGAGCCAGCCCTTTGGAGATAAGCCATGGTGATTTCTATTTATTTTTTTGAGTGGCAAAGTTCCAACGGGGTGATTTATTTGATAACAAGGTTTAAACATTTGAAACTCGACTTGGGTTCATAGGTTGAATTGATTCAAAACTTGATTTTCTCTATTGGGTTTTTTCTTAGAGACTAAAGTGCTTTTTAAGTGTAGTCTAATCTTTTGAGTTTTGAATACTGTATTGATTTTAATTGGGTTTTATAGAAACATCGTTATCCCTTAAAGCAGCCTAAGTCTAATCAAATCATATTGACCCAACGGGTTTTTTAAGTACCCCATCGAGTATTTAGATTTTGACTTCACAACGAGTTTTATCTTTTGGATTTTGATGTTTTGTTCTGTTGTAGACAGTTACAAACTTTTGATTGCTGAATTTGTTTTGACAGTATCCATCTGGAATCTTTGTTCATCCTTCTGGAGTTGAGCGGTCTCTTCATGACTGCATAGATGCAATGGGAAAGTGTTATGGAGACAGAGAAGGAAAACAATTCCGGGTTTGGGTGGATCGAGTTTCCTCTGCACAAATCGGTTCAGACACTTGGCTAGTGAAGTTCGATAAGTGGGAATTATCTGGTGAGATATGCTTTCTAAATGTGGCCTTTGTCTTCATTTTTCCACATGTTACTTCCTCTTCTTCATCTCATCCTGCTTGATATATTTAATTGTTTTATTTGTCAGTGCACATGCTAAACCTTGGCTCTGTTGTCTTCTGCATATATGTGAATCTGCCATTTGTTTTGGACCTTTTACTGTATCTCTCTGTAACTGATTTTTGGATTGCATGAATCATTGGCTGTTGCAATATAGCAAAAGTGAACTTAAATATTTGGAGACAGTTGAAAGTTGTAAACATTTCATGGTGGAAAATTTATTGTTAAATATACTTGCAATATATAAGTTGGAGAGATGTACGAAGCAGAACATTACAGCAAACATTTATGTCGTAGAAATTTCATTGCAGTTCAAAAAAAAATGCATAAGACTTAATTCCTGAAAAATCCCCAAAAATTGCATCAATAAGGTATGGTTTTGAACTTTAAAGGACGTGTTTTTGGTTTGGCTTGTTCGAGCTGCTGACTTGGACTCTGGTGAGTTGACAACGATGACATGACTAACTACAATTTTTTTAAACCCTAAAACTGTATCGAATTACCTCAACAGACCCTGATTCATGTTGAATTTCGCTCCATTTCGAACTTTGTTCTCTACAGGAGACTGATGTTTTGTCTGATTACCTGCTCCTGTAAACATTATTACTTTGTTTTGGAAATTGAGATATCTGTATTGGTACCATTGGATTGGATTCTTGAAATCTGAAGAAAAATTCATATTGCAGCATAGATGATAGAGCCATGAGGAAGGAATATTTTACTAGTAAGTTTTAAAAACTGAAAGCTTGTCTTGGACTTGATAGAGGCCCCAAGTTCGAGCCACTGACAGCTTTCCTGTCATAGAGGTTCTAGTTGTTTCCGTTGCACAATTCTTCTGCTTGCTTGAATTTCTGGTGCCATCTTTAGTGCATTGGGGTCGCTGCTATTCAAGAGGCTCACACATTTAAAGAACTTGAACTCTTTTTCGTTCATAAATATCTGCTGACCATCCCTTCCCGTTTTGGTTGGTATTTTTATTTATATTATTTGTTGGGTAAGCTTGGATTGAACCGACAACCTTATGGTTATTGCAGTACATCAATCAGCATCTCTAGCCTATTTCCTGCAAATTTAGTAAAAGTCTAAATCCGTTTATATCGGTCTAGTTTTTATATTGTAAAACTTTATGAACTAGCATTTTTATAAATTAGAAAAAACATGCAATTGTTCTCAACCCACTTTATTAAAATGTTTTGATATTTGCTTCAATTCCTGTGCCTAATGACACTTGGTAATCTCTCTTGTAGATGAAGGGCCCAAATGTTGTCTGACTACAGTTCTGCTAAGTTCGAAGGTAAGATTTAAAATCTCAGTGCTTTGCATTCCACAGTAGATGTACTTCAATGTCCTGAGATGGTTGATTTTATGGAGTTCCACAGGCTGCAGTATCGAATGGGTTTGTGTGGGTGCATATGCATCAGACGTGGTTGGATGGATCAGGAGCTGAAGATCAAATGTCCTGGCTTTTCTAGATCAAGCCTGTAACCTGGCACCATATCCAGTTACCCATAATTTTTCTTCTGTTAGAATAAAGTATAAACCACCCTCACTTATTAATTTTTCTTCATTAGCAAGTCGCTTAGCACTATCTGTCTCCACTCAAAAACATCTCTTCAGAGGATATAGTATGTGATACCATTCATTTTTAATTTTATTTTTGCTATCCAATGTCTTGAGGATCATTTATTTGTTGTTATAACAGCGGCAGGATATCACATCATCAACCAATTGACTTAGTTTATTTTTTGTCATATTTTTTACCCCCCGTCTATTAGGCTAATCCATTGATTTACTGTTAACTGCATCTTAAACCCCTTGATTTTGGGTTACGGAAAAAAATCAGTCCTGATATTAATGTTCGTATGGGTCTATACTCTATACCATACAAATGATGCAGTCTTGTCAATCTGGACGTCTATCTGTGGGCCCCTTTTAAAAGATTTGCAAGACTACATACCAGCCCATTTGGATGATCTGAAGTCTGAACTAGATATCATTGCTTCTTGTAAATGTACTTAAGCCCATGGCCGGAGACGTTGAAACATGGCGAAGGAACTCCTTATCAACATGGATCTTGTCTTCAAGGCCATTGATGAAGAATCCTGCAAAGATCTATTCCATCCCATGGCCTGATTTGACTGCCCCATTTTCATCTAGGCAGCCTTAAGAGGTCAACTTTTTTGACTGAAGTTCTTAATAAATTTTATTTTATTTTTTCAATTTTCTGTGTCCAACTGTTCTTTTAAAATTCTGATTTATCAACACCTTCTCTTCCTGATTGCATAGGCGAAATGGGCGCCTAATTTGATCTTTGGACACAGGCACATACACAGGTTCTGGGCCTATGTTAAAGTCCTCGGGTCCAAAAATAACTTATTGACACTCAAGTCATGGTTTTAAAACAAGGTCGTTATAACGGTAACGCCTGACCTTGTTATGATTTCTTACCGTTAGAATGCTTGGGACCGAAAAAACGGGATATCTGTTACAAGGGGTGTTTTTTTTTGAAGAAAAAACGTTTGCTGCTGAGTTTTTTTTTTTTTTCAAAAAAATATATTAAAATAATAATTTTATAATTTACTTAGACGTGCTGTTGCGACCCGTTATAATGTTCACAACGATAACATTATGAGAACGAGTGGGTAATTTAAAACGAGTAGAACGTCGATGATGGACGTCCTTCATCAACGCTGATGTCAACCTACTAAGACATTTATGAGAAATTTTTTGAAGCGGCTGAAATTTAGAAGCTGCGATCATGCGCCCAATCATATTGCGCCAGGTACACCACGGTTAGCCTGGTGCAACATCATTGCACCTGTATTTAAGGATTTGAGTCCCTTTGATAATAGCAATTTGATGGTCATATCTAGACTAATGGTGGCTCTTACTATCTTTAAATTCATTTACTTTGAGATTAAATCACCACCATTGTATTATCATTTGCTGCAAGAATAGAATAGATTTTGAGGCTCTCAAACTGCAACCCATGCGATTATAAAATAAAAAAAATGAAGCTGCAACCAATGCTCCTAGTCGCAAGAGTCTAAAACTGCGAATCAATGCTCCTCGGTATAAGCCTAACCTACGAAGAACACTCCTTGCTGCCTGAGTCAAACTTCAAGGTGCACTCCCGGCCCATCAGCTCATGTGAGTATAATTGTGAACGATCATTTCACCAAGTTTTATCAAGGTTTCCAAAATAGATTAATTATTGTATTTATTGCTAATATCTATTAATGTTGGTTTGGGTGAGCTTTAAGAGCTAATTCAGAGACCTTTAGGGCGTTTTTAGCATCTCGTTTAGAGCCCAATTGGTACCCATGGGCCTTAGGCTATTCGATCTCCTACTTCTGAGTTTCAAGTTCTCAATCGTGGTCCTGATATTCTAATCTCTCCTCCAAGAAAGAACCCACACTGCTTATATAGATCAGAGAGACCAACATTCATTCTCAAATATTTTGCAACCCAAATGGACGGTGGATCTCAGCCACTCACATCCAATTTTGGCAAATGCTGTTGGGGAGTGCCGTGGGCACGGTCCACCCACTAGTATTTTAACAAAACAATGGGCCGGAGGCACTACCATTTTTTCACCGGAGAAACTTTGTTGCTCAGGGTTGGACATCAAAGTTTGATCTCCTGCACCAAAAATGCCACATGGAACACTCTTTCTGGCCCACCGAACAATGCAGGTTTGTCTCACTTCTTAGTAGACCTACACACCAAAAGTCAGCCTTTTGGGTGATTTCTAACCATAGGATTTGAGTACCATACAAAAATGTCCAAATCACAACGTCCATGTATCCCTAATAGGCTAATATTTAGTGCTTTTGTTTGCCCAGTTGGGCTTGCCTCACCCATTTGGTTGAAGAGACGCCTCAACCCCCTATCATGAGGTGACATGTGGAGGGAAGGGCAAGGGCTACCTCAAGAGTAGGATGCCTCAACGCCAATTTTTTTTCTCTCTGTATTAATGTCAACCAGTTTTTTAAAACTCGTCGAGTCAACTCAAAACTCGGCTGAGTTCGAGTTTCGACTTGAATTGAAATAAACTCAAATTGAATAAACAATCGGTTTAGTGTGTTGTTTTTCTGAAAAAAACAACGGGTTTGGTGCGTTGTTTTTCTGAAAAAAAATAGGTTTGTGATTTGTTTTGTAATCTACGCACCAAATAAGTTTTTCAAACACCTTGTCAACATAAAATCAACCAAATCTTATAAATTCTGGTTATAAAAATATAATATTTATATATTAATATAAATATATCTATATAATATTAATATATTACTTGAGTTGAGTTACTTCGGATCGAGTTCGAGTCTTCGAGTTAACTCAACTCGGTAGACTTTCGAGTCGAGTCGAGTTTTCGAGTTTAAACACTGATGTCAACAAACAATACTTTCCTTTATTTACTCCCCTGCGCCACTAACATAGTAGAACTTTGAAAATGGACGTTGATGAGGGACCGCAGTATGACCCACGTGGCACAATCTTAAAGACCACTAACGTATGAATATTGGGCCCATCACTAGATTGACCAACATACCAAAATTAAACCTGATTAGTGATTTCTAGCCATTGGATTCGAGTCTAGTCTTTTTCATCGTTTATTTTAAACCATGGGATTTCGAACATTATCACGTATACAACTATTGGAAATGACCAATGAGGCAATATTTTAGTTTGTTGGTCCATCGCGTGATGAGCCAAACATCTATATATCCATACCGTCAGTGGTGTCTCAGAATGTCCCACGTGGCTAATACCGGGGTCTCAAAAATTTTGGGCCGTTGGAATGAACTAGATCCCCCCGGCCTCCTTGGCTTCTGGATGCCATGGGAGACGATGATTGAATCCTAGAGTATAATCGTCTCCCCATGGGCTTGACGGATCGCACAATGCTAGTCCATAATTTTGTTTCAGCTGTTGGCACTCCCGATCCCGAACAGGATTAAATTGTCTCTTTGTTCTCATTATTTTATGTGGAATATGTATTTGTTGGCTCCTTGTTTTCATTTTGTATTTATGTATTTATTATACTCGTGATTCTCTTTTACACTCTTACCATGGTTTAATATTTTAAAATGGGCTCTACGTTCTTTAGCACGCCATCCACTTGTATGGACTGGGCTCTACGTTCTTTGGCACGCCATCCACTTGTATGGACTAAGGCATCTTGACCCTTCAGTTGTATTTCTTTATTTTTGCCGAATAAGACAATAGAAGTTAACTATTTGCATGTTAATATATATCAAACAGCTCACGTTAATTTAGATGGTTATGTATCAACTTACGACCTGGCCAGGTCCTCATATATATATATATACTAGTGGGTGCCCCGTGCCATCGGCCCTCCTAGACAAAGAATTTGCCAAAATCAGGTTAGTGGAGGAGATCCACCGTCCATTTGGGGGATGATTAGATCTCGGCCCTTCTTTGTTGATGCTTATAAGAGAGGAGGTATAAGTAGGGAGACAACCAATGTGTTTTGTTATATAGAACAAGGTTTAAAGTGACCGTTATAAAGGTATAACGGACTGGGGGTGTTACCGTTTTTTCCGTTATAACGAAAAAAAAAGATCAAGGGCAAAAACGAGAAAATAACGGAAAAAAAGGTGCTGAAATTCAAATTTTGAATTTCAAAATTTCAAAAATGGAAAATAAAGAAAAAAAAAATGGAATATAACGGAAAAAATTGAAAATAACGACCGTTTTTTCACAAAATTTTCCAGAAAATAACGGTGTTATTTTCGTTATAACGGAAAATAACGGCCGTTATTTTCTGGGTGTTTTAACGGTCCATAACGTAACGGGGTAGGTCCGAATCCATTATAACAGCCGTTATTTTCTTTATAACGGCCGTTTTTTAAACCTTGATATAGAATAGTAAATGGCCCATACCCACAGCACTCTCCGACAAAAGCGTTTGCAAAAATTGAGTGCCAACGGCACTCAAACGGTATAACGGACTGGGGCGTTACCGTTTTTTTCATTATAACGGCTGTTATAATGGATTGTAATGCACGGAGGGAGAAATGGGAAAATAACAGAAATAACAAAAAGTAACGGTGTTGAAATTTAAATTTTGAATAAATTAAGGTCAAATTTTGAAAATTTGAAAATTTAAAATTTGAAAATTTAAAATTTAAATTTAGTGAGGATGATCTCCAAGGTGAGGAGATCATCCTCGCAAAAAAATTAGCCCTTAGGAGATCATTCTCGCAAAAAATTAACCCTTAAATCATCTGCATGTGGGCCCCGCGTCCATTAGTAATCTATTAGTAAGAATAGCATGAGTAAACATATCCCAACCCTATATATAATTTTTTTTTATAAAAACCAAAGCCTAATAAACTCAGGTATATGGGGCGCGCGATCATAGGGGCGCATGACCGCCACTTCTTAAATCCTACCGCTTCAAAAAAATTTTCAATTTTTTTCTTGTCGTTGGTGGGGTTTCATATGTGCGCGCAACTCCATTATGGGGATGTTTGCTACTATTCCCCAATAAAAATAAAGATGAGTTATAAACTTACAAATGCTAATACTTGGCCCCGGTTGGTAACAATTATCGTTAAACAAATTATCAGTCCAGATTAATAATTTTAAAATTTTTCTGGATCCTACTCGGGTCTAGGTTTGTATGGATCTAACTTTGACGCGCAAACTCAACTTTTAATATACTGATCATTCCAACTTGAATCCATAATACACAATCCACTGAACCATGATCTCTATGAACAGATATGGATTCGACCCATGCCCACGCCCACATAGAAGTCGTATCCACAACAAAATGACAAGTTTTAGTAAGAATCCATCTCATCACAAACTCAAGATTACCCTGACCCGAATACGTAACACCAGGATTTGAATTTGACTTGAAACTGAATCGGATTTATCCATGTACATGGATTCCTATTCGAAACTTTTTTTTTTTATATTTATTCAGATCTTATATTACTGATCCAAACCAGCTAAATATATAACGTTCGAACACGATATCTCATGCTCTAGCGGCGGCCAGCAGCAAAGGTGGCGATGGTAACGATCGAAGAAGGAAAATAGTGAAAAATCTATTCATAAATAATTATAATTTTAAAAAGGAAATGATTTATCATTTGGCCAAATATATTTATTAAATTAACACAAAAAGAGGCATAATAACATGAAGCTGATCCGATATATATAGCTTATCGGAATCAAATCGATCTAACATTAAGTAAATTTGAATGATATACTTTTTAAAATTTGATTTTAAAAAATAAAAGTTATAAATTATTAATTCAAATAAAAAATGAGCTAGGGTTTATCGGAATAGGTTTCAATAATTATTTCAATAATTATTATAATATAATGTATTTCATGAATAATTTTATGTATAACAATGTTATATCTATTATGACCGGGGGGACATCAATTATTTTGTCCCCCCCCTATTATAATATAATGTATTTCATGAATAATTTTATGTATAACAATATTATATCTATTATGACCGGGGGACATCAATTATTTTGTCCCCCCCCTATTATAATATAATGTATTTCATGAATAATTTTATGTATAACAATATTATATCTATTATGACCGGGGGACATCAATTATTTTGTCCCCCCCCCCCCCCTACCGACCCACCATCAACCTAAACATGGGATCTTGCTGATAGGTTGATGTTATGATAAATCTCTCCACACCTTAATGTGTTGGAGACCCATGTATAAATAATCAAAGCTGTAGATGTTGACCCTTTTTCTCAAGGGAATCTGTTGCTACTTACATGGGGATTCAAATTCAAACTACAATGAAGATAAACATAGAAATGGATTTCTCACGTACAAAGTGGTAGTCAATTTCAATGTGCTTTGTACGGGCATGGAAGATAGGATTGGCTGTGAGATAAGTTGCGCCAAGGTTGTCACACCATAATAACGGAGCTGAAGGAAGATGCACTCCAAGTTCAGTGAGCAGCGACTGGATCCATGTGAGCTCGGCTGTGGCAATTGCAAGACCACGGTACTCCGCTTCAGTACTAGAGCGAGAAACAGTTTTCTGCTTTCGAGCACTCCATGAGATGATGTTTGGTCCAAGAAACACACAATATCCACTCGTAGATCGCCTATCGTCAGGACACCCAGCCCAATCAGCATCAGAAAATGCACTCAAGGTAAGAGAGGGAGCAACTCGTAGATGAATCCCAAAGTGTGTTGTATGCTTAAGATACCGGAGAATCCTTTTGACAGCAACCCAATGGTCTACCGTAGGCTCCTGCATAAATTGACATACCTTGTTGACAGCAAAGGCAATGTCTGGGCGGGTAAGAGTCAAATACTGTAATGCACCAACAACACTCCTATAAGAGGTGGGATCCGAGAATTTAATACCATCATACTTGGACAGCTTGGTCTGACTGCACATCGGAGTAGTCTGTGGCTTGACACCATCCAGCTTTGTCTTTTTGAGAAGATCAATAGTGTACTTACGTTGAGATAGATAGAGTCCTTCTGAATGTCGATAAGCTTCAATCCCAAGGAAGTAATGAAGTGGCCCCAAGTCCTTGATGGCAAATGTGGATTGGAGTTGAGTGATGACTCCTTGGATGCATACAAGATCAGAACCAGTGATGATGATGTCATCAACATACACCAATATATACAATGTAACATGAGTGGTGAGCTTCACAAACAATGATGTATCCGCTTTGGAGCTAGTAAACCCAATCTGTAATAAGAAGTTACTTAGTCGATTGTACTATGCACGAGGAGCTTGCTTGAGACCATACAAAGACTTATGAAGACGGCACACATGCGTGGGAAACTCGGGATTTGTGAAGCCAGGGGGTTGCTTCATGTAAACTTCCTCTTCAAGGATGCCATGAAAGCATTCTGAACATCAAGTTGGTGAAGAGGCCACCCTTTCGAGATGGCAATGCTCAAGACAACGCGTATAGTGCAAGGTTTGACAACGGGACTAAATGTCTCATCGTAGTCAATACCTTCATGTTGGTGAAAGCCTTTAGCAACTAGGCGAGCTTTGTACATGTCAATAGATCCATCTGCCTTTCTCTTTAATTTAAAGACCCATTTACTGCCAACCACATTCATATGAGAGTTAAGGGGAACAAGGCTCCATGTGCCATTTCGGACAAGTGCATTGAGTTCACTACCCATGGCATCTCGCCAATTCGAATCTTGATTTGCTTGTGAGAAACATGTGGGTTCATCGATCTCATCAGTCGGTAAGGGGTGTTTGGTAGCAATAAGTGCCTTGGGTTTGTAGATGCCATTCTTAGATCTAGTGGTCATGGAGTGAATTTGGGTCAATAGAGGGTTGGTTGGGTTTAGCGGCATAGGAGATGGATTCATTGGGAGAGAAGATGGGTTCGGCTGTGGTAGGTTCGGAAACAATTGGATGGGTTCCAAAGCTGGAAGATTGGTATTAGATGGTGGTGAAGTGACAATTTGGATGTGGGAAGGGTTAGGTGCTAATGGATCTAAAGTAGCAACCTGCGGTAGGTGCATTGATGGGGGATGCAAAGAAGGTAGTGGTAACAATGGGGGGGAACATACCTGAGTCATATTGCAAGTGTCACCTTGTGGAGTGGTTCTGCATAGTGGCAAATGGAAAAGCCCCTTCATTGAAGATCACGTGGCGACTTATGTAGAGACGGTTGGTGGGTAGGTGAAGGCATTTATACCCTTTGTGATATGCGCTATAACCCAAAAAGACGCAAGAGATGGATCGGGGAAGCAACTTGTGTGCGTTGGATGGGCGAAGATGGAGAAAGCATTCACACCCAAAAACACGCATATGAGTATAATCCGGAGGACGATTGAAGAGGAGTTCAAGGGGACTCTTTTGCTTAAGAACTGGAGAAGGTAGACGATTGACCAAATAGCACGCTGTTTGAAAAGCATCATCCCAATGATGAAGTGGAACGGAAGCACTAGTAAGGAGGGTAAGGCCGGTTTCAACAATGTGCTTATGGCGTCTCTCGGCAAGCCCATTTTGTTGTTGTGTATGGGGGCATGAGAAGCGATGTTCAATTCCGTGGGTTGCCAAGAAATTTTTGAAGGCAAGGAACTCACCACCATTATCGGATTGGAAGCATTTAATTTTTCGATCAAAAAGATTTTCAACTTTAATTTTAAAGGCAATAAACGTTTTTAGAGCATCCGAACGTTTATGTAGAGGAAAAATCCAGACATATCGACTAATTAATGCATCCATAAACAACAAGTAATAACGAAATCCTTTGTTAGAAACCACAGGGGCGGGACCCCAAACATCAGAAACAATGAGTTGTAAGGGAGCGGAATAAGTAGTGCTACTAGAAGGAAAAGGCAATTTATGACTCTTACTAGATTGACATGCTCCACAAAAATGGAGAATTTTATTTGTTATTGGTAGAGAATGAGCGGTGACTACTGCTTTGACAGTGCGTAGCATAGGATGTCCTAGACGTTGGTGCCACTTATCCATAGAAGTTCTCTCACCAATACAAGCAATTGGAGTAGAGAAGGAGGTGGAGGTAGAGCGACCAATGTGATCAAGGCAGTAGAGGCCATTCCTAGTCCGCCCTTGCAAAACCACAATCCCCGTGCGACGATCCTTGACAACAAAAAAATCAGGATGAAATTCAAAGAACACATTATTGTGAAACAGATAAAAGGTGGGTAGATATATTAGGAACATGCAAGATATCATTAAGTTGAAAGGTACGTCTAGGGGTGGTAAGGGTGGACTTACCGACATGAGAGATAGGGAGACCATTACCATTGCCAATCCGTAGTTGATCGGGGCCCGTATATTCAGTTCGAAGATGGAGATTAGACAGATCAGAAGTCACGTGGTTGGTTGCACCACTATCCGGATACCAATTTGGATCATATACCGGGGCGGAAGCAAGCATAGCCGTGGGAGTTGGAGAAGAATTGGATCCAACCTTAAACTGTTGATCAAAGCGATGCCAACAATTAATAGCATTGTGGTTTTTACGACCACAAATCTGGCATGGGCCAAGAGAGGAGTGAGGAGCACTTGAACGAGGACCATTGGATCGACCATTGGTCCGAACATGAGACTGATTGGGTCGGCCTTGGATTGTGTTGTTGGATCGGCTTTGGTAGTAGTTCTGAGTGGAACGGTTGCTTCTGGCAACATTTGTCGTTGGAGCTGCAAGGATGGCTGAATTTTGGGCCTCAAGACGCATGTCAAATGCAAGTAAATGAGCTAAGAAGTCATCCATGGGTGATTCATCGATAGTAGTCGTGAGAGCCGTGACAATGGCATCATAGGCCGAGTCAAGGCCATTCAACAATATTTGTTGGAGATCGGATTCTGACATAGGTTTGCCAGAGGCAGCTAGGCTATCGGCAAGTTGTTTTGCACGATGGTAGTAATCCATCATTGAAAGCGAGCCCTTGCGCATGGTTTGTAACTCACGGCGGAGTTGCATAATATGGGCTTTGGAGCGGGATGCATAGAGCTTCTCAAGGTGAAGCCACACCGCTCGAGTTGAGGAGAGTCCCACACCTTGTGATAGAACGGCTTGAGAAAGAGACGAGAGGAGCCATCCAAGTAGAACTTGATCTTGTTTTCGCCATGCGAGGTAGTTCGGATTGGTGGAGCCATCACCGTTTGGGAGGATACGAGGGGGGCTTTGAATAGACCCATCAACGTATCCTTCAAGATCGTATCCGATTAATAATGGCATGAATTGTGTGCGCCAAAGTAGGTAGTTGGATCGGTCAAGCTTGACCGAGATTAGGTGATGGATATGTGTTGTTTGTAGGGTTTGGGAGGGCATGTTAATATTTGGTATTGGAAGGGTTGTGGGAGATGGAGAGATAGGTGGTGATGATGCAATTTCATTGTGGATGGAGGGGGAGGAAATGGCAGCCATTGTGAAGAGAATATGTTGATCCGTTGGATCTGTAGGTGTGGGGCAAGAATTGCTTTAAGGAGATGCAGTGGTGGAAAGCACACAATAGAGGGGCTGCTAAGGCTCCCAAAAAAAATTTGTGAATGATGAGGATCGGTGTTTAGGCTGATACCATGATAGGTTGATGTTATGATAAATCTCTCCACACCTTAATGTGTTAGAGACCCATGTATAAATAATCAAAGGTGTAGATGTTGACCCCTTTTCACAAGGGAATCTGTTGCTACTTACATGGGGATTCAAATTCAAACTACAATGAAGATAAACATAGAAATGGATAAACATTGAAGTGGTCCACCGTGATGACTCCTAATCACGGTGGGCTTCTATACTTGCCACATGTAGAATATATGTTTATATTTAAACTGAACAGAGTTTTCATAGTTACCCAACTACATCAGTAAAACTAAAACTTGCTCTTTATTCATCAACGATGATATCCGACAATCCACAAGCGCTAGTTTTCTGACCCCCACCTCATCAGTGTCTCTACGAAGTCGTCCATCGCTTGAAGCGACGACCCCTTCACACCCTCCACCTCTGATACAGCCCTCTTCATCTCTTCTCCCAAAGCCTCTGCTCTCCTTCTCATCTCCATCCCCTCCTCACTCTCCAACACCAACCTCACTGTCCTCGCCACATCTCCACTATCGATCATCGCATCAACCCCTCTTGCCACTTCCACGCACACCCCTAATTCTTCCTCCAACAGCTTGGCATTGTAAAACTGCTCCGACCCAAGAGGCCAACCGATGATTGGCAAGCCTCTACTCAAGCTCTCTAGCACCGAATTCCACCCACAGTGGCTCAGAAACGCTGCCGTTGATCCGTGGGAGATGATCTCCATCTGTGGGGCCCAGTTACGAACCAGCAGACCTTGTCTACTATCTCTTATTCGATCTTCGAACCCTTCCGGCAACCATTCAGCTCTGAAATCTTCCTTAACGTCGAAACCAGTCGGATTCCGGAGTACCCAGATAAAGGCTTTCCCACTCTCCTCCAACCCTTTTGCGAGCTCCATCATTTGAGCAGCAGGGATGCTATTTTGGGATCCGAACGATACGTAAACCACCGAAGTTGGTGGGTGTAGGTTAAGCCACTCCTTGCACATCAGAGGGGACAGCCCAGGATCTTTCCCTCCTCGCTCGTATTCTTTAGAGGAAATTGGGAGCAGAGGCCCGATCGCCCAAACGTGTTTCTTCGTTGATTTGGACCAATTTTCGAGGCTTGATTTCTCGAGCAGTTCGACAGTGTTCCAGAGGCTACCGTCCGATCGTTTACAATACTCGGCTTGGCGTTTGGTGAACAACGACGATGGGTTGGTGGGGGTTGCAGTTTTCATGTTGTTGGAGAGTTGGGTGCGATGGATGGTAATGTTGGGGAGGTCCGGGAGGGTAAGCACATCGGCACAAGTTAGTGTGTGGGGGAAGTGAGTCCAGATGGAGTTGTAGATGGACATGGCATAGGGGCCGGAGGTGTAGAGGGGGACGTGGTGGGATCCGAAGCTGTGTGCGACGTCGACCGTAAATCCCAAGAACATATCGGATATGATGCAGATGGGAGGACGACCGCCGTCTGACTCGGTTATCTTGGAGATCAGACGGTGGAAAGAGGGTTGAAGGGACTCGGAGGCATGATAGAAGCAAGATATGGCGGAGAGGGTGGGTAGGACGTCGGTGTTTTCGGCATTTTTGGGGAGGGAGTCGGAGGAGACGTGGAAGGGGAGCTCAGCGAAGTGGACAGTGGGGTAGGAGAGGAAGCGTGGCCGCAGGTTGAGGACGTTGGCTGGGGTGCTCACAATAGTTATGGAGAGTGTTGGGGCTCGGGACGCGAGGAGTCGAGCCAGGTCGAGGAAAGGGTTGAGATGGCCCTGCGCCATGAACGGGAATAGCACCACGATCCCACCCCCACCATCCACACCTTTCTCCATCAGATCTTTCTATTCTTCGCCTGTGTAGGTTCGGGTTATCTACTTTATATGGGTGACTGGGTAGTGCGCAATGCGCCAGTTCGGGTTATCTACTTTATATGGGTGACTGCGTAGTGCGCAATGCGCCAGTTCGGCTTATCTACTTTATATGGGTGACTGGGTAGTGCGCAATGCGCCACCAGATTTTGGTCGCGAACTGCGCACGATAATGAAATTATAAAGGAAAAAGATGTAACAAGGTATGCCTGAAACTGTTCATTTGCGGAAGCGGCATTTTTGGTAGTCACCGCTGCCATCTGGGCCCACTGACCGCTTGGATGTTTATCTCACCCCTTGGTGGATATACATACCAAAAATCACCTTGATTGGTAATCTATAACCATTAGATTTTAACACTTTTTAGCACCATTTAAGGCATTCTTAGAGCCGTTGAATACAACCATCGTTTGAGTACTAAAACCAACGGTTAAAACTCATTAAACAATCTGATTTTTTGTATGAATGTCTATTAAAGGGTGGGCTAAACATCCATGCGGTCAGTGGGCCCAGATGGCAGTGGTGACTACCAAAAATGCCGCTTCCGCAAATGAAAAGATCTCAGGTATACCTTGTTACATCACGACCCAATTATAAAATGGCTTGACGTGAAAACCTAAGGTGATAAAACATTTTTTGTGGAACATTTTTTCTTGTGGAGTTGTGGTGCAGCCATGGAGCGCATAAAACCCGACACCTAATACACTTTTTCGGGCCCACTGACCCACGAATGATTAGTCCATCACTGATGGATCTACACGTCAACAGTCATCTTGATTGGTGATCTCTAGCCATTGGATTCGAATTCTTTCGTGGGGTGATTTCTAGCCTCAGGATTTGAAAATATATCTGATTCTCAAAGTGAATGTCTAGAGATCCGCAATCAGGCGGATTTTTGGTTTGTAGGTACATCCGAGTGTGAATCGTGGCCACTGTGCCCGAAGAGTGCCAGATGGAGCATTTTTGTGTGCTCCACAAACCGACAGGGAAAAATGTGTCCACATATTAAATTCCAAGAGTAAAGTTTTGTTCTAGGGCTCTCTTTTTAATGAGCGATCTAGGGAAAAGTTCTTAAAATTTTGGTTTTTTGCGGAAGTTTTGCGCTGTCAGCCAGCATAGAAATTGACATCTAACGTTGCAGGTTGCCCCACCAGACTTTAGGAAAAAGACGAGAGACTGTGCAAGGGGAGTCGGGTTTCGGTTTGTCCTTGGTTACGAACAGCTCAAGAACGTCCATACCTCATCGTTCTACACCATTGACCATATGGATGTTTGGCTCATCTCTAGGTGGACCCACAGACCACATATAAACGTTATAAAAGACTGAAATCTAAAGGCTAGAAATCACCAACTAAACGCTTAAAAGACTGAATTCCAACGGCTAGAAATCACCACCTAGTATAATTTTTGGTATGTAGGTCCACCTAGGGATGAGCCAAACATCTATACGGTCAGTGGTATGCATGCGTTCTCCACATGGCTCATATGAAAGTTAGTGAGCTGTTCGTGACCATGGATGTTCGTGACGAAAACTGGGCTCGTGGCAAACCAGAACACTTGTTGTTCGGAGGCCACTAAAAAATAGGGGTGCAAATTTGGCCCGCGGCCCGGCCTGGGCTTGCCCTTGTGAAGCCCGGCCCGAGGCCTGGCTCAAAACTAGCCCGAGCAAGCTAGAAGCCCGCCTTTTTACTGACCTCGGGTTGGGTACGGGCTTAGGCGCTGGGATTTTGGCCTGGCTGAGAAATAGTCGAGCCCAAAGTGGCCTGTTTCACAGACTTCAAAATAAAATATAAGAAAAAACTATTTAAAGATACATAGCAAATCACCACACTTCGGCGTACTATTGTTACTTTTTTAATACTAGTAAATGGCCCGTGCCCACGGCACTCCGACAAAAGCGCTTGCAAAAATTGGGTGCCTTTGGCACTCAAACGGTATAACGGACTGGGGCATTATAGTTTTTTTTTCCATTATAACGGCTGTTATAACAGATTGTAACGCACAGAGGGAGAAATGGGAATAACAAAAAATAACGGTGTTGAAATTCAAATTTTGAATAAATTGAGGTCAAATGAGGCGGATTGAGTGGCTGAAATCTAACCGTCCACATTAGATCGATGGATTTGATCTCAACCACTCTTTATCTGACCATCCACATTAGATGGATGGATAAGATAAGAGAATACAACTAAGTTGTCTTGTTATATGCGTGGGTGGCCCGTGCCTACGGCACTCTCCGATAAAATATTTGTCAAAATCGTGTGGTAGTTAATCTCAGCCATTGATATGAAGCATAGTGGATCTCAGCCACTCATTATTGAAGCCATATAAGATAAGAGGGTGTATAAGACAACCACTGTCACTTGTTATATAGATAGTGGGTGGCCTGTGCCCACGGCACTCTCCAACAAAGCGTTTGCCAAAATCAGGTGTGAGTGGCTGAGATCCACCATCTATTTTGGAGATAAGATTTCGGCCCTTCTTTGTTGAAACATATAAGAGGGGGAGACAACTTCCCTGTTTTGTTATATAGACTAGTGGGTGCTCCGTGCCATCGGAACTCCTAGACAAAGAATTTGCCAAAATCAGGTGAGTGGCCGGTAGAGATCCACCGTCCATTTGGGGGAGGATTAGAGGAGGTATAAGTAGGGAGACAACCAATGTGTTTTGTTATATAGAATAGTAAATGGCCCATGCCCACGACACTCTCTGACAACAGCATTTGCAAAAATTGGGTGCCTTCGGCACTCAAACGGTATAACGGACTAGGGCGTTACCATTTTTTCCATTATAACGGCTGTTATAACGGATTGCAACGCACAGAGGGAGAAATGGGAAAATAACAGAAGTAACAAAAAATATCGGTGTTGAAATTTAAATTTTGAATAAATTGAGGTCAAATGAGGTGGATTGAGTGGTTGAAATCTAACCGTCCACATTAGATCGATAGATTTGATCTCAACCACTCTTTATCTAACCGTCCACATTAGATGGATGGATAAGATAAGAGAATACAACTGAGTTGTCTTGATACATGCGTGGGTGGCCCATGCCCGCGGCACTTTCCGACAAAGTGTTTGTCAAAATCAGGTGGGAGTTAATCTCAGCCATCGATATGAAGCATAGTGGATCTCAGCCACTCATTATTGAAGCCATATAAGATAAGAGGGGTATAAGAAAACCATTAAATTTCTGTTAAATTCTATTTTTTTTTGAATTTCAGCACCACTTTTTGCCTTTAAAACCATTAAAATCTATTTTTTCCATTTTTGCCCCTGGACGTTTCAATCCGTTTTAACGGTAACACCCCCCTCGAGGCATAAAAAGTGGGGCTCATGAGCCTGACCCTTGGGCTATATGTAAATCCAACCCATTTCATTCCTTATATGTAGGTAAATAGTAGGTGACCCGTGCCTACCGCACTCATTGACAAAGCATTTGTCAAAATTGGGTGTGAGTGGCTGAGATCCCCCCTCCATTTGGTGTGATAAGATCTCGAGCATCCTTTATGAAGCCAGATAAGAGGGGGAGACAACCGTCCTGTTTTGTTATATAGATTGGTGAGCCACAATGTAAAGCCCATAATGTTTTACAATGAAGCCAACAATGTAAAGCCCAATAGCCTATATAAAGCCCATATACAATACAGAAATGGATATATAAGGCTAAACTAAATAAACATACACAAATATAAAGCACACTAATTATATGCAAGCATTATATAAGTCCTCAACCAATTAAACACTCATGTGTAGGGTCCACCACATGTAAGTACTAATTAGCAAACTATTCTTCCAATGTAAAATTACCAATTCACCCCTACGAACCTTAACATAGGTTTAATACATTATCAAATTACTGAAATATCCCTCCATTTATGATTCCATATTATGAATTTACCAAAATAATCCTACAAAGTAAAGTTACCAATATACTCTTACATAGTAAAATTACTAAAATACCCCTATGTAGTGAAATTACTAACCCTCAAATTATTATTTGATGCTAATACCTTATATATGAAAATAACAAATTATCTCTACCAATTATTATTTAATGTCAATGTATGATGATATTACTAGATTACCCCTATATAATAAAATTCGACAAAAAATCCTTACAAGAAAAAATTATTATTTTATTACATGCAAAATCAACTACACGCAGTTAAAGAAGATCAAAAAGTTTTAATTCATCCAAAAATCTAGTTCAGAACCGTAATGGACTTTTCAAACAAGAGAACAATACAGTAAGGTCCATACTAATTCGGGTCCAGAAAAAACCATGGTGTTACTTACCCGCCATTCTCTTTCCTTTTCCGAAACCCTCTCTATCTCTCTCTCTGCCCCCGTCTCTCTCTAGATCAACATTTAAACTCCCCCATCTCTCCTTAGTTTCGTCTAGTAAACCCAACTAACCCAATGAACCTGATGAACCAGAGTGGCTTGAGCTGAGCATGTCAGGCCCAACCTTGGGTTGAGCTCGGGTTCGGGCTGGATGGTCCGAAGGTTAGTTTGACTACCCCCAACCCAACCTAGCTAACCCGCCCGAGTTGCAGCCCTACAAGTAGGGGTTGCTACTTCGGCTACTTGGGTGGGTCCAATCCAAGCCCGCTTTCCTAATTTCTCTTCGATGAAGAACAATCAATTGTCAGAAAGTTTTAAATTATGAATTAAACCCACTTTATATTTTGAGCACAAGATCTTGTCATATGCTAATTAAGTATAATTTATATTTTTGAAGTATAAAAATGTAATTGGTTGGATGGTAAAAAAAAAACAAAAAAAGGTTGAGTATGACATAAGTTGACTGGGATCCCGGAGATCATGCCCATGGAGATCGAGATCCTGGTTGAGGAGCCATTGAAAGTGAATAATGGGTCTTACCCCCTTCATGCACATTAGTTGACCTCCTCAGGGTTCCTTAGATATTACATTGTGTGCAAGACTGCGAGTAATGAGAACTAAAAAGAGCAGATGATGAGTACTACAAGATATATATGCTGTATTTATTCTACCACATTTTAACAAACCAACAAAAGAACTAAGTCTCCAAAATGGAACATAGAAATATAACAACCCAGTACTGCTCAAAACAAAAGTATATAGATTCAGAACACCCGGCCCAGATAGTTTAGATAAGGCTATATCCTTGCTGCTGCTGCTGTTGCTGTTGCTGATGATGATGATAATTTATCTGGTGGGGATATAAGTTCAAATCAAACCCACCATGAAGAACGTCAACTAATCGAGCCACACCCATTAGTTAATCTAGAACCACCCCTGGTATATATATATTTAGGTACCATGGGTATAATTGTAGAGTGAGAATGAGAGCAAGGATAGAGCACAAATGATCCAGACTACCCACTCTAGGCTTCTTGGAAGAGAAATCTTCATCGCTATAAAGAAAGCCAGCACCGCAGAGACGACACCTATTTTTTCCAGAATTCCAGCTAGAGTAGAGAAATTACGTCGAAGCAAAATCGTAACCAAGGAGGTGGAGAAGGCAAGTAAGACGGCAAGAGAAAGGAAGTGGAAAGAAAATGGAAGATGGGTTTGAGTTGAAAATGAGCACTGGTATGAGAAAACCAAAAGCGCAATGGCTGCTGGAAATGAAAAGCCAAGAATTATCTTTGGTAAGTCATGATGCTCGTCGTCGGAGGGACGACTCGAATTAGGTTTGTCAACCATGGTTTGAGCTTGCATCTGAGTATCCGAAATGGGTAGTGAGGCTGTTTGGGTACTTAGAGAAGATGCCACTAATGAGAAGAGGAAGAGCAAATTACTAGTACACAGAGATAACATAGATTTAAAAGATTTTACGATCTCCATCTTGTATTCCAAGTACAAACTATAAATTTACGTGGTTCACCACTATTTAGTGGGCAGGACAAGCTCCTCCTTCAAGAATCCTACAAGGGTTTACATTCACGTTAGGGGAGGGGGTAGGTCTTATATAGGGTCTTAGTTAGACCCTGAACCAGGGAGAAAAGCTAGGGCTAAGTTCTTCTATCTTTTCTTTTATTTATTTATTGAGATTTAGCTAAAAAAATTGAAGCTGTCGCTATGAAACATGCGTTGAAAAGGAAATATGTTGGACTCAGGGTTTTTCTATTTGATTTCTATGGACTTTCAAAGGTCGGCTAACTGGCTAAGTCGTCATCTTGGTTTCGTAAGATCTTGGAAAGTTGGACTCCAGACGTTGTTATGGTTGGCTATGATCGGTCAACTGGATACGCGTGGTACAAACATAGGCTGTTAAGTTGATTTTATAATTCTTGGATGGGCTGTAATTGATCCAAATCATCAAAGTAAGACATGTTTGTTGTGCTTCTTGCCGTCCAAAATCACTCAATTATTTGTTTATTAATGAAAATAAGAAAGATTAGGAGTTGGACACACTTTGGCGCAGGTTAACCACGTGTGAAGTGAGGAGTGATGTTTCAACGGTGTGTGATGCACAGTGTGTCATGATTAGGATTTATGGGCGTCCAATACGATTGTAAATGTTGTTACTAAGGCGCAGGTTACCCATATGTGGAGCGTGCAGGGGTGTGTGAAACACCACGCTTGCTATACGTTTAGCATGTCTAGGAAGATGGGCTTGGGCCTTACGATGGCAATATGTCTTCTATCCGCAATTCCCGTACCTAATCGATTCAAATTAGTGCTATAGGCCTGTGCTCTGCACAGGCTCCTTCCATTAATGAATTAAAACAAATGTAACATAAAACAAAGAAATAAGAATATAAATGTAACATGAAAAAAAAAAAAAAAAAGAATATAAAAAATGGCTCAGGCTCCAGTTACAGCCCTAAAATGACAGGCTCTGGTTACATGACACAACATGAGCCACGTGGCACACTCTTAGAGGACTATGACCGTATGGATGTTTGACCAATATTCCCTAACTGGACCTAATCATCAGGCTGATTTTTGGGTTTTAGTTTTTATATGGAATTGAATTTTTGTTACATGCCCAAATAAAAGAAAAACCAATTAAAATCTGATCTTAATATATAGCTTCAACTTTTAACTCCTTGATCACAAAAAAAAAAAAAAACCTTTTAACTCCATAACCCGATAAAAATGTGATTATGAAAATTTTAAAATATAAAACCTACAAAATAAACAAATCATATCTAGAGGTGTAACTCCAAAACTTGATAAAATAAACGTAAGCAGAAAGCTCTTATTTTTTCCATGAGATAGTTTTCTTCAGACTGTCTCAAGTTGTCGGCTAATGCCTTATGCTCATTAAATTGTTGTTTTGTGATAACATCATCAGCTTCATCTTCCAACTTGGTAATTTGGAACATGACCTCAGAACCCCCTTAACACAAGATATATTTCCATCCTTTTCATCTGAGATATTCAAATCGATGATTAAAGTCAATGAAGACCTAGCCATTAATGGATCTATTTCAACACCTTCTTCACCAACAACTTGTTTGTTACTCCTATTATTTTTTGAATTTAGATTATTAGGAAGAGGAGCAAAATATTCTTCGATCGATCGAGGTGCTATCCTCAGAGGCTTTACGCTTCCTTGGCTTCTTCTTTTTCACTGGCTTCTTAGGACCTGATTACAAAAAATAAATCAAATTTAAAGTAAACATTCTAAAAAAAAAACAGACAAAATAGAAGGGAAAAAAATATAAAACCTAACTAATAGGAAATACATTCTATAATGAACATCTTAGAAACTCTAGGAATACTTGGATTAGGCTTCTCTTCTCCAAATACCCAAGACTGCTGAGATCATTATCGGATCTTCATACCACTTCTTAAAGAAATACATTATATCTAGACCGTCCACGTGTCCTAAATACTTTGATATAAATTATATTAATACTTTATTATAAGTATATTATAAATAAATATGCCATTATCCAGAGTTTATATTGACCTAATAATTGGGCCGAATTACTACTCTATTTGATTAGTTAAATATAAAAATTATTATAAAAAATAGATCAGTCAATTAGTAAGTCGCCACATATATGATACGAATATCCTTAAGAGATATTGAAGTTTTATTAGCATGAAAACTACTTTCTTTATATTGCACAATCTTTAATAGAAGTAGTTGGAAGAGCTAGAGATTGACAATTTTGGTTGAAATATAATAATTATTGATCAATTTAGATATTCAATAATTTGTTTGACTTCAGATTGTTCAACTGAGTTTATTAGAATTCCTTCAACAAATTATCATTCATAAATAATATCGATTTAATTCAAAGATATTGAGTCCAGAAAATATATAAATAAGAGGAGATTGAGAAGATCTCAAAAAAAACAACAAAGAAAGAGCAGAAATCACCAAAAACAAAGGATAATCTGAACCACCCTGCTACCTCTTGAATAGAGTCTCAAACCTAAAGACCATATCGCCAAAGAAAATGCCCTCAACTCAAGGAATATGGTACCCCAGCTATATAGAGGGCCTTGATGTTAATAATATAACTTCCTGAAGAGTGTTTACCTTTCCTCTTAAAACTCTCCATTTCTCTCCATCCATAAATCCCAAATGACAGCGAAGGGCACCATCCTTTCAAAGGATCTTCCCACCAGTTCATAGAAGAGTCTTGGGACAACTTCCAATAGAGCTCTAATGGACTCTAGTGAGGCCCAAAGAAGGCCCACTTGTGTTAAAAAGGATGGCCAAATCTGCTTGGCAAAACCACAATGCTACTGAAGATGATTTGTATCCTCATCAATGGACTTGCACATTACACAATAACTAACAAAATCTACTTTCTAGTAATCAAGTTTTCAACAATGTGTAGTATTCTTCAAAGATATCGTCCACACAAAGAAGCGAATTTTTGAAGGTACTTTGAATATACAAATATCGTGAGAAAGAAAAGGATGTGTAAGAGAGGAGAGGGTTAGATTCATAAAAGGAGCTCACCAAAAAATACCCCAATTTGGAATGAACCTAAGACATATAATCCTCCTTAGAGGGTATGACTATGTAGTGTTCCAGAGCTTCCATTAAAACTCAAACTTATTCACTTTCCATTCAAAAAGGCTTCTCTTGAGACTTAAATCCCAAAACCTTTCTGATTAGACCTGTTCCAAAATGAATCGATAAAATGGCCTTTCCGCTGTGAAAGATACATGGAAAAGCCTCCTTAAAACAGAACCACCACACTAAGTGTCCTCCCAAAACTGTGGTGAGTTTTTTTTCACAAAAACTAGCAAGTGGCACAAAATGGAGAAAATCAAGGTTCAAATTTATGAAGACGAAAATCAATTGCCAACACAGAAGAGAAATGGAGGAATAAGGAAATTAAATCAGAACATACCATGGACTCCATTGACTTCTTCGCTTCCATCGTATTGCCTGCAATATTGAAGATGGATTTCAATATTAAGCTAAGGGTGTGAAGAGCAAAGTCCCAAATGTAATCTCGCTAGCTGCTCGTTGGATCTAACTTAGTACAAATGGTTGAGATTATTTCTGAAAAAAGACCCAATTGGAGTATTTTAATCAAGACCGTCTATTGTTATGAATATTGATGGCCCATGTTAATTAGTTAGACCACATGTCGCTTTGTGGTTGGCGCTGCAATGGCTAAGAACTCAAATGTGCATAATGTTGAGGAAGGATATTTTTTGTATTTATAATTTAAAAGGTTACTGTAGACATATTTCAATTAGATCGTAACGCTCGCGTGAGCCATGTGACCTTGCAAGGGCGAGTCAATGATGATCGGATTTAGTCAAAGGAAGTGTTTTGATAGTTTGAAACATGGTTTAACAAATGGCTGGCCATTATAATGAAAATAATGACCGTTATAACAGTAGCACCTTATGTTTTTTTTGTTTTTTTCCCATTATAGTACCCAAAAGTGATAAAATGGGATATCCATTATAATGGCCGTTATTTTGAAAAAAATAAAAATAAAATAAAACTTTTATTACCGTTAAACAGTTATTTTAAAATTAATTTTTTCTGCCATTTTTTTACTCAGAAGTGACTAAGTGAGTGTTTCGACTCCCTTATAATGGATAATTTGGGATTTTATAAGCAGCGATCATGCGCCAATCCTAAAGGCCACTGACCGTATGGATGTTTTGCCCATCCCTAGGTGGACCTAAAGACCAAAAATAGCCTTCTTACAAAAAAAAAGACCACAAATAGTCAGATTGGTGATTTCCAACTGTTGGATCTGAGTGTTGATCGAATCCCACAGTTAAAAATCAATCCATGAAAAAGACTCAAATCCAATGGTTAGAAATCACCAATCAGACTGATTTTTGGTCTGAGCCAAACATCCACAGTCAGTGGTCTCTAAGAGTGCCACGTCGCCATACCAACGTCCATGAGTGTCCATCATCAAATATTTATTAGAAAGTTTTCACTGGATAAATTTTCGCTGGCATATTATATGCTAGAGGTAACCTGAGGTATTGGTTACAAATACATCTCCGGCCCTGTGTTTGTCATGCTAAATATTGCCATGTGGCACACTTTTACTAGCCCACTTACCCTCTGAATGGGCTATAACGAAGAGAATGGGCTATAACGAAGAAATGGGTTCAAGCCCATGATTGATTTTTGGTCAGTCAACATTCATGCGGTCAGTGGTCCCACCTTGTGACAATTTTTTCTTGACCAACCCATCAAATTTCCATAAAATCATGATTAAATTCAATGCAATTAACAAAATTATTAGATGAAGAGGTAGGCAGAAATTGATCTTCCTGTCTCAAACCTCTACATGAAACTTTGGCTGTTGCAACGCAACTTCAAGGGTGAGGTCGCATTAATCAAGACCACATGTTGAGTTGGCCCCCACTTCAACATGTGGCCTTGATTATTCAAATTGAAGATTTGACTAAAAGTTATCAAACACACAATATCTCACATTATTATATTCAAAATTATTTTATTCAGCGAAACAAAAAGCCTATAAAACGTTTTTACCCACATACTGCTTAGAATAAAAAATTTAGCCTGAGGGGTGCAATTTCCTGTGAAGCGCATAAAAATGTCGTGAACTCTTTTAAGCCTGCTTACCCTTAAAAGATAGGCCCACCTCTTGATAGAGCTACGCACCAAAAATCAGCCTGATGGGTGATCTCTAGCCATTCGATCTGTGTACCTTAAAGAAAACAATCGAATACAACAGCTAGAAATCACCCCATGAAAAATAGTCGAATCCTACCGGCTATGAATCACCTTTCAGGCTGGATTTGGTGTGTAAGTCCATTAAGGGGTGGGCCAATCATTTATGGGTCGTGGGCCTAAGAGAGTATACCAGATGGCACGTTTTTATACACCCCAAACAGGAAATTGCACCCCTCAGATTACTTTTATTTATTTTCTGTAGCATGGGGTCATTTCCTGTTGAAAAAAGGCACCAGAGATGCGAGCAAGGACCCAGCACAAACGAACCCGCCGACCCACTTGAGGTTCCCTGGTTCGAATAAGCCCATCATCTCAAAGAAGGCCATTGCAGCAGAAGCAGACCCCATTCGCTCTAAAGTGTTGGCGATTGCAGGGTGTACGTGCTGTAGCAAGATTCCCATCACACACCCCGCAAAGCCGATGATGATTGAGACACCAACAAAGCCAAGAGGAAGTGGAGCAGGCTGAGCTTCAGCTGAAGAGTTCCAGTAACGGAAAGCAATGATACCGAGGCCTGCTTGAATGGTTAGACGGAGGAACGTCTTTCCCAAACTAATGGGATCTGGATTCTGCATCTTGACGTCGATGCCTTCCCAGTTCCCAATCCCAAGAGTCTCCAGTAGAGAGAAATAGAGATCTTCGGAGTAGTCTTTACAGGAAGCTTCGCTAAACCATGAAGGAAGCTTCGATGAAAGAAAGCCATGACCTCGAATTCCTTTCGAAAGAGGTAGGTATAGAAAGAACCGATACAGTTTTTGATGAAATCAACATGGATCAAAGTTGGTGGAAGTACTCCCAAAAGTTGCCACGTACAGAAGAAGATGAAAAAATTGAATGTGTTGGTGTTTTGAAAGAAAGATAAACTTTTGTCTTGTTTTGTACGCAGTGAGGTTCGGGAGTAGAAGCTTTGCCCAAGGAAGACGAGAAGAAAGCTTCGGTACTTTTCTTTGGCAAATTTCGCCGAAAATGTTAGGAACTTGGCGGCGAAACTCCATGGGACTTCTTGGCAACTCTCCTATAAAATTTCCCAGAAAATGTCAGGAACTTGGCGGCGAAAATCTATGAAGACTTTCTTTGACTCGTACGTCTTACCTAGGGGTGTACCGGGCCGGGCTGCTGACGGACCTGGATTTAAATGGGCAAGGCTAGGCCACAAGCCAAGATCCCAAGCCCAGGCCCGGGCATCAGCCCTTAGGTGCTAAACAGGCCAGACTTCGCCCACTTAAGATGAGTATTTTTTATCAAAAATGGAAAAACTTCAAAACAAATCTACAAAAATCTGCCATAAAAAAAATCAATAACACATAATTATATTTAAATTTAATAACATTAGTTTATAATAGACAATACAAAATTGAAGAATGAGTAAATAACATAAGATCTTTATTAAATTAAATGTTCTCTCGCACGTAAGTTGAAATCAAATTTTAAATGAGGCGTCACTAATTTTTAAAAACGGCCCTAATTTTTAAAAATGGCCAAAACCGTTGTAGATTTCTCACAGAGGCGTTCCTAAAAGACGACGCACCTGGTGTGTCGATAGTACATCGTGTATGGAAATGTTTCAATTGCTTCCCGTCTCAGACAACGACGCACCTAGTCCGTCATTCTGTGCAATTTAATTTAAAAAAACAAAAACGTTTGGCAGATGCATCCTCATGTACCTGACATGCAGAAGATCATGATCAAGAGATATGACTAGTAAAAATGGGTCACACATATAAATTCACACTAACTAGTTTCAATCTGCTTCAGTTTCCGAGGAGTGATATTGTATGTAAGAAATTATGATATGCCTCAAACTTATCAGCATAAAAATAATCAGAGAGGGATGTTTCTGCATTGCAAATTAAAACAGTGTTTGTCTTCTCTTCCTCGCAGCCTACAGTAGCTAGATCCAGTACTGAAAGTGAGTATCGCGCCCTTGCTAGTACAGCCGCCGACTCACTTGGCTTCAATCATTACTTCATGAACTTGGAGTCTTCCTTGATCAACCTCCCATTCTTTGGTTTGACAATGTGGGTGCCGTATCTTTCTGCCAAACCCTGTTTTTCATGCTCCCATTAAACATATTGAGGCTGCTTTTCACTTTGTAAGGGACAAAGTCGCGAAGCGCAATCTCAAAGTAGGCTTCATCTCCACCAAAGATCAGCTTGCTGATGTGCTCGTCAAAGGCTTACCAACCAACAGATTCACACTTATTCTAGACAAACTCAACATCCGCCAACGCCCGTCGAGTTTGAGGGGGCGTGTTAACGTATCATAGTGCAGCAACACCGAATCACTTCCACCGAATCACTTCTCTAGTGATTCGGATACACCAGATCTCTATTTCCAGCAACTTCTCTCTTTGGAAATCTCTATTTCTAGCAACCTCTTTCTTTGGAAATATATCTCAAAATCTCTATTGAGAGCCGCAACTTTCCATCTGTGTAAATATTCTCTTGTAACCGATCCCTTCAATCATGGGATCATTACATTTTATTCAAAATTCAAATACACATTATAAAAAAGAACCTTCTCAACAAAATAGTAAGTTGAGCGAGAGCACAAATTCAGAAAATTTAGAGTATCTACACCAAAACGCAGACAAGCAGTCTTATGAGATAGAAGTTGCAAACTTCCCATTATTAGCAGTCAAGGGAAACTACCAAATGCTGTAACCCAAGTGCCTCCATCCTATACCGGTCTCTATACCAAATAGAATTTCTAAAATTTCAACAAAATGGTACTTACCAATATAGAAGCACAATGCATATCTGAGTAAGGTTCCTCTCCATTTTAGCGTGCAATTTCCACATGACACCTTTATAAGGTAGCGAACGATGGCAAGTTTTCCCCCTTTATAAAAAACACCAACACCTTGAGAATAAAATAATATGTTCCTTGCATGCTCAAAGAGATGTGTAGAATGTATTCGCATTATTAAAGTCATACGGACTGTTTGGACTATAGAAAATGTTTCATACAAAAATGTCTTTTCAAGTGCTGACAATCTTCATCATGTGCTTGCTAGGTTTACAGTGGACATAGAGATAATGATATCTCGGTCTGTATATAGAAGTTCTTTTTTTTTTTTTTTTAATTGATCCCTCTTTTTAGTCTCATTTTTAACTATTTTTATGTCTAACATGAATCTTAACCAGTCCAAAGCAAACTGATACAGTTGGAACGAGGGTTTATGCGTCATGATTCATACTATGATTAAATCTTGTAAAAAATCCTTATACTACAGTCAAACTTAGAGAAGTCCCCACTAAGTGTGCAGGACTAAAATTTTGTAGCAAAACAGGGGAACTCATTTTAGAATCAACAAGAAAAAACATCAAAACCTTGTCTCGCACTAAGATTCTAAAATTTTCTTTTTTGAGTTCTAAGATTTTCAAATTAAAGACAAATCAAAATTAATAACAGTTGACCACATACATGCATAAGGAAATGTCATCAACAATAATTTGCTACAAGAAAGGTATAGTAATTGAACATGTTGCGACCCGAACCAGACCCATGAACTGACCCAGAAGAGTATGGATCAAATCCGGTATCCAAGGCTGAGGCACGATGTGCGGTTTAATATAATATAAATAAAATTGTGAATGTGTGTTTAAGTTAACACACAAGTCAAACAAATCAATCTCATAATAATAAATTTCATTAAGGTAAATCTGAAACTTGTTTTCACAAATAACAACCTACTGTAAATAACTAGGAATTCAAATACGAAAGCAAATCGACACCCTATACAGTGATCTAGGAATTCAAATAACTGAAAATAAATCTAAACATGATCTTTAATAAATCTAAATCTAAACATGAAAATAAATCTAAACAGAAATTTGAAGCCAGTCCCTCTATCTCTATTTGTGACTCCAAATATAGAAATCTCTATTCTTTGACTCAAAATATAGAGATTTGCTTTTTTGCTTTTCTAAATTTCCAACTTTATCCTTTTAATAATCTTTTGAACAAATTTAATTCATTTTGTATCATTTTTTAAATACCTTCTGCCATTTTTACTCCAAAGATGCTTTTTTTTATAAGTAATCCAAAGATGCTTTTTTGAAGAGGGCTAGTTGAAGTTAAACATTTTTTGAAGGGTCTCCATCCTCAAATTTGAAGAAGGTTCATTTTTGAAGCCAAAATTTGAAAATGCTGGTTGGAGTTGCTCTAAGGTAATCTAAAGATTGTGCCAGTATCATGATGTAAATATAGAATCTCTATTTGAAACAATGGAAACTGGAATGCCATGTATCACACAATCTCTCGAATGTAGAGTCTGCTCAAGGTGGCCAGTGAGCCCGTCGCTCGAATCGTTAGGAAATGAGATAACTTGGTAAGTCAATCTACAATAACCCATATTGCATCATGTCTCTGTTGGGTCTTCGAAAATCCCATCACGAAGTCCATGGTGATGTGCTCCCACTTCCACTTTGCTATATCTAAGGGTTGTAGTAAGCATATTGGTCTCTGATGCTTAACCTTTACTTGCTGACAAGTGAGGCACCTTTTCTACTAATACTATCGCTTCATGTCATGATACATCTTGGTACTACCTTGGTGTACGGTAAATCTCAATCGATGAGCCTCGGCCAATATGTCCTCTCTGAGTGATGCGTCATCTGGTACACAAAGTCTACCCATATATTTGAAGCTTGTGTCTGGTTTTATTGTGAAACCCTCTGGTCTAGTATCAACGGTTATCTCTGTTCGAATCACCTCTAAATCCTGATTTTTCGACTGATCCTCAATAACTCTCTGTATAAGACTCGACTTCTTTCCTCTCGACACACAGGTCAAAACTTTCAACTACTTCCATCATTTGATGCCTCCTCAAGGACAAACTAGCTACCATCCCCCTAGACTTCTTGCTCGAAGCATCTGCCACGACGTTCACCTTCTCAGAGTGGTAATCAAGGGTAAAATCATAATCCTTAAGGAATTCCATACATCTCTGCTTTAGATTTAGTTCCTTCTGAGTAAAAATGTACTTCAAACTTGTGATTTGAGAATATCTCTGATGTGGGAGCATTTAACTACGATGGTCCGCCGCTACACCGAATCAATGCCTGGTCAAGCAAGTGGGCCTCATGAAGATTTGCTTTCTTTATTTTTAATTTAATTAAGAATTTTCCAATGAAAGTTAGATTTTGTTTCCAATTAGGCTTTTATGATTGGGAGTTTCTTATTTTATAGAATTAGGAAAATTCAATTGGACTAAAATTAGGAAAGTCCAATTGGAGTTTTATAAATAGGATGTAATCATTTGGTTTTAGGATCGATTGAATGAATTATGAATGAATCTTTTGAAGATGATTTAAATGCTTTGTACATGATTTTTCCCTTTACGGGTTTGGCGTGAGGCCAAGGGAGCTTCCCACCATTATTTCTCCTATCTCCCTATATCTCTCTCATTCCATCTCTCTCCCTCTCTATCACCCCTCCCATTGTCCCAGAAATCGCAGAACGAGCCGTTGTCCTGCGTCAATCTCAAGCTACTCTCTGTTGATGTAGTCTCTAGATTTTCTGAGCGAATACAATGGGGCTACCAACTCTAAGTCGTGAGTCGAGTAGTTCTGCTTGTGAATCTTCAACTGTTGTTATGCGTAAGCTACAACCTTGCCATGTTGTACGAGGACACAACTCATACCCTGAAGTGATGCATCGCTATAAATTGTACGTCTGTCCACTGACTGGTATAGTCAAAACTGGTGTTGTCGTCAACCTCTTCTTCAACTCCAAAAACGATTCCTCGCATTCTTAATTCCAAATGAACTTCTTTCCCTTCCGGGTTAACTTCGTCATTGGAGCTGCTAGACGAGAAAACTTTTTTACACACAGCAGCAGCAGTATCCTACTAGTCCTAGAAAACTACGGATCTCCATTACGCTCTACGGTCTTTCCCAGGTCATAATTGGCTCTACCTTAGTTAGGTCAACCGAAATGCCATTTTTTACACATGGCCCAAGAATTGAACGTCTACCATCCAAAAGTTGCATTTCTCCAACTTAAGCATAAAGCTGGTTCTCCCTCAATAATTGTAAGGAAATCCTTAGATGCTATTCATGCTCCTGCTGCGTCTGTGAGAATAAGAATATCATCGACAATGACCACGAACTGGTTAAGATACGGTCTAAACATTCAGTTCATCAAATGCATGAAAGTTGTTGGTGTGTTGGTCAATTTGAATGGCATAACTAGGAACTCATAGTGGCCATAGCGCGTCCAGAATGCTGTCTTCGAAAAATTTGACTCTCGGACTCTAACCCATGAACTCATTGACCCAGTCATGGGGCAGTGGGACACAACCACTAAGTGCACCCCCACAACCATGTCAACAACAATTCCAACAAACTTGTGTTTTTTTCATCGGTAATTCCAACAAACTTGTTATTAATATGAAGGGGGAAAGTCCCCATTACAATAAGAGAAACCGTGGGTTAAGTGGGTGGACCCACATAACCCACAAACCAACATAAAAAGAGGTTCGTTGGTTATGTGGGAGGGCCCACACATAACCCACGCACCCACGAACTCATTGACCCAGTCGTGGGGCAGTGGGACGCAGCCCACTAAGTGTACCCCCATGACCATATCAACAACAATTCCAACACCCCCCTATCTTTTGGTTGGAAAGCTGCATCACGATTTGTATTTTGCGTTGATCTCAATCAGAAAGGTTTCATTTTGCGTTGGCGCTAGTCGTTTCTTCATGGAAATTCATTACCCAGCCCACCCTGCTCACTCGAGCTAACCAGATAACTCCAGCACCTAGCTTACTCAACTCGAGTAAAACAGACTCCACTGACTCACCCAAGAAAAGGAAGGTAGGAAGGCATCTCTGAGATGCCCTATGACTAAAAGTTGTAATGCCTGACCGAAGGGAAGGCAGGAAAGATATTCAACATACATTGACTGAAGACTATTTCATAGTAGAAGCTCTTTACAAAGTAAGGGTAAGGCAGTGACAGAAGGCAAAGCAAAAGCTAATGCCCCAGATAGAGTAATATGTAAAAAGGCAAGGATGAGAAACTATCTATTGCGACTAATGTCAGCCCTTATTTATTGCCCAACGAGAACTCGAGTAGCCCCACCTGAACCAGTTAAGAGAGATGCCACTGCTACTATAGCTGGCTACCCGATCTTACACCTTCCTATACTATACTGGGTCATGAGACCTCGACTTCTTATTGCACCCTAAGGAGACAAATAAGAACGTCCCCCGTCTTGGAAGCTTTGGCTTTCGATGAGGAGAATGGCCCCCCGTCGGAAGGGGGGTGGGGGTGTCTTATTGTTTGTCAGAATATTCCCTTGGCTTACTGTTGGCTTCGTGGCTTAGGTCCCTGTTAGCTCACTCGATAGGGTGCCTAGATAACCCTTCGGTTACGGGGTAGACCCTTCAATGTTTGCTCTCTTTAGTGCCATTATGGAGCGTGGCAGGGACCTTACTGTGCATTTAGGGGAGGGTAACAATATCGTAATGTTGAAGGATCCAAGTAGTGTGGTGGGTGGGAGATAGAGCAACATGTGAGCCCCAGCTGGAGGATGGAGTATGGGGAGTAATGATAACGATGAGGGAGATGTAGGTTCTTGTGCTTTGATGGAGAGGGTTTTGACATAGCAAGGGAATGAACAAGAGGCTAGTTCCCCTGTATTTAGTTTTGTGTCACCTTTTAGGCTTCAAGGAAGGGGGGAGCATCAGGGATAGTTGAGCTCAAGAGGCTATGTACTTGGGGACAAAGCAAGTAAGCTTGCTAGGGAAGAAAGACGAGACTAGCGTGAAACCTTAAAGTTGGGGAAGTGACACTCGAGGGGGGATGTAGAAAAGGGAAAAACCTAAGTTTCTTTACGAAGATTAAAATCTTATAATGGAATGTGACTGGATTGAGTAGTGCGGAAAAGAGGGTGGTGGTAAAGAAGTTGATTGGAAGTTGGAAGCGAACATGGTCATTCTTTAGGATCTCAGATCTATGGGGATTAGGGAGTGTGGTTGGTGCGGGCTTCTGATGTTGGGATTTTTCAGAGGGGTGGTAGTTATGTGGGATAGGAGGGTGATTGAGGTGTCGGAGGATCTTGTTGGAGCTTTTTTCTATTTCCATTTTGTGCAAGTCGATAGAAGACAACATCCTTTTGGTGTTGACTGGTGTGTATGGTCCAAACAACAAGAGTATCTAGGATCAATTTTGGGAGGAGTTGAATTACGTAACACGATTGTGGGACTATCCATAGTGTATAAGAGGGGATTTTAATGTGATTCGTTTATCATATGAAAAGAAGGGTGGTAGTAGGATTACCAGGAGTATGCTACACTTTGGGGACTTTGTTAGCAGAAATAATCTCATGGATTTGCCTCTCCAAGGTAGTAAATTCACCTGGTCTACTAATCAGGAGCAACCTACTCTTTGCAAACTTGACAGGTTCCAGCTAGTTGGGAGGAGCATTTTCTTGGTGTCCCTCAATCGACTATCCCTAGGCCTACTTTTGATCACACCCCTCTTTTGTTGGAGTGTGGAGGATACTCGAGTCGTCCTTCTCCTTTCAGATTTGAGAACGTGTTGTTGCTTACACCAAGGTTCAAGGAAAAGGTCGACGCTTGGTGGTGTTCATTCTTGTTTGAATATAAGGTTCGCTTTATTCCTTGTAGGAAGCTCAAAGCACTTAAGGAGAAGCTTATCAACTAGAATAAGGAGAAACTGGGTAGAGTGGACTTGAAGATGAAAGGAATTCTAGAGAAATTTTTGGCATTGATAGGAAGGAGGAAGATGAGGAGTTGTCTACAGATGAGCGATGCAGAAGATTAAACCTTAAAGGTGAATACTAGAAGTTGGCAAAGATGAAGGAAGTGAGTTGGAAACGAAAATCTAGGGTTCAAGGACTTAAGGAGGGAGACAATAACACAGGATTCTTCCATAGGATTGTGAATGCGTGTAGGAGGTGCAATCATTTGGCAAGCCATAAGATCTAGGGGACACTCTTGTCCATGGTTCAAAGGCGCGGGTTTCGTTTCGATTTCGCCCGCGGACGAAATTGAAAAGTTTCAGTAGTGGGTGGTTTCGGTCTGAAACGTGGCAAAACCAAAGTGAAAGAGAAGTGCGGTAATTTCGGACCAAAACTATTGAAACGGACAAAACTGGCCCAAAACTTATAGGTAACTGAAACCCCATAGTATTTGGTTTCGCCCTTGATGGAAACTGAAACGTTTCGATTTTGGCCGAAACTCTTGTCTAAGGAATTAGAGATTAGGAAAGGGGCGGTGGATTTTTACTCCATGATCTATCTAGAATCTTAGCCTTATTGCCCTTCCCTTGATGGTCTTCACTTTGATAGTATATCGTAGGAGCAGAGTGGATGATTGGGGAGATCTTTTGACGAGTTAGAGATCCTAGAGGCAATTAAAAGCTTTAGATTGAGATAAGGCGCCAAGGCTAGATAGGTTTTTTCTTGCTTTCTTTAGCCATTATTGGGAGGTGGTGGGTGGCGATCTCATGAGAATGATGGTAGAGTTTCAGGATGAGGCTTATTTGAAATATGCTTCCAATAGCACATTTTCTCGTTGATTCCTAAAAAACAAAGAGCCGGGGATATATTTGATTTTAGGCCGATCAGCCTAGTGGGTAGTGTATATAAGATTTTGGCGAAGACTCTAACATCTAGAATTCGGACTGTGCTACTTATAGTTATCTCTCTAGCTCAGTGTACATTTGATCGAAGCGGACAAATCCTAGACGGAGTGCTTATTGCTAATGAGATTATCAATGCGCGTAGGTGTTTTGAGGTACCAAGTGTAGTGGGAAATATTGACTTAGAAAAAGTATTTATTGAGGAGGATGGGTTTCGAGTTGCAGTGAAGGAGGTGGATCAGGAAGTGTATTTCCTTGGCTACTTTTTCATTGTTGGTCAATGGATCTCTAGCTGGATACTTTAAGAGCTTGAGGGGTCTAAGGTAAGGAGACCTCTATAACCTCTTCTCTTTATTGTAGTGATTGAGACTTAGGGAGGATGGTAGCTAGCGCAAAGGCAAATGGCAAGCTGGAAGGGTTTGGGGTGGGGAATGGGAGCTTGTCCTTCTCTCATCTTCAGTTCACAGATGATACATTATTGTTCTTGGGAGCTTATGGAGATCAATTTCGCTTCTTGAGAAGTGTACTATGTTGTTTTGAGGCTGTTATTGGTCTACACATCGCTTCAAGAAAAGCAAGGTATTTGGAGTTGGAAGAGTAGATGACATCAAGGCTTTCGCAAGCATTCTGGGGTGTGGCGTTGTGAGCTTTTTTTCTACCTACCTTCGGCTTCCTTTGGGTGCAAGTTATAAATCGAAGGCTCTCTAGGACCCAATGATTGAGAGATGTGAGAGGAAATTGGCTACTTGGAAAGTCGGTTAGTTGTCTAAAGGGGACAAGGTGGTCCTTATTAAAAGTACATTATCCAGCTTGCCAATCTATTTTTATCTCTCTTTACTATGTCGGGATGTGTGCTGAAGAGGGTGGAAAAGTTGATTAGGAACTTTGTGTAATAATAGTGTAGAAGATGCTATGTTAAGTACCCCCTGATGAACTGGGGGCAAGTATGCTTACCTAAGAGAACTTAGAGAAAGAGAGGCCTTGGGATCAAGAATCTTAAAGTGATGAATGACGCTTTTCTAAGAAAGTTGCCATGGAGGTTTGGGAAAGAGGTCGATAGTTTTTGGAGGGTGGTGGTGGCAAATCACGGGTGCAAGAACTCAGGTGGGAGCTGTGTTGCATGGACTCTTCAAACCAGCAGGCGAGTTACGTGTCCCTACGTGTGGACACGAATTCGGACACCGACTCGCCTGGGAGTATTCGTTTTTTTAAACTAATTTTTTTTAAAGAAAATAAATATTCAATAGAAGGATATTTGAGGTTTGAACTCTATGAGAGAGAGAGAATAAGGTTTTGCTTCTAAGATTTGGTAAAAACCATACCAATATCTACCAAGAAAACCCCAATATTACGCCATGGACTCGTCAATATAAAATAAAAATAAATTAATAATTAAATATTCAACCGAGTCCATGAATCCTATTTTTTGGGGTTTGTCGAGTCTGACACCTCGTATCAGTGTCGAACTCCGACACACGTGTCCGTGTCCATGCAACACAGGGTGGGAGAGCGGTCTAGTTCAATTTCTAAATGGGTGTACAATTTGGAGGGGGATTTCTAACATTCCAAGGAAGTAAAATTCAAAGTGGGAAAAGGTGATCGTGTCTGATTTTGGATTGACATGTGGTGTAGTGATAACACTCTTAAAGACAACTTTTCGGTCTTGTTTAGCATCTCCAATAAAAAAGACGGAAGTGGTTGGTATCTTCACGATAGTGGTGGTGAGACCCGGTATTAGGTGGATTTAGAAGGAACTTATATGATTGGAAGGTGGACATGTTGGCTGCCTTGCTAGAGAAAATCAATAATTATCCGATTGAGATCACATTTGAGGATTCTCAGATTTGGAGGTGTAACCAGAATGGACTTTCTTCGGTTCGATCAATTTATGCGGCTATTGATGTGTCTTCGATCGACTGCTTTCCGGCGTTAGTGGTATTGAGGTTCTAAAGTCCTGTCTAAAGTGACCTTTGCTTGGTGCTCTTCCCTATAGAAGATTTTGACTTTGGACAATCTAATGAAGAGGGGAAGAGTTTTGGTGAAGTATTATTCTTTGTGCAAGGCCAGTGGGGTGGGGAGTCAATAAACCATCTTCTCCGTTGTAGCATAGTTAGGGAGGTTTGGTGTCATTTCTTATTTTCATTTGGGATGACATGGGTCATGCCTAGTACGCTGAAAAGCATGTTCAGTGGGTGGCGGCCTTTTGCATTTTCTCTTGTGGTAGATGTTTGGGGAGCATTCTTCCCTTTACAATGGTTTGGGCGCTTTGGAAGGAGAGAAACATGAGGGTATTAGATGATAGGGAGGAAGATAGACAGTCTATCATTTTGGAAGTTAAATCTTTATGTTCTGGGGGTCTATGTAGGGGTATCTTTTTTTAAGATTTTGTTTTTAGATGGGAGTCCTTGTTATGTAGTAGGGAGGAAGCCCTTTGTCGTTTTGTCTCTTTACTTTGTCTTTTGTTCCCTTGGGAGGTTTTCTCAATCTCCTTGGAACCTTTGTACTCTTCTAATGTTCTCTTGAATAAAGTTATACTTGTCAAAGATATATATAATGAAAAGCATATAAAAGAGAAATGCAATTTCAAATACTTCCCAAAAATGAAAGCATGGAAATAACATGACCACACATCCACTATAATGACAGAAATACCGTTCATGAGGTGGGTTTCTATTTAAAAAGGATAAATCATATACGTTTTATTTATTTTTATAACGAATGCTTAATTAACTCATAAATTAGTAACAAAGACGGAAACATTTTAATTATGTAACCTGACATACCATGTATACATCAACGGCGTACTGTGAATAGAACACTAATGTATCATATATGGAAACACCTAAGCTTAATAACCAAAAACGTTCCTCACAAAAAACCATAACTGATCCCTCTACTAAAGGTCACCTAAACCTAAAACCACTAACAGAAAGGCAGTTAATAATGTATCCATTAGATCTGAAACTTCCATACAGATTGAAAGGTTTTTTTTTTCTTATCTTTAAGGACCCTGTTCTACCAGAGAAGAACTCCAACATCAATAACAAAATATCTTCCTCTCAAAACCCCATAAGTGGCCCTACTACTGAAGGTCACCTAAACCTAAAATTACTAACAGAAAAGCAACCTAATACTCTAGCTAAGCTAAATGTCACAAAATCAAGGTCCATTAGATTCGAAATTGCAAGAAATGACACTTATTAGAACCAAAATTGCTACAAATCAAGTTCTATTAATAACCCTAAATCGTCGACAATTAAAACCCTAATTGGAACCAAATTTGCAAGCAAGAAATTCATGATTCTTCACAGAAACTTACAAAAAACAAAAACTAAAAGGCGTCAGAAACAAAAGCTAAATGTCACAAAATCAAGATCCATAAGATCCGAAATTAGAACAAAAAATGCAACAAAATTGGAGTTCTAATAATCTTAGATCGTCCACAACCAAAACCCTAATTAGGACCAAAATTACAAGCAAGAAATTCATGCTTCTTTACAGAAACTTACGTTGTTTCTTCTCAGGCGCGAAAATAACAAAAACAGAGGGAGAGTTAAGCCTCATATTCATTCCTGCAAGTCGGTTCCGCAACCCATAGAGGAAAGAGACGAAGAGAAGGGTGGAAGAAAATGGAGAAGATAGAAAAGTAGAAGTTTTGAGATGACGGAAGCTGCACAGGCCCTTCAGTTGTATGACTATGTACACGTATCTGTAGAGAGAGAGACCACCATCTCTAAGGAAGACGAAGGTTTTACATGAAAAGCTAAAAACATGAAATTTTTTTCTGCAGTTCGCTCTCGTGGCATAGTTGAGGGGCGATTGAATTGCGCCAAGTGGCAGTCTTTCAGGTCCACTGAGCTATAATTGGAGTAAAACTTCTATCACAGCGTTCTGACAGATGCTTCTGTCACAATGCAAAACACATGCCACGTGGAAAACTCTTAGTAGATGTTGCCCGTATGGATGTTTGACCATTCTCTCGGTAGACCTATAAACCAAAAATCAACCTGATTTGTGATTTACAACCTTTGGATCTTTGCACCCAAAGAACGCTCAATAATTCTCGAATTCTTACCGTTAAATTAACCAATGAAAATAACTTCAATCGAATCGCCTTAGAAATCACTAATCAGGCTGATTTTTGGTTTAGAGGTCCACTGAGGGACTGGACAAACATCCATACGGTCAGCGTCCACTAAGAGTGTGCCACGTGGCCTGTGATTTGCATTGTGAGAGAAGCATCTGTGATAGAAGTTTTCCTCCATGCCCTACTTCTTGTTGGACCCACACACAAAAAAAGTCTGATTGGCGATCTCTAACCATTCGAAGTTCAAACTGTGTACCTAAAAAAGATCAAATCAGACGGTTAGAAGTTATCCCATTAAAATGCTCGAATCCAACGGCTAGAGATCACCAAACAAGCTGATTTTTGGTGTGTAAATCCACAAGGGGTGGCCAATGGTCATTTCCTCTTGAAGAACGCCACTAGACATGCGAGGAAGGAGCCAATACAGGCAAGCCCAACGATCCACTTTAGGTCCTCCGGTTCGAACAAACCCATCATAACAAAGAAGGCGAGTGCAGCAGAAACAGATCCAATTCGCTCTATAACGCTCGCGATTGCAGTATGAACGCTGCGGAACAAGATTCCGATCAGACACCCTGCGAAGCCGATTGTGATACAGAGACCAACAAAGTGCAGAGCCAGTGAAACCGATTGTGATGAGGAGCTCTGGGAACGGAAAGCAATGAGAGCGAGTGCCGCCTGAAAAGTCAGACCAAGGAACGTTTCTCCCCAGCTAATCGGACGTGTATACGGTGTATTCCGATTCTCATGCAAGACTCGATTGGTTTGCATCACGACGTTAGGGAGAAAAGGTGTTCGACCTCCCTGGAACATCCTAGCTGTGGAACTTGAAAGTGGTAGCGGCGGATCTATGCATATCACAGTGGTGAACGGAGTAGCATGAAAGCGAACTGAGGCTCCTTGTGGGAACTCATGGAAGGAGAACCGAGGAAGCTCAATAACCGAGGCGCCATCAGCCCCAATGATGACTGCTTCCGAGCCAATCCAAGCCGTGGAATTCGGAAGTGGTGGGGCCTGCATTCGATGGATGAACTGAGAACCAGAATGAGGCATGGAGGCAAGGGCCAGTTCTGTCATGTATCTCCTTCTGATGGTCTGATTCGGAGAAGCTTGGTTTATGATTCTCTCGTGCAATCGACCGTCCACCAAGTTAAGGGTTGTGCCTAGCCTTCTGATTGACTCATCCTGGCTATCCAAGCTCGTAAAGTGATACGCTGCGTTGAGCGTGTAAGGCAACAGACCATTCAATGGCCCCGATCCAAGGGCTGTGTGTCCCACTCTGATAGTCGTCTCACGCTCGTATTCAATTCCAGATGAGCTTTCGTGATTAGCGTTTGTCGAGGACTCCATCGAGGAATTAACGACTAGAGCGAAGACGAGAATTCTAGTGGGGAGACTCAACGCCGCGCGCCACAGCATAAAAATACTCCGAAAGGAAGCTTCGTCGAAGGTGGGAAGTCGGGACTCGAACGGAAGCTTCGTTAAGACAAGACAAGACGACACGACACGACACGACTTCTTAGGAGAAGACTAGCTCGATTTTAATATAGGCGGAATATTGGCAAAGCAACCCTTTGCACAAATGCAACCTTGTAAAAGACAAGAAAAACTGCCTTCAAAACACACCTGTGAATATATAATAGGCTTTCATCTGTGCAACTCATTGAAGAGTTGCTTGCTAGCATTCCTAACGAAATTAATTCTACCTGGCATATAGGATGTAGATAAAAATTGGACTCATCCTATGTCCTACCTAGTACCTTCTACTTAATTTACGCTTGAATATTTCGAAATATTTTTAGCAATTTATATAATTTTAATTTATTTTTTTAACTATGTTTATTAATTATTATATATTTTTAAATATTTAATAATTAATTTAATGAATCACGAGTGACTGGATTCAAATTTCAATAGATTTTTCCAAGTCTAGCTAGTTTTGCTTCTAACTTACGAAAAGACTTTGTAAAGTCAAGAGGTGGGTTGGTCTAGTCGGTGGCCGGGGCTACACAACATGGGTATTTACTATTTAGGCAAGAAATAGGAAAATTAAAGGAATTAAGACAAACTTGGAAGGAAGTTACGTTGAAAAAACCATGTAAAACTCTTTTGTTGACGACATGTTTCCTGATTCGCAAGTCCCTTACGTTACTCCTAAAGTCCTACCTACCTCCCAATAATTTGAATAAATAAAATCCAACTCCTTAGTCATGTCCACTTTGTAGGAAATTCATGTTTGTTTACTAAGAAATCCGCATGCAATAACGAAACTAATTCCCAACTTTCTCACTTTTGGCGTGTTTGTTTCCCAAAGTCATGCAAGTTTTGTTGTTGATTTTGGGAAGTCAAAATCGCACCTTCTTTAGAAAATATCCCACCATATATCCATGATTTGGTGTATATGCTTTGGATCATTTACCATACTCATATATCATATGAGACTTTGATTCATTTACACACATAATATGTGGATAGCATGTCAGAGACCCACTTAGCATGTGGAGCCCACATATCTTGAACCACATATAACATGCGGGGCCCACATGATGCGTTGGGCCTTGATACACTTCCGCATCACACCTACATATATATTATTCGAACTACATAACACATAGTGTCCACATGACTTGTATAATCTTGATTCACTTACATGTGGCATGTAAAACCCACTTACCATGCGGGACTCGATACAAAAGTGACTTGATATAAGGCCTACATGAATGCACCACATGTTTATTTTAGAGCATGGTGTATTTAACGTATTCCCACTTAATATTTTTCATTTTTCAACTAAACACTTTAAACGCATATTTGGACAATTTCAATGGGTTAGTGTAACTTCAACCTTACCCTCATGAATCATGTGTAGCTCTTAGTAAACAAACAATGCCTAAAAATATAGGGAAACGTTCTTTAATTTGTAGCAAGTTGACCCATACGTTTAAATCATGGATGGCCTTTCCAATTTGCGTTATGTTCATTGGGATTCCAACTCCACAAATTTCTAAAGAAATCAATGGATTGAAGCCTTGAATACATGGGCGTCGTGCAATTATTTTTTTAGGAGACCTATGAATTTAGATCATGTGCTAGATAACCCAATACCAATTCTTCAGCCTGGCATTTTTGCCCGTCGGGCCGAGTCTACAGTGTCGGGCTGGGCTTGATGAGCCTGGCTAGGTTAAATCGGACCAAGTTAATTTTTTTTTAAAAATTAATAAAAATGTAAAAATAGGGGGCCGGGCTAGCGTCGAGCTGGGCTGGGCCATACTTGTCGTGTGGGATCATCGGTATCAGGCCGGACCTCAAGAGGGTGGACCCTGTCCTGGACCCGGGACCACAGCGGGCCAGGCCGGGTCGCGGGCCAAAATGCCAAGCTGACCAATTCTCTTGGTTTGCGACGCACACAATCCTTAAGACTTTGAAGTCAACATTGTCTTGGTTACCCATGTCCGGTGCATTTATACTTGGTTTGTTTTGGCTACCTCATAGTTTTCATAGTTGGCAATCTCCATTTCGCTCCTTTCAGAGATGCCTTCAGCCGCAGCCACACAAACCATGTTGTTGGAAAAATCAATCTTGTGGTTATCATTTACGACGGCGACCACACTCGTCCAACTTCCTTACGAGTACATCGACGGAAATCCGATTCCCACCGTCATCTTCATCGGCCGCCCATCTGCTTTTCATACCTTCGTTTTGTTAATAACCTTCGCTTTTTCAGGTGCATTTAGCGCACTATCACTTCGTGAGAAGTATCCAAAGATTGCAAGATTTTGCCGCCGTTATGCTCTTGTTTCTGCGGGAGCGGCAGTTGCAGTTCTGATATGGGTCTTATTTTAGGCGTGTTCTAGCTGGGTGCGTCGTGGCAAGGTACCCCTGATGATAGGATAAGCATAAGAAGGAAAATTTTTGATGAGGCAAATCTCGATGAGGGGACGAGTGCAGAAAATTTTAGCCTTAAGGGAATTCCAGCATTTTTTCGGGTACTAAACCCAACTGGAAGGAACCATCCATCAAGCTGATTTTTGGTGTGTAGAACCACCAGCACCAAGTGTGGACCCACCATCATGCGATCAGTAGGCCCAAAAAAATGTGCCACGTGGCATTTTTAGAGGGCCGGCACTCATCACCTCATTGAAATTTTGACCTTGTAAAAAATGTTCCTTGTAAGAGTAAGATAGTTTAATACTTTTTATTTTGGTTGAAATAAGATATTTTAATTAGTATTCAATGTTCTGAAACTTTGTAGACAGCTTCATGTCATGTAATTCAAAGATGGGTCAGGCTCAGCGGACACACATTTTCACACGAAACAGTGGTCGGGGGCCAATATATAAATTATAAGTTTTGGAATGGGATGAATTTTTTTGGTGAGAATGGTCTCTATGGTGAGGAGATCACCCTCACAAAATTTCAAATCATTCTGACATTCGTAGCATGGTTTACAAGTTGAAGAATCATGGATCATCTATTTTTTACCGTTAACTTGAAACCCACATTTGATGGTGTTAGAGATTTTAGGATGGGCTGATTTTTTGTAGGGGTGATCTATATGGTAAGGAGATCATCCCCACCAAAAATCAGCCATTGATTTATCTTCCATGAGGGCACATCAAAATTGGTGTGAAATTATGTGAAAATGTATGTCCGCTGAGCCTGACCCTTCGAAGATTTATTATTGAAAGTTTTTTCCGTGCTTCAACTATATGATTTACATTTAAAATTTTTGGATCACACCATCACCCACACGGCCACACACACAAACCAATGCCACGCGGCAAATTATTTCGGCCCACTCACCTAGTGCATGTTTGGCGGTGGACCTACACACCAAAATAATCCTAATTGGTGATTTCTAATTGTTGATTTGAGGATAACCACCATGGGCCTGTTTATGAAGCCCATAATGAAAACATTACCCAAATCCAAAGGCTAGACATCACGAATAAGGCATTATATTTACATATGCATCTTCATCTTTCTTGCAGTGTACATCATACATTGGTCCTTAGCTTTTTATTTTATCCTTTCAAATAGTTTGGTCCCTACTACAGCCACTCCACTGACCCTAAGAAAATTAAATAATAGGAAAGAAAAAAAAAATCCCCAAAATTCCGATTTAAGGGTATGGTCATTTACCGAAATGCTCACGGTACTTAAAATGATAGCGTAAAGTCGGATTTTAAACAAATAATCCAAACCGCACACCTCAATCCTTCGATCTTGATTTAATATCCGATTGTATAGACCGTCAAAATATACTTACACAAAACTCTCCGCCGATCAAGTCAATATCTATATAATCAAGTTGGCTTAGCTCAAAAGATCTAATTAAAGTTCCAAGAATCCAAGAGATGAGAGCACCTTTCCTTGAATTCTAGGATTCTATTTATATGACTGAGATAGTAAGTAAAATTGTTTGATTTGTTACCTGATCAGAGGACGAGATGGAGGAACATGCATGCAGTTCAAGGTTCCTTGAATTGTCTGCAAGTTGGCTACGTGGCAAGTAGTTGTTGGAGAAGATAATAAATAGTACAATTAAGAAATTAAATTAAATCTAAAGATTGGAATAATGAATTATAAAGAACGGATAAAAATTTATCTGCGACTAAGGCTTGTGGAATCACAAAATCCTAAAGACGTACACAATGACTCTGATGAGTGCTAACAATTCTGTAGGCGTCCGTCTAATAGGATATCCAACAATCTTTCTACACAGAGAAGACATAATTCAAAATCTCTATGTTTCTGGTGAACTTTTAACAATCTAAATGCTCTCTCAGATGCAGTAAAACTTCTGAAAGTTACTTAAAAGTATGAAGACCAATCGAAGAAGAAATGAGAAAAAACCGTGCTCAGTATTCTTGTTTCTGTGAATAAATTCCGAAAGTCAATTGAATTGAATGTGTTTGGTTAAGGACAAAGTCATCTCTTTTATAGACCAAATTGTGTCTATTCTAAAAAGGCACAAATTGATCCTGTGGTCTAGATCAATTCTGGGAAGATCTGAGTTACTTATAAGCAGTTATGTTTGATCCTACGACCTGGATCAATTCTGAGCAGTTCTGAGTTAGTTATAAGCAGTTATGTATAAGAACCATTAGATCTGTATGATCTTATGGTCCAAATTGATTCCATCATAAGATGTGTCCGTTGAACTATCTTAATTGTTTAATCTATCTATTGGACATACATCCAATCAAGTCTTAGTTACGGTACCAAATTGGGGGCGGTAAATCGTTCAGATCCTAGACAACTCTCATTTCTTTGGCAACGGTGTCGATGATGAGTCTTTGGCATCCTCATCATGATCCTCTCTGTCGCCATCCACACTTACTATTGTATGATGCTCTCTGTTGCCACCCTCACCTACTACTTTTGCTAAGGTATTCACAACAAAGATGAGAGTAAACCTCCGATGACACTCACAGTCAGCAATGCTACTAACTACAACCAACATGAGCCAAGTGGACATTAATTCTTAAGAAGACACTAACCGTATGGATATTTGGCCAATCACTAGGCGGATCTACAAACCAAAAACAAACCTGATCAGTGATTTCCTAGCGTTGGATTGAATTTATTTTCATGGGTTGGTTTTAATAGTAAGAATTTGAGCATTATTTGGATGCAAAGATCCAACAATTTTAAATCACTAATCAGCTTTTTGGCTTGTAGGTTCACCTAGTGATTGGCGCCCAAACATCCATACGGTTAGTCTCCTCTTAAGAATGTCTGACGTGGCTCACGTTAGATGTAGTCTGCGGGCATCGTCGACTGCGGGTGTCATCGAAGGTTTACTCTCATCTTTGTCCTGAATACCTTAGCAAATGTTTACAGTACGCCTTAGGTCCATCATTCTCAGTATACTCTATCCAGTAACTTACACCTAACTCATCAAAAGACCTATCTCACTATTTAATCGGTGATACATCATAAATGGGGTATAACATCATCCAGATCTTATAAGAGACTATGAAATTGTGTATGTTATGATTCATCCAAGTGGTAGACTAACAAGTGAACAGTGGATCTTGATGAGCAAGTGGGCCACAACGCAAACACCCATGTCAAGCATAGCTGAAATTCCTAATTTCTCCAAGAATGTGGTAGTATGTCAGTCCACGTGGCAGAAAAAGCAGAAATTTCATCTTTAACTGCGCATGCCCGGCACGGTCAGAGGGATAAAAAATACGTAAAGGTAAGATAAGGGCAAAATGGTCAAGGCTACATAAAGTTAACACTCCGTCTAAGTCCGTTTGAGTCAACAAAGACAAAATAGATCAAGGGGGAGATGCCACAAAGTGATAGTACCGGGGGATGCCACAAATATCGACGATTTTTTAAGGGGTAGTACAAAAAATCCCTTTATGTTTTGATGCCATAGATACGATTATGGTCGTCCTTGCAAGTTGCAAGCTTAATTGTAGATGTAACATAGAAAAAACCTCTACTATATCTCTGGATATATTACTCTTAGGGTCGCAACTTGGGCGGGCTCAACCCTACGTTGGGTACAAGTTGGGTGGGCCCCTTCAGCACTCGGCCTCCGGCTCAGGCCTCATTTTGAAGAGCCTGATCAAAATCGGGTTGGGCTTGGGTTGGGACTTCAAAAGCCCAACCCAACTCAAGCCCGACATATATATACATAAAATGACCCTAGCTCCCCTCCTCCGATCTCTTCAACCCTAAGGCCCCTCCATCTCTCTTCCTTACCAAAAAAAAAAAAAAACCCTAACCCTAACCGCCCTCTCTCTCTCTCTCTATCTCTCTCCGTCGGCGATGGTCCTACAACCAAATCTACGCCCCCTTGATGGCCGTAACCGACGGAATGTTAAGGTGTATAGTCAAGAGGAGATTCATGTGAATCAGAAATGCAGTACCACCACAAACTCTCGCCATGGTTGGACCTTTCTTATACAAAATGCTACCTTTCATCCTCTCCGACTTTCCTCCTCCATTACAGAAACACTAAGCTTTCCCTAAAACCCCCATTTTTTGCTAGTTTTCTTTCAGGTTCTCAAATCCAGAAAACCTAGCTATCAGTTCACCATAGACATTTCAAAAGTATTTCTTTCTCTACTCCAAAGAAACATCGAAGAAACGTTGTGTGTTCTGTGTTTAAAGAGAGAGAGAGTACGGGATGCTCACGAAATGCGTTAAGGATAATTTTTAATGTCCGTTTATTTGGAGAATAGAGAGTGGATTTTTCTTTGCATTCAGCGAGATGAAGAGGGGCCGGTGATCGAGAGTGAATCTAGTATGCAACTGTTTGCATACTTTAGAGTATACAAACGTTGGCAGAAAGCGACACATGTGTGAACAAACCCCTGGTTAACCCAACCGGGGTTTAACCTTTTTAAAACAAAACAAAATTTCTTTTAGGTGGATTTAAAAGTCTGAACATCAATTTAAAGTCCGAACAGAGAAACATTGTTCAGACTTAAAAGTTCGAACATCAATTTAAAGCTATGATGTTTTTTTTCTGTTCAGATTTACAAGTCTGAACGATACATCATTGTTCATACTTATCCACCCGAACAGAAATAAATTGTTCAGACTTGAACGTCCGATTGTCACTTTAAACCTATGATTTTTTCAAATCTTACATCCGTGTTCATACTTATCCACCCGAACAGTGAAATATTGTTCAGACTTAAAAGTCTGATTGTCACTTTAAACTTGTGATTTTTTCAAGTCTTACATCCATGTGCACATGCATAAACACCCACAACATATGTGCTGCATGAAAACTTCATCTATGTCTGAATATTATTTAATAAATCTCGATTCCTTAATTTCCAATTAATCTTGATTCCTTGCAAAAATCAGCCATCGGCCTTACAAAAAATGTTGAAGCTATTTACATTTGAGTATTGATGTATAAGATGTACAAAAGATTAGTTTCACACCAATAAAAAGTCATGCAATTAATTCTGTTTAAAATCGGCCAACTTATGTAAATGGCCACTGCTTAAAAACACCATCTTTTCTTCAAATGAGCCTACAACAAAAAACCAAGCAAGAAATTAACATCAGACAACATTTGTAATTCCACAAAACTGTATGTAGAAATAAATGATAAATATAACCATGTGTACCTGAGTAGTAATATAACCATTCCACCAACATTTCATTATCAAAATTCAAGCCTTCGAATTAAGGAGTTCAAACTTTCCTACATAGTTTTTCAAATCATAATGAATTACATACCAATTAAAATGGACGGTAAAGCCTTCAAAAATTTTGGTCATCAACCCTTGCCTGACTTGACAACGGATCAACATTAGTATTTTGTGTTAGGATTGATTGTCCTTGTTGTCGTATAATCCCTACACATGTATTCAAACTTCATAATAAAGTTAAAGTTGAATTGATCATTTGAAATTTTGTAATGATATGTGTTCAAAGTTTACCTGACAAGACATTAGCGGCCTATTTGGTTGCACGAACCTTCCGTGGCTAGATGATGTGAGAGGTAGCTCTCCTCCTCTATCCTTATTGGCCTTCTTCCATTTCGAACCTCTTTCCAATGCACTCTTAAACCTTTTAGTTGGTTCTCATTTCTTCTTCTTTTTTGCTGGATCCCGTATATTACTTTCTTCCTCAGTAATTTCATGTTTTCTCAATGCAGGTTCTTCATCATGTGCAATCTTAGGTATTGATTCTCCTTGTATCACATCTAGTTCTTTTAAGCAGGTAGTTATATATCGTTTAACCACTTCATAGGATCTCTCATCAACAACTCATTTTACAGTAATAGTAAGAGCTCTATGGGCTAAGTCGCTATAGCGTAAAGTCAAAGACTTTTGATAATCATTGTGTATACAATTTCAGTATCATTAGTTACAACACTAGCCTTAGCATCTTTTGTCCATCTCTTCAAAAAGTACCTTGATGGAATTTCATAGAAGCGCCTTGCAAGTAATACTTTTAATGCATGCACACATAAAATACCCATAAACTCAAAACTCTTACAACTATATTCAATAGTATTGTCGTCGGAGTTAAAAATCACATGCGATCCCTGTCACGCCAAACTTCATCCAACTTCTCAACCTTTTATATGTAAATTGAACCCCTTAGATCTTTTATCTGATCAATGTAACACACTATATTTTTGAACTCTACTTGAAATGTTTTGAATGCCTTCCTTGTATAAACTTGAGATGCTTGCCTTTCAATGGATAAACAAGATATCGAAATTGGTTCAGTTTGTTTGCTCTTATAATCTTCTTATATCTTTATTCGACGCCTGTCCATTACTGCTTTCTCATATTGTAGGATAAAGTCCGATATGCATAAGGTTCCCTTGACATAACCCTTGAAAAAAGCATTTACACTTTCACTTCGTTGAGTTGTTGTCAAGCCAGCACAAAAGTGTTCTCGTCCATATACTGAAGCCCACTTCTCTCGGATCTTATACAAACCTTTCAACCATTCATTATCAGATAGCCCATATCTATCAATCAAAGAGTCCCAATGTGATTGAAACTCCTTTTCTGTTTCAGCACTGTAAATGCATTTTTTGAAATCTTTCTTAAATTGCTTATTAACTTCATACATGTGAGAGAGGTGTTTAGCAGCATTTTTATAGATGTGCCATAAGCAGAGATGATGATGTGTACTTGGTAACACTTGTGTTATTGCATTTGCAATCGCTTGGGCTTGATTAGTCAAGATTGTCTTTGGTTGTTTTTCGGACATCGTAACAAGGAATGATTCAAACAACCAAACAAAAGATTCAGTAGATTTATCCACAAGCAATGCACATCCAAAAATAACAGTCATGCCATGATGATTGACTCCAACTATCGGTGCACATGGCATACTATACTTGTTTGTTCGAAAGGCTGTGTCAAAACAAACAACATCACCAAAAAAACTATAGTCAATTTTAGACTTGGCATCCGCCCAAAACAAATTACATATCTGGTTGTCTTGATCAACTTGTATGGCATAAGAGAATGATGGATTTTCCTTTTGCATCTGCATAAAGTAATTCAAAGCCACTTGAGCGTCCCCCTCTTTGTATATCTCCCTTCGCCTTTTTTGGTAGTAATTGACACAATCCTTTTTAGTGAAGTTCAAATATTGTGAACCTCCATGTTCTGCACTCGTAACTGAAAAGGCTTGACTTGGACCACATCCTCCAGTACGCATCGAATCAAGATATTTAGCCTGTATATTTTCAATGTTTCGTTGTGATCTCAAGAGATGCACTTCTAATTCACGTGCAAGACTATGGTTGTGCTCTTTTATGAACTTTTTTACAATCCAATGCTCATCCTCTTCAACCTTGAATGTAATACATGCCTTGCAATTCGTTCGTGCAATTGATCGGGGTTTATTTGGAGTTGCCTTCTGTGAATGCTTTTCTTTAACACCTTGTTTTGAACAAACGAATTCGCGTAAAGAAATTTACCCACTTTTCAGATGTCTTATATTACCTTTTCGCACACTGAATCCCACTCTCCTTCCATACTCATTGTAGAAATAATATGCTTGATTCTCAGATTGGAACACCATACCAATTTTGGGCACATGATATTCACCATCTTTAAAATTATGAGTGATTTCTATTCCAGATAAATCAATTCTTTCCTTTTGCACTTCCAAATCGATAAGTTGAGTAACTTCTTCATCTTCATCTTATCTATAGGTTCTACATTAAGATTCCATGAGTTATCGTCGCTTGAACTTGTATTATTAGAGACACTGGCCATTGAGATTGCAACACTATAAAGATAAGACATTGTAAAAGATAATTAGAAGCAAAAATCCAACAATAAATACACAAAACTTAAAATAAAACTAAATCCCTAAGTATAATTACCTTAGTATAGAAAAGTTTTCTAGACTGGTCTCCATATTTTATTATGACCATTCAAGAAAATGGCATATTTGGATAACTCAAATCATCTAATCAAGTTAGTTTTGGCCTTAGCAAGATACATAATATGATGGCGCTAGACATCCCAACATGTAGAGCATTTTTTGAGAGTGTTTTGTTCGATCATTATTTCAGATATGAGTACTTTGTTTTGTTAGATCTAGTTGAAATTGGATAGATGTATGTGGCTGCCCCTCTATCAGATGGATTCAGTACACTTGATTTAGGTGTTCTTATCGTTTTACCATGATTTTACATGTTGCAAAAGGGAGCATACAGTCCTATTATTACCTGACTGTGACTATAAGCACCTATTGCTCTTCCTGGAATCTGATCTAGAATTTGCCATACTCTCTAATGGCATCTAGGCTGCACCAAATCATAGTGTATATTAGGAAAGTAGAAATTGTAAGGTAATTGCCAGAAAGGTTTTTATTTTCGTATCCCCCATATATTTTTTATACTCTTAAGGAGTCCAATGAGGCAAAAGATGGAGCATCATTGGAGATTAAGACAATTGTTAACTAGCCCATTTGTAGTGGAAGGCTACATGAGAAAATATGATTAGATGAGTGTCAAGAAAGAAAATGGCATTTCTCCAAAGTTTGATAGGTCTTGAGACAATAAGAGATACCGTGTCGACGAAACACAGGGTTGAAACTTTTGCAACTTGATGAGGTATGGAGTTATTCAACTCAACCATAACTTGATTGTCAACAATTTCAGAAAGCTATTTAAATTATAAACCCTAATGTTTTGAGTTTTCCATGTACTTCGGATACAACCAAGGTTTCAAACCTAAAAGAAGATTCAAGAACAGTAGGCTTAAATGAGAATAAACTTCGGACTTTTGGAGGGTGTTTATCTCTGCAACTCTGCAACTCGCAATCCATGATTGAATACGGTGTTCAACTCTGCAACTCGTTGGACTGAGAAAAACTAAAAAAACATAGATAAAAAGTGTTCAACTCTGCAACCTCGAATACATGCTCTTCAACGGCGTTAGCTGCAACTCGTCGGAAGGAGAAAGGAGCGGAGGCGATGGGAGGAGAGAGAAATGAGAGATGGAAAGGGAGCAAGGAACAGAGGAAATGGGAATGAAGAAGAGCGGGAAGACAAATCAGTTTTGTTTTGACAAAAAAGATTATCAAAGAAATATATATATTTTTTAAAAAGGCTAAACCTTGGTTGGGTTAACCAGGGGGTTTGTTAACACACGTGTTGCTTTCTGCCAACGTTTGCATACTCTAAAGTATGCAAACAGTTGCATACTAGATTTTTCCGGTGATCGATGGTCAATTGTCGGATGATCGCGGTCAGCCAATGGAGGAACCCGACGCAAACCCAATCAGGTTGGGCTCGGGCTGAACAAGTTAGGTCTAACCTCGGGTTGGGCTTGGGCTCGAGCTTGATGGTCTAAAGGTCGGGTTGGGCTCAGGTTGATCCCCAACCCGCCCAATTTGCAACCCTAACTGCTCTGTCTGTAGTAATTAAAAAGCTAAGCTCTACAATAGCGAACTTGAGAGAGAAAAGATTGAGAATAGTTTTGAAGCGGGGATCATGCGCCAATGATGCACGCCACATATACCCATGGTTACTTTCTAAATTCTAAGAGTATTTTTAAAACCAAATCCTAAATCGAGGTATATGTGGCACACGATCATTGGCGCATGATCACCGCTTCAAAAATTTCTAAAAAAGAATGGAGGTAGAGATACGGCCCATATGAATAAAACTTTGATGACAGGGCCCTGTCATCAAGGCCAATGACAGGGCACAGTACGAGCCACGTGGAACACTCTTAGAGGACTCTGACCTTATGGATGATTGGCCAATCATTAGGTGGACCTACAAACCAAAACTCAGCTTGATTAGTGATTTCTAGGTGTTGGATTGGAATTGTTTTCATGGGTTGATTTTAACCGTGGGAAATTTTAGCATTATTGACCATTATTTGAGTACAAAGATCCAAATGTTTGAAATCACAAATCAAGCTGATGTTTTGTTTGTAGGTCCATAGAGTGATTGGAAAAACATCCAAACGGTCAGAGTCCTCTAAGAATATGCCACGTGGCTCCTATTGCTCCCTGTCATCAAAGTCTTACTCGGCCCATATAACTGAGAATTTTTTTGAAGCAGAGGGATTTTTTGAAACAGCGATCATTGGGCAATCACGCGCCAATGATTGCGTGCACCACATTTACCGATGTTATCTTTAAAATTTGACATACCCCCCCCCCCCTGAAAAAGCTGACATACCCCCCTATGACTTGGTCCACTGTTATTTGACCAGTGTTGACCCGAGTTGACTACGAAATTTTATACTAAAGGACGAAAGTGCCCTTCTCTTCAACTTTAGAACCAGGGTTTGGGTTTAGGCCAAAACCCAAACCCCAAATCAAACATGAAAAGAGGAGATTAAAAATAAAAATTAAAACCCAGATAGGTAAACTTCAGATTTTTTTTTTTTTCCGATTTTTTGATGAATTAAAAGAATATTGAGAAGAAACCCCACCCCCCCAAGCAAAATAGATAAAACTCATGAATGATTATTTTAAAATTGCGAGAACCCATCTTTTCAAAATTCATGTCTCAAAAGCTTAAATATAAATTGCTTTGTCTTGCTCTTCATTTATATTAATGAAAATTTTATGCTGTTTTTTGTTCTTTTTTTTAAAGAGAACTTTTAAAGAGACTTTTTAAAACGAAAGTCTAAAATTCCCTACTTTTAAAGAGACTTTTTAAAACCAAAGTCTAAAAACCATTGGGCATGAGTAAAACTTGTGTCGCAAGATGTTGTAACGGAAGCCGGTCACAGCACTCAATACGACCCACGTGGCACACGATCACAGGTCTCTGACTGTATGGATGTTTGGCTAGTCCCTCGGTGGACCTACAAACCAAAAATCAGCTTGATTAGTGATTTAAAACCTTTGGATTTCAACCAAATAACGCTCAAATTCCTATTGGTAAAATCAACCCATGATAATAACTTCAATCGAATCGGTTAGAAATCACTTATCAGGCTGATTTTTGGTTTGTAGGTCCACCGAGGGACTGGCCAAACATCCATACGGTCAGTGCCCTCTGGTCATGTGCCAAGTGGCTCGTATTGAGTGCTGTGACTGGTTTCCGTCACAACATCTTGTGACACAAGTTTTACTCATTGGGCACATGATCGCTGCTTCAAAAATCTTGCCGCTTAAAAATTTTTCTCCATAAACCACCTAAGTTTAAGAGGGAACTGATGGGACCCGCAAGGGGCTATGGTCAGAAAATTTTGATCGAAGCTTCTCCTACAAAAAAAAAAAAAAATGAAAAAAACTCCGACAAATGTTGTCACGCGTACAACAAAGCAAATTACATAGAAAACTGACAAAAAATTGCACTGTATTTTTATTTAATTTTGAATTCTAGTACGCGTGGCGTCTTTTGAGAAAGCTTCCTTCATTTTTGTAAAAGAAGTTTCTATCAAAAAATTCCTCGGCTGATGGAGGTAACTTTTAGATCATAGAGTCCGCTTTTGGTCATGGTCACAGAAATGAGAAATTTAAGTGGTGGGATTTTTGAAGCGATCATGGCCAATGATTAGACGCCACATATTAACCATGGTATATGTGGCGCACGATCATTCGTGCATGATACGCATCAAAGATTTTCTCCACGGAAATGAGTCACGAAGTCCGCTTTTGGTCATGGACACAGAAATTGGTCATAGAGTCAATTGTTGACTGGAAAAAGTACAAAGCTGACTGGAAAATTTTCCTTCTTTTTCTTGGAAAAATTTTAGATGCAGAGGACTCTCCTGGTCCTCTATAGCGCATTTTTTTGGGCCACTAAACTCATGGATGTTTAGCCCACCCCTTGTTGGATGTGTGTAACAAAAATCAACCTGATTGGTTATGTCTAGCCACAAATTGCAGTACTTTTTACAATTGAATCTAGCCATTGGATTAAGCAAGCTTCTTTTTAGTTTATTTGTCCATCGATGAATGGGCTAAACATCCATGTGGTCAGTGGGCCCAAAGATTAAGCTATGTAGGGCCACAAGAGTCCTCTGCATCTAAAATTTTCCTCCTGTTTGTCTTTTCAACGTAGGAATTTCTTAGAAAGATCCAACAAGTTTCAAGGATATCTCACCTACTCAACTACTCCCAACCTTCTCTCTTCCGGGAATCAAGTAAGTTGGTATGTTGACGTTGCTTTTGCCTCTACTTAATGGTTTTTTAAGTTCTTCAAGAACGTGGAGATGAAATCCAGAACCATGTTGTTGGAAAAATCAATCTTGTGGGTATCGTTCACGACAGCGACTACTCTCATTCAACTTCCCTGTGAGTACATTGACGGAAACCCTGTTCCCACCCTCATCATTAACGCCCGGCCGTCTATTTTTCACACCTTCATTTTATGTATCATCTTCGCCTTTTCCGGTGCATTTAGCTCACTATCACTCCGTGAAAAGTATCCAAAGATCGCGAGGTGTTGCCGTCATTATGCCCTTTTTTCCACAGCCGCGGCCGTCGCAGTTTTGATATTCCTCATATTTCTGATGTAGCTTCGATGGACTCGAGACGCCGATGACTCATGTGGGTCCCACCTATACCTATATATATGAAGTTGCAGTTTGAGTGTGATATCCAGTCTAGACACCGAAGATGTGATTCCCTTGGTTTCGTGGAGTGATTCCAGAAAAATCTTCCTTCTTTCTCTATTTTCATTTTTATTTCCTTTATACTAAGAATGTAACTATCGTGTACGATATATGAAATCTGAAACTTTGTAGTAAATGGGTTCTTGTTATTTGAATTTATCTTTGAAACAGTCCGTGCTTAACCAAATCACCAATATCCGGCCTTTATATTAAAAAATTTCCCTCCTCCAGGGAATGAGCAGAGTAAAACAGCCCATCCCTTAAAAAGCGGGAAACTAAAATACTGTTGCTTTCCTCTGTCACTCGTAAAAGAGCCTAGTCTCACGGGAACAGAGCATCTCTCAAACTGCCAAAATCACGAGAATTCCGGCAAAACCAGCAACCAATCTAGTCTTAATGTTCTAAGATTTGTGAGTGTTCCTAACGGTTTGTAGTCTTCCAGTAATTGGAGTTCTTTGGAGTTTTATTTCTTGATCCTCTGTGTTTTTTGGTTTGGTTCTATCTCTGTTTTTTGTTTTTTTTGTTGGTTTGTTTGCAGTTGCCATGGGGTTCTCATCCTCTTCTTCTCCTCGCCAAAATTCCCAGCATCAAACTCTCATCCGTGGAAAACCTCAAATTGTTATCAATGCTTCTACTACTACCACTATTTTTACACAAAAAAGAACATCTTGAAAACCTCTGTACTGTCAATTTTTCGTTCTGCGAACCCATATCTTTCTTGAAATCCTCTGTACTCAAGAAGAAGAAGAAAAAGAGGGAAAAATCAACGGTTGGTTGGAGAGAGAGAGAAGGGAGGTTTTTGGTTTTTTGAGTGTTTTGATTAAAAAAGGTTTAATATTAATTTAGAAAAGATTTAAAATGTTAACTGTGGTTAAAGTTGGGGTTTAGAACAGTTAAGATGAGTGGTCCAGATTTACCATTCATCCACTGGAAAATTTAGATGCAGTGGTCCAGATGAATGGTAAATCACGGTTCTCTTCCTGATTCTCAAAGAACTTATATTATTTCTCACTTTTCCGAAGTGTGATTCTTGAGGGTTATATGTCCATTCTATGTTTTTAAATCCTCTTTCTCTGTGGGATTGCCTTGTTAAAGACATGGAATGGAAATATAACCATGTCTTTAACAAGGCAATCCCACAGAGAAAGAGGATTTAAAAACGAGAAAAGTCAATCCTAAGCGGGAGAGTTGAATCCAAATTTCTTATCTCCTTTGCTTACTAACCGTCCGTTCTATAAACCTCACATAATGACAAAAGGGTCTATAAACCTCACATAATGACAAAAGGGTCTATAAACCTCACATAATGACAAAAGGGAGAAGGCTCCAAAGACGCCCAGTACAAATGGAGAAAGGGAAATTCTATTTGCACTCCACAAATTCCATAAGCACCCCATTTTGGTGCTTTTTGGACGAAACTGCCCTTAAACCAAAAAACAAAACCCAACACCTCTCTCTCTCAAATGTCGCACGGCTGGGCTGGCCGTGGGGACTGTGTAGCCCACGGCCAGCCCAGCCGCAGGGCCTATTCGATCGCGAGAGAGAGAGAGAGAGAGAGAGAGAGAGAGAGAGAGAGAGACTTTTATTTATAAAATACATCAGAATCTCTTATGGACCACACAAATCCACTATCTAATTGAATTATATAATACAAGCAGATGCTGTAGGTCACACAAATCCATTATTTACATATTTTTGAAAAACCCCTCTACCTACCATGAAAGCGAGGACTTAAAGATTGTGATCCTCATGAATCAGAAACCCCAACATCCCTTTGCTCTATTAGAGCTATATGTAGAAGGGCCCAAATTCCCTAGGCTTCAAAATTTGGCAAAACAACTCTTACAGTGCAAACATGTTGAAATCAGATAGCAACACGAGACTGGGAGGTGCCATGACCATGAAAGACATCAGAAAGCCAAATAACGACGAAAAGAGAAAGCAGTAGTTTAGTAGGGATGCCAATCATGGGTCATTGCTTGATCCAGTATGGGTATTATATAGACTAATTGCGTCCTCAGTATGGGTCTTATATAGACTAATGGGGTCCATCTGTATAAATAAAGCTGCACGATCCTCCTGCATGCCCCACTTGCTATGATTGCATCATCCTCTCTCCCTAAGGCAAAGCCAAAGCCAAACTAAAATAAATTGTTCATTACATTCAATATTTATTTACGCAAAAATATTTTATTAATATTTTGGGTATTTCTAACCTAGTTTTTGAACTATATCAGAGAAATTACAAAAGGCATCCATATATAACTTCATATGAACTAGAAAATAAGATATATTCTTACATTCCCCCACAACCTAGACCATTGAGATTGTCTGGGCTAACTCCGAACAAATACAATTGGAATTCGGTTTCACCAATGCTTTGGTGAAGATATCAACAAGTTGATGTTGAGATAACACGTATGGAATAGAGATTTTATGACTGGCTATTTTCTTAAATAAAGTAACAATCGACCTCAATGTATTTTGTTCGCTCATGAAAGATTGAATTAGTTGCAACGTGAATAACAACCTGATTATTACAATAAAGTTTGATTGGCTCTGTTAAAGGAACACCAATTTATAGGATGTGACCCAAAGTCAATTAGATTTCAATGGATTTGCTCCCAACCCAATATAGGGGATATTGGATTGGATATGGGCGGCCAATTAAAATTTTATGAGGAGAAAAGTAGGGCTGTCAATGGATAGTCAAAAATTCAAATTTGAACTCAAAAATTTTGGATATCAAATTTTTTGATGTTAGAATGGTTTTTGGATACGATATCTGATTCCTATATGTTTTAATAAACAAACAAACAAACCTCTTGTCCTTAGACCATGTTTGGCCTGCAGAAAATATGTTTTCTGGAGACCATATTTTCCTACAAATTTCTGAAATGTTTGTTTCGTTCTTTCTAGGAAAAAACTTCGAAATAAAAAGATACTTTTGGAAAATAAAATAGAAAATCAACTGACTGAATTAAAGTCAATCCATTAATTTTCCAAAGTTGCACCACAACCTTATTTTACCTCGAGGCCCGATACTATGAATAATGTTTTCATACCTGGATCGGTTCACTGGGTCACCGGTTCAACCACTGGGTCGACTACCTGCCACATGGCAACTCTTGGGGGCCCACCACCCATGAATGTTTTACCCACCCTTGGTGGACCACCCCGGGTCATTGGTTCAACCCATGTCTGGGTCAGTCGGGTCACCGGTGACGGTCATAGATGGTTGATCGGGAAAATCTAGTCGGTAAATGTTTGCATACTCGTGAGTATGCCGTATGTGACACATGGCACTTTTTCAGAGACCAATGACCGTACGGATGTGTGGTCCATCCCTAGGTGGACTTACAGATAAAAGAATCAACCTGATCATTGATTTATAACCATTGATTTTAGTCTTTTCATAGATTAATCTCCCACCGTGGGATTCGAGCATTATTTGGGAGAATTGAGACTCGAGGGTTAGAATAGTTAATCATGTCGATTTTTGGTATGCAGGCTCACCTTGGTATGGGACAAACATCCATACGGTCAGTCGTCTGTGGAAAGTGCCACGTGGCTCAAACTGTGGTCTGTTCTCGACCCACATTCGTCATCTAGGAATTGTTCTTATTTTTTTGGTCTGCACAGATGAGTTTCTTTACTCGTGTCGTGTCGCGCTTTGGGAACGTTTGCGTACTCACGAGTATATACACTGTTACAGACTACATTTTCGACCGCGTTACGGGGTAAGCCCGCTTTTTCAAATTGTGGGGCATGTCAAATTTGAGTAAGACTTGTGGTCAGGTAGCTACCTTACTACCCACAATATAAGCCACGTGGAAATTTATTATAGGACACTGACCTTATAGATGTCTGTTCAATCTCTAGGTGGACCTGCAAACCTAAAATCAACCTGATCAATGATTTCGACGCGTTAGTTGAAGTCATTTTCGTTGGTTGATTTTAACCGTATGAATTTGAGCATTATTTCCGTACAAAGATCCAAAAGTTTCAAATCTTTAATCAGGCTGAATTTTGGTTTGGAGGTCTATTTACGGATTGGTCAAACATCTATACGGCCAGTGTCCTCTAATAAATTTCCACGTGGCTTATATTGTGGGTGGTCCGGTAGCTACCTGACTACGGGTGGCCAGGCAAGTCTGATAACACGGGGGTACGTAGAAAATTCTCCTAATGATAACCCCAGATAACCGGACAAAAAGTTATACGGTTGAGACAGTTGAGGTTATTCGACCATTGGATTAACAGATCCACGGTCCACGGGGCAACAACGTTGCGCACATATTTTTGTCCTGTTATCCGTAAATTTCTTGCCTTAATTTGATGCTTTTCGGTATCGGATTATTCTCAAGTGGTAATCATTTCTTCAATTTCTCTGCCAAAACTGTTTGTTATTCTGTGATTTTTCCTCATCTTTATCCTTTTTTTTGTTCCTGCTTTTACTTGCAGGTGATTTCAAACGTTTCTCGTAAATTTGCAGGTAATTTCAACCGTTTCTCGTCCCCACGACTCCACCTCTCATTCTCGTCGGTCGCCTCTGTTTCTCAGTCTCCATCGCCGGTCTCCTCCGTGATTCTAAGAGTCTTCCTGCTCTGTCGAGGGTTTCAGGTTCGATTACTGCTCTACGTTTGTTTGATCTCTTGGTTGGTTGTTATTGTTTGGCTTGAATGTTTTAGGGTTTTGTAATGGATGATTCAAAGGTAGTGATATAAGCAAAACTCTCTGTAGTTTCATCATTTCAATTGCTGAAATGTTTAGTCTGTAATGTTCAGTCCAAGCTGTGTTACAGTCCTTCCCAACAAAATCGAATAATATCGTTTTCTTTTTCTTCGCCTCTCAAGTCTCAACCTCTCCTCTCTGCAAAGCCATGTCAAAAAGGAAAACAGTCACCTCTACAAAAAGAGCCATGTGTACGTCCGTCCGTCTCACTCTTTTTCTTCTTTTTCCTTTTGCCCCCCTTTTATAATAGCTATTTGATTTGAAGGTTTTCTTTACTTGGATTTCATCTATCTGGATGGGAAATATGGAGAGGTAGCTCCAAATCCGTCATGTTGTTTTTTCCATTCTAACTACAGTATATGCTGTTGCTTGATTGTCTGCCCACGCGAGGTTACCATCTTCAAAATATATATTTTACGAGTCAATGTTCAGATTTTCTCTGCATATTACGTTGTGCATGACGATCTCAATCTGCAGTGAGTTTGGCTTAGCTTTTTTTCGTGGAACCTAAGGGTTCCACTGGGGGAACAGTTGGAACAGTAAGGCTGTTCCAGTCACAGATGTGTTTGCAATCTAGGGAATAAGAACCTCAGAGTTGTCCATTACATTTTTCTGCCATACTAGTTTCTTTTCAGGGTTAGAGAGAGGTGGAGAGGGAGAGGGAGGGACGAAGAGGGGTGCTTGGTTTTTTTTTTTTTTGGTCCTAGGGGCATTTTATGGCCAAAAAGCACCCAAATGGGGTGCTTATGGAATTTGTGGGCTGCAAATAGAATTTCCCAAGGAGAAAATGTCATAGAAGACTACCTTTTTTTTTTTGATAATTGAACTGTTTTACTAAAATAGACCCTTGGAGGCTTACCAAGCGATCAAAAGAAATACAAAACCAGAAGAAAGAGACCAACAAAAGGAAAAGATCAACCTAACAACAAACCAAAACAACCCAACACCCACTCCTATTCATGTCCCCTACAAGCTAACTCAAACCATTAGAACACCATGTCCTAAAAAAAGATCCACTTCCCTTCCTCATGCATTTTAACCCACATATACACTAGACCTTTAATTTTCATAATCAGATGTTCCATATTAATACTCTTGCCCTCAAATACTCTGTTGTTTTGCTCCCTCCACAATTCCCAAATAACTGCCAAAGGAGTCAAAACCCACATCCTTTTTCCAAGCCGGCTTAGAGATTTACATCCCTAGACGAAGAAGTGTTCTTTCACAGACTTAGGGGTTACCCATGATACTTCGAACTCTCTAATCAAGCTAGTCCATATAAGCCACACACACGTACACTGTAAGAACAAATGGTCTACAGACTCTCCACTACACAAACAAAGCGGACAATGATCCATAACCCTAACCCCTCTCCTCCAAAGGAAGTCCATAGTTTGAAGCCGACCCCGCATTGCACACCATGCTACAAACTGAGCTTTTGATGGGGCTTTGTTCCCCAAACTTTGGCTGTGGGGAACTCCTCTAATTCCCATTGTTCTAGTGCCCTGTAATAAGAGTACGTGCACGGAGAATGTGCCTTTTTCCTCAAATGTCCATCGCCTAGAATCATTCCTTGAGCTAGGATAGTCTCTGAAAAAATCTTGCACCATCCCTAGCATGACCCACTACATCCCGAAAAGAGAGAAGAAGGCAAACCAAGCACATACCACTAGCAACTGCTCAATGAAGAAGTCAGTGATTTCTGACTCCCCAATGTACTTGCACATGGAACAGAAGTAAACTATGATTCTCTTCATTTATATCAAAGGTCGATTAGTGATTCATAACTTTTGACCTGAGTAGCCCAAATAATTTCCGGAATCCTCACCAATCCAATGGTTAAAAATCACTAAGAGGGAAGATTTTTGGTCTATAGGTCCACCTGGGAATGAGCCAATAAACATACATATACAGTCATTGATATCTAAGAGTGTGCCACGTGGCTTAATTATACCGTGTTTCGTCATCGGTCATCAATGATGTAATCATTATGTTAGCATTTTTGTCTTTTGATTCAGAATAAAATTTAAGCATAAATTATACCATAAATAAAAATATTGAATAATATAGAAAATATTTAAATTATACAAGAAATTGTAGTTAATTTAATAAAAATAGGTACAGAAAGAAGAGTTTAGATAATAAATTAAAAGTGTGACCAACACTCACCGAGTCAAGTTCATTATAATTTAATATAATAAAAGTAGCTATAGCTATAGCTAGGTACAAAAAGAAGAATGAATTGAAGAAGTGTCCTTTTGATAATAAATGAAGAGTGTGAGACTAACACTCACTTTCATAGCGATCATTATAATTGTGAATAACGGTTAGATTCATAATCTGTTAACCCGTTACTTCTGTGATGATCAAGTGAAGATCGTGTTTCAAATTACTGTATCTGTATGAAAATATTTGATTGCCTTATCCTAAATATTTAGGGCGTATTTGATTGTCATTTATTCCCATGGGGACAATTTCATTTTCTTAGGGAAAACATATTTTTCGCTTGTTTTATAGCCATTTTAAATTTGAAAAAAAATCCCAGAGGAAATGAGATTTTCCCTACCAAGCCATTTAAATCTGGATAATTTTCCCTCCTAAGCCCAGAATTCATTTCCCATCCAGATAGGTGAGAATTCATTTCCACCTTAAAATACTTCTTTATTTTCTCACATGATTGAAATATGTGTTTTCAGTTGCAATCAATCAGCCATTTAGGGTATTCCCCAGATATATTTTCTTCGGAAAATGTTCTGTGCAATCAAACACGCCCTTAGGGAAAAATTGTATGTGTAATCAAACACGCCGTTACGGTAACATGATTTATATTTCACCTTTCCAAAGGAAATTCTAAGTTTAAGGGTAAAGTAAATTACACAAGAATTATGCTTCGTTCTGAGGCAAGATCATTTCTGGTGACCAAAAACCTAATTAACTCCTTTCTTATTTTCTAGCGTGGTGCAAATAAATTATGAAAACACCCACAAAGCAACACGTCCGCACCAAAGAGGACAAAGTAGTCGACCTCTCTTGCAGGGGCAGAGCCGGGGGGGGGTGGGGAATCTTTTTTAAAAAAATATTTATATATTCTCAAAAATGTTCCACTTAAGATTTTAATCCTTTAAAATCTAGGACACCCACCATATACTACAAGGATTGTACCCCCTGTTGAATAAAATATTCTTGACTCCACCAAAAATGGTTATTATATCTCATATATAATAAGACATAAGGTTTCTATCACAAATGCTAGTAAGTTGCCAAGAGGAGTGGTTGTGAAAGTTTGGAATGTTAATAAAAAGCATGGTTCGATGTGAGAGGCGTCCCATGCTTTCATTCTTAATCCTTGAAGAATGTAGGTGGTCCTTCTTGGGGTGATTAGGATTTTTTGTTTCTTGTGGGACAACTTTTTTTTTCATTTTAGTTAAGTCTGTCTTGTTTGCTTTTTGTATTTTTCTGGCCCTATTGCTAGACTTCCTTAGCCTCCAAGGAAGAGGTGGCAAAATAAAGGGAACTTTTGGAAGATTAGTTTGGAGGGGTGTATTTATAAATTGTGACAACTTAAGGCACGGTTAGAAAATTAAAATTCTGAAAATTTCCATTTAGAATAGATATGTAGTTTTTAATTGGTTGTAAAATATGATATTTTTATATATATTAATATATGTATATAACTAGTGGGTGCCCCGTGCCATCGGCACTCCTCGACAAAGAATTAGCCAAAATCAGGTGAGTGGCGGAGATCCACCGTCCATTAGGGGGAGGATTAGATCTCGGCCCTTCTTTGTTGATGCTTATAAGAGGAGGTATAAGTAGGGAGACAACCAATGTGTTTTGTTATATAGAATAGTAAATGGCCCATGTCCACGGCACTCTCCGACAAAAGCGTTTGCAAAAATTGGGTGCCTTCGACACTCAAACGATATAACGGACTGGGCCGTTGCCGTTTTTTCCATTATAATGGCTGTTATAACGGATTGTAACGCACAGAGGGAGAAATAAGAAAATAACAGAAATAACAAAAAATAACGGTGTTGAAATTTAAAATTTGAATAAATTGAGGTCAAATGAGGCAGATTGAGTGGCTGAAATCTAACCGTCCACTTTAGATTGATGGATTTGATCTCAACCACTCTTTATCTAACCGTCCACATTAGATGGATGGATAAGATAAGCGAATACAACTGAGTTGTCTGGATATATGCGTTGGTGGCCCGTGCCCGAGGCACTTTCCGACAAAGTGTTTGTCAAAATCGGGTGGGAGTTAATCTCAGCCATCAATACAAAGCATAGTGGATCTTAGCCACTCATTATTGAAGCCATATAAGATAAGAGGGTATAAGAAAACCATTAAATTTCTGTTAAATTCTATTTTTTTTTCAATTTTTAAATTTCAAATTTTAAAATTTGAATTTCGGCACCACTTTTTCCGTTAAAATCATTAAAATCTATTTTTTTCATTTTTGTCCCTGGCCATTTCAATCCGTTTTAACGGTAACACCCCTCTCGAGGCATAACCCTTGGGCTATATGTAAATCCAACCCATTTCATTCCTTATATGTAGGTAAATAGTAGGTGACCCGTGCCCACGACACTCATCGACAAAGCATTTGTCAAAATTGGGTGTGAGCGGCTGAGATCCACCGTCCATTTGGTGTGATAAGATCTCGGCCATCCTTTATGAAGTTGCATAAGAGGGGGAGACAACCATCCTGTTTTGTTATATAGATAGTAGGTGACCCGTGCCCACGACGCTCATCGACAAAGCGTTTGTCAAAATTGGGTGAGAGTAGCTGAGATCCATCGTCCATTTAGTGTGATAAGATCTCGACCATCCTTTATGAAACTGGATAAGAGGGGGAGACAACCGCCCTGTTTTGTTATATAGACTAGTGGGTGCCCCGTGCCATAGGTACTCCTCGACAAAGAATTTGCCAAAATCAGGTGAGTGGCAAAGATCCACCATCCATTTGGGGGATGATTAGATCTCGGCCCTTCTTTGTTGATGCTTATAAGAGGAGGTATAAGTAGGGAGACAACCAATGTGTTTTGTTATATAGAATAGTAAATGGCCCATGCCCACGGCACTCTCCGACAAAAGCATTTGCAAAAATTGGGTACCTTCGGCATTGAAATGGTATAATGGACCGGGGCGTTACCGTTTTTTCCATTATAACGGATTGTAATGCACAGAGGGAGAAATGGGAAAATAACAGAAATAACAAAAAATAACGGTGTCGAAATTTAAATTTTGACAAAATTGAGGTCAAATGAGGCGGATTGAGTGGCTGAAATCTAACCGTCCACTTTAGATTGATGGATTTGATCTCAACCACTCTTTATCTAACCGTCCACATTAGATGGATGGATAAGATAAGAGAATACAACTGAGTTGTCATGATATATGCCTGGGTGGCCCGCGCCCGCGGCACTTTCCGACAAAGTGTGTGTCAAAATCGGGTGAGAGTTAATCTCAGCCATCTATATGAAGCACAGTGGATCTCAGCCACTCATTATTGAAGCCATATAAGATAAGAGGGGTATAAAAAACCATTAACTTTCCGTTAAATTCTATTTTTAAAAATTTTTAAATTTCAAAATTTGAATTTCAGCACCACTTTTTTTCGTTAAAATCTGTTAAAATCTATTTTTTTTCATTTTTGCCCTGGCCGTTTCAATCCGTTTTAACTGTAACACCCCTCTCGAGGCATAAAAAGTGGGGCTCGTGAGTCTGACCCTCGGGCTATATGTAAATCCAACCTATTTCATTCCTTATATGTAGGTAAATAGTAGGTGACCCGTGCCCATGGCACTCATCGACAAAGCGTTTATCAAAATTGGGTGTGAGTGGCTCAGATCCACTGTCCATTTGGTGTGATAAGATCTCGGCCATCCTTTATGAAGCCTGATAAGAGGGGGAGACAACCGTCCTGTTTTATTATATAGATATTACTATATTACTCGAGTCATGTTGTTTCGGGTCGAGTTTGAGTCTTTGAGTTAACTCGTTAGGCTTTCGAGTCGAGTTTGAGTCTTTGAGTTAACTCGTTAGGCTTTCGAGTCGAGTTTTTCAACAACACTGATGAACATAGATGAGTTATTTCAGAAATGTAATATAAAGGTTTGAGCTTAAAGGAATTCTCATGGAATAACATGAAAAGTAATTAATTAAATGATTATTAAGAATTGTTTCGAAAACATGAGAGAAATGGCATGAAAAGTAATTAAGGGGTTATTTTAAAAATATTAGTGAAATGACAAGTAATTAAGATGTTATTAATGGGTCGTTTTGAAAATATGAAAAAAAAAATGACATTGTAAGTAATTAAGTACTTATCAAAGGCTGTATTGAAAATATAATTAATGGCATGAGAAAGGTTATGTAAGTGATTGAAGGGGTATTTAATGAACAAAGGGGTGCATAATTTTATTTATTTTTTAAATAGACAACTAATAGGCGCGTAGATGAATGTCGTGTGGCATGGTAGGCAAGTTTTTGCTTTAAAATAGTGTAGATAAATAGATAACTGATCTGCTGATCGGCAGCGGTCAGCAAAGTTCTCCTCCCACAAGAAGAGCCGCCATCTATATATGGGAAGGAGTGGGCCCCACCTCCGAAGGCAAGTGTTCACATTAACTAACTTGTACCCTTATCTATCAAAAAAAAAAACTTTGACATCATCCTTCATCAGTCATCACCAATGCCTTTTTTTTTTTTTTTTAAGTTTATATCCATCGACTTCTCTACCTCCAAAGGAAACCGTGGACCCGCTAGAATTAAGAATCAAATGAAAATAATTTATTTATCTCTGTCACCTGTGATCTCATTGTTCTGGTGTCAATAACTGATTGAGCTATGATCAGTCTATATAAATCACAGGAAAGAGATCAAAAGAAAGTCATTCCATATTTGCAACAACGAAGATGATGGAGATAGTAAAACGCTTCAAGGCCTTCATAACTCTCTCTATCCGCAATCTGCTTATCTTCTTCTCATCAACACATCTTCCATCACCACCAGCACCACCTTTGGTTCCGGACCTGGAGATGATGCAGGCTCCACCTCCACCCATGGTAGTGCAAACCAACTCCAACAGAGAGCAACAAGAGTGGGGAAAGATGATCCTCGATTTCTGCTTTACAACAGCCATTGCTCTTCTTGTACTGTCCTTCCAAATTCAATTACACCTTTCTCTGTCTTTCCACTTGCTCTCTGTCTCCATCTTACTCGCTTTCTCAACTTCCTTTGGTGGGATTTTGCTCAGTTTCAGATATCCAACTATAGCCAAAGTGTTGGAGCAAATGGGCATCATATTTGGGGTGCTCGCCTTCTATCTGGCCATGGAGATTTCTATTGCTCAATTTGCTCCTGGACTCAAGTGGGTGACTTGGCTCATCTGTGCTCTTTCCTTCTTCATGTTTTTTATCCACTATCGTACTACTATCCGTGATGCCTAAATAGCAAATAGGGAAAGAGTAAAACTTAAAATATTCTCAACCGCTAGCATCCTCTCAAATATGGCCAAAGCTTGTACGAAGTGTCGTTGTCTGTCTGATTCTGGGATTACGATCCCATCTACCTAAGCGATGAGCCACCAATTGTACACTTCAGATGGATGATCCAGTGGGCCACTTGTGTGATATGGAGGGTATGTAGCAGCCCTTTAATTAGGACCATCTTATAAATATATCTGGATATATCTCGTTCTCCTTTTGTTAGAGCACTTCTTGTTGATTTCAGTTACCTTTGTATACAATATATATGTGCTTGTGTGTATTCTGTAACAACTAAAAAGAGACAGTTGCTGCATTGCCTATTGCCAAAGGAGATTTGCCCCCAAGGAGGCTAATATTTCCTCTCTCAAGTATTATTACAGCCAAAGGAGATTTGCCTCATCAATGAAAATATGTTGTGTCCATGGTGTGCCCGGTCTGTGTCTCTTCGTACCTGGGTAAAATAGAAAAACAAAATTTAATCTTTTCAAGAAAACAAACACTAGTCCATGCAATGAAAAGCAAATAAAAATCAGGATTAAATTCATTTCCCGCGGCAATCTTACTCGCCTTTTCTGCTAGCTTTATTGGGATTTTGTTCCGTTCCAAGTTCCTTAACGTAGCCCAAGTGTTAGAGCAAATCGGAGTCGTGTACATTTGTGGTGTTTGCTTTCTCCATGGCCATGGAAATCTCCCTTCCACTACACCTCAAGTGTGTGGCCTGGATCATCTGTGTTCTATGTTTGTTCTCTTACTTGATCTGCAGTTTGCACCCATGGCCATGGACTCTTCTCCTAGCTCAATTAGCTGACACTCGGTATGGCACTAATGAGCTCCCGGGTTCAATCCCACCTTAACTAGTCGATATTAGGAACTTCAGTATACTGTCCTACTTGTCCTTTCATCTGGACTGTTCAATTGGTGGAACACCGTTATTCTTGCTTAGTTACATAATTGGAGAATAAATGTGTGTGCTTGTAATTTTTTTTTCTTGAATGTAATCTAATTAATGGGTGAATCTGTAAATTGTATCAACTCAAGGCACAATTAGAAAATCAAAATTTTAAAGTTGTCTGTACCTAGTTATTAAGGTTGTTTTGAAAATATGGAAGTAATGGTATATAAAGTAATTAAGTTGTTACTAAGGGACTGTTTTGAAAATAAAAAAAATAATAGAATGTTAAGTAATTAAGTGGCTGGAAAGGGTTGTTTCGAAAATATGTAGATAAATTGGCATGGCAAGTAGTGATTATGAATAATGTCACATCCAAATGATCACATGGTTTGGGGTCCATGGACGTTGAAATGGTGCCTGGTGTAGTGTCACTTTTTCATTGATCAAGTGTATTGGACTTCTAATCATTACACCAAAATTGCCTATTTACAACGGTCCAAGAGACCGTTGTAAATAGTGGCGTTTCAAATTTTATTGCAACGGCTCAAAACCGTTTCAAACATACTTTACAACGGCCCTTGTCCCTTATTTGCAACGGTTATTAGCCGTTTCATGTCTTGCAACGGTTCAAAACCGTTGCACAATGTAAGTTAACAACGATTCAGAACCAACGGTTCAGAACAACGGTTCTGAACCGTTTCGAATATATGTTTTGTCACAGTTCTAAATCATTTAAAATGTAGGAACGGTTCAAAACCGTTGCAAAGTATTATTATACAATAGTTTTGGACCGTTTCTGACTTAGGGTTTGTCTTAATTAAGGTTTATGTGAACTGACGCAACGGTTCTGAACCGTTGCAAAGTATAATTTGCAACGTTTTGAAATGTTTGAAATGGTTTGTAACCATTTTAGAGATTAAATTTGAAGTGGTTGTGATAATTTAGAAACGGTTTTGAATTGTTGCAAACGTGAAGTTTGAAGAAAAAAAATATTACTGGGTTTGATCCTTATAGTGTTTTACTTGCTGTTTAGTCAATTACATCCAGAATTATGCTTCAACGCGCATGGAATGTGGAACCATAAATTGGAAGGACACCAATTATAACAACTCAATATCTTAGTTTCTATTAGACTATAAATCATTAGTGTAGAGCATAATTTAAAGTATATAACAACTTCACAAATAATACACAGCTGCATCATGTGGAAGCTTTAGCCTTCTACATGAATCCTGATTTTTTGCAGTGCAAAGCTAATGCTAGGGCATCGACCCTAGATAGAGTAGAATAGCAGAACAAGATTAATGCGGTTGACCCAAATAATTGGGATAAGAATATACTGACTCATTAATTCATTAGCTATCTTGAACCCAGGTTTTCATGACGGGAAACTATCCAAATAATTATGTTCTAAACACTGAATGAAACAGTTCTGAGCACAAGCAGACGTACATCTATTATGAAGAAATAATTTATGACTTACCCTGTGGAAGATACATCAGTAGATTGCTAGTCAAACAAAGGAGAGCCTGATGATGGTGTCTTGTCTGGAAAAGTTGCATTCACTTTCAAATAGTTTGGTCCCTATTACAGCCACTCCACTGACCCTAAGAAATATAAATAACAGGAAAGAAAAAAATCCTCAAAATTTCGATTGAAGGGTACGGTCTTTTACCAAAATACTTATGGTCCTTAAAATGATAGTGTGAAGTTGGATTTTGAACAAATAATCCTAACCACACACCTCAATCCTTCGATCTTGATTTAATATCCAAATATATAGACCGTCAAAATATACTTACACAAAATTCTTCGTCGATCAAGTCAATATCTATACAATCAAGATGGCTTAGCTCAAAAGATATAATTAAAGTTCTAAGAATCCAAGAGAGGAGAGCCCTTACCTTGAATTCTAAGACTCTATTTATATGGCTGAGATAGTAAGTCAAATTGTTTGATTCATTACTTGATCAGAGGACGAGATGGAGGAACATACATGCAGTGCAAGATTTCTTGAATTGTCTGCAAGTTGGTTACGTGGCAAGTAGTTGTTGGTAACAATCAGTTTTCAAGAAAATAAAAATTAGAGAATTAATATGAGAAGAATAAATAGTACAATTAATGAATTAAATCAAATGTAAAGATTAGAATAATGAATTATAAAGAACAAATAAAAAACTTAACTGAGACCGAGGCTTCTAGAATCATAAAATCCTAAAGACATAATTCGCCTGCTAACAGTTCTGTAGGCATCCATCTAACAAGATTCAACAGTCTCTCTACACAAAGAAGACAACATTCCAAATATCTATGTTTTTGGCAAACTTTTAACAATATAAATGTTCTCTTAGATGTAGTAAAACTTCTGATAGTTACTTAAAAATATGAAGAACAATTGAAGATGAAAGGAGAAAAAATTGTGCTCAGTATTCTTGTTTTTGTGAATGAATTCCGAAAATCAATTGAATTGAATGTGTTTGGTTAAGGACAAAGTCATCTCTTTTATAGACTAATTAAATTGTGTCTATTCTAAAGAGACACGAATTGATCCTGTGATCCAGATCAATTCTGGGAAGATTTGAGTTAGTTATAAATAGTTATGTTTGATCCTACTATTTGGATCAATTCTGAGTTAGTTATAAGCGGTTATGTGTAAGATCGCTAGATCTGTATGATTTTATGGTCCAAATTGATTCCATCATAAGATGTGCCGTTGAACTATCTTAATTGTTTGATCTATTTGTTGGACATACATTCGATCACGTCTTAGTTGCGGCACCAAATCGATGGCAATAAATCGTTCAGATCCTAGACAACTCTCATGTCTTTGGCAGTGGTGTCAATGAAGAGTCTTTGGCATCCTCATCATGATCCTCTCTGTCGCCATCTACACCTACTACTGTATGATCCTCTCTGTCGCCATCCTCACCTACTACTTTTGCTAAGGTATTCGCAACAAAGATGAGAGTAAACCTTCGATGACACCCGCAGTGAGCGATGCCGCTGACTACATCCAACATGAGCCACGTGGACATTAATTCTTAAGAGGACACTAACCGTATGGATATTTGGCCAATCACTAGGTGGATCTACAAACAAAAAACAAACCTGATCAGTGATTTCCTAGCGTTGGATTGAATTTATTTTCATGGGTTGGTTTTAATAGTAGGAATTTGAGCATTATTTGGATGCAAAGATCCAAAAATTTTAAATCACTAATCAGTCTGCTTTTTGGCTTGTAGGTCCACCTAGTGATTGGCCAAACATCCATATGGTCAGTGTCCTCTTAAGAATGTCCCACGTGGCTCATGTTGGCTATAATCAGCGGCATCGCTGATTGCGGGTGTCATCGAAGGTTTACTCTCATCTTTGTCCCGAATACCTTAGCAAATGTTTACACTACGCCTTAGGTCCATCATTCTTAGTATACTCTATCTAGTGACTTACACCTAGCTCATCAAAAGACCTATCTCACTATTTAATCGGTGATACATCGTAGATGGGGTATAACATCATCCAGAACGTTTATATGTGAACCACCCCTTGGATTAGTTACAATTCGATAATCATTGGTGGTTTCAAGATTATCTTAATTACCTGATTTCATATGAATGCAGAAAAGGGATTAGCTTTGAATCAGTGCACAAACAATCTTTTGACCGTCTAAAAGAAAGCTCTTGAATGTACGATCAAGATTATAAGAGACTGTACAAAATTTTGTAGGCTATGATTCATCCAAGTGGTAAACTAACAAGTGAATAGTGGATCTTGATGAGCAAGTGGGCCAAAACACAAACACCCATGTCAAGCATAGCTGAAATTCCTAATTTCTCCAAGGACGTGGTAGTGTCCACGTGGCAGAAAAAAGAAGAGAAATTTCATCTTCAACTACGCGAGCTCGGCATGGTCAGAGGGATAGAAAATACGTAAAGATAAGATAAGGGCAAAATGGTCAAGGTTACACAAAGTTAACACTCCATCTAAATCTGTTTGAGTCAACAAAGGCAAAATAGAGATCAAGTGGGTAGACGCCACAAAGTGATAGTATCGGGGATGCCACAAATATCGACGATTTTATAAGGGGTAGTACAAAAAATCCCTTTTTGTTTTGATGCCACAAATATGATTATGGTTGTCCTTGCAAGTTGCAAGCTCACTTATAGATGTAACAGAGAAAAAACCTCAACTATCTCTCTGGATATACTACTCTTAGGGTTGCAAATTGGGTGGGCTCAAACCGATATTGGATACGAGTTGGGTGGGCCCCTTTAGCACTCGGGCTCGGGCTTAGGCCTCGTTTTGAAGAGCCTGATCAAAATTGGGTTGGGCTTGGGCTGGGACTTCAAAAGCCCAACCCAGCCCAAGCCCAACATATATATACATAAAATGACCCTAGTTCCCCTCCTCCGATCTCTTCAACCCTAATGCCCCTTCCTTTTCTCTTCCTTTCCCCCAAAAAAACCCTAGCCCTAACCGCCCTTTATCTCTCTCTCTCTCTCTCTACGGCGGTGATGGTCCTACAACCAGATCTTCGCCCCCTTGATGGCCGTAACCGACGGAATGTTAATGTGCATGGTCAAGAGGAGATTCATGTGAATCAGAAATCCAATACCACCACAAACTCTTGCCATGGTCAGACCTTTATTGTAGAAAATGCTACCTTTCATCCTCTCTGACTTCCCTCCTCCATTACAGAAACACTAAGCTTTTCCCAAAACCCCCATTTTTAGCTAGTTTTCTTTCAGGATCTCAAATCCATAAACCTATCATTTCACCATAGACATTTCAAAAGTATTTCTTTCTCTACTCCAAAGAAACACCGAAGAAATGTTTGTGTATTCTGTGTTTAAAGAGAAGAGAGAGAGAGAGAGAGAGAGAGAGAGAGAGAGAGAGAGAGAGAGAGAGAGAGAGAGAGAGAGAGAGAGAGAGAGTACGGGATGCTCACGAAATGCGTTAAGGATAATTAATGTCCATTTATTTGGAGAGTGGAGAGTGGATTTTTCTCTGCATTCAGCGAGATGAAGAGGAGCTGGTGATTGATGGTCGATTGTCTGATGATCACGGTCAGCCAATGGAGGAACCTGACGCGAACCCAATCAGGTTGGGCTCGGGCGGAACAAGTTAGGTCTAACCTCAGATTGGGCTTGGGCTCGAGCTTGATGGTCTAAAGGTCTGGTTGGGCTCGGGTTGAGCCCCATCCCGTCCAAGTTGCAGCCCTAATTACTCTGTCTGTAGTAATTAAAAAGCTAAGCTCTACAACAGCGAAATTGAGAGAGAAAAGATTGAGAATAGTTTTGAAGCGGCAATCATGCGCCAATGATCACACGCCACATATACCCATGGTTACTTTCTAAATTCTAAAAAGTTTTTTTTAAAACCAAATCCTAAATCGAGGTATATGTGGCACATGATCATTGGCGCATGACCACCGCCTCAAAAATTTCTAAAAAAGAATGGAGGTAGAGATAGGGCCCATATAACTGAGAAATTTTTTGAAGCCGCGGTATTTTTTGAAATAGCGATCATTGGGCGATCATGAGCCAGTGATCGCGCGCGCCACATGTACCAATGATTACTTTTAAAGAGACTTTTTAAAACCAAAGTCTAAAAACCATTGGGCACATGATCGCTGCTTCAAAAATCCTGCCGCTTAAAAAATTTTCTCCATAAACCACCGAAGTTTAAGAGAGTAAAACTTCACAATCGGATTGCAAATCACACAATCACAGCCAATGAGTTCTCGGCACGTAAACCTCAAAGCAAAAGCACTTTTGTACTGCCTAGAACTCATTGGTTTGTGATTGTGTGATTTACAATTTCTCGTGATAGAAGTTTTACTCAGTTTGAGAGAGAGCTGATGGGACCCGCAAGGGGCTGTGGTCAGAAAATTTTGATTGAAGCTTCTCCTATAAAAAAAATGAAAAAAACTCCGACAAATGTTGTCACGCGTACAACAAAGCAAATTACATAGGAGAAAAACTTCCATCACACGAAATTGTAAATCACACAAAACACAGCCAATGAGTTCTCGGCACGTACACAAGTGGTTTTGCAACGTGCCCATGTACTTTTGCTTTTTAGGTGTACGTGCCGAGAACTCATTGGCTGTGTTTTGTGTGATTTGCAATCCCATTGTGATGGAAGTTTTACTTGTTACATGGTAACCTGACAAAAAATTGCACTGTATTTTTATTTAATTTTGAATTCTAGCACGCGTGGTGTCTTTTGAGAAAGCTTCCTTCATTTTGTAAAAGGAGTAGAACTTCTATCACACGAAATTGTAAATCACACAAAACACAGCCAATGAGTTCTCGGCACGTACACGAGTGCTTTGCAACGTACCCATGTGCTTTTGCTTTTTAGGTGTACGAGAACTCATTGGCTGTGTTTTGTGTGATTTGCAATCCCATTGTGACAGAAGTTTTACTCTGAAGTTTCTATCAAAAAATTTCTCGGCTGACGGAGGGAACTTTTTGATCACAGAGTCCGCTTTTGGTCATGGTCACAGAAATGAGAAATTTAAGTGGTGGGATTTTTGAAGCGATCATGCGCCAGTATTGATTGCACGCCACATATTAACCATGGTATATGTGGCGCACGATCATTGGTGCATGATACGCTTCATAGATTTTCTCCACAGAAATGAGTCATGAAGTCCGCTTTGGAAGTCCGCTTTGGTCATGGACACAGAAATTGGTCATAGAGTCAATTGTTGACTGGAAAATTTTCCTTCTTTTTCTTGGAAAAATTTTAGATGCAGAGGACTCTTCTGGTCATCTATAGTGCATTTTTTGACCACTAACCTTATGGATGTTTAGCCCAAGGTTTAAAAAACGGCCGTTATAACGAAAATAACGGCCGTTATAACGGATTCGGACCTACCCCATTACGTTATGGACCGTTAAAACGCCCAGAAAATATTGGCTGTTATAACGAAAATAATGGGCGTTATTTTCCGTTATAATGAAAATAATGACCGTTATTTTCTGGAAAATTTGGTGAAAAAAAAACGGCCGTTATTTTCATTTTTTTCCGTTATTTTCCATTTTTGAAATTCAAATTTTATTCAGCACCATTTTTTCCCGTTATTTTCCCATTTTTACCGTTTTTGCGCCTGAGCATTTTTTTCGTTGTAACGGAAAAAACGGTAACGCCCCCAATCCGTTATACCGTTATAACGGTCCCCTTTAAACCTTGGTTTAGCCCACGCCTTGTTGGATGTGTATAACAAAAATCAACCTGATTGGTTATGTCTAGCCACAGATTTCAGTACCTCTTCCAATTGAATCTAGCCATTGGATTAAGCAAGCTGCTTTTTAGTTTATTTGTCCATCAATGAATGGGCTAAAGTAACATCCATGTGGTCAGTGGGCCCAAAGATTAAGCTATGTAGGGCCACAGGAGTCCTCCGCATCTAAAATTTTCCTCCCGTTTGTCTTTTCAACTTAGGAATTTCTCAGAAAGATCCAACGAGTTTCAAGGATATCTCACGATTCTCACCTACTGAGCTACTCCCAACCTTCTCTCTTCCGGGAATCAAGTAAGTTGGTGTTGACGTTGCTTTTGCCTCTACTTAATGGTTTTCCAAGTTCTTCAAGAACATGGAGATGAAATCCAGAACCATGTTGTTGGAAAAATCAATCTTGTGGGTATCGTTCACGACAGCGACTACTCTCATCCAACTTCCCTGTGAGTACATTGACGGAAACCCTGTTCCCATCCTCATCATTAACGCCCGTCCGTCTATTTTTCACGCCTTCATTTTATGTATCATCTTCGCCTTTTCCGGTGCATTTAGCTCACTATCACTCCGTGAAAAGTATCCAAAGATCGCGAGGTGTTGCCGTCATTATGCCCTTTTTTCCACAGCTGCGGCCGTCGCAGTTTTGATCTTCCTCATATTTCTGATGTAGCTTCGATGGACTCGAGACGCCGATGACTCATGTGGGTCCCACTATTACCTATATATATGAAGTTGCAGTTTGAGTGTGATATCCAGTCTAGACACCGAAGATGTGATTCCCTTGGCTTCGTGGAGTGATTCCAGAAAAATCTTCCTTCTTTCTCTAATTTCATTTTTGTTTCCTTTATACTAAGAATGTAACTATCGTGTATGATATATGAAATCTGAAACTTTGTAGTAAATGGGTTCTTGTAGTTTGAATTTATCTTTGAAACAGTCTCCGCTTAACCAAATCACCAATATACGGCCTTTATATTAAAAAACTTCCCTCCTCCAGGGAATGAGCAGAGTTGAACAGCCCATCCCTTAAAAGGCGGGAAACTAAAAGACTGTTGTTTTCCTCTGTCACTCGTAAAAGAGCCTACTCTCACGGGAACAGAGCATCTCTCAAACTGCCGAAATCACCAGAAATCCAGCAAAACCAGTGACCAATCTAGTCTTAAATGTTCTAAGATTTCTGAGTATTCCTAATGGTTTGTAGTCTTCCAGTAATTGGTGCTCTTGGAATTTTATTTCTTGATCCTCTGTGTTTTTTGGTTTGGTTCTATCTCTGTTTTTTTTTTGTTGGTTTGTTTGCAGTTGCCATGGCGTTCTCATCCTCAGCTTGTCCTTACCAAAATTCCCAGCATCAAACTCTCATCTGTGGAAAACTCCAAATTGTTATCAATGCTTCTACTACTACTACCACTATTTCTACACAAAAAAGAACATCTTGAAAACCTCTGTACTGTCAATTTTTCGTTCTGCGAACCCCTATCTTTCTTGAAATCCTCTGTACTCGACGAAGAAGAAGAAAAAGAGGGAAAAATCAACGAGAAGGGAAGTTTTTGGTTTTTCGAGTGTTAACTGTGGTTAAAGTGGGGTACCACTCATCCACTGGAAATTTTAGATGCAGTGGTCCAGATGAGTGGTAAATCACGGTTCTCTTCCTTCTTCTCAAAGGACTTGTATAATTTCTCACTTTTCCAAAGTGTGATTCTCGAGCTGATCATTAAGGTAAAGGTTTGAGTTAGTTGAGAAAACATTCGCTGGCCCCGGAGGACATCGAACTTTAAGTCCCCCACCCATAATGTCAGACACGTACGTCAATCCCTTAACCCAACCAGCGTTAAGCCCTGGTTAGTGGTTAACAAGGGGTACTTGTCATACATTTTGGGAGGGGACATCAAAGTTTGAAGTTCCCCGGGGACATCGAATTTTTTCTCGAGTTGGTTGTATTCCCATTCCATGTCTTTAACAAGGCAATCCCACAGAGAAAGAGCATTTAAAAACGAGACAAGTCGTGCGTAAGCGGGAGACATGAATCCAAATTTCTTATCTGCCTTGCTTACTAACCGTCCATTCTTGAACCTCACGTAATGGCCAGGGCCGCCTCGTTACAAGTTGAGGCCTAAGGCGAAAACTCTAAATGGCGGGCCTTCTTTGTATTAGTCACATATTAGTCGCACTAACTATGCCACGTGGCATTTGTTTTGGGGCCATAAAATGTTTGGTGATTGGTCCACGCCTTGGTGAATCTACACTCCTCGAATTAATTTTGAGGTGTAGATCCATCAACGGTAGTCAACCATTCAAGGGCTCTGCATGTCCTATAGCAGTGTCACATAATATTTTGGCATGACCAACACGCAGGACAAGTACTTGTGATCAGCACCTACGATTTGAGTAGAACATTGCCGTTGGACCAGAGTATGAGCTATGTGGCACACTCTTAGAGACTAACTGTAGAGACAGATATGATGTGTGTGTGCGTGGAGGGTCTTCCTTATATGGATAGGTGGAGGGCCCTTTCATTGAAATTATATTAAAAATAAAAAAGGGAGTTTTCAAAAATTTCAGAAATTTGGGGCCTTCAATGTGTGGGGCCTTAGGCAGCCGCTCAACTGCCTAACGGTTGAGCTGAGCCTGATAATCGCGAAAAGAAGAAGGCTCCAAAGACGCCAAGTACAAGGAGAATATGTCAGAAGACTACTCTACTAAAAAATCTTGCACCATATCCCTAGCATGACCCATTACATCTTGAAAAGAGAGAGGAAGGTTGTGGCACACAACGCACATACCACCAAGGTTTAAAGGAGGCCGTTTTAACGGTTAAACGGACTGGGGGCGCTACTGTTTAAACCATTTAAACGCCGTTAAAACGGATTGAAACGGCCAGGGGCAAAAATGGAAAAAAAGAGAAAAAATGGAATTAAACGGATTTTAACAGGTTTTAATGGTTTTAATGATTTTAACGGATTTTAACAAAAAAAAAAAGAAGGAAAAAATGGCGACGAAATTCAAATTTTGAAATTTAAAAATTAAAAAAAATAGAATTTAACGGATTTAACAGCCGTTTTTTTGTCACAAAATTTTTCAAAATCAAACGGCTGTTTAAACGATTTTAACGGCCGTTAAAACAAAAAAACGTCCATTTTTTTCAAAACCGATAAAACGTGTTTAAACGGTTTTAACGGAAACGGGCTTGGGGCATTACCGTTTAAACGGCAGTTAAAACAGTTTAAACGGCTGTTTTTAAAACCATGTATACCACTAGCTACTGCACAATGAAGAAGCAAGTGATTTCTGTCTCCCGAATGTATACTTGCACATGGAGCAGAAGTAAACTATGATTCTCTTAATTTTTAACAAGGGTCGGGCTCAAAACCAATGATTAGTGGATCTGAGTACCCCAAATAATTCTCCAATCCGACATTTAAAATAAATCCATGAAAAAACTCCAATCCAACGGTTAAAAATAAGTAGGCGGGCAGATTTTTGGTCTGTAGGTCCAGCTGGGAATGAACCAAACATATCTAAGAGTGTGCCACATGGCTTATACTATGTTCCGTTGTCCGTCATCAAAGATGTAATCAATATGTTAGCACTTTTGTCATTTGATTCAGATTAAAATTTAAGCATAAAATATAGCAGAAATAAAAATATAGAATAATATAATATTTAAATTATACAAGAAATTGTACATAATTAAAGAAAAATAGGTGGAACATAGTATACGATAAATAGGTGGAACATAGGTGGAACCTATGTTTAGATATAATAAATTAAAAGTGTGACCAACGACACTGAGTCAAGTTCATTATAAAGTAGAATAGATTTTAAACATTAATTATACGATAAATAATCATATCTTATAATTTAATATTTAAATTATATAATAAACTGTATTTATTTTAATGAAAGTAGGTACAAAAAGAAGAATGAATTGAAGCAGTCTCCTTTTGATAATAAATGAACTTGAGTGTGAGACCAACACTCACTTAGTGGTCAAGTTCGTTATAAAGGCCAGGAGAACACACTGTCATAACGATCATTGTAACTGTGAATAACGGTTAAACATATAATCTGTTAACCCGTTTGTGGGGGAAAAATATCTGATCTAACCCACACAATCTTCGAGGTCAGACGATTCGGATTATGGTGATGATCGGACGACTCTGATGCTCCAGGATGAAACTGTTTTCTCCTCTGCGAAGGATAGGATGATCTCCAGATGAGATTTGGTTGTACCTGTTGACAAGGCTCCGACGCTCAAGTCAGCTTAAGAAATGTAACAGGTTTCAAGAAAATAGTAAAAAGGTTTCAGAGTTTAGGCTATCTGGATCTGGAGAGCCAGATCTCTTCTCAGTTCTGAGGGTCTCATATTTATAACCTTAGAACTGGCGTGACTCACCTTCCACGTGTCTAGTCATCTATCAGTCAATGATGACTCAGATGGATTCTGTTATAAAACAGAATCTTATGGTTATATCTTGACTTCCTTGATTCGGTTATACCTGAAATAACTGAAATGACACTGAGGTGGCATCCTTCGTGTCAGGTATTCAGATAAGGTGATGTTGAATTCGTGATAGTTCAACTAGCTGCCATGTGGCCAATATTCATTAGTTAAGAAATCGATTGTGTTCAGAATACTTACCTCGTACGTAAGAGATCCTGCCACGTAAGTCATTTGACATCATCTGGCTTTGCCGGGATGATATTGAAATAGATCCCGTCAAGTAAGTCTGATGACCTTGTCGGGATAAATGCATCCAGCCAATAATGTAACCTTGCCGGGAGGATGTCCCGGGAAGAGATGCTGGATTTCCCGGGATGAGATATTAGAGTTGCCAGGATGAATTCCCAGGATGACATGTTAGGCGTTCCCGGGATGATATGCTTGAGTTGCCAGGATGAATTCCCGGGATGACATGTTTGGAGTTCCCGGGATGATATGCTTGAGTTTCCCGGCATGAGAACCTTGAGTTCCCAGGATGAGATTGTAAAAGATCCCGTCAAGTATGTCTGGTGATCTTGCCGTGATAAGATTGTAAAGATCTCAAGCCAGTAGATCTCGGCGGGATGAGATTGTAAATGATCCTGTAAAGCCTGTTGGACGTGTTGGGATGAGACTCATCAATATGTCGGGCAAGATTGAATACTTCCCGACATATTAGAGGCTGAGACGTTAATATACTCTGTTAGCATCACTTTCATGTGTCGATCATTCTATTTTGACACGTGGCATTTCCAAGTAATGGAAATCGTGTGACACGATGGGCAGTTTATGGCTCCTGATGATGACTCCAGCGCATTTACTCTCGCGTGCTGTCTTCTAACACGCGTCGTATATTCGAAACCGCACGTGCTAAGCCAGAGATACGTGTCCAATTTTGACTTGCTAGAAAATACGGCACCCACATCGCCCCCCTTTTTGAGAAGATCGATAAATGACCGTCGTATCTTCTGAAAAAGATCTTGGCCATCCACATTTCATCTCTGTTTCTTAGCCGTTGGATCACGTAATAACCAATCGATCATTTTCCTCCGCATTTAATACTGCGCTTACTGTTTGCTGTATACATGAGACGTGTCCGTACCAACGTGCTGCCCAACGTACGTCGTCGAATGGAATGATTGATGGGTACAGTACTCGAGGGAAAAGGTAACCGAACCGTCGAGTAACAAATCTTTCGAGTTTTGGCGCCCGAGATTTGATATTGCCAAACTGCTGGTTTGATATAACCAGATCTTTGCCTATAAAAGGCTTATTCACCTCTTTCTTCCATTTCTTCGCTCTGGTCAGTGCTCTGCAATACTTCAAGCTTCAAGCTCAAGCTGTTCTTCACCTGTATCTCCTCTGTTTGCTGCTTCCAGACTGTAACGGTACTTTTCTCTCATCTGCTATCCCCTCTCGTATACCTTCATCTTCCTCTTCATCTATTTCAAATGGCTAGGGGTAAAAGAGTTCTTGAAGATACCGAAGAAATGGTTCCCAGAGAACCAGTAGAAACCAATGTTGATGTAGATGAGCAGTTATCCTCTGATTCGTTGGATAGAGAAGTAGATATATATAGGGAGGAACCAATAGTTCCTCAAGTAATCGTCAGGGTCCTAACTTATGGGAATGACCCTTATATTGTAGGTTTGAGAAAAGAATTTGCCATTCCTTCTTCTGTTTTTGTTAATATCGGTTCTCGTCATGGGAAAAATACCAACCCTGGCGAAATAAGCATCACTCGGCTTCAATTGAAGTTCGGGTTAACCCTACCTTTGACTCCTCTAGTGAGGGAAGTCCTCTGGTTCTACGACCGGGCTCCCGGCCAGATGCACGAAAATTTCTGGCGTCTGATGAATAGGATAGAGTATTTCAATTCTACGAGTAAATACCAGATCGGTCTCTCCGAGATCGATTATCTGTACATTTTGAGGAGATGCCCAGACTCCTTCGATACCGATATGTTCTGGTCGGTAGCTGCCCGGAATAAAAATCAGAAGATAGTTGAGAGCCTGCCCGATAGTCATAAGGGATGTCACTCTGATCCTCTGTTGGTGACTGGATCTTGGGAATTTGACGAGCGTGTGGAGGGGAGCTCCAGCAGCCATAGAGTCCGTACAAGCTTTAACTTGTCGGGTAAGCTCCTCTTTATATCTCGTCAATCTCCTTTAGATTCAGTTAATCAATCTACTGATCAATCCCCTCTTTTCTCTGCTGTAGACTATATCAGACGTCCCTGGAAATATCCTCAGGATATAGACGACAAGGTCAATTATATTCTGAGGAAAATCCCTAAGGTCGTAAAGCAATGGTCCCTGGCGGGACTAATTGATAAAAATCAAAGATCCTCGGCTTCTACTCCCGTCATCCCACGGGACCAGCGAATAACTGCTCCCGACTATTCGCGGAAGCGTCCCGCTGTTGAAGTCGCTGCAAGGGAAGATGAGTCTCGGGAAGAGGAGTCAATAAGTTCCGACATCCCCTTAATAAAGAGACATCGTCAAACTCATAGTGCGCCAGCCCATGTAGATCCTCCAACAAGTCGGGTCACGTCTGCTCCTTATCCCGTGGCCGAGTTTTTCAGACATCCAGATGGTCGTCAAGAACCTCTGAATGATTTTGCCCGGGAACTTGTTCGATTGGAAGAGGCAGAGGTATCTTCTTCTATAGCTGATGTCTAGCTCTTATTCCTCTGTGATCATCTAACTTGTTACCTCCTTTGCAGATGGAGGGTAGAATGGCTGAAATGCGGAAGGACACCTTTGCTGCTCCAGCTCTGGCGCCAAAAAAGAAAAGAAGATTGATCAAGGGATTAGCTCCCGAACTTGAGGCATCACTGATTCAGGATGGTATGGTGACTACTAAGGTTAATCTAGCTGGTGGTTCTTCATCGACTCAGCCTTCTGAGGCCCCAGATTCTCCTTCAGTAGCTGCCATACCTACTGCTTCTCCCTCGATCGCCATTACGCGGTCTCCTCCTGGATTCCATCCTTCTCCAGGGCTTAACCAATGTCTACCCCTCCATCAACCTCTCATCCAACAGACGCTGCCGGGCCCAGTCATTCAATTGGTGAGCATATTCATTCTCCTTCATTCCCGTCTGGTACAGCATTTGATTTAATTGATACATGGGTTACACTGAAAGAATTGTGGCGCCAAGATAACCCCATTGCAGGTTTGCGAGATTTCAATGGTGATGAACCATATATCATGAATGCTGGTTGCCTGCCTAACGGGAAGCCCATCACGGAGCAAAGCTCCATTGCTGATGCCGGGGTGGCTTCGACTTTAATTGAACGGATTTGTCTCCCCCGAGACAGATTGCGTTATATTGATATGCCTTCCCCAAAAGTACCCTGCGAAGTTCTCAGTCGTTCCCTCTTGGAGGTAAGAATTTATTCTTTGTACTGCTCTTTCTGATGAATTCTTCCAATATATTCTAACACTTCCTTCTGCCTGCAGAGTATCCATGCCTATGTAGGTCTGAGGGATTATCTTGGTGATCTCCTCCAAAATTATACTGCCCTTGTCGAAAAATCAAGTGCGTCCGAAGCTAAACTTCAACTGGCCGAGGAGCAAATTCAAGCGGCCAATCTCTCTGCCGAAGTTTCAAAGACCAAGGCTGAAATGGAGAGAAAATTGGCTCTCGAAGCCCTTACTTCAAAGAAGAAAGCTGAAGATAACTTGATTAAAGTGAAGGCGGAGTATGCAAAATTCAAGGAGGGAGCCAGTCGCCTGCAAAAAGATCTGGAAAAGATGACCGTTGAGAGGGATGAAACCAAACAAGCATCTGATGCCCTCCAACAAGAATCTTATGACAAGGGATACCGGGATGGCTTCGCCAAATGTGAAGCCATGATGGAAGAAGAAGGAGATGAAGATCCTGTTCAAGATATGGTTCAGCCTGAACCACTTGTCGGGACGATAATTTCAACAGAAACACTTCGAGAACCATCTCCAACCATCCCGGCACCCGAAGTTGCTCCAGCCTCTTGTCAAACAGACATGGTGACTCCAGGAGGGGATGTCACAGTAAATCCTGTCACTCAGCCGGTTGGCGGGCAGGATGTGACACCTCCATGATTTTTGTAACTGACCTCGTGGATTTACAATTGTAGATGCCGTTTAAGGCTTTTTAATATAATATAATACTTTTTCTGTCATTGTATGAACTGAATCCTTATCATAATACGAATTCAATGTGTTAAAATTCAATAATCCTAGTCAGGAATATAGGTTTGTCAGGAATCAACCTATGCTATCCCGGCTAGGATTTCATGGTCAACTAAAATCTCACTAAGATTTTATAAATTACGAGAATCTTATTAATTCTAGTCGCATGACTAAGAATCTTTAGATCATCCTGGCCTTCCGGTTTGTATACTTGGAATCTTATCAAAGCAAGAAGCCAAGATTGATAAAAATCAAGGCTCCCGGCTAGGACTTTGTAGTCGACGTGAATCTCCTCACTTCTAGTCGCATGACTTAGAATTTTAGATCATCCCGGCCTTCCGGTTTGTAACTCCCGGCTTAGGACTTTGTAATCGACGTGAATCTCCTCAATTCTAGTCGCATGACTTAGAATTTAAGATCATCCCGGCCTTCCGGTTTGTAACTCCCGGCTTAGGACTTTGTAATCGACGTGAATCTCCTCAATTCTAGTCGCATGACTTAGAATTTAAGATCATCCCGGCCTTCCGGTTTGTAACTCCCGGCTTATGACTTTGTAATCGACGTGAATCTCCTCAATTCTAGTCGCATGACTTAGAATTTAAGATCATCCCGGCCTTCCGGTTTGTAACTCCCGGCTTAGGACTTTGTAATCGACGTGAATCTCCTCAATTCTAGTCGCATGACTAAGAATTTTAGATCATCCCGGCCTTCCGGTTTGTAACTCCCGGCTTAGGACTTTGTAATCGACGTGAATCTCCTCAATTCTAGTCGCATGACTTAGAATTTTAGATCATCCCGGCCTTCCGGTTTGTAACTCCCGGCTTAGGACTTTGTAATCGACGTGAATCTCCTCAATTCTAGTCGCATGACTTAGAATTTTAGATCATCCCGGCCTTCCGGTTTGTAACTCTCGGCTTAGGACTTTGTAATCGACGTGAATCTCCTCAATTCTAGTCGCATGACTTAGAATTTTAGATCATCCCGGCCTTCCGATTTGTAACTCCCGGCTTAGGACTTTGTAATCGATGATGATGCTTCTTGTATGAGAAACTTGGAATCATCTTTATTGATAGAAAATTCGCATATTAAACGCGTTCCACTGTCTTTCAAATACATCTCCATCTTGTGTTTTCAAATAGTACTCCCCGTTCTGCCCAATCCTGTCAATAAGGTAAGGACCTTCCCAATTGGCACCCAGTTTGCCACTCCCGGGCTCTCTGGTATTGTCAAATACTTTTCTCAGTACCCACGCCTTGGTGAATCTACACTCCTCGAATTAATTTTGAGGTGTAGATCCATCAACGGTAGTCAACCATTCAAGGGCTCTGCATGTCCTATAGCAGTGTCACATAATATTTTGGCATGACCAACACGCAGGACAAGTACTTGTGATCAGCACCTACGATTTGAGTAGAACATTGCCGTTGGACCAGAGTATGAACTATGTGGCACACTCTTAGAGACTAACTGTAGAGACAGATATGATGTGTGTGTGCGTGGAGGGTCTTCCTTATATGGATAGGTGGAGGGCCCTTTCATTGAAATTATATTAAAAATAAAAAAGGGAGTTTTCAAAAATTTCAGAAATTTGGGGCCTTCAATGTGTGGGGCCTTAGGCAGCCGCCTCAACTGCCTAACGGTTGAGCTGAGCCTGATAATCGCGAAAAGAAGAAGGCTCCAAAGACGCCAAGTACAAGGAGAATATGTCAGAAGACTACTCTACTAAAAAATCTTGCACCATATCCCTAGCATGACCCATTACATCTTGAAAAGAGAGAGGAAGGTTGTGGCACACAACGCACATACCACCAAGGTTTAAAGGAGGCCGTTTTAACGGTTAAACGGACTGGGGGCGCTACTGTTTAAACCATTTAAACGCCGTTAAAACGGATTGAAACAGCCAGGGGCAAAAATGGAAAAAAAGAGAAAAAATGGAATTAAACGGATTTTAACAGGTTTTAATGGTTTTAATGATTTTAACGGATTTTAACAAAAAAAAAAAATGGAAAAAATGGCGACGAAATTCAAATTTTGAAATTTAAAAATTAAAAAAATAGAATTTAACGGATTTAACAGCCGTTTTTTTGTCACAAAATTTTTCAAAATCAAACGGCTGTTTAAACGATTTTAACGGCCGTTAAAACAAAAAAACGTCCATTTTTTTCAAAACCGATAAAACGTGTTTAAACGGTTTTAACGGAAACGGGCTTGGGGCATTACCGTTTAAACGGCAGTTAAAACAGTTTAAACGGCTGTTTTTAAAACCATGTATACCACTAGCTACTGCACAATGAAGAAGCAAGTGATTTCTGTCTCCCGAATGTATACTTGCACATGGAGCAGAAGTAAACTATGATTCTCTTAATTTTTAACAAGGGTCGGGCTCAAAACCAATGATTAGTGGATCTGAGTACCCCAAATAATTCTCCAATCCGACATTTAAAATAAATCCATGAAAAAACTCCAATCCAACGGTTAAAAATAAGTAGGCGGGCAGATTTTTGGTCTGTAGGTCCAGCTGGGAATGAACCAAACATATCTAAGAGTGTGCCACATGGCTTATACTATGTTCCGTTGTCCGTCATCAAAGATGTAATCAATATGTTAGCACTTTTGTCATTTGATTCAGATTAAAATTTAAGCATAAAATATAGCAGAAATAAAAATATAGAATAATATAATATTTAAATTATACAAGAAATTGTACATAATTAAAGAAAAATAGGTGGAACATAGTATACGATAAATAGGTGGAACATAGGTGGAACCTATGTTTAGATATAATAAATTAAAAGTGTGACCAACGACACTGAGTCAAGTTCATTATAAAGTAGAATAGATTTTAAACATTAATTATACGATAAATAATCATATCTTATAATTTAATATTTAAATTATATAATAAACTGTATTTATTTTAATGAAAGTAGGTACAAAAAGAAGAATGAATTGAAGCAGTCTCCTTTTGATAATAAATGAACTTGAGTGTGAGACCAACACTCACTTAGTGGTCAAGTTCGTTATAAAGGAGAACACACTGTCATAACGATCATTGTAACTGTGAATAACGGTTAAACATATAATCTGTTAACCCGTTATTTCTGTGATGATCAAGCGACTACTTATTCTATATATTAGATCAAACTCAACATCTCGCCTTATCCTAAACACTTATGGTGCGTTTCCCAATTTTCCCCTGGGAAAATCACATTTTCTTGGGAAATTGTAACTTTCGCTTGTTTGATAGCCATTTTACATTTGGAAATTTTTTGGGAGAAAATGAGATTTTCCAATCCAAGCCTGGAATTAATTTCCGTTCCACAGGTGAGAATTCGTTTCCACACCCTTATTTTCTCACTTAGGGTCTGTTTGGTACGTGAGATAAAGAGTTCTGATGGCGAATATTTAGCCAGACGAATATTATCTTGGCTAAATATTTGCTCGTATCAATTTTAACAATGTTTGGTACGTGTACGAGCTAGCTCACTTCAGCTTATTTCATTTTCTTTCAATTTGAGTGGGTCCCACATATCAAAGTAAGTCAAAAATAGGTTGGGCGAGTGCTGGAACCACATTTTATGTCAAAGCATAAAAAAAAAACTCATTTTTATCTTTTTTATATATTAAAAAATTAATTTTTATTGAAAGTAGTGATTTTTGGCTAGAAAATAAAATTTTCTCACCAAGGCATAATTGGCGTGAAAATATTTACGGGGGGGGGGGGGGGGGGGGGGGGGGGGGTGTGTGGCTGCCAAACACACCCGGGCGAATATTAGGTTGCACAAATATTTTATTTTCCCACTGCGGTGCGTTACCAAACAGGCCCTTAATTGAAAATTTCATATTATCTCAAGTAGGGCTGCAATTTGGGCTGGTTGGGTCTGGTTAGAGGTCAACCCTAGCCCAACCTAGCCTTAAAGGCTATGAACTCTAACCCAAGGTCGGGCCTAGATTTTTCAACCCTAACCCAACCCTATTGGGTTAGTCGGGTTGGTCAATTTCTTTTTTTTTTTTTTTTTTATTTGTTGGAAAAATATTGTTAAATTTTTTTCATATTAAAATAATTTATTGGTCAATACAATAACCGTTATGCTAACTATTAAATAATAGTTTTATTTCCATCACCTCATGAAAGAAAACATGATATTTTCATAATAAGGAAAAGTTAATTAACTCAAATGCATGATAAAAGTTATTAAAGAAATAACCAAAAAATAATTGTCAATTAGGAAAACACGATATTTTCAATATAAACCGATCACATGAAATGTCTAAATGTAGTTTTAAAGACATTTTGTAATCTCACACAAGGATTGTAGTTTGCTATGAACAAACATCCATGGATTGCTGCATTTGCCAAAATATAGTGTGAATGTTTGTCGGCGTACTAATACATATATGTAGTTTGTATGTCGGGCTTGATCAGGTTGGGCTGAGCCTTAACCCTAGCCTAACTTGATTTGATCGGGTTATAAAAAATTCGGCTCGAGCACAACCCAAATTCTAAAACAACAAGAAAATTCTAAGTTTAGAGGGAAATTAAATTACACAAGAATTATGCTTCGTTTTGGGGCAAGATAATTTCTAGTGACCAAAAAACTAATTAACTCCTTTCTTATTTTCTAGCATAGTGCAAATAAATTATGAAAACACCCACAAAGCGACACGTCCGCAACAAAGAGGGCAAAGAGATGACTCCTTTCTTATTTTCTAACATAGTGCAAATAAGCTAGCTTTCGTGCACCAATGTTGCAAGGACTTTAGCTAGCACAAGTAGTCGACCTTTCTTGCAAGGAGAGAGCCAAGAAGGGGCCAAAGGGCGAACGTGCCACCCCTTGACTTTCAAAATCCTTTTAAAATAATATTTATATATTCTCGAAAAAGCCCCCCTTCAGATTTCAATCGTTTAAAATCTAGGACACCCACCATATACTATAAGGAATGTGCCCCTGTTGAACAAAATCATGGCTTCAGCTATGTTCTTTGTTGTCTTTGTCCCTAAAAAACAAAATGGTTATTATATCTCATATATAATATGACATAAGGTTTCTATCACCAACACATAACAAATGCTAGTGAGTAAATTGACAAGAGGAGTCGTCGTGAAAGTGTGGAATATTAATAAAAACGCATGGTCGTCTTCAAAGATTGGTTGGATGTGAGAGCTAGGAAACTTCATAAAGCTCGCATGCTTTCATTCTTAAACATGGTTGATGCTTAGTCCTTGAAGAATGTAGGTGGTCCTTCTTGGTGGGGGTGTTTGGGATTTTTGTTTCTTGTGGGGCCGCTTTTTTATTTATTTTAGTTAGTCTTTTTTGTTTGCTTTTTGTATTTTTCTGGCCGTTTTGGTAGGCTTCCTTAGCCTCCAAGGGGCCATAAATAAAGCAGTTCAATAAAAAAAAGTCTATATAAATAAAGCAGTTCAACTGTTTTATAAATAGTGGGTTAGAGATCAACTGATTGAGCTATGACCAGTCTATATATATAAATCACAGGAAAGAGATCAAAAGAAAGTCATTCCATATTTGCAACAACGAAGATGATGGAGATAGTAAAACGCTTCAAGGCCTTCATAACTCTCTCTATCCGCAATCTGCTTATCTTCTTCTCATCAACACATCTTCCAGCACCACCTTTGGTTCCGGACCTGGAGATGATGCAGGCTCCACCTCCACCCATGGTAGTGCAAACCAACTCCAACAGAGAGCAACAAGAGTGGGGAAAGATGATCCTCGATTTCTGCTTTACAACAGCCATTGCTCTTCTTGTACTGTCCTTCCAAATTCAATTACACCTTTCTCTGTCTTTCCACTTGCTCTCTGTCTCCATCTTACTCGCTTTCTCAACTTCCTTTGGTGGGATTTTGCTCCGTTTCAGATATCCAACTATAGCCAAAGTGTTGGAGCAAATGGGCATCATATTTGGGGTGCTCGCCTTCTATCTGGCCATGGAGATTTCTATTGCTCCTGGACTCAAGTGGGTGACTTGGCTCATCTGTGCTCTTTCCTTCTTCATGTTTTTTATCCACTATCGTACTACTACCCATGATGCCTAAATAGCACATAGCGAAAGAATAAAACTTGAACATATTCTCAACCGCTAGCATCCTCCTCAAATATGGCCAAAGTTTGTAAGAAGCGTCTTTGTCTGTCTGATTCTGAGATTAATTGCGGTCCCACCCACCTATGAGATGGGCCACCAATTGTACACTTCAGATGGATGATCCAGTGGGCCACTTGTGCGATATGGAGGGTACGTATGTAGCAGCCCTTAAATTAGGACCATGCATCTTATAAATATATCTGGATATATCTCGTTAATTATCTTTGTATACAACATGTATATGTGCTTGTGTGTGTTCTGTAAAAGAGAGAGCAAATGGCGAATCCGTACGCGTGATTGTCCATAAAACCGGTAGGTTTATAACCATCAAATATGTACCATTCTCTTGGATTACTTGTACAGAGAAAAGTCTATTAGTTGAATGGCTACGATCATTCATCAAGTTGATTGCACATTGGAGATCTATTATAGGTGCCATGTATCACATGTATATAACAAAACAGGGAAGTTGTCTCCCCTCTTATACCCCTCTTATCTATTTAGACAAAGAAGGGCTGAGATCTTATCCCCCAAATAGATGGTGGATCTCAACCATTCACACCCAATTTTGACAAACCCTTTGTTGGAGAGTGCCGTGGGCACTGGCCACCCACTATCTATATAACAAGTGATAGTAGTTGTCTTATACCCCTCTTATCTTATATGGCTTCAATAATGAGTGGTTGAGATCCACTATGCTTCATATTGATGGCTGAGATTAACTCCCACCCGATTTTGACAAACACTTTGTCGGAAAGTAACCCACGCATATAACAAGACAACTCAGTTGTATTCTCTTATCTTATCCATCCATCTAATGTGGACGGTTAGATAAAGAGTGGTTGAGATCAAATCTATCGATCTAATGCGGATGGTTAGATTTCAGCCACTCAATCCGCCTCATTTGACCTCAATTTATTCAAAATTTGAATTTCAACACTGTTATTTTTTGTTATTTCTGTTATTTTACTATTTCTCCCTTTGTGCGTTACAATCTGTTATAACAGCCGTTGTAGTGGAAAAAACGGTCACGCCCCAGTCCGTTATACCGTTTGAGTGCCGAAGGCACCCAATTTTTACAAATGCTTTTGTCGGAGAGTGCTGTGGGCATGGGCCATTTACTATTCTATATAACAAAACACATTGGTTGTCTCCCTACTTATACCTCCTCTAATCCTCCCCCAAATGGATGGTGGATCTTCGCCACTCACTTGATTTTGGCAAATTCTTTGTCGAGGAGTGCCGATGGCACGGGGCACCCACTAGTGTATAACATATGAGAAGTCCTAGCTGAGGCATCCAAATAACTATGTTAACCCTAAACCTATGGGGCACGTGCCCCCCTGGCTCTGTCCCCAAACCTATGTTTTAAAAGTCGCGAGTTGACTGGACTCAGATCATATTTCAAGTCAACTCGGTAGTGCAAACATTGTCAGTACTGTTGGATGTCCCTTGAAAAATGTGTTATTTCAATATTTTCAGAACAAAATATTTTATAAATAAAAAAACAGGTTTTTCAAGGAGCATTCAATGGTGGATACAATGTTTGCATACTTTTAAGTCCGCAAACAGTTGCAGACTAAATTTGTCAGCGTCGTGTTGCCTCAGTGGACCGTGAATCTCTTGTATCCAATGGTAATAGCCTCAACTGTATATATACTTATTATTTTGTCCGGTTATCCTTGAGTAAAAAAACAAGTTTTCCCTTTTATTTTATTTTCGTATGACATCAACTAATGGTTGAACTTAGCAACTAAGGCCTTGCTTGGTATCCAATAAATATTTGAAGAATGCAAATATTTACCTTTATAAATATTTGTAGTTGTAAATGGCTAACTATACTGACATGACTTGACTGTCATTGCGTTGACTGGGCCCACTGACCTTTTGATATTTGGTATACTTCTTGGGGATCTACACATCAAAAATTAGTTTCATTGGTAATTTCTAGACGTTGGATTTAGCATTTTAATATCATAATTTTTAGCCATTGGATCTGAGCGTTGTTTTTAGATACTAGTATATAACCATTAGAAATCATCGATCAAGCTGATACTTGGTATATAGGTCCAACAAGAGGTTGACCCAACATCCATAAGCTCAGTGGGCCCGCCCTAAAGTGAACTCCAGATAGCATTTTTGGGATCAAGTGAAGTGCTGTAAGATGGAGTTTAGGAGAGAACAGCAACGAACAACAAACAACAAACACAATTTTGTTGGCATAATCCACACATGTAAAAGCCATTTTTCATAAATACTCTTAGGGCCTGTTTGGATTGTCATTTCTAGACCTTAAAGTCTTTTTTTTCTTTACAATTACACACCTAATTTTTAGAAATTAGATAAGGAAAGAGTAGTTGACTGTTTATAGACTCAAAAAGAAATGGGAGCGCATACTCGCACACCCCATTTCTTGTCGGGGAGGACTCCTGCTTGGGGCACACCCCAAACAGATCAAATTCTCTCTAAAACACAGCTCTCTAAAACCCTTAGAAATTCTTCAAAATGCATTTCGATCTGCTACTTTCTCAATCTCGGAAATTCTTCAAAATGCATCTCAATCTCAGAAAAAAATTGTGTTGCTTGGTATTATCCCGTAAAATCTGTTGCAAATACTTTCCATCGTTTGGGTGGAGGGTGCAATGCAAATATTTTCATATTTTTTGAGTTTTTGATGAATCCAAAATAAGATATGGAGATCACCTACGGACAAGGTCAATGGAATTGGATGATCACAACCAATCAAACAATGGAACAGAGGGATGAGAATCATGAGATAGTCTAGGCAAATTAATTTTGGGCGGGAACCGATGATCGGTTGGTCCGAGTAGAATTTTGCAGACCTCCCACAATTTGAGTCAAGTAGAATACTTTAGAGGGACACTAACCGTATAGATGTTTGGTCAATCCCTAAGTGGACTTACAAGCTAAAAATAAGCCTGATTAGTGATTTCAAACCTTTGGATCTTTGTACCCCAAATAATGTCCAATTCCGCCGTGAAAACTTAACCCATGAAAATGACTCCAATACAACTTTTAGAAATCACTAATCAGGCTATTTTTTGTTCTAAATGTCCATCTAGGAGTAAAACTTAGCACTTTCCACAATAACTGCCCCCATAACCACCCACAATATGAGCCACGTGGCACATTTGTGGACACTGACTGTATGGATGTTTGGCCAATCCCCGAGTGGACCAACAAATCAAAAATCAACCTGAATAGTGATTTCTAAGTGTTGGATTGGAGTCATTTTCATGGATTGATTTGTACATTTGAATTTGAGTATTATTGACCATTGTTTGGGTACTAGAATCCAAAGATTTGAAATCATAAATTAGGCTGATTTTTGGTTTGTAGGCCCATCTAGAGATTGACCAAACATCCATATGGTCAGCATCTTCTAAAATTGTACCACATTGCTCATATTGTGCGCAGTCATCATGGGTGGTCAGCATGGTCGGTGAGCGCAATTTTACTCTCCATCTAGGGCCAAATATTATATATTATTTGAAGGAAGCTCAAGCCAAAAAGTGAATATTTGCAACCATTTTTGGCTGCAAACATTAGCAGTTCAAATCGTAAAAAATATGGACTCACGGTAAATAATGGTTGGGTGAAATCAAGCACTTGGAAATGTAAAAAACATGTTGCAAATGTTTGCAAATAAATATTTACAGCGATACCAAGCAGGGCCTAAAGGTATGAATATTTGTTTAGATTAGATTAAGACACGTGGCCCTTCGCGTCGCCCTCCCAATTTGTTTCGCCGATGGTCGAACATAGCAATTATTTATTGGGTCGTGATGTAACAAGGTATACCTGAGATCTTTTCATTTGCGGAAGCGGCATTTTTGGTAGTCACCACTACCATCTGGGCCCACTGACCGCATGGATGTTTAGCCCACCCCTTAATAGACATTCATACAAAACATCAGCTTGTTTAATGATATTTAACCGTTGGTTTTAATACTCAAAAAATGGTTGCATTCAACGGCTATAAGAACGCCTTAAAAAGTGCTAAAAAGTGTTAAAATCTAATGGTTATAGATTACCAATCAAGGTGATTTTTGGTCTGTATATCCACAAAGGGGTGGGATAAACATCCATGCGGTCAGTGGGCCCAGATGGCAGCGGTGACTACCAAAAATGCCGCTTTGGCAAATGAAACAGTTTCAGGGATACCTTGTTACATCTTTTTCCTTATTTATTTTGCCGACAGTCAGATTAGATTGAGACACGTGGGCCTTATATATTCCTGAGTCCTCATCACTATTTCCTCAACTATTCTTCGTTTTTGGTCCGGTTATCCGTGGGCCAGTGGGACAACTTTTTCCTCTTTGTAAAAAAAACAAGTTTCCTCCTAGAGCGAGAGATTAGATTGAGACACGTGGTCCTCCCAATTTGTTTCACCGATGGTCGAAATTAGCAACTAAAAAGGGAATATTTGTTTGGCCGAGAGTATGAGATTAGATTGAGACACGCATGGCCCTTCCAATTAAATCTTAGCCGTCGATTACCCATTACCACCTACACCAGGCACGCTATATATAGTATATACATCCTAGCTAGGGAAACAAGCAAATCATATTCTAATTTTTGGCTAAGGCATATCAAGGAGGTCTTGTTATCTATCTGCAATATCTAATTTTACGCATTGGAAGATGTAGAGATAATGATTCAAGCTGGATCGACGGCCAACAACAACTTGAACAATTGGAATCAAGACTGGGGAAAGATGATCCTACAGCTCTGCTTCACAACGGCAGTTGCCCTTCTCGCCTTCTCAGCTACCTTCATTGGGCTTTTGTTCCGTTCCAAGTTTCCTACTCTAACCAAGTGTTGGAGCAAATCGGAGTTCTGTTTGCGGTGTTTGCCTTCTTCATCGCCATGGTGATCTCTCTTCCACCACACCTGACGTGCGCGGCCTGGATCATCTGTGCTCTATGTTTGGTCTCTACTTGATCTACAGTTTGCACCCATGGGCCATGGACTCGACTCCTACTCCTAGCTCAATTACCTGACATTTGGTACTGTCGTACTAATGACCTCCCGGGTTCGAAGTTCGAACCCACCTTAAACAGTTGAATCGGTGGACCACCACGTAGTTACATACTTCGAATATAATTATACAAATGTGGGCTTCTATTTGTTTTCTTCGTTGAATGTTATCTAACTAATCAAAACTTCTAATTTTGTTGGTGTTTATTCCGATATTTGTCAATCAATTTCCTTATCCACCGTTGGACTTGGCCAGCGAATTTTCTCATATGGAGGCTGTCAATAGATGGGATCTATCCTCTAACCCGATCCGATCCCTTAATATCAGGTCTGGATCGGATCTAGCATGTGTTATCAGATCGGAACTGGACCTATAAGTTGTGATTCAATAGGTTCTGGACCCACCCTGATCCTATCCAACCCCATCCAACAACTCGTGTTCGTTTATACACCTTTTTTCTTATCTAATAAGATTTCATTTCTTTCCTTTTTGGGATAATTGTTTTTTGGCCACCTTTCATTAAAGCTTATTGTTATCGGATTTTTCAGGTCGGGTAGGGTTTGAGATTCACAGTGTTATATTGAATTGGTTCCATATCAACCGCTAGTTGAATCCAAACCCGATCCATTGGCCCCTATTTAAGACCCTGCATGTTATGTTATGTAGAGACTGATGATTCTTGAAGTATTGTACATGAAGGCACGATTCTTGGGACGACTTTTTCCTGAGGGTTTTTCCGTAATTCTCACATAACCTTACGGAAACCCTAATTTCGTCTTAGGGTTATATATACCCCTATTGGTGAGAGACGAGTATCTCAATCTTGTACTGTGTGTATTTTCTTTTGCCCTAGAGCATAGTGGAATCGGTGTGGATCTGTGGATGTACCTCAATCTAGAGGGAACTATGTAAATCTTTGTGTTGTGGTTTGTTTGCTTCTTTGTTTTATTGCTCTTTCTTCCTAACAATGCATACTATTACTGTCTTTAGCACAATGTTTGGTTGTCATTGAGAAATCAAGACTTAAGAGTAATGATGTGGTTATTGTCATTTATTTGAGAAAATATTCACTGGTCCAAGGACCTTCAAAGCTACTTACCTTACCCGTCCAATAAAAGAAGAGCTTAAATCATTGATGGCTCAGCAATGATAGGTTGATTCAAAAGCTTCGTTTCCTCCACCAAAGGGCTCAACATCAAAACTAGTTGTGTACAACATCTATTTTACTTTTTAATGCATGAAGGGCTTATTGCGTGCCTCCCGCTAAACCCTAATATCCCACAAATGCCCTTATTTTTACTTTTTTTTTTTTTTAATTTAATTACTTGACAGGGGTTTTTCGATCTTTTTGGTGCCAAAGAACACGTCACCATGCAACTCACCCTGCCAACCACTACTAGGAAAAGGGCATACGGCGTCGGTTAAAAACCGACGCCATAGGTATTTGGAGTTGATTTTTCATTTTTAAAAAACCGACTCGAATACCAGTGATGCCAAATATTTCGCGTCGATTTTTCGTTATTGAAAACTGATGCCAAACCTCATGAAATGGCGTCGATTTTTGGAAAAACCGACGCGGAAACTTAATATATGGCGTCGGTTGTTCAGAAAACCAACGCTAAGACGTATAATATGGCGTCGGTTTTTAGAAAAATCGACGCAATATACTAAGTTTCAGCGTCGATTTTTCCAAAAACCGACGCCATATGCCTTGTGTGCTGCTTTTGGCGTTGGTTTTAACAAAAATTGACGTTATTTTTTTTTTATTATTTTTTTTGATATTCCATTTGTTTTTTCTCTGTCGCCTATACCCACCTGCATATCATACACCACCTGTACACACATTCACAAGACATTCATCACTACCATTCACATTAACTGACAATTAAATTAAAATGTATTAATTAGATAAAATTAATATCAAGTAGGTTACACATTGCATATTAGGTGAATCCAATACAACTAGCTAGAATCAGTTCTAAATACTTATAAATTATATAGATGTTTGACTTATCCCTCAGTGAACCTCTTGAACAATCTAATTAGTGATTTACACCTAAATAACGCTCAATAATTCTCGAATTCTTACCATTAAAACCAACCTATGAACATAACTTAATCGATTTTCTTAGAAATCAGTAATCAGGCTAATTTTTAGTTTAGAGGTCTATTGAGGGACTGGCCAAAAATCTATATGATCAAAGTCCATTAACAATACTGTGCCACATGTGTTGTGATTTTTATGAAATGACCATAATAATGCAAGTATATACAAATTTATATGTGATTCTTAATACAATCATGAAAGGACCATAATAATGCAAGTATATACACCACTAATGGCGTGTAATTCAAATAACCATTTGTATGACTTCATGAAAATGACTCTAATCCAACGCTTAGAAATCACTAATCATGTTGAGTTTTTGTTTCTAGGTACACCTAGGGATTGACTAAACATACATTCTTGGGACCCCCATTTTTCACACCCATTTTGGATTACCCATATAGAAGATGAATCAATGGCTATTTTTGGTAAGATGATCTCTATGGTGAGGAGATCATCCTCACAATGGCTGATTTTTTGTGCCTAATGACAATGTGGATGTTCAACTCACATATTGGTGGATAAACACACAAAAATCAACTATATTGATGATTTCTAACCATTGGATTTATTACTCAAAAAGCATGCTTGAATTCAATGGCTAGAATCAAATTCTAAAAGGTACTAAAATTTATGGCTAGAGATGACCAATCAGGTTAATTTTTGGTTTGAATATCCAATAAGTGGTGGGCTAAACATCCATGCGGTTAGTGGGCTGAGGCCTTCTCTCACTTGGGGCCTAAGGCTCGCCTTATTGGCCTTATGGTTGAGCTAGCCCTGCTCGGCGGGCATGTAAACTAAAAATTAGCTTGATTAATGATTTCTAAGTGTTGGATTGGAGTCATTTACATGGGTTGATTTTAACAGTATAATTTAGAGCATTATTGACCATTGTTGGGGGAGTAAAACTTGTCAACACAAATTGCAAGTCACACAATCACAAGCCAATGAGGTCTCGGCACATACAACTCAAAGCAAAAGCACATGGGTACGTTGCAAAAAAGCACTTGGGTACGAGGGAGTGCCCAAACATCCATACGGTCATCAAGGGACTTACAAACCAAAAATCAGCCTGATTTGTGATTTATTACCTTAGATTTTTGCACCCAAATAACGCTCAATAATGCTCAAATTCCTACGAATCAACCCATGAAAATAACTTCAATCGAATCGGTTAGAAATCACTAATCAAGCTATTTTTTGTGTACTGGTCCACCGAGGGACTGGCCAAACATCCATACGGTCAGCGCCTCTAGATCCAAAGGTCTAACATAACTAATCAGGCTGATTTTTGGTTTGCAGGTCCAATGAGGGGCCGGTACACAGATCCAAAGGTTTGAAATCACTAATCATGTTGATTTTGGGTTTGTAGGTCTACTTAGGGATTGGCCAAACATCCATATCGTAAGCGTCCTCTAAGAGTGTACCATGTGGCTCATATTAACTTTGTTAGGGTTAGCCGAACCCTAGATAGGTGCCACGTGTAAGGTGCATGTGCATCGGACGTGGCGTTCCCTCAGTAATATTACTCTTTCAAACGGGTAAACCTTGGCTGACCAGCACTATCACCAACAATATGAGCCATGTGGCACATATTTAGAGGGCACTGGCCATATGGATATTTTGCCATATGGCTGACCAGTAATATTACTCTTTCTAAGTGTTGGATTGGAGTCATTTTTATGGGTTGAATTTAAATTTTTAACTGTAGAATTTGAGCATTATTTGAGGTACAAGATCAAAAGATTTGAAATTACTGGTCAGGCTGAATTTTGGTTTCTAGGTCCACCTAGGGACTGGCCAAACATCCATAGGATCAGTGTCCTCTAAAAATGTGCCACATTGTTCATATTGTGGGCGATTACGGATTCACTGACCGTCACTGGTCAGCCAAGTAGTTTTACTCGGTAGCCACGACGGGTCGAAAGCGAAGCAAAGAAACTCCGTTGCCTTATAATCAACATACGGGAGGGGACCCAGATACCACTAAACTTAATGCACGCCGATTGTTCGATGAAATCTCTCAGCCAAACCTCTTCTCATGGAAAACCATCCTATCCGCTTATTCGAAATCCGTTTGGCTTTTGGAAATACAAGAAAGTTTGCTGAACGGAGATCGGGTATCTTGGAAATCTTATCGGGCTACATGAACTATGGCTGGGAGGTGATTCAGTGAAAGATGTATAAATTGATGTGAAAGATGGCTAGCGAATTTGAGTCAGATTGTGTTTCTGCGATGCTGATCTCATTGTGGAGTCATTGTTCTATTGATTTGGGTATGCAGATTCGAGGGACGATAATGAATTTCGGGTTTGAATAGAATGTTTCCATGGGTAGTTAAAACAGTAAAATGATAGAGGAAGGCTATATATGTGCTCGATATGAGTTTTGTTCTCCATTATGTATAGGAGGCAGAGAAAGAAAAGATGCTTAGCGACCAAATGAGATGCGCGCAATTGCTTTGGGGTTGATTTTCGTTCCTCCTGGCTAGCCCATTCGAGTTGTTAAGAATATCAAGGTCTGTGGGAATTGTCACAATGCAACTATGTTCATTTCTAAGATTGTCCTGCAAGAGATACTCGTGAACGATGCCGTCTGGTTTCCACCTGTTTATAGATGGAACATGTTATTGTGGAGATTCTGGTGATTCGATTTTATCCTGCTAGTAGCCGAAGCTGTCGTTGAAGATATCGAAACCTTAAACTCTTCATTAGAGTGACTCAAACTTAGGATTGTGTTCGAGTCACAATAGAATTTAGCCACTTAACCTGTGACAGTGGATCGGCTTTTGTTGGGTGCCAACTTAAGGGCCATTTTGTTGAGAAAGACTTGCAGATGGGTGTTCTGTTTGAGGTTAGAAAAGGATAGAAATTTGGACATCAAGAAATTTATTCCAGCAAAACTTGTAGGGCCCCAGCAAAGAACAGATTTAAGGCAGAAGAAATTTGTCGACAAAAATTATCCAAATTATGCAAGATGGGTTGCATTCACCATCCAAAAATGCAACTAACCCTGCTTGGTATCCTCTGTCGTTTGCAGGAATTTGTTTATATGCTATCACTAAAGGTTTAAAATCACTAAGGGCCTGTTTGGTAACGCACCGCTGTGGGAAAATAAAATATTTGTGCGCACTAATATTCTCCTTGGTGCATTTGGCAGCTACTTGCCCTCGGCGAATATTTAGCCGGGCTCACGTATTTGCCCTCCGCTGCGGGAAAATATTTGATCACCTCCCCTCCCTGTGTAAATATTTTCACGCCAATTATGCCTTGGTGAGAAAATTTTATTTTCTCGCTGGAAAATCACTATTTTCAATAAAAATTAGTTTTTTAATATATAAAAAAGATAAAAATGATTTTTTTTTTTTTATCCTTTGACATAATATGTGGTTCCCGCACTCGCCCAACCTATTTTTAACTTACTTTGATATGTGGGACCCACTCAAATTGAAAGAAAATGAAGTAAGCTGAAGTAAGCTAGCGTACCAAACATTTTTAAATATTGATATGAGCAAATATTTAGCCAAGATAATATTCGCCTGGCTAAATATTCGCCATCGGAACTCTTTTTCTCACGTACCAAACAGACCCTAAATGGCATGAGAAGTAATTAAGAGATAATCTAGGAGTTGAATTTAATTAGATAGAGAGCTCATTAACAAGGTATAACTGAAACTTTTTTGCTTGCGGAAGCACGATTTTTGTTACTCACCACTCCCATCTAGGCCCACTGACGGCATGGATGTTTAGCCCATCCTTTGGTGGACATTCATATAAAAAATTAGCTTGTTTGATGATTTTCAGCCATTGGTTTTAGTACTCAAAAATAAAGGTTGAATACAATGGCTAGAACCACGCCGTAAAAAATACTAAAATCTAATGGCTAGAGATTACCTATAAAGGTGATTTGTGGTGTGTTATCCACAGAGGGCTACAATCACGCCTTAAAAAGTAATAAATGTAATGGCTATAGATTACTAATATCCACGAAGAGGTGGGCTGAACATCCATGGGGTCAGTGGGCCCAGAATGTAGCATTGAGTAACAAAAACTTGCTTCCGCACACCAAAAATTTTCGGGTATACCTTATTACATCTTTTTCTTCCTTTTTTAAATAGTCTTTTGGCGAGTAAATCTTGCCTGACTAACGATGGTCAGGTAGCTACCTAACTACCACTGAGTTCTCGGCACGTACCCATGTGCATGCTTTTTGCTTTTGTAATAAAAAATTTTAAAAAGAGATCCTAAAAAAACACTCACATGAGTACGTGGGAAAAAGCAATCAGGGTATGTGCTGAGAAGTCAGTTAGGTGGATAATTTGAAAAATAACGAAAGAAACAAAAATAGAAGTATTTTCAGAATATTGGGATTTCGGGTATATTGTGAAACTCGCATCATGGCCAACTCAGATTTTGGCTTTATAATATATATATTCTACTTATATTATTGCATTATCCCACAATACCAAACAAACTTTAGCCTACGCCATCTGCTCATGTATGGTTGCGACTTAAGGCTTAAAGCCCTAAGTTCTTTATTACAACTTAAAAGCTTTATTCATTCAAGTTGGACGTAAAGCTTTAAGTTCAGTCCTTCACGCATCTCCATGTGGGCCTCATGGTCGTGTGTCGTTTTAAGACAAGATTTGGTTAGCTACGAATCCACGTAAAAAAACGTTCTTAGATCTTCAAATACTGCTCGGTTGTCGCTTGCCAAAGCTGCAAATCTTTAGGATCTATTTATTAATCAGGTTGGTGGAAATACAATCACTCTTAGGATAAAAATTATAAAATATTTAGGCATATTCCATCATTAATTGCCTTAATCTTGGGTTGTATAGGACGCGGTCCATGAATGTTTGGTCCATAAAGTTTGATAATCTCCCTCCCAAATACCACGTGGCTAACTGTTTCAGGCCCATTGATCCCATGAATGTTTGCCCCACCCTTGGTGGACCTACACACCAAAAATCGGCCCGATTGGTGATTTCAAGCAGTTGGATTTGAGCTTTTTCTGTCATTGGCTTCATGGAGTTGGACCTGTTCATGAAGCCCACAAAGAAAAATACAGCTCAAATCCAATGGCCAGAAATCACCAATCAGGTTGAATTTTTAGTCCTTAGGTCCATCTAGAGATGACTAAACATTCATGCGTCAATGAGCTCCAAGAGTGACACATGGCTTATACGCAATCTCGCCCCAAGAGTGTGACACATGGCTTATACGCATCTCGACGGCATGACAAGGACTTCACCGGCAGTCATTTATAGGTTTGAACACTATAGCAACATTGGCCACCCTTAGATGATTTTCGAGATTCTATATCATCGAGTGACAGAGAATTACAGAGAGTTACAATGAGAAATAGAAAAGCAACGATGAACTTTCGAAGAAGCTTCGGTTACTTAGAACCAAGAAGTTAGGTTCAAGGCTCCTTATCAGTGATTACAAAAAAATAAAAAGGCGACTTTTCTCGTATAAGCACTAACTATTTAAATGTGTTCCCCAAAAGCACCATTTTAATATGTATATATATTCAGGTATCGAAAGATGAGCTAAATCATATTCCATCTTTGGCAGAAACATGGATACGGCAAGGCGAATCAATGAGGCACTGCTATCATCTCTATGTAATCTCATCTTCTACCTAACAGAGACAGACACAGAGACATCCCTTCCGTCTAACGTAACTGTAGAGATGATTCATGCTTGAACCATCGCCAACAACAACTTCAACAATTCGCATCAAGACTGGGGAAAGATGATCCTCGAGTTCTGCTTTATGACGGCCATTGCTCTCCTTGTTTTGTCTTACCAAACTCAGATCGGAACTGATCCCATAATATCAGGTCTGGATCTAGCATGTGTCATCAGATCGGAACTGGACCTATAAGTTGTGATTCAATAGGTTCTGGACCCACCCTGATCCGATCCGACCCCATCCAACAACTCGTGTTTGTTTATACACCTTTTTTCTTATCTAATAAGATTTCATTTCTTTCCTTTTTGGGATAATTGTTTTTTGGCCACCTTTCATTAAAGCTTATTGTTATCGAATTTTTCAGGTTGGGTAGGGTCTGAGATTCACAGTGTTATATCGAATTGGTTCCATATCAACTGCTAGTTGAATCCAAACCTGATCCATTGGCCCCTATTTAAGACCCTGGATGTTGTGTTATGTAGAGACTGATGATTCTTGAAGTACTGTACACGAAGGCATGATTCTTGGGAGGACTTTTTCCTGAGGGCTTTTTCGTAATTCTCACATAGCCTTACGGAAACCCTAATTTCGCCTTAGGATTATATATACCCTGTTGGTGAGGGACGAGTATCTCAATCTTGTACTGTGTGTATTTTTTTTTGCACTAGAGCATAGTGGAATCGGTGTGGATCCGTGGACGTACCTCAATCTAGAGGGAACCACGTTTGATTGAATCTTTGTTTTATTGCTCTTTCTTCCTAACAATGCATACTATTACTGTCTTTAGCACAATGTGTGGTTGTCATTGAGAAATCAAGACTGAAATCAAGACTTAAGAGTAATGACGTGGATATTGTCATTTATTTGAGAAAATATTCGTTGGTCCAGGGACCTTCAAAGCTACCTACCTTATCCGTCCAATAAAAGAAGAGCTTAAATCATTGATGGCTCAGAAATGACAGGTTGATTCAAAAGCTTTGTTTCCGCCACCAAAGGGCTCGACATCAAAACTAATTGTGTACAACATCTATTTTACTTTTTAACGCATGAAGGGCTTATTACGTGCCTCCCGCTAAACCCCAATATCCTACATAAGCCCTTATTTTTGCTTCTTTTTTTTTTTTTTTCATTTTATTTACTTGACAGGGGTTTTTCGATCTTTTTGGTGCCAAAGAACACGTCACCATGGAACTCACCTTGCCAACACATGTCACACTAATATGCTCTCAAGTCCTTTATTTTGGCCACAAAAAAAAAATTATTATGATTTTTAAATATTTTTAATTTACAAGGGTGCTTTGGTGATTCAGTACTTTCACAATGCAACCCAACGGAGTAATTATTTCATTATGACATTGTACTTCAACTCTATGACTAGAAATATTTAAATGATGGACTCACAATGTGAGACACGTTTACCTTACCAGAAGCTACTGACCATATGGATGTTCGGACCATCCCTAGATGGACCTCTGTAACAAAAATAAACCTGATTGCTCATTGTTAACCTTTGGATCATAATGATCAAAATCCAAAGTTGCAAATAAATTAATAAAAAGACTCAATTATAAATTAATGATCATGATGAATTTTGATATCTAAGTCCGACTATAGATGGGCAAAACATCCATACGGTCAATGATCTCTAAGATTGTGCCACATGGTTCATAATATGGCCCATCATTAATGGTGTCAAAACTAATGCCAATCAGGATAAATTTTGTAGGTAGGTCCGTCTAGACCTGGAGTGTATGGTAGTGTCATTGGCCAAAAATGCACATCAAATTGCTGCTAATAGTAATGCTAAAAATCTTCAGTTGAAAATAAACCATGAAAAAGACTAATCCAATGGATGGAAATTGCTAATCAGGATGAACTTTCAAAGGTAGGTCCACCTAGAGATGGGAAAAACATCTATACACTCAGCGGTCTCTGAATGTGTGCCACGTGTAAGGTACACGTGCATCGGACGTGGCGTTCCCCTAGTAATATTACATCTTCTCTTTCAAACGGGTAAAACTTGGCTGACCAACGCTGTCACCAACAATATGAGCCATGTGGCACATATTTAGAGGGCATTGGCCGTATGGATGTTTTGCCAATCCTAGGTGGACCTACAAACCAAGTGTTGGATTGGAGTCATTTTCATGGGTTAATTTTAAATTTTTAACTGTGAGAATTTGAGCATTATTTGGGGTACAAGATCGAAAAGATTTGAAATTACTAGTCAGGCTGATTTTTGGTTTCTAGGTCCACCTAGGGATTGGCCAAACATCCATACGGTCAGTGTCCTCTAAAAATGTGCCACGTTGTTCATTTTGTGGGCGATTACGGATTCGTTGACCATCACTGGTCAGCAAAGTTTTACTCGGTAGCCCACGACGGGTCCAAAGCGAAGCAAAGAAACTCCGTTGCCTTATAATCAACATACGGGAGGGGACCTAGATACCACTAAACTTAATGCACGCCGATTGTTCGATGAAATCTCTCAGCCAAACCTCTTCTCATGGAAAACCATCCTATCCGCTTATTCGAAATCCGTTTGGCTTTTGGAAATACAAGAAAGTTTGCTGAACGGAGATCGGGTATCTTGGAAATCTTATGGGGCTACATGAACTATGGCGGCTGGGAGGTGATTCAGTGAAAGATGTATAAATTGATGTGAAAGATGACCAGCGAATTTGAGTCAGATTGTGTTTCTGCGATGCTGATCTCATCGTGGAGTCATTGTTCTATTGATTTGGGTATGCAGATTCGAGGGACGATAATGAATTTTGGGTTTGAATAGAATGTTTCCATGGGTAGTTGAAACAGTAAAATGATAGAGGAAGTCTATATATGTGCTCGATATGAGTTCTGTTCTCCATTATGTATAGGAGGCAGAGAACGTAAAGATGCTTAGCGACCAAATGAGATGCCTGCAATTGCTTTGGGGTTGATTTTCGTTCCTCCTGGCTAGCCCATTCGAGTTGTTAAGAATATCAAGGTCTGTGGGAATTGCCACAATGCAATATGTTCATTTCTAAGATTGTCCTGCAAGAGATACTCGAGAATGATGCCGTCTGGTTTCCACCTGTTTATAGATGGAACATGTTATTGTGGAGATTCTGGTGATTCGATTTTATCCTGCTAGTAGCCGAAGCTGTCGTTGAAGATATCGAAACCTTAAACTCTTCATTAGAGTGACTCAAACTTAGGATTGTGTTCGAGTCACAATAGAATTTAGCCACTTAACCTGTGACAGTGGATCGGCTTTTGTTGGGTACCAACTTAAAGGCCATTTTGTTGAGAAAGACTTGGAGATGGGTGTTCTGTTTGAGGTTAGAATAGGAGAGAAATTTGGACATCAAGAAATTCATTCCAGCAAAACTTGTAGGGCCCCAACAAAGAACAGATTTAAGGCTGAAGAAATTTATCGACAAAACTTATCCAAATTATGCAAGATGGGGTTGCATTCACCATCCAAAAATGCAACTAACCCTACTTGGTATCCTCTATGTAGTTTGCAGGAATTTGTTTATATGCTATCGTTAAAGGTTTAAAATCACTGAATGGCATGAGAAGTAATTAAGAGATGATCTAGGAGTTGTATTTAAGTAGATAGAGAGCTCATTAACTAGTTGAGCACGTTGAGAACGTTGAGACATGTAAGCAATTGAGTACGTAGAACTTTGCTATGATGTCCCTCATCAACCACATAAATGTACCTTTTTTAAAGGGTCTTGATGTAACAAGGTATAACTGAAACTTTTTAGCTTGTGGAAGCACGATTTTTGTTACTCACCACTGCCATCTAGGCCCACTGACGGTATGAATGTTTAGCCCATCCTTTGGTAGCTTGTTTGATGATTTTCAGCCATTGGTTTTAGTACTCAAAAGTAAAGGTTGAATACAATTATGGCTAGAACCACGCCTTCAAAAGTACTAAAATCTAATGGCTAGAGATTACCAATCAGGGGTGATTTGTGGTGTGTATATCCACGAAGGGCTAGAGTCACACCTTAAAAAGTACTAAAATGTAATGGCTATAGATTACTAATCCTGGTGATTGTTGGTGTATATCCACGAAGAGGTGGGCTGAACATCCATGCGGTCAGTGGGCCAAGAATGTAGAGTTGAGTAACAAAAATGTCACCAAAAATTTTCAGGTATACCTTATTACATCTTTTTCTTCCTTTTTAAAATAGTCTTTTGGCTAGTAAATCTTGCCTGACTAACGATGGTCAGGTACCTGACTACCACTGAGTTCTCGGCACGTACCCTGAGTGCTTATTGCCAAGTACCATGTGCATGCTTTTTGCTTTTGTAATAAAAAATTTAAAAAAGAAATCTTAAAAAACACTCACATGAATACGTGGGAAAAAGCAATCAGGGTATGTGCTGAGAACTCAGTTAGGTGAATAATTTGAAAAATAACAGAAGAAACAAAAATAGAAGTATTTTCAGAATATTGGGATTTGGGGTATATTTTGAAACTCGCATCATGGCGCCAACTCAGATTTTGGCTTTATAATATATTTTACTTATATTATTGCATTATCACACAATACCAAACAAACTTTAGCCTACGCCATCTGCTCACGTATGGTTGCGACTTAAGGCTTAAAGCTCTAAGTTCTTTATTACAACTTAAAAGCTTTATTCATTCAAGTTGGACGTAAAGCTTTAAGTTCAGTCCTTCACGCATCTCCATGTGGGCCTCATGGTCGTGTGTCGTTTTAAGACAAGATTTGGTTAGCTACGAATCCACATAAAAAAACATTCTTAGATCTTCAAAGACTGCTCGGTTGTCGCTTGCCAAAGCTGCAAGTCTTTGGGATCTATTTATTAATCAGGTTGGTGGAAATACAATCACTCTTAGGATAAAAATTATAAAATATTTAGGCATATTACATCATTAATTGCCTTAATCTTGGGTTGTATAGGACGCGGTCCATGAATGTTTGGTCCATAAAGTTTGATAATCTCCCTCCCAAATGCCACGTGGCTAACTGTTTCAGGCCCATTGACCCCATGAATGTTTCCCCCACCCTTGTGGACCTACACACCAAAAATCAGCCCGATTGGTGATTTCAAGCAGTTGGATTTGAGCTTTTTCAGTCATTGGCTTCATGGAGTTGGACCTGTTCATGACGCCCACAAACAAAAAATAAAGCTCAAATCCAATGGCCAGAAATCACCAATCAGGTTGAATTTTAGTCCTTAGGTCCATCTAGAGATGACCAAACATTCATGTGTCAGTGAGCCCCAAGAGTGACACATGGCTTATACGCAATCTCACCCCAAGAGTGTGACACATGGCTTATACGCATCTCGACGGCATGACAAGGACTTCACCGGCAGTCATTTATAGGTAGCCCCATCACCTTTGAACACTATAGCAACATTGGCCACCCTTAGATGATTTTCGAGATTCTATATCATCGAGTGACAGAGAATTACAGAGAGTTACAATGAGAAATAGAAAAGCACCGATGAACTTTCGAAGAAGCTTCGGTTACTTAGAACCAAGAAGTTAGGTTCAAGGTTCCTTATCAATGATTACAAAAAAATAAAAAGGCGAAGAAGCTTCGGTTACTTAGAACCAAGAAGTTAGGTTCAAGGTTCCTTATCAGTGATTACAAAAAAAAAAAAAAAAAAAGGCTCCTTATCTCGTATAAGCACTAAATATTTAAATGTGATCCCCAAAAGCACCATTTTAATATGTATATATATATATATATTCAGGTATCGAAAGATGAGCTATTTTTCTTTATCAGGTACTACTGTTTGAGCCACATGGCACACTCTTAGAGACAACTGACCTGTATAGATGTTTGGCCCATCCTAGGACTCACGTCCCAAAATCAGCCTGATTGATGATTTTTAATCATTGGATTTAAGTTTTTTAATGGATTTATTTAACCGTTGATTCGAGTATTGTTTGGGATACTCATATACAACAGTTAGAAAATTACCAATCAGGCTGATTTTTGGCATTTAGGTCTACCTAGGGATGGGCCAAACATCCATATGGTGAGTAATCCCTAAGATGGTACCACGCGGCAAAAGTAGAGTCAGGGTATAGGGCGTGACAAGGGCACTGCACATGTGGCCAATCTATGGTCTTATCGGATGGAGAAAATTGAAAAGGTTTTCTAGAAGGTCATTCACTCCAAACCTCTTGAACGTCGAGTGGAATTTTTACCATTTGGGAAAGTTTTATAAGACGCAGATATCCAAAAGTTGAGGATAGCCCCTGGCTATATGTGCCATGTGTCACATTATTGAAGACTACTGATCGTACGGATGTTTTTCTCACCCTTGGGTGGACCTGCATACAAAAAATTATCTTAATTGGTGATTTATAGGTATTGGATTTGGATATCTCAAATAATGTTAGAAGCCTACGGCTAAAAATCTACCCATGATTTCTGGTTTTTCAGGTCTACCAATTCTGTCACACACTATTATTTTTTTGGGCGGCAGCAATTGAAATTTGTATTATGTACTATACTTGATTGAAATTTGCTTTATAATCATATTCCCATCTACTGCTTTTCGCTTTATAATCACCTCAAAACAAACAAACTATTTCACATTTTTTGGCAGAAATTAATGGATATTACTCCTATCAGAATGCGCATCAAGGACTACTCCTTGTTATCTCTTTGCACTCTCTTCTACACAATGGAACGAGAGTCACAATTACCTCCATCTGATGCAGAGATAGAGATGATTCAAGCTCGATCTACGGTCCACAACACTTCCACTCAAGACTCGGGACAAATGATCCTCCAGTTCTGCTTTACAGCAGCCATTGCTCTCCCTGTTTTGTCTTGCCAAACTCAATCACAGCTTCCTTTCTCTTTCTATTTACTTGCTCTTGGAATCTTATTCGCCTTCTCGGCAACTTCTATTGCAACTTTGTTTCGTTCCCTGTTTCCTACTGTAGCCAAAGTGTTGGAGCAAATCGGAGTCGTGTTTGCGGTATTTTTTTGCTTTCTCCATGGCCATGGCAATCTCGCTTCAACCACACCTGACGTCTGCGGCCTGGATCATCTGTGCTCTCTGTTTGTTCTCTTACTTGATATCTACAGTTTGCACCCATGGCCATGGTCTCGTCTCGTAGCTCTATTAGCTGACTGACAATCGCGACGGCACCAATCAGCTCCCAGCTTCAAATGAATCAAACCCACCATAATCTCTTGCACTTTCTTATGATGCATTATATAAACTTAATTACATGTTTGGAATATTAATATGAGCTTCTGTACGTTTTTTCTTCCTTGAAAATGTAACCAAATAAACTTATTTTGTACATGTTCATGTGCCTTTTTATTCTGTTATTTATTCCGATCCAATATTTGTCTATATCCAACAGCTTACATTAAAGTGGTATTTTACTAATGTACTGCTGGGGCCCATGTGTAAATAAGCTCAGATGGAGTTCGCTTGGGACAAAATTAAGATGCAGAGGGCTCTCGTGGACCTACATAGCTCATATTTTGGGCCCACTAACCGCATGGATGTTTAGCCAACTCTTTGCTGGATATACAGTCAGTCTGATTGGTTTTCTCTACCCATAGATTTTAGCACCTTTTCAGTATTTATCATAGCTGTTGGATTCAAGCATGTTTTTGCATTTTTTTGGAGTACTTGATACAATATGAATCATGCTGGTTTTTGGTATATATATCCACCAAGGGGTGGGCTAATCATCATTGCCGTTACTGGGCCCAAAAAAAAATGAGCTACGCAAGGCCATGAACATGATAGCCCTCTTCATCCTCTGCATGCATCTAAAATGTTTTCGTTTGAGAGCGCCTTCCCTTGGAAGAGCAATTAGCACAATATTGACTGGCATCAGGAGGATCAAGACCTAACCTTTAATGGGTCTCACCTCAAATAATTAACAGGCCATAAATTGATATGATTGGATGATCTCAACCCTTAAATTTTACTTTACAATATATAGTATTAAAAATATCCCAGAAAAGAATCTTCAAATCAGTTATTTCCAATCCAGAAACCTATGGGATTTTGAATTCTAATCCCAATCCAGCTTCAAAAGAAGACTATAATCAAGCCCATGATACTCTCTAGGTTTGAATCTCCTCAGGAAGAAAAAGAAAGACTACAACAGGAAGAAGCATTACCATCATTCAATATTGTTATTACGAGAACCATGAAAGGTGGGAAATCATATTCCCATATATATGGGCTGGAAGGTGATTCAGTGAAGATGTATAAATTGATGTGTAGCCATCGAATTTGAATCAGATTGCATTTTGGGTATGCTGATCTCATTGTCGAGTCATTGTTCTATTGATTTGGGTAGGCGGATTCATGGGACGATAATGAATTTCGAGTTTGAATAAAATGTTTCCAGGGCTAATTCACAAAGTGAAGCGAGGTTTCGAGGGAATGTCAAGGAGAAATTCGGTTGCGTAGATTCTCCAGCTTGATGACCCATTAAACTGGTATTCCGATCAGGTGTATGCTGAAGTTAAAACAGTAAAATGATAGAGGAAGGCTTGTGCCCGATATGAGTTCTGTTCTCCATGATGTAGAGGAAGCAGAGATAATAAAGATGCTAACCAACCAAATGGGATGCACACAATTGCTTTGGGGATGATTTTCGTTCCTCCTCGCTAGCCCATTCAATTTTTAAAAAATATTAAGGTCTGGGGGAATTGCCACAATGCAACTAAGTTCCTTTCGAAGATCGAGATACTTGTGAGAGATGTCGTCTGGTTCCCCCTGTTTAGAGATGGAATAATTCTTATGGAGATTTCTGGTGATGGCATTTTATCCTGCTAGTAGCCAAAGCTGTCGTTTAAGACATCGAAACCTTAAATTCTTCATTCGAGTGACTCAAAGTTAGGATTGTGTTCGAGTCACAATACAATTTAGCCACTTAACCTGCGACAGTGGATTGGCTTTTCTTGGGTAGCAACTTAAGGGCCATTTTGTTGAGAAACAGTTGGAGAGGGGTGATCTGTTTGAGGCTAGAATAAGAGACAAATTTGGACATCAACAAATTCATTCCAGCAAAACTTGTAGGGGATTCTTGAAATGATGAACGGACATTGTCGAACACACTCAATCCTTGTTCAGTTTTCCTGTGATGTTTCAATCAACTCTCCCTGACCTTGATGCTGTTTCTGTAAAAGATGAAAAGGAAGTTTAGTTTATACAGGAACGTATACAGGAGACCAGGTGATTACAGGATCAGTGAAGCCAATTAGACGTACCTGTAACCGAGTACAGATCTCAATGACTTCAGTAAGTGGTGACCAATCACCGAAATTTCTCTCAATGAACTGGTAAGCGATGCCACTCTTTCCACTACCAACTATAAACAGTCCACCCTTGATTTCACCTTCCCCCTTGAAGTTCTGTTCCACTCCCATAGCTTTGGCACGCTTGTAATTTGAAATTGCTCGGAGATTGAAAAAAAATCCCTTTATGAACTTGTCCTTCAGCAGCTTCCCACCCCCAAGAGCTTTGAAGAAATCCTTACCCCGGTCATGGATGACAACACCACCCCAGTAGCGAGGCCAAAAGTCTTTTATCTGAAATCATCAAAATAAACAAGTTGAGAATCCAAAGGGACATGGTCAAAAGAGCAATAACTCGAAGCATCTTTGATAGTACCTCAGAGTCAATTTGTTCATGAAGAACTGCAATTAGCTGAATTCCCAGAGCGTCGAATATGGGTTTCCTTGCATATAGCTGGTGAGCTTCAGCTCTACACATGATGCATCTGTAATCTCATTTATGAGAGAAAGGAATGTAAGTAACAAAAAATGCACCCACTTCATTTACTAATGTGGAAGAGGCAGAATGGGTGAATGGGATGGTAGATATCAACATAGTAGGAAATCTAAGTTCCCAAAATATATATGACATGCCTATGTAGGGCCGACGTAGCGATGAATTAGGTGCTGATCAGCGCATTCTGAAATTTTTAACCTATCAGAAGTGAACTTATAGTTAATGGTAAACTAGACTGTCCGGATTTTTGCAACTTGTAATCAACTTTTCATGAAGTATCCCAAGTTACCATGTCTGAGTTATTATAGATATATAAATAAATTAAATTTCCTGAAGGTGCCTTTGACAAGCAGACTAGCTGCAGTTATAAGAGATCAAGATTTACCCAGGGCGTCGCATGCAGAGCAGTACAGCTGGTTTATCACGCCACAACCCCGAAGCCTTCATGGGTGGTGTCTTTGTTTTAACCAAGCAGTCCATCCCAATCTTATACTCTGGAGTTAGTTTCTGAACTGAGATGTTCTCGATAGCAGAGTAAGGAGCAACATGATCAACTATAGGAGGAGGTTGTACAGAACTACATGCTAAAGGCTCAGTGGGTTCCGCAGCAACAATCCCCTTAAAGACATGTGGTCCATCTCTGATTTTAATCTCTGACATAGATTTCTGAATTGGTCCATTATAAGAATTGGCCCTCATAGGGTGTCTTATCATACTCTGCATCTTTCTAGAGTTTACAGACAGAAGCTCACTTCCATAAACTTTTTCACTCATCGAACGCACAGTGGCTCTTTTCCTTGCTGGAAGAACATACGAGTTGGGCATTGAAACCCCACATGAGCTTGTTCTATCGGTGAAACGAGCAATGTGGCCTCTCTTCATATCAAATTGAGAAGAAAGAACCAATGTACTCATGCTAAGAAGTTCAGGTAGAGATTTTCCAGAAGCCTCCAGCTTATCTCCATATTGCATCAGGGCACGGTCATGCAGGTACGACCTTACTTCAAGTGCATCCTAAGATAAAACCAAACAGGAGCAACAAGAGGCCATGATCAGTCATTATGATTCTCATTTTAAACAGAACATAATCAACTTCATGAAAAAGATCTAACTTCCACAAATACCTGAATCTAGAGCAAGGAAAACAGGCATAAATATAAAACAGAATGACACAAATTTCATAAAATTCACAAGAATGATGACCAAACAAGGAATTAAGATTACCACTGAAGAAAATAATAACAGTTATAATTCTAAGAATAGGACAACAAAGACTATTTTTACATGGAAGATTGTCATCTTCAAGAACCGAGAATTTAGAAAAAAAAGAAGCGAAGCGAAGCATCAGCCTGACGATTTCGAGAGGATTTATAACATTCTTAAGAAAATGAAAACTTAGCTGAGTCACAGAAGTTTTCACTCTAATGAATGGGTAACAGAAACAGATTCATAAGGGAAGAACATCATGAACAAAAATAAGATTGATCATTTATGAAAGTTTCCTCTAAGAAGTGGATCATACAAATTATTTCATCAGGGAGATGTTCGATCTAAAAAAATGCTGATCAAGTAAATTTTTATTCCAATTAAGTGGACAACAGCAAGTACATCAAAATAACAAATTCCGTGGCTAAGGAACCTTTTGTTGCTGATTCATATTTATCGCATCCATATCCTCCGAATTCATCATCTTCAAAGTTGGTACATCGTCCCAACCTTCTTCTAACAGCTTTGGAACCAGTTCTTTCAGAGATCCATTCCCCACAAACTCCTCCATCAAAAAAGACCCCATTTTTTTTTTCTGAACAGGAAACAGAACTCAATCCAGCTTCAACGACAAAAGATAAAGGATTTGCAAAGGATCAAGCCTTGTTGCTGAAATGAATCTTGGATATACAAATCGGCCGGATTGTTTAGGCCCGACAAATCAGGGAATAAAAAGACCCAGAATGCACTAAACAAAATGTAATTTAGAAAACAAAACACTTCAAGTTTCGATGATGTCAACTATGTAACAGTGTTTCAATCGAATCACCATTTTTAAAATTCAAATCCTTATATTAAACTCTTATCAATAAATCATATGGGTTTACAGAATTTGATAAAGTTTAACCGAAACAACAAAGATTAGAGATGAAGGACAGAAGCTAGAAACAAGGATCAGACTGAAAACAAAGCTAGGGATGGTCGAAAGAGGCAAACAAGATTAGCGAAAAACATATTTTGATTTAGGGAAAGCGAAAGGTTTAATTAAAAATTAAATTAAAGGTTACAGTTGTTTGAGGTCTTGATTGGAAGCGGTGGTAGCCATCACCAATTCACCGTTGCCGCCCAAAACCTGCTCCCTTCTTTCCTGAAAGCTTTGAAGATTCTGGCGTCAGCCAGGTAGCGGGAATTTTGTTACTCACCGCTGCCCTTGGCAGTTGGGCCCATGACCGCATGGATGTTTAGCCCACCACTTGGTGGATATGCACACCAAAAATCACCATGACTGGTAATCTCTAGCCATTAGATTGACGTTGGATTCATTAATTTTTTAGTACTAAAACCAACGGCTAAAAATCATAAAACAGGGGTAGGCTAAGCATGCATGCGTTAGTGGGCCCAGATGGCAGCGATGAGTAACAAAAATGCGTTACCTGACACCAAAAAGCTTCAAGTATACCTTGTTACATCACGACCCATTTAGTTTTATTTTTGTGGTGTGTTTTATCAATTGAAAATGAAAACCTTATGATGTACGTGGGCCTCATTTACAGTTGGAGCCAAGGTTAAAAAAACGGCCGTTATAATGGATTCTGACCTCACCCGTTATGTTATGGACCGTTAAAACGCCCAAAAAATAATGGCAGTTATTTTCCGTTATAACAAAATAACGACCGTTATTTTTTGGAAAAATTGTAAAAAATAAATTTTTTCATTTTTTCTGTTATTTTCTCATTTTTTTTTTCGTTTTTGCCCCTGAGCGTTCCGGTATACGCCCCCAGTCCGTTATACCATTATAACGCCCAAAAAATAATGGCAGTTATTTTCCGTTATAACAAAAACAACGACCGTTACTTTCTAGAAAAATTGTGAAAAACAATTTTTTTTCGTTTTCTCCGTTATTTTCTCTTTTTTTTTTTGGTTTGTGCCCACGAGCATTCCGTTAGACGCCCCGTCCGTTGTACAGTTATAACGGTCCCCTTTAAACCTTGGTTGGAGCATTTACTATGCGTAAGACTGGAGTAAAACTTCTGTCACAATGCAACAATCACAAGTCAATGAGTTCTTGGCACGTACACCTCAAAGCAAGAGCACTTGGGTACGTGTGCCCGAGAACTCATTGGCTTGTGATTGTGTGATTTGCAATCCATTGTGATAGAAGTTTTTCTCCTGAGACTAACTTAATCAAATGATTGTAACCATCAATTGCATGTCAACAATCATCAATTCAGCTGATTAATGATTTGGAAAGGGTCCTCTAGAGACCAATGTCTTTCGTCTGGGTACCCATGAGGGACAAAAATGTCCCCCTGCAGTTTGGGCACCCACCCCCTCTCTCTCTCTATTTACATCAACTTGACGTTCAAAATGTCTTCTTATATGGAAATCTTGATGAAGAGAGGTTTATAGGAAGCAACCTCCTAACTTCACTGACTCTCAATTTCACAATCATATGTGCCGCCTTCATAAGTCCTTCTATTGACTCAAACAAATGCTTCAAATGTGGTATCATCACCTTAACACCTTCCTCGACCATGTTGGCTTTATAGGCTCCAAGGCTGATACCTGTCTGTTTATCAAGTGCACTCATTTTACCATGTTTATACTTGTTTATATTGATGATATTATTGTCACTAGCACTCACTTGGACTGATTCAAGATCTAATCTCTCAATTGCGATCAACTTTTGCATACCATCAAGGATCTTGGTGCTTTAATCTTGTCTAACAAATGATAATCAGGTAGCTACCTGACTACGACTAAGTTCTTGGCATATGTACCAGCGTTTGGTAAAACTTTTTTTAAGACCTTAAGTTTGATTGAAGTGGAATTAAGTGATTTTAGTGATTAAGTGGCATTTGGTAAACAACTTAATTTCAGCACTTAACACCAAATTCAAGGAAAAAAAAATGAAAAGTAAAAAATGACCCAGCCTTCATTATTGGGGTAAGTGAATGAATATTTAAAGAAGATTCCTAGATTCTTTTTTAATACCAAAAATGCCCTTTTCTTAAAGCTTTATCTTTTAAAAACTTATGAAAGTATCCTAATAAACATTTCAAAATACTCACAATGCCCTTGACTTAATTTTAAGACTTAAGACCTTCACCAAACATAAGACATAAGCCATTAAGCTACCAGATCTTAAGCACTTTAAGCTTTTAGATCTGATAACTTAATTTACCAAACGCCACAGTGTTTTTTGTAATGTACCCATGCGCTTTTTTGCTTTTGTAATAAAAAATTTAAAAAAAATCTTAAAAAATGTTCAAATGATACGTGGAAAAAAACACTTAAAGTTATAAGGAATATTTTCATATTTAATTTGGCAAAGATTTCGTTTGACATAAAAACATTCTTGTAACTACTCCTACGAGCACTAATGTAGTGTGAAGATGTCGTGGTACGCATATTTTGCCAACTACGTAAAGACTAAAAGACAGAGACAGCAAGAATCAGACAGTTGACAACAGGAGTCATCTAAGTAACTGCCGATTTGTCGGTTAACGATCGTGTACGCTCGATTAGGAAGGTAAGTGACTTAGTGGCCATAGGAGTTGATTAAAATGAACAAAATATAATGATCAAACTTAGTCATTGGATAGACTTGAGTCGAAGTCAATTTATTGACTAATGGGATAGTCCAATTGATTGGACATGTATTCCCAATCGATTGGACATAGCCCAATCGATTGGAGACACTGTGTAATCGATTGGAGACTACAAAGCAAAAACTTATTTTAGCCCAATCGATTAGAGACACTGTGTAATCGATTGGAGACTACGAGGCAAAAACTTATTTGAGCACAATCGATTGGAGACTTTGTGAAATCGATTGGAACCTTTAGGACAGAAATCTATCTGTGCACAATCGATTGGAGCCTTCGGGACAGAAAGTTATATGAGTTAAATCGATTGGTGAACCCTGTGCAATCGATTGGTGCCTTCAAAACATAAATCTTTTTTAGTCCAATCGATTGGACACTTATCCCCAATTGATTGAACATGGCCCAATCGATTGGATCAAGTGTACAATCGATTGGACCTTGAACAGAATTGGTCTTTCTCAGATTCAAAATTCTTAGTTCCATTATCCCACGTTTCATACGACTCAGGGTCTTAGAATTCTATAAATAGAACCCTTCTATGCCTTCTCTAAATACACACAGAAACACAGAGTGACTCAATCTTCAAAAGAGAGAAGTAAATGTTATATTTATTAGAGTGCCCATTCGAATAGCAAGAAGCTTATTTTCCATTCACATCTAGTGAGCTTGTTCTCTTCTCGATCAAAGCCAAGAGCTTGATCTTTTCCTCAGCTTAGGTTTTCCACTTCTATATTCAACCTAGTAGCTTGAGTGTACCAGTGTGACTCAACACCATTTGAGCAACTTAGGGTTCAGGTTGTATTGAATCCTTCATCTTCTGCAAAGATGAGAGTGTTGAAAATTAAGATCGGAAGAGCCGATCGACGATAAGTTTGGGGTGTACCAAACTGAACAAGTGGATAAGGCTTCTTAGTTGGAAGGGCGCGCGTGGATTCGTAGCGTTGATTCAGAGGACGTGCATGCATCGGCAGTAGGCCTTGGCTAAGGTTGGAAGCTGTATTTGCAACGGTGTTGCGTAGATAACCTTTGTTTCGTTTAACTTTTCAATTAGTGATACTTTTCGTCTGGACGTGGTCCCGTAGTTTTTCATTGGTTAAGGTTTCCACGTAAAAATCTCTTCTCTTGTGTGATTGTTTGTTTGTATTCTGCAATTTATCTTGATTAGATCAAACGACAAAAAGATAATATACCACGGGGATATATTTAATTTGAGTCAGTTGTGATAATCTTTTATCAAACAACTAAGGCATGCGATTTTATTCTTTTACCATCGACCAGTAAAACTGTGTAGGTATAATTAATTTTAAATACCTAATCAAACCCCCCTTCTAGGTATATTGAGTTAAAGAGAACGGACCGGTGAAATTTCAATTGGTATCAGAGCTTTCGCCGTTTAGAGGAGGGACAGAAGAGGATGTCGGGCTCCATGTATGATATGCAGCGTTACATAGAGTACCAGTTCACCATGATGGGATTTGGACAACATCCACCAGCTCATGGCCTTGATCAGCATGATGGTACTGGTCAATCTACTTAGTCTTTCGGAGAGAAACATCTTGAGAGTTATCGAGTGTTTACTTTGTTATTATTGTACACTAATAAACTCAAATTGTGTATGGTTTTACTTTGTTTGTGTTATATTGTGTTACAGGGTACAAACTAGTATATATTTGGTTATGGTTGTATATATTGCACTTGTTTCTCATTATAATATTCATTGCATGTTTATATTTCTTTACCTTTGTCAATCTGTGACAAAAAGGGGGAGAGAAAATCATAGAGGTAAAAATAAGTTGATGCATGAGATAGGAGGGGAGAAATTTAGGAGGAGAAAAATTTTACATTATTTTTTCTAATTTCTCTACTTATGATGTGCATAATTACCTCACTGTATTTTATATGATTTATTGATTGCCGATGATATTACATGGTATGTATTGTTGGTAGAATGTGCAGGGAATAGATCAAAAGCCATTACACTATATCTGTTCGATTATTTCCAAGAGAGTGTGAGATAGTAAGTGAATCATGTAAGAGGGTGGGATTATATTTTCTATTTTTTACCTTTTATATGATTAAATATTTTTTGTCACAGAATTGCCAAATGGAGAGATTGTAAGGAATATGTTCATATTCAATTTGGCAAAGATTTCGTTTGACATAAAACATTCTCGTAACCGTTCCTACGAGCACTAGTGTAGTGTGAAGATGTCGTTGTACGCATACTTCGCCAACGACATGAAGACTAAAAGACAGAGACAACAAGAATCAGACGGTTGACGACATGAGTCATCTGAGTAACTGCCGATTTGTCAGTTAACGATCGTGTACGCTCGATTAGGAAGGTAAGTGACTTAGTGGCCATAGGAGTTGATTAAAATGAATAAAATATAATGGTCAAACTTAGTCATTGGACAGACCCGACTCTAAGTCAATTATATTGACTAATGGGATAGTCCAATCGACACAGCCCAATCGATTGGAGACACTGTGTAATTGATTAGACACTACGAGGCAGAAACTTATTTGAGCACAATCGATTGGAGACTTTGTGAAATCGATTGGAGCCTTCGGGATAGAGAGTTATATGAGTCAAATCGATTAGTGAACCTTGTGCAATCGATTGGTGCCTTCGAAACAGAAATCTTTTTGAGTCCAATTGATTGGACACTTATCTCCAATCGATTGGACATGGCCCAATCGATTAAACCAAGTGTATAATCAATTGGACCTTGAACAGAATTGGTCTTTCTCAGATCCAAAATTTTTGGTTCCATTATCCCATGTTCCACATGACTCAGAGTCTTGAAATTCTATAAATAGAACCCTTCTATGCCTTCTCTAAATACACACAGAGACACAGAGTGACTCAATCTTCAAGAGAGTTAAGTAAATGTTATATTTATTAGAGTGTCCATTCGAAGAGCAAGAAACTTATTTTCTATTCATATCTTGTGAACTTGTTTTCTTCTTGATCAAAGCCAAAAGCTTGATCTTTTCCTCAACTTAGGTTTTCAACTTCTATACTCAACTTAATAGCCTGAGTGTTCCAGTGTGACTCAACACCATTTGAGCAACTTAGAGTTCAGGGTGTACTGAATCCTTCACCTTCTGCAAAGGCGGGAGTGTTGCGAATTAAGATCGGAGGAGCCGATCGACAGTAGGTTTGGGGTGTACCAAACTGAACAAGCGGATAAGACTTCTTAGCTGGAAGGGCGCGCGTGGATTCGTAGTGTTGATTCAGAGGACGTGGACACATCGGCAGTAGGCCTTGGCTAAGGTTAGAAGCTGTATTTGTAACGGTGCTGCATAGGTAACTTTTATTTCGTATAACTTTTCAGTTAGTGATACTTTCCGTCTGGACGTGGTCCCGTGGTTTTTCCTTGGCTAAGGTTTCCACATAAAAATCTCTTGTCTTGTGTGATTGTTTGTTTGTATTCCGCAATCTATCTTGATTAGATCAAACGACAAAAAGACAATATACCACGGATGTATATTTGATTTGAGTCGATTGTGATAATTTTTTATCAAACAACTAAGGCATGCGATTTAATTCTCTTACCATCGACCAGTAAAACTATGTAGGTATAATTAATTTTAAATACCTAATCAACCCCCCCTTCTAGGTATATTGAGTTAAAGAGAACGGACCGGTAAAATTTCAGAGGTTCATGCCGAGAACTCAGTGATAGGGCTGCCAAACACTTTAAAAATATTTTTCATGCGCGAATATTTAACCTTGAAATTAATTGGCTACAATAATATTTTTTTCTTGAAAGTAAATTGCCAACTAACCAATCATGCCCTTAGAGTATATTTTTGTTCGAAGAGATGTTTGGGCAAAATTCCTTAAAACTGTATAAGCCATGTGGTATCCCTTCATGATGTTTAGCCTATAAGTGGACCTACATAGCAAATCCCAGCGTGATTGATGATCTCTAGCCATAGATTTTAGTCTTTTTCATCGATCGATATTTAACAGAGGGGTTTGAGCATTATTCTGCCGTTTAGCATTTCTTTGCTCAAAGATGTCATTGACCAAAAATGGACTCCATCTTTAATACAAAAAAAAAAAAAGAATAAAAAGATGTCTAGATCTTGTACGTCATGGAGTGGGGTAATATACATGTTTCTTCATCACTCACTTTAAATTCAAAACATGGGGTAGATGCCTGGGGTAGAGATCTGAATTCATGTATAAAGAAGTCGTTTTGGATTCCAACTTAACATGTATTAAATCTATATCTATTATCTATTACTATTTTAAAGCCAAAACTTGGGTTGCTACACAAAGTTCACCTGGGTCGGAAAAAAAATAGGGACCTGTTACCAAAACTAAAAAGGTACATTAAATGCCCCTTCACCCGAACTAAAGCACTCGACTTCCCACACGGTGCTCTCCATTTAAAATTAGTAAAACTTGCCTGACTACCCATGGTGGTTTGGTAGCTACTTGCCATCGGTGCAGGGGCATGTGGATTTGGTACGGACGAAACACCATGGAGTGCTTGTCACGTACGCCGAGATCTTTTTTTCTTTTGCATTAAAAAATTAAAAAAATAAATCTTACAAAAATTCACTTGGGTATGTGTGTGGTCAGGTTGTAGTTCTCAGTCCATACAAAATCCACATGTTGAGCACTGCACCGACTGTCAGGTAGCGGTGGTCAGGTAAGTTTTACTCATTAAAACTTGCTTTGCGTATGGCTTCTTTTAATGGAATTCCATAAATGCCCTTTTTGGACTATGAAAATAGATTTTCACTTAATTATTATAAAAAAAATTAACCCGTGTGGTATTGGAATTATTGCCTTCGAAAAATGCCTAATTACTAATTACTTTCAAATTTCAAGGGAGTATTACTAAAATACCCAAAAAAAGTAGGCAAATCTCCGGTTGTCGATAAGAGTAATGATCACATGGTACGGGGTCCATGTACCTTGTCATGGTTCAATGGTGGTGTATTTTTTTAGTGGTCATGGACCCCAAAACGACACCACTATGCACTATGACAACATCCATGGACCACGGACCATGTGATGATCATTACTCAGTCTATAAAGCGACCCAAAATTTGCAATCCTACCTTTCTTGTTTGAAGCAGATTTCGTATCCGTTACTACAGGATGTAATGGTGCATCCCACATTTTTCTTTAGGGTCGGGCTCTGTTGACAGATCTAAAATGACAGATAAAATGATAGGGACACAATATAAGCCACGTGGCACACTGTTACAGGACTCTAACCGTATGGATGTTTGTCCTATCCCATGGTGGACCTACAAACCAAAAATCAGCCTGATTAGTGATTTATCGGCTTTGGATTGGACTTATTTTCATGGACTGATCTCAACTGTGGGAATTTGAGTAGTATTTGAGGTACAAAGATGCAACACTTATAAATCACTAATCAGGCTGATGTTTGGTTTGTAGGTCCACCATGGGATAGGACAAACATCCGTACGGTCAGAGTCCTGTAACAGTGTGCCATCTGGCTTATATTGTGTCCCTGTCATTTACCTGTAATTTTAGATCTGTCAACGAAGCCCGACCCTTTTCTTTAAGTCGGCAGCACAAAATCCGAGAATTTGGGAAAGGTTGGCCTCAGGCTCCTTACTTTCCAAGCGTTGACAAGCACTCAAATTAAAATTCTTTTAGAGAACACAGTATCGAAGTTTTACTCTTATACAAGGTAATGAAGGAGACTAGTTTTTTGGTCAGGAACTACCGTTTGAGCCACATGGCACACTCTTAGGGAACTGACCGTATAGATGTTTGGTCCATCCTAGGTGGACCTAAGCCTCAAAATCAGCCTGATTGATGATTTTTAATGGGTTTTTTAACCGTTTATTCAAGTATTAATTGTTGGGTCGGGCTCAAGGGACCCCATTTCTGACCCCCTTTTTTGACCCCCATCTTGGCGTACCCACATAGAAGATGAATCAATGGCTGATTTTTGGTGGGGGTGATTACCTCACCATATAGATCACTCCAACAAAAAATCAGCCCATTCTGAAATTTCTAACCCCATCAAATGTGGTTTTAAAGTTGCACGGTAAAAATCGATGGTCCATAATTCTTCAGCTTCTAAACCAGTCTATGAATATCAGAATAATTTGAATTTTTATGAGGATGATCTCCTCACCATAGAGATCATCCTCACCAAAAATCAGCCATTGATTCATCTTCTATGTGGGTACGCCAAGATGGGGGTCAGAAATGGGGGTCCCTTGAGCCCGACCCTTGATTGTTTGGGGGTACTAGAAATTACCAATCAGACTGAGTTTTGGTCTGTAGGTCTACAAAGGAATGGGCCAAATATCCATATGCTGAGTAATCCCTGGGATGGGGCCACGCCGCAAAAGTAGATTCGGGCAATAGGGCGTGACAAGGGTACCGTACACGTGGAGAAATTGAAAAGGTTTTCTAGAGGATCATTCACAATTGAATAATCTGGCTGAGCACCAGCATCTTCACCTGGCTTATCGACTAAGAAACCCCAACTGATCTCGTATTGACTTAAAGCAACCGTCCACTTTTCCATCCCGACATTTTGAAATTCACCAATACGTTCTTTAATGGCAGATTTGTGAGAACGGACTTTTCCATCCTGACTTTTTGAAATTCACCAATACGTTCTTTAATGGCAGATTTGTGAGAACGGCAACGGGATGGGCCTGGAAATAAGGCTGTCTCGGTATTGGCTACAATGAAAGGCCGCCTTTCCTTACTCGTAGGTTTGAGTGCAGGTACATGATCGGGATAACGACGCTTCCTATTCATAGCTTTCACTTCTTGTGGTTCACCACCACCTATGCCGGCATTCATTAATTGCCAAATTTGGGTATCCATTTCATCGGAGCTAAGAGATAACTGGATATGGACCTACCCCGTTACATTATGGACCATTTTAACGCTCAGAAAATATCGATTGCTATTTTCATTATAACAACCCTTTTTTAAATAACAGCCCTTATAACAAAAATAACAACCGTTATTTTATGAAAAATTTTGTTAAAAAATTACCATTATTTCTGTTATTTTCCATTTTATTGACATTTTAGCACCGTTATTTCCATTATTTCTATTTCATTTTTTCAATTTTTTTTCCCATTTTTTGCTTGTGCATTACAAGTCGTTATAACGGAAAAAAGAGTAATGCCCCCAGTCCGTTATACCATTATAACGACCCATTTTAAACCTTAGGCAAACCTAACTAAAGGGTATTTTTGGCAAGTAAATTTTTTTTGTTTATAGATTTTACAAGTTGAGGCGTGACTCTGCCACTGGCTATAGTGCCATGTGTCACATTATTGGAGACCACTGATCGTCTGGATGTTTTTCACACCCTTAGATGGACATATATACCAAACATCAGCTTGATTGGTGATTTATTTATCTCATCAAATAATGTTAGAATCCTACGGCTTAAAATCAACCGGTCTTTTAGGTCTACCAATACAATACGTCACTCAATCGTGCTATAAAATTATCTTTTTACTTTTTTTAGCCCAATGAGAAGGTTCGTTCCACCTTCGCATAAAAAAGCAAGTGTTTAAAGAGATACGAAGAAGGTTCGTTCCACCTTCCTCGCACCAAAATGTTGTCACGCGTTTTCTTTTGTAAGCTTGCATGTTTCTCTACGCTGGCTTTTGAGCAAATCTTTGACGGCGAAGTCCGTCAGGTCAACGACATTGATGATGTAAGTGCACAAGACTTGCCAGACCACCCACAATATAAGCCACGTGGCAATTTATTAGAGGACACTGACCGTATAGATGTTTGACCAATCTGTAAGGGGACCTACAAATCAAAACTCAGCCTGATTACTGATTTCAAACCGTTGGATCTTTATACGGAAATAATGGTAAATAATGCTCAAATTCCTACGGTTAAAATCAGCCAACGAAAATGACTTCAACTAACGCTTAGAAATCACTGATCTGGTTGATTTTGGGTTTGCAGGTCCACCTAGGGATTGGCCAAACATCTATACGGTCAGTGTCCTCTAATAAATTTTCACGTGGCTTATATTGTGGGTGGTCAGGTAACGACCACGGGAGGTCAGCAAGTCTTGCTCAAGATGGAACATGATGAGCCACGTCGGAACAATTTTAGAGAAAAACGAAAATTGATTACGTATCACAATATGAGCCACGTCGGAACATTTTTAGAGACCAACGAACATTGATGACGTGTCACAATCAACGTTTTAAAACTCGGAACACTGACTTGACTCCGAAGTCCGTCGGGTCGAGTCAGAGTCGACTCGGGAAGTGTGTTAAGAGGTGTTTTTATTTTTTAAAGAAAAACTTTTACAAAGGTTACTTACCTGGGTTAACTTGACTTTCACTTGACGCCATGTGGCATTTTCCAATGGGTCCTTTATCCTTCTTCAAAAATTCCACCGCTTCAAAAATTTTCTCGACTCATCTTGTGATACGTCATCAACCCAGTTTTACCCAGTTTTGTGACCGGTTCACAATGGTAGTTTGTCTTCTTCAGGGAGTTGCTTGCTAAGTCTACGAAGTCTCGCGGAACTATATATATTATTCTTAGCCGTATCACAATACGAGGGTTGAGATCATATTCTTTCATTTCGAAAACAATAATTTGGCGAAAAATGGAGAAGACTCGTATCAGAATGCGCATCAAACATGGTCTGTTATCTCTTTGCACTCTATTTTACACAAGAGAAAGAGAGTCAGAACCTCCATGTGTTGCAGAGATAGAGATTATTCAAGCCGTCCACAACACTTCGAAACATGACTGGGGAAAGATGATCCTAGAGTTCTGTTTTACAACCGTTATAGCTCTCCTCGTTTTGTCTTACCAAACTCAGTCCCAACTTCCTGTGTCTTTCTACTTACTTTCTCTTGCAAATTCATTCGCCTTCTCTTCTACTTTTATTGGGATGTTGTTTCGTTCCAAGTTTCCTACTGTAGCCCAAGTGTTGGAGCAAATCGGTGTCCTGTTTGCAGTGTTTGCTTTCTTCATCGCCATGGCCATCTCGCTTCCACCACACCTGACGTGTGCGTCCTGGATAATCTGTGCTCTATGTTTGTTCTCTTACTTGATCTACATTTTGCACCCATGGCCATGGAATCGACTTGTTGCTCAATTAGCCGACATTCAATACGGCACTAATGACCTCTCTGATTCAAACCCACCTTAAACAGTTGATACTCCAATGCCCTACTTATTTATCCTCGATCTCCCTTTGTTTTTGTCTTCCTATTTGCTTTCTCTTGCAATCTTACTCGATTTCTCTACTACCTTCATTGGGATTCTGTTCCGTTCCAAGTTTCCTACTGTAGCAAGTGTTGGAGCAAATCGGCGTCATGTTTGCGCTGTCTGCTTTCTCCATGGACTCTTTTCGTAGCTAAATTAACTGATATTTGATACAGCACCAATGAGCTCCCAGGTACAAGTTCTTTTTTTCGTTGAATGATGTGATAAAATAAAAAGAGGAGAAAAAAGATTACAAAAGGCGGGAAAATAAAAGAAGAGAAAAGAAAAAGGCAACCAAGAAAGGAGGGAAGACATCAAGCTACAAAACCCCGACAGTATGTCATCGACGTATAAAAATTATTACATGTTTGGAATATATAAATATATATGTGCTTGTTTTTGTTTTCTTCCTCGAATGTAATCTTAATTTATCAAAAAAACTTGTTTTGTAGGTCTTTATGTGCCTTTTTATTATGTAATTTATTTCAACATTTGTCTATTGGAAACATGGATGAAAGTCTCTGGATCGGTAGGCTCCGATCCCGATCCAGATAGGTCCGATACAGAACAGGATCGGCCATCTCGCCCCGAGACGGTGTGAAAATCCTTAAGAAACAGAGAACTCGGGCGAGAACAGAGCATGGTATGGATCGGATCGGTGGGCTCCGATCCCGATCCAGATCGCCCGATCCGGAACAGGATCGCCCGAGACTTTGAACCATGATTGGAAATGCTACCCAACGGGTAACCGGAGAAAAGTTATATGGTTGAGGCTATTAACCATTGGATTCAAGAGATCCACGAACAACGGCTAAGAATAAAATAGTCGTTGCCTCGTGTACCGTGATCTCTTGAATCAAACGGTCAATGGTCTCAACCATGGTTTTAAAAACGGCCGTTTAAACGGTTTTAACGGCCATTTAAACGGTAACGCCCCAAGCCTGTTTCCGTTAAAACCGTTTAAACACGTTTTATCGGTTTTGAAAAAAATGTCAGTTTTTTTTTGTTTTAACGGCCGTTAAAATCGTTGAAACGGCCGTTTAATTTTGAAAAATTTTGTAAAAAAAACGGCCGTTAAAACCGTTTCATTCCGTTAAATTTCATTTTTTTTTTTTAATTTTCAAATTTCAAAATTTGAATTTCAGCACCACTTTTTCCGTTTTTTTCCGTTAAAAGCGTTAAAATCCGTTTAATTCTATTTTTTCCATTTTTGCCCCTGACTGTTTCAATCCGTTTTAACATCCGTTTAAACAGTTTAAATGGTAACGCCCCCAGTCCGTTTAACCGTTAATGGTTTAACGGACTGGGGGGCGTTACCGTTAAAACTGTTAAAATGTTTGAAACGGCCAGGGCAAAAATGGAAAAAAAAATGCTCAAATTCCCACGGTTAAATTAATTAACCCTCCAATCCAACGAGTAGAAATTACTAATCAAGCTGATTTTTGGTTTGTAAGTCCACCTAGGGATTTGCCAAACGTCCATACGGTCAATGTCCTCTAAAAATGTACCACGTGGCTCATATTGCTGGTGGTCATAAAGTTTACTCGTTTGAGAGCGTCTTCCCATAGGGGAACAATTAGCACAATATGTGGTTGGCAAGCCGAGGATCAAGACCCAACATTTAATGGGTCCCACCTAAAATATTTAAGAGCCAAAAATTGATATGATTGGATGATCTCAACCCTTAGATTTTTATTTTTTTGATAAGTATAAAAGCTTTATTAGATGGGGACTTTTTGAGGCTGAGATCGCCTACCAAAAGCCACAAAGAATTACAAAGAAAACCAAAACAACATTTAAAAAAGTAAACAATACCAATCATCTCCCTCAACTAATTCCTCCCCCTACTAACCAACTCTGACCATTTAAAAGCGATATCTTCAAATGAAATGCTTTTTCCTTCTTCATATAACTTCACCCACAAATAAACCAACGCTTTGATCTCCAAAGTAATCTACTCCATTCGCAAACTTTTACTTTCAAACACCCTATTATTCTTCTCCCTCCATAAGCCCCATAAAACCACTAAGTGTCAATGCCCACGTTCTTCTTCTAAGTCTTCCGAACCCCTTCACTTTCCATATAAAGAATAATTCCTTAATCAATTTAGGAGCTACCCAGTACACACCAAACTCCCTAAGTAACTCTGTCCAAAGACTCCAGACGAGCCATGTACTTCTACAATGTAAAAATAAATGATCCACTGATTCTCCACTTTGCAAGCAAAGGGGACAACGGTCTAGTACTCTTACCCCTTTTTTCCAAAGAAAATCCCTAGTTTGAAGCCTCCCATGCACTGCACACCACACTAGAAACCTCGCTTTGGATGGAGCTCTACATCCCCAAACACTCTTCACTGGAAACTCACATGTCCCCTCACCCCTATCAAAAGCATTGTAAAATGAATAAACAGAAAATTTATCGTTACCGTCGAAAGTCCACCGTCTAGAATCATTTCCCGAATTGATGATAGGTCTTTCTCCCACCTTACTCATGAGAGCCTCCACACTTGGATTCTCCCACTCATAAAGCTGTCGACGAAAGCCTAACTCCCAAACCGGTTGACCATCAATTGCAACCTGCATCTCACTTACAGAAGCAAATTTCTTATTTGAAATAGAAAGAGATCATAAAATTCAGTTTTAAGGCTATTCTCTGTACACCATCTATCCTCCCAAAATAAAACTTTATTCCATATACCCACTTTAAACATCACTTCCTCTTCGAATTTATGTAATCCGTTCATGATGCGCCTCCACACTCCGCACCCATATGATCCTCTTGTTTTACCACTCCTCCCTAAATCCAGGCCGAACTCTTTTCTGCGCCGAAAACCCCACACCGGCACTAAGTCCACCTGACTTAGTCTCAACCTACATAAGAAGGGAGAAGAGGCTCACACAATTGTAACACAAAAATCACACAGTTTTCCAAAGGCCACAGCATTTTCTCTTTTATTCCTTTACACTTAGGAAATACAGAACTCACAACTCATGTCCTTCACCCCATGGGTGGTTGGCCTTATATAGGCCAGCTAAATAGCTACATTTATGCTATCATGGGACACTTGTTACAATTCTATACAAGTGGTTAGTAACTTCCAGTAACTGCCCACTACCACCCCCTGGGTGTCACCCCCACACAATGACACATGGTATAACTACCCTAGCCCATCACCCCACTTTGTGTGTGGGCTGATAACTACCCACTACCACCCCTGGGTGTCACCCCCACACAATGACATATGGTATAACTACCATAGCCCATCACCCCACCTTGTGTATGGGCTGATAACTATCATAACCACTGCCTAGGTGTCAGCTCCATGCATCCGCCACATTGCGTAACTACCTAGCCCACCATCCCACTTCTGTTTAGTGGGTGGACTGATAACTATTTTATAACCACCGCCTAGGTGTCAGTCTCTGAAGTCGCCACCTCACCCTGAACCAAGCCACAACTGCTCCAAAGCACCATTGGATGCCACACGCCCCCAAGTCTTTTTCAGTCTAGCTTTGTTCGCCACACGGGCTTGTCCATGCCACATACGCCTATCCATGCAATTGTCATGCCACACGCGCTTGTCCATGCCACATACGCCCGTATGCGCTATTGTCATGCCACACGCGCTTGTCCATGCCACATACGCCCATCCACGCTATTGTCATGCCACACACACGCGCTTGTTCATGCCCCATACGCCCATCCGCACTTGTCCATGTCACATACGCCCATCCACGCTATTGTCATGCTACACGCGCTTGTTCATGCCACATATGCCCGTTCGCGTATTTGCCATGCCACATACACATGTATGCTCACACATGTCGATCCATCGCATGTGCCAAGTACCCAGCCACATGCTGGTGCACTTCTCCACAAGTCTTGTACACACTTATGTTGGACGTCCGGGCTAATTGCCCGTGCACGTCCCTATCGCTGCCCACGATAGTGTTGCATGTCCAAGCCATCTGTCCGTGCACGCGTACTTGTCCCATCCTCGATGTGGGAACCTCGTTGGTGCTGGCCTTCCGTCCCGCGGAGCCAACACCCGAGCTGAAGCTCAGGGGTATGACACTTACCCACTATCACCCTACACCACAAACTATCCCTCTCAACCCCAAACCTCCATAACCATTTTCCTATCTCAACCTTTAGATTTTACAATATAGTGTTAAAAAGATCCAGTAAATTAGCTCCAGAAAAAGTCTACAGATCAGATGGTTAAAGATCATCGGATCATGTTACTTTTGGACTAGAAAATTTCATAAATCAGACTCATTCAGTTGTGATCCTGACTGAGCCACGCACTACATGAATAACTTGTCAACGTGTTCATGCTTAAAGAGGAACATTTTCTGAGTGATCAATATTCGAACGCTCAAAAGAGTCCAAACACTTTTCGTTCTAATAGTTGAAGTAGGGAAGCAGTGTCTTTAGTTCCTTTCAAGGAGGACCCACAAAACTACATATCCCTAAACAAAGCCAGAAACTAAAATTCCGAAAATAAACACTTAGCCCTTATCTATCTACACCGTACATGTGGTATGTGGACCACCTACACATTAGATTCCAGTTTTCAATAGGTGGCCCAACTATTGGCCAAAATCATATCCTTCAGAGGTCCTTACAAAGGAGCTAGCTTACATCTAGGGCTGCAACTTGGGCGGGTTGGGGGTCAACTAGAGCCCAACCCGACCATCAAGACTTCGAGTCCGAACCCGACCCGAGGTCGAGCCTAAGAATCCCAACCTGATCGGGTTGGTCGGGTTACTGTTTGGGACATTTTCCTTTAAAAAAAAAAAAAAAATCAGTCCATCCCTCCTACTACTACTGTTATAACACCAGATAAAGCATTATCATCACAAAGATGAAACAAAATGAAAATAATGATGTTATTTTCATCTTCTTTGTTTTTTGTACGTTACCATCGTGGGAGGGCCCCACAGAAGATGGCAGGTGAAACTTGAACGGTTGAGCCGGGAAAGGGGATTTCTACTCTTGGCACACTGCTCAAAGGAGGAAATCTACCGGTGTGGGTTTGACCCACGACCTCTCGAAAGAGGTGGATACACACCAACCATTTGAGCTGCCATGTTGGGTGTGATGCTATTTTCATCTTGGATGCAACAAAAGATGAATCTCATGACTATGTTGATCATAAGAAGGCAGGCCCTCTCGATGCAAGTTGAGGCCAAAGGCAAAATCTCCATATAAGGCCTTTTTTATATGGGTCAGGCTCAAGGGACCCCCATTTCTGACCTCCTTTTTTGACCCCCATCTTGGCGTACCCACGTAGAAGATGAATCAATGGCTGATTTTTGGTGAGGATGATCTCTATGGTGAGGAGATCATCCTCACAAAAATTCAAATCATTCTGATATTCATAGACTGGTTTAGAAGCTGAAGCATTATGGACTGTTGATTTTCACCGTGTAACTTTAAAACCACATTTGATGGGGTTAGAAATTTCTGAATGGGTTGATTTTTTGTTGGGGTGATCTATATGGTGAGGTTATCATCCCCACCAAAAATCAGCCATTGATTCATCTCCTACGTGGGTACGCCAAGATGGGGGTCCAAAAGGGAGTCAGAAATGAGGGTCCCTTGAGCCCGACCCTTTTTATATTTAATATAATAACTAATGGCCTCAGCTTTTCATCTCGTCCTTGTACCTCGCTGCTCTTTTCTCGAGCTTCTTGGCATTGAGGGTATGCTCATGATAGGGCCGTAGGTTATGGATGCTATTTGCATCGGCGCCTTCTACTTAGGAGTCATCTTGGATGCGGCAGCGATGAATCTCACCATGTTGATTATAGGAAGGATCCTTCTTGGTTTTGAGAAAAAAGAGAGAAGATAGAGAGGAAGAAAATAGGAGAGAAGAGGCCATGAGGAGGGGGGAGGGAGAGAAAATAAGAGAGAAAGGGGGTGTTAGGGTCTGAGGAAAGGCGGAGAGGAGAGAGAAGGGATGGGATATATATATGGTCGGGCTTGGGTTAGGCCAGGTTGCCCAAAGTGACCCCATTAGTCACTTTTTCAGGTTTTTCAACCCAGATTTTTACAACAGGCAAACTATGGCGCTGTGGGCTCATGACGATGTGATTTTGTGTCGAATGTTCCCCAGTAGCCTCCATGGGAGTTTGTTGATCTGGTTCTATAAGCTGCCCAGCGGCTCTATTTCTAGCTTTGATGAACTGTACCTTGAGTTCGACCATCTCAGGGGCCAACGAGGCTACAATGATGGTGGCCTTCAATAACCACTTCCTCTTTGGATCAAGATTGTAGGAGGCCTTGGTGAAAACCCACTGTCTACTATGTCTGAGCTTGGCATCCGAGTAGAGAAGTACGCCAAACTGGAGGAAGACAGCAAATTCATCCTAGACATCCCGAAGAGCTCGGTTCAAGCCATAGAGGTTCCTGAGAAGTAGCCCTAGAAGGCGGACGCCCAAAAGGCCCCATCCGGAGTGAAGATGGGAAAGAATGCCCCAAAGAATCAGAACGACTGGGATACTCTGCCGGGGATGTAGTTTATCCCGGAAGGTAGTTTTCAAACCTGTCCATGCCGATAGACAAAATCCCAGTCTAAATCCAGAATGAGCCCTTCTTCATTTGGCCTTCGTTGGTGCGTTTACTGTGCATAAGATTGACGCAATCAGATGATTGCAACCATCAATCGGATGGCTACAATCTTCCATTTAGCTGATTATTGGCAAACCAGATCTGCTAGTTGGTGCAAATATGACACTTATACGGCTATACAAGTTCATAGACTGCATTTACAGTTTGCAACATAATTGTATGTACAAGGCAGCAAGACACTCATATTTGTATTTACCTTAAATATAGTTAAAAACTGGACTCAGCATGGATGGGTCCCACCAAGGACATCTATGTATAAAAACTGATCCAATCAAACAATTCTCATCCATTGAATGGTTACAATCATCTGATCAAGTCATGCATTGTATTTATCCCACACAACATTTACTTGGATTAATAAACATAAATATTCATTTATAACCATCAATATCTACTTTTATAATACTCACATTCTAATGGGGCCCCACATCTCATCACTCTTCAATCACAGAATTATACCATACTTTCTGGACAAATGGTTCTTTCAGTATGCTCAAGAACCAGAACATTTCCCTTAAAAGCATTATTATTACAGAGAAAGAGAGCTAGGTGAGAAAGTTAGTAGAGAAGTTGGGCATCTTATTCAAATGCCTCAATAACTTCTCAGCCATCTGCTTTGTATTCCCATCCCCATGATGAAAAGCACTCACCAATGTAGAAGGCAACAACCTGTCCTGTGATATATCAGAAGCAGATCTGTCCCCACCTTTCATCAAGAATCTCTCAATCAACCAAAAAGATTTCTGCCACACTTTCTCTTGTCTGTGCTCCCTCAACACATTCAACACGTGTTGTATGGTATTCACCCCACTCAACATATTCACACTCTTGTCCACATCAACCTTGTCATCCAACAGGGTACAAATAGCTGACAGTGCAGCCTCAACAACCTCAACATTCTCATGGTCCAAACATGCCAACAACCTCTCTACAGCCTTTGCATCAAGTAAGCAAAAGGTGGATTGTGAAGAACAAGCCCCTCTGTGAACTGGGCACACTGGTAATCTCCTCCCCCTTGATGACCCAAAAGATAGAAACCTTGGTAAGTAGAACAACTTCAGGAACTTGGTTTTCTTGATTTGTGGTGGTTTTGATAGATTTATTGATTCTGCTGAAAGATTCTCCAACCCAATTGCTGATAGTCTCTGTACTTCATCACTTGTGATTCTCATGAGCAGCTCTGTGAATACTGCTGTGAGGTTGTGATTTCTTGCTAGGAAAAGTATTTGGGGTTCATATAGAGTAGTTGTGAATCTTACAAGAATACCCACTAGACCTTCCAAGTAGGAATTTGCAAACCTGCTTGTTTTTGCTCCACTTCTTTGGATTTCATTGATTGTTTGTAGGATTGTGGGGACTGTGTCTTTGTGGAGGAGGGCCAGATTGAGTGTTAGGTTTTGGTGGGGGAGTTTTGCTAGGAAGGTTGCGGAAACAGCGTGTTTTTCGGTGATCCGGCTTGTTTCGGTTGGATTCTTGATTAGGTTCTCAGGTTGACCTCTTGTCTTGCAGAGTCTGTCTGCTAGGGTGTGGCCCATGTAGGGTATGAGAGTGATGAGCAGTTTAATTGATGTGATCCCGAGTTCCTCCTTTGGAGAATTGATGAGTTCAATCAGGGTGTAGCTCGCTTCGGTCTCTTTGACCACGGAGACTACAGTGGTTACTGATTTGGGGAATTTTGTTAGGCAGAGGAGGATTTTGATGAGATTGATGTTGAGTTCATCCGGGGTTGAGTTCTTGAGCATGAGGATGATGTTGTAGACAATGTAGTCCGATGTCATTGTGTGGCCATGGGTGTTTACTTGGAGTGTCTCAAGAGCAATCCCAGAGTCGAGTATGTTCGCCAGGATTGCAGCAGATTCTTCCTTAGAGTTCATGGGTTCATTGTGGATTCTCCGTGTGAGCATCTCTCCGATCATGATTGGTATGATGCCAGCTTCTACAAGTGTTCTACTGTTTGGATGGTAGGATGAGATTTGGACAAGAGCTTTGAATGCTGCTTTCCTTGTTAGACTGTTACCGCTGTGGACCATTTTGATCAAAGTGGGAGAAGCTCTCTCAGCCACATAGGTTTCAGTGTCATGTCCAAGAACAATTTCTGCGAGGTAGCTCCCCATCTCCATCTGCATCTCCTCGGAACCTGTTTCAATTATTTGTAAGAAGATAAAGTTGTTAGGCGATGGATATGAATGTCAACATACTATACCCTTGGGATAAAACTGTTTAATTCCCAGTTTCTTACTTTATACCCACCTTTGGTTTACCATAATCTATGGGTTCTGATCTATCTTGCATGGATTCTTCTAAATGGGCATAAATTACATATATATTATCTTTCGAGCTGTACTCTTCTCAATAAAAAGCTTTTTATGTCGTAAGTATAACATTACGTTACATATGTTACTATAGTTTCTGGTGAAGAGTAATGTGATGACTGCTTGTTTTAACAGTTAAGATGGTTCCTCTGTCACGCTGGATAATCATGACCACAACACTTTTTTCCTATATTTTGGTTTATGCATTTGTGTGCCAGTGGATATATGTAGAAATGGAACTGATTATTATGTGAGGGTGAGGAAGGTACCATGACTTACCCTTGATAAGATGGTTTAGAAGCGGTTCCAAGAGCCCATTTTCTGCCATGCACTTGATGTTCTTCGGAGATTTCTCTAAGTTATTAAGGATTTTATCTGCTTTCTCCGCAGCGGAAGCATCAAAGGTCTGCTTATATTTAATAGTGATTAGCATAAAAATCCCTCCAGTAACTGATCCAATCTTCTCACACAATAATTCAGACCTTGAAAGCTCTAGCAAGAATTCCAAGGATGTATGCCTTTCTTGAAGGTGATTACTTGACAACATCTTGATTGTTGTCAAAATGGCTTTTGTCTTGCCAATCATCTCCTGCACTCATATAACCACAATCACTAGAATGTATTTACAGGTAACAATATCCCAAAATTTGAAACTGCTTCTTTATTTTCATTGTTCAATTATGACTTCCATGTAATTATATAAGACCCATGATATATTATGAAAAGGATAATTGTATCTTAAAAAGAGGAACAATTAAAACTCTATAACTAAGACCAGAAAACAAGCGAACATGGCGAAATTAAGCCAATAAGATTTCATATTTATAGAAAGCCATGTCAAAGAGGGTCAAGCATGACAACTTTTTGAACTATGAGAATATAAAGAAGATAGAAACAAACCTTGCCATCTTCATCATCCTCTGCCAGTAACCGCAACATTTCCAGCGTTGCACATCTCACCTTCCTGTCTTTGTACTCCAGAAACTGAGCAAGTAATGGTACCATTCCAATGTTGCGCACCTGTACCTTGTTATATTGTTTCCTCTGGCAGATAAGTTGCAAGTCTTTTAGCGCTTCGAGTATCATATTGTCTGAGCTGGCTAACGACAAAGCAGCCCGAGCAACCTTGATCCGTGTTGCTTCATTTCTCTCCTTCCACTCTTCTATTGTAGTCTTTAAAGCTATATTGGTGTTCAAAACTATACTCGCCAGTTTCTGTCTGGTGGTTGGGCAGATGACATTTTCCAAACCATCTTCAGAGTTCTTGAACCACTCGGTTATGGCCCTTCTCTCATAGGTCACACCACTTGCTATGGTGACTGGGTCATCCATGATCTTCTTAGTTAATGGACAGAAGAATGTCTCATACAGGGGCTCCATGTACTCAGCCACCTGCGGTAATGTCTTCAATGATCTAGGACTACTGCTTCCATGGCTTCCTTGTCCAATGTAGCTCCTTCCTCTAAGGAAGTCAATCATTTGTGGCATATCTAATGACCGAGGAATCTCAGTGGAAAATTCAACATTGATGGAGTAAAGATCAGTTTCTGCTGACGCCGGTTCTCCCTCTGGTAACTCTTCTGAAGGCAGAATCTGTATTTTTGGTTCTTTGGACTCTGGTACTTGAATTTGACTAATCTCAAACTGAGCATTTTGCATCTCCCTCGAAAGGGATTGAACTGCAATTTCTGCATATTCTTGGTCATTGAATGTCGAAGATGGTATCAAGCTCAGGCCCTCTCCTATGTTTCTTATCACACCCTCCAGCTGTTCTATGATGCTTCTGACTTCAGGGTCTGGAATTGAAATGCCCCCAGTACAACATTTCCCCACAAGATGCTTGGCATGGTCAATGCTTTTGGATAGAGATTGTAGAATCTCTGTTGCATTCGGCGGGGTATTCTCGGTCGTCTGCAATTCCATTATGGCTGGAGAAGAACGATAGAAAAAGCATCCAATTTCCATGAAGTTTTCTTGTTCTATCTCTATGCACACCACTGAGGCCGTGATCTCTGAAATAGATGCCAAGATGGACTGAACAAGAATTATGATCGGGCTTTTATCTTCAACCAGCTGAAGAAGAGAATGAAAGAAGTTATAGAATGGATAATTTGAAGTTCGATAGTGCACCATTAACTGTAATTGGTTGAATGTAGCTAGGCATGGAGGAATTATGTATAGCTGTCCAGAAGACCATATTAAGGGTGTAATTGGCAGGTATCCCATTGCCTGACATAACCAAGCCGATTGTTCAAGATTGCCTGACATATCCAACCAAACCAATTGTTCGAGTTCACACTTATCTTTTTGATCCCCATTAATAACAGGGTCAGGTCTGGATACAGCAAAGTTTCTATTCATTACCTGGACCTCATACTCAAAGACCCGATAAACCAATCAACTGGGTTGGGCTGGATATACTAGTACCAACCTGAACCCCACCCATTGATACCCCTAAGCCTTATGGATGGTCTACGAACGGCATAGCTGTATGTGTCTGGCACATGAAGAGATGAGTCCACCATTTGATTTCCTGCCGATGGGATCTAATAATTGACCAAATCGGACACCCATCCAATCTACGAACTTTTTCTTGACAGTTTGCCATTTCCCTCTCTCTGTGCGAAAGAATTCGAGGCATCGGATAGATAAGATCATCCAATTAGCTTGACTTTGGCTTAGAAGTTTTCATTGGAACCCCATCAAAATGGTGGCACTATCGCCCTGCACGTGCAGTTTGTGCACCACTATGCCATCGGTAACCATGCCTTATGGTTTATCCATGGATACCTTAGATTTTCTTATTGATGTTTGTGATTATATTAGTGCTTGGATTTCTGATTAAACATTAATAAGAGAAAGATTAGTGTCAGCGTTCTGCTAATATCTGAAAATTTTTAATGCCAAGATTGGTTAGGAACACTTTTAATAGTTGGGTGCGGCCTATGCGTTCTCCCCATATGGAGGCGGATGTGCATATCATTCTCTCAGTTAAAACCTTCTTGTTTCAGTGATTTAAGCTCTCAAGAATGTAGGGGTTTGTTTTTAGATGGGAGACCATACTGTATAGAGGAAATTAGAGTTTTATTCTCTCCCCACCCTCTTTCTTTTTCTTCCTTGGAAGTCTTCTCGACCTCCATGTTTGTTGTTTTGCCCTTTGTTTTCTTGGTTAAATGTATACCTGATAAATTCATGAATAAATCTACGAATTGCTCGTGTTTCTGTTGTTTGTTTTATTCTAGTACTCGTAATTGAAGTATGAATTAGTGTGTAAGAATGAAATAGCTCAATTTGGATCAGATTCTAGTAATCGTGGAGTCTATGGATTAGCTAATGCATATGTTGTTCCATGATCAAGGACACCAATCAACCCTGGGCTTGAGTCTTTTGTTCTATCCTTGTGGAAGGGTGAGGCAAAACCAAGTGGCAGAATAAAGGAAAAACTAAATTAAAGTCCCAACTCTTAAGAATTAAATTATGCAGTTTATGTTACTGTCATTCTTGTTTCACTGTAAAAGTTCAGATAGATGAAACTATCGCCTGGCACCTCTAGTTCAGGTGAATGAATGAAATTAACCTTGGTTGCCATGGGATCTCCATTTTACGAACATGAGCTATGAACTTAATAAGTTTATCTTTGAGTTAATCAGCCATATAACTGTATATAAACTTTCACAAATTAGCATTGTTCCTGAAAAAACCAAGACAACTTGAATTTCGCAGACAGAAAAACAAAAAAAGTTTGGTAATAGAATAGCAGGATAACCTTACCGACGTCCAACCAGAGCTGCTTCCTGAATTGATCATTGTGTTATGGGGACCCGAGCTCGCAAACCCAGATTGCTCACTCGTTGAAGAAGATTGAAATATGGCTCAACAAGAGGAAAGACCCCCATTGAAGCAGTCAGCTAGCTTGACAATGTCTATTATTCTTATTGTATTATTATTGAGAGTGAGAGGCTCATTAACAGGTAAGGAAATCAGACTAAAAAAGAAGTGACATCCCATTGAAGCAGTCAGCTAGCGTGACAATGTTGCTTATTCTTATTGTATTCCCACTAGAAGTGAGTGATATATCTCATTTTTAGTCTTTCTTTTTATGTTGCATTGCAAAGCTCTCTCTCTCTCTCTCTCTCTCTCTCTCTGGGTCAAGATGTTCTGTTGGATTATTTGACACTGCCTGTGGGGCCTACATGGAGATGATTCAAGCATAGCAAAAATCTTTGAAAATTTTCTAATTTTTCGAATTCACGAATCGATCGTTGATTTTGCCGATTAATCGGCTAAGAGCCATTTTTCCCCTTCTGATTTCGATTTTGCCTATTTTTAAATTTTGATTATAAATGATGAATCATGCTTATGAGTTATGACTTATTATTATGGAATTATAGATGTGTTTTTCATCGTATAAATGTCTTTTGTTAAAAATGACATTTCTAACTTGAAATATGCCATGATATATTTTTTATAATTTTTGTCGATTTTTCTAATTTTTTAGCGAATGTATCCGAATTATCCCGACTTGATTCCTTGCCGAATCCCGAGTCGTGACTATGGATTCAAGGGCTGATTATTGGCAAGGATGATCTCCTACGGTTAATGGTGAAATAGATGGTCCAGAATTTTTCAACTTATAATCCACTTTTTATTGGGCTATAAATGACGATATGGGCTATCTTTAGAGAGGATGAGGACATATATAACCAAGGTTCAAAGTCTCAGGATGGGAGGCTAGATCGGTGGGCTCCAATCCCGATCCGGATCGGTCCGATCCAGAACGGGATCAGCCCATCTCGCCGAGACAAAGTGGGACTCCTTTGTAAAACAGTGATCTCAGGTTGAGACAGAACTTGGTCTGGATCGGATCGGTGGGCGCTCGATCCAAACCGGGATCGGCCAAGACTTTGAACCATGTATATGACCCTATATGTAACAAGTGTGTCTTGAATCACATTTTTCTGATACATGATAATGGGACCCAAATGGAAATGAGCGAAGGGCTGATTTTTTACCCAATCCAACATTTCTAGCCTATGAAAAGTTGATTATAAGATGAAAATTCTGAACCGTTTATTTCACCGTTAACTTTAACTCTACATTTGATATGATTAAAAGTTTCAAAAGGACTGATTTATCCTCACAAAAAGTCTACCCTTGAATCATCTCCATGAAAGCCCCACGATTTTGTATCATTTAATATGTTACAAAAATATGTCAACTTATCTCAATGTCAGTTTATCCATATTTGCCATTTTTTTTTTCTGAAATAGTGCCCATAAATATTTAGAGGAACAGGTTCCAGGACCTAAATTTTCACCCAAGCTCTCAGGAGTGGATTCCGAGAATCCAACAGTGGTTTTAATTGGGCAAAATTGAATGCCATCTCAGCACTGTCAACCACCGTTGGATTATCGAAATCCACGGTCGAGATTTCGGTGATTTTATGTCCAAAAATGTAGGTCCGCTGATCGTGACCCATATTTAAAATAACTAAAAGGGGTAAATAAGTGTTCTGGCCATGGCTTAGAAAACACAGTTAAAACGGCTGTTATAACAATAACGCTCATTTTTTAAAAGGTTGATGTTAAGGAGGAAATTAAGCTTCCGGCATTACTCGCTGACATATTTCATCTGGGTTAAGTATTCATTAATAATGGGTAGACCAAGGTTTAAAGGATCCCGTTTTTACGGTTTAACGGACTGGGGGTGTTACTGTTAAAATGGATTGAAGAGGCCAGGGGCAAAAATGGAAAAAACAGAATTTAACGGATTTTAATGGAAAAAATGGCGCCGAAATTCAAAATTTCGAAAAAAAAATCTGAATTTAACGGTCGTTTTTTCACAAATTTTTTTTAGAATTTAACGACCATTTAAATGATTTTAACAGCCGTTAAAGCAAAAAAAAAAAAAAAAAAGGCCATTAAATTCAAAACGTGTTTAAACGGTTTTAACAGAAACGGGCTTGGGGTAAACTACCAAAATTTTGGGGTAAGTAGGTAGTAAAATAGGGTATTTTATTAGTACGCCCTTGGAAATATGGTAAATTAATAAGAACCTTGTACTTTATGAAATTAGTGACTCCCTTGATCTACTACACTTACACTCAAGAACTCTATCCAAAATAGAATTATCATCTAGACCGTGTGTACTTAAAAAGACCACTATAACGAAAATATAGTCGTTATACTGGTAACGCCGAACCCCGTTACATTATTTTCGAAAAAAACGGGCCTAACGTAATAAAAGAAACAAAAGCAATTACTTTTCTTTTTTAACCATGAGCAAGGCTTTAAAACTTGAGGGGTCAGTTGGTTGAATAGGCTTGTTCTTCAAGGGACTTAGTAATTAATAAGAGATTTGGTAGATGCTAGTTTGACTTTGAGTTGCTTATCTTGTTAAGATTTGGATGGGTAGTTGAGATAATCACATCTACTTGCTTTCAAATTTTAATTGTCAAGTTCTTATTATAATGTTTTTTTTTTTTTTTTTTATTTCATTGGGTAGTGTTTTGTGTATAATTCTCAATTATTTACTTTAATATATATATTGGTGAGGATTCTATATTACTTAACTACCAAATATATGAAGATCATTGTCACAAGGGGGTTATTCTCCATGATAGAGAAAAAGAGAAATGTCAAATTTAAGGGCCTGTTTGGGTTGCCACTTTTTCTGCCAACTTAATATAATTTTTGCATAACAAATCTTTCGAAACTATATTTTTTATCGGTGTTCTTCTCTTTTGTTTTGTTGCTCTCAATTAAGCTTTTATATGTATGATCCATACAGGCCCTAGGTTTACAATTACAGACTGTTTTCACTGTGTTAGTTGATTGGTTACATATGAATAGCCCATAACAATCAATAGAACTTTGGTGGGAACTTTTCTTCGTGCAATGACGCGTTGATCTAGTCGCCACCGGAAGTACAGAGAGGACTAAGTAAATTGATTTGTTTCTGCCGATAAGCTCCAAGTGCATCATATATAGGGGTTCTTTTTCTTTTGTATACTTACTAGTGGGTGCCCCGTGCCATCAGCACTCCTCGACAAAGAATTTGCCAAAATCAGGTGAGTGGCGAAAATCCACCATCCATTTGGGGGAGGATTAGATCTCGGCCCTTCTTTGTTGATGCTTATAAGAGGAGGTATAAGTAGGGAGACAACCAATATGTTTTGTTATATAGAATAGTAAATGGCCCATGCCCACGGCACTCCCCGACAAAAGTGTTTGCAAAAATTGGGTGCCTTCAGCACTCAAACGGTAACGGACTGGGGCGTTACCGTTTTTTCCATTATAACGGCTGTTATAACGGATTGTAACTCACAGAGGGAGAAATTGGAAAATAGCAGAAATAACAAAAAATAACGATGTTGAAATTTAAATTTTGAATAAATTGAGGTCAAATGAGGCGGATTGAGTGGCTGAAATCTAACCGTCCACATTAGATTGATGGATTTGATCTCAACCACTCTTTATCTAACTCTCCACATTAGATGGATGGATAAGAGAATACAACTGAGTTGTCTTGATATATGCATGGGTGGCCTATGCCTGCGGCACTTTCCGACAGAGTGTTTGTCAAAATCGGGTGGGAGTTAATCTCGGCCATCGATATGAAGCATAGTGGATCTCAGCCACTCATTATTGAAGCCATATAAGATAAGAGGGGTATAAGAAAACCATTAAATTTTTGTTAAATTCTATTTTTTTTTTTTAATTTTCAAATTTCGAATTTAAAAATTTGAATTCAGCACCACTTTTTCCCGTTAAAATCATTAAAATCTATTTTTTCATTTTTGCCCCTGGCTGTTTCAATCTGTTTTAACAGCCATTTTAACACCCCTCTCGAGGCATAAAAAATGGGGCTCCTGAGCCTGACCCTTGGGCTATATGTAAATCAAAACCGATTTCATTCCGTATACGTAGGTAAATAGTAGGTGACCCGTGCCCACGGCACTCATCGACAAAGCGTTTGTCAAAATTGGGTGCGAGTGGCTGAGATCCACCGTCCATTTGGTGTAATAAGATCTCGGCCATCCTTTATGAAGCCAGATAAGAGGGGGAGACAACCATCCTGTTTTGTTATATAGATAGTGAATGGCCCATGCCTACGGCACTCTCCGACAAAAGTGTATGCAAAAATTGGGTGCCTTCAGCACTCAAAGGGTATAACGGATTGGGGGTGTTGCCATTTTTTTGCGTTGTAACAGCTGTTATGACAGTTTGCAACGCACATGGGCAAAACGAAAAAAATGGGAAAATAACGGAAATAGTAGAAAATAATGGCGTTAAAATTCAAAATTTGAATTTCAAATTTTCAATAAATTTTCAATTTGTTGCGCACGGGAGTCAAATAGTGAGAGTGACCGAATAAATGAGGGGATTGAGTGGCTGAAATCTAACCGTCCACATTAGATGGATGGATTTGATCTCAACCACTTTTTATCTTATGAAGTAGGATAAGATAAGAAATAAGATAACTTCCCTATTTTGTTATATAGACTAGTGAGTGGCCCGTGCCCACGGCACTCCCCGACAAAGAATTTACCAAAATCGGGTGTGAGTGGCTGAGATCCACCATCTAGTATGAGGATAAGATCTCGGCCTTTCTTTATTGTAGCCCATGTGCCCACGACACTCCTCGACAAAGCTTTTGTCAAAATTGGGTGTGAGTGGCTGAGATCCACCGTCCATTTGGTGTGATAAGATCTCGGTCATCCTTTATGAATCAAGATAAAAGGGGGAGACAATCGTCCTGTTTTGTTATTGATATAGATAGTGGGTGGCCCGTGCCCACGGTACTCTCCAACAAAGCGTTTATCAAAATCGGGTGTGAGTGGCTGAGATCCACCGTCTATTTGGGGGATAAGATCTCAGCCCTTCTTTGTTGAAACATATAAGAGGGGGTATAAGTGGGGAGACAACTTCCCTGTTTTGTTATATACTAGTGGGTGGCCCGTGCCCACGGCACTCTCCGACAAAGCGTTTTCCAAAATCGGGTGTGAGTGGCTGAGATCCACTGTCCATTTTGGGGGATAAGATCTCAGCCTTCTTTGTTGAAGCCTATAATAGGGGGTATAAGTGGGAAGACAACCACTCTGTTTTGTTATATAGACTAATAAATGGCCAGTGCCCACGGCACTCTTCCATTGCAAAAATTGGGTGCATTCGACACTCAAACGGTATAACAGACTTGGGTGTGTTACTATTTTTTTCTGTTATAACGGATTGTAACGCATAGGGGCAAAAATGGAAAACATAAAAAAATAACGGAGATAACAGAAAATAATGGTGTTAAGATTCAAATTTTGAATTTCAAATTTTCAATCAGTTGGGTACGGGGGTCAAATGAGTGGGATTGAGCGACTCAAATCCAACCGTCCACATCAAATGGATGGATTTGATCTCAACCACCCTTTATCTTATGAAGCAGGATAAGATAAGAGATAAGACAACTTCCCTGTTTTGTTATATAGACTAGTAGGTGGCCATGCCCACGGCACTCCTCGACAAAGCGTTTGTCAAAATTGGATGTGAGTGGCTGAGATCCACCATCTAGTTGGGGGATTAGATCTCAGCCCTTCTTTATAAAAACCTATAAGTGGAGGAGACAACTTCCCTGTTTTGTTATATAGATAGTTATTATTTAATATTTTTTCATTTTGATAGTTTCGGTGATTACATGGACTATACTTATTTGCACATATACCGGTACCCCGACGCCCTGATCGTTAACACATCGAGTCCTATAAGTATATCTTGAGTTTAGGGTGTCAATCCGGCACTCTTGCAAGGGGCCCGGTCCAACTCAGCTCTAAGTCCTGAAAAATGAGAGCCTAGTTTTAGATTTTAAGTCATTGGGCCGGACTGGACCCAAATTTTTAAAGCCATTCTTAATAAGCTTCGGGCCAGGGTATCACTTAATAGAACCCAGCCCAACCCAGCACGGCCTACGTTTGATAACATACCCAAGAGTACTACGAGCTTCTTACACGTTACCCACCCCCTAGTCACGAATCTGGTAATCTCTCTCTCTCTCTCTCTCCTTTCCTCTCTCTGCCTTGAGAAAGTCGACGAAATCTTACCTGACCACAACTGGTCGGGTAGCTACCCAATGGCAACTACTACAAAGGGGTAAATATTTAGATATTAACAAAGTTACCGCCAGCGTGGATCTCTTGAATCAGACGGTCCACGGCACAACCGAGAAAACCTTCGCTCACACTTGTGTGTGAGCAAAGCCGATCACACATCACAATATGAGCCACGGGGCACATTCTTAAAGGACGATGACTGTATGGATGTTTGGCTAGTCCCTCGATGAACTTGTAAACCAAAAATTATCTTGATTAGTGATTTCAAGCGTTGGATTGAACTCATTTGCATGCCTTGCTTTTAACCTGAGCATTTAGAGCATTATTGACCATTATTTGGGGTACTATATCCAATGGTCTGACATAACTAATCAGGCTGATTTTTGGTTTTCAGATCCAACGAGGGACTGGTCAAACATCCATACGGTCATCATCCTTTAAGAGTGTGCCACGTGGTTCATATTATGGTGTGTGCTCGGCTTTGCTCACACACAGGTGAGAGCGAACGTTTACTCCGTCACAACCGCACGGCTTTTTATTCGGGTTAAGCATGGAAAGATTTCCTGTTTGGAAAAAGATGTAACAAGGTATGCCTGAAACTGTTAATTTGCAGAAGCGGCATTTTTGGTAGTCACCACTGCCATCGGGGCCCACTGACCGCTTGGATGTTTATCTCAACCCTTGGTGGATATACATACCAAAAATAACCTTGATTAGTAATTTATAACCATTAGATTTTAACACTTTTTAGCACCTTTTTAGGCGTTCTCATAGCCGTTGAATACAACCATATTTTGAGTACTAAAACCAACAGCTAAAAATCATTAAACAAGCTGATTTTTTGTCTGAATGTCTATTAAAGGGTGGGCTAAACATCCATGCCGTCCGTAGGCCCAGATGGCAGTGGTGACTACCAAAAATGCCGCTTCCGCAAATGAAAGATCTCAGGTATACCTTGTTACATCACGACCCTCCTGTTTTCTTATGTGAAGCACTTTTTCGCTGCACATGTGATGAACCCAATCAAGTGTCCCCCGTCCGTACATGCCCAGCCTGAGATGCCACATGATTTGACAAAAGAATATTTCAAAAAGTTTGAATATTCTCATTGTATCATGTACAGAAGGCACTGCCTAATTGGATCCACGTCCATAGTAGAAAAATGCTGCACATCAAAACTTTACCCCTACTAATGTGTGAGCAAAGCTGATCACACACTACACTATGAGCCACATGGCACACTCTTAGATCATGATGACCGTATGGATGTTTGGCCAGTCCCTCGCTGGATCTGCAAACCAAAAATCAGCCTGATTAGTTTTGCCAGACCTTTGGATCCAGTACCCCAAATAATGGACAATAACGCTTTAAATTCTACGGTGAAAATCAATCCATGCAAATGACTCCAATCCAACGCTTAGAAATCGCTAATCAAGCTAATTTTTGGTTTACAAGTCCATCGAGGGATTAGCCAAACATCCATACGGTCATCTCATCTTGTAAGAGTGTGCCCCGTGTTTCATATTGTGATGTGTGATCGGCTTTGCTCACACACAAGTATGGGCGAAGGTTTTCTCCTAAATTACTTTTCCTGCTGTTAAATTGTGGGCCCATGTGTTGGACGAGGAAGCGCGTAGCTCTAAGTATGCGAATCGGACGATCCTCAGAGCCTATGACATAAAGTTACGAATGAAGAAGTTCGGTGCATATGAATCATTTTAATTTGGGTCGTGATGTAACCAGCTATACCTGAGATCTTTTCATTTGCGGAAGAGGCATTTTTGGTAGTCGCCACTGCCATCTGGGCCCACTGACCGTATGGATGTTTAGCCCACCCTTTAATAGACATTCATACAAAAATCAGCTTGTTTAATGATTTTTAGCCGCTGGTTTTAGTACTCAAAAAATGGTTGTATTCAACGGCTATAAGAACGCCTTAATGGTGCTAAAAAGTGTTAAAATCTAATGGTTATAGATTACCAATCAAGGTGATTTTTGGTATGTATATCCACCAAGCGGTGGGATAAACATCCAAGCGGTCAGTGGACCCAGATGGCAGCGGTAACTACCAAAAATGCCGCTTACGCAAATGAACAGTTTCAGGCATACCTTGTTACATCTTTTTCCTTTTAATTTTTGGGTGGTGCCCATTAGCTCACCAACGAATGTTGTGATGGTAGGGTTCATTAACTATGATAAATTTCGGATCCATCGTATATGTCCTCAATTAAATATGCTGTTTGTTACAAGAGCACGGAAGAAAAGTTTCCTCTCATCTATTCTACTTATTAATAGATGTAGACTAAACATTATTGTCTATATTTTCATAAATGTCCTTATTTTTGTTTCTTTTCTTTTCTTTAATTTATTCACTTAAAAGGGGCTCTTCGGTCTTTTAGTGTCAAAGCACACATTACCCCTATAAGGCTATAAGCACAAGTCACCCTATAGCTAATTCAATACTCCTCTCTTATTTAAAAAATCAAAAAATCATTATTCATAATATAACCCCAAAATTTCTTAAATTTATAAATATTGCTTCTTTCATTTTTTTACCTTACAAGAGTGCTTTGGTCATTCAACATTTTCACACTTTAACTCAACTATAAAAGCATTTATTGAACCCTATGGCACCTAAACAAAGTCCTTAGAAAATTTTGATGATGGTGTTCATCATCAAAGTTAATGATCGACCGATATTATGAGCCATGTGTCACACTATTAGAGGCTACTGACCGTATGGATGTTGGCCCATCCCTAGATGGACTTACATAACAAATACCGGCCTGATTAGTGATTTCTAACCTTTGAATCTACGTACCCGAAATATTGTTAGAAATCCACGGTTAAAAATAAACCATGAAAAAACATCTAATTCAACGGATATAAATTACTAATCGGGATGAATTTTGGTATGTAGGTCCAACTAGGGATAGGCTAATCATCTATACGGTCAGTGGTTTCGAAGAGTGACACATGTAAGGTGCTGCCATGCGTAATTGAGGTGCATGGGCATATCACTTGGTGTTCCTTAATGGGTAAGAGAAAATTATTAAGTCAATCATGATTTAAAAATATCTTATAACACAGTTATAAGAATAATGGCCACACACTATTATGTCATATATAATATTACACTTTTAAATAAAATTAATTTTTTTAAATAATTGTTATTTCTCCTATGGTATGGAAGGTCTTCTATATGCATTTTCTATATCGTCGACTCGTTCACCACAACTGTCACACCTATTAGGGTTGTCCTCACATCATCCTCTCCTGCGAGTTCAATATATAAACTACAAAATTAGGTGCAGTTGAAATTATTTTAACAAACCGTTGTAATAATTGATATAATGGTAATAACTGCACAATGTTATGATGTAATACAAAACGTGCTCCTTTTTTAAAAACAACGATTGATACAAAATAATATAGCAAATGTTATTTTCACATAATATTTTCAGAAACAATGTCTTTCGTAATGTTATATATTATTACATCACACTGTTATTTTAGAAGAAAAAAGCATAACAATCCTTGTAACGAATAACCATTTTAAAAACTTGGTAAAAATCATTCAAACATAATAATCCATGTTTTATATGCTAACCTACAAATTTAGTTATGGAAAAGCCTAATCCTATAGAAGAATAAGCAAAAGATGTGGTAGCTTTAATGATAGAGAGCCATGAGAATTTGAGAAAATTGGGTAAGTGGGACAACGATCTGAATTATGGTGAAAATGATCAAGAACAGATAATTTGATGTGTGGCAGTACGCATCATGGTCGTTCCTATAGAAACAATTGCATCTTTTAATTAGGGCTGCAACTTTGGTGGGCTCAACCCGAGCCCAATGGGTTCAACCCGACATTGGGTTATGGTTGGGTTGGCCACTTCAATACTTGGGTTGGGCTTGGGCCTGGATTTTGACAACCCGATCAAATAGGGTTGGGTTAGGGTTGAGGCTTAGCCCAACCCGAACCCTACACACACACACACACGTTAATATAACCCACATATATACATATTTTACATTAGTATAATAAGATTACAAGGAAAATTCTGAACTTGTAATTCTTGTATGAAAAACCTATAAAAATGATGAATATATGTGTATATATTTTGTTAATTTGGTCCTATTTAACATGATATGAAATGAAGCTATTATTTAATGGCTAACATAAAGGTCATTATATTGACCAATAAACAATTTAATATGAAAAAAAATTAGCAACCTTTCTAACAAATAAGAAAATATGAAATTTACCAACTCGACCAACTTGAAAGGGTTGGGCTGGGTTAGGATTAACAACCTTGAAGGTAGGGTTGGGTTAGGGTTGACCTCCAACCTGACCCAACCCGCCCGAGTTGTAGGCCTACTTTTAATAGCTCTGATTAAGAAGACATAAATAGTCAAATTGCCAAAATAAAAAAATTAAAAAATTAAAGAAACATCTAATTTTAGATACTAGGAATAGTTATTTTGACATGTCTAATGTGATTCACCATTTGACACGTCATCTTTGTGGGATCCACATAGTTATGAACGAAAAAATTTGCACCATCATTAGATTAACGACTTTATGTGTTCACATTTGATAGGGTTAAATAATTGACAGATATTTCATTAGGAGATCATCTTCACCAAAAATTGACACTAACCTAATCTTCATATGAGCCTTACAAAGGCATGTCGAAATACATGACCATATAGTCTGTTAGTTTATGGATTTTTCTTACGAAATATTGATAGATGCAATGATGGTGTATCCGATTGAAACCCTTAAAAGATTTTCATACGGAGCTAACCTAAATAGTTGATTTTTGAAATCTCCTAAAAATTACTAAGAAGATGATTAATAAGACAGAAGCCAATAAGATTTTTGAGTTTTGAGAGAAAACTACTTGGGATTCAGAGTTATCAAACAAAAGTTTCTCATCATAAAGGCCCAAATAGAGAAATGAAAATTGTTTTCTCAATGATTTCTCTTAGAAACCAAGAATAGAAATTTCAAATAAAGTAAGTTATATTGTTACCTAAGTTAGCTCTTACAACATCTATGTTGGTGTAGTGTCTGTTCCACGTAAGAGGGTTAGAAGATCCGTATCAGTTAGCAAGTAGAGTAGAAATGAACCATTATGATAAAGAAAGCCATTAAAATAGTAGGCCCGACTATCCAACCCACTTGAGTTATAGTCAAAGATAAGGATAGCACTCCAGACCCAATAACAGCAGTTATTATATGAGCACTTGTTGTCCTCGATGTCCTTTCAAATTAAAAATAATCCAAATAATTATTTTCAAAAAAATATAAAATTTTTAATGAAGAAATTCTCAAAAAAAAGACTAAGATAAATACTAATCCATCTTATATACGCAATTATAATCGTTGAAAATTTATCACCACTACCATTCTCAATTGCAAATGTTATAAAGAGAAATATGTTAACATAAGAAGATTAAAATGAATATAAATGGATAATCCCTACTATTATAGGTTAGATAGAGAAAGAGATTAAATAAAAGAAAGAAGAACTATATAAATTTCTATCAAATAGTTTTATAAACATTTAATCTCTTAAAATAATAGATCATTTGAAAGATTTTTGTAAAAATTTCTAAAAAGTTTTGAGTAGGTTGAAAAACTATTTGAGAAGAATTTTCTAATCTCAAGGGGAGAGTTTGGACGAATGTTTTTTTTTCTTGAAGGGAAGAGATATTTATAGGTAAAAGATAAGGTTGGGTATGTGGTTTAGGAATAAAAAGTTATGATGGTTTGGTCATTTGGAAGGTAAAAATATAAAAATAAATTTGTTATACATGAATATCTTAAGGAAAATTTTAATTTATTGAAAAAAATTTGGTAAACTAAAAAGTTGAGTTGTTGTAAAAGAATTAGGTAAGAAGAATAAACAAAAAAAGTATGGGTAAAATGAAAAAATAATGGAATTGATGTGTTAGATGGATAAACTCTAGTAATATCATCAACGGTATATCATGATGTATAAACCTTGATACATCTATTAACATTACGAGTTGAAGGTACATTTCAAAGTTTGATCAATTATTGATAAAATATTCATTTTTAGTCTAAAATAGATAAGACTAAATAATTTAAAAATATTTTCAATGATGGACATCCTATTCACACAAATTATCAAAAATTTAGATTATTTAAAGATCGGTTGAACAAAAACCATGATCATGTAATTGAGTTTTTAGATTTTGGTCAAACTACTTTTTTAAAAGATATATAAGTTAAAAATAAATAATTTTGATTTCAATAAAATCAAATATAAAAATATTTTTTGATCAATTATCAATAAAAGAAGTATCTAACAAACTTGTTCAGGACAACAATATATAGCCTAAATTTATAATCATATTAATTAACACCATTGACAGTGATAAACCATTTAGGTGCTGTATGGTTGCCTTTACAAAAAAAATCTAGAAAAATATTCTTACCCATAATTGTCCATTAATAATCACCCATAAATGTTCGTAATGTTTTCTAAATCAACACTTTTGACATATAAGAATTCTTTTCTTGAACATCGAGCTTTAAAGCACCACAACTCTAGTAGAATGTATGAAGTGGTAACAATTAATGTCATAATAGAGAAACATTCATCCATCTAAAATGAACAAACTGAGATAAAAGAATGATCATACTTGCACTTGGTGACGAGGAAACTAAGAGGTCCCAGATTGCAAATTTATCCATTTAATAATATTGAATTTCTCTTCAGTAGTTATTATGATAATATAGTATTGTATGGAGAATGTGTGTCTCTAATGGAGTGAAAGGCCGTTGTTCGTGAAAATTGTAGTGTCTCTTAATTTGAACAAAATTTTAGAGCACTTGTGGTCGAACTCAACTTAACAACTAATGTCCAGACACGACATGAGAGCATGTCATGTGTATGTTGACCAGAGAAAAATATTTTATTAGGTTTTGAGGAATGCTAATAAACAATCCCTTAATGTACTTGCACATAAGCAACCTTGTTGAAGAAAAGAAAATATTTTAATTCATAATGGTTTAGCATGATAAGAATTCATGAATTTCACTGAGATCTCTTGTAAGGAAAAGATATTTGGACATGTTAAGTAACATATCTAGTGACTGTTTATCTGTATTGGTTAAATTGAAATATAGGATCTTTAGTGGTTTGTAGTGTTTAAAAGGTTTTGGTGTAGTGAGGAAATTCTGTCGATAAATTCAATACTTCAAAGGATTTGTGATGATAAATTACTATAAATTGGACTGTTTAGAATGGTACCTCTTTCAAACACAAGTAATGTGATGTGCTTAATGAAGATTGCTTGTACGAGAAATGAATCCAACAAAACATTAGTGTGTTGCATTTGGCCCAAACAACAACGGATTCCTATTAGTTCATTAATGTTGAGTTCTTTTCTACTAACAACAAAATAGTTGAATTAAATGTCTATTCACCTAAGTCACTCGGTAAAACTTCGCTAACCATCGAACACCCACAATTTTTTAGAGGACACTTACCGTATGAATGTTTGGCCAATCTCTAACTAAACTACAAATAAAAAATCAACTTGATTAGTGATTTTCTAAGTGATGGATTGGAGTCATCTTCATGGGTTGATTTTCACTTGTGGTAATTTGAGCATTATTGACCATTATTTGGCGTACAAGGATCCCATGGTTTGAAATCACTAATCGGGCAGAGTTTGGGTTTGTAGGTCCACTTAGAGATCGACCAAACATCCATACGATCAGCCTCTTCTAAGAGTGTGCCACGTAACGTATTGGTGGCTGTTGTTCTAGATATGCTTGAATAATAAATAAATAGAAGATCCGATTCCGTACTTTTTTCGCTTCCCAAAAGGGTAGGTTTGATAATTAAAATTACCTACAATGGCTTCTATGACCGCCTCCGGGCCACTCATTAATTCGATAAATGTTAGAGTTCTTCTCTACGGTCAGTTATGGTCTTAGAGTTGTACAATAATCTTTTAGAAAAATGCTACCCCACAGTATGAGCTACTTGGCATATTCTTAGAGATCATTGACCGTTTGAATGTTTGGCCCATCCATAGGTGATAGGTGGACCTATAGACTAAAAAATCAGCCTGATTAGTGTTTCAAACCCTTGGATCTTTGTACCACAAATAATGGTCAATAATGCTCGAATTCCACGGATAAAAATCAACCCATGAAAACAACTATAATCCAACGCTTAGAAATCACTAATCAGGCTAAGTTTTGGTCAGAGTTGAGCCAAACATCCCATAAGGTCAGAAATTTATAAGAGTATGCCATGTGGCTCATATTGTGATCGGTCAACAAAGTTCTACTACTACTACCAGAGATATCCACCTCAAACGACAAAAACACGTGGTGAAATTCACATGTGATATCATCACCTACTTTCAGAAATAGACAGGGTATTGTAGCTTCGTAGTGACAGATCAGCAATAATACACGTGGCATGATTAGGACTGTATTTTATGATTTAAAATAAGGACTATAAATGTCTTAATTCATTTAAATATTAATAAATAAACTATTATATTCCACCGCATTTGTTTTGATTGGGCATCAATACTTAACTATATTAATGTGCTCCTCTAATGAGCTCGCTGGCCTAGTCATTTTAATAGCCGTTATAACCTTAAACCATTCTTGTTTTGGGCCTTATTTTCAAACTAATGTAACAGGGTTGAGGCGATATAACAAATGGTCATTTCTTAAAACATGTTTTAGTTTATTTCATTTTCTATTGCTAGGTTAATGAGGCCTTCTCCGATAATTCAGCTGTGCCTCCTAAAAATTGGTTGAGTTAAGGCCTTGTTTGGGAATGCTTCTACAGAAGTACAACAGAAAAACAATTCTACAGAAGCACTTGAAACAACTGCTGAGAAGTAGTTTTTTTTTTCTAGAATAACGTTTGGTAACTCATATTGGAGAAGTATTGTTTTGTGTAGAAATTTGTATTGTTCTTCGACAAAATCAACTGTGAGCTTTTGGTTTTCAGGTTTGAGGAAGTCTCGAGGTAAGAGGAGGGTGTTTTTATTGTTTAGGCTTTCTACTATTTGAGATCTCCTCCATCTCCCTATTTTAATAAATTTACCTGGACTAATAATAAAAAATTGAAAGATGGATCATGGGAATTTTGAGATCTCGATGGTTATTGGACAAATTTAAAGTAGGTGTCGTTTCGCATGAATTGGAAATGTGGAGAACTATTTCTAGAACCGAGTAAAACTTTGAGAGTAAACCTTTGCTCACACCATGTTGTCAGCGAAGCCGACCACAGCCTACAATTCGAGCCACGTGACACATTCTTAGAGGGCGCTGAGCGTATGGATGTTTGGCCTACAATACGAGCCACATGGCACATTCTTAGAGGGCGCTAAGCCTATGGATGTTTGGGCTGGTCCCTCGGTGAACCTGCAAACCAAAACTTAGCCTGATTAGTGATTTACAACATTTTGATCTTTGCACCCAAATAACGTTCAATAATGTTAAAATTTCTACGGTTAAAATCAACCCATGAAAATAATTTCAATCTTACAAATCACTGATCAGGTTTATTTTTTGTTTGTAGGTACACTTAGTGATTGGCCAAGCATCCATATGTTCAGCGCCCACTAAGAGTATGCCGCATGGCTCGTATTGTGGGCTGTGATCAGCTTTGCTCACAGCATGGTGTGAGCAAAGGTTTACTCAAACTTTGATGACAGTTGACTGCCGTTGAATGACAGTGGACTGTCATCGAGGTCGATGACATCCTACAATGGCCACGTGGCATACTCTTAGAGGACTGGCGTATGATGTTTAGCCAAATCCTAGCTGGACCTACAAACCAAAAATTAGAATGATTAGTCAGTAGTGATTTCAAACCTTTGGATCTTTGTACTCCAAATAATGGTCAATAGTACTCAAATTCCCACGGTTAAAATAAATCCATGAAAATAACTCCAATCCAACGCCTAGAAATCACTAATCATGCTGATTTTTGGTTTGTAGGTCAACATAGGAATTGGCCCCACATCCATCCCGGTCAGCGTCCTCTAATAGTGTGGCACGTGATTCATATTGTGGGCTGTCCGTTGTCATCAAAGTTTTACTAGTATAGAACCCACTCCGAGTCCACGTTTTTCTTATTTGAGATAAGGGTAACCTTGATATAAATGCCTCTTCTTTTACATTTGATTGGATCTGATTTGTTATTTTTCTTTGTAAAGACAGGTAGGATAGTTTCGTCAGGGGCTATTTTCGTCAATTTCAGAAAAGTGTACTCCGAAAGGCATCTTCTGATGAATATGTATATAAAGTTTGCTTTTTCCCGAAATGACGGGGTATTTTGGTCCAATGGAAAAAGGTGTCTGAAAATGGTAAAAAAGTTAAAAAACCACACTGGAAAAATCAATTCCCTCTCGATGTTTTGGAATCCCGTGACAGCAAATGAGTTCTAGGCACGTACCCAGGGTGGTTTCCACGTACTCTTATATTGTTTTAATTTTGTAATAAAAATTCAAAATAAATCTTAAAAGCCCTCGTGGCAAAAAGGATTCGGAGTATGTGGAGAGAACTCATTGGTTGTCACGAGCTGTCATAAAAGGTTTACTCTTAACAAAAAGACGCCAGCTTTAGTTCAAGAACAGTACGAATCATAGGGTTTTACGGCGTGTGACTTGCCCCGCGCACGCGCTCACTTTCTTCTCCTCCTCTTCCCTCTCCCATTTCTTCACAGAAAGACCAAAAATTTACATTTCGTACCTGAAACTCTACTTCATTTTCAGGAGTAAAACTTGTGTCACAAGATGTTGTGATGGAAGCCGGTCACAGCACTCAATACGAGCCACGTGGCACACGATCAGAAGGCTCTCACTGTATGGATGTTTGGCCAGTCCCTCGGTGAGTAAAACTTCTGTCACAAGAAATTGTAAATCACACAATCACAAGCCAATGAGTTCTCGGCACACGTACACAAGTACTTTGCAACGTACCATGTGCTTTTGCTTTTAGGTGTACGTGCCGAGAACTCATTGGCTGTGATTGTGGGATTGTTAAAATCAACGGAAAATTTTCGAAACAAACCCAAGTTTAAGGGTATTTTGCAAAAAGAACCATATTTTTTGAAATTTGTCAAAACAAACCTAAGACGCCGGACCATTTGGCGTATTCTCACGAAACTTTAAAATGGCTGAATTGCCCTCTTCAAACAATACGCCAAATGGTTAGGCGTATGTTGTTATACGTCGCCAAACGGTATGGCATATCACTTTGTGAACCGCCAAACCGTTTGGCGGTTCACAAAGTGATACACCATACTGTTAGGCATTTATTTTTTACTGTGTTAACGTGAAACTCACGTTTGATGATGTTAGAAATTTTAGATCACCAAAAATCAACCATTGATTTATCTTCCTTGTGTGTATACCAAAATTATGAAAAAAAAAAGTCGAATCGCCGTCAGACGCCATACTGTTTGGCGATGGTTATTAACAGTCGCCAAACCGTTCGGCGACGGTTATTAACAGTCGCCAAACCGTTCGGCGTATGCTATTAAAAGTCCCAAACGGTTTGGCGACATTTAATAGCCGACGCCGAAAGGTTTGGCGACTGTTAATAACCGTCGCTAAATAATATGGCGTCTAGCCACCAGGATAAGGGCAAATCTGCCATTAAAATAATTTTTGAGCATGCCAAATGGTTCGGCGTCCTAGGTTTGTTTTGACAAATTTCTAAAAATATAGTTCTTTTTGGAAAATACCCTTAAAACTTGGGTTCGTTTCGAAAATTTTCTGTAAAATCAACCCAAGAAAATAACTTCAATTGAATCGGTTAGAAATCAGTAATTAGTGATTTTCAGGGTTTTCAAACCAACTGACAAAGACAAACCTTCGATCGGTAAGTTAATTGATCTCGAGTTACAGGCGTGAACGAGGAAAATTATTGAGACCTTTTCAGCGCATGAAGAAGTGATATTTCTGTCAAATCGGAGATAAGAACGTTAGAATGCGTGAGCAACACGGGAAGCCTTCTAAATGTCTTTGTAGATTAAAGGGGAAGAGGAGTTTTAGAGGAAGAATTAAAGAAAGTTTCTTCCCTTTCATGGTTCTGGTTTCCGATTTTAGGGTTTTTGGTTGATTTTAGCTCTTTTTATTGAATTTTCGTGGTTTTATAACGATCTCATCGTGGCTGGTTGTGTAAAATTTGACTTTTTTTTTAGGGGATCTTTGGGTTCTGATCCGAAATCTTTGAATTGTTTCGTCAAGTAGTTTATTCGGAACCAGTACAGTGAGATCTGTGTTGTTTAATACTCTGCAAGAAGTAGGTCTCAAAATTGTGAGCTGTTTTAGGGTTTTTTTATTTATTGGTTTTCATCTTATCTTTGAATCTTAAACGGCCAATTCTGTAAATTCAAGGCCATTCTTTGCCATAACTGAAGTCTAGAAGTCGATCTCTATGTTGTTATCAGGTTTATTTTGAAAATTATTCTGAATTCTGGTCCGATAACGTGTTTTTTAGAGTTTTTGGAATCTTAACCCTTGAAGCCAAGTTTGTGCTTCAAATTCTTATTTCTGTCGAGAATTCAGAGTTATATAAATTTCAAACTTTGTTTTGGAGACCTAGATCTTAAAAGGAAAAAAATGACCATCGGAAGCCTTGCCCCCGTTAAGGAGAAGAGCTCGCAAAAGAACAAACAGATTGTGGACGAGAAAGCCCCTTTGTTGCCAAGAAAGCGAGATGAAGATGTTGGGTTTAATGAGTTTAATGGAGCTTCCTTTCCTGGGGCGGTGTTTAACCTATCAACAACCATTGTTGGTGCTGGAATCATGTCTTTGCCTGCGACCATGAAGGTTCTGGGGCTCGGCCCTGGGATTGCTATGATCATCTTCATGGCTTTCTTGACAGAGGCTTCAATTGATATGTTGCTCAGATTTAGCAGGCCTGGAAAATCTGTTTCTTATGGAGGACTTATGGGGATGGCTTTCGGAAGGATTGGCAAGATGCTATTGCAGATCTGTGTTGTCGTCAACAATGTCGGCGTGCTTATTGTGTACATGATTATCATTGGTAATTTCGATCCTTGTTTTTCACTCTTCCTTTTTCTTATAATATCGTCTGTAAATTTTTTTGGCAATTATCATTTATCATTGGTATAACTTTGTTTCATTTTGCTGCTTTTAGAAGTATAAGATCATGGATTCTGTCATAGGTTTTTTTCCCTATGAATAATTGTTTTTCTTATCTTCCCTTAAATTGGTCAGGATTGCTTGTTCATGTTGTAATGTGGATAAGTCTAACTAATTTTATGTTTTTTTTTTCATTTCTGTGATAAGGTGATGTGCTGTCTGGAACATCTTCAAGTGGAGTTCACCACTCTGGCATCTTAGAAGGGTGGTTTGGAGAACACTGGTGGAATGGGCGTTTCTTTGTGCTGCTTGTCACAACTCTTGTTGTATTTGCTCCATTGGCATGCTTTAAGCGCGTCGGTAAGCTTAATCTCTGTTAATGATTATCAAGCATCTACTTACTTGGAATGAGTTACCCTTTTTGGTCACTAGATCGCATTTATTTGCTAATGGGTACTAATATGCCATCCTTAGTTTTTCTGTTAATATCAATTGTTTAGTTCATTAGTTGGTATTTGCTGTCTCTGATTCTTAACTATAATTCGGTGGGTTTAATTTTTGTGTAGTTTGGAGTTCCTATTAGCAACAAAGAACCATGGACTGATGTATGTCCCTGCCATCCTTTATCCGTGTTATGTAGTATCTCTATCTCAGTAGGTTCAAGCTTTATTTGTTCTCCCTCATACTAGTTATTACTGAATAATTTTGTGGCTTTATGTTTTGATATGATACCTTTTATGAGATCTGTAGCAAAATAAAATATGATAGCATTGTGAATCCAGTACATTTAACTTGGTTAGAACTTTAATAGCTCTTCTTTTGCATGTGGTACTGGAATCTTTATCAACAGTTATTGTCTGTAGGTTTTGGAGACTAGATTCCTGAACCTGATCTTGGTTTGAGATGCTGTGCACAAGCATTTGTATCCGATCCTTGTGTTGCACTTTCTGATGCTGAGAATTTGATACATCTTTTTATGTTTGCAGATTCATTGAGATTCACATCTGCCTTATCAGTTGCACTGGCGGTTGTGTTTGTTGTTATTACTGCGGGAATCACAGTTGTCAAAATAATAAATGGAAGCATAGCAATGCCCAGATGGCTTCCTAATGTTACTGATGTGACAGCGTTTTGGAAACTCTTCACAGTGGTCCCCATTTTTGTCACAGCATACATCTGCCACTATAACGGTATGCAAGCTGAAAACTGCAATTATGTATTTAGCACAGTTGCACAGCAATTACCGGTGATGGAATTTCTGCACCATTTGTTTTAAAAATAAGGATGTCCTAGGAATTTTATTTCTTGATATTAATGTGAGAATCAGTGAATTAGTGTTGTTTGTGTGCTCAGTTTTGGAAGATACTTATCATTTTAGTCAATTTTGAGGAAACCAGGATATGTTTGTTGGTGATGTCTGTCTTAGATTTAGAAATCTCCATGATACTTGAAGTCTCAACTTTATGAAAAAGAGTATGTGAACACCCTTAAATTGACTGAATTGATTGTTTCATCCAATATTTTGAAACGTGAATGTGTGGGGTGAGGCGTTTCAATGGCCTATATAGCATGAGGCATAAGCCTCATGAGCAAGCCTTTCTAAATTAATACTTCAAATAAATAAATAATATGATAATTTCAAATAAAAAGAAAATTTATGGAAAAACATTAAGTAAATTTATGTGGAGAAAAAGATATTTTTGCTGATGCAATTGAGCATAGAAGACTTGTAAAAAAAATTTTAGCATAGAATAACTTAGTATATTTATCAAATGGTTAGGGGTAAAAATTAAAGTACATTAAATTTTATAAAGTACAAAATCATCACAACTAGCATGTGTGAGGCGAATGCTCTCTAAAATGAGGAAGGCTTGAGGGGCAGGGTATTTTTAGAGACCCATTGGATGAGGTGTGTGTCTCGTTAGCTCTTACTCTTTTAATATGCCTTGGGGCATTTTGAGAAAGCCTTGCCCCGAGGCAAGCCTCAAATGCCTTTTGAAACACTGGTTTCATCCACTTGAGTTCCACCTTTCTTCTATTGCACAAATACATTACTCCCTCTGTTTAGAATCTTAAATTTGGAGCATGAATCACATGATGCATGCATTAACACCAGTCAAATGGGCTCGGTGAGTTAGCTCAGAAATGTCTCTCCCATCTGCCTGACTCATTTGTAGACAATTTTTTTACCTTTTTAAATTGTAGTATGAAAGAAGAATTTCCCTTTCTAAAAACTTTTGTAACATTTGCAGTGCACACAATTGACAATGAACTCAAAGACTCTTCCCAGATGCAATCAATCGTGCGTACCTCACTTTCACTATGCTCAACTGTGTACATAATGACGAGCTTCTTTGGGTTCCTCCTATTTGGTGAATCAACGCTCGACGATGTGCTTGCCAACTTTGACACAAACCTCGGCATCCCATACAGCTCACTGCTCAATGATGCTGTCCGTGTTAGCTATGCTGTCCACCTCATGCTTGTCTTCCCCATGATCTTCTTTGCTCTACGGCTCAACTTAGATAGCCTCATCTTTCCATCAGCAAGGCCCTTGGTTTCAGACAACCGGAGGTTTGCATTAATCAGCATAGGGCTCATTGTCCTCGTCTTCTTGGGTGCAAATTTCATACCCAGCATCTGGGATGCTTTCCAATTCACAGGAGCAACTGCTGCAGTTTGCATTGGGTTCATCTTTCCTGCTGCTGTCACCCTCAAGTGAGTTCCCTATTTCATAGCTGGAGTTTGTAGGATATCATTTTGGATGTTTGAGATTTTGTAGTTTGCAAAAAATAATCATAATTTACCTGTATTTCCCATGGAAAGTTATGGTTGGTTATGTTCGGGGACCTGTCGCCAATGGAGAAAATAATACTAGTAGGAGGAAATTGAGGTACCCATTAAAGAAAGGTCGAGGATTGAGTACTAAAGGCAGTAGGGATCATCTGATGCGAAATGTGCCTATGGTTATACCTGATGGATGACTTAGATTTTTCTCTTTACCTTTCTGTACAAATAAATATCTGGGGCACTTTTGGTTTGTGGTTTTGCCCTATTGGGCTCCCTCAGCCCCCCTTTAATTTAATCCCTTTTATCGATCAAAAAAAAAAATTCCTTGCATTCCAACCACGAGGTAAAGGGTCCATCTCTTAAGGTGTCTGTGTTCAGTCCTTGGCCTTTTTCTGTATGATGCATAATTAGGTTAATATCATTGTAGCCTACATGATTTGAAGGTTGGGCCTTTACCCTGGTGATTATGAGTCATGTATGTTTGTCCTTGTTATTGAGTCGTGGAATTGATGATGGGTGAGTGTTTTTGTGGATAACCTACGATGGATAAGTCTGTTATTTGTTCATTTTTGTTTCTCATGCTTGAAAATTTAAAATGTGCTCGACTTGCTTGATCAATTTCAATAAGAAAAGATGTTTTAATTCTTTTTATTTCGTTTCCTGGTGGTTTCAGGGACCCTCATGGCATAGCAACAAAGAAGGACAAGATCTTATCTGTTTTCATGATCGTCCTTGCTGTGTTCTCAAATGTGGTGGCTGTATACAGTGATGCCACTGCCCTGTTTAAGAAGAATGCCTCTCCACGTGCGTAAGTTCTCTCGGTACGTTAAACCTCATTTGCAGAATGGAAGGGAAGAGAAGCAGCACCATGTACATAAAGACTCAAAATAGCAGTTCAGCCAAAGAAAAAAAATGGCAGTCAATTTGAAGTCTGAATAAAAACCAAGGTTTATGGGGTGGTTTGAATAAGAGAACAGTCAATTATGTAAGTTGATTTGCTCTGTGTAAAGTTTTCTGTCGCCGACCCTCGTGGTGGGGCACTGTTGTAATGCTGTGTGCTTGATGTGGAACAGTTTTGTGTGGATGTGTATGAAATTATATACTAGTATTGATTTCCATTTTAATTCATAGTGCATTGGTGAACATGGGTGTATATCCTTGTATGAGTGGATCAATGGGTACAATCCTACCGAGTTAATAAAAAATTAAAATCCACCACCCCCTTAAGTACCCATTTTATAAATTTTTTTTGCCTTTTTAAAGTAAAATTTACTTATTCGGGTCGTTATGACCCATAAATGATGGGCCCACCCGTGATGGACCTACACACCCCAAAAATCAGCTTGATTGGTGTTCTCTAGTCATTGGATTCGAGCACTTTTCATGGAGTGATTTCCAGGTAGAACACCAATCAGGCTGATTTTGTACTCATGGGTAAGTAGGCCCAATAGATTGTGCCACGTGTACACTTTCAAGAAACCCGCAAAGCACCGAAACAGGAAACAAAGACTGCAGTGATAATGGGGTCCACAAAACCTCAGAGCCCGTGGTTGAAGTCCCCCCCTCCAAAACGCCATGTGGGATAATCTTTAGAACCCACTTACCTTAAGGATGTTTGGTCCACCTCTTGATGAATTTACACATCAAAAATCAATTTAATTAGTAATTTATAGTCGTTCGATTTAGTATTTTAAAAACATGATTTATGACCGTTGAATTTGAGTCTTTTTTTATGCTAAAATATAACTGTTAGGAATCACTGATCAATCTGATATTTGGTGTGTAGGTCCCTCAAGAGGTGGTCCAAACATCCATAAGGTGAGCACGCCCTAAACTAAGCTCCACGTGGTATTTTTGGGAGGGGGAGACTTCAAATTTTGAAGTCCCTGGGGACAACGCATATTTTCTCTCCTATTCGTGCTCAACAAAACCATCTGGACCACCTGATTGCTGGCCCACCTCATCATGACTAATTGATATCACCCACAATTTTCTCTCTAAAATACATAGAAACTGATTTGACGGTTAAACTCATCTTATCAGGTGAGACTAGATTCTAAATCCAGCCACATCTCTGAGATCAACGGGCGTGATGAGCAGTGTGTACAGTGCTGGACGTGCCGCTTAGTTTATACAAACTTTCTTTTAGCAAAACTCATACACTTTCTTTCGCTGTTCTGCTGGTGTAAGAGACTCGGAGTCGGAGGAGGCCATGGCTGAAAGGGAGGAACCGGAGCGAGACGAACTCGCCGAGTCACTAAACCATCTCTTCGCCAACGTCTCCTCAATGATCAAAGGCGAACTCCAGGTCTGATTCGGTTTTCTTTCTTCTTTCTTTGGTTCGGGTTAACCTTTTCAATTCGTCCATTTAATGCGATTTATTCATTTCTGCAACTCTCTCGGATCCAATTTGAGAAGAATTTCATTGATTTATGTTAATTCAGCTCATAAAAAATACAAAGTCTCTAGCTTTTTAGGTTTTCTAGGGTTACTGAATCGTCTGTGATTAGGCGATGACAGTGATTTCTGTTTTTTTCCTAGTTTTTTTTTCTTCTTGAAGGATTTGTAGATTTGCATGAATTTAAGGCTACTTTTTCTCTAAAAAAATCAGGGATTTTTGCTGCTATTTTTTAAAGTTAAATTGCAAGATAAAATAAATTTTAAAAATATGAATTAAGTTTTAAAAAAATAAAAAATGAAACTCCAGATAATAAGTGATCTGAAGAAAAAGGGGGATTGTGATGAAATTAAAAAATCTGGGAAAAAACAATTGAACACATAAAATGCATGACTGGTAAATAAACAAAATACCCCTCGAATGATGGTAAATTCAATTGTCTGTATTTCCAACCCCACAATCAGTTAGCACGGCAAGTGACAAGATCTTCAGAGCTCTTGCTCTTTAAATCTTATTTTCACTCCCCCAAAGCTGCAAACAGTAAAGTTGAGAACATTGGCCTCTATTTGAACTTCTTCATCTTCATCATAATAAGCCTTTTCCTAATGGTACGGGATCAGCCGCGCAAATCCTGTTCCTCCATTCAATCTGTTTAAAGCCATCTCTTACGTTAAGGCAAGTTTCTTAAAATTTCCTCTCAGAACAGGATTCATGGTGTGATTTGGCAAAAATTTTATGCCGATTGCCAACCTAACTTAACCCTCCTCCTTCATCCGAGCTTGCACTGACAATGCAGTGTAAAGCACTACACCGACAGTTGGCTTCTATTTGAACTTGCTGTCACAAAAATAAATGAATTAAGGTTAGGGGTATTTGGAAAGAGCGAAAAAGCAGGGTCTTTGAGGTTGAGGGTAGAAGCTCCTCCCTTGAAGCTCTCTTGTTGATTAGGGGCCTCATTTATATGTGTGTCAAGTTGTATGATGTGGGGAGGGGTGTGAGCTTCGAGGATGTGGTGTTCAGCTGGTCATCTTTGATTGGGAGGGCTTGAGTAGGTTGTGGGGGATGGGTCATTCTCTTTGTTGTTCTTTGCTTTTTGTTTTTTTGTTCCACTGTTCTCTTCTGCTTTGCCTTGGTAGTCTTTCTCAGCCTCTAAGTGCTTTAATAAATTTTGTACTTTACCTTTCAAAAATAAATAAACGAATATAATTAGCCTGTAAATCCAAATGTGCCAAAACATAGTGTTAATCTCTGCTGTGTTTTTCACCAAAAACTTTGTGCAGACTTCTAAGATCTTCTAATATAAACTCCTACCATCACACCAAGGGCTGAAACCCAAATATATGAATAATGGAGAAGCTCATTGAGTGTGAACAGTCCAAAGCCTCGCCTAAAACTGCAATCAAAACCAAAACCTCTGTGAACTGGCTATCCTCCACAGGAATTTTGTGCAATGTTAACCCAGTGGACAACATTGACCTTCGCGATGATCTAACCAATAGCCCCACAAAACAGACCAAATGCCCATCAGACTATTTATGTAAATTAGTTGTCATTCTCCAAGGTCTCAAGGTTCCATCTAGGATTCTAGTGCCATTTGTCTTCAGGTATCGCATGAGCATTTTAACAAATTGGCCCCCGCCACAGGCTTTCAGGACGCCCAGTTTGAGAGGTTCCAGATACTTTAGAGGCCCCAATCACCTTGCAAGGCTATACTTGAACTAACTGTGAGGCACACATGACCATCGTGAACCTAACGAAAGAAGATTACATGTAGTGGAGCAACACATTGCTCTGGAACAATCAACTGCTTGATGATGAACTGTAACAGTTAATAAAAAACACAGGAGTGCTGAAAAGAGAAGTGTTGCCAACATGTCACACACTATTACCTTCCATCTTGAAAACAACACTAATGCGCAAAATATATTGGAAGGAGAAGCTAACAATAATTTAACTTGACAAATGCCGCTTGATACTGAGAGGTAATGAACTTGAACGAAAAAAATGACTACATTTCAAATTCAATGCAGACTGAAATACCATCCTGGTTTAGGTTTTCCCAGTTTTTTCTTGGAAAAGAGTATATGATGTATCCTTACACTTTAGAAGAAAGAATTTTTCTACCATGTATTCGGGAAATGGAAATCACCACATGATGTGTTCACTTTTCTCAGGGAACAACTAACCTAGTAGAACTTTTGGAGAAGATGAACCTCAGAGTGGGGGAGGAATATAAGGGCTTCGGAGATTTGGCTTCAGGGTTAAGGATCTTCGTGGAGCAGTTGAAGGCAAAAAATGGCAGCTTTAACGAATATATTAAGCAGATTGATGCGATAGAGCAGCAAGTGATGGATATTGAAGCAATAATCTCGATGCTCGATAGATATGTTTCTTCATTGGAATCAAAAGTTCGATCTACATATCAGAAGTTGCAATCCTAATTATTGTTCCTAACGTTTTCAAAAATTGAGTAGTAGTTATATTACTCACGATTGATTTGTATCCTACATTGTTTTACTTCTTCTAATCAATTTTATATTTTAAGGAAATCTGAAGGTACCCATCAGAAGACAAGTAAAATCTGATAACTGCATAATGGACACACGTCGCATGTGCGAAGGGCAAACCCACCAGTGATGGGTACATCAATCAAATGTTCAACCATGGATACAGAGTAGCAAAATTTGTTCTACCTAGACCCAATCACTGCAAAATTTCTTGTTGATACCATGGTTCAAAATAGCGCCGTTTAAACGGTTTTAACGGTTTTTAACGCCCCAAGCCCATTACGTTGAAAACCGTTTTGCGAAAAACTCCTAAAGCCATGTCCCAACTATTTGCGAAGAACTGTTCCACCATTCCACTCTATCTAGGCCATATCCTTTGTTACAGCATGCATCTTCATATTTTTCTTACTGAACCAATTCCATGTCCTTTCCTGTGGTTCTCTAATCCTTTTAGAGCCTTCAACTTGCACGAAAAGAATTCATAAGAACTAATCACCAGTGCCATCATTTGTTTTCGTTGAACATGCCCAAACCATCTCAATCAACCTTATTTTACTAAATCCTTATTTTATTAAATCTTCTATTACGGCTATTCCTAGATTCCCTTGGATGAGCTCATTTTAAATTGTCTTTCCAATTCTTTTCACACCCATCTCAGCATCCTCATTTTCGCTTAACTTATACCACGAACATGTCTTGATTGCCCAACATTGCGCTCTTTTTGTTGTTTTGTAATGTTTCCCCTTTGGCACATAACACTACCAGGGCATATCTCCACTTTAGCCACCGATCTTGAATTCTATGGGCAATATATCCTCTTCAATCTCGCTGATAGATAATTTAACCTAGATAATGGAATTGGTCGCTTTGGGTATCTCCTGCCCCTTGATCTTAACTAATGCTTAATCTTTTTGTGTGCCCTTGCTAAAGTTACACTGCATATAATCCATCTTGGTCAGATTGGACCTACTTTCCTACTTTCAACTAGGAGAACCCAACCAACAAAGGGTCGAGTATGGTAGCTTTCTTAGTTCCTATCCATTATAACACCTAAAATGATCCATGTTTTCAAAGAGACAATTTTAACCATCAAATTGAAGTAAAACACATTACAGAATGAAACAATTAAGACGTAGGAGTCAAAAATCAGCATAACATGTGACTATCTTTGGGAGACTATTTTTATTGAAGACACTAACATAGGGAGATTTAAATGCCCTTTCACCACCTTAAATATATCAGTTCATAGAATTTTTGCTCCACTACAATTAATGTCTCTCTTTCACCCTTAATGCCTCAAAGATCATAGTTTTCTGCTCTACCTCCAATGCTTTTGTATATCACCTCCACCAAAGATTATACGCAACCAATGCTGAAACAACAATTCTAAAAAGCTACCAAAATTAATATCAATCCATCCAAGGATCGCGCTCTGCCCTCACTTCTGATGGCTCAATTACTTCAGTCTCCGAGGTTTCAGCAGGAACCGAATCAGATTCTACTGTAGCATCAGTTTCTGCCTCTGCCTCTTCTGATTCTGTTCTTCCCCATCTTCCACCAAGGGCAATCGCCATCATCTCGTATATCTTGTTACCCAATTCAGCTGGGCTGTCAGGCTGTGCCATTTAAACAACATAGATCCATTAATCAAGCCATTTTGGAACAGAAGCAAATGTCTTGGAAAGAAATGGAGAGATGGGTTTAGTGCCCTTACAGAAAATCCACTGGAGATCAAAGCAGTATCATACAAGAGGTCGACTGCTCTCTTAGCTTCACTGCTTTCTGGAGCATTCTTGCAGGCAGCCTGTAAGTTGCAGCCAACAAGAGCAATTAGCTGATAATGACACTCTTCAAGTGTATCAAAAACATCCACATTTAAGTACAAAGAAGTGTGATCTTACATTGAGGTCTTTAATGATGGGATGATCTGGATTAATCTCTAATATTCTCCTCCCTCTCATGAACTCCAAGCTTGAGGTGTCTCCAAGGGTCTGTGCTTTCATGAGCCTAAAAATAACAAAGGGGGAAAAAAATATAAAAGTTTCTGTGGAGCCTTCATGCAGAAGAGAAACTTCCATTGGATGGGAAAAAGCATGAGAACCAAAAGAGCTACAACTAACCTTTCCATATTAGCAGACCATCCAAACTTTCCAGAAACAAGCACACAGGGGGATGAGCTCAACCGCTTTGAGACTTGCACTTTAGCCACCTGATCACCAAGCTGTTGCTTTATCCAGTCACAGAGAAGATTGTACTCTTGCTTGTTTTCCCTGTCTTTGACCTCATCCTCATCACCTGATATAACATTATATGTCATTAAAAGGAAAACCACAAGAGAACAACCAAAAGGAAAGATGCACTCATGAATTCAAATGTCACATCAATACATTAAAAAGAGAAATAAATACTAACCCAGCTCTAGATCTTCCTTGCTGATGTCAACAAATTTCTTCTCTTTGTAGGTCTGTAGGTTCTGAATGGCAACTTCATCAATGGGCTCTATTAGATATAGAACCTAAACAAAAAGAAATCATGTCAGGCAATCCACCAGAAAGAAAACTCCTGGAGTAGCCATAAAAGACAGTAAGATTCTATTTAAAGAACTTCATTTTCTTTTCACCCAAAGCTGTGATCACAATACATGATACATCTCAAAAATTCAGGAACTGTTCATTGAAAGAGTTGTCTAAAGTTTAAACCCATTTATTCCTATTTTTCAACAATTTCATTTTTCAGAGGATAAAAGACAAAAGAAAACTTGGTTATTTCAGAGAGAGTACATCTTCAGAGTTGGAGTTCTATCCATTTGAATCTTTTTTATGGTAGAACCCCTCTCGGTAGACAACAATTTTCCCCCCTTCTCTTCAATCATTTTCAATTCATAATTGAGCAGTACCATTTTTCCCCATTTTGGGTCAGTTAACTGAAGGGTGCTTTTAATTTGAATACTTTTATGACACCAACCTTAGAATACCATATAAATCTATTCCTTGTTTCGCTACTGTAGTGTCACCAGAGACCACATTAAGTGCATACCTCAATATCCTTTTGGACCAACTTCTCCAAGAACGGGGCAGTTTTTGCACTTTTTAGGCTGTCCGTCGCCAAGTAATAGATAGCATTTTGGTTCTCACCCATGTTTTCAACATAATCATCTAAGCTTATCAACTCTTCCTCGTTCTTGGAAGAGTAGAAACGTAACAAGGGCGTTATGCGTTTGTGATTTCCAGTGTCCTCGATGCATCCCAACTTGAGAAGCTTCCCAAAGTTCTCCCAGAATTTTTTGTAATCCTGCAACAAGTTAATCAATCACCCTGTCTAGAAACACAAGACTTGGATGCAACAGTGCAAAGTATATTCAGGTATCGATTGTTTCCTACCTCTTTGTTTTCGCTTTCAGAGATCTCCTGAATCATGTCAAATGTTTTCCTGACAAGCCTCTTCCTCATAATTCTTACCTGTCAGTATTAAAATGATGAAACATAAAGTGAAAAAGCCATTATCAGCATTGACAGCTTGAATTGTTTAAGAGACCTTGAATTCAATTCACCAAATAAAATGAGAATGACTTTTTGATAATCATAATGCAGACGCTTTTTCAATACTATATGTTAAGTTTTAAATATTTTTTTTTGGACAAGCAAAAAAGAGAATAACTGGAGCATTTCTATTAAAATGTGAAAATACAGACATATTCAGACTTACAATTCGGCTTTCTTGAAGGATCTCTCGAGAAACATTAAGAGGAAGGTCATTCGAATCCACCACACCCTTTACAAAGCTCAAATACCTTGGGAACTGCAAATGGGACATTAATTCAATTGAGTCCTATGAGAAATCTCCTACTTTGAGCAACAATAATTAAAATAAGGTACAGGTGATCAGAGAGATTATTTTTATAAAATCCATAAAACGAGAGCAGTATCACTATGATAACACTAACCAGCTCGCCATCGAAATCATCAGAAATAAACACACGCTTGACATACAAACGTATATTCTTTGTTTTGGGGTTTACTACGTCTTCATTGTTAAGAGGTGCCATCCCAGGAATGTAAAGAACACTTCTGAATTCCACCTCACCCTGTTCAGTTGAAATCAAGAACAAAGTCAAACTCCAAGCTAGAACAATGTGCAGAGCAATGGGTGAAAGAAAGGTAATTACATACCTCGGTGGTGAAGTGGGTGTGTGCAAGAGGGTCCAAGAACTCATTAAATGTCTTCTTATAGAATTCATGATATTCATCTTTCTCAACTTCCTTTGGATTCCGCATCTGCAAATGAAAGAAAAACTGTTGTGTAAATTATATGATATAAAATAGGATGTAAAGAAGCCACAGATTTATTTAAAGGAATGCAGGTTAAGATGCAACACTGGTGCACTACCATCTATGCATCATGGCTACACCAAAAATAAATGATTCGGTGGTTACCCATATAGGTTTTGTTTCATTGGCTAATTCCCAGTCCCAATATTTCTCAGTTACAGTCTTTGTCTTCTTCTTCTTTTCAACCTGGAAAAGAAGTAGAAAATATTAGCTTGAATTCGCTACTCCTATAGAGAAGACAAACTGTCAGGCCAATCAATTAGGAATCCTGAATCATTACCTCCGGCTGAGCTTCTTCGCCCTCCTTTGGTTCTTCCTCCTCTTCCACCTGCTCAAAAATTACATTTCAATTAAACCAATTCAAAGAAGCAAATTATATTTTATTTCTAATGCCACAGACTGAGGGTTATGATACTATCTTTAATGAGACCCCTCCAGACACACACACACAATAAAAGGAATGCTAGCAAGAAATGCCTTTTAAGGCGTTGCATATGCAACACCAGTAAAAGACAATAAAAAATATATTTATTTAAATTCAACGTGTGATTTTCGAGGTAGTTTTCTTGTCTTTTACGACGTTGCATCTGTGCAACGCCATTGAGGCGCTGCTTCCTAGCATTCCTCATAAAATAAAAAAGAGGAAACAAGAGATACCCTTTCAACCACTGGCTGAAAGAAACCAGCTAGCAGCCTAACACACCACATCCTATTCACAACAATATTTGTCCAGACTTCTTGTCTCCAAGAGCCAACAGGTAATGTTGAGAAAACAATGAAACCTACAGTACACTATTCTAGCCCAAAATATATGACAGGCAAAACAACTGTTTTCATGCAACCAATAACTGCAATTTTTCAACAATCTGCTTTGATAGATAGGACAGTGTTTGGACAAGCAAGAAAGATATCCTCACCTCAACAGTCCTTGATTTTTCTTGCCATGTGTATATGGGGAAAGAAACAAACTGCGAATAATTCTTCACCAAGCCCTGAATCCTGGTTGGCTCCGCGAATTCATACTTATCATCAGGCTGCAAGAGCAAAACATACAGAATTGAAGGCATGTATGAGAGAACAATTACTATTAATAAGGAATGAATGAAGAAACACCGTACCCTTAGATAAAGGGTAATCTGTGTTCCACGCCGCAGTAGCTTCTCAGGATCAGTCTCTTCCCTAATCACATACGAGCTACTGTCAGCTACTGCTTCCCAGACATATTGTTTGTCCGACCTTGGGCTCTTTGTTGACACAGCCACCTATACCCAATTTGAGAGCAATTCCATAAATTAACATCAATGAAGCACGGAGTGCACTTTATACAAGGAAGGACAACCAGATAATCCCTCACAAATGTTACTTATAAAACAGCAGAATATGCAAATACTCCTGAAATCTAACTTCCAAAGGATCAAAATATACCTTTTCTGCGACAAGGAATGCTGAATAGAATCCAACACCAAACTGACCAATCAAACTATTGTCTGCCCCAAGATCCTTATTTTCCTACATAATATAATATTTCACAATTAAGTTTCAAGAGAAGTGGACAACTTATCCGGGTTTACGTAGAAAGGAGAAAACGTGCATAGTAAGGAATATGAAGATATGGGTATAGAAATAAATAGAAAAAACACCTTAAGAGCCTTTAAGAATTTCGAAGTTCCACTCTGAGCAATAGTTCCTAGACAGTCAATTAGCTCTTCTCTGGTCATTCCGATACCAGTATCTCTGCGAGCTCAGAGGAGAAACTTAATGTAATTAACCAATCTTATTGATCCTAGAAAGAAAGAAAAAATCAAAAAAATTAAATTCACCATACGTTATGGTGATGGTCCCATTGTCTGGATCTGGCTTGATGCGTATTTCCAGTTCACCAGCTTCTCCAAGAAGGGAGGGTTCAGTCACACTTAAAAATCTCAACTTGTCTAGAGCATCACTTGCATTGCTGAAATGGAAGAACGGGACCATAACAATTTAGAAAGCAAAACAAGAACTTGGAAAAAACACAAAACAAATATATATGAGATGATAAACAGAATCATCATCATCATCATCATCTGCACCTTATCCTAAATGTTAGGGGTCGGCAACATGAATAATATTTCACCATCTCGACTCTGTTTAGAGCTATGATATGAAAAGGAGAAGGGATTTTAAAATCGGCTCCAACCCTGATGGTTTGAGTATCTAATGTCTGAAATTGTATGCAGAAAAACTACAGTTTGCAAATAAATACTTAGAAGTCAAAAGAACAAAGACCCAAGTTAGAAGATACCCACCTAACAAGCTCTCGAAGAAACACTTCCTTGTGGCTATATAGACTATGAACTATCAAGTCCAAGAGACGGCTGACCTGCGCTTAGTTTAAATTTACAGGCCATGAGATATGGTAGTATATATAGTACCCACAAGACTACAACGTATAATTGGTGACAAAAGCACGATAAAGAGGATAAAGAGAACAAGAATCAGTTCACAAATAAGTAATAACAGCAAAAGAAATTGAGGTACTTCCCATCGAAGAACAGATTTATGGCCAAAATCCTCGAAATTTTCAAAACCCCATACGAAAGATCGTTACCTTAGTTCAGCAAAAACACAATATAATCCCGTAAAAAAATACCCCAACTAGGAATAAGGACCTGTTTGGATTGCCATTTTTGCTCCAAAAAACTTTTTTTTACCAAAAATATCTTCTTTTTGGAGAAAAAATGGTAATCCAAACAAGACCTAAGTTTTTGCTATCCCCTTATTTCTTTGAAACTTCTGCTTAATCTTCCCAGAAATCATGAATTCTCTTCCAAAAACCTTAACTCAGAACCCATATAAATCCCAAATTCACCAATAAAACATAAGAAGAAATGAAGAAATGATATAGAGAGATGAAAAAGAAAACCACCTCGGCCTGGTATTCGAACTTCTCCCCGGAGGTCTCCTCTGCTTCTTTCTCAGCGACCGCCGCCGCCTCGCATCGGACGGCCACTCGACTCTCTCTTCTGTTGAGCTTCCATTTCAATCCACCACAAGAAGAGAACCCATTTCTGAGAACGTTTTGGGGGAGAAAAGTAGTTCTGAATTTCAAATCTCTGCTATTGTTGTTCTTCGCCGAAAAAGAAGGAAGAGATGCTATAGAAGCAGAGGCAACCAAGCTCCTGCTTAGAACCGGCGCCATTACTAAACCCTAGAGCGATTCGTAGAGATGGAGACCCTAGAAGACTTTTTGTCTTTTATTTATCTTTGTTGTCGCAGGGAGAGGAGTGAAGGCGAGAGAGTTTAGCGAGGGAGAGAAATGTAAAACCCTTCGTAGGGGGTTTAAGCCTTTAAGGGGGAGGGAGAGAGAGAGGAGAGATGGTTCTAGAAGAAATGAGGCGGGTGGTATAGTTTGGCGCTACTCGAAAGGGTTTCTAAGGCGGAGATGCTGCCATGTCAGCAACCACAATATCCAGACAATTTTCATGAGCAGGAAAATATAGAAAAGAAATTGTGAACCTTTTTAACTTTGATGTGCAATTCAAAATATCTCTAGACTCTAGGGCTTTCTTTTCTTTTTCAATTATTTCCTCATAAGCTAGGTTTTTACTCTTTGTTGCCACTTTTGACACTACATGCCTGATATTTTTCTCTTTTTTTATTTATAAACAAATAAAAATTAGATGAAATTGGATATTTTCTATATCCATTTAATAAAAATTTAATAATTCACAAAAAAAAAAATGCAGAAAAGAAAACAAAAAAAGGTGGGTTAAGTAAAAAAATGCACTTCTCAAACCCTTCAAAATGACTAAAAAATCAATTTCGAGCCTTTAATCTTTCACTTAGCTGTGTTTAGTTCACGGAAAAATTGAACCCCGCACCTTTTTTAGAATTTTTCAAGTTGTGCGTTTGGGACGAGGAGGAAAAAAAACAAACCTAATAGGAAAAAAATTCGCTCTCAACTCTCTCTCACCTGGACACCTCTCTGCCTCTGGTGTCGCCACCACCTACTCGTTGATGTCGCCACCACCACCACCACCACCACCACCTCTCTCTTTCCCTCTCAACCTGCTCGCTGGTATGAAGTTGCTTGTAACGATCGACGAAATCAAATTTCTCGATTCATGCATGGAGAAATGCCAGTGTCCCTTCTTTAAGAAAATTTTCATTTGGCACCAATGGCTTTGAATTTAATTAGCTATCCATCTAGCGAGGATCGATATCTTACAAGAGGAGTGGGGCCTGGAATGTGAGTACTTTAACATTTAAGGGGGATTCCATACACGGATGAAAACTCTCTTTCACTTCAATAGCAGCAGCGATAGAGATACGGATTATTTCACATATCCTCCATCTATAGCAAGACGAGGCTGGTCATGAACACAAATGGCTGACTAGAGTTCTGTATATACATAAAAATGGGAAATATGTATGTATCATGACCGATACACCGCAAAGTACTAGATCACTCATCAAACCCCTAGAGACCCTCTTGGATCGACACGTGGCGGAGGGGACAACTTATAAAGATAAGAATTTGCAGAAGGAAAGGGGGCCCTCTTTGGAATTCGAACCATGGGGAGACGGGGGAGAAGCTTAGAGAGAGAAAGAGAGGCTTAATGTATGTACAAGGAACTTATAGAGAGAGGAGGGAAAATGTATGTAAAATGAGCTGCACTATAATGTCTAATGGGTGATTCGATAATGAAAGATGAGCCGAAGATTAGCTTCCCGTGGATATAGTTACAGGCAAGATACCGAGGACTAACCAGGTAAGTGTTGTGTTTTCTGTTTATTTTTCATTTGCATTTGTTTTACTAATTATTTAACTTGAGATTGTTTGTTGTGGGAGGATGGGAAATCGGACGGCAATCCCGATTTTATCCCATACAAGTTCTTTATCTGGTATAATATGGGCGGGTAATGAAAGTTGTTTTGGTGGCAACTGACTTATGATTGTGGTATTTATGCTACTTGTGGTGCGTATGGTACCCGCAGCTACAAAAATTCTAACAACGATTCTAATCCTGGGATGGTTTACGAGGATACCATTTCTTAGGTGGATAAAGAAGCCCCATTGCAAGAGAATTGGACTCCATTGCACTGCCCAAAGGAAGAAAACAGGTTCTTCTCTTCCAAAACCATGCAAGTTGCAGACCTAAAGAAATCAATTGTTGCTACAACTACAAATAGTTGTCGACCAAAGTTTCTGAGTAGGTGACGTTGTAATGCATATGCCTACAGCAATGGAAGCATCGCCTGGACTTTTTAGGTGCCTATTATGGTATGAGGATTTGATTGATACTTCGCAACTTAACTCAATTGGTGTCAAGGAGATCGAGGGCCTCTTCATTCGAGTTGTTGCTTCTGAAATTGGTAAGTTGGGTCATCATCATTGATGAATCCCATCCTTGATCTTCCAAATAAAAAGGAGAAATTTGATCTTGTTTCTCTGTTTTCGCATTTGATCTCTTTGTAGTTTTGCTGATCTTTTTGTTTAATATTGTCTGCTTGAACGAATCTTTAATGGAAGGTTCTATTTTTGTTTGTCCAGATCATTTTTTCCTGTTCCAACTTAGATGTCTGTTCCATCATGAAGATCATGGAGGTTGAAGATAATGGATATTGTAGACTTTTTTTTTCCCACGACAATCAAACATATATACAAAAAAAAAAATATGAGGAAAAATATTGATCCGGAAAATTCTATACTCGAAAAATTTGCACAGAGTTTGAATTTTCTGGAACCAAACACAGTTACATCCATACTTAATGACAAGTTCGATTTAAGGTACTGACACCTATTGAGCGTTTATCCATTCACCTTCACCATAGTCTCCTCCTTGGGGTAATATTGACGGGCATCTATGATGAGTGTCCTAGAGTCAACCAAACAACAAGAAAATATATTCGAGGACTGATTTTTTAAAAACCCACTTCAAAGAAAAGGATTTTTCACTAGAAATCTCTTCCTGCAAACCAAATGTTGTCAAATCTCTTCTTACACTGCAATCAAACCAGGGTTGATCTATAACTGATTCAATAGCTTATCGGATCCGATCCAATAAGTCAAATAACAAAGGAAAAGATTTTATCAACATACATTTCATTAATGATATATAAACAATAATATTACATGAAACTTTCATATATTTATTAATGATATCTGATTGAATCAAGGTAGATCTGAAACTGATCCGATATAGCTCATCAAATCATGTTACCCAAGTCCATACCTGTTGTTATCAGATCAGATTATCGAGGCAACCTAGTTCACTGACAATGCTACTCATAGTCTTCCATGTAGTAGCTTTTAGCTCAATAGGCTACTTCTATGTGACAAAATGAGCACGTTTCTTTTGCTTTCTCTATATTTACAAAATAGAAACGCACATCTTTTTCACGTGGAAAAGGCCCATATATATCTATATAGCTATGCTAAAGCAAAGATCTCTAGACCTATTTTCTCTTGATCTCCCGTCCACATAATGTCAATGTGGCATTCTCTACAATTAGAATATGAAAGTATTTAGAGGAAAGGAACATTTATTTTAAGAAACTCTCTTAAGTATCAAGGCTTTCTTAATCAATTGGGATAATAATTCTCCGGAGAAGAGAGGCATTTTCTTTGAGGATATGGTGTTTAGGTTTGAGAAACTCTTTGAGTGAGAGTGAGTTTTTTATTTTTTTGTTGGTGTTTTTTTTCTCATCTTGTACCTTTTGAGATCTTCTCGATCTCCTTTTATTTATATATTTGGTTGGATTTATAAGCAAAAATTCATTAACTAAACTGATTACATGTGGAATTAACTTCAATGGTCTTAGCCTCTAATTTTCCCTCTATACCTATTCCTAAAATATTTTCTTTTCCTAAATTCCGAGATCTCTTTTTCTCATTCATTTAAAATTGTTAAGTTCTCCATTATAACGGCCTCTCCCTCTACACGTCCCACAATATTCTCTCTACAATCTTTTTCCATAAAATTTTCCTAATCATATTTTATTTCTTTATTAATAACTCTTAAGATCTCTTTGGATCTTACTTCCTCCCACGATCTTCTCTGTCTCCCACAATTATCTTAGTTGATAATTGCACGAAAAAAGTCCCTTATAGTTATCATGCAATTGGTTTTTTTTTTTGTACTCGCTTGACGATGATCTTGGAATTTTAGTTGACGTAACCAAAAAAGTAGTTAGACTGGAAATTAAAACTAGTTATAATGAAGCTTACTCCTTTTGCCTGTGAGCCAACGATCAAAATAACAAAACAATCAATTCCAAAGAATTTAGAACATTCCATAAAATAGTCAAATGGATTAATTAGTTATTCCTATGCACAATAAGCTTCCACCTATACACAAAATCTTCGAAAAATATCCCCTATAAACTCCATCAAACGTTTGGCCCAAATAAACATAAGAGCTTTCATGTTGAGGATAATAGTGTGAATCCTTAAAAACCTCCGATTCCTCTCTTTCCACAAACCCCAAAACACCATAAAAGAAGGGAGCCTCCAAATGATATTTCCCTTGGAAGAGAAAGCATAAGGTTAAAGAGCCTTTGAAAACCTTAATGATAAATTCAGGAAGGGTCCACCACATGCCAAAAGCCAAGAAGAAAAACCCCGAAACTTGCCCCACTGAATCACAAGGAAGAAAGAGATGCTTAGTAGATTCCCCAAGACACCTTGCAAAATCTAATATATGCTGAATGTAAACAGAGGCATTTTGGTCTCTATAAGCCCCAATTTTTTTGCCATTTATTTTCCCAAAATCTAATATATGCTGAAATTAAACACAGGCATTTTGATCAATGTATAACCCTTTCTGCCTAAAAAAGTATTCCTCTTTAAAATTCTCTCAAGATACAGATACACCTCGCACATCCCTCTTCATCAGTGTTCGATAAGGAAAATAGGGTGGATGTTGGAATTATTCAATTGAGCTACTTTTATTGACCAAGATCTCCTGGCTGGTATCCCTTGGAGTACTTGGCCTCAGTCACCCTTGCAAATTGATGGCAAAAGAGGGGTTGGGTTTTCTGAGACATATTGCACCAAGAAGAGGGTAGCAACGACCCAGTACCAGCGTAGAACCCACCCCAGGCATTGTGGTACTCCCTGATTACACAGGAGATCTCCTAGTCGGAACTTGGAACGATTACGTGGTAGACTTGTGTGCATAGGCTATGCTGTTAAGGTTTGGTTTTGCTTGCACATTTTCCACCTTCGTCGTGGACAAGTTTATATTCTTGTTAAAACATTATTTTCCCTTATCCAGTATAACAGCCAACCAGTCACTGAAAGCCCCCCATTGGATGGACCTGATCTCCTAGATTTCCTCGTAATTTGAACGACATAAGATTCCCAACCAGCACATGATCACTTTTCATCATATGCATATAGCTGAAAATGCACAACATTTTCAGAATGGACGGAGAAAGAAATCTGCTGGATGTTATTGTTGAACTACATTCAATCCAAGAGACGGTTCGTCAAGTCAATGGACTAGATGTCATGAACATGCACAACGATCAATTTCAACTCCACCAAAGGACCTGCATGATTATTAAAAGCAACCAAAAAAAAGAACGAATTGCATGAATTGCTGAAACTACCATCTTTATAATCACTTTATTCCATTTTAACCACCTTTCCCAAGATAAGGCCCGATAAAGAGGAAATATCGGAGAGAAAAAACAGCCAAAAGCTTGAACATGCCTTCCCTCATCCTCCCATTCCTTGCACCCCAACACAGATGGAAACTCCCACAGAAAAACAGGACTTGCCAGAGGGAAAAGAAAAATCAAATACTGCTGTGAAAACCAATTTTAAGCAGTATGCATAGACACCTTGTAAACATTAAGTAGCCACAACTTATCCAAAAAAAAAAAAAATAATAATTACAAGAACGCTATGTAGCCACATATGTGGAAACGCTTGCCGCATGGGCCAAACAACTGTTAGGCCACCCTTGGAGTACTGGCAACAGCCCAAAATTCGCACAGTTTGGGCAACCATAGCAGTTGGATCAATGCACTTTTGCCTTCATTTTGGACTAGACACTTGAGATGAATCCAGCTTCATCCACTGGAAGCTGATCCAGTATTCACCTCCCAAAATCCCAAGGTCTGTACTGTTGGATTCCTTTTCAGTTGGTATTCTTGCACCTGCTTCCTGAGCAATCTCTAGATCCACCAGCTCCATGTTATCGTGAAGGAAGATCTGCCTCCACCCACCTTTGATAGATGATGGATCTGGTCTCCATAGAGCATTATAGCCGTTAAAATCATTTAATTTTGGGCTGTGTCCAATCCAAATGGTTACCTAACATGGCATGATCCAAATGGACAGTGCGCCCACTTGGAGGAAGTTTTTATGCATAACGCACAGTGGTTTTTTCTCAACGGTTAAGTGCACATGCAAAATAGAAAAGCTATAATTTCACTTTATAATAGTACAGATAGATACCGTTGAAAGAAGAACCATTAGGTAAGAAATTCAAACATAGACAGACCATAGATCTGTAAAGAATAATTCTTTTAAGTCATATCCTGTTTAAAACAGTACTAAAAGGAGTTATTCCAGACAAATAAAACTCTATTATTACCAACATACACTAGATATGGTAAGGAGCCAATGATTGCGACTTAAATATAGCATTCAGCTTTTGAGATTTTTATGAATGGACATTTTTTTTTCTTTTTTGGGCAAATATAAGTGGATTTTTATTACTACCTCATTGTACCAAACTAAAATAATGTCCCTTAAAGGCCCAATATAATTGGAAAATTTTGGGTTTTCTTCTCAAGTAATCATGTTTCATTGTTTTCGCAATTGAGTCAAGTAAATTTGATAAATCATGTAAGAGAATTTGCAAAACCCGAACAGCAACATAATCCATTTAAAGTAGGATCATGTGTAAAAATTAAACAATCTTGGTAGGGCACACCTATATCTGCGGAGATAGGACTTGGATTTTATTAATATGGACAGTAAAAAATGAGATAAAATTTGCCTGGATAAATTAATTCCCTATTATTTCTCCAAAAATACAGAAGACAGAAAGAGAGAGAGACATTCTATCACCCAAACATCCCAACTGATCTATTAGATAAAGAAAAGGAAAACCAGAATCCAACCTGATTTCAAGCACTGACCTTTTTTTTTCTTGGATCCTGGAAGCTGTGTTATAGTTGGAATAAGGCTCATGTTATTGTTGTTGATGATGATGGTGAGACGCCAGAATCTGTGTGCTTGAAACAATCGATATTGCACAATGCGACGGATCTCATCATATCTCCGAAGCTGCCATCATTTGATTCCAACAGTCAAGAAAACCAGATATTATACATATACATTGTAAGTCACATTGGCCACAATGGATTAAAGAAAGAAAACAGAATATAGAAAGACACTCTAGCCAGTCCAAGTTATATCCGACCGGTCAATGCTGTTCCTCGATCTCTCTTGCTGGTCAATGCTGTTCCTAGAGTTCTCAGGGTGATCCACGCTCTTTCTTGATTTATCTCTTCTATCTGTGCTGTTTCTTGATTTCTCCCTACGGTCTGTGCTTGGTCTGGCCTTCTCTCTTTGGTCCAAACTCGGCCTAGACTTCTCTCTCCGGTCCGCACTTGGCCTAGCCTTCTCTCTCTGGTCCGCACTTGGCCTAGCCTTCTCTCTATGATCTGTGCTGTTCCGAGGAGGTACCGATTGATCTGTACTCTTTCCAGATTCAATTCTGTGGTGTGGTGCTTTCTCAATGGCTGATATGAACTTTTTGAGGTGCCTTATGTAATCTGGGTAGAGTTCCAAGTTACAGTGGTTCCCTCCTTTAAGCCACAGTGGTTCATACTTCTCTTTACAGCGTTCCCAAAGCTGCTTACCATGGGAGCAATCCACAACTTCATCAGCAGTTCCCTGAAAGCACCAGAAACAGAGCCAAATGCTTGACAAGTGAGCATACTTTAGCTAGCTCAATTGTAGATTGCAACTCAAGGGTTTTGGGGATTCTAAAATATACTTTAACAAGATTTTCTCTTTATGGAGAAAGGCATTTGTCAAAGTTTCAGTGAAAACAGGCATGCACCCTACAGACCAGAACCTGGTATGAACTGGCTGGAGTTCATAATATTCCCTCAGAAGCTATTATCATATTATTATTCTCTGACAACTTCTACTTAACAGGATGTGTTGTGCCCATTTGAAAGCGAGCTTAAATCCTAGTGTGAATTAAAATTTGAGAGTCGCAATTGACCATAGGCGTAGACTTTTGTGTCTGAGTCCTTCACCCTGTACTCTTTATGCGCCCACAACCAAAACATGCATCAATCTGGATAGCTAATCAGATGGCCACATATTAGATAGGCAGAACCCAAAATAGATATAAAAGGACGATCTTACTGTTGATGTTGGACATGTTAAAACATATCTTAACAGTGGGGAAGAGATATTTAATTAAAAAAAAAAACCTGGGGGGAAGAAAACGCCATGCAAGAGGCAGTTATGTAGTTAGGATCATCGATCAGTTGTGCTAAAGAGTGTGGAGGTTTGAGTCCTCTTCAAGGCATAATACTGAGAATGCTTATTGAATGAACAATTCAATGAGATCTCAGAGTGTCACCCATTATTTTAATGACATTTTATGAAAAAAAATTTGATTCTAAAAGAAGGCTGGTGTGTTCCATCCTCCATGCACTACTTTATCAAGTTATCAAACACAAATATAGTTGTTTAATAGTCTTCCTTCTCATCCTATATCTGTGAAGTTATTGGATAGCTCTATGTTTTTTTACTAGTGGGTGAAACGTGTGTTTGCACGTGATTACAATATATAATGGATTGTTATGGTGTGTGAGGGGTACCAAGTTTGGTGCATATCTGTGCACGTTTTATCAGTCAAGTAACATAATATCAGGGTTTCACATTGATGAGTAGTATGGACCATGTATATGTTCTTTACCACAGCAGGCAGCAGATATTCTCAATCCGACCTAGGTTTGGCACACCTTAGATGAGTGCTATGACCCATATAGATAAAATGGGAAATAAATAAATAACGTAGTTATAAAAGGAATAAATTGTGAATATATATGGAATTGTTTTGGAAATTATGTAGTTATAGAGGGCAGTTTTGGAAATATGGATGAAATGGGACGGGTAGAAATTAAGTACTTATGAAGGGCTGTCTTGGCAATTTAAAATATAGACATGTTTTAAATAGTGGATGAGTCATCTCACAGTGAAGCCCAAGTATTTGCTTTAAAAATAGTATACACTGTACAATATTTTTCCTTACTAATTTCTTTAAAATTCTGATTTAATATAACTAAACTATCATATAATACATGTGTACAGATGTCTCTGTGTTTCGGGCTTCTCAAAGACGCTGTGTCAAACACTGTTTTATTTGTTGCATAGGTTATTATTTTTGGGCTACAAGTTTATTGCTCATTCAAGAGTCAGAAAACTGATTAAAAGGTCTGGATTAGTGAGTTTCTGAGCTATGGTACCGAATATGATGGCGATAAATGTTTTGAGCCCGTCATGGTTGCAGAACACACTGTAGAATACAAACGCATGAATCAAACACATTATAAAAGTTTAATACAAATATAAGAGATGCTAAGATAAAGTCTTTCTGATGGATTAAGAACCAAGGTGCATCTCCAATTAATGCAGAGGTAAGTGGCAGTTGAAATTTCAAACTAGGCCAACTAGTCCCAAATGTAACCGGTGGACATGTATCAAATCATCTCATGCTAACATGCCATGTTTAGCTTCAGCAACGTCCAAAATAGAATATAACCAGCACAGAGGAATTGGAAAGGCACTCACGTGAATTATCAAAACAGGGCAATTGACCAGTGGAATTTTATCAATATTCTGCACAGAGAACAAATGGTACTCATTAATGGGGAGTAAATTTCAAATATATAAACACAAAAGCTTCTGCTATTATCTATTAAAAGAAAAATAAACCTTATATATGTCAAACCAGTAAGTTCGTTTCACTGGGTACATGACCCGAAGGCCAGAGAGGATCGCACTGTGGAGCACCACAGCTCTCAATCGAGGCAACCGGGTCGCCAAATCCAACGTGGGTCCACTACCAACTGACTGCCCATACAAGATAATGTTTTCTTCCTTTGCTCCATAAGTCTCTTCAAGGCATCTATAAGCAGCTTCAATGTCTGCAAAAGTGTTTTGCTCGCTCGGCTAATGGTGGAGGTAGAGATATAAAAGACACAAATCAATTATCTCCTACTTAAAAGTAATCTGAAAACAAAAAATTTCAACAAACCTTGACAAAGATGCCATACCTTTCCAGAAGACTGCCCATACCCAGAATAATCATACCTGTAAAGCATAAGAAATCATAGTGATTTTCAATAACTCTTTGAATGAGAGAAAATAAAACCCAGAGATCAAATTTCACAAAATCTTACATTCATCTACAACTTATGACTGATCTAATCTTCTAGTACTAAAAAACTTGTAATCATAAGGTCCAGCTTGAATCACCATATTTGCACACAAAAAAAGACATTTTTATGAGTATTTTTTTAGCCAAAAAACATCTTTTCTGGCGCAAAAATGGACCCTTAAGTAATAAAAAAAATGGAATTTTTATGGATTTTATAATTAGGCTCTCTATGATGATCACCAAAAAGTTTTACAGAAAAAAGGATTTGTATGTCAGGAAGTGTTGATACAGAAAACGTTTTATGACATTTATAAGCAAAAATCATTTCTAGAAAACTTATTCAGAGCAACCATGCAGAGCCTTATTAAGATAAAATCTTCAACTGAAATTCAAAATATTTTTTTCTGAACAGTAACTGAAATTCAAAATTTTGAATCTGTGAAATCTGTACTAACCCCATCAAATTGACGCGTAGATGAACACTAAGCTCCGTAAAGAGCTCATACATCTGCCCTAGATCGGCAGCGTTTCCGTGGGAGTACAACACCGTCAGAGATGCAGATGGATTCTTTACATACATTGCAACTATCTCGTTTCCTCGTTTTGTGCAGAGCTTCAACACATCGACGCACTCTTTATGCGGAACGTCCGTCATCCTCGTTTTTCCTGACGATTCTTCGACGATGAGCTTATACGAAGGCGGATTCGGCGGAAAAAAGGCGAATTTCGCCGCCATCGACGACGTCATAGCTCCCATATCGATTCAAAAACCCAAAAAACAAGCGAAAAAATCGATTTTTGTGTGTGTGTTCTGGATCAGATCGGAGGATGAAAACAGCCTCGTAATCTCACTTTATGCATCGAATGTGATCGAAGTTCGTCGATTGCGAAGGAGAGAACAGATATTCGGGATTGGAGATCGAAAGTAGTGTTCTGGTTTTCGAATACAGGGGTGAAAATGCGAGAAATCTAGGGGTTTGGGGTGCTGGATCTGTGTTGGTCGTCTGGTTTCGAGAGAGCGATCGAACAGAGAAAGATGGAGACACAGAAAAGGAAAAGGGAAATAGGCGCGTGATATAATGAGGGATCTCCGGCGTCGAAAAAGATAGTGGCACGTGTGGTTTAATTAAAGTAGAAAAGCTTGCTTCAAAGGAAGATTCTAACTTACGCTTGATGCGGGATATTTTTTGCCTCAAGCACTGCGTGACCCAAAGACATTGCACAAATCAAGGGCCGTCATTCGATACAATGAGATATGGATCCCACATAAATTTAAGAAGACTATTCTAAAAAAGTGATATGGGCCCACTCATCATGTATTGGTCGACGTCCCTTGATTCGCGTGATGCACTTTTGCGTCAAAATGCGCCGCACAATTTTTTTTAACTTAAGGTGGGATATCTTGGTACTATTGTAGTTATACTACTCCCGGTTCTAATCGCTGCCAGCGGACCCGCGGTGCATATTATCATCATACGGGACGGCCTAATCATCGGATCTAGTTATAACATTGGATCTGGATCCGATATTACTAATAAAATATATAATATTATAATACACATATATTGTTCATGAAATATATTATATTATATTTCGATAAAACCTTATGCCATATGTTGTTTGACTTAATAATTTGTAACTTTTATTTTCTTTAAATCAAACTTAATAAGTTTAAAAATAAAAAAATGACTTTATCCGGTATATTCCAATATCTTATCGGATCAGGTTTGGATTTGGAATTGTGATCCGATAAGCTGTTAAATCGGTTTTGGATTTACCCATGACTGATCCAAACCCGATCCATTGACAGCCATAATTAAAAAAAAAAGGGAGTAGTCAAAAAAATAGGTTCATTATCTGAATGGTCAAGATTGTCCAAGAGAACTCCTAAACTGGGACCTGTAAATAGATGGCTGGGATTGAATAGTAGAGACTAAAGACTTTGTTAAATTAAAGAAGGAAAAACGAATGATTCTTGGAGCATTATACATAATCATTGTGTAGGACCCATTAAGATGTAGTGGACATACTCATCGATCTGGCAGTCACGGGTGGGCCATCTTGAACAGAATTCATTGAATGATCTTAACCTTTGGATCCTTGGACTTTTTTGGTGACTGGTTGGATGGCTAAAAGGATAAATGGTAGGTGAGATATGAAATCCAAATGGAACCAAGTGGTACTTAAAACTTTGTAACCGTTACGGCTTTAGTAAATTTCCAACGATAAAGATTCCTACGTGAAATTAATGACCGAACATGGGACACACAAACTTTACCCGGCCATTGTCTTATCAATCACACCTTGAATCACTCGCCACCTCTTATTAAGTGTCTTGGATAATCCAAATCATTCTAATAATTTCCAAAGTCAACTATAAAAATCCTTTTTGGATATGATCGATCCATCATATCCTACAAAACGTCAAAATTCCATCGACAAGATTGATCGGATGGTTACTGTTGTTTTTTGCTACGCTGGGTGTCCAGGAGGCACAGTTGTACATGGTTGAAACATAGTGATCCGACGGTTACTGTTGTGTTTTTGTTACGCTGGGAGTCCAGAAGGGGCACAGTTGTACATGGTTGAGACACAGTGATCGGACGGCTATTTTTTTTTTTGAGTAAAACATCTATCACAATCGGATTGCAAATCACACAAACACAGCCAATAAGTTCCCGGCACGTACACCTAAAAAGCAAAAGCAATGGGTACGTTGCAAAGCACTTGTGTACGTGCCGAGAACTCATTGGCTTGTGATTGTGTGATTTACAATTTCGTGTGATAGAAGTTTTACTCGTTTTTTTTGCTACGCTAGGAGTCCAGGGCACAGTTGTATATGATTGAAACACAGTTGTACGAGTCTATTTTTGCTAAGAGACCACGTGGGTATGAGCCACGTAGACTCTCTTAGAGGTCCACTGACTGAATGGATGTTTGGCCCACAGACCAAAAATCAGCTTGATTTCTAACCGCTGGATCTGAGTACCCCAAATAATGTTTGAATTCACGGTTAAAAACAAACCCATGAAAAAGACTCAAATCTAAATCTAATGGTTAGAAATCACCAGATGGTAACACCGGCATTGCAGTTTTTTAAAAGTTAAGAACGAAGTTACACTTGAATGGACCAAACACACCTTACAATAAAATTAAAAAAAAAAAAATATATATATATATATAGAGCAGAGACGAGGATTGATTTTTCCGGTGAACTTTTCACAAAGCTTAAAAAGGGGCCACGGTATAACGGAAATAACTGACTGTTTTTAACAATTTTTCCAGAAAAATAACAGACTTTATATAATAACGGAAACATAATGGAAAATAGTTAAATTTTTTAAAAGCATGCTTTTTACCGGCCTCTTTTAATTAAATTTTTACATTAGACATAAATGCCCCAATCACCTCACTTCTGAATTGTGAGGTTATTTTCGTCAATTAGTGATTAGAAGAGGTAAAAAGTTCATTGAAAAAAAATCAATTCTCAGGATTAAAAAGTTTTTGAAATTGAGTTGACCTTGAGGACAAAACTAACTTTTCAAGGAAGCAGCGTTACGTTATTGTCATGGGCCTTTTGGTCAATTCAGATAAAATTGATGTTTAGACCTTACTCTTATACAGAGGGAATTAATTTTTCGAAAGAACTTCCTACTTCATCCTCAGAACATTTCCATATATAACCCTAACGAAAATACCCATCTAACGTAACGGTCCTTGTCTGCTTCTGAAAACTGATATCCCATGTGAGAGCGACAGTTTCGTTAAATGGTCTCCTGAATAACTAAAAAGTTCTCTGCCAAAATTAATGGGTCTGGCTCCGTTGACAGATCTAAAATGATAGGTATCTGTACAAGAACACAATATAAGCCACGTGGCACACTCTTACAGGACTCTAACCGTACGGATGTTTGTCCTATCTCATGTTGTGACGGAAGTCGGTCACAGCACTCAATAAGAGCCACGTGGCACACTATCAGAGGGCGCTGACCGTATGGATGTTTGGCCAGTCCCTCGGTGGACCTACAAACCAAAAATCAGCCTGATTAGTGATTAAAAACCTTTGGATTTTTGCACCCAAATAATGCTCAATAATGCTCAGATTCCTATGGTTAACATCAACCCATAAAAATAACTTCAACAGAATCGGTTAGAAATCACTAATCGAGTTGATTTTTTGTCTACGGGTCCACCGAGGGACTGGCCAAACATCCATACAGTCATCATCCTATAATAATATGCCATGTGGCTTGTATGAAATACTGTGACCGGCTTCCGTCACAACATCTTGTGACACAAGTTTTACTCATGAGGACCTACGAAACCAAAACTAAGCGAGTAAAACTTCTATGACAGGCCTCGAGGTGTACCGCCGGACCACCTCGGCCTCACCACTCACGTACACAGGTGACTGCTTTGGCAAAAAGCACTCGAGTACTCACCTCGGTACGTGAGGCCGAGGTGGTCGTACAAATTCACGTGCCAAGATCTGCTGCCCAAAGTTTTATCCAAAATCAGCCTGATTAGTGATTTATAAGTGTTGGATATTTGTACCTCAAATACTGCTCAATTCCTACGGTTGACATCAGTCCATAATAATAAGTCGAATCCAAAGCCTATAAATCACTAATCAGGCTATTTTTGGTTTGTAGGTCCACCATGGGATATGACAAACATCCATACGGTCAGAGTTCTGTAAGATTGTGCCACGTGTGGGAATTTGAGCAGTATTTGATTCCCTTGGACAAATTATTTCAAAGTTGGGAGATCCGGGCATCAAGAGTCATGAGTCTCACGACCCCATACCATAAGGTCGTGTCGGGACACACTTTGATGGATTTACCGAAAAAAAAAAAGAAAACATATTTGCACACCCTATTTCTTGTTGAGTTAGGGTCTGTTTGGTACGCATGCAAACTATTATGCGTGCAATGGTTTGTGCATACAATGGTTTGCGCACCCATACTATTTTCTTGTGTTTGGTTCGCACCAACTTTGCATATGCAAAGTTCAAAATTTATGCACTGTTCATATTTACTACCATTTGGTTTACGCGCATGCTCACTTAGGAAAGCACAAAATATGTGGGCCCCACGTATTAAGTACAAAAAAAAAAAAATGAATTTTCCGTAATTAATACGTGGGCCTCACATAGTTGAACGTGAATTTCAAATTTTCAAAAACAAAAATAGAAAAACATAAAAATAATGGGCAATAACTGAAATAATGAACATTTTTTTTTTACAAAATTTTTCAGAAAATAATGGTCGTTATTTTTTTGTATATTTTTTCAGCATTTTAACAGTATATAACGTAACGAGGGAGGTCCGAATCCGTTATGGCAAAAATAACGACTGACCTCCCCCGTTACATTATGTACAAAAAATAAAATATCGTTATTTTCTGTTGTAATGAAATAATGACCATTGTTTTTTGAAAAAGTATTGTAAAAAAAGGGCCATTATTTTTTTGTTATTTTTTTTTCTATTTTCTCGTTTTTTAAAATTTAAAATTTTAAAATTCAAATTTCAAGGCCACTTTTTCCATTATTTCTGTTTTTTATTTTTTTGAAAGATAGGGCTTGATTTGAGAAAATATTGGATTTTAATTTGTACCTTATGCAAATTGTTTGCACAAGAAGGTTGTGTAAACGATTGCTCAGGGGGTGAAATGGGTTTTTAATTGCTAAAGAGTGCGAGCATTCATTTGCTCGTGTGCATGTGCAAATCGCCGAATGCACACGTACCAAACATGCATGGAAAGCGATTGCACGCTTAAACCTATTTGCACACCCAATTTGCACGCGTATCAAACTCACCCTTAGCCTCTTAGTCAGGGCACATCCCAAATAGATAAAAAAAAAAATTTCTGAAATTGAGATGCACTTGGAAGAATTTCAAAGGGTTTCAAAAAGTATCAGATCAAGATGCATTTTTTAAAGAGAAGTCGATATTTTTGGAGTGTGCCACGACTAGGAGTCCGCCCCTGACAGGAAATGGGGTATTGAATATGCACTCCCAAAAAAAAAACACTGTGATTAGTAATTTTTAGCCATTGAATTTGAGAACTTTTTCATCATGAGCTTTGTGAACAGGCTATGGGTTGGTTCCAAGCTCTAGGTGAATAAGTGCTCAAATCCAACAACTATAAATTGCCAATCATGTTGATATTTTGTGTGTAGGTCCACTAATATATTGGTCTTACATTCATGGGTCACTGGACTCCAAAAAATGTACCACATGGCCGTCATGATGGACTCCAACACCTTTTGTTTGTCCAATGAAAAACTGCCACGAAGGCACCTCATGGGTGACCGGTAAAACTCATGCTTTGTCTTTTTGAGCAATTCCCTCGTGTCCATGGACCAGTCAGGGCACACCCCACTTTGTTCACTTGGGCCTTATGCCCTTGTACAATTTTTTGTTTTTTGATAAGTCCAAAAGATATATAAATAGGAGATCGAGAATATCTTAAAAAAATGTACAAAGAAATAGAAATAAAAGAACAGTACAGAAAACTAATCACTACGTACTCTCTCCCCCAAAAGGTCATCCAGCCTAAATACCATATCTCCAAAGTCAATCCCTCTCATCTTCGAGGATCTGTTTCCCCAACTGATCACCTTTATACTGATAAGAGTATCATTGAAGGAATTCTCCTTGTCTCTAAAAATCCTCCCATTCCTCTCCATCCATAAACTCCACATAACTACATAAGGCACCATCTTCCAATTGATTTTCCCAACCTCTGAAAGAGCTAGTTTGGGCCACCCTATCATGCTCATTAACTCATGAAGGCTTAGTCATCTTTTGGTGGCCCTATATACCAAAAATCAGCTTGATTGGTGAGGGTGCATGATCTCCTCACCACAGAGACCATCTTCACCAAAAATCATCCCATTCCAAAACTTCTAATTTATATATTGGCCCCCGCCAATTTTACTGTGTGAAAATTTGTGTCAAAAATTGTTCCTTGATCCTGACCCTGTTACAAATTCTAAAATTGAATATCCCGGATTTGGGACTGCCTGTTTCAATATTAAAACTAGAACTGATAGGACCCGGAACCAATTAGGAGAACTGACAAATATATTAGTGCTAGTGCTAATAATGTCAAGATTCTTCTTATACAAAAACATGTACTTTTACCGACGGAAAAGCGGCAAATTGTCAATTTCAGCTCTACGACCACCTGTTGTAGCACTGGAATTGAAACCCTTGTATGTAAATATGTAATAGGCTATGGTTCCGGTGTTTTACCCGAACCGGAACTGAAAGTACGTAACCCGTTGACACCTATATCAGTGACTAAAGAGGCAGAAATTTAAGTGCAGAAATCGATAGCAAAGGTCAATAACTTTTTGTTATGTAAAGTGGATGAGTTTGGATCATGGAAGGGGAACACTCCATTATTGCACTCAAATACCTCTAATTTTTTTTTTTTTTTTTGAGGTTTTACAGTGATCGGCTCTAATGATTGAGGCTAAAATGGTAGTCATCATTCATTTTTGGTTGTTAGTTTTCGTGGTCCATCCTCTACCTAACTTTATCTTCTTTTCCAAGTCCTACTTTCCCAATGTTTCTTTGTCGAGGTCTCATGACATAAAATGTTTTTTCTTGACCTCTTAATTAGGGGAATCATTCTAGCTAGCTTAATCCAACCCCCACGACGGCCGCAAACCCTCCCAATCAGAGATGGCCAACTGAACACCACATTCTTGAATCTGAGACTCCTCCCCACATCATACAATTTGACCCATAAAAAGATAAGACCTCTAATCTCCAACATGAGAGCTTCGAGGGAAGAACATGTCCCCTAAAAGACTCTGCTGTTCCACGTTCTCTCTCTCTATATCTAAATACCCAAAACTATAGATAGCAGAATAGTTAAGGGCCCACATGTATATACCCATTTATATCATTGAATACCAATGGCGTGTCAAGGGAAAAAGGGGGCAGTCTTACGAGATTCCTTTGGGTGTGTTTCAATTTTCAGGTGGCAATATTTTTTCCCGTCCGATATATGCATCCACCCTTGAGGCGGAGGCGTGGGCAATGTGGGATAAATTCCAGATCACATGCATGCATGTTCTGATGCGACTTCGGCTGTTTGGATTGAAAGGACTTTGAGCTCCTCGTCTTGAGAGAGTTGATCTTATATAAAAAGGTCTGACACTTTCTAAACTGGTTTCCTGAATTGCGATCGACTCACGTATATAATTTTGTTGGTACTACGTAGCCAATTATGTATATAGCAAACTTGCAGTGCTGTACACTCTTTAGTTGGCTTGATTTTCCCCTTTGTATGGCTGTGTGTGCCTACAAATGGCCTGCATCACAGCCATACATGTGTCTCCTTGATATCTATGTAGGAGGGATTTTTTGGTCATTTTGTAACTCAGGGGGTGTCTGGGATTGAAAAGATATTTTGTTAGTCTTTTTATATGAAAATGTAATCCCACGAATTAGTTTAATCCATTCATTGTAAGATCAGATTCGACGACTGTCTTTTGTTTTAGGGTTAAAAAGTAATTAGGTAATGTGATTGAGGAGAATTTGAAAATTTGGATTTTAGGGTTTTTTATGTTACTGTTATATAAAACAAAGAAGTGGTTAGTTCCCTTCGTAGTGATATCTCTTTCTCAATAGTGATATGTGTTGATCTCCGTGGATGTTACCCACATCGGGTGAACCATGTATATCTTGTGTTGTAGTTTGCTTGTTTCTTTTTTTCTTCTAACTTTGCATCTAAGGGTATGTCCATTCTCAATAATTAATTGGTATGAGAGACATGGTAGATTGTTTTTTTTTTGATAAGTCAACGGACAACTATATTAAAAGAGGAGATCGAGAAGATCTCAAAGTGCAAAAGAGATAAAGAAAAGAAAACAAGGACCAACTCGACTAACTTCGTAATAAAGCATCAAAATAAAACAACATTTCAACAAAAAAACATCCCCTCATTTCAAGTGAGACTCCATTCCAACTATATATGAGGGCCTTAATACTAATGATGATTTCCGATATTGTTGACTCTACTCCCTTAAAGGTCCTATTGTTTCTTTCTTGCCATAACCCCCAGATCACCGCCTATGGTACCATCCTCCACAGAATCTTTCCTCGTTCTGAAAGTTTAATCTCTGGCCAACCATCCAACAATGGCCTGATCTTTTTCGGCATAACCCAAGATAGGCCAACCTGCATCACAAAGTATGACTATATATGTGACGCCACAACATAGTGCAAGAGTAGGTGGTTTGTGTTTTCCCCATTAGATGTACACATAGTACAAAAATTAACTATAATTCACTTTCTTACAATCAGATTTTCTACAATAAGTATTTTGTTCAGGGTTGAGGTCCATGCAAAGAAACGGATTTTAGATGACACTTTAGCTTTCTAGATATTTTGGCTCAACTGCAAGGGTGGGTGCTGTGCAATTTGGTTGGGGTAAGATTAGATATTCATAAAAGGATTTGACTGAAAAACACCCGGAATTGGAATGTGTCCAATAAAGTTAGTCTTTCTCCAAATGTGAGTCCATATGGTTTTGAACTAAGTCTATCAAGTGTGTCAGCTCTTCTTTTTCCCATTCTAGGAGGTTTCTTTTGAAATCTAAATCCCACGACCTTTCTTGACCGGTTTGTATGCAGATGGAAACAATGAAGCTGCCTTTCTTCTGAGATAGAGAGTATAGGCGTGGGTACACTTCCATAGTTGGTAGATTGTTATTTTAGTGGGAGTAGCGTCAAAAGTAGAAAAGGTTAGGATCGAGAAGATTAATAGCATAAATTTTGGATATTTAGAAGATATAGATAGAGGATTACAAATAGAATGATATCTTTCTCTTAGACAAAAATTAAAGAATCTTGAGAAGATGATCGATGCCAAGTAGGAGATACTTGATAGAAAAGCCTTAGGTACAATACAGCTTAGTCTTGTTGCATGTATAGCATTTGACATCTCTAAGGAGAAGTGATAAAAGATCTAATGGCTATCTTATTAAGGATTACGAAAAATTATTTACTGCCAACAAAGTTTTCTGGTGAAGAGATGTTCAATATAAAGATGGCTGATGACAAAAGGGTGATTGCACATCACAATGAATTCAACATTCATGGTTACGATTCAGTTGGAATCTCTAGGCATCAACTATATATTGAAATCAATGTTCTTTTGATTTTATCAAGGTTACCAGACAATTGAAATAGTTTGGTGATGACTGTACGTGGATAACTTATTGGAATAAGAATGTTGAAGTATGGTGATGTTGTGGGCATTATCATAAGCAAAAACGCTTATAGAAAATCATTGGGTTTACACTGCTACAAAATTTTGCAAGGAAATAAGGAGCTTGGCCCTATTGTCAGCGGTCACCGGTCAGCCAAGTTCTACTTGTCTTAGAGAGAGATTCTTTTTGGGCTGTACCCTGACTAGGAGTCCACCCCGATAGGAAATGGGGTGTGCAAATATCCACTGCTATATAAATTTTTTTCTCTTCTACGACAAATGGGCCTCCCTAAACTACCTCTCTTTCTGAATAAAGTCTATATAACTAACGGGTTGGGATCCGCGCACCCTCCTTCTTGACTCCAAAAATTTCCACCCCTCTTCTCCGGCGTTGATTTCAAGAATCCAACATTGGTTGTAAGTGCTGAGCTGGGAGTCATTGGATTTTTTTTTGCCAAAACACAACCACCATTGGATTCTTGGAATTCACACCCAAGTTGAGGGGGTCGTCTTAGCCTGAACCATAACTATAACTTTTTATGTTTTTGGTTAATTTTAAACATAAATCAAGCTAGAACTTATGAAAATTTAACTTTAGAAAGGAAAAAGAAAACAAATTAATCACCAAATATTTTAAAAAAATTAGCCCCTTTTCTTAAAAAAAAAGGACCCTTTATCGTCTCTTAGATCAGTTGGAGTTAGACCCAATTCAGGCGAGTTAATCGACAATTGAATAAATTTTTTTATAGATCTATACATTTGAAGATTGAAGATTTCATGGATTAGTCTCGACGTACCAGGGCCCATCCTTCACATCCCTTTATTTATTTCAAGTTCATTATTTATCATAATGAGGCAATAATCACAAATATTTACTAAGAAAAAAGAGGAAAAGATGAAATCTTGATTACATTAATGCAGGAAATGAGATTATGTTTGTGGGATGCATGTGACCATGTCCTATAAAGGCAAACATAGTTTCCTTGCTTTGAAATTTGAACACCAAACTCCCACACCATCGTCTCCTTCAAACCAAATTTATATTATTAATTACGTATCCACACACAACTTAGAATCCCTAAAGCTAAAAAGCTCCGTTGCCGTACACACCGGAGTACGTACCCTTCAATAAAAACCAATTAAAATAAAAATTAATCCTCCATGCCATTGCTTTAATTTCAGTGGCGGAGCCAGGGGGGCCCGACGGTGGTCAGTTGCCCACCCTCAACTTTGAATTTTTGCACATCCCTAGTTGTCTTCAACAGTTTCAACCAGTGCAACACTCTTACGTTACCCACCCTCAACTTCAATGTTTGACCCATACCTAGGTAGACCACAATATTTGCCACGTGCAATTATCTAATTAGAGACCACTGCACGCATGGGTGTTTGGCCCCATCCCTAGGTAGACCTATATACCAAAATGAGCATCTTTAGTGTTTTATAACCTTTGGATCTAATTAAGTACCCTAAATTATGTTTGAATCCAACGGATAAAAATATAATTCCCATGAAAAAGAGTCAAATTCAACAATTAGAAATCACTAATCAGGCTTTTGGTTTTGGTCTGTGGGTCCACCTACAGATGAGCCAAACATCCATTCGGTCGGTGGTCTCTAAGAGTGTGCCATGTGGCCCACACTATGGTCTGTCATCATAGATTTACTCAAAAAAAATTGGTTCCTAGCGCGGGAGAACAAATAAAAAGTCGATGGGCATTAATTGTCCATTTCTATAAGGGAGTGTCGCTCACCACTTTGCCCACCCTTGAACAAAATCCTGGCTCCACCATTGAACGCTCCGAGGAAATTTTTGAAGCGGCGAAAATTTAGAAGCAGATAATGTGGCCAATGATATTACGCCAGGTACACCAGGGTTAACTTGGTGCAATATCATTGCCCCTACACTTAGGTGTACCTGGCGCAACATCATTGGCACACGATAGCTGCTTCTAACTCAGGAGTAAGAACCCACAAAAGCACACAATCAAGTGTTAATTTGATTGAAAATCATCAACTTATACCGAAACGATGTGATACGATCTGCCACATACCATGTACCATGGGACCACAGGTGGTATTTTTAACTTAATTTTTTGGTTCCAAAATGTTTTCACATTTTCATGCCTTGGGATGGACGCGTGGCACGACACGACATGCACAAATTGCATGTGGTTAACAAGCGCGTGTTACACGTCACATGGCACAACTTCCTACGTAGTGATCGATATTAATTTTCAGTTGGTTTAATTTAAAATTATACTACGGGTTTTCACCGTCGGTAGAACCGACTTAGTTACAGTTCACACTGTTATCAAGGGACACCCACTAATGTAAAGTTGGAGGACACGCCCTCGTGTTCTAAACTCCAAACTCTAACCCTAATTTATTCTGTTTTTATTTTTAATGATGATGGGTGATTGATTCTATGTACTAATCACTTGCCCATGTTCCTCAAGCTCTTAATTTCATGCTCATGCCCCTTTGGGAACTATGCTTCCTCCCTCTCTTCGCTTTTAAAAATAACTAGAAGAATATTCCAGAATTTTTTTTTGCTTAGTTAGGAAAGCTTACTTCAAACCTTTTTATTCAGAAAATTAATCATATATATATTTTCTCAACTGAGATATTTCTAACATATATTTTCTAATTAAACAAATACCAATGATTTAAATAAATAAAAAAGAGTCGCGCCACCCTACGGATAACTGGACAAAAATATATGCGGTTGAGGCCACTGACCGTTGGATTCAAGAGATTCATAGCCCACGCGAGACAACAATTGTTTTACCCTTTCTCGTGCATTGTGCATTGTGGATCTCTTGAATCGAATGGTCATGAATGGCCTCTTTGTAACGTTTTTATTTTTATTTTTACAATTTCTACTGTTTTTAGTGATGGTTTCTTTATTAGAATATAAGCAAAACTACAAAAAACATGGATAGAAATCTTGGAAAATAGGTCAAAACCTAGCAGATAAGAACTATGGGCCAGGCGAAAAGCTGATTAAGATTTGATGAATCTTTATCTTAATTTGATGTCCTTCCATGTCTTCCTTGATAAGGGGAACAGCTTCTTGAGAGGGGGGAAACTGAAGTTCATCTAGAGAGGCCTCTGAGCTATATTAGCCTGCTTGTATTTTTTTTTTTTTTTTTTTAAATAAAAGATTCCATTGTTGTAAGAGTATCCAAGGGATGATATGATCTTGTTTAATTTTATCACATTTTTTTAATTTTCTTTCAGCTTTTAAGCTGGGTTCGAATCTATGACTCAGACCATAAGTCCAAACCGCAAGGTCGACACGGCTTGTCCGCATTTTCTAATCAATTTTTAATTCTAAACCCATTTTTTCTCATAACTAATGATATGTTATGACACTAGCTTATTATGTTAATTCACAAAAATAAACTTTAATCAAGCTCGAAATTTCAATTTCTCTAGAGACGGGAAGCTAGCGATATTTTATTGCAACAATGTCATGAAATCCGAAACTAGCGAGACGTTATCGATATCGTGCATTTGACTAGTCAGACAAAGGCACGTGCCACAAACTAGAACCTCCTGAGCTTAGTCAAAGTCAAACAAGCTGAAGTAGTCCCTTTAAGACTTAAGAACTTAATTAGTCAGACTCTTCACACTTAGGACAGTTAAGCTAAGGTTATAAGCCAGGGTAGCCTCCACTGCTTAAGAAAGTGTGCCGAAGGCAAGTTGGGTACCTGTGGATCTCTTCTGCCCTAAACTCACTTTTGAATCTCATGAATTAATACAAAAAGCCCTAGCCCCTGCCCTAAATATATGTTTATATATGGGGACTAGAGTCGTCCAATAATATAAATATCGAAACCCTAGGTTTGGTGGGTGGCCAACCTCGGCCACCAAATACACCCCCCTCGTTGCATGCATGGCAGCAGACAGTCGCAGAACACCCGTATCTTCCATTTGACGCTATCCTACGCCTCTACCCTAACATTTGCTAGCCAACCCAAAAAAAACCACATTCAACTTTCCAATCTTTGAACACTGCTGTGTTTTGAGTTTCCCAAGTCCTAACTTGTATACCCAAGAACCACATATTTAAAAAAATAGAGAAAAGTAGATGTTGGAACCCTAGCTTTGACTTGGGTTTGGACTTTGGATTCTCTATAAAACCCAACTTGTGTTTTCCATCTTTCCTCTCTTTCGTTGTTCAACAACAAACATACCCAAGGAAGACAAAGATGGTGCCTATAAGGTTTACAAGCTTAGTACTAGGGCTTCTCTTCACTTTGCTAGCCCCAGGGAACTCTATTTCACATACCCAACAAGGTAGCTGATGCTCTTCTTCTTCTTCTTCTTCATTTGTTTGTAGTAAATGAGATTGAATGTTAAAAGTGATTGTCTTTTACCCTTTTTTGTAGCTGTGGAGACAATGATGGTGGCAAATGGAAATGGACTTGCGGCGACTGGAGGGAATGCGGTGTCAGTTGATCATCAGGTATATATATAGGTTACGATCTCATGAATGTAAGTTAATTATTATTTGGGGAGGTTGTTCTCCTAAAACAAACATGTTTAACAGGAACTCTTGGATGGAATCCCCGCCATTGCCGTTGCTAGAAACGAAAAGCTTGGAGGAAGGAAAATGATGGTCAATAATGACATGAGGAAGGAGATAAGGGAAGAGGAAGGACTAAATCGAGAAACTACAAAGATTTCAGGTGCAAACCATTTTGTTGGAAAATGTGAACATGAAGGGAAGGGGGAGTTGAATGTAGAATGTAATAAATTGAGTACTGATAGAAGTCTTCTTCCAGTGAAGGTCAATGTGGTTGGTTTTATAGCTTTCAGTGCTGATTATCATGTGCCAAAACCACACCCACCTAAGAATAACTGAGGAAAAGCTGTGAAGCATCAGTTTAAGATGACTCTTGTTTTCTTTTTTCCTTTTTTTCATAGATGTAGCGCGAAATATCATACATGTATGCAATAGACTTTTGATGTTTAAAGGAATTTTGATACTAAAAGGCTCATGGTTCTTATGTTTAAGTGGGTTTTCTTTCATTTTGTTATTTGGAATTACCTGGAACACTAGAATCATGTATGATGCTTGGTTTAGTTTTTGTAGCATGGGGAGTGTATAAGCTCTTCTTGTGCCAAGTTATAGAAAGTGGGTAGTAGGGACAGAGGAGTGGCTTAAGGTTCAATTTGAATATTTTGTTGTTTGGATGCAGGAAAGGGTAAGAATAATGCTTCAGACAAGTCACTTGGAAAATCACAAAAGAGCATGAATGATCAGGTCTCTCTCTCTCTCTCTCTCTCTCTCTGGACAATTTCTTTTTCACGTTATCTCATTGTTAATTATTCGACGCTAATATATACTTGATTTTTTTTCCTTACCAGAATACTGTCAACATGTTGGAGCCAAAAACATTGAACTCTGGCAGGATGGAAATTCCTGGGAGTGAGCCAGTTGATCTACCAAACACCAACAAACTCACCTACTCCCAAGACTCTGAAGCCATTTCAGAATGTGGGAGGTTGGAATGTTCTTCAAAGTCGAAAAAATCAGTCTCTCAGGAAGCTGATGATCATGACCCTTTTCAGAAAATTGAATCACAAAAGCTTCTTGAGGCTGCAAATGAGATTGTGAACCTGATTCATAAGGATTACGTGGGAATGAATAAGCCTCGTCGCAAGCCTCCGATCAACAATTATGAGCCCTTGGATGAAGAACATCTGAAACCATAGTCAGCTTTAATTTGGCTCATACAATTTTGCCCCATAGGAACAGAAGTCCTTTACCTTTATTAATTTCCAAGTAGAAACTTTTTCTATTTCTCTACTATGATAGAAATAGTAGAAATACAGTAGTTTTGTACATTATATATGCCTTCTTAAGTCCTTTTCTTTATGAAATTAGGTAATTTGTGGAGTCTTATATATATCATCTTGCTATTAGTTTGATCCTCAAATATCTTTATTTTAAGGGTTGTGCAATGTTGATCTATGGACCGTCCGATTCAAGAAATACACGGTCCACATGGTTACGACTGCAAAGGGTAAAATAGTCATTTGGGTATTAATTAAATCACTGCCATGTGGACCGTCTGGATCTCTTGAGTTCGACAGATCACGGCTCGACTGTACAGCTCTTTTTTGCGATTAAGCGTGGGATAGCATTTTTCTTATTTTAAACATTTTTTTTTTGTTCATATATCATGGTGGCAGGAAGGTTTATAGTTAATACCTAATCTGGAATGTTTTAAAAATTCATTTGTGGTCCATCTTCTTCTCTACTTTGAGCTCATACATTGACTATACAGACACCCCATATGGCTCCAAGTCAAAGTCTTATATGGACATTTCTTTGGTCAAGTTTCATCTTCAGAGGGGGTGTTTGGTTGCAAAGATAACTCCATTTGAATTATAAAACCCATCTTTTCCTAGAATGCATTTACAGCCCTAAAAGCACCAAAAACCTCTTATACATCTATTCCCTCTTTTGGTCAAGGGAAACTTGAAGCTAACCTCGCAGGCAGTACGGGTGACGTCTTCTCTAGTACCTGGACTGAACCGGCACCGAAACCGGTAGACCGTGCAAGGTACAATATGCTGATGCTTTTAAACAAATCCAGAAATGCTTTTGAACAGCGGATTGTGGCGCAATGTAGAAATAAATTACCATTTTAAAAGCATAATAAGTAACAAAACATTCAAGTAATCACTCTTAAGGCCCTATATGGTTGGCCTTACACAAGTTTTCTAGAAAATATTCTTGCCCATAAATGTCTGCAAAAGTTTTCTAGATCAAAATTTTGCCATAAGATTCTTTTCTAGAAAAACTTTACTGACACGGCCTAAAGGTCCATTTTCTATCAACCCAATCAATCATTTCTTCTTATTTCGATCTAACACAAGTCTACGCAATTCTCTCACCAAACCATCCAAGTTCTTGAACGAACTCCCACTTTCTTTGACTGCATTCAACGCGGCCTCACGCAGCTCCATGGCTCGCACTCTCTCCGACCGGTTCTCACCACCCACCGATTCAGCTACTGCCCGAGCCAACTTAGCTGCATTTGGCACAGTCTCCGAGCCCTCACAAACTTTGACTGCAACTCCCATTTGGTCAACCAAGAGCGTTGCATTGACGTACTGGTCAGCCCCCATTGGCCACGCTAGCATCGGCACTCCTGCTACGAGGCCCTCCATTACTGAGTTCCACCCGCAATGAGTCAAGTACGCGCCCACGCCTCGGTGTCTCAATATCAACACTTGTGGGACCCATCCTCTAAGCACAAGACCCCTCCCAGCCACTCGATCTTCAAACCCAGTAGGGACCATACCGAACTCTCCCGCCACGTGTCCGCTCGTCGCTTCTTTGACAGACCATAAAAACCGGACCCCACTGCTCTCCAGCCCAGCAGCCAACTCCTCCATTTGCCTATTCGTTAGAACTGCTTGACTACCAAAACACACATAGACAACAGAATGATCTTCACACGTGTCAAGCCAGGACAGCACATCACCAGCTGCAATGGAACTGGACCCACCTCTCTGTGTGGCCCCAGATGAGTCATCATCAATAGGAAGCAAAGGCCCCACAGCCCAAACTCGGTCATGGCCCAAGTCCTTCCTTATCTGATCCAAATACACGGATTCCAACTCAGTGAACGAGTTTGTAACGAATCCCCAACTTGCTATATTGGAGAGCATGCCATCTTTTATAAATTCCGAATCTGGGTCTCCCTCTATGTAGCTACGGTAGACAACAGAGAGCTGACACCAGGGGTAAATTGGGGAACTCGGCACTTTCGGGAGAGAAATCAGGACGTTTGGATCATTAGGATCGTTTCTCTTGGGCAATTCGCGCCACAGGCAATTGACGACCGCTGACGCCATTGCTCCGGACGGACTAAAGATGATGCGAGGGATGCCGAGCTCGCACGCCAGATGGTTGGTCCACCCAAGAAATAAATCAGACAAGATGACATTAGGGGGTGAAGGGTGGGATTGGAACCAGTTGAGGACAGGATAATAAAGTTCACCCAAAGTGCGGATCATAGGGCGGAAGGAATTGGCTGGGAGGTCCTTGACGTTCTCTATGCCAGGGGGTATAGAGGGATGATTTGGGAAGGGTAAGACTAGTGTTTGGATGGAGGGGTTTTTGGAGATTAAAGAGTTTAGAATAGGGAGGTTTTTGGGGGTGACAAGAATGGTGATGGTTAAGCCACGGATGGCCAGGTTGTGGGTGAGGTCGAGAAGGGGTATCATGTGCCCCTGCGCAGGATAAGGGAAAACCAAGACATGTGGGACGCCGGAGTTTGACATGGCTAGCTGTTGGTTCTTGGTTGAGGTTTCTCAGTCTTGTTGAAGAAAGAGAAGGAAAAACAGTGAGAAAAGTGTGCTGACCCAATGGCGTATTTTCGTCTTATGTCCTTGTGGAGCGCAAATTTGATGTTCGGATCTAATTCAAAGTTTAAAGTTTCCCTTCCAAAATGCTATGTGGAGCACTATTTAGGGCCCACTGACCTTATGGATGCCTGGTCCACTCTTTATAGATCTACAGATCAAAATTAAATCAGTGTAATATCCATTGGATTTAGCATTTTAATACCTTTATTTCTGGCTATTAGATTTGATTATTATTTTGGATGTTAAATTATAACTGTTATTATCATACATAAAATTTATTTCTGGTATGTAGGTCCACCAAGAAGTGGACCAAACATCCAAAAAGTCAGTGGGGCCTTAAGAGTGCTCCACATGTCATTTTTGGAGATATAGACTTCAAATTTTGAAGTTTAGGGACAGGTAATTTTTCTCTGCCCTTGTCGTTCTGTGGGTCGAATATTTTGTTGAAATGGGTCGCTCTGCTCGTGGACTTCGTGACATTGTGGGGCCATTCCTAGGTGGATCTACCAATCAAAAATCTTCTAAGTGGTGATTCCTAACCTTTTTGATGGGTGAATGTTTAGCGTTGGGAATCGAACATTATTGTGGGAGAGTCAAATCCAACGGCCCGAATAACCAATCAGGCCGATTTTTGGTCTGTCGGTCCACCCAGGTGGGTCAAAAACATCCATAACAGTAGTCTCAAGAGTGAAACACGTGGTACGTTTTTACGCGACCCACAATTCCACCCGATTGCAACGAAAAACGGTTCACCAGGTGCGTTTTACATGTGGGTGGGTCGGTGGGTTTTTTACTGGTAGCGTTCACTCTTCCTACCAAATGAGGCAGAGGAATAAATAATCTAATCTGAAGAAGTAGTTTTTTATTTATTTTATTTGAAGTGTGTAGGTAAAAAGGGACCATTTAAAACCTTGGCAAGGACCGTAGGATTGGCCACCTATAGTGATGCAATGAGAGAGCTTCCTCTCATCCACTAGGTCAAAAATTTAGGTGCATTCTTCAAAATCAACATAAAAATAGATAATAAAGATCATCTTTCTATTAATAAAGGCATAAAATATGATTCTCTTTTTCTTTGATTTTTTTTTTTTTTTTGTTTCTATTAATAAAATATAATAATTTTTTTTTTCAAATTTGTATAATATTTTAATTAAAATTTGTAATTTTGTTTTAACCTGGCCCAACCCTAGGTCAAAATTGAAATATAAATCCTCGGCTAATGCTAGCCATCATGGCTTTGTTGGTCAGTGATCTTAGTTGTACATGATCAAACCATCTTAATCTACTATCTGTCAATGTCATTGACAATAGACGTCTATTAACAGTCTCCCCCGTTGGACGTCCCAAAATCACTAAAATAACCTTTATAATTTAAAGCACCATTGTACCCCTAATTTCTATTTCTTAAGTAAATAGGTGTTTAGGATCCGGCCATCTATTATATACTTGATCTACTAGCCAATAAAAACCCTAAATATATTATTGTTCTTATGAGAGAGAAAAAGGGAATGGAACAAATGACTATTGTCCATTGTCAATGGTTGCTTTTGTGCTTAAATGGGTGTTCTCAGGCAATGTATCGTGGATGAGAAGAAATAGAGAGCTATGTTTTCCTACTTTGTTGAAGTAAAGATAGATCCAACTTCAAAACCCCAATTGGTCTCTAGTTGAATGGAGGTCAACAACACTTCATTTGCTTCAATAAATTGGTTAAATTTTCTAGAACAATTCTACCCATCAAAAGATGTCATATTTTCTCTTACTTTTATATAAATGGGTGTTTAATTAATCTTATATGATGGGTAGTGTTGGATTCAAGAACATGGGATTTCCTTAGCGTTCTAAAACGATAACTTAAAGGAGAAGAAGAACAACAAAAGAAAAACTTGGAATAAAAAGAATACAAAAAAGAAAAAAAAAATGAAAGAACAAGAAAGGTTGCACATTATTTTTGTATTTTTTATTTATTTATTTTTTTCTGTAAGAACAATAATGTTTTTAGGGTTTTTATAGGATAAAATATTTACCTAAGAGCATCACGTCTGAACACTGTTGCACCTGATATTTTTCTATAGAGCTGCGAAATGCCTTAAAGAGAGTGACCTGGTCCGCGTCTTATTCCAAATCTCCTCAATATTGTAGAAAAGTGAGAATTATTTTGTAACTTCTTTGAAAAGAGAAAAGAAAAATGTATAGAATTGGATCTCCTGATTTATTTACTATTCCAGCATACTTAGAGTTAGAACAATACTCTTTTGTTACAAAGACTATCTTTAACGTGAGTCTATTTGTGAACAAACTTAATCATCAGTTCCTCAATGATCTTCAAGGCAATAATCTCCTTAAGGTGAAATTTGTTCTGAAAAAATCTGAGCATGGTTGAAAAAAAAATCTGAAATTCCTTGTAATTCCAAAGTTTTAGTCAGAAATTTGTTCATTCTGCAAAAAAAAAAATCCGAATTTTTTTAAATTCCCTTTCATCTAAAGAACTAAAAAAATAAATAGTCCTTGAAACTCCAGAGTTTAAGTCTCATCTTTTTAACCTTTAATGGACCGTCACACGCAACGACTTGAGAGTCTTCTTTAGGGTGCCCATTGATGTGACGGGGTGCCCCGTGCTTGCCTCCATTAAAAAGTAGGACATTAATATAAGGGGAAAAGGTTTCTGCAGTGTCGCTCCAAACTTCTACTTGGAGATGGGGTATTCGTGGTCAATCTGGATTGCCCATCCAGAGGAGTAAAACTTCCTTCACACGAAATTGTAAATCACACAAAACACAGCCAATGAGTTCTCGGCACGTACACAAGTGCCGAGAACTCATTGGCTGTCGTTGTTCCCTTAGTGCAGGCTCAGAGCAATTCTCTACCAGGGAGTAAAACTTCTGTCACAATCGGATTGCAAACCACACAATCACAGCCAACGAGTTCTCCTCTACCACGTATCGGACCTTTTCCGAGTAAAAGTTCTGTCACAAAGTTATGACAGATGCTTCTGTCACAACGCACAATTCGGGCCACGTGGCATATTCTTAGTGGACGCTGACCGTATGGATGTTTGGCCACTCCCTCGGTGGACCTGTAAACCAAAAATCACCCTGATTAGTAATTTCTCGGCGATTCAATTGAAGTTATTTTCATGGGTTGATTTTAACGGTAGGAATTTGAGCATTATTGAGCGTTTTTGTTGAAAGATCCAAAGGTTTGTACATCACTAATCAGGTTGATTTTTTTGGTTTTCTGGCCAAGCATCCATAAGGTCAGCGTCCACTAACAGTGTGGCACGTGGTTCGTATTGTGAGTTGTGACAGAAGTTTTACTTTCACTTACCTTTTCCCTGCCAAATGCAAGAAAGTTTTTTTGATGTTCAAATTTGTCCGATATCAATTGAGGTTTTTCCCCATGTGGCACACACTTTCAGGCTCACTCACTCATGGATGTTTAGCCCAAGGTTTAAAGGGGACCGGTATAACGGTATTACGGACTGGGGTTGTTACCGCTTTTTCCGTTATAATGGCCGTTAAAAAAAATGCTCAGGGGCAAAAACGAAAAAAATGAGAAAAACGGAAAATAACGGCAAAAAAACGAAAAAATGGTGCTGAAATAAAATTTGAATTTCAAAATAGAAAATAACGGAAAAAAAACAGAATATAACTGAACATAACGGACAATAACGGCCATTTTTATTCACAAAATTTTCCAGAAAATAACGGCCGTTATTTTCGTTATAACAGAAAAATAATGGAAAATAACGACCGTTATTTTCGTTATAACGGCCATTATTTTTTGGGCGTTTTAACGGTCCATAACGTAACGGGGTAGGTCCGAATCCGTTATAACGGCCTTTATTTTCATTATATCGGCTGTTTTTTAAACCTTGGTTTAGCCCACACCCTGATTGGTGATGTCTAGCCGTATGATTTGAGCATTTTTCATGGGATGATTGTAGCTGTTGGATTAGAGCATTTTTTGGGATAAACGGCTAGAATCACTAATGTAGCTGAATTTTGGTGTGAAAATCCACCAAGGGTAGGCCAAACATCCATGGGCCCGTGAGCTTGAAAGAGTGTGCCACGTGGCAACCACAGAGTGAAGTGGAGAATTTTTAGTCTGTCGTGCATTTTTCCATGTAGAGTTGTGAAGTGCATAAAAAATGCGACCTGGAACTCTTCAGGGCCCACTGACCCATGAATGATTTATTCACCATTTGATGGAACCCATACCAAAAATCAACATGATTTGTGTTCACTAGCCATTCAATCTGAGTATCCAAAAAATCTTTTGACTACAACTGGTAGAATTCTTCCTATGAAAACGGTTGGAATCCAATGGGCAGAGATCAGTAATCAGGCTGATTATTGGTGTGTAGGTCCATCAAGTGGTGGGCCAATCATTTATGGGTCAGTTGGTCCATTATAATGAGACAGGTGGTGTATTTTATGTGCCCCGCACCTCCATGGGAAAAAAATTGCTCCACAGTGTAAATTTATTGAGGATGAAGTGGACGCGTTGAGGGGGCCGAGTAAAACTTCCCTGACGGTTGGTGGTCAGCAAATCCACTGACCACCAACAATATGATCCGCGTGACATACTCTTACAAGATTCTGACCGATTGGATGTTTGGCAAATCCCTAAGTGGACCTACAAACCAAAAATAGCCTCTAGTTACATATCTATTTAGATCTGTAAACAGAGACCGACCCATTAAAAAATGGTCTGCTTCAAAAAATTTCTCCTCAAAATGGGGTTTCTATAATATAGACCCGTTTTAAAGTATAGTTGGAGGGTGTCAACTCTCCATTTTTGGAGAAATAGAGTACGGTTAAAAATGCTCTAAGCGATTTAATTGCACTTAGGCTGCGTTTGTTTTTTATAAATGTGCGCGCATTAGTGTTATTGTGCGTAACTCAGTCAAAAAATGTGTGTTTACTTGTACCAATATAAGTGACTTATTCAATGTGCGCCAGAGCGTGAATTGCAGCATATACATATTCTCCCGATAATCAGAACACGCACAAAATTACATATTACAACACTCGCCGTTGTACCATAAAGTATACTTATAGTGTATCACACGGCGCATTACACTATATTTAAATAAGAATTTTTACTATATTATATATTATATAATATAATATTATATTATATAATATATATATATATATATATATATAAATATAATTTATTATAATAATATTTTATAACAATATAATATATAATATATTATATATATATATTTAAACCGTATAAAAATATTTGAGTACATCTGTCAGTCTGAAAATGTATATGTATAATTTAATGCAATGCAATATTATACACCGAATCAAATGTAACATCCATCATTATTTGCACAATGCACATAATCAATTTTTGCGGGTGATTTGTTAAGTTCGTCCAAACATTATTATTGAGCGTTATTTTTAGGTGCAAAGATCCAAAGGTTGTAAATCACCAATCAAGCTGATTTTTGGGTTATAGGTCGACCCAAACGCTGACATAGAAGTTTTACTCAGGGTCAGTGCCATCTGAAAATGTGCCATATTTCTCATATTGTGGACAGTCAACAGCTTCCTGACCATCGACTGTCAATGCATTAAAGTGGTTTGGAGTATTGCTCAAATAAGTAAAACTTTGATGACAGGGCACAATATGAGTCACGTGGAACACTGTTAGAGGACTCTAATTTGGACAATCATTAGGTGGATCTACAATCCAAAAATCAGCCCGATCAGTAATTTCTAGGCGTTGGATTGGAATTGTTTTCATGGGTTGATTTTAACCGTGTGAAATTTGAGCATTATTTGAGGTACAAATCAATCTGATTTTTTGTTTGTAAGTCCATATAGGGATTGAAAAAACATCCATAGGGCCAGAGTCCTCTAAGAATATGCCACGTGGCTCCTATTCGACCCTGTCATCAGCCTTGATGATAGGCCCTGTCATCAAAGTCTTACTCCTCCAACAATAAGCTGTCTCCCGAAGATATTTTTTCCGAACAAAACTTGTGTCACAAGATGTTGTGACAGAAGCCGGTCACAGCATTCAATATGAGCCACGTGGCATACTATTAGAGAACAATGACCGTATGGATGTTTGGCCAGTCTCTCGGTGGACCGGTACACAAAAAAATCAGTTTGATTAGTAATTTCTAACCGATTCGATTGAAGTTATTTTCATGGGTTGAGTTTAACGGTAAGAATTTGAGCATTGTTGAGCGTTATTTGGGTGCAAAAATCCTAAGGTTGTAAATCACTAATCAGGCTGATTTTGAGTTTTGGTTTGTAGGTCCACCTAGGGACTGGCCAAACACATACGGTCATAGCCCTCTGATCGTGTGCCACGTGGCTCGTATTGAGTGCTGTGACCAGCTTCCGTCTCAACATCCTGCGACACAAGTTTTACTCATTTTTTCCAAGGGTCCTTTTAACAATTGAGTCGTCGTCTGCGTCTGTGACCTTACCAATTCTCTCTCTCTAACCCCGAAGCCATGTCGAATTCCGGCAACGGCGCACACATACTGGTTTTTCCCCACCCTGCGCAGGGGCATATGATACCCCTTCTCGATCTCACCCAGCAACTCGCCATCCGTGGCATAACCATCACCATACTCGTCACACCCAAGAACCTCCCCTTCTTAAACCCTTTACTCTCCAAACACCCTTCCATCCAAACCCTCGTCTTACCCTTCCCCAATCACCCCTCTGTACCCCCCGGCGTAGAGAACGTCAAGGACATCGGCAACAAAGGAAACGTTGCTATCATTAACGCCCTAGGCGCGCTTTATGATCCCATCACCCACTGGTTCAAATCCCACTCTTCACCCCCTATAGCCATCCTCTCTGATTTCTTCCTCGGTTGGACACAACACCTCGCTACCTACCTCGGCGTTCCTCGGATCACCTTCTACTCCTCCGGCGCAATTTTAGCCTCTGTCATGGACTATCTCTGGCTTAACGCGCGCACACTACTACCCTTACCTGCTGTAGTCTCCTTTCCTCATCTCCCAAATTTCCCTTCATTTCCTTCTACTCATCTTCCATCTCTGTTCTTACGATACAGGGAATCAGAACCGGATTTCGAGTTTATCAGGGAGGGCATGATCGCAAATCTCTCGAGTTGGGGGTGCGTTTTCAACACGTTCGATGCCTTGGAGAGTCTGTATTTAGATCACATGAGGAAGAAAATGGGCCACGTGCGTGTTTGGGCAGTTGGGCCTCTATTCAATTTGGAGGGTGGAGGCCCATCGGGAGAGCGAGGTGGGCCTACTTCTGAATCAGCTACTGATGTGTTAACGTGGCTTGATGGGTGCCCCGATGACTCAGTGGTCTACGTTAGCTTTGGGAGTCAGGTGTTACTGACGAGGCGCCAGATGGAAGCCTTGGCTGCAGGGCTGGAGAGAAGTGGGGTCCGATTTGTTTGGACCGTTAAGGTTGCGGATGAGAGTGGTGTGGTTCCTCCTGGTTTCGAAGATCGGGTGGCTGGGAGGGGTCTGGTGATCAGGGGATGGGCCCCGCAGGTTCCGATACTGAGTCACCGAGCTGTAGGTGGGTTCCTGACTCACTGCGGATGGAATTCCGTGCTTGAAGGGGTCATCGCGGGCGTGTTGCTGCTTGCTTGGCCAATGGAGGCTGACCAATTCGTCAACGCAAGGTTGTTGGTTGAAGAAACGGGTGCAGCGGTTAGGGTTTGCGAGGGTGTTGATACTGTTCCAGACTCGGAGGAGTTGGCTCGTACCATAGCCGAGTCAATGAGTGAGACCCGGTCCGAGAGGGTCCGAGCCATGGAACTGCGGAATAAGGCTTTGGCTGCAGGCAAGGAAGGTGGGAGCTCTTTGCGGGATTTAGATGAGTTAACGAAGGAGTTGCGTGGACTTCATTTGAAGAAAACTGAAGGTAAGAATGAAGAATTTTGAGAAATTTCAATTTTTAAGTTATTGATCTATTTGTACTTTGTAAGGACATTAACTTACTATTTCGGTGTGTTTACTACATCCACCGTTCATCCCCGATCGCATGTGTAGATCTCCTTAAGTGGGGTCCCACATCCCTAGCATATAAAAGGGTTTATTAAAACCCTTAATAACCATGTGATCAGGAAGACGGGGTGATGGGACATGTTATCGAGTTTATTTTAATATAAAATATAAATATTCCGACCGTTTTGATGTAACTTGTTATAACGGTCATAAATGTAATATTAAAGGACCGTTAGGATGGACCATTTAAAACCTTGGTTTGATTGGATTGGATTGGAATTGGGCCGGGCTACAAGTGGAAGCCCGCCCGAGTTGCAACTTTTAGTTCTTCTTTCATCCGATACATGAGAGTAAGCAATACTCTCAAATACTCGCAAGTGACTTACACATGGTTAATTTAAAAATGCTCCAAACTTGTTTGGGAGTCAAGCCCTAACATTTTTAGTGGATGCATAGATGCACGATTCTGGAGATAAACCAAAACATATTGAGCATCATTTTGGCATTCAACATGCTTCTTGCCAACTACATAATGGTTCTATTTTTTCTCTCAACAAACTCCATTTTGTCATTTTCTTTTTAGAAAATTTTTGAATTCATTTGAAATGTATCCATCACCTCGATTAGAAATTAAAGTTTTCAACGTGAAGCCACTTAGCCTTTTAACCAAGGTCTTAAAGGCTTTAAAAGTACCCAAACGCTTCAGATTTTCTTTTAAGAAAATAAATCCATGTCTTCCTACTATAATAATCAATAAAAGTAAGAAAATATCGATTACTTCCAATTGACGCGTAGTTGTACACATGGGCCCACATAAATCCGAATGCACAAATTCAAGAGGATTTGATGCTCTCAAAGATTTTCTAATTCGAAAAGAATCTCGATGATGCTTGCCAAGTGCACATCCTTCACAAACTTTATCTTGTCAGTTGATATTTGACATGCCTCTCACCGTGTGACTTTTGCACATATTTGATAAGGTGCTGAAACTTAGATGGCCAAATCGAATAAACCATAATCACGATGGATCTTTCACAGTGGTGCTAAAATAAGAAAGGCCTTCATTTCTGAATTTTAATGGAAATATCTTGTTTTGTGGCATTTTCACTTTAGCTATAAAAGAACATTGGTCTTGTCTCAGACTCCCTACGAAGGATCTACTTAGTTGGGTTTATCTAATATTTATATTAGCATGCATTGTTTAGTAGTCTACTAAGATGACTAATACTACCCGAAGACACATTACTTAATAAAGAACTACAATAGTAGAAATGCCACTAATTTTGCATTGGAGAGCGTGCACAGACATAGTTATTTATGTTCTAATTTGATCTAAACACTATCCACACATTTGGACAAAAGAGTTATTTTTCTCACTTTTACATGTCGCTATTCTATTCACTCTACTTACATAAACATCCTTACATCACCTTTGGGCAACTATTATTCTATTCCCATCACGTTCCCTAAACGATTACGTAATCAGTCTTTTTAAACCCCTATAAGCAAGACAATACCCTAATACATCTAAATTTGTCTTCTATATTAATACGCTTAGTGTGTAATATATATATACTAGTGCGTGCCTTGTGCCATCGGCACTCCTTGTAAGGAATATTTTTATATTCAATTTGGTAAAGATTCCATTTGACATAAAAATATTTTTGTAACCATTCCTATGAGCACTAGTGTAGTGTGAAGATGTATTGGTATGCATACTTCGCCAACTACGTGAAGATTAATAGACAAAAAAAGCAAGAATCAAATGGTTGACGACAGGAGTCATCTGAGTAACTGTCGATTTATCAGTTAACGATCGTGTACGCTCGATTAGGAAGGTAAGTAACTTAGTGGCCATAGGAGTTGGTTAAAATGAACAAAAATATAATAGTCAAACTTAGTCATTGGATAGACCCGAGTCTAAGTTAATTATATTGACTAATGTGATAGTCTAATCGATTGGTCATGGCCTAATCGATTGGAGACTACGAGGCAGAAACTTATTTCGGCACAATCGATTGGAGACTCAGTGAAATCAATTGGAGCCTTCGGGATAGAAATCTATCTGAGCACAATTGATTGAAGACTTAATGTAATCGATTGGAGTCTTCGGGACAGAAAGTTATATGAGTCAAATTGATTGGAGAACCCTGTGCAATCGATTGGTGCCTTCGGAACAGAAATATTATTTAGCCTAATCGATTGGACACTTATCCCCAATCGATTGGACATGGCCCAATCGATTGGACCCAGTGTACAATCGATTGGACCATGCACAGAATTGCTCTTTCTCAGATCCAAAATTCTTGGTTCCATCATCCCACGTTCCACACGACTCAGGGTCTTGGAATTCTATAAATAGAACCCTTCTATGCATTCTCTAAATACACACAGAGTGACTCAATCTTCAAGAGAGAGAAGAGAATATTTTATTTATTAGAGTGTCCATTCGAAGAGCGAGAAGCTTATTTTTCATTCACATCTTGTGAGCTTATTCTCTTTTGATCAAAGCCAAGAGCTTGATCCTTTCCTCAGCTTAGGTCTTCTACTTCTATATTCGACATAGTAGCCTGAGTGTACCAGTGTGACTCAACACCATTTGAGCAACTTAGAGTTCAGGGTGTACTGAATCATTCACCTTCTTCAAAGGAGTGTTGAGAATTAAGATCGGAGGAGTCGGTCGACGGTAGGTTTGGGGTGTACCAAACTAAACAAGAGGATAAGGCTTCTTGACTGGAAGGGCGTGCGTAGATTCATAGCGTTGATTCAGAGGACGTGGACGCATCGGCAGTAGACCTTGGCTAAGGTTGGAAGCTGTATTTGCAACGGTGCTGCGTAAGTAACATTTGTTTCATTTAACTTTTCAATTAGTGATACTTTCCGTCTGGACGTGGTCCCGTGATTTTTCCTTGGCTAAGGTTTCCATGTAAAAATCTCTTGTCTAGTGTAATTGTTTGTTTGTATTCCGCAATCTATTCTGATTAAATCAAACGACGAAAAGAAAATTTACCACGGATGTATATTCGATTTGAGTCGGTTGTGATAATCTTTTATCAAACAACTAAGACATGCGATTTTATTTCCTTACTATAGACCGGTAAAACTGTGTATGTATAAATAATTTTAAATACCTAATCAACCCCTTCTAGGTATATTGAGTTAAAAAGAACGGACCGGTGAAATTTCACTCATCGACAAAGAATTTGCCAAAATCAGGTGAGTGACGGAGATCCACCATCTATTTGGAGCAGGATTAGATCTCGGCCCTTATTTGTTGATGCTTATAAGAGGAGGTATAAGTAGGGAGACAACCAATGTGTTTTGTTATATAGAATAGTAAATGGCCCATGCCCACGGCACTCTCCGCAAAAGGGTTTGCAAAAATTGGGTGCCTTCGGCACTCAAACAGTATAACGGACTGGAGCGTTACTGTTTTTCCATTATAACGGTTGTTATAACAGATTGTAACGCACAGAGGGAGAAATGGGAAAATAACATAAATAGCAAAAAATAAAGTGTTGAAATTTAAAATTTGAATAAATTAAGGTCAAATGAGGCGGATTGAGTGGCTGAAATCTAACCGTCCACATTAGATCAATGAATTTGATCTCAACCACTATTTATCTAACCGTCCACATTAGATGGATAGATAAGATAAGAGAATACAACTGAGTTGTCTTGATATATGCGTGGGTGGCCCGTGCCCCCGACACTTTTCGACATAGTGTTTGTCAAAATCGGGTGGGAGTCAATCTCAACCATCGATATGAAGCACAGTGGATCTCAGCCACTCATTATTGAAGCCATATACCATTAAATTTTCATTAAATTCTATATATATATATATATATATATATATATATATATATATATATATATATATATTTTTTTTTTTTTAAATCTTAAAATTTGAATTTCAACACCATTTTTTTCCGTTAAAATCATTAAAATCCATTTTTGCCCATGGCTGTTTCAATTCGTTTTAACAGTAACACCCATCTCGAGGCATAAAAAGTGGGGCTCTCAAGCCTGACCCTTGGGCTATATGTAAATCCAACCCATTTCATTCCTTATATGTAGATAAATAGTAGGTGACCTATGCCCACGGCACTCATCGACAAAGTGTTTGTCAAAATTGGGTGTGAGTGGCTGAGATCCACCATCCATTTGGTGTGATAAGATCTCAGCCATCCTTTATGAAGTCGGATAAGAGGGAGAGACAACCGTCCTGTTTTATTATATAGATATATAGTGGGTGGTCCGTGTCCACGGCACTCTCTAATAAAGCGTTTGCCAAAATAGGGTGTGAGTGGCTGAGATCCACTCTTTATTTTGGAGATAAGATCTTGACCCTTCTTTGTTGAAACATATAAGAGGGGGTATAAGTGGGGAGACAACTTCCCTGTTTTGTTATATACTAGTGGGTGCCCCGTGCCATCGGCACTCCTGGACAAAGAATTTGCCAAAATGAGGTGAGTGGCTAAGATCCACATCCATTTGGGGGAGGATTAGATCTCGGCCCTTCTTTGTTGATGCTTATAAGAGGAGGTATAAGTAGGGAGACAACCAATGTGTTTTGTTATATAGAATAGTAAATGGCCCATGCCCACGGCACTCTTCGACAAAAGTGTTTGCAAAAATTGGGTGCCTTCGGCACTCAAACAGTAACGGACTGGGGCATTACTGTTTTTTCCATTATAACGGCTGTTATAACGGATTGTAACTCACAGAGGGAGAAATTGGAATATGGCAGAAATAACAAAAAATAACGGTGTTGAAATTTAAATTTTGAATAAATTGAGGTCAAATGAGGTGGATTGAGTGGCTGAAATCTAACCGTCCACATTAGATCGATGGATTTGATCTCAACCACTCTTTATCTAACTGTCCACATTAGATGGATGGATAAGATAAGAGAATACAACTGAGTTGTCTTGTTATATGCGTGGGTGGCCTGTGCCCGCGATACTTTCCGACAAAGTGTTTGTCAAAATCGGGTGGGAGTTAATCTCAGCCATTGATATGAAGCATAGTGGATCTCAGCCACTCATTATTGCAGCCATATAAGATAAGAGGGGTATAAGACAACCACTGTCACTTGTTATATAGATAGTGGGTGGCCCGTGCCCCACAGCACTCTCCAACAAAGCGTTTGTCAAAATTGGGTGTGAATGGCTGAGATCCACCATCTATTTGGGGGATAAAATCTCAGCCCTTCTTTGTCTAAATAGATAAGAGGTGGTATAAGTGGGGAGACAACTTCCCTGTTATATAATCCACTTGATTTAGAAGATAACTTAGATATATTCTCCAAATAGTAGGTATATGCTTTAATGTGTGAAATTTCATCATGTAGTTTTGTCAAAATGTTCTAAGAACTATTTCATTACGTAGATTTTGAAAAAAATACTTAAAATGGACTATTTATTTGTCCAAATTAGACTTAAAATGAATATTTTATGGCAAAAACGATTTTAATGTTTTTGGTTCAAAATTGGCCCAAAAAATCGATTCTATTATGTTTCTGGACTGATTCTAGTTTGGTTCGGGTTTGATTCGGGCATGGTCCCGAGTAGGGTTCTAGGTCGGGTTTCAGATTGGTTGGGGATCGATTTTAGTATAGGTTTGGGCCTAGGTCTAAGTCAAAAAGCTTTGGACCACGGGGCCTTTTAATTTTGGGCTAGAGCATTCAACTAAAGCCTAGCCCAAGCTTTAAAGAGTTGTGGCTCATAGGCCATGTATGTGGACTGGCTCATGCTACTAATTGAGAAGGGCCTAACACGATTTAGCCCATTAATCATTTTCTTCAATCTTTAGAACATTCAAAACGTGTAAACATCCCAACCCTACCTGGCATTGCTCTTCTACTGCAATGGCCTTTCGGTTGACAAGCGGCCAATGCCATCAGCGCCGGAAGGCATCGGCGGCGGCCGTAATCACTCTGGCAATATCCATTTGGATGGCCAAAGACTATAAAACCGGTGATTAACTTGTTTTCTTCCACATTTTGTTGCAAAAAAAATGCTTCAAAATTTAATCTTTTGTTCTTTTAATAAAAACCAGATTTCTCTAATGCTTTGACATTGCACAAAACCCGAATTTGTTTTTCTTTTATTGTTTATTAAAGAAATGAAATAAAAACTTTTCTTTAAGGTTTTTACAAATAAACAAGAAGCATATTTTTCTTCTTCTTTATCTTAATCTTTTTAAATAGTTTTGTAACATAGAAAAGACGTTTAAAAGAAAAACCAGATTTACCCGTAACTCTGATAACAATTCTTAGTATTAATAGTGGAAAACAATACAAATCAATAATACCAAAGATCTTCAGATTTGAATCAGACAAAACAAAATAATCTAATAAACAAAAAAGACGTACCCAAATTCACTAATCCAATCATTTACGAAGCACCATCTCGAATCGTGCACAGATAGGTGCTCTACCCTAACTCTCCTACCCTTTAGTGACGTGAGCTTCTATCTTGAAATAGATATGTGTGTAGACAGGAGGAGAGTACTGCCACCTATATATAAGAGAGTGGAAATAGTTTCTCCACTTATTAAAGAGAATCAGTTTCTTAGATGGATACAACTTTAGAATTATGATAGAGTGCATCACTAACCTATCATACTTAATATAGAGATTCATATGGACTACACATTTGGTCACAATCTATCATCATTATGCGAACAATCCACAATCCAATTATTTTAATAAAATCATACATGTAAGAGGTCACATTATTTTAATAGAAAATATATAACGATAATAATATTTCAACAGAACCAACCATAAAGAACAAGTTTAAATAGACCCAAAGCCAAACCAGAAATCCTCAAGGAAATCTACTTGTTGAAATTCGCAAGAACAAGCTGTTGAATACTGCTACTAATGCTTGGGGATGAGTAGCTGTTAGAGTGTTTCATCATTATGGAGTTTGAAGCTTCGGTTGGGTGAAATTGGTCCCAGAAGACATGTTCGTTTACGTTCTTGCACGGCTTTGAATTTGGAGTGCATTGAAAATTAGGGGTATCACAACATGAAGTTCTTGTATCTGTTATCCCTGAAGAAAATATTTATAGTGAGAATAATGTAATCAACTTATTTGACAGAGACTAGCAAGTAGAATGATATTTTGTCGATTGATCTAACATCTCACCATATTTAGCAGGGTTATGTTTTACGTCCATGGCTATTGCGAATGTTGGTCGATAAACGAAGGTCGACCCTCGGAGGGTGAAGTGCAATCGCAGTAATAGTTTAGGAAGTTTAGCATTGTAAATAGACACCATCTGATTCTGATTTTCTACACATTGTCCATTGGTTTTGTTTAGCTTCTGGGGTACACATCCAATCGGGCCGATGTCAGACACTACGAACTTCCTTGCTCCCAATCTATATAGCTCCTAAAAAAAAGGAGGAGAAAATCAAGCTTTTCTATGAAGGCAAATGAAACATTAATAGGTAAGTTTATGACTAATCTACATAATTTTGGATGAATTGAGTGAGTAATTTTTACTGTCAAACGCTTTGAGAATTCTTGTATGAGGAATTGAGCAAAGGCGTGGGGTGAGTAACGTTGCATCATGCCCGTCTCTGGTGTAGCATAGTTGTTGTAATCATTGCTGCCCATCACAATAAGGAAAATAGACTTGGACAAGTACTTTGACAGGTCCTCTGAGCATTTAAATTGTTTTGGCAAGTCAGTTTCCACTGTTTTTTTGAAATTCTCAATCTGTTTGTCAAAGCTCAAGCACCTCTGCATCAAAAACCCCATGAATTAGAAATTATGTTAACATTGGGTTTGATATGGTATGAGTTCGTTCACGAAAATTTGAAGTTTTTGTCACACCCCATATGCTAGTGAACCGAAATTTGATTTCTTACTTCATTGATCGATGTTTCGGGGAGAATACCACATGCTGCTGATGCGTAATTCACACCCGTTTTGGTTTTAGTCCTCTCATCCTCTGAAAGACCCAAATACGGGGGAACAAAGGGTAGCCGAAGGAGTTCAGCTGCAACCAAAATAACAAGACCATAACGAAGAAATAATAACAAAATAATAAGTCATTTTGTATGAAAATAAATAATAAATAATAAATAACGATGTAGCAGCACCTAATGCAGCACATTTCTTTTTTATACCATAGGTATCTGGGCCTCTTATAGAATACCCCACTAATCTCGGACACGTAAGTCACCCCCTTCCCCACGTGCCTGATATACTGGGATAATTTTTATTTTATTTTTTATTTTTTTATATGTTCAAATGATATATTATAAAGAGATTGATAAGATCTCAAAAAAGTAAAACAATAAATTAAATACATGAAACAAAAATAAATAAAAGAAACCACATCACACCACTCTCTCCTCAAAAGAGTATCCGACCTAAAAACCATATCCCCAAAATAAATGTCTCTCATCTCAGGAAATTGACTACCCCAACTGAATAAGAAAGCCTTAATGCGCTCTCTTCAAGAGACAATTTGAAGCATCAAGGCTCTCTTATTCCGTTGAGGAAGCATTTATCAAGAGACGAGCGGCATTTTTTTTTATTTTGTTGACAGACATGGTAGTTAGGTTTGATGAAATTATGGGGAGAGAACAATACATTGTAGTTTTTCACTTTGTTTTCGACACTTGTAGCTCTCCTAGATATCACCTCGATCTCTATATTAATATATTTTATTGACTTATAAAAAAAATAAAGCCTTAATGCTTAATAAGAGTATCTTGAACTGAATTTTCGTTGTCTCTAAAGATGGTTCCATTTCTCTCCATTCATAGACCCCACATCACCGCAAATGACACCACGAGTATCCGGACCTCTTAGAACGCCCGACTAATCTCATAGGACACGTGAGTCAGCCCTTCCGTATGTGTCTGATGTACTGGGATAAATCACAAGGGGTATGGCCTCTCAATGAGTCGAACTCAGGACCTCCTGCTTACTAAGTCAAGATCCTGGCCATAACCGCCCACTGGCCTTATTTTAAGGTCCTAAATCACATTCTCTCCTCACCCATGAAATCTGCACCAGTCTTGCCATTGGTGAATCTGCCGGTGGGTCCGCCAATGAAATCTGCACCATAAGGTGGGTAATTCGCTTTTGCTCTTGTGGGCAGGAAATTATTGTTGCCGCTATCAACTAGAGAATCTCCGAACACATATAAAGCGGGTGCCAATGGTATATGGGATTTCGCTAAGAAAAGTTGAAGGAGAAGACATGATAAGAGCAGAAACAGGCTACTCTTCCCCATCTTTCAGTGAAGATTAGAGAAAAAATTGTGTGGGGATTTTATAGTTTTTTTTTATTTCAGTTAGATTTAACTGATTATTAGTTTTTATGCTTATAGCCTGCGGTAATTTTCCTGTGGGGCGCATAAAAAATGCACAACATGACACTCTCTTCGGGCCCACAGGCCCACGAATGAATGGCCAACCCTTGATGGACATACATATTATCTATCAGCCTGATTGATGATCTCTAGCCATTAGATTCGATCATGAGGTGGTTTCCAGTTGTTGGGTACTCACATCAAATGGCAAGAGATCACCAATCAGGCCGATTGGTGGTGTGTAGGTCCATCAAGGATTCATGGCGTGGGCCAACCATTCATGATTTAGTGGGCCTGAGAGAGTGTCTTGTGGCACATTTTTATGTGTCCCATAGGATATTTTCCCTCGGGGGCTAAATTTGTCGTTGTATAGTCTGTTAATTCCGGTAATTGAAGTGATCCACATCCAACTAAATGCACTCTACACCAGAGGTTTTGAACCAAAAGCTAACGAAAAAAAATTATGATGCCATTACTCGCAGATCCAAGGGCTGACATTAAGGTGGCATTATACTAAAGTAGAACCTGACGCTGTGATATCAGTGTCCTCAAATTTTATCCAACTAACGAACTTTTCTAACATTAGACAAGAACCAAATCCACGTTGGATTAACCTCAATCCAACGGCCCAACTAACACTAGGCTACTAATCCAAATCCACATTGGATTAACCTCAAATCAACCCGTCTTTACATCGGATGGTTCGGTGTGTTGACGATCCCTACCTTATTGACCGCAACTTCTGTATTTATTATCGCCTTCATTGCCGCTCCTCCAGTAGATATTGATGGATCGATTGGGTAGTCTAGATGATCTGACCCGATAACATTGTGATCTGATAGATGATCAGTTCCATTTCGACCTTAATCTGATCCAACAATGACCCGATCCGATATAAAAATATTATTTACATATTATAAATGAAAGATATTATATCGATGAATGTATGTTGATAATACATTTTTTCATTTGTTATTGGACTTAAGAATGTGTAGTTTTTATTTTCTTTCAAATCAAATTTGATGTAGCGTAGCGTGAAGTTTTTTTTTTTTGATAAGTCCAAGGATGTATTAAGAAGCGGAGATCGAGAAGATCTCAAAGTACAAAAAGAGAGTAGTGGAAACCAAAAAACAAAAACAAATCAAAATAAAACTTGATCAAGTCGAAAGACCATGTCACTAAAGAATGTGCCTTTCATCTCATGAGATATGCTCCCCCAACGGAATAAGAGGGCCTTAATATTTAGAATGACTTGGAACAATGAGCTCTCCTTACCCTCAAAGGTTCTCTTATTCCCCTCCCACCAAACACCCCAGATAATTGCTAGCGGAATCATCTTCCACAACAACTTTCCTTTGTCCGACATCGAGACCTTAGGCCAGCTTTTCACAACTGCCCTAGTCTCTTCGGAAAGACCCAATCAACTCCCACTTGTGCTAGAAAGAGTAACCAAATCTGTCTGGCAAACTCACAATGGACTAAAAGATGATTAGTGCTCTCCCCACTTGCCTTGCACATAACACAATAGTCGACCAAGATCCAATTTCTAATGATCAAATTTTCTACAGTAAGTATCTTATTCAGGATAGCCACCCAAGCAAAAAAATGAACTTTCAAGGGAGTTTTTTATTTCCATATTTCTTGACAAGTGGGATGTGAATGGGGGTATGATGGTACAGATGAAGAAAGCAATGCCTCATAAAATGACTGGACCGAGAAATCTCCCGACTTGGAGTAGGTCCAGAACAGATGGTCCTCCTCAGAATAAGAGACAATGTAATATTTCAAACAATTGTGTAGTAAATTAATTTGTTCCTTTTCCCACTTGAAAGGATTCCTTCTGAGATCTAAGTCCCAACTTGCTTCCGTAACAGAACCAAGCCAGAAACTATCAACTGTTTGCCCTTTGCGCTGTGATAGCGAGAAAGCACGTCGAAAAGACTCCTTTAGACATAAGTCCCCTATCCAAGCATCTTCCCAGAATCTAATCCTAGACCCATCCCCCAAGACAAGTCTGGCACCCTCCATCACGCGATCCTTCACTTTTAGAATCCCTCTCCAAACCCCACACTCAAACCCCCCCTAAAAGGCTTAGACACCCAACCCCCCTCATCTTCCCCATAAATACTAGCAATCACTCCACGCCACAAACTATTCATCTCCTTCCCAAATCTCCAAATCCATTTGCCCAGTAATGTCATATTCATAATACCTATCTTTCTAAAACTTAGGCTACCCTTCTTCTTTGGCAAACACGCTTGAGCCCAACTTACTAGATAATATTTGAAAGAATCCTCCGAATCATGCCATCAAAAAATTCCTCATAACTCTCTCTAATCTCTTTTCCACCACCGCCGGAATAGAGAACAAGGAGAGAAAATACACTGGCAGGCTAAATAAAGTGCTCTTGATGAGCACCATCTTGCCCCCTTTGGATAGATACCTCCCCTTCCAAGTTGCCAACCTCCGTCTTACTCTTTCCACTACTGGGTCCCAAACTGATTTCGCCCTATATGGTGTCCCCAAAGGGAGTCCAAGAAAGGACGAGGGCAATGAACCAATGGTACAGCCCAAAATCCTGGCCAACTCTTCCGTGTTTTCTGACTCTCCTATGCTCATGATTCTGCTTTTGTAAAAGTTAATCTTAAGCCCCGAGCATACTTCAAAGCAGCATAACAAGCTGTTAAGGAACTCTGCTTGATCTGTGGACTCTTCCAAAAACACGGGGATATCATCGGCAAATTGCAAATGAGAGATAACTACCCCCCTAGTCCCCACTTGAAAGCCTGATATTGCTCCTAATCCAACACCTTTCGAAATCATTCTGCCAAGGGCCTTAGTCACCATGATAAATAGAAATGGGGACAATGGGTCTCCTTGCCTAAGACCCCTCGAACTCCTAAAATGACCTGAAGGAGATCCATTCACTAGCACCGAGAAGCTAGGTGACCGAATACACTTGTTCATCCACTCACGCCACTTGCTTCCAAACCCCATTCTGCCTAATAGATAATCCAGGAATTCCTAACAAGTATGGTCATAGGCTTTTTCCATATCAATCTTATAAACCAAGCCTGGTGTCCCAAGACGACGCCTAAAGTTAATGCATTCATTAGCAATTAACACCCCATCTAGAATTTGTCTACCTTTAACGAAAGCTCCTTGTTCACCTGAGATGATCTCTTCCATTACCAATTTCAATCTAGATGCTAAAACTTTGGCCACTATCTTGTATACACTCTCTAGAAGACTAATTGATCAGAAATCTGAAATATCCTCAGCCCCTTGTGTCTTTGGAATCAAAACTATGAAAGATTGATTGCTCTCAAAATCTAAAAAATTCATCGAATGAAGATCCTCAAAGACTTTCATCAAATCTGATTTGATAATTTCCCAACACACTTGAAAAAACGCCATTGTAAACCCATCTGGACCTGGAGCTTTGTCTCCAAACATCTCAAAAATGGCCCTCCTGACTTCGTTCTCACTGAAAGTTCTCTCCAGCCCAACTCTCGATGCCTCACTAATACTATCAAAGGCCAATCCATCTAAAGTTGGTCGGTCCTTCGACTTTTCTGTGAATAGATCTTTGTAGAAAGACCTTCCTAATGTCCTCTTCTTCCTCAAACAATTCATTCCTTATTTTGATCGTTGATATGAAATTGTTCCTCCTTCTGAAATTGTCTACTTGATGAAAGTATTTTGTGTTGTTATCGCCTTCCTTTAACCATTTCACCCTAGATTTCTATCTCCAGCTGATCTCATCTAACAAGGCCCATTTCTGAAAATCCTTCTTCAACTCCTCTCTAACTCCAAAATCCTCCACTACCAGCAGACCTTGTTCCTCCTCATCAAAACTCTTAATTTGATCTAAGATACCACTCATTTTCTCGTTCACCTTTCCAAATTCACTCATGTCCCATGCTTTCAATTTCAATTTCAGCTCTCTTAATTTACTCATCACAAAACCCGCATTGCCTTCTATCACTATAGAATCCCACCATTCTTTCATCATAGTTGTAAAACCTTCCACCTTGAGCCACATATTCTCAAAGCGAAAAGGAGTGCCTCTAGAATTATACTCCCCACAATCCAAACAAATTGGGATATGATCTGAAGTTACTTTAGGCAACCCTTTCTGGATTAGCCTTGGAAACATCTCCGCCCAATCCCCATCTACCAAAAATCTGTCTAACATACTAAAACTCGGATTATCCTGACCATTAGTCCAAGTATATTGATTACCAACTAGTGGCAAATCCGTTAAGAAGTTTCTTTCTAAAAAGGATTCAAATCTTCTCATGCCTCGCCTCGATGGTGCACCTCCCCTCTTATCTATAGGAGCAACAATCTCATTGAAATCACCTCCCAAGCACCAAGGAACCATCCACATTCCTTTAATATCATCCAGCTCTTGCCAGAACTGTTGTTTCTCTCCTTGCCCTACCGGCCCATACACCCCCGAAAACACCCATTTTCGTCGATCCCCAATTCTCTTTCCCAAAATTGATACTGAAAATGCACCCACTAGTGTATCTAACACCTCAATAACATTCAGGTCCCACATAACCAAAATCCCCCCCGAAGCTCCCTGAGATGGAGCAAAACTCCACCCAATATTGTGTCCCCTCTAGAGTTGACCTATCACCCCCACATCCATCGACATTATTTTTGATTCTTGGATTGCCACAATATGGGGCTTATGTAGCAAGATCATTTTCTTAACTGATGAATGCTTATCACAACCGCCCAACCCTCTCACATTCCATGACAAAAATTTTAACAACATCAAACAGTCCAATCCCACTCACTTTAACCTCATCCAATCAGCATCCTCTAACAGCCCTTGGCTTCCACTAACTCCTGCCCCTTACCCACTCTATCGTTGCTCGATTCCCTGATTGGGATATCCACTAAAATCGACTGCTCAAACTCTTCCAACAGATTGCTAGGACTCGATGCACTATTAATCAAGGCCTTCTTCTTGGCTACTGTCCTCGATCTAAGTGAATAAATTGGACTAGTTCCACAATCCACCAACCTCTTACTCTCCCTTTTGAACTCCAAATTTTTGCTTACAACCCTCTCCCTACTTTCCTGATTCTCCTTTCTAGCCAATACATTCCTAATCATGTTGCAAGTATTTTCCTCCCTACCAATCGATATCATTCCTACTATCTTTCCAATCTCCAGAATCTTGACTAGTGAAGCTGCCCTGGCACCTTGATGTGTCCCCAACTCCCTCTCATTCTCATCTGGAAAATTAGGGCCATCTGATATGTGAGAAGCGCCTCCGCCAGGAATCTCAGCTATCGCAGTGCCAAGAGAAAGAGTCTCATAACATTTTGAAGAGCAATTAATCCTTAGAGTGGGTAAAGGATTAGATTGAAGTTCCAAAATTGTTTGAATAGAACCTTGCTCCGAATTCTTAAAGTGCCTCTTCTGAGACCGACCTCAAGCAGTTGATTCCAAGGAACGTCGAGAGAAGAGAATCTCGATGCTTCTGGGAATGGAACAGGGACCAAATAGCTCTTTCAACAAAAAAGTAAAAGGCTCATGTGCTGGGTCCTTACTGTAAGAGAATTGATCAAAAAGAAACTGAAAACAAGGCATACTTGTGAAAAGTGGTCGGTCGATTGGATCAAGCATACCAACTTCCGCCTTCTTGGATTGCCATAGATCTGGAATCACCCCTCCCGCACATCTCGTAACCTTAGAGTTTGTAACAAGTTGATCTTTTGTTTTCCTCCGCTCCTCTTTATTTTCTGCCCCGTTGTCCAATACCTCAATTGTTCCACACTTCTCACTGCGTTGAATAACCTCCAAGTCCTTGGCTATACGTGTAAAAATCTATGTCAAACTAACCAAAGTTTTTTGAATATTTCTTCTCAACCCCACCAGTGGCTCCTTCCACACCACTCTTTTTGATACCCTGATATTCCTAGATCCGGTCGGGACCTTAGTTGCGCTGGAACAGATTAACTTCTCACTAGCCTCCCCTCTCTCTCTTTGTTGAAGATGCTGCTTTGTGTTTCTTTGTGTAGGAGTGCCAACTGTTTCCTTCTCAGAACCCTTTTCTGATTGGTCCACATAACTCTCACCTAACTGAAGGTGCATGTTCAATAAGTTTGGTAAATGATGTACCATCGGACCAAATCCTAACTCATGCTCCTCTATTGGGTCTTGTAACATAGAGGGCTCACTACTGATCATGGGCCTGAGCGTTAGTCCATTAGAAGGCAAGCTCACTTCTAATACTATTTGGCCTTCAGTACTATATGTGCGATCACTTACCTCACCATTTGATAGTATGTTATTACCATTATCAACCATGGTACCTCTCCCCCCCCACTCCATCTCCTTCCAGATTACATGGGTCGTCTAACTCCTTGCCACCTGCCTCCAAGTGAGTTCTTTCCACTACTGTGCACTCTTGGTCATACCCCTCCACCATATCTACTATTTCCTTCTCTGCCAAATTCTGCATGTTGCTTTTGGAAAGCACACGTGTCACTGAGTTTGCAATTTCAAATATACCGCCCACCACGGCCGCTGTTTCTTCTTTTTTCTTCCTCGGATTTCTCCTTTTTGTTCCAGTTGCTATTGTTGTCTTCTTCATTAGCTAAGGTTTCTCACATTTTCAGAGTTTGCCAGTCACACTCGCCGGATCTCGCCGGAACCTGCAGCCCAATAAGCATTTCCAATGATTTTCTCTCTTTTGATTTATCTTACTGCTTTTTGGATTTAGCGTATTTCTCTCTGTTTTGCCTTGTATTGATAATTTCGTCTAATTACAACCTAGTTTTATAAGACTAGCTGACTGAAGAAATAGAAGACAACTAAAACTCTAAAATTGCTAAAAATAGAAATTTTCTCGAAATAGTAAGCCTACTCAAAATAGAAATCTTAATTCGACCGAAACTAACCTTAAAAGTACGAAATTACTAAAAAAAGGTAAATTTGACCTTCAAATGATAATTTGACCCCTTAAACGATGAAATTTGGCTTATATCCCGAGAGCTAAAAAGGTTTTTCAATTCTGTAGATCTCATCGGGGAATTGAATTTGTATATAAAAAGATTTTTTAGGCCCACTTATTATGGCTTTTAGGCTCTGATTAGACTTCTTTGCCTCGAATTGATCCATGAACGATTGTGACATGTTCTATCTCAAACTTTAACAGGTTTGTACTAATAAAAAATAACAATTTTTTTTTCCAAATGTATTTTCTTGGGAAAATTTTCCATGCAATCAAACACGGCCTAAGCAATTTATAAAACCAAAAAAATAGATTACAGGGGGGGGATCAACCGGATCATTGACTCCCTACACGAAGGGAATCAACCATCCAGGTAAGTCAGTGGTCCAAACAGGACCCAAAAAGGAAGACGCTTTCCCTGCTATAGTATGGGCTGCCTTATTAGCAGACCAAGGAGTATAAACAAAGTTAACAGAGGAGAAACAAAAACAAAAATCCAAAATATCTTTTGCCCAGGCTATAGAAGTCAAGCCAAGGGCATAAGAGCCATTGTCCAACTGCTCAATCACATGTTGGGCATCAGCTTCCATGATGAAAGCACCTTGATAGAATCGTGTCCCGACCTGCAACCCCCATCTCATGGCTCGGACTTCTACAGATTCAGTGATCGCATCGAGTCCTCTTGCCAGTAAAACATGACCTTTATAATCTGGTAATGTGAAACCCAGCCCTGCTTTTTCTGGATTGTGAACTCCAAGCCGCATCCGTATTGATCTTTAGAATGCCTTCAGGAGGTGGAGTCCATTCTGTTGGGTTCTTCAATATGCTTTTGCGTGGACTACTGTTGGAAATGTAGGATGGAATCAGGATATTAAGAGGATTTTTCATGATGAAGAATAGATCATTTCATTGCGAAAAAGCCATAACCTCCACATTAGGACGCAAATATAGAGACGAGAGTAGTGATCCAGATTTTGCTGTGATCTATTAAGCTATCGGATCGGTTCTAGATCAACCCGATCAATTTACAGCCTTACTAGTCATGACTCATAACAATAACTAGTTGCATTACAAGCCTCCCTAGGGTTGATGGCCTTGAGTTCACACAGATTGGGGAGGAGCACAATGAGTTGTTGGAAATACATATTGCTGAGGAGGAGGTTGTTAGGGCTCTGCATTCTATGGAGGGTGACAAGGCTCCAGGTCCTAACGGTTTCATGATGGCTTTTTATAAGTCTTGTTGGGAGACTGTAGGACCATACTTCATGAACTTGGTGAAGGATTTTGAAGAATATAACTTTTTAGATCAAGGTTCAAATTGCACATTTATAATGATCATACCTAAAAAGCAAGGAGCTGAGAATATCTCCGAGTACAGACTAATCAGCCTTGTCGCAAGCGTTTACAAAATCATAGCTAAGGTCCTAGCTCTGAGAATCCGTAGTGTTCTTGCCTTGGTTGTCTCACCCGAACAAAGTGCTTTCGTTCCGAATAGACAGATTTTGGATAGTGTTCTCGTAGCGAATGAATGAATCAACTTTAGAACCAAAGAGCATAGACCCGGATATGTTTACAAGTTGGATATGGATAAAGCCTTTGATCATGTGAACTGGGATTTTTTGGATTATATTATGGCTAGGTTGGGTTTCGAGGGTAAATGGAGGGGTTGGATTAAAAAATGTATCTCCACGTCTATTTTTTCTATCCTCATTAACAGTTCTCCTGCTGGCTTCTTTAAGAGTTCTAGGGGTTTAAGATAGGGTGATCCTTTATCCCCTTTCCTTTTTGTGCTAGCAGTCGAGGCTTTAGACAGGATGATGAGTAGAGCGATTGAGTTTGGTGGCCTAGCGGGTTTCAGGATAGGTGATAGTGGGCCAATTGTCTCTCATCTTCAATTTGCTAATGATACTCTTCTTTTCATTCAAGGGGGTAGGGCAGAGATGGTCTTACTTAGGGGCTTGCTTTGTTGCTTCGAGGCTGTATCCAGTCTTCATGTCAATCTATCAAAGTTAGTTGTATTCGGGATTGGTGGTGTTGAAGGGGCTGAGGATGCTGCCTCAATCATGCAATGCCAGATTGGCTCCCTTCCCAGCACGTATCTCGGGTTACCTCTAGGGGCCAGTTATAGAAGCAAAGTGATTTGGGACCCTGTGATAGAGCATTTAGATAGTCGGCTGTCCAGATGGAAAGCCAAGTTTCTATCCAAAGGGGGTAGGCTGGTGCTAATCAAAAGCACCCTTTCCAGCTTGCCATTGTACTACATGTCTCTCTTTGCTATGCCTGTTAGTGTGGAAAAGAGGATTGTCAAAATAATGCGAAACTTTTTGTGGAGTGGGAATGGGGAAGGTCAGAACTTGTGTCTTGTCGGATGGAAGATTATCACTAAGTCTAGAGAAAAAGGTGGTTTGGGTATTAGGAAGCTTAGGATCATGTGCGAAGCGTTGAGAGGCAAATGGCTGTGGCGTTTTAGCTCTGAGAGAGACAACTTGTGTGGCATAGAGTGATTTCTGGGATATATGGTGAGAGTGTGTCTGGCTGGGTCAGTAGGCATCCTAGAGGCACATACGGGTGTGGAGTTTGGAGGGGGATTATGAGAGGGTTGCAAAAATTTGAAGAAGGGGTTGTCTTCAAGGTAGGGAAAGGGAAAAAAGTGCTATTTTGAAAAGACATTTGGTATTCTGAGTTCAGGCTAGAATCTGATTTTCGTGATCTTTATTCTATCTCTAGAAAGAAATTGGCCACTGTTAGTGAGATGCAGGTTGCAGGTGATGCTGTACCAGCTTAGGATTTCGGATTTAGGAGGAACCTCAATGATGGAGAAATGCCACGTGTGGCATACCTTCTACTGAGAGTTGGGGATTATCCTGTTCTTAGTCAAGTGGAAGATATCTGATGGTGGAAGCATAACAGCAAAGGCAAATTCTCTGTACGCTCTTTTTATGAGGCTTTAGATAATGGGGAGTCCGAGATCTTCCCAGTAGCCGGGGTGTTGAGTAACAGGGCCCCTTCTAAAATGCGATTCTTTGCTTGGTGTCTGGTCCGAGGCAGAGTCCAGACCATGGACTTGCTGTGGAAGAGAGGCGTTGGAGTGATCGACCATTGCCCCATGTGTTTCAAGAGTGGTGAGTCTTGTGATCATCTTTTCCTGCATTGCAGAGTGGCTTGAGCGATTTGGTCCGAGTTTTGTGGAGAGTCCGGATTCTGTTGGGCGGTTCCAATGTCATTCAGAGATCTGCTTCTTGCATGGCGTTGCAAGGCTTTTGGGGACCTTGAGAGAAAGTTATGGATCCTTGTCCCGCTAGCTATAGTTTGGGGTATCTGAAAAAAGCGGAATAATAGGATCTTTGAGGGGAGATGTTCCTCTTTAGAAGCTCTCATTTTGGAGATCAAGGGTCTTATTTTCGCTTGGGTCAAACTATATGATGAAGGGAGGGTTCTCAAATTTGAGGACGTGGTGTTTAGTTGGTCGTCTCTGATTAGGAGAGTTTGATCGGTTTGGGTTGTTCCTCGCACGTCGGGTTTGCTTTCGTGTTTTGTTTTCTTTTGTGGTTTGGTTTTTTCTTCTTCTCTTGCCTTGGCAGGCTCCCTCAGCCTCGAAGTGCTTTAATAAATCTCCCTTTTACCTTTCCAAAAAAAAATTATAGATTTTAAATAAAAAGGGATTGGTTTAAATGTTTAACAGCCTGAGATTAAATGGTCCAATGGTTCATCAACATGTTCCAATGGTTTGTGTGGGGGAATTTTCTTCACCACATGACCTTTAATGATTGGTTTTGACAAGAAAAGATGAGACTTTAGTTTCTCTGTTGATCGAATGTTGGGGGGACTTGCAAAAAGTATTTTGATGCTCAAGTAATTAAGAGGAACAGAAGAGATGATTGCAAGTATAGTTATTGGGGTTCTAAAAAATTGAGATTCGATGATCATAACCATTAATCAGGCTGATTTTTGGTCTATAGGTCCAATGGTCCGAAACCATTAATTGAACATTCTTGACCATTATTTGGGGTACAAAGATCCAATGGTTTGAAACCATTAATCAGGCTTATTTTTGGTCTGTAGGTCCACCTATGAACTGCCCGAACATCCATACGGTCAGCGTCCTCCAATAGGGGCCACTAAGTTCAAATAAAAAATGGATTTTAGCTTTTTTTTATTTTATTTTAAAGATTTTCAAAGTTGAGGGGGGCACGTGCCCACCCTGGCCCCTTCCTGGCTCTGCCACTGCTGATGGGGTTACCTGATTTTGTAATCATCATTGATCAGCAAGAAGAATATACAGCTCTTGGAGAATGTTTCACTTTGGGAATGGCGGATATTGAATTTCTTTTGGATTCAGATTCCAATATGCTTATATTTGATTAGAATAAAATTAGTTGACAGCCTACACCTTGCCCCTAGCATCTCAATTGTCGTGTGTAAAGAAAATCAGGCCACAAGTAAAACTTCGCTAACAGCCTTTAGTCAGCGAAGCCGATGACAGCCCACAATATGAGCCACATGGCACACATTTAGAGAACATTGACCATATCGATGTTAATTTGGCCAATCCCTAGGTGGACTTGCAAACCAAAAATCAGCTCGCGTAGTAATTTCAGACCTCTGGACCCTAGTACCCTCAATAATGGTCAATAATGCTCAAAATTACCATAGTTAAAATCAACCCATGAAAATGATTCCAATCAAATGCTTAAAAATCACTAATCAGGTTGATTTTAGGTTGGTGGGTCCACCTAAGGATAGGCCAAACATCCATTCGGTCCGTGTCCTCTTAAAAAGTGCCATGTGGCGCATATTGTGGGCTATCATAAATGCTCTACTCTCCAAACACCCTTCCATCCACCCAATCACGAGCTGGTGATCCCTCGAACCATGGTGTACACCCCATTTCTGCCTAAGGTGAAATAACGATCTGTTAATGCAAGGAAATTCGATGGACCAGTATGGTTCAAGCCAGTTCCACTTATAAATTTCACTATTTAGCGAACCACGAAATTTTGTTTATCCATGAATTCATTGATTCCTCAGAGGTCATTGGGATCTGAATGTTCTTGATATTGTCTTCACCCTTGATGATCTCTCTGTTTCTTCAAGAGAGGATCAAATTGTTTGGAAATCAAATATACTGGGGCTCTTCTTATGTTTTGTGGAGCTTCATGAGCCATAACACCGAATTTTCGTGAGACGATCATTATTGTATTGTGAGTTTTCTTTTTGTCTCAGAGCATAATAAATCGGCATGAGTCCTTGATCTTCTCACTACTTGAGAGATTTGTATAGAAATTGACCCGAGCTACGTTCACTGGCGACAACAATAGTAAAGAGCTTCTTCCATTATTCAAATTAACCCGAGTACAAGAGCCAGCCATAAAGTACAAGTATGAATAGACCCGAAAGCCAGAGGAAATCTAAGGCCATGTTTGATTACCAAGTGGAAAAATTGCATTTTCCTTATGAAAACACCACTGTCCATTGTTAGATAGCTATTATAAATCTGTATAATTTTCCATAACAAGCCATTTAAATCTGTATAATTTTCTCTACTAAGCCTGGAATTCATTTCCCATCCAGATAGGTGAGAATTTATTTTCACCTGAAAATAGGTTTTTATTTTTTCACATGATTAAAATATATGTTCTCAGTTGCAATCAATCAGCCATTTAAGGCATATTCCAGATGTATTTTCTCGGAAAATTTTCCTTGTGAGCAAACACGGCCTAATTGACGAATTTCTTAAGTACGAGCTTGAGAATACTGGTACAAGCGCCTGTGGATGAGTTGTAACAGTGTTTCACCTTAATGGAGTTTGAAACTGAGGTTGGGTGATATCCGTCCCAGAAGACATGGTCCTTTACATTCTTGCACGGCTTTGAATTTGGAGTGCACAGTATAATATGGGGGGTATGGCAACATGCGGTAGTTGTATCAGTTAACCCTGAAGAAATGAATTTATAGTGAGAATAATGTAATCAAAGAAGATGATATTTTGTGGATTGATCTATAACATCTCACCGTATTTAGCAGGCTTTTGTATCAAGTCCCTTGCTAATAGGTATGTTGGGGCATAAATGAAGGTCGCCCATGGGAGGGTGAACTGCAATTCTAGTAATAGTTTAGGAACCTTGGCATTGTAAATAGACACCATCCTGTTCAGTTTTTCTGAACATTGTCCATTGGTGCTGTTTACTATCTTCGGTATACACCCAATCGGGCCGATCTCGTACACTATGATCTTCCTTGCTCCCAATCTATATAGGTTCTAAAAAAAAAAAAGAGAGAGAAAATCAAGCTTTTCTGTGAAGGTAAATGAAATATTAATAGGTAAGTTTATAACTAATCTACATAATTTTTGATGATCAAACAAGACCGCCGCTAAAAGTCGTCGGTAAAAAGAATATTTTCCCTCCAAACATATAGCAACGGTCAGGCACTGGCCACCACTAAAACCCCTCTATAGCGACGGTTTTTTTTCTGGCAGCCACTAAAAATCTGTCGCTAAAACTCAATTATCTTGTAGTATGAATTATAATTTTTACCTTCAGTTGTTTTGAGAGTTCGAATATGAGGAGTTCAGCAAAGGTGCGGGGTGAGTAACGTTGCATCATGCCCGACTCAGGTGCAAGATAGTAGTTGAAGTAATCATTGCTGCCGGATACAACCATGAAAATAGAATTGGACAAGTATGCTAAAAGTTCCCATGAGCTTTTAAATTGTTTTGGCAAGTCAGTTTCCACTGTTTTTTCGAAAAAATTGATCTGTTTACCAAGGCTCAAGCACCCCTGCATGAAAACCCGACTTAAATAAGAAATTAATGTAAAAATTTTGAAGTTTTTGTTACACCCCATATGCAAGCTAACCAAAATTTGATTTCTTACCTCCTTGCTCGCTGTTTCGGGGAGAATACCACATCCTCCGGATGCGTAATTCACACCCGTTTTGGTTGTAGCCCTCTGAGCCTCTGAAAGACCCAAATACGGGGGAACGAAGGGTAGCCCAAGAAGTTCAGCTGCACCCAAAATAACAAGACCATAAAGAAGAAATAACAAAAAGAAGTCATTAATGCATGGGTTTTTAAATTTATAGTTTTTGGGTTTTCAATTGAAATTTCGTTGTCACGGCCAAGGTTTAAAGGAGGCCGTTTTAACCATGGTTTAAAGGGGACCGTTATAACGGACTGGGGGCGTTACCGTTTTTTCTGTTATAACGAAAAAAAAACACAGGGGCAAAAACGGAAAAAAAGGAAAAATAACAGAAAAATGGCGCTGAAATTCAAATTTTGAATTTCAAAAATGGAAAATAACTGAAAAAAAACAGAATATAACGGAAAAAAACGAAAATAACGGCCGTTTTTTTTCACAAAATTTTCCAGAAAATAACGGCCATTATTTTTGTTATAACGGCCGTTATTTTCTGGGTGTTTTAATGGTCCATAACGTAACGGGGTAGGTCCGAATCCGTTATAACGGCCATTTTTTAAACCTTGCTTTTAACGGTTGAACAGACTGGGGGCGTTACCGTTTAAACGGCCGTTAAAACGGATTAAAATGACCAGGGGCAAAAATGGAAAAAAAAAAAGGAATTAAACGGATTTTAACGAAAAAAATAGAAAAATGGCACTGAAATTCAAATTTTGAAATTTGAAAATTAAAAAAAATAAAATTTAACGGAATCAAACAGATTTAACGACAGTTTTTTCACAAATTTTTTCAGAATGTAACGGTTGTTTAAACAATTTTAACGGCCGTTAAAACAGAAAAACGGCCTCGAATTCAAAAACATTAAAACGTGTTTAAACGGTTTTAACGGAAACGGGCTTGGGGCATTACCGTTTAAACGCCCGTTTTTAAAACCATGGTCACGGCTTCAATTTTCATGTTTATGAATTATTCGGAAAAACTTCATAAATGTAGCACATTCAAATAGGTCCTAAATCAGATTCTCCCCTCACCAACGACATCTGCACCGGTCATGCCATTGGTGAATCTGCCGCTGGGTCCGCCGACGAAATCTTTACCATAAGGTAGGTAATTCGTTTTTATTCTTGTGGGCAGGAAATTATTGTTGCCGCTATCAACTAGAGAATCTCCGAACACATATAAAGCGGGTGCCAATGGTTGGTGGGATTTCGCTAAGAAAAGTTGAAGGAGAAGACAGGATAAGAACAGAAAAAAGCAAATCTTCGCCATATTTCAATGAAAATTAAAGGAATTTGTGTGCAGGATTTATAGGTTTTTCAAATTTAGTTAGATTCTAATTATTGCTTTTATTGTTCAGTTTTATGTGGAAGCATATCTAATAATAAGAGTGTACAGACGAAAATTTTTGCCTGCGTGAATTTTCCTATGCGGCGCGTAAAAAATGCACCACATGACACACTCTTTTCGAGCCTACAGGCCCATGGATGATTGGCCAACCCTTGATGGACCTACATATCAACAATCAGCCTGATTGATGATCTCTAGCCATTCTTTTCCTTCATTTTTCAAGAGATGGTTTCCTGTTGCTGGTTCTAGTAAGAGGTCATCAATCAGGCTGATTGGTGGTGTGTAGGTCCATCAAGGAGTTGATCAACCATTCATGGGTTAGTGGGCCTGAAAGAGTGTATCGTACGTCACATTTTTGTGTCCCATAGGAAAATTTCCCCTCGGCTAAATTTTCTCCTTTTAAATATATTTGCTAATTGTAGTGAACCATCCAGCTCAATTCACCCTACACCAGTGGTTTTGAACCAAAAGCTAACAAAAAAAGAGTGATGATCGCATGGGCCGGGTTCTATTAATGCTTCCATGGGACTCATTGTTGGCAACTTTTGATTAGTTGCCAACTCACCTCAGGCTGTGCAGTAGCTATTGCAATAAATTCTATTTTAGAATAATTTAACCATTTAAGATTATATTGTATTATTTTAAATAGTAATTATTTTAAATAGCAATTAAAAGTTTCCTCTTCCAATAAATGACTTGCCCACCTGCCCTCCCTGTCTCGTCTCCCTCAACTTCATATCTCTCATGGGTGGGGTCTTCCTCAATTTTTGTCTGGATACAATTTCATCGTTCAGGAGTAAAACTTCTGTCACAAAACGTTGTGACAGAAGCCGGTCACAAATAATACAAGCCACGTGGCACACTCTTAGTGGATGCTGATCGTATGGATGTTTGGCCTGTCCCTCGGTGGACATACAAACAATAAATCAGCCTGATCAGTGATTTAAAACCATTTGATCTTTGCCGTCAAATAAATTGTAATAATGCTCAAATTCCTACGGTTAAAAGGGTCGGGATTCAGTGACACCCATTTTGGCATACCCACATAGAAGATTAATCAATGGCTGATTTTTGGTGAGGATGATCTCTATGTTGAGGAGATCACCCTCACGAAATTTCAAATCATTCCGATATTTTTAGACTAGTTCAGAAGTTGAAGAATTATGGACAATTGATTTTTCCCGTGTAACTTGAAATCCACATTTGATGGGAGTTAGAAATATTAGAATGAGCTGATTTTTTGTTAGGGTGATCTATATGGTGAAGAGATCATCCCCACAAAATTCAGCCATTAATTCATCTTCTAGGTGGGTGCGTCAAAATGGGTGTCACCCAATCCCGACCCATGTTCTTTCCATGCCAGAAGTCTATGATGTGGCTTTGATGGTTAAGATCTTTTGATTATTTTTCTATTTTACAAAGGATCAAATTGCTATGGAAAGAGACAAGAAGAGAGAAGAAGTCGTTTATTGGAAGAGGAAACGTTTTTTGTAACCACTTTAACTACTATTTAAAATAATATAATTTAATCTTAAATGGTTAAACTATTAAAAAATAGAATTTATTGTGCGAGGTGAGCAGGCAACTAATCAGAAGTTGCCAACAATGAGTCCCATGGACGCATTGATAGAACCCGGCTCATGTGATCACTCAACAAAAAAATGTCCCCGCTCAATCTTATGAATATTTTTCTGTATTAGTAAGGGGGACGGGTTTCAAGAAAAAAAAAAGGTATGATCTCACAGATCAAGGGCTGATATTAAGGTAGCACTATATACTAAAGTACAACCGAGGCTGTCACATCAGTGTCCTCAAAATTTTATTCTAACATTAGACAACTTTAGACCAAGGTTTCAAAAATGGCTGTTATAACGGATTCAGACCTCCCCAGTTACATTATGGACCGTTAAAACGCCCAAAAAATAACGGCTGTTATAACAAAAATAACGGCCATTATTTTTCATCATTTTTCCATTATAATGAAAATAATGACCGTTGTTTTCTGGAAAATTTTGTGAAAAAAAAAACGGCCATTATTTTCTGGAAAATTTTTTGGAAAAAAAAAGGCCGTTATTTTCTATTTTTGAAATTCAACATTTGAATTTCAGGGCCATTTTTTCCATTATAACGGTCCCCTTTAAACCTTGCTTTAGACAACTTGGCCGACCCAACGAGATTTAATGACCAGGTATTAAAAGTTGGATCCATACTGCCAAATCCACATTGGATGCGCAGTGGTGCAATGTTTAGGGGGTCGGTTTGGATCAACCTAGATCCAACCCAACTAATATTTGGATACCGTCTGATATGTCTCATCCAATGGTTTAGGAGGTTGACCAGACCATTTATAGCCCTAATTTGAAGTTTGAACCTAGCTGTTAGGGCTATTTGTCACGCCCCAATCCCGGGTACTCGGACCCGACCCGAAAACTCATGGATTGACCTATGACCCGAGACAGGACATTAATTTAACCATGGTTTTAAAAGCGGGCGTTTAAACGGTTTTAACGGCCGTTTAAACGGTAACACCCCAAGCCCGTTTCCCTTAAAACCGTTTAAACCCGTTTTAATGTTTTTGAATTAAACGGCAGCTAAAATCGTTTAAACGGCCGTTAAAATCATTTAAACAGCCGTTAATTCTGAAAAAAATTGTGAAAAAATGGCCGTTAAATCCGTTTAATTCCGTTAAATTATGTTTTTTTTTTTTTTTTCAAATTTTGAATTTCAGTGCCATTATTTTCCGTTAAAATTCATTTTTTCCATTTTTGCTCCTGGCCGTTTAAATCCGTTTAACGGCGTTTAAACTGTTTAAACGGTAACGCCCCAAGTCCGTTTAACCGTTAAAACGGCCTCCTTTAAACCTTGAATTTGACCATCCATTAATAAAACAACTACAAAAAAAAAAGAGTTATTTTAAAACGATTAACTTTAAGAGAGCAATCCAAAATACGAGATGAAATAAAGTGCGTTAAAATCACTATTTATGACTTTTACAAATTTCTATAAATCAATTGAAAAAACTTTTGTAAAGATACTTTAGCTGAAATAATTATTTACTACTTTTTTTAATTAATTTTTTGCGATTTAAAGAGAGGGCCATCGGGCGGTCAAAATTAAATATTATCAAAATAATTTATTTTTCATACCAATATATACAGGTCCTAAAAAACTGGAGAAAATCAAGGTTTTCTGGGTAAATGAAACGTTCATAGCTACATAATTTTGGAAGAATTGAGTGAGTAATTTTTACCGTCAAACGCTTTGAGAGTTTGAGCAAAGGCGTAAGACGAGTAACTTCGCATCATGCCCGACTCAGGCGCAAGATAGTGATAGAGTTACAACCATGAACACAGACTTGGATAAGTGCTCTGAAAGATCCTCTGAGCTTCCAAATTGTCTTGGCAAGTCAGTTTCCACTGTTTTTTTTGAAAAAATCGATCTGTTTGCCAAAGCTCAAGCACCCCTGCATGAAAACCCAAATTAAATAAGAAATTAATGTAAAAATGGAAGTTTTTGTTACACCCCATATGCAAGCTAACCAAAATTTGATTTCTTACCTCCTTGCTCGATGTTTCGGGGAGAATGTCGCATCCTAATTCACCCTGTTTTTGTTTTAGTCCTCTCAGCCTTCGAAAGACCCAAATACGGGGAACGAAGGGTAGCCCAAGCATTTCAGCTCCAACCAAAATAACAAGACCATAGAGAAAAAATAACAAAAAAGAAGTCATTTTATATGAGAATAAATAATAAATAACGATGTAATGCATTGGTTTAAAAAAAAAAATTGATTTTTGAATTGAAATTTACATTGTCGCGGCCTCAATTTCCAAGTCTATGAATTATTCTAAAAAGTTCATAAATGTAACACATTCAAATAGGTCCTAAATCACATTCTCTACTCACAAAAGATATCCGTACTGGTCATGCCATTGGTGAATCTGTCGGTGGGTCCGCTAATGAAATCTTTACCATAAGGTAGGTAATTGGCTTTTATATTTGTGGGCAGGAAATTATTGTTGCCGCTATCGACTAGAGAATCTCCGAACACATAAAAAGCGGGTTCAAACTGTGATTTCGAGAAGATAATTTGAAGGAGAAGACAGGAAAAGAGCAGAAAGAAGTAACTGTTCCCCATATTGCAATGAAAATTAAAGGAATTTCTGTGCGGGATTTATAGGTTTCTGAATTTAGTTAGATTGTTGTAATTATTGGTTTTATTGTTTGGTTATATTTGGAACATGAAAACAAGCATCTAAAAATAAGAGTGACACAAACGAAAAATTTAGCCAGCTGGATTTTTCCTGTGGGCGCATAAAAAATGCACCGCATGGCACTCTTTTCGGGCCCACAGGCCCATGAATGATTGGCCAACCCTTGATGGACATACATATCAACAATCAGCCTGATTGGTGAGCTCTAGCCATTAGATTCGGTCATTTTTTTTGGGAGGTGGTTTCCAGTTGTTGGTTCGAGTAATAGATCACCAATCGGGCTGATTGGTGGTGTGTAGGTCCATCAAAGAGTTGGCCAACCATTCATGGGTTAGTGGGCCTGACGAGTGTGTGTCTTGTGTCACATTTTTATGTGTCCCATAGGAAAATTTCCCCTCAGCTAAATTTTTTCGTTTTACACATCTGTTAATGGTAGTGATCCATCCAACTAAATGCCACCCTACACCAGTTGTTTTGAACCAAAAGCTAACAAAAAATGTCCCCGCTTCTCCTCAATCTTATTTACATTTTTTCTGTATTAAAAAGGGGGGACAGGTGTCATGATAAAAAGGGGGTTGATGTCATTACTCACAAATCAAAGGGCTGATATTAAGGTGGCACTATACTAAAGTACAACTTAGGCTGTGACATCAGTGTCCTCAAAATTTTATATAAGTTACTTTTCTAACATTAGACAACATTAACTAAGTCTGTAAAGGCTTTAGAACCAAATAATGACTAGGTATTAAAAGCCTGGATCCATACTCCATGCCAAATCCACATTGGATGAGTGGTGGGGTGCAATGTTTAGGGAGTCAAGCCCACCCTCTTTAAAACCCAAGGCAGATATAGGGGGTGTATATGGGTCGGTTTGGATCAACCTAGATCCAACCCAATTAATATTTGGATACTGAAGTCCAGAGACGATGACCCCACCTAACATATCTCATCCCCAGTTATTTAGTTCGGATATGACAAGTTTGAGATAGGAAACGTTTGAGTATAATTCGGTTCCGAGCTTAAAAAATTTGAGGAACAGCAAAACTTCATAATTACATTTATTCGTATTTAATTGTCTATGATCCAAAAATTCAATGTTAAAAATTTACAACAAAAATATGTGTGTAAGACTTGGAAGATATTAAAGTTTGGGACTGTTGGTGGGTCCCCACTTACTCAGTAGGTAACGGTTAATCTAATTTTGTGTTGGGTCGCCTACTGTGGTTAAATTAGAAATTAAAAGTGAAGTGTGAACTGTGAGAAAGATTAGAGTTGCAGGCCTATGTTAGGACCTTAATTGGGCTTCAAACTGCCATCCTCCAAAAAAGATATCTTGTTAGGAGGAAACAAACTTTAGCTTTTATACCACAATCCACATCACACCCTGCAAGCCCCATGATTCGATCTCGTGACCTTTGGCTCTAACGGCGATCGACCTCACACCCGCGGGCCCATTCTATGATTCGATCCCGTGAGCCTTTGGCTCTAACAGCATTTCAAACCTTTGGGTCTTTGTACCTCAAATAATGGTCAATAATACTCAAATTTCCACGGTTAAAATCAACCCACGAAAATAATTCCAATCCAACGCCTAGAAATCACTAATTGGGCTGATTTTTGGTTTGTATGTCCACCTAGGAATTGGCCAAACATCCATATGGTCAGAGTCCTCTAAGAATACGCCACGTGGCTCATATTGCGTGTTGTCATCGGCTTCCTCGGTGACAAGGCCTGTCATCAGAGTTTTACTGTAATCAAAATTTTTTTATTGTTGTACTTTTTTGAATATTTTTATTTTTTTACGCAAAAATGGGGTTAAGAGAAGTTTTTTATTATTTGTTTTAGGATTGTTGCATTTATGGAGGAAAGAGAGGCGATACATGTTCTTGGAATCCAAAAGACAAAAAAAAAACCTTTTGGCCGGAAGACAAAAAAAAATGTATTAAGTAATTGATTCAAAGAAACTTATAATAGTATAAATAAGGGTTGTTTTGGAATTATGGAGATGTCATTTGAAGCCTTTGTAATCGCTCACCTATTTTTTTGCTTTATAATAATTTAGATATAGATACATCTAAATGAAAGTTCGCAATGAATGGATCGGGTGGCCCTGATGATCGCTCACCTTCTACTTGAGCCTCAATGATTAGCTATGACAAGAAGAGATGAGAGTTTAGTTTCTCTGTCGATTAAATGTTGAAGGGACCTGTAAAAAACACTTCGACGCTCAAGTAGAAGGGAGAGAAGAGATGATTGCAAGTATAGTTATTGGGGTTCTCATAAATTGAGATTCGACGATCATACTTTTGTTGATGGCGATTATTTATAGATTCTAATGGAAGTTGAATATTAGACGGATTAGGATTTAATGGAGACTTTCTATTCCTCCAATTAGCGTTTAAGAAAGTCTCCATTCCTACTGTCTGGATCAAGAAATTTCTATCTCTCAAAGGAATTGCCCATGCGTAATTAATATGCTTTATTTAGGTGAGGTGACACATGTACAGCCGAGATTAGGTGGTTATATATTGTATCCACAGTTTGAATGATTAAGAAATGGTCTATTTTTCTTAATAAATCTCTGGGTCGATGTTCCCTTCAACTTTTGGGACAGGTTGAACTGGCCTATATGATTTCACAACATTAGAAATATTTTGTTCACTACCACATCACCAGTGTTGGAAGAAAAAGATAAATAACACTAAGATGCAAACACACAACACGGATTTACATGGTTCTCTCAAGATCGAGGTACGCCCACGTACTTGCATCAATTCCACTATGCTCTGAGGCCGAAGAAAGAATTTGCAATACAACAATGATCGTCTCACGAAAACCTCCAAAACAAAACTAGCTAGGATTTCTGTATATATCTCTGTATAAAAGTATGCAAACGCCCTTAAGAAAACCTCCAGAAAAATTCGGGCTTGAAAACATAACACATAGCCCAATAATCACGCTGATCAAGTGATCATATTCATTTGAATGATTTTAAATTGTAATTACAAATTATGGGTAAAGATCTACATGATGATCAGGATCATCTACTTCATTCATCCCATTGATCTTTGAGTCTCTTGACAGTCTGAATTGTGGCCAATTGTAGTTGTTGCACAACCAACAATTGACTTAAAATTATAAAATATTTTAGTCGTAGGACCTAGGAAAAGCCCATTTTACTAGAATTGGGGCCCATTACCCTGGACAACACGTTGAAGGTCTTTCACAGAGAAAAAGTGCAATGTAGGCATGATAAGGCCACTGTCTAAGTCGCCAATCCATAGGGTCCACTACCAGATGGATGGTCTGGACATGACAAAAATTATGCAGGCCATCCAGAGAAGAGATTTGGACGGGTCCTACAGAGTACCTTTTTCCAAAACAAAAAATATATAAAGCAAAGAATGATGGATGGGATTTCTTTTTCTATGTGGGCAACAGGTATGCCTCAAGCCCATAGCCTTAGGAGTAGGAGTTAAGTTTGAAACATACCCACAGACATCATTTGAGACAAACACTACAACTAAAATTGCTAATCATATTCTGATCTTTGGAATCTTCAATCAATATGTTCACCATTTATTTCTTATTTTCTCAGAAAACTATGGAAACAAAACATGTAATTTATAAACTAAAATCATTAATTTAGAAAACTCCTTAAAAAAAAAAAAAAAAAAACACAAAAAAAACAAATTTGTCCAAGGAAATTGTTGATCGACATAGATGAACTGTTGATCGACTATAAAAGGAGTTGATCGATATAAGTGAACTGTCAATCGAATCTTTTTTATAATTGATCGATAGAAATATGTCTATTTCAATAGTAACTTTTTGTGCGTACCGAAGACAAGGCTCTTAAATTTTTTTCTTAATTATTCATAATAATTTTACATATTTTTTCTTCTTTTCAGTAGTGCTTTAATCATTAAATGTTCATTAATTATCTCAGCTGGGTGAGATTTTTATGCTAGAAAATTATGATTGGATCCAACATTAAGAAGGTAATTAAATCTGTGTCGTAACGCGGGTTCGAGTCTCGGCAAAATTATTTATGGATCCAACATTATGGGTTCACAAATATAATTTCTAAATTGAAGCTTCTTTCTGTCATTTTGCTTAAGAAATAAGGAGCTTCAGTAATCAACAAGGAATTCACATTTCACCAACCAACTTGTTTCTTGCCCCTTCTGACTCCTATCATTTTTTGAAATCCCAACGACTATAAATCTCAACCCACACCTCACATGTACCCATTTCAAGTGCAATAATTACTTATTAATTATGTCTAAAGGAAATGTAAGAAAAAATGTTTTGGAGAAGAACAGAAGTCTTAGAGACAGAGAGAAACCAAGCCAAAGTTTCATATCCAAACACCTCAAGAAGGTCTACCCACTTGGGATTCAGAAGACCAGTTCATCCCTATCCCTCTCGTCGTTATCCTCGTCGCAGAATTCAAATGATTCTCCTCTCAATGGTTTCATCACTATGCGGGATCGGAAGAAGACGCCGGTACCTCTTCGAGGACTTGGGCCGGCTCCTGAAAGAAAGGATATATCAGTATCAGTTGCTAATGCTGGACAGGATCCTCTGGATTCTGTTGGTGGGAGCTTGAAGAGGTGCCATTGGATTACAAAGAGTAGTGGTAAGGTTTATAATTTAATCTAATTTTCGTAAAATATGCGACATTTTTTTTGTAATTGACATCTATTAGTATATAAACACTAATCTTTGTGCAAAAAAATATTTAAAAATGAAATATTAGTATTAAGAAATTAAATATCTAACGTTATAAGGCGCGTTATAATCAATTTAACGGTCAGGCCTATAGAAAACATGACATTAATTTAGCCACATAAATTTAAAATGTGGATTTTGATATATTGCTTCATGCGTGCAGATGAAATCTACATTCTCTTCCATGATGAGTGTTGGGGAGTTCCAGTTTACGACGACAAGTAAGTTTTTGCAATACTTTGATTTAGCTTTTCTTAAATATGGAAAAAAAAATTGTATATTTTTAATTTTGAACAATGGAACAGTCAATTGTTCGAGCTGCTCACATTATCCGGCATGTTGATGCATCACCTTTGGACTGAAATTCTGAAAAGAAAGGAGCAATATAGGTAATTTTTTTAACCGTTCGAAATCGATCGAACTAAAGATTTAATTAATCTACTAACTCATTAATTTATTTGGATTCAATACGAAATAGAGAAGTTTTTGCTAGATTCGACCCAAATTTTGTCGCAAAGATTGGGGAGAAAGAGATCAAAGAGTTAAGTTCCAACAAGACGCTCTCGTTAGCGGAGAGCCAGGTGCGGAGCATAGTCGACAATGCGAAATGCATACTTAAGGCAAGTTCGATAAATTCGAACGAGTTTTTAGTGAATAAGTGTGAAAAAGAAAAAAAAAAAAATCATGATGGAGTCGGAAAACTTATGTTTAGTTTGAATTAATGCAGATTGTGAAGGAATTCGGATCTTTCAGTAGCTACTTATGGGGATACATGAATTACAAACCAACGATCAACAGATACAGATACCCAAAAAGTGTTCCTCTAAGGAGTCCAAAGGCAGAAGCTATAAGCAAGGATTTACTGAGAAGAGGATTTCGATTCGTGGGGCCTGTGATTGTGTATTCGTTCATGCAAGCTGCGGGGATGACGATCGATCACCTTGTCGATTGCTTTAGGTTTAATGAATGTGTGAGTCTTGCAGAGAAGAGATTGTGGGGACATGCCTAACATGACTGTATAGTAGTGTTCAAAAAAGAAAAAAAATTACTTCAAAATGCTTTCTGATTTCAAAAGTTAACCTTGGTTTGATGCTTTGTAAAGGGGTTTGTGCCTAAGTTTGTTCTATTTCATGGTTGAAAAATTATGAATATTATAGATTGTGATGACTATTGCAGAAATCGAGGATTGACCACACAAATAATTTTGAAGCACAAAGAAAGAAAAATAATCACTTGCACAAGAACACAAATTTTATGTGATTCGCCGCTTAGAGCCATGTTCACGTACAGGTGATGACGATCGAGAGCTTCCACTATATGCGAATTGAAAATATACAAATTAGTAAAATAAAGGAATCCAAACAAAACAAGAAACTATATTCCAAAAGGAATCATACACAATAAGAAAAAACCCTAATGTCAATGGGGATAATTAACCCCCCTCTGACATCCACCCGGAGATAAGGTCCCAGCGAATGAGATTGCCCCGCAGTTGGGTCAGAACCTTACATGGACCCATGTATAAAATTTATCTATCTATACTATCATAAAGCAAAAATCAGGGAGAAATTATTCGCCGGCCCCGGGAACATCAAACTTTGAAGTCTCCCCACCCAAACTGTTTGACAAGTACCCCAATCCCATAACTCAACCCTCGTTAATCCCTTGGTTAGTGGTTAAAAAGGGGTACTTGCAGTGGCGGAGCCGCGGGGGGGGGGGGGGGGGGGGGGTGTGTTGCCCACCCTCAACTTTGAGATTTTGCCCATCCCTAAGTTGTCTCCGGTTTGAGCCACTTGCAACTCTCTTGCCTTGCTCACCCTCAAATGCTTGGTGGATCCTTTAGTGGACCACAGTATTTACTATGTTCAACACTCTCCTCAACTTTGAGATTTTGCCCATCCCTAAGTTGTCTCCGGTTTGAGCCACTTGCAACTCTCTTGCCTTGCCCACCCTCAAATGCTTGGCGGATCCTTTAGTGGACCACAGTATTTACTATATTCAACACTCTTAGAGACCATTTACCGTATGGATGTTTGGCCCATCGATAGATGGACCTACAAACCAAAAATCAGCTTCATTAGTGATTTCAAACCTTTGGATCTAACGGTTAAAGATTTTCCATAAAAAAAGTCTAATTCAATGGTTAGAAATCACAAATCAGGCTGATTTTTAATCTGTAGGTCCACGTAAGGATGGACTAAACATCCATACAGTCAGTGGTCTCTAAGAGTGTGCCACGTGGCCCATACTGTGGTTTGTCATCAACGGTGATGACGTCCATTGCAGATTTATGCAAAAAAATTGGTACCAATATCCAAAGTTTAAAGGAGGCTGTTTTAATGGCATAACGTACTGGGGCATTACTGTTAAAACGGATTATAATGGTCACGGGCAAAAATGAAAAAAATGGAATTTAAGGGAAAAAACGGAAAAAAAATGGGGCTGAAATTCAAATTTTGAAATTGAAATTTTCAAAAACGAAAAAAATGGCCGTTTTTTTCCAAAAAATTTTTCAGATTTTAACGGCCATTATAATGAAAAAAATGGACTTTTTTTTTTTGTGTAAAAACGGTTTTTAGCATAACGGGCTACTTTGCCCACCCTTGAGCAAAATCTTGGCTTCGCCACTGGGTACTTGTCAAACATTTTGGGAGGGGGACTTCAAGGCCAGTGAATTTTCTCTAAAGACAAAACTTTGGTTGGAGTAGGCCCCTTCATAGTTCAGGTTATCCAGGACGCCCACATAGCTCATCAATGATGATAAGGGACAATAGTATAAGCCATGTGGCACACTCTTAGAGACCACTGGCCCTATGGATGTTTGTCTCATCCCTAGGTGGACCTATATACCAAATATCAGCCTGATTAGTTATTTCAAACCTTTGGAGCTGAGTATCCCAAATAATGGTTGAAGTCTACAGTTAAAAATCAACCCATGAAAACGACTCCAATAAGTCCACCTAGGGATGGGCCAAACATCGATACTGTCAGTGAACTCTACATGTGTGCCATGTGTAAGGTGCATGTGCATCGCACATAGCGTTCCCTAGTAGTGATAGAACTAGTGATTTATACCCGTGTTTTTAGCACGGGCCATATAAAATGGTAAGATAAAATTAATTAATAGAGAAATTTAATAGTTGAGACTGGAGAGATTTTAGGAATGTGTAAAGATTTTGGGTCAGCGGATGATCTCCTCACCATATAGATCACCCCAACAAAAAATCAACCCATTCTAAAATTTCTAACACCATCAAATGTGGGTTTCAAGTTAATTGTAAAAAATAGACGGTCCATAATTCTTCAACTTGTAAACCATGCTACGAATATCGGAATGATTTGAATTTTTGTGAGGGTTATCTCCTCACCATAGAGACCATCCTCACCAAAAATCATCCCATTCGAAAACTTCTAATTTATATATTGGCTCCCAGACAAAGATATTATAGTTGTGGAAATAGAAGAGGGGAGAGAAGTTTTTAGTGGAGAGATTTTATGGATTGTGGGTAGTTTTCAAAGTTGTGGAAGTAGAAGAGAAGGAGAAACGTTTTAACTTGTAGTACTGATCAAGGTTTAAAAAACAGCCGTTATAATGAAAATAACGGCCGTTATAACGGATTCGGACCTACCCCGTTACATTATGGACCGTTAATACGCCCAGAAAATAACGGCCATTATAACGAAAATAATGGCCGTTATTTTTCCGTTATAACGAAAATAACGATCATTATTTTCTGGAAAATTTTATGAAAAAAAACGGCCGTTATAACGAAAAAAACGGTAATGCCCCCAGTCTGTTATACCGTTATAACGGTCCCCTTTAAACCTTGGTAATGATCACATAGTCCGGGGTGCATGGACTTAGTCATATTGCATTGTGTCATTTTTTCATTGGTAAGGATTTGCAAGAGTAAGTGGTACAACTCTCCAACCACATCAATGTTTGGCCCACCCCTGGGTAGACCTACATACTTACTCATTGGTGCTTTACCGTTGATTGATCGGGCTTTATGAACAGGCCAAGTGTGCGTTCTAATTAAGCCCATCCATGATTAAAAAAAAAAAATTGAATGTAGTGGAGAGAAATCATCAATCAAGCTGATTTGTGGTGCACAGGCCTTGCAGAAAATTTATGAAGTGGCGGGAGTTTTGAAGCAGCAATTAAGGGGCAATGAAGGCACACCACATATATGCATATTATTTTTTAAAAAGTATTTTTAAAACCAAAGCTTAAACCCAGGGTACATGTGGTGCAAGATCATTGGCGCATTATCCCCGCTTCAAAAATCCCACCACTTGAAAAAATTTCTCCACTTCGTAGGCCAAATGGGCTCAAAAGAATACTACATGGCACTTTTGTTAGGGGAGTGTATCAAACTTGCTCTCGCTATGGGAGAAAATACCAAACTCTCCATATTATTCATTGTGTGAGCCCATGGTCCATCTTGGTGGGCGCATGGCAGCAAAGGCAATTGCGGCTGGAACAATTCTTGACTGGCAGCAGCCGGACCAAAGACTATTTTTTTTATTTATTTTCTACCAAATTATATTTCTTATTAACACAATAATAAATGGTGGAGTAAAACTTCCCATGACCACCACAATATGAGCCACGGGGCACACTTTTAGAGGACGCTGACCATATGGATCGATGTTTGCCCAATCTTAGTGATTGGTCTACAAACCAAAAATTAGCCTGATTAGTGATTTCAAAACTTTTTACCCTTGTACCCAAACAATGGTCAATAATGCTCAAATTCCCACGGTTAAAATCAACCCATGAAAATGATTCCAATCAAACGCTTAGAAATCACTAATTAGGTTGATTTTTCATTTGTAGGTCCACTTAGGAATTGGCCAAACATCCATACAGTCAGTGTCGTCTAAAGATATGCCACGTGGCTCATATCGTGTAATTTAATAGAACAAAGTCAACAAACCACCAAAACATAAAAATAAAAAATAAACGACAAATTAAAAACAACAAATTATTATTTGAGGTTCTCAGATTGAAAGGTTATAAATCACTAATCAGGCTGATTTTTTCTATCTAGGTCCACCTATATTCCAGGAGCTCTTCTTCTATAGAGGTGGCCTTCTTACAAAGTTTAGGACGACCCCTTTGGGCCCACTTGACGGTGGACTACACACAAAAAACCAGTATGATTGGAGACTGGTAACCATTGGATTTTGATCATTTTTCAAAATCAATAGACGTGTTATACAGCCATGTTAAAAAACAGCAAGAAATTTCCATTCAGTTTTGTTTTTTAGGTCCACCAAGAGGTGGGCAAAACATTCATGGATCGGTGGATAAAAACAGAGTGCCTCATTGTATTTGAAGGTGTGATACGACCAAAAAATAAAAATCTATTGAGGCCATTCACTAACCACGCATCTCTAATGCTTTCAATAGCTCTTATGTTCTTCTTGGGTTGTGCTTCTTATTGCTGATCTGACTTATGATGCCTCTCATCTCCATCATCGCCATGCCCTCTCTTATAAGGAAAAGAGACGTTTGAGAAAAGGACGACAGACGGGAAAGGGAAACCACGAATATAAGGGAAAAAGATATTTCCGTTGGGCAACAGAGGGACTTTTTTCTAGAAAGGGAAAAGAAGTAATATGAGTGGTTTTAAATGAAACGTCTGTTATGAGTTATGAAAGACAATAAAACTCAAGAACTTTTTTTTTAAATATGACATATTTTTGGGAGAAAGGAGATGTTTTTGGTAGAGAGAAGAGATGGTTAGAGATGAAGAGACGTTTTGGAAAGATGAGATATGTTTACGATAGAAATTTATTTCGTATTTAACATTATTTTTTACAAAGCCTAAAACACCCTTATTTTCAAGCAGATTACTAAATTGAGAAGACTTTTTTTGAAAATACCAAATAAGATGGAGAGTCATTTTGGGAAGGAAACAAAGATGGTGAGGAAACATTCAAGGAATAGGGAGAGACATTTTGGAATGAGGAGAGAAGACAGAGTTAATATAAGCTAAGAAATGAGAGAAGAGAGAGAAATAGGGGTATTTTTGAAAAAAACGTTGAAAAAAAGATGGAGAGAGCGCCACCCAGTGCCCAGCTTTAGTATAGATAATAGATTCGAGACACCCAAGCCGCATACAACAATCTCTGATCTCTCTCTTAGCAAAATATCATTAATGAACACATGCAGGGATATCTGATAAGGACAATAAATTTGATAGGTCCCACTTGAGAGATAATCTAGGTCAAAAGTCAATGCGATCAAATGATCTCAAACATTAAGCCATTCCATTCTTTGGGTAACGAAACAATGTGAGCAAAGTACTCAAAAGAAAGTCTACGCATCTAATGGTTGTGGTTATCCAATCAAGATATTTTTTTACATGGAGAACAGCCGTTTCCCATTTACCATAAAGATTAACTTATGGACCTGATAAATAATTTGGATGGGGTCGGGTCTAGGTATCTTGTGTACAAGTTAATATCTATTATCCGGACCAGATGTTTGATTATTAATTGGGTCGGATCCAGATCTACTGTGCTCGACCTGTTGGTACCGGTACCCCAGTCACATGTACCGAAGGTCTAAAAGGGGCCGTTATAATAGAATAATGGACTGGGGCCGTTACTGTTTTTTCCGCTATAACGGATTGTAACGCACAGGGGCAAAAATGAAAATAAAGGAAAATAAAGGCACTAAAATTCAAATTTTGAATTTCAAAATTTCAATAAAATTTATAACAGAAAATAACAGAAATAAGGGACTTTTTTTATAATAAAAAAAAAAATCAGAAAATAACGGTCGTAACGGGGGAGGTCCGAATCCATTATAACGGCCATTACTTTCGTTATAAAATAACGGCCGTCTAAAAAAAATAGGAACTCCCTCAATCTGCTGGAAACATTTGGAATGTTTGCTCCCATTAAATTGTTTGGTATATAATCAGAAGAGTCGTTCCTAATCGAGTTGTGCTACCCCACCATAACCCGACATATTTATGTCCGGTTGAGGCCTTTGACCGTTGAATTCAAAAGATCCACGGTATTTTACTCTTTGCAGTTATTGCCTCGTGGACCGTATATCTCTTAAATCCAATGATCAAAGGCCTCAACCGGAGATATTTTTGTCCAGATATCCATGGGGTAGCATTTTCCTAATTAGAAAACGGAGATTTCTTTATCAATCAGATCCAATGGGTAGGCAGCGATTTAATTTTGGTAGACTTGGTCTAAGGCTCTCAAGGGCTGTGTTAATTTTGGTAGACTTGGTCTAAGGCTCTCAAGGGCTGTGTCCGGCCGGCTCTAGTCAAGTCAGCCGACTGGGCCCAATCTAATTTATCAAGGCCTTTGATTATGATAGACTTTTAATGATATTTGAGCCCAAAGCTGGCCCACCAAACTATATGAAGCCCCATCTCAGGTCCTAAGAGATTCTTGCTCCAGCCATATTTGCCAAAGATGAAAAAGGAGTTGCCATCCTTTCTGTCCCATTTGGCTCCCAAGCCCAACCTTACATGGGCTAGATCTTAAAACCCCATTGGGCTCCCAAGCCCATTGACATCTTAGTTGTTGACGGGCCAAGGAAAAAACCAAAGAAAACAACAGGCGTACAAGTCAAGGCGGACACCATAAGATGTTCGTATGGCCGTGGGTGCGATGGTTTACTGAATACGCACCCCTTTAACACGGTAGCATTTTCATATTTATTTCCCAAAGTCACTTTCCTTCTGTTTTGTTCTGCAACTTTTTCGTTTCTTTCTGCAACTTGAGAGTCCACCACTCCTCGGGTACGAAGTCCTCTCTCTCTCTCTCTCTCTTTCTTCCTCTCTCACGTAAACAACGAATCAGAACAGGAGATTAACAGAAAAACGGACCAACCAACGCGGATTTTCGCTTCTCTAAAAGGTACGTGTATTCATCGAGCTTAATGGGTTGCTGCTGGTTTTGAGAAATTTGGTGAAATGGTTCATTCTGTTTGATTATGATTCTTGGGTTTCCTAAAATTTGTTGTGGGTCTTGTTATTTTTGGTGTTTTAGGAGATCCCAGTTGATTTTAATGGGTGATATAGCGATCAGTGTTGACTTATCAAAAAAAAGATATAGTGATCATTGTTCTCGTCTTTGGTTGTTTTGATTCTAGATTATAAGGGGTGTTAAATGGGGAATTCAGGCAATAATGGGTTATTGAAAGTATTGATGCTCTATGAAGTTTTAATGGATGTTTCTGTTGGGGTTTTAAAATCAGAAACTCTATGAAATAAAACCCACTATATACCTAGGATCTACATATAGTCATGTTAGAGCTAAAGAAATTATAAATAAACTGTTTAGATCTAGGATTAAAAGAAAAACATACCTGTACTCATCTTCTTTTGATGTAGGAGTCAGCCCTTTAGATAAATTTCAGAATTAAACAAACTTGAGAGGGAGTTTTGCTACCTCTATCTCAGCCTTCTCCCTGTTAGAGGTAGGACCGACTCCCTCATACAGTATATATGAGGTTCTTCAATCCTAACCCATTAAAGGATTGAAGAGAGGCCCTGCACTTGTCAAGAATAACAGATATGCCATGCTATAATGTTAACTAGGGCATAACAATATTCTATGCATCTAAATCACTAATATCATAGATTAAGCATAATCACAAAAGATTAGGATGCTAATCTGGTTTTACAGAAAAATAAAATTGAAATATATTTGTTAAAAACCACATTTAAGCCAACAATCTCCCACTTGGTCTGCAACAAATACATTACACTTATTAATATATTACACTTATCACAAAAAAAAAAAATACATTTAACATTTTAAGAAAAACTTTTATAAAAAGACTATCCAGATTAGAACTTCAAAACTACATGTCGAGTGGCCACTCTTTAAGAAAAATACCCATTCTTTATGTGATTATAAGTGCCTAGTTGAAAAACCTCACCTAGTTCAAATAGCACCACTAGTATCAGATTACAAAGGCTAGTATAACATTTAAACGATGCAAAAGCCATTTCTTCAGTCATAATACTAATACTACTATTATCCCCAAGTTAACCTTATTGGCATTATCCAGTGCAGATCAGGAAATACATGACAGACATAATAATGAATATTTCATGTTTTCCGATATGGTCATTACCAGCTTCACACTTTCCATATGTGTGTCGTTCAGATGTCTTTTGACTATAAACCGTCATGCGATTGAGATCCATCGCTAATACCCAAATGAGATACTTCATCTGAAATGAGAGTTTACAGACTATGATGCTCAATCATGTCCAACCCAAGCATTTAAGAGTGTTTACTAATCATCAAGATCTCATGGTGAGCCAAACCTTATGCCCACTAGATGATCTAGACAACTCCGTGGACAACTAAATATCTCAAATGAGATTTTTCCAATGTCTCAATCAAGAGACCATAAAACATAAACAAAAGTACATCAAGACCATGATGGTATATACATAGATGGGTACACAACAAAATATACTCCCAATTGAAATCAGAAACTGCTAACAAGGCCCATACTAGAAACATGCACTTTAAACATTTTGATACTTAAGCCTTTTGTCATAGGGTCTGCTAACATCAGATCAGTGTCAATGTGAAACATCACAATTTCCTGTTCTTTGACTTTCTCTCTCACGAGAAAATACTTTATGTCGATGTGCTTTACCCTGCCTGTACCCTGATCATGCTTTGCAAATCTAACTGCAGCTTCATTATCACAATAAAAATGTATAGGTCTTGAAATTGAATCCAACACCACGAGTTCTTTAATAAAGTTCTTCAACCACATAGCTTGAATTGTAGCTTCATAACATGCTATGTATTCTGTTTCCATTGTAGACTGTGCTATGATAGACTGCTTAGCACTTCTCCATGAAATGGCACCATTGGCAAGCATAAATATATATCCTGAAGTGGATTTCAATTCATCATGACATCCAGCAAAATCTGAATTGGAATAGCACAATACTTCTAACTCACTTGTTCTCCTATAGACAAGCATAAAGCTTTTAGTTCTCTGCAGATAGCGTAAAACTTTCTTCACAACTCTCCAATGTTGTTCTCCTGGATTGTGTTGAAAACGTCCAAGCATTCCAACAATAAAGCATATATCAGGGCAAGTACAAATCATTGCATACATTAGACTTCCAATTGTTGAAGCATATTATTCAAAGTTTACATGTTTATGTTCTAACTCATTCTTAGGACATTGCTTCTTGCTAAAAATATCACCATTTACAATAGGAGCTTCAGTTGGTGCACAATTCTGCATACCAAATCTTTTAAGAATCTTTTCAATGTAAGACTCTTAAGATAAACCAATAACACTTTTCTTTCTATCACGGTGAATTTTAATACCAAAAACATATGAAGCTTCTCCAAGATCCTTCATTTCAAAACTTCTTGATAACAATTTCTTTGTATCATGGAGCATGTGAATGTCATTACTAGCAAGTAAAATGTCATCCACATATAGAATAAGAAATACAAATCTACTCCCACTGATCTTAAGATATATACATCTATCAACTACATTCTCTTTGAAACCAAAACTCGAGACCACTTGGTCAAACTTCAAATACCACTGACGAGATGCTTGCTTTAATCCATACAAAGATTTCTTCAATCGACACACTAAGTGTTCTTGCCCTTTTGCTATAAAACCTTCAGGTTGCATCATGTAAATATCTCTATCAAGTTCCCCATTCAAGAAAGTTGTTTTGGCATCCATCTGATGAAGCTCTAAATCATAATGAGCTACTAATGCTATAATAACTCTGAAAGAATCCTTTTTGGAAACAAGAGAAAAAGTTTATTGGTAATCTATGCCTTCTTCTTGAGTGAAATCCTTGGCTACAAGTCTCGCTTTGTACCTTTCTATACTTCCATATGAGTTTCTTTTAGTCTTGAAGATCCATTTACATTTAACAACCTTTGCCCCTTTAGGCAATTGCACCAAATCCCAAACTGCATTCTTTTCCATTGATTGTAGCTCCTCTTTTATAGCATTACGCCAATGTTGTGAGTTATCCCCTTTTGTAGCTTGTGAGTAACTCAAAGGATCACCAACTTCATGAACATCACTATCTACTTCCAATAAGAAAGTGATATAATCTTCTGTTATAGTAGACTTTTTAGCCTTGGAGGATCTCCACAAAGACATCATCTGTTACGGAAAGATCGCTGTTTTTGGCATATAAACTTCTTCTGGTATATCTACTATAGGTTGTACCTCTGGCAACTGAAGACTTTCATTTTGAAAAACAATCTGCCTTGGCTCAAAACTCCTACCAATTTCATCATTCTCTAAAAATTTTGCATTATTAGTTTCCACAATCTCAGTAAGTCTAGATGGGCAATAGAATCTAAAACCTTTCGACCTTTCTGGATAACCAATAAAATAACAACTTATTGATCCTGAGTCAAATGCCTTCTCATTTGGATTATCAAGTCTCGCTTCTGTTGCGCAACTCCCAAATATGAAGATGATTCAAACTTGGTTTTCTCCCAGTCCAAAGTTCAAAAGGTGTTTTTGGTACTGATTTGCTTGGAACTCTATTAAGCAAATATGTTGTAGTCTTCAGAGCCTCACCCCAGAAAGATTCAGATAGGTTAGAGTGAACAAGCATACTCCGTACCATATCCTTTAATGTTCTATTTCGTCTTTCTGCTACTCTGTTCTGTTCAGGTGTTCCTGGTGTAGTGTGTTGAGGCACTATGCTATGCTCTTCTAGGAATTTGAGAAATTTACCACGAACCTCTCTTATAGCATCAGCCTTCGCATAATACTCACCTCCTCTATCTGATCTTAATGCTTTAATTTTCTTGCCCAACTGATTTTCCACTTCTGCCTTGTAAATTTTAAAGATATCAAAAGCATTTGACTTCTGATGAATAAGATATACATACCCATATCGAGAATAATCATCAGTGAAGGTAATAAAATAACGTTGACCACCAAGAGAAGGTGTCGGAAATGGGCCACATATATCAGTGTGAACAATTTCTAACAACTCTGTGCTTCTAATAGCAAACTTCTTTCTTTTCCTTGTTAGCTTCCCCTTGATACAATCAACACTAGTATCAAAATCACTGAAATTCATAGGTTTCAATACTTGATCTCTTACAAGTCTTTCCATTCGATCCTTAGAAATATGCCCCAAACGTCTTTGCCATAGCATAGAAGATCTCTCACTATCCAGACCACGTTTAAAACCAGTAACATTCAAAACATGAGCATCAACATTCATACAAAGCAAGGATTTAGTATAACTAGCATCTAGATTCAACTTGTAAAGATTATCAACAATAGAACCAGATCCAACAAGTTGAGAATTGTAAAATATTTTAACACATTCACCACCAAAATATAGGGTAAAACCCAGAGAGTCAAGTTTGCTAACTGATAACAAACTCCGCCTCATAGCGGGTACAAAAAAGACTTCATCTAAGTCCAAAATGTATCCAGAGTCCAAAATAAGACGAAAGCTCCCAACAGCTTCGACTTTCACTTGTTCTGTATTTCCCATATACAAGCATCGCTCCCCATCCTCAATTCTACGTCTATAATGTGAATAGTAGCCCCAATATCTAACCACCAAGTATTTGAAGGAGCATCTACAAGATTAGTTTCTAAACGCACCATAGGCAAAGCACTACCTTGCTTTCCCTTCTTCAGCCATTCTTTAAACTTCGTGCAGTCTTTCTTCATATGGCATTTCTTCTTACAAAAGAAACAACGAATCTCCTCTGGAGCTATAACAACACTCTTGTTTTGCTGAAATGGATTCCCATGTTGATGCTGAATTGGTCCTTGATGAGCTACAAACTGCTTCTCAGGTTTTTGTTTCTGATATCTTGAGAATTGTTTCTGCTGTCCTAAAAACTGTTTCTTATATCCGGGCTTTTTGAAACTCCTTTTATTTGGACCAATCATTGCGGCATGTGCATATTCTAATTTTTCTTGCTGAAGTCTTTCTTCTTCCTGAACATAGTGAGCAATCAACTCATTTATATTCCACTTCTTATCTTGGGCATTATAGTTTACTTTAAAAGTATCATACTGCCTAGGAAGTGAGTTGACAGCTTGATGAACAAGATAGTCATCGCTTAAGTCCATTTTCAAATCTCTCAATTTATAGACTAAGTCAGACATCTGTAAAAGGTGTTCATGTATGCTGCACTGCCCATCAAACTTCATAGCACATAGCTTGTTCATATAAGTACCGACCATAGTTTTTGCAGAACCCATAAACTGCGTCTGGATAACCTCCATAAGTTCTTTAGCTGTGTCTGTGCTCGGAATTCCTCCTCTCATCGACTCCTGAATAGAACCCCGAATAATGAGAAGACTCATCCTATTGGCCTTTTCCCATTTCTGATAATTTAGTTTTTCAGCCTTAGAGGAATCAGGTAAAGGCTTCTGTGGCTCAGATTCTCTAAGAGTAATATTAAAATCCAGACATCCAAGAACTATTTCCAGCTGAGTCCTCCATCTCGAATAATTTGAGCCATTCAAAGACTCAATCCCAGCTAAATGCCCTTCGATGGTTGAAAACATTCATAACTGAAATAAAACAGACTAAATATAGCCATCCATATAATTCCAAATGCATGATAATATCATGATAATATATATCATGCAATCATTATGACATTTATCATGTATTAAATTGATCCGACTAATGGGGTAATTAACTGAATCATCCAGAGTATTCCTTTATGTGTCAATTATCCTTAAGGACAACAAACTCTGGCAGGACAGACGGTAGCATCATTATGATCACACCTTTGGGTTAAGACCAGAACATGCAAATTGTCTCCCAAACGGAATTAACATCCGTCTTCAAGACTAGTCCATCACACATGAAGTAAATTCGAATTCTTTAAACCTTTGGGTCTAAAAGTATTGTCATTTACAATATATGTGATAGTTATCTTGTCCGCTGAAATTGATTTAAGTATTCAATCCTCCTTTGGGCTAACTGATATGTAAAACAACTGAACGCAACTGTATGTAGTCCAATAGAAGCAAAAATGACATATAAATCCTAATATTGATCAAACTTAATACTTTTGGCACTTTCAGGAGTATGGTTGCTTTGGCAACACTTTAACTTCATCTAGTGTTAAAAGTTTCATAAGGACTACCAAGCGACTCACTTATACCCCAAAGTGAAGCCAATAAAATATTAAAATATTCATATCAGAAACATGTTGGGATAAGTCTGATTAACAAAATTATACAACTGCTACACACAGTTGCATAAAAAAGAAATTGGTAAATGAGTAGGTTGCTCAGACAAAGAATCAAACACTTTGTGAGCAATCAGAATTAACAAGAATATCCTAAAAGATATCCGGCACTTAGAACTAATTCTACATAATCCCCGACTGTCCATAAAATCACGTTGAGCACTACAGAGATGAGAAAATAATTTTCCTAACCTCTAGAAATATCAGACTCATCTAAAACATGTTCTAAATAATTTTAGAAACCCAAAATTATACTTAAAACAGTATGTGCTCAACCGATAACACTTAGATTAAATAAAATAATATCATATCTCAATATATACCAATAAAAAATAGATAGGGTCATAAACAGTTTAAAAAACCCTAATTCTGTATGCCCTAAACATGATATATGTTGAACCTATGGCTCTGATACCACTTGTTGGGGTTTTAAAATCAGAAACCATATAAAATAAAACTCACTATATACCTAGAATCTACATATAATCATGTTAGAGCTAAAGAAATTATAAATAAACCGTTTAGATCTAGGATTAAAAGAAAAACATACTTGTACTCATCTTCTTTTGATGTAGGAGACAACCTTTTAGATAAATTTCAGAATTAAACAAACTTGAGAGGGAGTTTTGCTACCTATATCTCAGCCTTCTCCCTGTTAGAGGTAGGACCGACTCCCTCATACAGTATATATGAGGTTCTTCAATCCTAACCCATTAAAGGATTGAAGAGAGCCCCTGAACTTGTCAAGAATAACAGATATGCCATGCTATAATGTTAACTAGGGCATAACAATATTCTATGCATCTAAATCACTAATATCATACATTAAGCATAATCACAAAAGATTAGGATGCTAATCTGGTTTTACAGAAAAATAAAAAATATATTTGTTAAAGACCACATTCAAGCCAACAGTTTCTTTACCAAAAGAAGAAATCAATATTTGAGATTAGAAAGGAAATTAGTTTTTTCTTCATGATTTTAATTGCTAATATATTGGCCGGGACAGGGTTGGTTTTGATGGGTTCCAATGGGATGGAATTTTGCAACATAAAACAATTGAATTCATGTTGCAATTTGTCGTCTCAATTGGTCTTGAATTTTCGGAACTAGGATGGGCTTCACTTTAGGTTTTGTAGCTTTAGTATGCAACTATGTCTATGTGAGTATACATAAGGGGCATAGAGGATGTCACACACAATGAAGACCCCTTTCTCTCATAATATTTGTTGGAGATAAAGTGAAATATACTTATAAAAAATATATTCTTCAGCTAGTTTTTGTATAATTCTAGTTTACTAGATATGATATTTGTCTATTTTATGCTTTTATGGACTAAACATTGCGAAATAATATATCCTTTTGATTATTTCCGATGTTAACCATATGTAGTTGTTACATAGGATATTTTTGTGCTAATGCTGCATCAGATATTTGATATTACTCTTTGATTGGCTTTCTTTGTTATATTTTTCTTAGGGATATCACAAATCCTTAAATACATTTCCCTTCTGTTATCTGCAATCTTGTCTTGCATGAAGATAATTACAGATAAAAATGTTGTATAAAATGGTATTCCCTCTTCCGTTTCTCACGTTGTTTTCCACATCCATTTCTCTGCCTCACAGCTATGGTCTGAGTATATAGACAAGATAAGACTGTCAGTAAGCAAATATCTGAGCAACACACAAGCAAGGGGTCAGAACCCACCATTAGATGGGTCCACCAAGGAGATCTTCTAGGTAAAAAATCAATGCATATGGATAATCGCAAGCTTCCAATCTGTCAACTTAGCACGAGTCGCTGGATTTTTCTCAACCTAGCAAAAGAACAGAATTGATCTGCGTGTTGTTGGCAAATCTCCTTGTGGGACCATTGAACCTATGTGGTGCCATTGTCCTGATATGGTGCTTATAGATGGTCATTGCCTGTGTATAATACTCAAAACTCAAGATTTACCCTCTTCCTTAATGCTGACATAGTCTTCAGTTGTTATTTACAATTAAATTAATGCCAAACTTTTGTAACTAAATTTTCGTTTCTATTAAGGTTAGCCTTGTTTTGAATTGCTTTTGGAAAAATAGACAGGTTGCACTAGCCTTGATTTATTGCCGCCAGCAGCCAAATAATTCATAGGATCCATAACTGGTATAGTGTATTTTTATTTCCCTTTGCAAGATCCTATTCCCATCTCAATTTCACATCTGTGTGTTCAGGAAGTCTTCCAATACCTAGTCATCATTTCACTATTGAAGCTATCTTTGATAGTATTCTTTTCACTTTCTATAAGTTTGTAATCCAAGGTTCCTAGATACAGATATGGACAGTGATACAATAAACATGGACATGACTCTTCGTTTCTCAAAATTCATACACGCATATGTATACGGGTGTCTCATCCAATACACCCACACTCCAGACCATAGTTCAAAGTTTCGGACAAAACCGAAACGTTTCGTCCGTTTCGGTTTTGCTATAGGACAAAACTACATACGTTTCGATTGGTTTTGTCCGAAATCAAACAATACTTCATCTTCTGTGTAAATTTGCACTAACATTTCATTTCGGTTTCACAAAGTTTCGTTTGAAACCGAACGATACTTCGATCATTTTGGCATCACCCATGAACAATGTCGTGTACTTTGAACCACCAAACCGTGCTTTAGTTTTTAGTTTTTCTAAGCTAAGTATCATTTTTTGGTATTTACGTCATGCCAAATGTAATGTAACTTCTTAATATTGTGGAAGTTTTTATAGAAAAATTTGTTACAATATCTTATATTTATATATTTCTCTTGACAAACAAATGAAGAAATTGTTACGAGTTAAGAAAATAAACAATAGGATAATAGGAAATAAAAAAAATTCTAAGGTAGAAGTATCCATGCAGTATCTGTTATTAGAGTTAGTTCCGTATTGTGCGGATATGGATAAGCTGGGAGTCTAAAGTATCCAATATCATAGTTTGTATCTATTGTTGGCTCTCTTAGTTAAATTACTGCCTTTTGTGAAAAAAGAAAAATATTTGAAAAAAAAAAGACTACGACCTGGAACATAACCTGTATTCTTCTGAATTTGAATTGTCATTATTCATCTTTCCTTTGTAGAGGAGGTTCTGCAAGTGTGCCTAATACCAATTTCCATACAGTGACAGTGAGCTCGAGGACGTGTTAGCCTTGCAAGATGTTCTCACCTTCTGAATGTCAAAAGGGACCAAAGAATGGCACATTCAACTGATTTGGTTATTATTGGTGTCTCCGTTGGTGTGGCCATTGGCCTCTTGATAGCGTTTTGTGCATTTGTTGGTATAAGGTGGTATATAAAGCGTTCTCAAAATCAACGCTGTGTAACTGAGCGTGGTGTAACATCAATCCCTATACGTATGAATGGCATGGATACAAGCATTGAGTCCAGTGCATCAATCTCGAATTCCATAGCTGTTCATGGCTTGCAGCAGCCAGCAAGAAGAGCTCACCGGTCTTTGTGGAACCACCACAATAAAGATCTTCTCTCTTCAACGTCTGGCATCCTGAGATACTCATACAAGTATGTGCTATGTTAGAGTTTGCCCAAGCTTATTTTTTCTGCTTGATAATTGAAATAAAGTTAGCTTTGTGTGCTTCCTTGTTGTTATTTTTATATCTTATGTTTTGATCTAGAAATATATTAGTGTACTAATGACAGCTGTGATATGTTTAGAAGTATTTTCTTGTATAACTGCACCTATATAAAAACAGTTAAATGAAGCAAATGGAGCTCCCATGAGAGAGACAGGCAATGATCTTACTTGGAAGGGCTCGTCTCTGATTGGCCCATTCTGAAGTGAAAAGGTTCTCGAAGAACCTGAACACAAACTCCTCCAAACCACCCACTTTCATTTATTATCATCTGCCAATCATGATCTTCTATTTTTCATGTACTCCTAAAATTAGCCACCTGTGAAAGAAAGGTCTTTTCCTGACTCCGTGCTTTGAAGAAATTATAGATATTTTCCTCCAAATTGTATTTTCATGCTCCATTAACTTCTCAGCCTTTTGTAACTTCCATGAACATTAGAAATGAGAGCATAATAGGAAGGGTTTTAATGTGGACTCTATTTGTCGATGTAATATTGTCAACTTCCTTAGTTGGGACATCAAACAGCCCCTCTTTTCTCAATCAGTTTTATTGGGTGTCATTTTTGTTCAGGTGGAACTCTATAGATCAGGTTGATTACATGAAGCTAGAATGGTTGCTATACAATGGGAGAAGACAATGATAACATTGCAACAGTTTACCATTGACAAGATCAACAAGTAGAAAAGCATGGGAAATAACCCGCAAATCATGTTCAGAAATTGGCTAAAGACTACCATATGAAAACTCTCAAGGATGGAAACATGCAAAGCCGTAACCATGAGGTTGTGTGTGGAAAGAAGTTGCCTCAAACATGAAAAAAATGGAAGATTCTTCTGAAGAATCTGGGCTGATGTTTGGTGCATCTCTAACATCTTGCCCTTTGATAAAGGAAATGGAATGTACATCTTTCTTAGAAGTTCTAGACAGCTACATTGCTTGAAACCTCATACATGCTCCCAAAGAACAGCAACATAAATTTCCTCGGGTAATCTTTTCACTATCGTAAGTTGAACGTGGATGTGGCTGCAAAAACTGGGATATTGATCTCTCTGAAAAGTAGCATTAATCTTTCTGAATAGGTTGTAGCCTTATAGCTAGCTGCACTGAGTGCTATCTGCATGCAATCACTCAAAGAGTACTCATGTAAATTTTCAGGGGAGAACCTCCACTGGTTTATAAATTGAGTGCCGACAGAGCTGCCTTAGGAAAAGCACAGGACCAGCATTTCCCAGTGGATTTTCGCAAATGAACAGGATCAATTTATCTTAAGTGTGTTTGCTGAAGGTGCTGCCCCTGAAAGGGTGAGAATTATTGAAGAGCTGCTGATACACAACATCACAACTTAAAAATAGAAGCGACTCCAAAGATTTTCTTGTGCAAGTATGATTATCAGTGGAAGATAATTCACATAGAACAATCAAGCAGTTCCTTTGAATGGAAAAAAGTGGGAAACTGAGTGGTACTAGATGGAAGTTAACATGGTTGCAGTGGGAGCCACTCAAGTTTGCTTTCAGCATCTTTTAAACATGAGAGAAATCATTTATCTCCTTCAGGAGAACTTTGAAAGATTGCCAAAAGAAAATTGCGCATCCCATCATAGCCTTCTTTTTCTACTTAGCTCTCACACCATAGCATACAAGTTTTAAAATTTTGCTTCAGGATTTTCTTTGCAAAATTTTAGCTCCTCTTTTTCGAATAAAAATCTTCTTTATCCCGGAAAAGACAAAAGTGAGATTCCTAAATATTGAATCAATTATTTCCCTCCTATGTTTAAAATCTCATTTTTTATACAAAGCTTCCACAATCTTGCAACCACAAGTGCCAATGCTGATGTGGACATTCCAGTATAACCAACTCATACACGTGTCAGTAGCAGGTCTGAGCATGGGATAGCTCCCACAGCAACCCTAAACCCACCAATGGAAAAATTCATGCATATCATGTGAAGATGAGCGGATAAGATATTGGAAATTTATAAAAAGAAGATATTGGAAATTACAATATACATTAAAAATATATCAGATGTAAATATGCAAATTTGAAATATAAAATACTAACTAACACACATGTCAAAAGTTTAATGGGAGCATTTCCTATCTATTGGCAAGGCATGTTTGTGACATACCAATGTTTTAAGTTTTAACAGAAAAGTATCTTTGTTACTTAGATTGAAAGAATCAAGTTTCATAGAAGCAAAGGTAACATTGACGAGTTCAGGATGATCTTAAGGTAGGATTGGCTCATCACTCGAGTCCCAGTCAAAGGTAGTATCTTAGTGCTTGTATGCAATATATTCCCTTCAAAAGACATGTATACTCTTCAATATTGCCATGATGTGATGGGAAAACAACTCTACTATTTACATTTAGATAAAGTACGCCTGCATAATACTAGTTGACTCAAAGTTCATTTGTTGGATTATTGCAGCTTTAAGTGGATGTGCTATGAAAAAGTACTGATCTAATTCATTACTTTTTATAGGGATATTCAAAAAGCCACACAAAACTTTACAACTATTTTAGGAGAGGGATCTTTTGGTCCGGTCTATAAAGCTACAATGCCTACAAGTGAAGTCGTGGCCGTCAAGGTGCTCGCTTCTAATTCAAAACAGGGGGAGAAAGAGTTCCAAACAGAGGTAAGTGTGATGTTTACTAAGTACTTATGTAGATAAATATGATTATAGGGAGGTTCACTTTTAAACACGTGGAACGGGTCGTCGGGGTCTCTGCCAACGACCCAAATTTTTAAAAGTTCAAATACTTTATTTATTTTCTTTTTCCACTCCAATTCATAAGCTAAATCAAAATAATTTGAACTAAACTCTTCAATGGATTTCCTATCATAAAATTCCCATTTTTTATAGAAAAGTGGGTTCTAGTGTGTGAAGAAAGATTTTTAGTATCTAGAAAAGTTCTGATATAAAACAGAGGCAGCTGTAACTTGTTAAATTGTTAACATCCTTCTCCTATTAAAGAAACAATTCATATACCATGCCTTATATTTTCTAAGTGGCCATCTCTTGAAAAGGTTGAATAATGATTATAAAGAGAATATGAAGTATTCAAATTTTGATTGGAATTAGCTGAATTAAGAACAGATTGGCAGAATTCAACTTCGTGCAGTGTGCAAAGTACAGTATAGTAAGGGTTTTAAAGAAGGAAATATGTGATTTAGAATACATTCTACAAATGGCGAGAAGATAAATAAATAATGAGCTCTGCAGACCCTTTGTTACCCTTGTCTTCTTACCACTGCTCTGTTTCTACCACAACCTCTTCTGATGGTTAGTGCCATTATCAATCCAATTTCGAAAGCTGTAGGTTATGTTATTGCTATTTTGAAATGAAATAAAATGGACTGTAAAATAATAGTGAGTGGTTGCTTGCCCAACTTTCTATTTTCATGGAAATCCCAATATGTGCTTGTTGTGTTTCTGTACCTTAGCGTGGTCTTTTTGCAGGTACTTTTATTAGGTAGGCTCCATCACCGGAATCTTGTGAACTTGGTGGGATATTGTGTAGATAAAGGTCAGCACATGTTGATCTATGAATATATGAGTAATGGGAGTTTGGCAAACCTTTTATATAGTAAGTTCAGGAATCACTTTTTCATTCTTGTCTTCAGAATTTTGTTACTTGTTTTTTTCGGTAGAATAAAGGAAATTACACGATATTCATCCACCGTGGGAAGGCCCGACCGGCTGAGTCTGCTACTAGGATTGCTCCTAGTTCTGGGGGGTGGCTTCCCACCCAGGTTTGTATTCTTGGCAGATTTTAGCTCATTCTTGCAAGTTCGTCGGCTGCCATGTTCCCCTCTCTAAATCCATGTCTTGCCGGCCATTCGATATCAGCAGCTTGGAGATTGTCTTTGATACATACATCGAAGCAGGTTCCAGATCTTCAACAGGCTGCGGATCCAATTGTTTAGGCAGTTGATAATAGTCAAGGAGTCTCCTTCTATCACTAGCTTTTTGATTTTTAGTTTGCATGCTAGGACGACACCTTCCCTAAGGGCCATGCACTCCGCCACCGTGATGGAGGTTCTTCCGATTCTTCCTGCAAAAGCTGCCATGCATTTCCCCATGTCGTCCCGTATCACCCCTCCCATTGCCGCTTGTTCAGTGTCTTTGAGAACTGACCCGTCGAAGTTGAGTTTGGCCCATGTTTGCATTGATGGGGTCCACCTGATGTATCTTTCTTCTTTCCTATTGTCATTCTTAGAATTGTTCGAAGTTCCTTGCCCTGTACGTGCCAATGGTTTGTTTGCTTTGTCATAGGCTTGTTTGAAGTGGACTGCTCCTCTTATGATGCCATCAGTGGTGACATTTGTGGTGTTGAAATTTTATGGTTCCTAGCCTTCCAGAATTTTGTTACTTGAATTACAAATATAATGTCTTATCCTAGAGCCTTCGCAGAAATTGGTTGTTCTGTAAAATGGACTCTTTTGAGATGAAGTTGCATTGAAGTTTTAGACAAGCATTCAGATGCACAAGAGAAATTTTTGTTGATAAATTCTTAAGGTTTTCAGATAGAAGGTTTAATGGAGTACAAGGATCTCATGTTGCTAGTGGTCCACTAAAGATCGAGTCTGAAAAAAACAGGTCATTTTTTCTTCCTGTTACCTGCTAACTGGAAACCTGGAGTTTGGCAGTTTCTATCCATTGAATCAATTGCTTACTTTACGGCAGTCAGTAGCATTACGGGGATTGGTCCACAGAATAATCTATTTATCAGATTGTCCGGATCATCCTGATCTTTTGGATGCAACCCATCAATTGCACTGTTTAGATAGCTCATTCTTTATTTATGCATCAGCTTGGTATATGAAAAGTCTCATCACATCTTAGCAGCTCATGTATAAATCGATGAGTAGGTATTTTGCAACCCTAGACTAAGTGTTGTTGCAGTTCTCTTGAATCATCTCTACTTTGGAGTGCAGACTCAAGGAGAATGAGTAGTCAACCTAACCCTCCTCAGACTTTGCAGTTGATCCTAAAATCTAATTACTCTTAAACAAAGTTTTAATAAGAATAAGAACATAATGATTCACAAGACTTAGGAGTCTATTTGACTATTGCCTTTTGTCATAACCTTATTCCTTGGAAGCTTAGATCCAAATTGGACCTTATTAAAAGCTCCTTGCACCATTGCATCATCTCATCCACATGGAAAGAGGCCAATTTTGCTACAGATTCAGCAGCCAAGTATGGAGCTAATCTTGTTGAGAATTATTTGGAAACTTTTGTTGGAAGGCCTTCATTCATCTATAAAATGGAGGACCCTCTTTCTTGGTATTACAGATTTAACTAGAGTTTGGGGAGGGCATGCTTCTTTTGAGGTGCCAACCTAGTTGGGATGTCAGATAGTTTGAGCCCTTTCTTTATCCTTTGTACTTCTATTTCTTTCTACTTTTAAAATATAATTCGCTTATCCAGCAAAAAAAAACAGTCGATTTGACTACCCATATTCGTTGTGTTTGATGAAGTCTGTTGCACCCACTCTGTTTGACTGTCGTGGTGTACATGCATTCAGATGAAGGTGAACGAGTTTTGAGCTGGGAAGAAAGGCTTCAAGTCGCTCTCGATGTTTCACATGGAATTGAATATCTTCATGAAGGGGTACGTTAGTGATATAGATTCTTGGTTCTTTGGTGAAAAGCTTAATTTATTTCCCCAAAACAACCAACCTGGTGGTTAAAATATGCAATTCTTAAAACAGGCGGTTCCACCCGTCATACATCGGGATCTGAAGTCTGCTAATATATTGTTGGACAAATCGATGAGGGCTAAGGTATGGTGATTGCATGTACATGCTTGCATTAGTCCATTTTCCATCTGAAAATAACAGAGAAATGATCAATGTTAGATAAATATGTGTAGTAAAGTCTCCCATATAGATAGTTGATCTTTGTAGGACATGAATATATCTTCTATATATTTATGGTAGAGATTCATTTACCATTTTTTTTTTAAATTATGCTTCACATTCAAAACATCTTTAATGCGTGCTCAGTCCGTTATATGAAATTCTAGTTGTATTTTTGGCCATCCTAGAATTTGTGATTTAAAATGAAGTTAACCTGATTAATGACTGGCATAGTTCACGGGAGGCATTGTATCGAAGGATATCTATGCTCTCTGCGCACAACTTGTACTCTGCATAAATACATGTTGCATCCATGCATATAGATCTTCATCATCATCAACTATGCGTTATCCCAAATGTTCGGGGTCACCAACATGGATCTTATTTTGTCATTCAACTTGTTTAGAGCTATATTTCTGTCATAGCATGTCTTCTGATCTTTCTTATTACTTCCATCCATGTCATTTTTGGCCTTCCTCTCTCCTTTTTAAGGCCTTCAACTTGCACCACAGTGCTCCTTCTCACTGGCGCCATCGTTGTCTTCGTTGCACATGCCCAAACCATTTCAATCTACTTTCCCCTATTTTATCTCCTCTTGTGACTATTCCTAAGTTTCCTCAAATATACTCATTTTTTATTTTGTCTTAGTTTTTCACTCGTCCATCTCAATATCCTTATCTCTGCCACACTCATTCTATGAACATGTTATTTATTAACTGCCGAACATTTAACACCATAAAGTATAGCTGGTCTTGTGGCTGTCTTATAGAATTTTCCTTTTAGCTTGATAGGTTCACATAGATCATATAATACTCTAGAAGCGCATCTCCACTTTAGCCGTCTGGCGCTAATTCTATGGGTTACATCCTCACCAATCTCCCCTTCCTTGTGAATAATTGAATCTAAGTAACGAAATTAGTTGCTTTGGTGTCTTTCTTGTCCATCAACCATAACTAATGCCACATCCCTACTAGTATCTTTACTTGGGCATTGCATGTATTCTGTTTTATTCTACTTATCTTAAAACCTTAAGTTTCTAACGTCTTCCTCCATAATTCTAATTTTGTATTTTCTCCCTCTCTGGTCTTATCAATCAATACTACATCATCTGCAAATAACATACACCAATGGACCTTTCTTTGAATATGAGCAGTTAATCCATTCATAACTAGTTCAGTTCATCTTTTGTATGCATCCATGCATAACGATACATGTAAATATATATTAGAAATAGTTCACTCTCCATTCCAGAATTCCCTTTATCACTCTTCCTGTTCTAGCCATGTTTGCTGCACATATGGCCGATCGGAACTATCCACTTGATTGAACCTGATGTGGAGATCAGCATTTCCATAATTCACCACCATTCGAATGTGGGGCCTATCAAATAAGTGGGCTATATTCTTGACTGTCCTATGAACAGTTCAGAGAAAAGCACATTAATGACATGATTGGTCATGGATTCACTATGATATTTTTTAGGTACGCTAACTTGGTGAGACATCAGATTGACCCACATTTTCCCCATGCGGCATGCAGAGGAGGAGAGAGATGACTAATTTAGAAATATAAAGTGGAAAATTTCCTGTATACATGTACATGCATATGCATGCTGGCAACACATACATTAGTAAATTGATGAATAGGAGTAGAAAGCTTGAAGCAACTACAGCTTGCTCAATCAGGTGTTTGTTTTGGCATGTTCCTTCATGTTTTGCTGCAACCCATCCAATCAGGTTGCTGATTTTGGGCTGTCCCGGGAAGAGGTCTATGATGGCAGAAACTCCGGCCTAAAGGGTACATATGGTTACATAGACCCCGATTACATGTCCACGAACAAGTTCACAAAGAAGAGTGACATTTACAGTTTCGGGATTATTATCTTTGAACTCATTACCGCTATCCACCCACAGCAAAACCTAATGGAGTATGTCAATCTCGTAAGTCTCTCCTTCAAGGACCCGCCCTTGTAGAAACTCCTGCTGCAGAACTTCTAACTAAAATATTTTGTTTCCTTTTCTAAGGCGGCCATGAGTCCGGATGGTGTGGACGAAATACTTGACAAGCCACTCATTGGGAAATGCAATCCTGTAGAGGTGAGGCTCCTCGCCAGCATTGCACACAGATGCTTGCACAAAACACCGAGAAAACGCCCATCAATCGGAGATGTTTCGCAGGCCATATCAAAGATAAGACAGCGACGTCTAACCAAGGAAGATACAATGTCTTTCCCAGGAGGAGATGTTCCTCAGGTCCTAAGGTGCATAGAGCATCAGCAAGTGGAGTTGAGCAACATGGCCAGCATCAAAGAGAGAGTACAGGCATAATCCCAAGTTGGCATTATGGTCTCCAGCTTTGCTTGATTTGAGGTTGCTTATGGTGGGAGATGGCATATAATGAAGAAAGATGGGTATATCCTGAACTCCCACGAGAGAGAGAGAGAGAGAGAGAGAGAGAGGGAGAGAGAGAGAGGCTTAAAAACATGTATAGATACTCATCATTTCACTCAATAGAAAGTATTTTGGTCATTCTACGAGTTTTGGTTTGGTTTTTTTCCTCATATTTTCATAGTCACCATCTGAGCTCAACTAATCTGGACTGATAATGGACCAGTTGGGATTAGTAGTACATGTCAGCAAAATATGGGCCCCATTGGATCATCTTAACAATCCAACCAATCATTTTTTATGGTTAAAATATATTGTCTATGGTCCAGGAACTGTTGAACTGTTAGTATAATCTGATTTGGCTGATTTAGAAACCATTTTCCAGACAAAAGGTAATGATCTAGTCCACTGATGGCAATCAATTCATGGGTTCTGCTAACGAAGAAAATGAGTATGTCGACATGGGTGGAATGCAGATGCTCCATTACAGTCCATTGGCAATCATTTTGTTGCTCGCACATGGCAAGAACCCGTCTCACTTTCATTTGCCATAAACATGGGTTACATGGTTTTTGAAGGTATCCATTGAATGCCTTATGGCTTAATACTTATCAAGAGATGACAACAGCTTTAGTACTCACAAGGCCACAACAAGAACTTACTTAAAAGGCCATGACTGTGCATGACATGTCGCCACGACGTTTTCAGCCTATTCTATTGCACACCAAGGATATTATATTAAGATAATCAATCAAATTCAGAACAGCTAGGAATAAATGAATCACTGGGGCCCTACACATCCATCACATGCTGATGGAATTACAGAGATAATCCTACATCAAAAAAATATACTCTAGTACATAATGTACATAAATTAAAAAGACAAAAAATAAATGAATTTTCTCACATAATAGAGGTTGGGGGTGATCAAATGGTGGGATCCACTAAAGGAGAAAATGAGTATGTCAGAGGGTGGTTGAAGGCAAGAATCTGTCTCACATTTCCCATACCCATGTCATAGGTTTTTGTATCCCTTCTATTCCTTTCTTTTTTGTAGGTGTATTTCTTCACTCACTTTCATGCTAAGGTTCCTTCCACCTTTCCCATAATTCATTTATTTTTTTTTTTTTTTTTTTTTTTTTTTTTTTTTTTTTTTATTGGGTAGGTTCCTTGTCACATGTTACCAACCAAAGCCGAATTTCTTGAATGGAGAAGAACTGATTATCTTAGTCAAGCTGTTGATCTTGAAGATCAGATTGTCTGAAACACCCATTTGAAGTCCTTTTTTATTTATTTTGCCTGCCATGCCCATAACTCATCATACCAAGATAACTTACTACAGAGTAAAACTTGTGTCACAAGATGTTGTGACAGAAGCCGGTCACAGAATTCAATCCGAGCCACGTGGCATTCTATTAGAGGACGATGACCGTATGGATGTTTGGCCAGTCCCTCGGTGGACCGGTACACAAATAATCAGCTTGATTAGTGATTTCTAACCGATTCGATTGAAGTTATTTTCATGGGTTGATTTAACGGTAGGAATTTGAGCATTATTGAGCGTTATTTGGGTGCAAACATCCAAAGGTTGTAAATCACTAATCAGGCTGATTTTTGGTTTGTAGGTCTACCAAAGGACTGGCCAAACATCCATACGGTCAACGCCCTCTGATCGTTGCCACGTGGCTCGTATTGAGTGCTGTGACCAGCTTCTGTCACAACATCTTGTGACACAAGTTTTACTCCTTACTACACACAAGTCTCAGTTTCTCTTGTTTGTCCTCGCTCCTCCATTGATATGCTATTAAAGTATGCACCCCCATGTGCCCACGAAGTGGTCAAATAAATTATTAAAAAAGAGATCAAATATTAGACTGCCACGTATGCCTATCAATACTACCATTCTCTCAACGTTATTATGATCCTTGATATTTCAAGTCAAATCAAGCTACTTTGTTAACAAAGAAAGGCCATCTCACCAACCATGTTTTTTTATGACTTTGAAGATAATTACGAGCTATGGACCCCCTTCATCGATAAAGGCCCCCCCTTGTACGTATTTGTGACTTTTGAGTAGAGACTAGTGAGAGATCAGTTTGACTGAGTTGTATCTGGGGGTGTTTGGCGCGGATCCATCGGACCGTGTCGCCGAGACGACCCTAGGTTTCTTCATGGAACAGTGCATCTTGGGCGAGATGATCATGATCAGTGCATCTTGGGCGAGATCGGCCGAGACTTCAAACCATGATCAAAATACCAAACACCTATAGTGTTTGCTGACACATTTTCTTGGTGACCATGCTGCCCCATTTTAATTAACCAGGTTTCGAAACACCCCCATAGTCTCATTTATCCTCAAGTGATGTAAATTTCAAACCAAATTGATGGCTATATGAAACCACTAAACCCCTGTCTGACACTTACACCAAAACCTTAACGCAACCCACATTAAGCCCTTGGTTGGGAGGGGCGGGAGGGGGGAGAATCGAATTTTTTTTTTCTTTTTATTGTCTTTTGCGTGGCTGCATCTGTGCTGATGGTACAGTAGACAAATGAGTTATTAAATTTGAATTTAACCCAAGGAGACTTTTGAGAGGACTTGCATCCACGTTGATCACATTAATCTATTTCTATTACTATTTTAAAGCTACAACTTGAGTTGCACATATAAACATAATCCATTTCCAGACAAAAGAAGACCAGATATTAAGGTCCCCACAGTGATGGGAGAGAGAGAAAAAAATATAAGGTTCATTTCGAAACAAGGAAAGACCAGATCCATCACCTTCAAGGACCCCACTCCTGCTCAATCTAACAACTATTAACACAATCAAACACAAGTTTGGCAACCCAATTATGTCCTTGGAAACAAATCAAATCAAGATTAAGTGGCAATGTATCACACACCCTCAGATCAATGATCAATGGCATCAGCCAGCTCTACCAAGAGAGCCCACCATGTAAAAGTACAACTAAAGAAATAGTCTAAAACATTAAGAGAACTCATATAGCACATAAACTCTAACATTACAATGTACATTAGCCATTTTGATTTAGGAGTTTATTCTACTGATTATTTCTTTTAACCAGTGCATAAGCAGAGGAAGAAAAAAATGAAAGAAAATAAAGTAAGCATACCTTCTCACCTCCTTCCCTTAGTTGATGACTCAAACTCACTCATTCTCCAAACTCCAAAGAATATTTACAATAGCTTTGTCTTACTACATTACCTTATCATCCTGAGAGCAATTACATGAAACTACACCTACCTACAAATCCCTCTTGGCCCCCACAACCTAAATGTCTTATTCTCCTCCTCCAGTCTTTCCTTTTTTACATCAACCACCTGATAACTACTTCAAAACTGGCATGAAGTCCCAAGCCTCTGCCTCTGCCTCTGTCCGACACCCATGGATTTCCGGTTGGCAAATGCAGGGTACAGCAGCTCCCGGAACTTCTCGAGGAACAGCACCCACTCCTCCTCGTTCATGTCTGCCAGCTTCACAAAGCTTGCACTCCCAGGTAGCTGCTCATTTGCACTGCTCCTGTTGCCGGATGAAGTTCCTACCAGATGGTTGCCTTCAAGTTTTGCACCCGGGAACCACTGGTATTTCTCACCCAGACTGGTATTCTTCAGCGACATGGAGAGCTTTGAAACTGGTGGGACCTGGGTTTGAGATGGCTGGCCTTCATATATGTCCGCCCTTGCCATCTCTTCTTCACCCTCACTCTCTTCCTCCTCAATGCTCTCCTCTAGTTTGGAGAGCAGGGTTCGGCCATTCCCACCTCTGGGACTGATATGGAATGGCATTTTGTTTATAAAATCATCTGCCATCTTAGGCGTGAAGTCAGCTTCCTCCTCCTCACAGTCAATGTCAAACAGAAACTCCTCTTCATCTGCTTCTTTGGCTTCAAAAGAGAACACCTCCCTCTCGGCTATCAGCCTCCTCGCTTCAATGCAAATGACCTCGAGCTCGCTCGGCTCCTCTTCACGGCACCTAAACTCCCTACTCATCATCTCACCGATCTCAGCAAGACAGAGACCACAAGCTGCAGCCTCCTTGAGGAAAACTGTGCATAGAACTAACACCCGGAGGCATGCTTCCCGAATCATGGGTAGCTCCATCCGAAGCATCTCTGAATCACTTCCTGCATCAAGTTTTGCTATGTACTCGAGCTCATCCTCGGAAAATGGAATTGATGCCTGAGGCCAATGGATCCACTCAAAGTATGGGTCCTCCAAGCTCTCTGGCAGACAAAGACCATGATCAATCGGAATGAGCTCCACCTGACCAAATCCCCCAACCTTGTCAAGCTTCCTAACCAGAAGGTTTCCAGCATGCCTGTCCGTGTTGAAAATCCTAACGTCTAATATCCCTATCCTATGCACAGCGGCAACAGGAAAGCTCGAGGTCCCATGGTCACTGGCATCAAAGTCGTGAGGAATGAACTGCTGGATCGATGCAATCTTACTAACCTGCTTCCTCTCGTAAGGCTTGTTGCCATTCACACCTTCGTTAACATTGAATATTGAGTGTGTGATCTTAACAAGTGCAGTGGGGGGCACATTAGCAAAGTGATCGTAGTCGAGAAGGTAAGCTACAACTTCTCTAAACCCTGTCTCACCAACCCTGACCGATCGTTTCAGGCCTGGCTGTCCAAGAGCTTTCCCGACAAAACCTTTCGGATTGTTTGGTGCAAAGGGTTCTTCATCTGTCGGCTTCACAATTGCTACGCTCTCACCTCTGCTGTTTCTGAAATAGTACGCACCTCCCATCCCACTATGAACACGAATTGGATCGACACCAATTTTAATAGCCTTCACAATTTCCTTCACCAGTTGAATCGTTCTAGGAAAGCAACTCAAGCGCCCTAAAATTTCAATCGGACCGCTCTGATCTCTCTGCTGAAGATCCTTCCCCCTAGGCGAGAGACATGGAGTCGATGAGCTTCTATGCAGGAGGTTCCTTGAAAGCAGAAGTGGGGAATCATTTCGAACGGCACTCAAATCATTCTTCAAAACAAGATCCCCAAACGTCAATGAGCTTTCCTCAGTGGGAACATTAAAGGCCAGCTGCAACCTCCTTTTTACAGTATGGGCATTGTCGTTCCGATCTAACTCTAATCCCAAAACGCAGCCAGTTTCAGTTTGCACAAAAACACGCCTCCTCCCAGCAGGTTTTCCATCCATTCTCATGCTCCCATGGTATTCACCACTGAGGGAACCATTGAAGACTGCAACTGCCATCTGAGTCTGAACAGGGCTGTCCAAGTTAGGAGACATGGAAAGAATTGCAAAACAGGTGGTTTTCTAGGCGGGGCGGGCGGCAGAGGCAGCAGTGGAGAGCTTCTTCTTCTTTTCTCTCAATCGGGCGCCAAACACAAATGCCGGCACTACGTGTGAGAGGGAGATGTATGTTTCCGACACAATCATTAATCAACTTGATGGAATTTGAATTGCATCTGTGATCCTCGAATCAAAAAGAAAGGCACAAGAGAATGGGGACAGATGAAGAGATGCAGCGAGAAACCACTACATCAGGGAAGCCATCTGATGCCAGACGAAGCAGAAGAATCAAAATCTGTAAAAGATTTAATTAGAGATAGCGGTTAACACAAGTTCCCTAGGTTTTCGATCAACAATAACATAAATAACTTCCCTTGTTCAAGCAACTTGAGGAAAATTGAAATAAACATTTTTATCACTTCTGTTACAAGCAAAATAAAGCGGAATACAGGAGATCTGGTAGGCAAAGATATTTTACAGATAGCGAGGGAAATCCTACAGATTTTCGTTTTCTTCGAACTTCTATAAACCTAGGAAAGATTTTTCAAGCATTTCGGACCAACATCTGTACCTTAATTTCTTACCAACAGGGTCTTTCTCAGATTTAAGAAAAAAAATGAAGTGAAAATCTCAAGAAAGAAGAGAAAGAACAGTTAAAATTGTCCATCCACTAGAACCAAAAGTAATAAAGAACATTCACTACGACTCTAACGGCTTATTTCTGATGAGAGCAAATCAAACTTCGAAAATTTAATAAAATAAGTTGAAGAACAGAGAAGTCACTTCAACAAAATCTGACACGATTCAAATTCTGACGAAAAATATTTGAGTTATTCACATTAAAATCAAGGACAAATCTAGGCAAAAGTATCGAAAACCCAAGCGTCTGCCGATCGGAAAGAAAACCGTAACATTTCACTGACCATTGAATCTAAAATTATATCTTCAAAGATCCAAGACAGTACTTGGATCGACTTGAACAAATTCAAAGATTCAAAACAAATTCTGAAGCAATTACGGTTCTAAAATCCGAGAAAGAAATTTAAGTACGAAGTTTCACTCTTCGAAAAGCAAATGAAAAGCACGATTCTGATTGATTCCAGAGATAGAAGAAAGCGAAGAAATCGACTCACCAGATTGCGAGATCTGGAAAGAAAACCTCGAAGCTCGAAGGAGAAAATACCACCAGCCGTCGATGCTGTGCGCAGGAGGACAACAATCACAGATCAACGACTCGGATCCGATATACAGAAGTTTCAACGGCTAAGATTCGATCGACTGCCTCTGAAACCTCTTCCCCAAGCGAAAACACTCTCCTCTCTCTCTCGCTCTTGCTTCAAATCTTCTCCCACTCGTCTCAAGTTAAGGGGTAGACAGATAAATATATAAGGGGTTAAAAACTAACCATGGTTACACGACGCCTCTCTCTCTCTCTCTCTCTCTCTCTCTCTCTCTCGCTCGCTCTTTTGATTCGAAGACTCTAGAACCAGCAATAAGGACCGTAGGATGAAAAAGCCTAGATGTGATATCGACCGCTTTCCTTTCATCTTCGAGTTTGTAGGGACACAGAGAGGTGACGTGGAGACAAATGGGCCCAGTGGGGTAGTGATGTCACCGTCAAACAGGTAATACAAGCTGCCGGTGACAAGCCGGCAGCAGCGTCAAATCTTTTCTAGACACCTAACTCGGTCATTTCTTTTTTCTTAAGATACCAATATTACACTCGAATGAGAATCCATTGAACTTTTAAGACGAAAATGCCCTCAAACAAATTTCAATTCGATTTTACATTTTTGGATTACTTGAAATCGTTCGAAATCTCTGCCATACATGTGACCCGGACGTAAAAGCATATTTGATACGCGTGCAAATTGGGTGTGCAAATAGGTTTACGCGTGCAATCATTTCCCACGCATTTTTGGTACGTGTACATTCCACGATTTGCACATGCACACGAGCAAATGAATCATCGTCTTCTTTAGCAATTAAAAACCCATTTCACCCATGAGCAATCGTTTACACAACCTCCTTTTGCAAACGATTTACATAAGGTACAAATTAAAATTCAATATTTTCTCAAATCAAGTCCTATCTTTAAAAAAAAAACAAAAAACAAACATAATGGAAAAAATGGCGTTGAAATTTTAAAACACGAGAAAAATAGAAAAAATAATAATAAAAAAATAATGGCCCTTTCTTCACAATTTTTTTAAAAAACAATGGTCGTTATTTTCGTTACAACTGAAAATAACGATCATCATTTTTTGACCATTTTAACGGTACAATGTAACGGGGGAGGTCCGAATCCGTTACAACGGCCGTTATTTTTACCATAACAGATTCGGACCTCCCTTGTTACGTTATATACTATTAAAGCGCTTAAAAAATATACCGAGTAACGGCCATTATTTTCTAAAAAATTTATGAAAAAATAGCGTCCGTTATTTCTGTTATTGCCCATTATTTTTCTTCTTCTTCTTTTTTCTATTTTTTTCGTTTTTGAAAATTTGAAATTTATGTTTAAATATGTGGGGCCCACGTATTAAGTATGAAAAATTCTTCTTTTTTTTTCGTACATAGTATGTGGGGCCCACATATTTTGTGTTTTCCTAAGTGAGCATGCGTGCGAACCAAACGGTAATAAATACGAACAGTGGGTAAATTTTAAAATTTGCATATGCAAAGTTAGTGCAAACCAAACGCAAGAAAATAGTATAGGTGCGCAAACCATTGCATACACAAACTATTACACGCGCAAACCATTGCACGCATAATGGTTTGCATGCGTACCAAGCAAACCTGTTTGGTACGTGAGAAAAAGAGTTCCGACGGCGAATATTTAGCCAGGTGAATATTACCTTGGCTAAATATTTGCTCATATCAATTTTTAACAATGTTTGGTACGTGTATGAGCTAGCTCACTTCAGCTTACTTCATTTTCTTTCAATTTGAGTGGGTCCCACATATCAAAGAAAGTCAAAAATAGGTTGGGTGAGTGTGGGAATCACATATTATGTCAAAGGATAAAAAAAATCATTTTTTATATATTAAAAAACTAATTTTTATTGAAAATAGTGATTTTCCGACGAGAAAATAAAATTTCTCACCAAGGCATAATTGGCGTGAAAATATTTACACAGGGGGGGAGGTGATCAAATGTTTTCCCGCCATGGAGGGCAAATATGTGGGCCCGGCTAAATATTCGCCGAGGGCGAGTGGCTGCCAAACGCACCCGGGCAAATATTAGCGCAGCTAAATATTTTATTTTTCCGCTGCGGTGCGTTACCAAACAGGCCCTAAGTGAATAATATATGAATCCAATTCATTTCTTATTTTAGAAGAATGTCATTAGTTGGATGACTATAAGAGTGTACAAATAGGTGGGCCCGGCCATCTCTAGGACGTACCATAACAAGAGTGGTTCCAAGTGGATATCCAAAGTTTACCCTTAATCTTAGGCATTTTGTAACACCTCTTAAACTTGAAAGTGATTAGTGATACCTCCTTAATGCTTGGGGTATCAGTTTTACCTGTTTAACCGAAACCGAATCAAAATTGGAATTGAAAACACTGGTTCTGGTTCCACAGTTTTTGGGAACTGACTAAAAAGGAATCGAACTGAGCTGAAAATAATGGTTCTGGTTCTGGGTAGTTTAATATGGAACTGGAACCGATATATAAATATAGTGCTAAGATTCTCATATTATTAAGATTGGAACCAATATGCCCCAAATCAGAACCAGAACCAAACCGACAGAAACTAAATAATCGATTTTCGGATCCATCATTTTGAGAACCAGAACAGGAACCATTAGTTCTGATTCTAGCCATGCACTTTAGGAACCGAACTGGAACCAACCTGTTGACACCCCTAGATGATGAATACTTTCAAAACTAGTGACATAGTGTAACTGGTATTGACTGACCTTATTGTGTGACTTACATTGCATGCCCATTAATACACCTACGAAGGGACCAACTGATTGTGTTAGGATCTAATGGTTAAGACCTAAGCTTTACCCACATCTATCATGTAGGTGCTTTAGATATATTGGTTTTGGTCTTAACATTTGGCATCAAAGTCACGGAACTTATGAAGTCCCCCGCCCAAAATGTCTGACAAGTACCCCTTGTTAACCACTAACCAAGGGCATAACAAGGGTTAGGTTAAGGGACTGAATGATCTAGGAAAAACACCCTTACCATTAAGATCATTTGATGAGAATGATCAAGGGCTGTGGTCCAAATACACTGAATGATCTTGATTCATTCATGGGTGTCATTCATACAATAAGCGATGAAAGACCTTACATGAGAAATGGGTGTGAAAAAAAAAAAACATGCACACAGAGTGGAGCAAAAACATGCATCAAATGCGTGTATTTGCATCAATAGATGGTCTTAGGTGCATGCACAAATTCTTGTTGTCTGAACCCTAACCCATTTAAAATGGACCAGATTACAACAAAGAAATAAGATATATTCGTCATTTGTGACATCTTTTGACTCTTTTCGTCATTTAATAGTAATAAAGTCCACTACTCCATTGATATGTAACGATAATCGTGTAATTAAATCTCGAAACTGACGAAATTACCCACGGAAGCAACGGGTTTTTTTGAAGCATGCGAGAGGAGACAGTCCGGGTGTTACGGGATCGGCGAGAGGATTGCGGAGAAGGTCTAGGATCAAGGATGAAGGATCAAGGATCAGAGGGGGCATTTAAGTATTCCATTAATTAATTTTAATGTCATTTAAGTATTCAATAAATAATTTCCTACTAACTTGACACGTCCAGCAAATTAATTAAGGCAGTCAAATGTCCGGAAACACTACATGAAACTGTCTGAAACTATTTTAATTCCTGGGTTTTCGAAAATTATTAATATATTTAATAATTATAGAATTAAGTTAATTTAAAAATTAGTATTACTTAATATATTGTGGGTCTTAATTTTTGTGACAAATGGAAGTTTAGGGACTCCAAACTCACTAAAACCAAACTAGAGAGTGTAGTTTTAAAATTTGACTAGCCGACTTGAAATTCTGCCGAGTCAACTAAACTCACCTTATTTGATTACCAGACCCAAAAAATAAAAAATAAAAAATAAAAAACATTTATAAAATAATTATATTTAAAATATTTAAACTTGATTGTTATGGGTATGTGTCAAGCAGGCCATCTCAATGCAAGTTGAGGCCCAAGGCCAAAACTCCATATAAAACATATTTTATGATTAATATATTAATATAGACGGTATTAATTAAAAAAAATTAACTCTTTATATGGTAGAAAATCTTATTTAACGACTATTCATGATAATCAAAAGCTACCGAAAAATGTAGATGCAGAGGACCTCCATTGCAGTCCTTGTAGAAGACTTGTGGCCCTACATAGATTATTGTTTGGGTCTAATGACCGTGTGGATGTTCAGCTCTCCTATTGGTGGATAAACACACTAAAAATCAGCTTGATTGATGATTTTCTAGCCATTAGATTTACTACCCAAAAAACATGCTTGAATCCAGTGGCTAGAATCAATCCTAAAATGTTCTAAAATCTATGGCTAGAGATAACCAATCAGGTTGATTTTTGGTTTGTATATCAAACAAGGGGTGGAAACCAGGGTAATTTTGGCAAGTATAAAATTCTCATGAATTTTCATAGGTGAGGGGGTAGCTGCCCCTTCCTGGTTTGGCCATTACTCAACTGGGGCTTAGGCGACCCCCTTAATGGCTTTATGGTAAAGACAACCCTAGTGTCAAGTATACAAGCTTTAATGATTGAGATGAATCACTAGAGCAAGTGACCATAAATGATCTCTTGGTTATTAAAACATTTCACGCATTAGATCATGTCACGTGTCACCTCAAGATGCGAGATCGAAGATTTTGGGTGCACCCTAGTTTAAAAGTTCTGATGACCCCGATTTATAGTTAGGAATTCGGAGCGGCAAAATACAGTATAAGAAATGTTCGAGTACAATTCAGACCCTGTGACCCTCGTATTTGGTTGGAATTGTAAGGGAGGGCAACCAATTGTAACCTCTACAATACATAGTTACTGACTCCAAAAGCTCGTGGGTGTACCGTCGATCTCTCTTCTTCTTCCCCTTCTTCTCTAATGTATCATGGATTGGTTACCAGGTCAATAGTAATAGAAGATAACATCATTGTCAATGAAGTCTGATATTAATAATCTCGAAGATCCTACATGTAGACCAGATTCATCCTTGCAATATACCAAAAAACACATCTTTTACTTCATTTTGTATGTGAGTGAGGAGAGACCGAAACAGGTGGGAGAAGCAAAAGATTAAAATCCGTAACCTAGAGTTTGAATTAAAAATGTATTATTAACTTAAGGGTCGGGCTCAGGGGATCCCCTTTTTCTAACCCCTCTTGGGAGTCGTGTGCTCGGCTGTGGATTCCAAGAATCCAATGGTACTTGATAGCATTGAGATAGCATTCACTTTTTGCCAGTGCTCAACCACTATTGGATTCGTGAAATCCACAGGCAAGCAGATTGTTGTGTTTTTTTGGTGAGAATGCTCACCTCCAATCGATTTAAGTCATTGACTAGTTGATTGGCTCGATTAGAGTTTCTGTCCAATCGATTGGACTGACGAACTGAGAAATTTTAGAAGATTTCTAATTCGGGTTCTTTCGTTTTGGAAAATCCTAATTTGTCTTTGGGGATTATTTAAGTGCCTCATTGTTCATTGTAACGAGTGTAAGAAACTTTTAGAGATTGTGTGATAACCAATGGAGAGTGCCTCTAAGAAGTTGTACAAGAGATTAAAAGAACAATCCTTGTACATAGGTTTCGACCGAATCACGTAAATCGCTTGTGTCTTTATTTGCTATATTTGATTTCTCTATGTGTAACGTGTATTTATTGGCGGCCATTGTCATTACTCGAGGCATCACTTGGGGTTAGTAACCAGAACTTTCTCCTAGGTCTAACGACCTTGCACTCAAACCACGAATTCGCGGTTGGTCTGCGCTCCCGAATTCAGTTGTCACAATTTGATATTTTTAGAGATATGAATGGTCTCTTCGACTCTTCTCCTCCTGCTCATTTGAGTTTCATCTTTTCTTTCTCCACCATTCAGATGGAGAAACTGAAAACAAACAATGAGAAAGATAGTAGGTCGCCAACAATGATCTTAATCTAGCTGTTGAGCTTTCGACATCTAGCGGTCTAAGTACCTGGTTTTTAAAACCTCTTAGATCTTTTGATTCCATAGAGCTTTAACCATTGATCAACGATAGTTGATCTTCTTGAGCAAAAATATAGAAGATTTTTTATCTGGAAGTATAAGAGCATTAGCCTACAAGTGGGCGTAGACATAGGGACATGGTGGATCTGGGGATTTTAAGGTAGATGGAGGGGCCTTGCGATTTGCATTCCATTTAGGGTAATGGGCTCTTATTTTATTAAATGTGGAGGAAGGGATGGGATTTGGTAGTGGGGTATATATATATATATATATATATACGCACACACGCTCTGGAGGCGCTCCGAACTTTGGGACCTTATTGAATTCGATGCTCTCACGTACCCGTTCCGACACTCGCACCCACTCCCGCTCTACACTCTGGTCACTCCACAAGACACACGACTCCCGTTAGGGGTCAGAAAGTCATTTTTCAAGTCAAATAACACTTTTTTTATTATTATTTTTTATTTTGCAAACTCAATGAACAAAACAAATAATGGAACCCTATTCCACCATTTCCCATCAATTAGACATCAATCATAATGGTAGGGCCACAACAAAGAGAAGATAATTAAACATTTTACCCAATTAAAAAATATTTTTATTTGAAAATAAAGTATTTTTACAAATATGACGACCCAAATGGGCCCTTAAACATAAAAAACTAATGAAACAAGAAGAAATAAAAAAGCTTAAAATTTGTATTTATTTTGTTTCCTTTCACCCATGGCCCTTTGATATTAAGCAAACTAATAGGTCACGAAAGTGACATGGAACCTTTATTTTTATTATATTATTTAGTATATAGATCACACTAAACTACTAATCTAATAAACTTATCCAATTAGGATTACTTGGTTTTGTTATTATATGACTGGATATTGGTAGGTAAAGTTAGGTTATGAGTTCAAACCTTTCTCATCATCACGTGAGAAGATCCTCAAACAAACTGGTGTGTCCGTAATTAGAATAATAAGATAATATCATGAATAATTATTAATTTCTTATTTCTCTAACCATGTATTACAGTCAATGTTGGTGTGGCATTCAACGACACAGCGAAGTAAGGAACTGATGCTGTAGATAATTATATTTAAAAAAAGATTAATCATCCGACCGGAACACATGACAAGCGATTTTCAAGGGGTCCTTTTCTTGCGACACATAAGATTGTTTACTTCGTCAAATAATTTTAAATTAATTTTAAGTTGGACGCTTAAGACGGTGAAACGTGGCATGAGAGTCGCATTCTAGTATATCTTTATTGATACCCAAATGACTGTTCTACGGTTTGTAGTCATTGTCACATGAATCTCTTGAATCTGATGGTCCACGGCTCAACCGCACGGCTTTTTTGTGTGTGCGTGCTTAAGTATGGGATACATATAGCACGATATCCGTTACGAGATCAAAAATATTGAAGATAATAGACGTGCCCACAAACAACAGAAAAAATAAAAAAGAATTTTTTCTCTTAATATAAATTTCTTGGATTTTTTATTTTAACAACTCGAAAGTCACCAATGATTTAGGTTGTTGAATTGGTCTTAATTAGTTTTCTTTCTTAATTTCCAAGGTAATTGATCTAGTCGTAAGTTGATAAGATTACAAAAGGTGTTGGTCACCTATACCTGTCCGGCCCCACATGCCTCTGAATGGTTTGTCCACCATCAACAATCAGCCTGATAGGTTCACCAAGTGGTGGGCCAAACGTACAGGACCCAGAAGTGTGCCACGTGGCAATATATGGCCTGACCAGACCAAGAAGCGATCAAAGGAAATAGTAAGGTCATTTTGGTAATATTACAGCAAAAATTGTTTGTTTAAGAAGGGTGTACGTGCAAGGCGGCAGAGGATAGCTTTGACGAAAGCTGAGTCAGCTATGCGCGGGCTAATAAAATGATGCTTTAATCTGTAGATCGGAAGAGGAATCTGTAGACCGAGTCAAATGCAGTCTAAGGCTGTAGATGATGTTGACACGTATAACTTTAAGGTAACCAGAGCTGTCAGTATTATCTGCCACGTGCCAATCTCTCATTCTATTGGCAGCCCATCCCTAGTTTTCTCTGATTTGTTTCATTACTGGTAAATGGCCCGTGCCCATGGCACTCCGCCAAAAAAACGTTTGCAAAAATTGAGTGGCTCCGGCACTCAAACGGTATAACGGACTGGGGCGTTACTGTTTTTCGTTATAGCAGACTTTAAACACACGGGCAAAATAGAAAAATAACAGAAATAATGATGCTAAAATTCAAAACTCAAAATAAAATTTATAACGGAAAGTAACTAAAAAATAACAAAAACAACGTATGTTATTTAATAAAAAAAATTTTTAAAAATAAGTTAAATTTTTTGTTATATTAAAAAAATTAACGGAAAATAACAGCCGATAAGCATTAAAACGGTACATAACGTAATGGGGGAGGTCCAAATCCGTGCTACAGTATCATCCCAATGCCATCATCTACCATGCTTTTGGACCCATTAATCCCTATATTGTTGGCACATATTTAGTGGACATACACCAAATCCTTGCCTACAACGAACTTTCAGATTTCCACAAAATCATAGCTTAAGACGAATAATCGAGGGGATTAAGTTGTTGAAATCCAACCATCCACATTAGATTGATGGATTTGATCTTAACCATTCTTTATCTTATGAAGCCAGATAAGATAAGAGATAAGACAACTTCCATGTTTTGTTGTATAGATTAGTGGGTGGCACGTGCCCATGGCACTCTTTGACAAAGTGTTTGCCAAAATCGGGTGTGAGTGGCTGAGATCCACCATCTATTTGGAAGATAAGATCTCAGCCACTTTTTCTTGAAACGGATAAGATAAGATAAATTTCCCTGTTTTGTTATATAGATAGTTTGATCTGGAAAAAAAAAAGATGAATTTGGATCCCGAGAATCCAACGGTGGTTGACAATGCTGAGCTGGCATTCACTTTTGCCAAGCAAAACCACCGTTGGATCCCCATAATCCAATGCCGAGAGCTTCGGTGAAACTTTATGTCCAAAAATTTAGGTCCACGGATCCCGAGTCCTGACCCAAAAAAAAAACTGATGATTAACGACCCACATGAATATTAGAATTCCAATTTCTCATAGAGAAAAAAAAAAATTGAGGGCCAGACAACATGGGTTGGGTAAATTTTCACTGAAGCTCTCAGGCGTAATTCCGAGAATCCAACGGTGGTTTTGCTTTGGCAAAAGTGAATGCCAGCTCAACATTATCAACCACCGTTGGATTCTCAGGATCCATAGACGAGATTTTTCAGTGAAAATTTAGGTCCTTAGAACCTATTCCCTTTTGAGTTTTTATTGGAAAATGATTTTTCCAGTGGGTTTCTGACATTTTTCAAATAAAATTTTCAGATAAATTTTGTGATGTGTAAGGATAATGGTGAGAATACAGATCATTTGCTCGTCTATTAAGTTTGATCTTTTTTCTTAGCATAAGTGCGCCTTCTTTGGGTGATGCCGGAGAATACTGGAGCTTTATTGGGCGGACGGCCTCAAATTCCCACCTTGCCGATGGGAAATAAAAGTATTTAGGAAAGGAAAGTAGTTAGCAGTTAACAATTAGCAGTTAGCAGGTGAAGGCAGGATTTGAACTCAATTATGTGGTATCAACGCTCACAAAAGTTGACAACTTCATGGTTATAGTCTTTTTTTACTCAACAGTGGCGCTCATGATCAACAGCACCTCTACATCCAACACGTACCCTGGCAATACTTATAATTAACACTTTTCAAAAAAAAAAAAAACATTGATTATCATAAATGAAAAACTGTCTTTTCAGGTTATGGAGAAGCATTGCTAAACAAGGGTTGTTCTTTGATGCAGGCTTCTGTGTCAAAATTTTGATGCAGAAGTCCCTCAAATTGCAACGTAGTAGACTCGTTTGGGCCCACTTACCCCCTGAATGTTTTGGTCCACACTATGACGAACGTACACACCAAAAATCAGTGTGATTGGTGATTTCTTGCCGTAGGATTTGAGCACTTTTTCATCATGGGCTTTATGATCCAGTCTATGTCTTGGTTCTAAGCCCATGATGAAACAGTGCTCAAATCCAATGGCTAGGAATCACTAATTTTGATACAGAAGTCCATATCATAGATTTCTTCGCTAACAACAACGCTGCTTAGCAAAAATGGACTTGTGACGTGGATAATGTTCAACATGCGTCAGTGTTAAACACACTGTCAAGAATCAAGATTAGTTTTAAATAACGAAAATAACGGGTAACGGCCTACACCATTAATGGTTATAACGGCGTTTTTCAAATGTTACTAAAATAATTATTAAAAGGTTAAAGCGCATTGGATGTGCCCGGTGCCACTATACTCATGATCACGACATTACGGTCATTGTTAGACAAAGTGATGCGCATTATTATCAATTCGGAACCTCCACTCACTGGGACCCAATTTTGACCCTAAAAAAATCAATAGTCCAATTGGATGATCTTTACCATCCAACCTTTTGACTTTTTTTTATAAAGGCCCAAATCAACAAGATCGGCTATCTAGAAAATAAAAGTTATCTATTAGCGGAACTCGTCATTCTAAGAAGATATCCTCTCTAGGGTCCATACATTCGTGTCCATTTTTTCGCTGAGCCACTTGGACACTCTTAGAGACCACTGCCCATATGGATGTTTGGCTCATCTCTAAGTTGACCTACACACCTAGGTGATGATACAAGAGACCTGGGTTCAAACCTTGCCTTCACCTGGTTACTGATCTCTTTAAAAACAGGCTTAACTACCCAAAAAAATAAAAAATAAAAGTGGACCGACAGAGCAAATATCATCTTGATAGGTGATTTCTAACCATTGGGTTCAAGAATTTCTCATTATGGGCTTGGTATAAAGATGTTCATCTTCAATTAGCCTGAGGGAGCATATTCTTGGAGATGAGAGGGGTTCACTTTGGAGACATGATATTTAGGTTGGATGGCGATTTGGGAAGAGAGTAGTGGGTAGTTTTATGTACTATTCTTTTATTTGTCTCTTATACACTTTTTTTTAGATCATTTCGATCTCCTATATATTTATACATCTTTTGGACTTAGAAAAAAAAAAAGCTTATGCCCCGAAGAACCCCTTTGTCTGACCCCTCTCGGTGTTCGCACGCTCGGCCGTGGATTTCACGAATTCAACGGTGGTTGTCAGTGCCCAACAAAATGAAAAAAAGTGATGCTAGCTCGGCTTTGACAACCACCGTTGGATTCTTGAAATCCACGGCCAAGCACACAAATTACTTTCATATGGACCCTAAAAACAGGGGTTCGACAACACCTTTAACGCGTATGCTTTTGAATTGAAACCAACTTGTGAATTGAAAGTTATGAGCTTTTGAAAAATCTTAAAAGAATGGCAAGTCAGTTTTTAAAAAGAGAGAGAACTCATAGGCACGCTTGTTTATCTTCTTTGGTGGGTGAACTTTAAAATTAAAAAAATAATTTTACTATTAACTTTAACTTACCATCAAGGTTTTCTAGAAAAAAGTGTTTGGCTTCAAGGATAGATGAAATAATTACTAGGAACCTTCCTTTAATAAATTAACCCTATTTTAGTCTACCTTCTTCTCTTTACTTTGTGTCATTAAGATCTAATTTACCTCAGCGAATCTAACTTTTTCGTAACTTGTTCTAATCTTGCCTAACTAAACAAAAAACTAATTTGTTTTTTGCTCTATTCTCTTTTTTCTTGATAACGAAAGTAGGGTTAGCCAGGACTCCCAAGTCCTAACCAGTAATATTAATAAAAACAAACTTACATCCTGTGGTATGTACCAAGGTTTAAAAGGGTAAAGGACTGGAGGCGTTACCGTTTTTTTTCTCTTATAACGTTCAAGGCAAAAATGAAAAAATAACGGGAAATAGCAAAAAATAATGGAAAAAAAAACCATTGCTAAAATTCATATTTTGAATTTCAAATTTTCAATAAACTTTATAATGAAAAATAATGGAAAAGGGAATACAGGAAAATTAGAGAAATAACAGGTATTTTTAACGGTTTTTTCAAAAAGTAACGGTAATTGTTTTTGTTATAATGGCCCCATTTTTTAAACCAGGACCCCCCTCCCCCACTCTACCATAAGAATGTGTCTTGCCAAGGGATTATTGGTTGCTTTTCAGGTAATCTAAATCTGGCCACTTTCAATAACAGGGGGCATCACATTAGCGCTTGTGTCGGGAATCTCCCTGCATATGTTGCAAATGATTCATTTGGCAGCTGGGACATTACCTCCAACTCATGGTGAGTCGGTAACATCCCAAAATACCTAGCATTTCCTTCATTTGCCCCAGCAATCTTGACGGAAATGCACTGGATTGTGCATGGATTGAGAACGGTCGGCGCATGATCCACTGTGTATCATCTAATTCATGAAGAACCGTGAACTCATCGGACTTAAGATCTCTAGTTGTATCATGTCGAGTGATAAGAATCGCCTAGGCATCTACTTCTTTGTGTATCTCTTGAAACCCCATACATGTGGGATGGGTGTGGCATATCGGAAAAAAAAATGTGGATTGGGCTTGTGCAGGGCCAAATTCCAGCCAAGACATAAGAGTCCAGGCCTAATGCTAAATATTCAAGACCATTAAGGCCGTGTTTGATTGCACGGAAAATTTTCTCTAAAAAATACATCTTGGAAATTACTTAAATGGCCGATTGATTGCAACTGAGAACACATATTTCAATCATGTGAGAAAATAAAGGTGTATTTTCAGGTGGAAATGAATTCTCACCTATCTGGATGGGAAATAAATTCCAGGCCAAGTAGGAAAAATTATCCAGATTTAAATGGCTTGTTAGGAAAAATTATACAGATTTATAATGGCTATCTAACAATGGACAGTTATGTTTTCCAAAGGAAAATGCAATTTTCCCACTTGGTAATCAAACATGCCCTCAGTTTATTACATGCTACATGGTCGATACTTGTAATTGCCTTAAAGTTGAGTCCAGAACCAGCCCATTTATGTATCATGCCTCAAAACCAACTTAGCCCATGAGCTGTGATGTGCAGTATAAGTCCAGCCCAATCCGGCCCATGTACATCCTCACGATAGGCTAAAATTCAAATAGAACTCGAGGTATGAGGAAATCCTGGGGGTAGACATCCAACGTCATGTCGATAACACCTACATAGTGCGAGGGCAAATCTACCTTAGGACAACATGTCGAACGCATACCTCAATACTTCTGTTCTACAAATTGATAAGTCATCTATTTTTCCTTTTATAGAATTTTATATACTATCGTTAGGGACCCCCCTTCTTTTTCACCCCTCTCGTGTTCATGCTCGGCCGTTGGATTCTAAGAATCCAACGGTAGTTGTCAGCGCTGTGCTGGCATCACTGTTGGCGGCACTACCAACCACCATTGGATTCATGAAATCCACGGCCGAGCGCGCGAATACCAAGAGAGATCAAAAAAGGGGATCCTCAAAGCCTGAGCCTAGATATAACAGGGAGACATACCACCTAAACCCTAAAAGCAAAGAACTTGCATACAATAATTGCTTAAACCAATTTTGTCCAAGAATGAACGGTGCGGAGTGGCATCTGACAATTCCAACTCAGAGGTGAAGACATAATCTATTTGGTGCGTAATTTTTTGTTTTGTTGTATTCTTTTAATTGTTATAGAAACAAGGATTGTTATTTTTAACAATATAACGGTGGCGCTCTAACCTCGTTACGTTATTTTTGAGTTAACATTATCCTGGCCGTTATTTTAAAATAATGGCTGCTATAATGAAAATATAGTCAATTATTTTTTATATCATTTTAAAATAAATTATTCGTTCTTTCCGTTATTTTAAAATTCATTTTTTATTTAAATTCCGAATTTCAAATTTCAAATTCATTATAAATTCCCCCAAATAACGGCGTTTAATCTGTTATCACGGATACATATAGCGACTGTTATTTGTAAATGTAATAAAAATATTATTTTTATTCCATTATTTTCTGTTATTTTATTATGCATTAAAATATTGGGGTGTTATAAGGAAAATAACGTAACGCCCCACGTGTAACGGTCCATTTACTTTGATTCAAGCAACATAGTACACAGACGGCTATTATTTCCATTGACATTTTAAGGGTAAATTTCCAACTACCTTCTGCTTAAATGCCATTCCTATTATTTTTCAAATAAATGCTGTAATTGTCAAATGGGCATCACGATTCGTGTGGTGTTCATCCCGAGAACCATCCAACGATGTAGATCTAGGGAGCACGCGCCCAATGCGGAGTGGCTCTTCTACCCTTTCTGATCTTCTTGGCAGATCAGCTTCAGAGACCTCACCAGACATTTTTTCTCTTACACTGACTTCCCACCGACAGCAAGGTTCTCCATCAAACCAAACCAGGAATATTTTTTGATGAGGAGAACTCTCGTTGCAGTCGATGAGTGACCTTATGTAGCGCATATTTTGAGCCCACTGACCGCATGGATTTTTAGCCCACTCCTTGGTGGATATACCCCACAAAATATCAGCTTGATTGATGATTTCTAGCTGTTGGTTGTAGTACCCAAATGACATGCCTGAGTCCAACGGCTAGAATCACTGGTAAATAGACACCAAAAAAAAATAGTAGATATTTCTGGGGTGATTTTGAGGGAAAAATATGTAACCAGGTAGGTAGCGCAATTTTTGTTACTCACCGCTGTCCTCTGGACCCACTGACCGAATGGATGTTTAGCACCACTTGGTAGATAGATACCCCAAAAATCATCGGGATTGGTAATCTCTAGCCATTAGATTTTAGCACTTTTTAAGACATGATTCTAACCTTCAGATTCAACCATTTTTTGGGTACTAAATCCAATGGCTATAAATCATCAAACAAGCTGATTTTGGTATGAATATCTACCAAGAGTGGGCTAAACATCCATGCGATCAATGGGCCCGGAAGACAGCGTGAGTAACAAATATCGCTTTACCTGAGGCCATTTGGCGTCAAGTCTACCCTATTTATATTTAGATGGAAAGTTGTCCTGACCCTATGTTGTACAAGTGGACACCCCACGTGAAGCTGTAGGGGAGTTGGGAGTCCGGCATTCGGACGTACTGGATTGTTAGAATGATTCGAGATCTACTGGCATTCATGGTGAATGTCCATGAACGCCAAAATGTTTATCTATTAAGACCTATTTTTTCACAAAATGGTCGATACGAAGTATTGACATTTGCACAAAATTTTGCTTTTTTCACAAGTTTTGTTGTATTTTTCATTGGTAGGAAAGTTCTTGCACACCTGAATCTATTTGTTCCTACAAAAGGTTTTTAATAAGAATTGATTATATTCCAATAAGTTGAAACTCAGGCCCTGCTTGGTAGTTGCATTTGTTGGGAAAATATCTGTATTGTATGTATTGTAGGAGAGGAGAGAGCTGTTGGGGGAGACCAAGGGAGGTAAGATCATATTTAAACGGTTTTAACAGTCATTAAAACAAAAATAATGGCCATTATTTTCTGAAAAAAATTGTGGAAAAAAACACGGTTGTTATTATCCATTAAATTTTCATTATTTTTTATTTTTTTGTTTTTGAAATTTGACTTTTAAATTTCAAAATTTGAATTTTAGCACCATTTTTTTTGTTAAATTCTTCTTTTTTTTTGCCTCTATTTGTTACAATTCAATTTAATGGTAACACCCCCAGTCTGTTATACCATTAAAATGTCCTCTTTTAAACCTTGGGTGAGATAGTCATTTGCCTATTGTTTGCAGCCACTTCGGCTGCAAACAATAGGCAAATGATTGGATCTAATTCAAATATTTGTTGGATGTTGTGCCACGGCCACCAAACACACACAAATGCCCCCAACATTTGTGCACAAACATTTGTAGTGCCACCAAGCAAGGCCTAAATAACATTTAGGAAGATGATGTCAAACTCTTTGCAGTGCTTGTTCAAATTCAACTTTGTCAATTTATTATCTATACTAAAGCTCAACATTATAGAAGGGCGCTTCTTCCATCTTTTTTTAAACTATTCTTTTCCAAAATCACCCTTTAGAAGTCTCTTCCAGAATATCTGTATCTTAGGGGCTTCAACCTCCATGGTAGCATGTAAGCAACGCCTCTAAGTTAAGGGGTTAGCCGTCCTCCGAAAGAAAGATTTCCCCCCCAAGGTTTAAATGTCACGTGAGGAGAAGACCCAACTCACGTGACATTGATAACTTAAATTTGTCTAAAAATAGGGAACATGTCTGATTTGCCAACTCAACTTTCCACATCCGTGCACAAGCCATGTTATAAAGGGTCAGGTCCGTTGACAGATCGAAAAATGACAGGATTCTGTACAGGTCACAATATGAGCCACGTGGCATACTCTTAGAGGAATCTGACCATATGGATGTTTGTCCAATCCCATGGTGGACCTACAAACCAAAAATCATCCTGATTAGGGATTTATAGGCGTTGGAACTTTGTACCTCAAATACTGCTCAAATGCCCACAGTTGAGATCAACCCATGAAAATAAGTCCAGTCCAAAGCCTATAAATCACTAATCATGCTGACTTTTGGTCTGTAGATCCACCTAGGGATTGGCCGAACATCCATACGGTCCGATTCCTCTAAGAGTGTGCCACGTGGCTCATATTGTGAACTGTACAGAATCCTGTCATTTTTCGTTCTGTCAACGGAGCCCGACCCTATTAATTAAAGTGCTCACTTTCTCTTTGACTTTTATGTACTTACTCTACACCTTCTCTCCTTTGTTGAAGTTGCTCTAAGCTTCTTGGAGACAAGAAATGCAGAGATTTTATTTTTATTTCTTAGCTATCTGCTTTCTCTCGTGATAGGACTTGGGTTTCCATGAATCGTGAAGAAAGATGTTTTTGAAGTCTAAGATGAAATGGGTTGCTCTTTTTGGGCTTATTCTCTCTGCTTTTTCTCTCTTCACTCACTTTCTTCTTGCCAGATATACTGGGAAGACCATTGATGGGTACAGCAGACCTTCCATCACCATTTTCACTTGGAGGCCCATCTTTGAGAATGCAGATCTTGCTAGAACTGTAATTCCAGAAAAACACACGCCAAGATTTCATCTCTTTACCTCTTTCTCCTCCATGTTCTTCTTTTTGGGTTTTGAATATTTTATTTTCTTTGGATATTAATGAAAAGTTGACCAAGAATTTACTTTGGTCTGAGTTTACAATTGATTGTCTTCATGGGTTTTTTGGGGTTTTGCTCAAATTTTTGGTTTTGGGTCTTACTTAGCTTAATTTTGAAAAACGCATCTGTATTCCTCCCTCTCTTTTTTTTTTTCTTTTTTTGAAAACTTAAATAAGCTTGATATTATGTTTTTCAGATTTTCCTCTGTTTTTCTCGATGGTTTTTTTTTTTTAATTCTACTATGTTTTGATGATTATAGGATATACCCGCTTAGATTTTATCCTTTTTTCACTTCAAATTGGTCTGATTTTGATATTCTCTTTTTGTCATGCAGAGTCCAATGTACAGGAGATTATGGGGTCCTGTGAAGCGTCTTGAATCTCTGTACCCGCATGCAAATACCAGAGGAAGCTATGGAGGTTTGATTTTATGAGCATCTGTAGTGTTTGTTCTAGTATTTCCATTGATTTGCAAAGGCTTCTGCTTGTGTTAAAAAAGGAAAATTGACTTATTTTCTATGCTCAATTTTTGTTAGAGATGTATCTTTATTAGCATAACATTTATGTGGTGTACACTAGGAGGAACTATGCCTGCATAGACATTGCTATTTCTTTGCTTTCTGATAGAGATCCAAGTGCATAATACAATGTGCTAGTTCAGAAATACCAGAACTAGACGTGGGGAAAGTGAAGAAAAACAGATCAAAGTGTTGGAACAAACTTGCTGATGCATCTTCATTGAGGTTTGAGCCTTCTTCGAAAATTACCAGCAGGAAACTTTGCTTGATTGAAGATCTAAAAGGGTGATTCATGAACGCAATCTGGGAATAGGAGATAATTTTATGGTTGAATGCTTGAGTGACCTTTATCTTCTCTTGGTTTTGGTTTGTTAATTCTTAATTGGAGTTCTCAAATCTATTGAATCTGAATTCCTTGTTGATAGAAAAGCTAGAGATCCTTTTGTAGCTCACTCACCCCTTTCCTAGAACATGGGATTTAGTGATCATTGTGTTGTATGTTGGAGAGCTAAGTCAAGATGTCATTTTCATGCTTGACCTGTTGCACTTTCTTACTAGATGTCAATACCATTTTATATATTGGTTTTCTCTTGTGCTAGAAGGGAAGACAACTCACATGGATAGAAGAAGTACAGAAGTAAATGCAGATGAGAATTGTGGAAATACTTTTTCTTTTCTTTAATCCATGCCAAATAGTTCTGTAAAGAGTCTACCAAACAAGAATGATCTTTGCAGTTGATAAAAGAAAAATTCATGGTTTTCTGTCCTGATGGCCTTTAGGTCTTTGGAGAGTAAGGGATGGGGTGTTGTAATTAATAACGTGATTATGTTATGAAAAGAAGACATGTATAAAGGATTAGGGAGTAGAGTCCTTATATACAGCCTGGGTCATTGTACACCTAAATTGTCTAACAATCAGCTAGCTCATTATGGTACCTATGAGTAGAGATAAAGGAAAGACTAAAAGGATGTTCAAAGATATTGGATGTGATCCAATGTGAACCCCAATCTCCAAGCTCTTCCATTTGGATTGGTGGTCAAGGAATTGCATTAGAATAGTTCTACCACAAATAGGAGATCTAAGGAAAAAAAAAATTGTATGTTAAAAGATCTTGGAGCAATGCTCGAACTTCCACTTCATTTGAATCTGTTGGAATACTGGGGTTTGTGGTTAGACACACTAACAAGTAAAATAACTAAAAGAAGGAGAAGAAGAAGTAGAGAAAAGAGGAGAGAGGGGAGCAACATTCTCTATCTCGTTCTGCCCTCCCTTATGTTCTATATATATTGGTAGGGTTACAACATGTAATCCCGACTTAACTTGAAATTACAAATACACCATTAGAAAATTAAGGTAATGACTAATATACCCTTGTACTTGAAACTAAAACATAGAATAGATTAATGAGCTAGAAATAAATTAAATAATTCTAACACTCTCCCTCAAGTTGGAGCTTAGATGTCATCCATGCCCATCTTAAAACAAGAACTCTTATTCAGTGCCTTGTTGTAGATATTTGCAAGTTGGTTCTATGAGGAAACATAAAGAGTGGTGATTTCATTGTTGGCTACATTCTCTCTAGATAAATGATAGTCAACCTCAATTTACGTCATTCTTCCATGGAAGACAGGGTTAGTTGTTGTATGAGAAGCTGCATGGTTATCATAACAGAGTTTAATTGGTTCTTGAATCCCAATTCCCAACTCTTATAGGAGGGATTTTAACTAGACAAGCGTGCATGTGGCATGTGCCATGACTCGATGCTCTACTTCTGCACTTGATCTAGCAACCACACTTCGTTTCTTACTCTTCCACATGACCAAGTTACCTCTTAGAGGGGTGCATTACTCAGTAGTTGGTCTCTTATTAGAAGGAGATCCAACCTAATCATGTCAATGTACCTTTCAACCGTTAGATGACCATTCTTTTTGTACAAGATTCCTTGTCTCAGTGATCCTGTCAAGTACTTATGATTCTGACAACGGCCTCCATATGAGAGGTCCTTGGAACTTACCGATCACACTAGCTGCATACGCGACATCAGGATAGGTGATGGTTAAATAAATAAAAAGCTTACCAACTAACCTTTGATATCTTCCAGGTTCATCTAAAGGTTCACCTTGATCCAACATCAACTTCAGGTTAGGATCCATAGGACTATCAACGGGCTTTGCACCAAGGAATCATATTTCTGTGAGAAGGTCCATCACATACTTTCTTTTAGACAGATTGATTCCAATTTTCGATTTGGCCACTTCAATACCAAGAAAGTATCTAAGTTGCCCCAAGTCTTTGGTATAATAACGTTTTTTGAGGTGTTCTTTCAACCGTTCAATGCCCTTGGTATCAGTTAGAGATGCAACTTGGGCGGGCTCAACCCGACCTCAGGCTGGGCTTGGGTTGGTATCTACAGGCTTAGGCTGAGGCCTTATTTTCTAAAGTCCGATCAAACTCGGGTTGGGCTCGGGCTAAGACCTCAACCAACCCAACCCGAGCCCCGACTATATATAATATACTTATATCAATCTCCTACTTTCCCAAACCCTAAACTCACTGCCCCCCTCCCCTCCTCTACTCTCTCTCTCAAACCCTCCCCTCCCCTTCTCTCTCTCTCCAACCAACGATCATGGCAATTTTGACATGCACAACCACTGATCTCGGCCCACTCCTCAACAACACCACCAATGCAACTGTCGTCGCCGCCTACATCTATAGCCTATTCGATACCGTTTCTGCCAAACTCACCGTCGCAGGTTATGCCATCGACACCACTTCTTTGCATACCTCGTCTTAGCTATGCAACTCGGCTTCGCCATGCTTTGTGCCAGCTTCGTTCGCGTCAATCACCATGAACATAATGCCCACCAACGTCCTCGACGCCGCGGCTGGTGGCCTCTTCTACTACCTCTTCGGATTCGCCTTTGCCTTCGGCGTTCCCTCCAATGGCTTCATCGGCCGCCACTTTTTCGGCCTCGAAGCCTTACCTTCCCCTTTTTCTGATTACTGTTTATTTTTGTATCAATGGGCTTTCGATGTAGCTGCCACTGGAATCACCAGTGGCTCCATAACAGAGCGCACCCAAACGTTCTTGTCCTCGGATCAAATCGTCGTTGTCTTTGGAGGAGGAGTTTTCGAGAAGCCCTTTCTTCTTCATATCATCTAATCTCTACAACTCCTCTCGTTTCTTGTTGTGTTTGATTGTGTCCCAACCCCACAAACACGACGAACCCGACTAACCCGATCGGGCTAGGATTCTCAACCCCGGCCTCGGGTTGGGCTCATAGCCTTGAAGGTTGGGTTGACCTCCAACCCGCTTGAGTTGCAACCTTAGTATCACTTCCTGTAATCAACATATCATCAAGATACACAACCAAAATAATAATGCCACTTTCACCTTGTCGGATAGAAAACAAGTGATCAGCTTTGTTGGTACAAAATTTGGTAGCCACAATCCCTGAGGCTCCCGTAAGACAATGGCAGGCCTTTTCCTTCGTCAATGACAAGCTTCCTCCTCCTCACGCTGCGCCGGGTGTGCGGGGGTCCCTGTAGAAACCACTCCGACGCCAAAGACAGTCTTGAGCTTTGGGTATGCAGGAATAGAGTCTTTTGTTCTAGGTTTGTGCCTTCCCCCTCCTTGGGAGGGGGTTTACCTTTTATACATGTGTCTCCCGTATCTCTCCCTCAAGATTCGGGATTTGGATTGATCTTATTCAGTTATCGATCAGTTGTGATAACAGCCCTTCCTTCTTAGTAGGATCTCTCCACTGGTTGGTTTAGATACTTTCCATTTTTGGAAGATATACTGTACCCCTAATTTCAGCTCGTCTAACTGTCGAAATTCATTTCCTTTGCCAGCTGTTTTGGAAGATCTAGACAGTTGGCATTTAGTGATCCTCTGGACATCTCCACTTCATAAGGATATTTTGAATTTTGTTATATTTGGCAAGGTGGTTTGTCATCACCATATCTCGTCTGTTATCCTTTTTGATTCTCTGTCGAGTTATGGTTCTTTCCTTAAACAATCTCGTATCTGAGCCCTAGATCAATTGTTCCTAGGGTCGATCTCGGGATATTTCCCTAGGTCGATCTTGTGTCCTCCCACTTGTCTTGTTCCTTGAGTTCTATGGATATTTTTCCCCAGATCGATCTCGAATTCTGCCACGTGTCTTGATCTCATTGGTTTATTTATTTGGGCCCCCACAAGCTTGACTTTATTTTAGCCGATTCGTCACTACCACTATGTTGAATTTGTCAAACAAAGCCATAAGATTGTTTTAAACCATATATACTCTTTTTTCCCTTGAGCAACAAACCTAGGAGGTTGCTCCATGTACACATCTTCTTGAAGGTCCCTATGGAAGAAAGCATTCTTTATGTCCAGCTGAAATAACAACCAGCCCATATTTGTAGCAATAGTGATAACAACACACACATGGTTCAATGTGGCCATGGGAGAGAATGTTTCAGAGTAATCAATTCCAAAGGCCTGAGTGTATCCCTTTGCCACTAGTTGAGCCTTAAGGCTATTTATCAGGATTATGTTTAACTGTGTAAACCTGTCATCATCCAACAACACTTTATCTGGCAGGTAAAACAGTCAAGTTCCAAGTATCATTTGAATGAAGAACTGCCATCTCATCTTCCATTGCATGTTTCCAGTCATCATGAGACATTGATTCACTAAGAGAGGTAGGAAGGTGAACATATGACAAGGAAAAAAGCAAAATTTTGAAACTTAGGAAACCATATGAAACAATTTTAGCAATAGGATGAGCAATACAGGAATAGCTACCTTTCTGGAGTGCAATTGGAAGGTCTAATTCAGTAAGAGTTATGCTCGTGGGATCTTCAGACTTCCAAGGATTATAATGGATGCACACTAGATGTTGGATTTGTTGGGAATGAACACACTCTTAATGGCAAAGTTAGAAGAAGAAATAAAACAAGCAAACCACAACACAAGATATAAGTGGTTCACCCGATGTGCACTATGTCCACCGAGATCGCAACCAGTTTACTATGGAGAACAAGAGATCACCAACGAAGAGAACAAACCTCCTCTTCATTTTATAAGAGTAACAGAAGAAACCCAAAAATCCAAACTCTCTAATTCTCCTCACTCACATTACTCAAAACGAAAACTTTAAATAGAAGTCTTATAATGAATGGACCAAATTAATCCACAGGATTACAATTTCATATAACCCCATCATGGGAAGGTACCAGATGCAGCTGATCATGCTTCACAATCCCATTAGGATTAGTACTGCCCTTCTTAGTTGCTGAGTACACACCTTTTTCTTTCATAGATAAAAGAAAGGTATAAAACTCATATTATAACAAAGATGAAGCAACTTACAGCACCTAGGGGACATTCATCCTTTATGAACCAGCAATGTGTAGCCAACTACCACATGATCCATACACCAGAGAACAAGTTGCACTAGAAAACTCAACCAAACACTGTAGCACAATGTAGATGCATTGTAGCAGAATGTTTTTTTTAGGGGGGGAACAGAAAACCCTAGATCTGAACAAAAATCAGTTTGGCTCTAATGCCTTGTTGGAATACTGGGGTTTGTGGTTAGACACACTAACAAGTAAGATAACTAATGGAAGGAGAAGAAGAAAAGAAGAAAAGATGGAGAAGTAGTGAGAAGAGGAGAAAGGGGAGCAGCATTCTATATCTCATCCCCCTCTCTGTTTTGTTCTATTTATATTGGTAGGATTACAGCATGTAATCCCTACTTAATCTGAAATTACAAATACACAAATAGAAAATTAAGGTAACAACTAATCTACCCTTATACTTAGAAGTTAAAACTAAAACATATAAAGGATAAAGGAGCTAGAAATAAATAAATAATCTAACAGAATCCATAAGCCCGATAGGACCTGGGAAAACCTTGAGACTGAAGTTTAACGACTCCTCGGAGACCTGCATCTCTAAGTTTCCACGTTTCCGGCATTGAAGGGTTCTTAGATGATAGATTAAGACGAGAAGGTGTAAAATCTTTGAAATTGGTCTACAAGAGTTACGCAATGATCTTAGTCTCCTTCCCCTTGGAGAGTCAAAACTATGAGAATGTGCAAAACAGGAATCTCAATGAATTACCCTTAGAAGGTGGTCCTCAAAACCTTGAGATTCTACCAAGGCAGGGTGGTTGGGGGAATTGAGAGTGCCCTTATGTCTCTACCAGAAATGTTGCTGGAACACCCAAAATGTGAGTATGCATCAAATTTTTTTTGGTACATGTTTACCTTCTCTTTCTGAATAGTAAGCCTAGAAATTGCTCCCCTTTATTTTGTCTATGGTATGTATGGAAGTTCTATGGATTTCTTGATCTAGTCTAAAGACATGCTCAATGCTGTTTCTCTTTCTCTATGCTCCTATTATGCATGTACATGCTATTAGTTATGCATAGTTATCTACCCATTTAAGTGGGATCAAGCTCATGTCATGTGAGTGCTGCTCTTGCAGCAACCTTGAGGTCAAGTATTCAACCCCAACTATGTACCTGAAAGGAGAAAAAATACAACATATCAACACGTTTTCATTTATTCTTTTTTGTGTCTATGGTTCCAGTCTTCCTAACTTATGCTCATGACAGCTCCTGATTTGCAAACCAATGGCTTTATCTTCGTCAGGATAAAAGGAGGTTTCCATGAGATAACAAATTCAGTAAGGATGCAGTTCAAATCACTCATTGTTTGCTATTAGTTATCTCTCTATTATGTCTACTGAAGCGAGTGTTATCTTCTTGATCTTTTAGATTTGTGATGTGGTTGCGGTTTCTCGGCTACTCGATGCTGCCTTAGTTATTCCTGAGCTCCAATCAACCACAAGCAGCAAAGGAATCAGGTTTCTCTTGTTCTAAATAAATTTTACAGTTTCCACTGTTTTTCAAAGTTTAAGGATGACTTGAATCGATATAATTAGCTAGCTTTTATTGTCTGTCTCATGACTCTCATCTGTTTCTTGCAGCTCTGATTTCAAGAGTTTCGCCTACCTTTACAATGAGGATCAATTCATAGCAGCATTAGCAAAGGATGTCATAGTTGTAAAAAACCTGCCTGAAAATCTCAAAGCAGCTAGGAGGAGGAAGGAGATACCGGTATTTAGAGTGCCTCACTCAGCATCTCCAGATTTTTATCTTCACCATGTTCTCCCAGTACTAAAGCGGCATTCAGTGGTTGAACTAATTGTGTCCGATGGTGGATGCTTGCAGGTACCGAGTATAAATATGTTTTTTGGCCTGTAATTTTAGTTCAAAAATCGTTGTTAATTGTAGTCATAGTTCAAAACTTGAGATATGGACTAGATACTAGTCTGAATTGATTTGATTTTGTCATCTTTTATGACAAGACTAGTTGGTTCCTAAGTAGAGTAGAGTATCATGACTAGGAATCTGCTAGTTTGGTCAGCTTCACCAGCTTCTTAGTGCCTGCGTCAAGATTTTCTTGATCTGCCCTCAATGACCTTCTTTGTGGTTTCCTTTGAAATTCTTTGAAAAAACTTAGATAATGTCAAAATGTAATTTTGAGGTGCAGTCCAAGATGCTTTTTTGAGGCTATGAGTTGAAGATTAAGTTGTAAACATGGTATTTTTTTATTCGTTCAGAGATTGAGGGCTTTTTTTATAAGGTTGTATAATGTTGATCTTTGTAACGACACGACACTTTTAGGGTTTTTTCCCCGTGTTGACATGTACTGACATGAATATGTGTGTTGACATGTTCCGATCCACACCTTGACACATATGGAAGTGTCAACCTTCATTTTAGTGATTTTTTTTATGAAAAAAAAGGATTCCTGAAGAGGGTTGGTGTGTTCCATCCTTTGTACAACGATTTATTAAGTTGTTAAACACAACTGTAATTGTTTGCTAGTCTCCCTTTTATAAATCTACTTATATGCATTATGTTATTGGATAGCTCCATGGTGTATGGAAATGTTTCATTTTTTTTCTTTCTTATATTACTTTAAGAACAACCTTTTGATATAAATATAGCTAAAATATTATAATGCATGTGTACGGATGTGTCAGCGTTTCAGGCTTCTCAAATGTGCCATATCAGACACTTTGTATCTATGTCATTGTTACATAGATGCTGATCCATTTCAAGATTTTTTGGACAAAAAAACTTGATTTCACCATGATTAGAGTTGAATTGAGGCTTTTTGATCCATTTTAATCTTCTGAGGTGGCATCATGGAGATATATGTGTTTTGAATATCAGTTGGAAAATATTTTCATTAATGCACTTCAAAGTAGTAATAGGTTGCAAAACACTGGCAAGCTTGGCATGATATATGCACTAGCTTTAGGGGGAGTGTTATCATGCGTTGTCAACTTAGAGTTTGTTGAATGGTTTGTAGTGAGGATATATATTCCTATTTATTTGTATTACTTTTTACGGCATCAGATACTGAAGGAAAATTTAGTCTTACTTTCCAGCTTAAGTTAGGATTAAAATAGTGTGTGTGGGGTGGGTGGGGTGGGGGAGGTGTTGATGCAAAATTTGGTTCCCACGATCCCCAAGGCACCTCCAGGAAGACGGTGGGCTTTCTCCTTGGAACGACGACTAGCTTCTTCCTCCTTACGCTGCGTCGGGGTGTCCCTGTAGAAATCACTTCGACGCTTAAGTCAGTTTAGAGCTTATTGTATGCAGGAATATGGTTTAGGGTTTTCGACCTCCTCTCCTTGTGAGGGGAGTTTACCTTTTATACATTTTTTCCCATGGATCCTTCACGTGGGATTTGGGATTTGACTAATCTCGTCCAACTATCCCTTTCCAATGATAATGATCCTTTCTTCATAGGATGTTGTCATTGGTGGATTCAGATTCTGACCATCTGATACGTGCACAGAGTTAGGGCTGACGTGGATAGTCGTTACCATTCTCGTACAAGGAAGGTTTATATTCTCAAGCATTACCATTCTCATGCAAGGAAGGTTTTTGAATTAGGAGGAACAATAAAGACAATCCATCACCATACGTGGAATGGTGGAGTCATTAGGGTAATTAATTACTTACTTAAATTAGGAAAATTGGAATTATGTTGTAAGCCTTTATAAGACAATTGTAGAATAGGACTTTAGCATCGAAAATTTGAATGAACAAGGTCTTTTGGAAGGTTTCTCCCTAGATGTGAGAGTTTGCTAAGTCTCTTGTCTTCTTCTTCTTGGTTGTACGTATCAATGGTATCAGAGCCCCCTTGCTTAAGTTTGGTGAGTTGACCCGCAAGAGACTTAGCAAACTCCCACATCTAGGGGGAAACCTTCCAAAAGACCTTGTTCATTCAAATTTTCGATGCTAAAGTCCTATTCTACAATTGTCTTATAAAGGCTTACAACATAATTCCAATTTTCCTAATTTAAGTAAGTAATTAATTACCCTAATGACTCCACCATTCCACGTATGGTGATGGATTGTCTTTATTGTTCCTCCTAATTCAAAAACCTTCCTTGCATGAGAATGGTAATGGTTGAGAATATAAACCTTCCTTGTACGAGAATGGTAAAGACTGTGAACATCAGCCCTAACTCCGTGCACGTATCATTCCTTCCCGCTTCGGATAAGCCTTGTCCTCAAGGCTTAAATGTAGGGTACCTCTCTTGAAAGTCAAACGAAGTCTCCCATGTTGCATCCTCTGGATATGAATTGGACCAATGAACCCCCACTTGTGTTACATCTCAATTTTTTTTTTTGCACATGCCCTTAAGGTCAAAGCGTCGGAAATCTACTTTTCAACAAGCAAACTCCCACATATAGGGGGAAACCTTCCAAAAGACCTTGTTCATTCAAATTTTCGATGCTAAAGTCATATTCTACAATTGCCGCGATACTGCTTGGATGTTTCTACTTTACAATTTTCTCATATTCCATTGTATTAATGAATATTTTTTAACCCATAATAATTTATTTGCTTGTTATGTTAACCAAAACATATAAATAGTACATTTGTAATAAATTTACTGTAAATAACTCTATAATATAAAGTTTCATTACATTTGGCATGATTTAAATACTAAAAAAGGATAATTAGCCCCAAAAACTTAATACTAAGGCATGATATCAAGATATTGGTTGGGTACTCATTTCCTTTCCTGTGTCTTGGATTTTTGGAAATGCAGAGTCATATTCCCATTTACTGTACCCGCGCCCATATTCATATCCGTATTTGGGTATCTTAGACCTTCATCGATATTGCTGTGATTTCCTCAATTATTTTTCTCTATGTTTGTATTTATTGAATGCTGGAAACTTCATGAATATTGCTGCCTTGGAGCACAACTTTCTTTGTTCGATGAACTTATTGAATTTAATTATAATTTATTGTCTTCATTTTCAAATGACAAATATCTTTCCTGAATCTGGCTTAGGCCATTCTTCCACCTCATCTCGAGGAGTACCAGAGGCTGAGATGTAGGGCTGCATTTCATGCCCTTCGGTTTCGACAGGAAGTCCAGCAAGTTGCCACTAAAATCTTAAATAGGTTATGAACTGCATACCTCCTCATGGATATGTTGTGGCTTGATTACTCCATTCAAACTTTATCTTATTTTCCTTCTTCTTTTAGGCTACGGGCTTCTGGACGACCATTTATAGCCTTTGATCCTGGAATGACAAGAGATGCTCTAGCATATCATGGTTGCTCTGAACTCTTCCAGGTACACAGATCAAGCCCTCGAGATGTGATGGATATTTAAGTTAATCTCCCTGATTTTCAAAGCTTTTCCAGTATCTGAGTATGTGGATTATTTCTCCAAACTCTTCGAAAGGATGTACATACCGAACTCATTCAGCATAGAAGATCATGGATGATAAAACGTGGAATTGTCAAGGAGAAACTTTCTGTGAATTCTGCAGAGCAACGCCTTAATGGCTTATGTCCCCTGACGCCAGAAGAGGTAACACTTGATGCCAAACGTCATGAATTACTATGATGATATTTTGGGGATGGAATATATCCCACAAGTTACACGTGACCTATCAACTCTCCAGTTTGTCCAGATGGGTATGGCACAATCCAATAATAAAACTGCCTCAAGGGTCTTAACACTTTGATATTGTCAGGAATATGAGCCCATATATGTCCTGTCAGTCTAATTTTCAAGCTATGCTCCATCCTAGAGGTGACTTCGAAATTTCCAGTGATGAGTTGGTGGGCCATGTTTATGGTATGGGGTGTAGGAAGAATCATCACCAATGTTAACAGAGAACATCATATGTTTTCTTAATTCTGAAACTCGTATATTATTATATACTTTTTTTACAGGTTGGTATTCTTCTTCGTGCATTTGGATACTCATCAGACACAATAATTTATGTCTCTGGGGGAGAATTATTTGGCGGCCAGAGGACGTTGACTCCACTTCATGCCATGTTTGAAAATGTTGTTGATAGGACATCCCTAAGCACTGTTAGAGAGCTCACTAAAATCTATGGTCATGAGGATCACTTGGTTGGCACTTCTCACTGGCCCCCACCTTCTTTTGAAAAAGAAACAAAGCTCGAAGCGTGGAAAACTTCTGGTCCACGACCTCGGCCACTTCCACCACCTCCTTCCAGGCCTAAATACCCATACAACATAGAGGGATGGTGGGGTTGGGTAGCTGAGAGTGATAACGAGCCAGAGAGTACTGTTATGGAGTTGAGGACCAATGCTCATAAACTGCTATGGGAAGCAATTGACTATGAGATTTGCATTGAAGCTGATGCATTCATTCCTGGATTTGATCGGGATGGCAAGGGACATCCAAATTTTGCATCCTTGGTGATGGGGCACAGGCTCTATCAGTCAGCTGCCTCTAAAACATACAGACCTGACAGGTATATATTTCTTTTCACGCCTTCACTACTTCCAGTTTATAATTTCTCAATGGTGAACTAAAGAGCATGAACTATTAACTGGGCGAACAATGACTATACACTTAAAAATTAATGCTAAATGAGATACAGAGCACCAGGTTTCGGACCTTAGTCACTCTAATGATCTTCACTCTCCCATTGTAGTTTCTGTCAAAACTTGTGGCGCAACTACATGTGTGTCAATATGGAGTCAAATTTTTGGACTCCACATAGGATATCTACATACCAAAAAATCACACGGACTGGATGTGAGATCCACCATGTTAATGTACTTTTTTTCTTCTTCTAGTGATTGAGCTGTTCTTTTATCATGAAAAGGAACATGAAGATTGGTTGGTATGGAATTGTGTTAGGACCGTGTTATAAAGCTGATTTTCGGTGTGAGCTCCCGGTGCAGGCACTTGCTTGTCTAGATGTCCCTACATGTTGGCCGCCTACTTATGGCATTCATGTTTCACAAATGCACACTTCGTTGGTGGTAGTATTAATATTTCTTTAATGGGGTAGGCTAGGATTGAAGCAATAACGTTACATCTGCAAAGCATGGACCATAACAGAAAGCCTATTTGTATGAACCATAGTTGTCAGAGAATGAAACATGTGCCGAAAACAATCCGAGAAACAGATGAAGGAAACAGACCCTAAAATTTTACCTGGTGTGAGGAACAGGGAACATATGAGAAATGTTCAGGGCAAACAGGTTGGAAACAAGTGGGAAATGGCAAAAGAAACGTACTAGAATGCAATTCCACTGGAAAACGTGTTTCCCAACCGTTTCCCTAGCATATTTGCAAGTGTTTTCCCTGGAGTTTCTGACACTTCCCACAAGTTTCCCAACTGGAGCTTACCCACTCACTATATTCCCTGGAAATACCAGATCTTGTGGAGTTAGCTGACCAGTTAATTCCCTATCCGGATATACCTGGAATACTTCCCAACCCAAGTCCTCTCTCCCAACTTGCTAGCACACACGCTACTTATTTTCTTCTGCTGCTTCTCTCAACACAGAAAAGAAGTTGTCAAGCTTTTAGAGGAAATTCGTGACAACCTATATCTAGCAAATCATACATGGTTGACATCGATACGCAAGCACCTCAGCAGAACATTACTCGACGGACTAACTGAAGCATTCACAAACTCAAAACCACTGTCCTTTCTCTCTCATCCAGTCCCAGAATGCTCATGCTTGAGGTATGATCATTCTGAAGCAACGCCTAATTCTTTGAGTCCTACAACTCATGCACAAGTTCAGGTTGCTCTTGGAGTTGAATACCGCTGCCCAGCTTGGATGGACAATGATGTGATATCACATTCACTGAAGGATAATGAAAACGAGGAGGACATTGAGGAGGAAGGTCCCTCATCAGGACTGTTCTTTCGGCATAGTATTAGTAGTCATGAAGGTGGTAGAGAAGAGACAAATATCAAAGAAGTCCATATGGAGGACGACGAAGAACTTGAGAGCGGAGATAGATAAGGAGCGGCTAAATTAAGTTACTGACTTGATCTCCGAGTACCCAAGTCATCATTGTCCTTTTTTTGGCAGACATGTATATATATTTTAATTACATTTCATACTTTTCCGGTTAAGGTTGGAAGACAGTGCCTTCTTGGGTTCAACAAGGTGAAGGAAGGTTTCTGGAAGTTGGTTCGACAACTCAGTAACTCAGGCTCACAACATTTGTCTGAATCAGCTTGGCTCAGTCAGCTCTGATAAGAACGCTCTCTTATTTGTGTTGGGTCTGTAAGGAAGTAAGTTCCTTCTGACAGAAGTGAATGTCATTTTAATATATCACAACCCAATTTTGACTTACTCTTACATGTTTTATATGGAAAATTAAATATTTCATTTGTTTTAAATTTCTGTAGTAGAATGTAACTTTTCTTAGGCATTCAAACTCTGCCTCAAACCACTATTCTATGATTAAAAAAAAAAACAGTGATGTATGATTGACCCCCTGTTATTGACTGTTTTGGCTTCTCTTTGGTCTTATTAGTTCTTTCGTCCTTTACTTGATGCCAAAGCATTACATATTATTACTTTTTCTGTTTGATGGAGATTGGAAGCTAGGTCTGTTTTTGTCATGGTAGTGTTTCAAACCACCTGCAGTGTACAGTTTCTTTCTGTTGGTGAATCTATCCCTTTCTGTATGCTATCCGATCCAGCTGTATGGCGTCAAGCACCATCTGATATGTATCCTCTGATACATATCCTACACATACCAAGTCAAAATGTTTCCACTGATATTTTAATCATTCAAACTCTCGAGTCAGAACATTTGGTAAGACTAAATGAACAGTCTTGAATGATTTGTCACTGATTGAAACAACTATTATTAGTTTATTACTCTATAGGGCGTGTAACCCAGATGGTACAACACGTCTTAAGTTTCAACTGGGATATATTCTTTAAATGCTCTGAAGATGGCTAAGTTTGATAGGTCTTAGGAACACAAAAGATATTAAATGAATCCTCATACCAGTTCTGATTGTAAACTAAAGAGGTGTTTTTAGTGATCTTCCATGCTAAAGATGAGGTTATGTGTTAAGTGTTAGAAGCAGTCTCCAGGAAACTACCTTCAGAAAACTTCCTGGAAACTCTGGTTAAAATCAGGTCAGCTAAGGATCAAAGTCAAAAGGGAGACTCCCATTTTCTGATCTCTTTCCTTCTGAACAAGCCATCCCATAACTCTTCCAATATTAGCTTGATCATCAAGGAATCTCAGATATATAAGAGCGAAGGTATTATTCCAAAGCTAAACAAGCAAGCAAACAAATCTCCAAGAAGTTGAGTACATCCATCTTTGCAGCTAGAAACATTTTGAGCAGACTGAAGTGATAGTACGGAAGGGAGGAAGATGAATTTAGAGAAGAAAGTGAGGTGGTATTCACCACTCTTAAGATCGGTGTCTTCGTGCTTTTATGTGTCTGAAAGAGGTGACAATGTGAAGGGTTCGAAAACTGCGTTGCCTACTGGACCGGAGGCAACCATGGTTGCTGCGGCTAAGCATTTCTCTACAGCCCATAAAGTGCAGTTAGGCTAGTTTGATCATCTGGGGTACTAGCTAAAGTTGAAGGTTTTGTTTAAAATGTAAATATAAAACTACAAATCACCTATTAATCTACCTGTTTTAAGGTTTAATTTATTGTTGTAGCTGAAACTCTTATTCTGGTTAACATGACCACATATGAATATGATATATATAGAACAATCATTGTGTATATAGATTACACATAAAATTCAGTGTACAGACGATCTCTACCGTCAGATTGTTGATGAATTAATAACTCATGTAATGAAAGTTGTAGAATTACAGGGAAACAGTGCCTAAAATTTACCTGGTCCAAGAAACAGGGAACATAGGAGAAACATCAAGGGACACGGGTTGGTTATAGATACATCAGTTGATCAGAGACGATTATCCCGTGAGTGATTCTTTTGCCTCGGAGCATAGTGGAATCTGTGTGAGTCCATGGAGGTACATCGATCTAAAGGGAACCACGTAAATCTTTGGCCCTGCTTGGTTCAATGCAAATCAGATGCAATGCACTCACTTGCCACAGCTTTGGGATTACAAGTGATTGGTTGGGGACGTGCAAATGAGCTGGCGCGCAAGTGGTTGCCAAGCCCTTGCAAACTCTTTTAAGAAAATGGATGCAAGCATGTGCAGCCCCAAAATTGTGGTAAATGACTGCAGTGCAACTCACCGCATTTGCACCAGAGAGCAAAATGCATCCCAGTGCAGTGAACCAAGTTGGGCTTCTGTGCATCATTGTTGTTTATTGTTCTTTCTTCCAAAAATCTCTCCCAACTTGCTAGCACACAGCTACTTATTTTCTTTTGCTGCTTCTCTCAACACTATAAAAAAGTCGTCAAGCTTTTAGAGGAAATTCATGACAACTTCTATCCGGGGCTGTCTCGATGCAAGTTGAGGCCTAAGGCAAAAATTCCATATAAGGTCTTTTTAATATTTAACATATTAATATATATTGTATAATTAAAATTTTTAATTCTTTATATAGTAGAAAATCTTATTTAACAGCTATTCATGATAATCAAAAGCTACAAAAAAAAAATCTAGATGCAGAGAACTCATGTTGAAGTCAATGCAGAGGACTCTCACGGCCCTATATAGGTCATTTTTTGGGCCTAATGATTGCGTGGATGTTCAACCCACCTATTGGTCGATAAATACACTAAAAATCAGCTTGATTGAAGATTTCTAGCCATTGGATCTACTACCCAAAGAACATATTTGAATCCAATGGCTAGAATCAATCTGAAAAAGTACTAAAATCTATGGCTAGAGATAACCAATCAGGTTAATTTTTGGTTTGTATATGGAACAAGGGGTGGGTAAACATCCACATGGTTAGTGAGCTGGAGCCTTCTCTCACCTGGCCTTTTCCTAAGCATTCAAACTCTGCTATGATCAAAAGCAGAAAAAGTGGTGTTTTCACGTTTTACCTCCTTTGTTGACAATTTTATGTTCTATTTGGTCTTATTCGTAGTCTCGGCATGGTTTTCTTTTCAAACCATGTTGCCGTATAACAGCACCTACTTTGGAAGAGAAGGGGATGGGTCCACCACCTGCACTGTGTTCATTTTCTCTGTTGGTGGGTCCATTATTTTTCTGTATGCTGCTATCTGATCCTATGGCCGATATACATCCTCTGAAACATACCCAACGCATAGTCAAAATGTGTAGCAGCTGGATGACCAACATGTACTGATATTTTAATCTTTCAAACTCTTATAAAGTCGGAAAAGTCGCTAAAACTTGAAATGGAGATTTCCAAGAAACTACCTTCAGAAAACTTCCTAGAAACCATGGTAAAAATCATGTCAGCTAAAGATCAAAGTCAAAAGTTCCCCACTTTCCGATCTCTTTCCTCTTGAGCAAGCCATCCTATAACTCTTCCAATATTAGCTTGATCATCAAGAAATCTCAGCTGTATAAGAGCAAATTAAGGTGGTATCACAAAGCTCAACAACACCAAGCAAGCAATCAAGTCTCCAAGTTCTGAGTTTATCCATCTTTGCAGCTAGAAATATTTTTGAGTGTTACTTCACAAAGCTATAATCTGCTATAGTACACAAGGGAGGAAGATGAATAAAGAGAAGAAAGTAAGCTGGTATTCACCGCTCTTAACATCGGTGTCTTCGTGCTTTTATGTGTCTGAAGGAGATGACAATGTGAAGAGTCCAAAAACTGCGTCGACTACCAGGCCGGAGGCAACCATGGTTGCTGCGGCTAAACATTTCTCTACCGCACATAAAGTGCGGTTAGGCTAGTTTGATCATCTGAGTTACTAGCTAAAGTTTATGAGTTTGTTTAAAATGTAAATATAATACTATAAAGCCCCTATTAATCTCTGTTTTTTAAGTTATAATTCATTGTTGGAGCTGAAATTCTTGGTCTGGTTTAACATGTCCACATATGTTATATAGTAGAGTTGGGTGGATGATCTCATAAGCACCAACAAATCGTGTATGGTCATCAAACACCGTAACATCGCGTCCTAAGGCCCAGATCACTGATGGTCATCGAAATTTCCATTACATGAATCTCGAAGACCACCACACGAATTTCAAAGAATATCAAATGTCCTAGACCTTATGACGAAAATGGTATGGTGTCGCCGCATGGATGACGCTAATGAAAACCATGGAGGTGAGCTCAAAGTCATTTTAGCACAACTAGAAGTCCCATCAAACCAGGTCCATTAACACACCTAAATATAAGTTGTTAATCCATTCAAAGCCCAACATTTTGGCCCACTTTGGTGATTAATGGGTATGGCCTCCAGGTTCGAATTGGGCCTAACGTAATTTAAATAAAGTATAGCCCAATACCGGCCCATTTATAAATGGGCCAGTAAACCGTACTCATCAGGCCTATATATGCAGCCCAAGCGTGAGACCATTAGGACCTGGCCTAAAAGCCTGAGAACAATATAATTAATATGATTGAATTAATATCATATAAATTAATATATTAGATATAAAAAAAAAAAAAAGGCCTTATATGGACTTTTCGCCTTAGGCCTCAACTTGCATCGAGACGGCCCATATGGTTGTCCTTAGAAAAGTTTTATAGAAATTATACTTGCATCGAGAAGGCCTTAAAAGTTTTATAGTTTTATAGAGAGTTAAGATTTTCTGCATCTAGATCCGCACATTTTAGCATACAAATCTTTTTCTAGAAAATAATTTTTTGCATGGTCGGGTATAGGTATGATATGGACAAGGAGACTATTCGCGTGGCATCTCCACTTTTACTAGGGAAATGCAAGTCCCAAAAGTTTAGCCATTTAGGCCTTGCTTGGTAGCACTACAATTATTTGCGCGCAAACGTTTCTGGCATTTGCATGTGCTTGGTGATGCAACATCCAACAAATATTTGCATTAGACCCAATAAACTTCCTCAAAATAATGATAAAAATACGTATGGTTGAGGCCTTTGACCGTTGGATTCGAGAGATCCATGGTCCACGAGGGAACAACTCGAGTAGGGTCAAAACACTATTCTCATTTAGTGGATTGGATTGAATCGGGTAGGGTCAAAACACTATTCTATCTATGGGATGGGTCTATTTTTCTTATCGGATCGGGTCTGGATCAGCACTGATCCGACTTGAATCCAATCCATTGACAGCCCAACCTGTGGGAAATATGGCTTCATAAAAAGGCTAGATAGAAGAGTCGTGATCCCATAGTGTTGACACCCTAAGTAACCCATAGCTTTCCCTTCCGACAAGTTTTGACCAAAGTTGGTCCAGGCTCCTCGCGGCTTTGTTCCTGTCCCAGAAAAAAAAAAATCAGCCAAAACTTATGAAATGGACAACTACGGCTCACTAAATAGTGCTAACACAAGCGCAAATTTGTTGGAATTTTTTTTTAATTGGGTCGCTCTCATCGCGGGTCGCCTAAAATTGTGCCAAGTTGAGATCTTTGACCCATCCTTAGCTGGATCTACAGACCGAAAATTGTCTTGATTGGTGATCTCAATCCATTGGATTTAACCATTTTTCATGGGTTGATTTTAGCCGTGAGATTCAAACATCATTTTTAACTTCTAGAAATCACCAATCAGACTTATAGATCCACCAAAAGGTGAGCCAAACATCCATATGTTCAGCAATCCCGAAGAGTGTGTCAAGTGCCCACAATACCATAATGAGAACCACCCACTTCAAAATAAAAAAATTAATTTGTTGTTTCCCAAAATGTCACGTGACACACTCTTTTGGGCCTACTGACCTTCCTATATTTGGTCCACCCTTTCTAAAACTCACCTTGCTTTTCATTTATAACCGTCAGGATTTTTTTTTTTTTTTTTTTCTTTTAAGCAAGCATTTCTTGAGAACCAAACCACAGAAAGGGAGAATTTTTTTGCGGCCTCCGGATTTTTTAAGTGCGCCCAATGATCGCGCGTGATCATTAGCGCATGATCGCTGCTTCAAAAAATTTCTCACAAGAGGGCGCTCAGCCTCCAGAATGGAGGACACATGGCCTCAGAAAGCCAAAAGAGGAAGAAGCAATCCATACTGGAAATCACTATTTGGATTGACTTTTGGTCATGTAAGTCCACTAAGGGTTGGATCAAACATCTATGCATCGTGGGCCCAAAATGTTCCACGTGACATTTTTGGATGGGCAGTTCATGGACAGTAAACTTGTGCTTGCATTAACACTAGGATCATTATCTATCTGTACTGTTATAAAGCAAAAACCGGGGTTGGGCCACGGTCGCGGGTTTCACAAGGCGTTCACCTATAAATGCCACGTGGTGCCTTAAATTTTTTACTACTCACACACCTTTTTGCAAAAGGAAAACTTTGATGGAAGTCCATCATCAACGTTGATGACAGACTTCAGTGTGATCCATGTGGCACCCTCCAAATTGATGTTTAGCCCGTCCCTAGGTAGACATAAATACCAAAAAGCAGCATATGATTAATGATTTATAACCTTTGGATCCATGTGGCACCCTCCAAATTGATGTTTAGCTCGTCCCGAGGTAGACATAGATACCAAAAATCAGCATTTGATTAGTGATTTATAACCTTTGGATCTAAGTACTCCAAATAATACTCGAAATCCACAATTAAAAATAAACCATGAAAAAGACTAATTCAACGGATAGAAATCACCAATAAAGACAATTTTTGGTTTGTAGGTCCATCTATAAGAGTGCGCCACATGGCTCATAATATGGTCCATATGAACATGGCACTTATTGGTTGGGTGTGTAAAAAAATTTCCTAAATGTTAGTTCATTAAGGGCCTGTTTGGTACGTGATAAAAAGAGTTCCAATGGCAAATATTATCTTAGCTAAATATTTGTTCATATCAATATTTAATAACGTTTAGTACATGTCCAATCTAGATTACGTTATTTTCTTTCAAATTGAGTGGGTCCCACATATCAAACTAAGCCAAAATGGGTTAAGCAAGTGTGGGAACCACATATTATGTCAAAGGATAAAAAAAACTCATTTTTATCTTTTTTATATATTAAAAACTTATTTTTATTGAAAAAAGTGATTTTTCCGCTAGAAAATAAAATTTTTCCACCAAGGTTTAATTGGCGTGAAATATTTACACGGGGGTGTGTGTGTGTGTGTGTGATCAAATATTTTACCGCAGCGGCAGGAAAATTTGTGGGCTGACTAAATATTCGTTGGGGGCAACTGGTTGCCAAACGCGCCCGGGCGAATATTAGCGCGCACAAAGATTTTATTTTCCCGCCGTGGTGCATTACCTAACAAGCCCTAAATGAACATCTACACTCACCCACACACCTTTTAGCAAAAGCAAAACTTATGCCTAGCAAATGCCTAGAGACTACTGACCATATGGATGTTTGGCCCTAAGTACCAAAACTTAGCCTGATTAATGATTTATAAACCATGAAAGACTATAATTCAACGTATAGAAATCACTAATCAGGCTTATTTTTATTCTGTAAGTCCATCTAGGATTTGATCAAACATTCGTATGGTCATATATCTATAAGAATATGCCACGTGTCTCATAATGTGGTCCATATCAACATGACACCTATTAATTGGGTGTAAAAAATATATACCCACTTATTAGTTCATTAAATGCATCTCTACTTAAAATTAATTAAATGTCCTTTGATAAATTTTCAATTACATTTCATACCATCATTCTTATTTTCAATACAAGTGAGACTATTTAATTACTATTTCATGTCATTCAAAAAATCAGCATAATTAGTAATTTTAGACTTCTGATCATTGAACACAAAACAATGCTCAAATTCTTGCTCATAAAACATGATATGGCGTGGGCCAATATATAAATTATAAGTTTTGGAATTTGATGATTTTTGGCGAGGTTGGTCTCTATAGCGAGGAGATCATCCTCACAAAAGTTCAAATAATTCTGACATTCATAGACTAGTCTAGAATTTGAAGAATTATGGACTGTCTATTTTTACCTTTAACTTGAAGACTACACTTGATGGGGTTAGAAATTTCAGAATGGGCTGATTTTTAGTACGAGTGATCTATATGGTGAGGAGATCATCCTCACCAAAAATCAGCTATTGATTGTAAGGATCGGGAGACAACACTTTTCACAACATTTTCAACAACAATTTAGGCGTACCCACATGAAAGATGAATCAATAGCTGATTTTTGGTGAGGATGATCTCTTCACAATATTGATCACTCGTACTAAAAATCAGCCCATTCTAAAATTTCTAACCCCATCAAGTGTAATCTTCAAGTTAACGGTAAAAATAGACGGTCCATAATTCTTCAACTTCTGGACCAGTCTATGAATGTCATAATTATTTGAACTTTTGTGAGGATGATCCCCTCGCCATAGAGACCATCCTTATCAAAATTCATCCAATTCCAAAACTTATAATTTATATATTAGCCCACGTCAATTTTTTGTTGTAGAAAATGTTGTGAAAATTGTTGTCTCCCGATCATAACCCTATATATATATATATATATACTAGTGGGTGCCCCGTGCCATCAGCACTCCTCGACAAAGAATTTGCTAAAATCAGTTGAGTGGCAGAGATCCACCGTCCATTTGGGGGAGGATTAGATCGCGGCCCCTCTTTGTTGATGCTTATAAGAGGAGGTATAAGTAGGGAGACAACCAATGTGTTTTTGTTATATAGAATAGTAAATGGCCAATGCCCACAACACTCTCTGACAAAAGCGTTTGCAAAAATTGGGTGCCTTCGGCACTCAAACAGTATAACAAACTGGGGCGTTACCATTTTTTCCATTATAACAGCTGTTATAATGGATTGTAATGCACATAGGGAGAAATGAGAAAATAACATAAATAACAAAAAATAACGGTGTTGAAATTTAAATTTTGAATAAATTGAGGTCAAATGAGGCGGATTGAGTGGCTGAAATCTAACCGTCCACATTAGATCGATAGATTTGATCTGAACCACTCTTTATCTAACCGTCCACATTTGATGGATGGATAAGATAAGAGAATACAACTGAGTTGTCTTGATATATGCGTGGGTGGCTCGTGCCCGCGGCACTTTCCAACAAAGTGTTTGTCAAAATCGGGTGGGAGTTAATCTTAGTCTTCGATATGAAGCACAGTGGATCTCAGCCACTCATTATTGAAGCCATATAAGATAAGAGGGGTATAAGAAAATCATTAAATTTCCGTTAAATTCTTTTTTTTTTTTAATTTTCAATTTTCAATTTTCAAATTTTGAATTTCATCACCACTTTTTTCTGTTAAAATCATTAAAATCCATCAAAATCTTTTTTTTTTTCATTTTTGCCCTTGGTCGTTTCAATCCGTTTTAACGGCCGTTTTAATGGTAACACCCCTCTCGAGGCGTAAAAAGTGGGGCTCCTGAGCCTGACCCTTGGGCTATATGTAAATTCAACCCATTTCATTCCTTCTATGTAGGTAAATAGTAGGTGACTCGTGCCCATGGCACTCATCTACAAAGTGTTTGTCAAAATTGGGTGTGAGTGGCTGAGATCGACAGTCCATTTGGTGTGATAAGATCTCGGCCATCCTTTATGAAGCCGGATAAGAGGGGGAGACAACCGTCCTATTTTATATATATATATATATATATTACCGTTAAAACTGTTTAAACGGCCGTTTTTAAAACCATGGTTAAAATCATTAAAATCCGTTTTTTTCATTTTTGCCCCTGGCCGTTTCAATCCGTTTTAATAGTAACACCCCTCTCGAGACATAAAAAGTGGGGCTCTTGAGCCTGACCCTTGGGCTATATGTAAATCCAACCCATTTAATTCCTTATATGTAGGTAAATAGTAGGTAACTCATGCCCACGGCACTCATCGACAAAGCATTTGTTAAAATTGGGTGTGAGTGGCTGAGATCCACCATCCATTTGGTGTGATAAGATCTCGGCCATCCTTTATGAAGCCGGATAAGAGGAGGAGACAAACGTCCTGTTTCAGTATGTATATATATATATATATATTAAGTGGATGCCTATATTAAGTGAGCGTTTGGGGTCTTGAAGTCTTTGGCTAAAATGAAATTAGTTTTACTCATAGCAACACGCCCTACGCGCCTCAACCTGATTGGATGCTCTGAAATGGAGCGCGTGAGGTATCACGTGCTGGTATGAATTCTCAAAGGGACAAATGTCAATCATAATATGAGGCAACGCTTCTCTGATTTGATCCAGGCGAAGCGGCACGCGAACCAACACGTGAGGGGAGACACATCAGAACTAGCGACTCTTTCAATACCCCTCTGGGACAGGTCGTTTCGGAAGAGAGAGCACATGCCCCCACTCGCTTTAACGGGTATTGGTGGGTCCCCCCTCACGTCACACGTCACGAGAAAGAGAGCAGCACCGCCTCGACCCCAAGCACGTGCTATCATGTACGACGGGTAAACAACGAGATAGGAAGAAGAAACTTGAAAGTGACCACCGTTCCGCAATTTATCCCTAAAAAACAAAAGGCCCCGTGTCCTTCATAAACTACCGATATTACCCTTACGTGGAATAAATTATTACGCGAGGCTGGCACATACTTCTAGTTGTAGGGCCGCAGCTGATACTCCAATCACTACAAGTGGCCAGCAATCAAACCAGAGGTGGGGTCATCGATTTTGATCAGATGGTTATATTATGCCTCATCAGGGATATATTTTTGTTTTTTTTGGTGTGCAAACGAGGTATTAGTGGGACCGACAGGTGAAACAGTGAACGTGGCATACAATGGGATTGCAAATCACACTGTCACAATGGGATTGCAATCACACAAACACAGCCAATGAGTTCTCGGCACGTACACCTAAAAAGCAAAAGCACATGGGTACGTTGCAAAAGCACTTGTGTACGTGCCGAGAACTCATTGGCTTGTGATTGTGTGATTTACAATTTCGTGTGATAGAAGTTTTACTCCAGATTCACACATGTACGATTGCTTATCAAAAAACAGGTACGGCTTGTATTGCGAACACGTATGGCACGTGAATGGCACGAGAATAAGGAATCTCTAATAAAAAGATGCCAAGTTTCTCTTCGCCGTCATTGTTAAAGCAAACGGGTAGCACGTAATTTCGTTAAGATAATAGGACTAGTTAAGTTCTAGACTATAAGTTAACGGAGTCAACACCCCGTTAACCAATGCTTACCATCGTTACACCGCGTTCCGTCTACGCGAAACACAACAAAAATCTGACAAGCAGTTGTCCCTACCGCACGCGAGCCGGCCGCAATGAGGTAAATGAACGGAAGGAGTTGGCGAACATGAGCTCCATCTCCCATGTCTCACGTGCGTGTGCCATGTCATAAAACTGTGGCCCCACCAAGTCATTAAGAGGTAGACGTATGCAAGATCAGGCATCACATGCCTACCCCCTAAAAACCACCTTTCCACCCCTACAAAACCGCTTAACCACCCCAAAACTACTTATTTTTTTAATGTAAATCCGGTTTCAATCCCACTTTTTAATGGGCCCCACCACCATCCTCTGAGTTGGCCACGTGATTTGGGAGGCGACGATGCAGTAGGAAGACATTTTTAATCACGTGATGCGGTGCGGATTCCGCGGGGAAATGGACACGTGTCCATCCAAAGGGTAAAACAGAGCTCCTTTAATTAACAGAAATATTATCCTAAAACACTCAGGGCGGCTTAAAACATTATTTACAGATCCCTAAACGGATTCCTTAAAAAGGGAATGTCCATGTTACAGGAGTTGTGTAACAAAATAAAAATAAAAACCTTTGGTTATTTTTAATCACCAAGACTACTAGCAAGCAACGCATAATGGTGTTGTCTAGGTGCAATCCAAAAAACAAATAATATATATATATATATATACTCAGGGCGGGAAACTTGCAAGTACAGTTTGGGGGGATGCGGGGCGCCTTAACGGCCTTATATATACCCTTAAGGCATTGCTCGCTTGCTAGCATTAATAGATTTTTCTCTTACCTGTGTGAACTTGCCTTTGTGTAAGCTTTTTGTTTGTATTAGTTTCTTTGGTATTTTCTTTATTTTTTATTTTATAGGGATTTGTCAAGCATGACTTAGAGACGTTAGGGTTGTAATATAGAATTCTTACAAGTTATAGGGAATTTTAATTATTTTATTAATTAAATATTGATTTTAAGATTATTTTTTTATGGATGATGGGGGTGGTGGATATCCAGCAAATATGATGATATATAATAATATGATTGCTTACAAGTGAATACATAGACGTGCCATATTATTAATAATAATTAGTGGATGGGCACGTGCGACGATGTGATGACCGAGTAAAGATAATGTTTCAAATTACCCTTTTAATCATAGACTTGTTACTCTACTGCATGGAGCTATTTTGGAACTTTCCATATATATCTTTTTTAAATTTATTAATGAAGGCCCTCAGAGGTTAAAATAGCCTAGCTACCAAGCAACCAAAACGAGCTGCGACCGCTAAGATATCGATCCGGATTGGTCTGATACAAAACGGGATCGGCCGAGACTTCTAATTATGTGAAACTTTTTCTTTTAATTGAGGCGGTTATGAGGAGAAGTTTTTTCTTTATTTATTTTCTGATATGTGTTATAACGGTTTGTTTTGGAAATATGGTTGTTTGTGTAAGACTGACCTTGGAACTTTCCTACAATTTAATGGATTATATTTAAATTGTTCATGTAGCAAAATTATATGTCGTATAAATACTTGTGTCGGCTAGGGCCCACCCTCCCAACTTGTGTTGTACTACACCTGTTGGGGTTCACACCAACAATGTGAGCTATTATTATAAGCCCTAAATTCACTTGATCGATCAGATCATTTTAAGTTTTAACCATCAGATCTACTAGGTGGATGGTGATAAAGCTGACTAGTACGTCTAGGAAATCGCATTGGTGTGACCCATCCATCAGGTAATGGGTCCCATTCCCTTTACAAGTGTGTCTATTAATAAACGATATAAGCCAAACTTGTCTTTCTAGAATGGAAGAGATCATGTAAATGCATATCGTGCATGCATTTATGTATGCGTGCGGGGTGGACAACCCATTGGTCCCATTGGCCCCATTGGCCCCATTGGCCACAGGTGTCCTGCTAGCCATAAGATGATTTTGTTTCGAAGTCTTAAGCAATAAATTGTTGTCTTTTAAGAACCAACCAATAAATGGTTGCATGCATGTATGCATCCAGCATGCATGCATGTATGTAAACATGTTGTAGCTGTCTTGGGAGCACGGCCGGAGGCCACACTAGGGCTGGCAATGGATCGGATCAACTCAGAGATCCAATCCGATCCAAAAAATTGGGTCCGGAATCTTTTTTTCGTTATCGGATCGGTACCAGATCACGAATTATTGATCTAATCCCTTATTGGATCGACCTTGTTCCAATCCGATACTGACCCAATATCTACACTATATAGATATTATGTATTATATAGTTATATATTTAATTGTCTAAACGTATTTAAATATATGCTTAAAAGATTATAAATGTATATGTATTTATATAACAAACCAGCTCAGTTGTCTTATCTGTTATCTTATCCGGCTTCATAAGATAAAGTGTAGTTAAGATTAAATCCATCCATATAATTCGATGTTTAAATTTCAGCCACTCAATTCTCCCCCAATTATTCGATCACTCCCTCATTAATTTGACCCCACACTCAATAGATGGTGAGCAGTGAGGTTTCCTCAACTGAGGGATTCCAGGTACTTTGTTATTTTCCCATTAAACATAAAGAAATTATCAATACTATTCCTTATTTTCCCATTTTTTTCCACTTTTTGCCCATGTGTGTTACAATCCGTTATAACAGCAATGGTAAAGCCCCCAATCTGTTGTATCGTTTGTCCACGATTTTTGCAAACGCTTTTGTTAGAGAGTGGCTTGGGCACGGGCCATTTGCTAGTTATATACATATTGGATCGGATCGGTTCCAGAACTGATTTTTTTTATTGATCAGATCGGTCCGGATCAATTGGATTTCTTATCAGATCAGGTACCAAATCAGTACCAATCTGACTCGAACCTGATCCATTGCCAGCCCTAAGACACAAGAAATAGAAACTTGCCTAGGAGGGATTGAACCCATGACCTCCCACGTACACATTAGCCACCTAAGCTAGCTAGACAGTTGGATGTCCAATATGTGAGCCCTATGGCGCTGTTTATTTTGACCTAATCTTCCCACCCATACATGGCGCTAAGGTGGACTTTTGTCCTTGTCGATGTTGCACATGTGAAGTTACTGTGTGACCCCAACAGAGAAAAGTCGCTCTTGGTAAAAGGATCCTGGTCCCACAGGGATCCCACCTAATAAAACATGGGGATTGGTTGATTTGATCTTTTCATGGTGGTTTTTGAAAAAAATGCCATGGGACCAGCTAGTACCTAGCATGGGTAGGTTGAGTATTGGCCATCAGGTGTGTCTATTGTTGAAACATGCCACTTGTTTTTCATCTTTTTGGGACGTGATGTAACAAGGTATACCTGACTCTTTTGGCGTGGGTAACCACGATTTTTGTGAATCACCACTGCTATCTGGGCCCACTGACTTCATGGATGTTTAGTCCACCCCTTGGTAGATATTCATACAAAAAATCAGATTGTTTGATGACTTTTAGCCTTTGTTACTAAAAAAATGGTTGAATCCAGTGGTCAAAATCAAACCTTAAAAAGTACTAAAATATAATGGCTAGAGATTACCAATCAGGGTGAATTTCGGTGTGTATATTTACAAAGGGCGGGACTGAACATCCATGCGGTCAGTGGGTCCAGATGGCAGTAAAGAGTAACAAACATCGTGCTTCCTGACACCAAAAAGCGTCAGGTATACATTGTTACATATATTTCCTTTGTTTTTACACGTGAGTTGCGGGGTGCACACCTATGGTCCACCTCTTTTGGTGTAATTGTCTTAATCAGTGGTTGAGACTGACATGAAAATGATCCATGTGCGTCACTGTTTACGCAGCAGTAAGATTTGCTACAACATGTAAGGTGGTTAAGTTTCACCCCTTGTTGGATCATAATAACCATATACGACCGGAATCATGGCATTTGGTTTGGTTGACAATCATACCATAAGGTTTGAATTTACTAATTAGGGTTGTATGTTAGCATGGAGGGTATGGCCAACAGAACAGCAAATCTATATAACAAGTGACAGTGGTTGTCTCCGCATTTATACCCCCTCTTATAGGTTTAAATAATAAAGGATGGAGATCCTATCCCCCAATTGAACGGTGGATCTCACCCACCCAGATCTTATCACCCAAGCTGCCCTACAAAATCCTGCAATCCATTTCTTCGTCGTCATCATCATCACACACTGCTATGTATGGAAATGGAAGTATGAAACTATGTAATGATGTAGCTGGAGGAATACCGAATCAGGGATATCGTTACATAAAGTAAGAAGGTAAATTAGAAGGGGGTCACGTAAGTTAGGGGGATTAGAAGTGCACGTGTGACAGAACAGTTCAGAGTCGTACTCACGAAAACATATGATGTATTGGCATTGACTAAAGAGTAAAGAGTAAAGAGTATTGAGATGAGAGAGAGAATTTGATCGATTACGGGGCTGAAAGAAAAGAAAAGAGAAAAGCATGTGGAGCCCTTTCGTCATTAAATCAAAAGTCACATTTAGGTCATAGACAGCTACACTTTTTTTCTTATTTCCTCCATTCTCACCTATTTCTATCTCACAAGCCAAACCCCCCCTAGCTGTAAATGAAAAATCTACTTCATCCAACCAACTCCCTTTCTGCCTTCTCATACACCCTACCTCTTATTATTATTATTAGGCTCAAAATGGTAATATTTCAAAATTATAAATATTAGCGCGCGCGGCCTCGTTTTGGCTTCAACCTGCATGTACCTCAGTTGGATGACAATATTGTACTGCAATCACGAGATCGAGGGTTCTAAAGTGAAAACTAGGGTTGATAAGATTTCCTAAACGTTTGCAATTTATTAACTATTTTACGTTTTCAAGGGTAATTTAGGTCTTTCATTTAACTAATTTGAATATATTTAATTCGTAATTACGGGTTTGCGGACTTAATTATATGAACTATAATAATCCTTTAAATTTTGTGGTCATGTGCAAATAAACTTGCCGACCATTAGTAATAATAATAACTACGAAGAACAATACTGCGGGGTTGTGATCTACTGGCTTGGTGCACTATACGCGTTATTGCCACGCCGCACCACTAAGCGAGTGCCAAATATCCTGTGAAGAATATTAGAAAATCTAAACCAAGAAGTGAGTGCCAGGTGTCACAAGTACATTGAGTGCCAAGTTGTTTATAGTGACACATGGCATTTCTATATGTTTCTAGGCACGTTCTTGGGCCGCCGATAACTTTAGAAAATTAAACTAAAAAAATTGTCACACCATGCTGTTCGCTTGGAGGTATGCACCACAATGTGAATGCTCGCCGAGATTGTCGAAATTAACCATCCATTAGTGTCCCTTGGCATATAATTAATTAAGATTTATTTATTATATTTAAATATAAAAGGTAAAAATATATATACAGCTTATTTAAGAATATAGTAAATATTTAAATATAGTTATCCTTTTGTGCTTTTTTAACAGAAAATTTCTAAAAAGAAAAAAAACTTTAATCTATTTACAAAAACAAAAATAAAATTCTAACAATTCCAAAAAAAGTAACTAAATGCTCTCTACATAAATAAAAGGTGAAAAGATTGACTGTTTCTCCCGACAAAAGTAGGGAAAAAGCTGACAAACGCCCTTTTAAAGGACGTATGTGCCCTTTAAAAGGGTGTTTCAATACGAGCCACGTGGCACACTCTTAGTGGACGTTGACCGTATGGATGTTTGATCAGTCCCTTGATGGCCTGCAGTCCAAAAATTAGCTTGATTAGTAATTTACAACCTTTGGATCTTTGCACTCAAATAATGCTGAAATTCTTACGATTAAAATCAACCCATGAAAATAACTTCAATCCAACACTTATAAACCACTAATCATGTTTCTTTTTTGGTGTATAGGTCCACCTAGTGATTTGCCAAACATCCATACGGTCATCGTCCGATAAGAGTGTGCCATGTGGCTCATGTCGGGACAAAAGTTTTACTCCTCTATGGGAAGACGCCCTTTTAAAGGGTGTCTGTACATGTCAACCTTTTCAGCCAGTCTTTTCACCTTTTATATTTGTCAGGGAGAAACGCCATTTCAAAGGGCGTTTAGTTACTATTTTTGGGAATGTCAGAAAATTATTTTTGCTTTCGTAAATAGATTAAAGTTTATTTTCGTTTTAAAAATTTTTCATTTTTTTAATTACTATATTTTACAATAACATATTAAATAGGGAATTATTTTTCTGGTGATCAGCATTTTACCTCTCTAGTGACAATGTTTGACGAAAATGTCCCTAGAAATTACCTTCATTCCAAAAGTCATATTGAATTGAGAAGGGCATTTTTTAATTAGAAGAAGTAAACACCTCATTGGAAAAATGATTTCCCATTAAATATTGAATCTTAATAAATTGGAAGGAAAATGTGAGTGGGGGAATCTGGAGCACATGAGAGCTCGTTCGGAGAATGGCCGCGTTTCCCGCACATGTGTTGGGCCCACCAGACAGGTGGCGAGCAGCACGTGACATTTTCTCCTTTACCACCAACATGCTCTGAGTCCGAGAGCTCATAAACAGTTAAGTTAAAATCGGGATCTACGCTCTAATCATCAGGTTTATTATCTGTTAAAACTTTATGTCAACGCGGGCAACCAGAGTCAACCCGGTTTGCCCCTCACGTGAGAAGCTCAACCCCTTTCAATTCCTCGCCAAGCTGCCGGTACGCTCTCCAATGGCGAACACGAGTTCGTACACCCAAGTAAGCCTAGTGGATTAAGTTCCATGCACGAGGTTTTGTCGGTCCACGAATATCATAGATCTGACCGTATCAGTTCTGAACTGCTTAGATCACGTGGAGTACGACTGCAATTTGTACCCACATGCATAGTGCAGAGATTTTTGTAAGCGATGATTCGGTACATTGCAAGCTATGGAATTAAATGATCTTGTGAATTCTGAACCAGAACCTCTGCCTGGATCTAACACGTGGAGTGTATTTAGTTACCTGTTGTTAGAGTCATTCAAGATCTGGGCATCTGATATACATGATGGTTCTCGCTTCTCGGCCAACGTGTCATGTTTATAACGTAGCCAAAAACACTAGATCATAACAAACATAAAACTTACTCGTGTGGATAAGAATTCCTCGTCGAGGAAACGGCGAGGAATGATATAGGGAACCCGTTAGTGAGGACTCTAACGGTGTTATGTCTGCCGTAACGACGTTAATAGAACGGCGTTTTTAAGTGACGGAAACGAGAGCGAGAAATATAAAAATGGAATAAAAGATACCGTATAAAGATCTTACCAGAGAGGTCCTCCGACCCACTGCTCTTCTTCCGCCGCACAGCTCGTTAGAAGCACAGAGAGAGAGAGAAAGGTAGAAAGAAAGAGGAACAAACAGAGACAGAGAGATGTTCGCTGAAATTCGGACGAGATTCTGACGCATTTCTTCTCTGCAACCATTCGACCAAAGTCGCTTTAAAGCTAGGGTTTCGAGCGTACGTGAAATTCAAATTTACTTTCTCTGATTTCAATCCTCAACTGATCTCCTTGCGTAGAACAAAGGAAAGACGAGATTTTTTCGAATTTCAGACACATTTGAGATTGAATTTCGCAACAACTCTCGTACGTCAGATCGAAGGTAGACGTCTGTAATTTTTCTTTCTTTATTTTATTTTTTTGTTTCAAGATTTCTTTGTTGGAGATTTTTCTGGAACTTATTTGAGGTTATAGTTGTATAAATCTTATAAAAACTTCGAATTTGATTTTGGCAGCTATAAAACTTGATTCGGTTTTGATTTTTTTTAATTTGCTTGCAGATATCGTAGAAATCTTTGAACTCGAAATTCTGGTTCATACAGAAGATTTTCTAGTGAAATTCTCTTCGGAACACTTTGGTTGAATTCAGTGCGGTGAAGCTTCGCAGAAACCTTCAAACTCGAGTTATTTGGAGAGATTTGTGTTGTTCAAGGAGGTGAGAATTGAGATTGCTTCAGCAATTCAAGCTAAGTTGTATCAGAAAACCTTCGAATCCAAACTAGTCCGTTTAGAAGATTTTTCAGATAGAGACTGTGAATGCGCCTCCGATCTTCAGTCGGAGGCACGTTTCTCTAAATATTTGATCTTTGCATTTGTTACGGATCCCATAAGCTCTTTGAGAGATCCAATTTCATTTTTATTTGGTTGGATTTCAAAGGTCTGGAGGTCTGAAAAAGTTAATTTTACATTGAATAAAAGAAGATAAATCGAAAATTTCAGTGAATTTCGAGGAGAAACGGTGTGAATTTGGCCTATTTACGGGCAATTCAGCACCTGCAACGAACGAGTTGACTCGGAGATCCGGAAAATTTCAGGAATTGGAGTTTTTATTTGAGAATAAAAGCCGTGAGAGTTCTTTTTCATTTTAGTTTACGGAAGCTGAGATTGAAGAAAATAAGAAGAAATTAAAATCACACATAAATATCTTCCTTTTGATGGAGCTTCCTCAACCTCGCCCCTTTGGAACCGAAGGTATCCATTTAAAAACCCTTCTTTTTCCCTTTTTTTTTTTTTTTTTTTTTTCTTTTTTTTTTTTTTCTATTTCATTTATTTTTAGCTGTGAAAAATAACATTTTTTGAATTTTATTTTCTCTGATTTTAACGTTTTTACAGGTAAAAAACCAACGCACGATTTTCTTTCACTGTACAGCCATCCATCTTTCCAGCACCAAGATCCAAGGCCTTCTCAAGGTACGTTCATTATTACTCCAATTTTTTTTTCTCATTACTTGGTATTTTGTTTCACTAGATTTTTAATTTTAATTTTCTTTTATAATGGTTTTAGTATTTTTAATGGAAATATCTGATGGTACCGATCACATAGACCATACATATGCCCCAATTGATCATCAATCTGGGCCATTCATTCGGTGGGCCATCTCTTTGATGGGTCGTAGCCCAAATATATTTTTGATCTAAAACAAGTAATGTAACCATCCAGGTAGGATCGAAAACAATATGTTTATCGATCAATGAAAGAGTTCTTAATCAAATGGTTAGCATCATTAAATCAGCAAGATTTCTTGGCTGGGCCCACACAGGAACTAACATAGATTAATAAATTAACAGGTCTATGGTACTTGAAAACCATCAGCATTTGATGCTGAGGCGCAACCGCACAACCAGCATTAATTAGAACTTTGACGCCCCGGTGGACGGCAAAATTTTATATCCACACCTCCAAAATACAACATGACACAATCTAGGCCCACTGACCCATGGATGTTGGGCCCATCCCTTAGTGGACACATAACAAAATCAACCTGATTGATGATTTCTAGTCAGTTGGATTCGTGCATTTTTCATGGGCAGTTTCTAGCCGTTGGATATTCAAGCATTTTTTAGATACTCAATCCAATGGATAGGAATCACCAATCAGGTCAGTATGTATATCAAGGGGTTAGTGGGCCCAAAAGAGTGACACGTGGCGTTTTTGGAGGGTGGATATCAAAATTTGATGTTCACATGGACAAAAATAAAAATAAAGAAGGGTCAGGCTCAGGAGCCCCCTTTTTTCTGTCCCCTCTCGGGAAGGGTGACATACGTGTCTTGTGCTAGTCAGGTGCTCTAAGAGGCCCGGATACCCGTGGTATCAAAAAACATATAAAAAAAAACTCAACGCCATAATAGAGTTGTTGCAGTATAAGTGTGGGCATGTGGCGCGAATTGGAAGTGAAAGTTCTCTGAGGTCGCTTCAAATTCTAATGCTAATGCTAAATAAGTAATATTTCCCTTAAATTGTGAGATGTGGGTCTAATCTAGAAACTCTTTGTGTTTTACAGAAATCTACCTTAAAACTCGTGATTTTCTACAACCACTGGAAAGCGTAGGGAAGAACAGTGCCAAGGGAGAAAGCACGGTGGATACATCTGCTGCAGAAAAGCCACCAACGCTGCCTCCTCCTCCTTCGGTCGAGCACGTTCTCCCGGGAGGTATCGGCACCTATAGCATAAGCCACATTTCCAATTTCAATCAGCGGGTTTTGAAGTCTGAGAGACCCGTAAGCAGTGCAGAGAGAAGCAGCGAAGTTAACAAAACCAACTCTAGCTGTAATTCCTACAGTGGAGGTTCATTTACTATGTGGGAAGAATCTGTGATTAAAGATAAAGGTTCGAGCGGGAAGGACAGACAAGTTTTAAGAGGTAAATTATCTGATGCCATGACTTGTGTTTTTTCCAATTAGTAACCTAAATCCCAACGTTCCTCCCTTATGAAAAGGACGTCCTTCCTATGGTCCAGACCGTTGGATGGTCTTGAGGATTCCTGGGGTTTAAATCTCGATATCCAACAGTAGAGAATTAGGGATGACGTCCTTTTCAGCAACGTAGATCAATATGTATAAGGTGGGGTTGGAATCAACCAACTTGACGTCGGCCGGGTTGGACTTTTGGCACATCTACAAGCACGCCTTCTTTTTTTTTTTTCTTTTCTTTTTGATAAGCCAAGCATGCTTTGTTAAGAAATCTAAAATTCTAAATTTTCCACGTTCGTGTCTGTAATTAATTACAGTCTTCAAATGGATCCTTGTACACGTGATCCATATGCACATGTTCCCTGGGGCCCACTGAAGACATCTTTTTAAGACTAAATCAAGAATCAAATCTATGGCAATCTTTTGTGCTAGAGATCCTCTAACTGGGACCCCCTAAAACGGTGGGTCCTGCCTTTTCCACTCATGAAACATCTGCGGATGATTATGGATAATAGTTGTTGTGTATATTAATTTCCTTTTAACATACTAGGGAGACACACGTCCCTTGCACGTAGTGATTAGGGGCTTTTAAGAAGAAGTGGCAGCAAAATAAGAAAGTTTCAATACAAAGAGCAGTTGGGAAGACTAATTTGGAGGGGGTGAATCTGTGAGTTGTGGCAACTCAAGGTACAATTTAAAACTTAAAATTATTAAAGGTTGTTTTGAAAATATAGAAGTACTCGTGTGACAATCCAAGTTTTGGCTTTAAAATAATATGAATAGATTTTTCTTTAATTCTTGAAGAATGTAGGTTCCATAATCTTATACCAAAAGTTGAAAGACCCCTAGGTTCATCTATTGCGAAGAACCCTTTAAATTTGTCAAAAAGAAAAAACACATGGTTAAATTTGTTCTGTAGTCCTTTAGTTCAGAAAACACCTTCCATGGGTTCCATCACGAAGATTTCCAATATTAGAATTGAACTAGAGGAGAAGATCAATAAATAAATGAGGAACTAAAAGTGAATTGGAGTTCACTAGTAACCTGTCATATAGTCAAAACAGATATGGAAAAAGCTGGTAGTTTAGGGACAATTTTGAAAATTTAGCAAATTAAGGTGCAATTCTGAAAGATTTATTTGTGTGTGTGTGTGCTGGGGGGGGTGGGGGGTGGGGGGTGGGGGAGTGTTCGCCCTGATCCAACCGAACAAATCTACAGTGTTCGGTTGGTGTAGGCCAAATAGTGTAAACTTTTTTTTAAGGAGAGAGAGAGAGTGTGTGTGTGATCTCTCTCTCTCTCTCTCTCTCTGCATTTTTTTTAGGAAAGAGGGGTCGCCCTGATCCAACTGAACAAATCTACAGTGTTCGGTTGGTGTAGGCCGAATAGTGTAAACTTTTTTTCAAGGAGAGAGAGAGAGTGTGTGTGTGCATGAGGGAGAAGACGAAGTGGATGTGAGGTGTTGAAAAAGAGGGGGTGTTTTCACAAAATTTGGGGTGCAAGTAGAATTTTCCATTTTGTTGTAGCTCAAGGGAGAGTTAGAAAAGCAAAATGTTTAGAAAAGTAAACTTCTACATTAACTATTTAAGTGCCATGGGTATTTAGTAAAAGACCCTTAAATCAGTCACGGAGATTATGCATAGTAATTAAATACAAATCCTAATCACCCTCCACCTATTTATATATTAATAAAGAATTTCTTCATTTACAACTTATTTATCTTTTCCCTATCCTACTACCTATATATAATAATGAAGGTCGTTAATTCCTTCATTTACATCGAACTATTTACCATCCTACCACACGGCTATTTTATTATATAATGAACTCACCCCTTAGATGGTGGTCAACAACGTTTTTTCATCAAAATACCCTCATACAATAAAATTTCTTATCTTCTGACCATAAAACGAAAGGCCGATTTAAGGATATTTTACTGAATTATATGTGGTACTTGAATGGTTTCAAGTAGAGTAAATGGGCATGCAGTTTCTACTTTTCTAACTTCAGAAATATTGCTTTTTCTAATTCTCCCTTGACTTGTCACAATTTTCACCTCTAAGTTGATCTTTCAATTGCAAAATTTTTTAAATTGTCCATATTTTGCTGGTGTTTTCATATTCTGCCACCTCTTCCAAAACACACCCCTACAATCACGCACTCGCAACGCATAAATCACATTTACATGTAATTACTTTTTTATTATTTATAATTAAGTAATTTTTTCTTGCCTCACTATTAAAACTTAAAAGTAATTAATATCTCTTTATATAATTATTAACTTATTCCAATCCTAGTTTTAGAAAAGTCTGTGATCACGTGCAAATGCAAGTGCCACTGCCACCCACTACAACTAGTACTTAGGGGCGTTTGGGAATGAGAAGTTAAAGCACTTCTACTTGTAGAAGTTACTAGGATTTGGTATCTCCAAAAAAGTCATAGAAATTAAAAGCATTGGGAGGCCATCTAATTTTTGAGAAGTAATTTCTCTTAGAAGTTAAAAGCTAAAAATTTTAGCTTCAGTTTTAGAGTTAACTTATAACTTTTTAAAAGTTAAAATATGAAACACATCCAAACTAACTTTTTAGTTTATAAAAGTCAACAAGTTATTTATTTTTGTGTTGCCTATCGCCCCCTAAATATAGGGAATTATTTTGAAAAAATAATGAATAAAGAAAAATGATATTCAACGCTTAACCGCTAAAAAAACCTGTGTGGTTGAGCCGTGGACAATGAGAGATCCACCAGTGACTTTATTAATACCCGAATGACTATTATACTCTTTTCAATGGTTGCTAGGTGGACTGAATCTTTTGAATCCAACGGTCTATGGCTCAACATCACTTCTTTTTTTCGGTTAAGCGTAGGATAGCATGAGTAGAACTTTGCTGACGATGATTAACCACAGCCACGTGGCACATTCTTAGAGACCACTGCCCGTATGGATTTTGACCAATCCCTAAGTGGATATACATAGCAAAAATTAGCTTGATTACTGATTTCAAACCTATGGATCTTTATACCTAAATAACCCCAAATAATGCAAATTCCACAATTAAAAATTTACCCACGAAAACTCCAATCGCTAATCAGGCTAATTTTTGGTAGGTAGGTCTAAGGATGAGCCAAACATCCATAGGTTCAGTGGTCAATGTGCCGCGTGGCTCATACTGTGGTGACGGACGTCTGTCAGCAAAATTGGTGGTCTCTAAGAGTGTGCCACGTGGTTCGTACGGACGTCTGTCAGCAAAATTGGTGGTCTCTAAGAGTGTGCCACGTGGTTCGTACTGACGTCTGTCAGCAAAGTTCAACTGGGATAGCACGATCCATTAGTAAAACGAGCTGTTTTTTTTTTAGCAGTAGGCATTTAAAATTGGGGTCTATATTAAGTGGGGTCGGTGAAGAGTGAAGACTCACGCAAAGAAATAGACACATCTCACTATCACGTGAACCCCACTTGCGTAACATGTGACCATTAGCGTGAGCCGTGGGTACCGGTTAAGGACGTGCGGTACGCGCTTCTTACCAAACCCTGGTGAAAGGACCAACAGGAGGTCCGGAACTCAAACAGCCCACAAACTAATTTTAACGTGTTTAAAGAATTCCGGTTAAAAGCGTAGCTTATTAAGCTCCACCAACTATGCGCATGTTAGCAAAAGCTGTAATCGAATTAATTCGTGACATTTTAGGGCATCATCTCTGTGTCTTCTCTTTTCAGAATCGACGGAGAAGCTAGAGCAGTGGTCATCGGGGCGGGCATTACAGGCCCCTTTCATCCATCGCAACAGCTTCAGCTCTCTGCCATCCTCCAAGTTGGTGCCATTCTCTCTCTTATCTCACTCTTTCTCTCAAAAAAAAATAAAATTAGCTGTTCTTATTCTAAGGATTCTGCAGATTTTGTCTTTCTTCTTGATTTAGGGGTCTTGTTTCTCTTATCTCTTGTTTTAAATGAATTTTTTTTTTTTTGGCAAATTCACAGGCAAACGTCCCAGAAAAACCAGAGCTTCATGGAGATGATGAATTCCGTGAAGGGTCATCAGGAAGACGAAGACGACGATGAGGAAGAGTTCGTTATGAAGAAAGATGGCTCTTCCCAGAAAGGTATGTTACAGGAGAAACCTCCAACACGTTAGTAGAATTCTAGGGCGGATCTAACGTGCGCCGTTGAGGATTTGGGTTACCCCTTCGTTACATTCGTCCTTAAATTCTGATGACAGGTTTTTAGATTTTTCAACTAAAGTATAGATTTTGGGACCAACCCAGTTCGTAATACAAGATTCTTCTTCTTTTTTGGTTTTTGCTTTCCTTGTAGACTTGACGGTAAAAGTAGACGGCAAGAACTCCGATCAGAAGGCTAACACACCACGATCGAAGCACTCTGCCACAGAGCAGCGGAGGAGGAGCAAGATCAACGACAGGCAAGTTCTCTACTAATGTAATCCGTCTCTATGGTTAATGTCTATAAACCCATTGTTATGTGTACTAATTCAATATCATTTTATGGATCAATCACTCAATTTTTTTTTGTTAATATATGTTTTTCTTCTCAAATTCGATAAGTTGCTGTCATATGCAGGTATTTCATCAGCTTACCCCTGTATGATGACCACACAATAGCTTTATTGAAAAGGAACCTTATGCCAAAACGTGTTGATCTAAAAATTTGGTCGTTTGAGCCCATTTATTGTTTCAAAGAGAATCTTCCCTGAAACCCAGCATTGTCTTTGGGTGCTTGAGTTATATATAGACTTGTTTTTTTTTTTAATCTGTACCAGAGAATTTTATCATCGTGGAGTAAGTGTGGTTTAGTATTATTCATGGGTTGCTTTAGGAGCTGCTCCATATATATGAGTAGGTTTTTACTCTTAAAGAGTTGTGTTCTAACTGGGAGAGTGCTAGAAAGTCTAGCGCAAATGGTACTTGATGCACTCATGTTTGTGGGAACTCCGTGTACTCTTCTTTCAGTTACAATCTAGTAACTTGCATATATTAGCTCTTCGCGTCCAGTTCCTGGTTACAATCTTCGATTCTTCGCCCTATCATTGCCTCCTTTTATGTTGACCCATATTTGATAAGATTGATTTGTTCTAGTCTAAGTTTTTTGGATTTTTTCTCCACATGGTTACAGAAAGAGTGTTATTAAGTTTAGGGAGTCAAGCCTAACATGAAACACAAGAGCCATGTGTTGTTTAGTCTTCGACTCGTTCAAGTCCTTTTCTGGTGATATTCATATGGGCATTTCTGTAGGTAACCCGTGATTTGTTTAAACAGATGTCCTCATTATTCATTAATCAGATCACAGATTGACGGTGTTCGAGTGACATCAAAGTGCTTGAGAATCAGTAAAGAGAAGAAATGATTAAATATTTTGATCATCCTTGTATCTGTCTTACTTTTTCTGTTAGTGTGTGTGTGTGTGTGTGTTTATATTGTTTGCATGTTTGTATCGCTTCTAATGCTTCGTGTGTAATTAATAGCATGAAACCATAGCAGTAACAACAAAGAGAATGATAACCCAACTTAATGGGTCAATAACAATCTAGTCTTGGCTTTAAAGTTAAAGTCAAGACTCTAATGAGTCCTATTTGCTCTTTAAGTCATAACTAACTGCAAATCTAATTGGGGTGGAGGTAAGAAATGTTGTTAAACATTGAAGTGCTCCTCATGAACACCTTTTCTTACTTTTCAACAAGCCTGATGAGTTGAAAATTTTTCATGCAGGTTTCAGATATTGAGAGATCTGATACCCCAAAATGATCAGAAGAGAGATAAGGCATCGTTCCTATTAGAGGTACATCATGTACTCCTAAGATTGCGGTATATTTGTTTTGTCCTATGTAACAAGGACGCGGACACGTTCCTTGTAGTCTGACACAGATACAAGTGTCTAACACGATGCCTTCAAGAAGCTCGATACTCAAACATATCCATACGTATTATAATATAATATTCTAGTTATATTTAAATCAAAAGATTTTTTAATAAATATCCTAAAGTTACATCCTCCGTGCCTTAAAAGTACTGTGTATTTGTTACATAGGCTATATCTGCTAACAGTTTCAATTTTTAAAATGGTTGACGGAATATCTATACCCCTATGCAGGTCATCGAGTACATTCAGTATTTACAGGAGAAAGTAAATAAGTATGAGACATCCTACCAAGGATGGAATCAGGAACCCACGAAGTTGATGCCATGGGTATAATCCTAATTCCTTACTTTATACTTTGTGCATGTTAATTGTATATGCATGTCTGACCTGGAGATGTTAAAATGTACGTGTTCATGTGGCCTTGGGTATTTATAAAAAAAAATGCGGCCTTGGGTATTGTTGGACATAGGTGGGTGGGAGATGGGGGCTGGACCAGGGCTCTATTCGTTTATGTGCACCTGCATGCCTGAATGTCTATGTAGGTGCATGCAGGTTAGCAAGTGCACATATGCTTGTGCGAACGAGATGGTATCTGTGTACGTACATGTGCTTGTCTTCGTGCTCTTCATTTGTGACGAGAAATTCATGCTTCTCAGTTGTCAGTTGCTGTTGATGTTATGAATTGTTGTGTTGGTTTGCGTTGCCATGGGTTCTCAGGGGAAAGTAAGGTCTTTTAACCTTTGCTTCTTGCTGGTCCCAAGAAATAAATGATATTCGAGATAACTCTCGAGTAAAAACAAGGTATTATTTGGTCTTTGCATTGATGCTTTGGGTGAGTGAATGGTCTTTTGATCAAATCCAGAAAAAGCATGGATGTTTATACATCCATGAAAGATTCTCTGGCAACAAAATGGACCTTATCACTCAATGCATTTGGGTTTGAGGTACATTGCTCCCAAAATACTCATTTGGGATAGATTTTAAACTGACCATCTCTTCTTTGTTTGAAACAGAGAAACAATCATGGGCCCGGAGAAAGTATGGTTGATCATTCTCGAGCCATAAAGAATAGCACTGGTCCAGGGTTGATTCTTGCTGGAAAGTTTAATGACAACGCCACTATCACCCCAACCATGCTTGCAAATGCACAGAACCCAGTAGAGTCTGACCTAAACACGGGTGCCGCCTACCAACCAATGGATCCCCATCCTGGCCTTGCAAACAAGGCAGTACCTCTTCCAGTTCCTTTGCAACCAAACATGTTCACTCCTACTGGGAGGAGTGGTGGGCTTGCCCAACCCCCACAGAGATCAATTTCTGATGCAGAGAACATGGTATCCCAGCCTCAATCACATTTGTGGCAGAGTAGAGCATGTACACCCGAGTGTCCAATCATAAGCAATACACAGAACAAACAGGAGCAAATGGCAATTGAAGGAGGGACAATTAGCATCTCAAGTGTTTATTCACAAGGGTGAGTGTTCAAAAACCTTGCAGTTCTACTAGTTTGTTTACTTTAGCCAAACTTCTGAACTCCCTGAGTTTTAGGAAAATTTTGGTGTACCACTTGCAAAGTTTGACTGTTTATTGTTTGCACTTTCTTAGGATAACATGATTTACGTTGGCTTTATTTTCTCAAAGTTGGTGTCAATAGGCTTTGATGTGTGAGAATCCATCCGCACGTTTTCCAGCGGATAAACAATGTAGTTGAGGAAATATTGATGAAGCCATGTCACTGACATGGTGGTTATTGCACATCTCTACTCGCATCTAGTTCATGTAGTAATCAACTATGTTGTATTGATACAGGTACATGTATCAATCCGACACAGGTGGTGAGTGAAAATTCGATGACATTTGAAAAAAGGATTCGTGGACTTGCAATATACTTTAAATGTGGGATTATATGATTGAATATCTTATCATTTGTATCACATACTTATAGGCAAAGGATTAGATGTATGCAATGTTATATTAGTTGTATGAAAAGTTAAATTATTAACGATAAACTCATAACCTATGGAAAATGTAAATAAGCATCTTGCAAATTGCAAGGAGGTATTGTGTCAAACTCTGACATGTGTCTGGTATGGGTACTTCGGTCATTTAGTTCTATTTTTACTCTCTTCCTTTTGACACATCTTTATGAGCTAACTAGTGGAATGCCAACATCAGTATTAATTTCTTGATATCTAGTAGTGTTGATTAATTCTATTCATCTCTATAAATTCACCAATTTCCCTTACATGGTAGCATTTTAACTGTATATAATTCTAATCTTTGGTGATATCGTGACTCAAATTTGATTGCACCATTTACCTTAAGAATTGTAAGCGAGTTACAAAAATTGGTTTTGGTTGGGACCAGGTTGTTGAATAATTTGACACAAGCACTGCAGAGCTCGGGTGTGGATCTTTCACAAGCTAGCATCTCATTGCAAATTGATCTTGGGAAGCGAGCAATTAGTAGGATGACCACAACATCCAGTGCTAAGGTATGCATTTGGGGGTATTTTAGCTATTTCCAGTTTTTCCTTCTATTTTATGTTTTTTTGGGTCATGTGCTTTTGCATTCATGTCCAAAAGAAAAATGGGAAGCCACAGATAATAGATGTTGGCCTGAAAGTGTACAGGGGAATAACTGGATTTACCATAGCTTTGTAAATACAACAAATCCTACTGGATACCATCCAATCATTAGGTCTCTTAGAAATCAGCCTAAGCATATGATTAATGTGTTTGTTATGGGACTGGGGGATGAGCATAGGGTAATCCTAAGGGAATTACTAAACAGACCCAGTACTTGGATGATCCTTTGTACACTAGAGACCCTGTGATATTGTTATACATGTACTACTGTGGTACTATTCCTTTATTCTCAGTTGTAAACAGCATAAGTACCCTGGTATTTTCACATTGTTCATTGAGCTCTATTGGATCTTCACTTCCATCTGAAGTTCAAATATCTCTAATGGGACTGATATATATTTTATAATTTGTTTTGATTAGTTCATGAGGATAGAACTGTAATGGATGAATTAGAGAACCATGTGAATATGCCTTCCTTTTTCCTGTTTTGTTTTAAATTGTATTTTGGGTAGTTAATGTGGGATGAGATTTGTGTCCTCAACACTGTACATCTAAGAGTAGGAATCTTCACATGTATGGAACTATATTGATCTTCCCTTGCATCTGGACTTTAAATGTCTTGAATTAGACTGTTGGATATAATTTATTTTGTTAGTTTCTGAGGAAAGAATTATTAGGGGAATATGCTTTTCTTTCCATCTTATTTTGGGTGGTTAAGCTGTGTTCAGACTTATGCCCTCAACACTGCAAGCTTAGCATAAAAAGCTCTCGAGCATGAGTAGTTATTTTTAATGTGGGGAGGTTACTTGTGGGGTCTATTGTCGTTGAAGATTTTCATTAGTTACAGCCTCTCCCCCTCTTTTTTTCAATGAATCTTTATATGAGCTTATCTAACCAGTCACAACGAACTTCCATTTTGTTGAACAATCAACATCTAATTTCTCATCAATTATCCTCAGGATTATGATGACCCTTCCTCTAGCAATCGAGCAATGGCACATTCCAGGGTTGCAAGCAGTGGTGAAGACTCGGATCAAGCTCATAAGAGACACAAGACAGAAAAAAACTAGTAGGGCATACTTTCTCTTTTTCTTTTTTTTTCCTTTTCTTTTGTCTCCTTTCAGTTTTCCTCTTTTCCTTTTTCTTTCTTTCTTTCTTTCTTTCTTTATTTCTTTCTTTTGGGGGTTTGTTGATGTTATCTCCTGGGCCATGAACTATCCAGCCGAGGCTGTTGTACATGCTCTGGTTTCACGGTTTGTTGGGACACAGGGATCCTCCTCACAAACCAATATATATTCTTTTATTTGTATTTTGGTTCTTTCAGAGAGGCTTCCATAAAGATTTTGAGAAGCTGCTTTTTCTTTCAAGGCTTCCATTCACGTGTGAAGTTTCTTTTCTTCTTAAGTTGTCTTATTACACAATTTCATCAAATGTAAGTGTGATTCGTTTCTTATAGAGTGGATGGCATGGTAAGGTCCATCCAGGATCTCTATTGTTTGTGGGTCGAATGTCCTGTTATTTGTTCTTTTCCAAAGTTATTACCCTTCACATTAGCTGAGATAAACAGGAGGTGTTTGGCTCTAAACTCGCATTTAACAGAGGACAACTTGCGCTTAACATGTCTTTAGGGTTACGGGCTAGCTCTTGTTTCCCAAAGGAACCTTCGACCTTGTAAGTCGCCTCCCAATGGATGAAATATTTAGCTTGCTCCTAGCCTTTCATCAAAACCATCAAGACACATTGGTATATCCCACCGAGAGCCTCAAATCGTTAGTATTCACTTATTTTAGGCCGAAATCGACCGAGTGGAATGCTGTTGTCACTGACTTGTAATATCGGTGCATAAAGTGTATAGATTGGAAAAAACTCCTGATCAAGGGATTACGAAAAAAAATTACTTAATTTTTCGCCGATTTGTATATCATTCTTTAGAAAAAGGTTGTAAACTAATCAGTCAGCTAGAGAGGGGGGGGCTATTCTTCTTCCGAGGAGGCAAAGTCGTCCCCTCTACACCCTCTGTTAGGAGGTCTGCATCAAACTTCAGGCTTTCTGAGTTGGCCACAGGGCAACAGCCGGTCATAAGAAGCTCTGCATCGAACTTCAGGCCCTTCGAGTTGGCCACGGGGCAACAGCCTCTGACGACCCACACCATCGTGACAGGAGGGGGCTAGCTCATCAGTCTCCTTTGCCAAGAGGTTGCAGGAGCGCATCAGCCTAGCCCAAACCTACTTAGATGAAGCACAAAGGCATATTTCAATGGCCATTTGTCTTCAATCCCACATTGGAGCAGGTGGCAAAAAAAATTGTGGGGAAGCATTTTTTTTTAATTTCAAATGGATTTACATTTGTTGTTAATAGAATTTATTTTGATAGTATGTAACAGGCTTTGGTTGTTCGCCATTAAAGAATTCTTGAACGTGCGGTTCAAACGTATCCAAACATAGTGTTTGATAATAAAAATTCAGTTGTTACTTGCCCATCTGCGGCACAAGTCACTAAATGGCATGGTGACACTAATTTTTGACAAATGAGATCTGACATGGAGACCCGTTGAGCGGTGGGTCCAAAACCCTGCATGTACATGATGGGTGTAAATGGGTCTAGGCCTAAAACGTTTCATGGGCCGTCCAGGTTACAATTACAACCCTTTGCTTATAGAGTTGTCACAATTACGTTTTCTAATTTGACTAAAGTGCAATCATTTAAGAAGGTTAAGAGTATTTTATTTGGTTTCGTGAGCCAGAAGCAAAGAAAAAAGAAAATAGAGAGATGGAAGGAGACAATCATGGAGAAAATATTTGTATAAAAATGAGAAAATTGGAAACCCCCCACGATTTGGAGGGTTAGGGTCTGATATTTGGACCCCAATTAATAATCGGGTATATGTGAAAATCATGACCACGTGATATTAAATGACGTCAATGTCCATTAAGTTGACGTCAATACAAGTATTTCCATTACTGTCCTTCTGGTTCCAAAAACGTCGTTAGAATCACACATACATGTGGTGGGTGGATATAATGTGCTGCGAAAGCAATGGTTGAAGTGTTGAATAGTGAGTTAATGGAGTAATAGTGATCCATAAGAAGCTCCATATTTAAGGAGATTGTGTTCTTGGATCACTATCAAACCTTTCTTGGATCACTAATCACTTTCTCTTGGATCCCGAGAAATCCAACTGGTTTCGCGTGCTAAGCTGACATTCATTTTACCAAAGCAAAACCACCATTGGATTTCGTGATATCCACACTCCGCAGCTGTAAAATGCTCATCGTGTTTGTTGGCATTCCCTCCCGATCACTCGGGATCCTCAGACTTGACCTTCAACTTGTCCACCAGTCGACCGGGCAAAAAACAGGTTACGGGACCGGCTGCTTAAAAATTTGATCATGATCAAGTGTTTTTTTAGGTCGTCTCATGCCTTGTGTCCAACTCCCATTGGTTTTTGAGGTTTCAAAGTGGAAGTAATGGGCAATCATTTTCTCAATAATTTCACTTTTATAATAAATATATCATTATCTTCCTCCTTAATCTCAATTCTTTTTTATGTCAACCCTAGCGTATAAATGAGGAATGGAATAAAACTATCATATTATAGATATCATGATCTGGAGATTCTGGACCATCCAATTGATTTGCCACCTCATTTTGATTGCTACTCTTAAAATCTGCTATAAATTTGATGGTGAGGATCAACTAAGGAGAAATGATTTTTGGGCCACGTGCAATACAACAGAAGGCTCACCCTTGCATTAAATCTGGGATCCGTCTTAATGTATTAAAATAGGTCAAGCAAAAAAGATGAAAAGTCACACACCTAATCTCTCCAACTCATCAATCTATCTAGACCAGTCAATCTTTGGCCTAGCTCTTGAATGGTCCACACGTCAAAAGTCAACACAAATTGGTCAGATTTTTTAGCAGACAATAAGAATCATCTCCAGTTGGTCTCATTTCCTAAAATATAATAGAGTATATAATCAAATGGCGGCCGGGTTTGGTTGGTGTGGTTAGATTCATTAGTTAGTGGGCCCGCATAATTTTCAGTTCACATTTGTATGGTTTTGAGTATGATTTTAAATAACGACCGTTATAACGAAAATAATGACTGTTATAATGGTAATGCCCCAATCCCGTTACGTTTTTCCTGTGTCAAAATTGAACAAATGGGATGTCCGTTGTAACGGAAATAACAGCCATTATCGAGGTTTTTTTTCTGAAAAGATGAAATTAAAATATTAATATTCTGAATTTTTTTTACGGAACGTAACTGACGTGACCTATTATAACGACCGTTATATAACAGTCATAATGGTAACGATAAGCGAGTGTTGTAACGTTATAACATGTCATTTAAAACTTAGGTTTGGTGGGTTGGAATCTTAAATATTTTATTTTCATCTAGACGAAATTATCCTTAAAAAGATTAATGATCTACATGAATCCTATGCCACCATTAAGAGGGTGTCGACCGGTCGATATCGATGAACCCAAACGTGGAACCTATTATGGTCGAAAATGACGGTTTCAATTCGAGAACAAGCAGATCCAGAACCAGAACTGATAAATATCCAGTTCTCCCATCAGGTATCGAGTACCCCCTGTGTTATATAAAAAACGTAAATAAATAAAATAACTTTCATACAAAATTCTTGGAAAATTTTGATGACATCTTTATTATCGGTTCCGATTCTAATTGGTTCAGTTGAGATACTAGTGTACCAAAACTGGAACCTATTACATATTTCGGGTTCCAGGTCCTTTTGGGTTCGGTTCTAAAATAGCTAATCCCGGAACCGAGATAATTGGAGTAGTTCCCATCAAGTATCAGTTGATCTGGTACAAATTGACAACCCTACATTCAGTTCCATCTCCATCTCAAACAAAATAAATGAATCCTATCAAGACGTAAGCTGTAATTTAGAATGGGGAGAATTTTGAAAAATAGACATTATGGCAATCAAAAATGTCAAACCACGAGGGGTTGTTGAGATGGCCAGGACCACGCCTCAGGTTGCAAGTCCTGAGTTCGAATTCCCCCCCACCCCCGGCGGCCACCCTTAAGGCTTCGGCCCAGCTTACCTGGTGTGTGTGGATGAGGGGATTTGCACGTGTCCCAGAGATTTAGTGGGGTGCTCTAAGAGGCCCGGATACCCTCCTACCAAAAAATACTAAAAATAAATATAAAGTGTCGACCCTCGACTTCTAAACCTTCATCATTTTCGTCGACATCTTATCCCGACTATTATTGACATTTGACGATCAAATTCAAAAATAGTGCACATCCTTAGTTCCATATTTCCTGATAAATCAACACTTGTGAAGAAAAATTGAAATAACAAGTTTTTTTTTTTTTCAGATTTAACACCAACTTTTTTACTGTCCCAGCCGTTGAGCATGTGAGGCGCATGCTTCCAATAAGCAGCAATAAAAAAGGCGTAATTCAGGTGAAGAACTATACTGTTATAATGGACCATTTAAAACTTTATGTTATGTAACACTAGTGGGTGGCCCGTGCCCACGGCACTCCCGACAAAACGTTTGCCAAAATCGGGTGGATCTCAGCCACTCTTTATTGAAGCCAAATAAGATAAGAGGGGGTATAAGACAACCACTGTCACTTGTTATATAGATAGTTACTTTCCATTATTATTTTTCTGTATTGACATATCAGTTATTCGTAACAGGGTTACGACAAGCTGCATTATGTAATGGCAAAAGCATGGACATATCCTCTGCTACAGGGATGAGTAACTTATGTAATGGCGAAAGCATAGACATATCTTCTGCTACAGGGATGGGTACTGCATGGTTTGGACAAAACCGTACCAGTCCAGTCTGGTTCACTTGGGCATGTATCCAGTCCAGCATTGTTTATTAGATGGATTAGTCTGTAGTTTGAAGTAAGAAGGGGTTTGTTCAAATCAATCATGATTTTCAAAAGACTCATCCAGTGCAGGAAATGGACCCTGAGAATGGGAGAACTCAGAATGTAATGATAGTGGAAGAACCAGAAAGAGTACAGATTGGAAGGAAGAAAGACTAACCTCCATAAAATTCTCAAACCCAATAAACAACTGAATCTCTATATTTGAATCCCCTGGATTGTACATTGCAGTTGATCTGATATATCCCTGCAATGGCAGGCGTTCCCTATACATGAATTGAATTATTCATAAATATAAAAGATATAAATATTAACCAGCTGCTCACATAGATCTTTGGGGCCATTCTCCAACTTCACCCCAAATCATCTCGATTGCCTCCATTAACACAATCCTTGTCACACTTCTATACCTCGCCGGTGAAGAACTAGATCGTTTAAGTCCCTGAGAAAGAATTGTGATACAGGAGACTATAATCAAACGTAATAACCTCCTGATGAAAATAAGATCATGTACTACTCAATGGCTCATCTCGCAGTTGTAGACATTCCTGTGGATTGGCGTAGAAATAATCCTCTTCCTTGGGTCTGTCTGGAATCACCACTCTTCTGCTTGGACTCCCCATGCGATTTGCATGAACTTCCTTTACGAAAGAGGAGAACTCGTCCCAGCTCAACGATCCATGGTTGTATTGGTCTATCAGATCGACTAGAAGCTTTCTGTCCAATAGAATCGTCTTCTTGAATCCTAAGAATCTGAAAAACCATAAAAACACAACAAACATCTCATCTCAGATAGGAAGGTTGATTTCTGAATAAACAGTGGAATTAGTAAAACCAATCCAAAAACTTCCACATCACATAGACCCTTCCCTCTTTCTGAATTAAATGGCTACAACCTCCCTGAGTTCGTTATGACAGATTCCCCTCTTAACTGACCACAATCACGAGTGACGTTGACAGGAACAAGGAAGTTAAATGTCTTGTGGGGATTTTATGGTTAACTGAGGAAGTTCAGGTTGCATCCAAGGTTCTATCACGTAAGAGGTTTCAATGAAATGTGGGAGTAAGAACAGTTACAAATTCAAACTGGTGGGAGTCCACTAACACCATCGATCTGAGGTCTAACAATAGCACTAGGTTATGAAAGAAAAATAACCCAAGCAATTACTGGTATAGTACCTGCGATGGCCTTCAACAACTTTGGCCATGTTTCCATCGTATGTAGGAACAAAAATATCACTCTCCAGTGAGACTAGATAATCTAATGCCGCCATCTGAGATGAGTGATTTTGAAAAAATCCAAGATCTGAAGGTCCCAACAGAGTCTCCTTTCTTACCTGTTTCACAAGCCAAAGCAATCTCTAAGGGCAAGAAAAGGGATATCAAACTAATAAATATGAGGTGTTACTTCGACTTCCATCTACTGACCACATTTGGATATGCCGCTGCAAGACTTGCCATTCTCCTTTCTCCACCATAGATTTCTCCCGCAGCAATATAAATTTGAACATTTCGATCAATATCCAATGCCATCAGTGTAAGAGCAGTTTCCTCAGGTGTCAAAGGGCAAAGTCCGTCTTTCCTTTTCAGTTCGGAATTTATTACCTTTTCTTTCCACCAGGGGTAAGCATATCTGACAAGAAGTACTAAGTATTTAGAACGTTGAAGGAAATGTTAAGTTTTAGACTGCCTATTGGTTTGTCAAGAAATGAAGAAATCTCACCTCATTCTTGTCAACTCTTCCACCTCCTCATCATTACAACCTTGAGTGCATCCAGAGAATGCCAGCATGTCCATTTCATATCTGAGATGAAGGACTAGGAAAGGGCCATTTCGCTTTAGAAGCCTGATAACCCTTTTCCCTAACTCCTCTATTTGAGATGTAAATCTAAGAGCACTGAAATTTACTCGGCAGCGTAACCTCTGAATCTCTAAAGGTAGGCCATTATTAGCAAGCCGAGCATCAGTTTTATTTAAATGCACAATCTTGTACTTTTGTATCAAAGGAAGAATCTGTTTAAAAACAAATAAAATCATTAGTTGAACTCTTGTAATAGGATTATCGACCAAGAAAAGTAGAAGGATCCTACAAAAATAAAAGGAATAGCAAACTGACCTGATGAAGGTAGTAAGAAATGTTGGACCAACTAATGGGTGGCATGGAGTAGAACATTCCTTGCTCAACTCTTCTCTTGAGCCTAGGTGGCAGCTCTTTCAATATCCGAACCTCGTCTCTCAAGGATGTAATGAAATGATCGACATCAAATATGTCTTGGAACTCGCTGCAATGGAACAGATATCGTTAAAGAAGAACTTATCCCTGCATTTTTAAATTAAGGTACTTCGGGAGCAAACCCTATCAGAACTTCTATAAGGTAGATGAAGAATTTAGGGAAGATAATGGACCCACCTGGGATCAGCCCAGAAGGAGGTTTTATCCAGCTCAGGGACTATAAGCGTGACATTCAAGTATCTTGCAATAGCAACCATATCACAAATCTGTAGAGCAGACCAGAAAGTGAGACTGATCAGTGATAAGCAGTAACAAATGAGATAGGTAGACAATTATAAAGAACGAGCTATGCCGATGCATAAAGAGTGTGACAGTGGTAGCTAACCACTCACCGCAGAACGCATTTGATTAAGACCTCCATTGCACGAAACCATCAGGTAACCATTGTTCTTATAAACCCCTAAAGGAAAACAGTTACCAAATTTCAGATTGATTGGTAAAGGGCCATATTCCAAAATCAAGAACTGAAGAACGTAAATTGTTTCATGCCTCTATTAGAGGAGGCATCAGCAATTGAATTTGCTTCCTTATTTATGAACAAGTGAAGCACCTAGTAAGAGAAATTCAATCTACCACAATGCAATATCATTGAGAAGAAAACCCAAAAAATAAAATCACCAATAGAACCTTAAAAGAACTGTAGAAATCATCAATTTGGTTGCAATTTTCAAATACTTAAGCCATGAAGAGACCTAAATCTCTGATGCACCAAAGAGAGAAATGTCATCAGAACTTAATGGCAAAACAGAAAGTGGTTTCTCAATAGTCCAACAACTCACTCTAGACGAAGTTGAGAAAGCCAATTTCATATTCCAGGTTGTGGGTTACTGTAACAATGATCGAAACTCGACTGAGCCTAAAGCATCTAATAGTATTGCTGATAGAATCAAAGTTCCAATTAGAGAAAGAAATAACAAATTTGAAACTAAATTGACAAGTTTGGAACTCACTTTTTGGCGGAAGGGGAACTTTGGCCGGAACAGAAGACAACTTCAGGGCCAAAGCCGAATCCGAAGGCGTAAAACAAGAAGGCCAACCTTTCAACACCCTTGGCCCCCACATCTCCCCCAATGCCGAAAGCTGGACTACACAAGTCCAGAGCAACACAGTAGTTGTTGCTCGAATCATCCATAGTTTCATTCGAGATCGAGAAACCATCGAATTCTTCGATTTTTCAATCTTACCCTCTCCCAAAGACTTCAAGCCCATCTGCCACCGTTTATCCCTCTCTGCCCCGTAATCCGACTTCTTCTCAGATTTCTCTAACTTGCACATTGTGACACCACCGATCCCTCTGATTCTCTTTCTCCATACATTCGATTAAACCCAACTCTTCTACGACATCTGAGACCTCGATTCTGGTTTCAATTCTCAACACAAACGTAATAATCAACAAAAGACGGGATTCAATCCGTCCCCCTCTTTGATCTAAATGTCTAAACGAACGACTGTGTTCGTGAATAATTCACAGATGTGCTCTCCGAACGAAACAGAGCGATTCCTCCTCCTAACTTAAGTAAACTTTACGAAAGCGCCTCGAAACTGTACAAACCTCCTCGATTTCGACCAATGCAGCAATAAAATATTCAACAAAACCCCTGGGGAGATCTTTAATTAACCTTAAAATGCCTGTAAATCGCTATCCTCTCTCTAGCTCTCCTCCCTCCCTCTCCCTCTCCCTCTCCCTCTCCTTCTCAAATCTTCAACTCCTGAAAACTCCTACAAAAAAGAACGAAAATTAAAATTACAAGCTATTTAATTCCAAATTTCAGCCAAAAGAAATATTTTTTTACTCAAATCTCACGAATTCTTCTCAGAACTCACAATAATTCTCCCCTTACTCGTTAAAATCCTAAACATACTTCACATTTCAAACATTTCGACCAGATTTTAATTTTTACATCAATATTCAGCAAACAAAAAACCCTAAAAGAAATTCCAACCGTTAGTACCAGAAAAAAAACCTCAGATCTTCCGTTCTTCGACAAATTTGAGTCAAAGCGAGCGTATTTTGAAGGCAGATCTAATAAATTTCACTACAGAAACAGATTTTCTAACCAGATCCCGGCTAAATACCCCGGAAAACTGGTTTAAGGTCGCCGGTAAACAGAGAAAAAGCGGTACCTTTTTAAAGGAGGAGCCACGACATTCGGCGTCGGTGCTTATACCGTACAACATTCGATCATCTCTTAACCATGGTTAGATACTAACCGTGATGATGCCCAAAAGGCCAATAAATGCTGACCAGTTGATCACCAGTCGTACTGGACCCCACGAATTCCGATATCCTTATACCTGTCATCGCATCTAACCAAAGAAGCATAAACGTGGCAGTTTGAGATGACACTTTAGCAAACACACGACGGTCGTGGACTCGTTATGTACGCCGTTAGATTCGGGCTTCAGCAGACTGATATGGATTTTTGAGGTATGGAGATGCCGACAATATCTCGAGATATTTTGCGATAAAACAACGATAATTTCGGGGAGCAGAATCCCTGTTAGGAATCTTCCATGTTGACGAGAAGGAGATTTTACGGAGATCTCGTGACAACTGTCTTTCTTGTTTCCTGATTCTTACCATTAGAGCTCCGTTATCTTGTCGGTTGTGCCGTTAGTGTAGTTAACGGTGTCTGTGTCACTCTGAACGGTCGAGTAATGAACCGTGATGCGAACTGTCAGTGTGTCAGATTTTGACACGTTCTGCCTTTTTTTTGAGTTTTCACTGTATCACTTCGATACACCCGAATCTAAACAAGTAGAAAAAGTAAAAAAAAAAGAATTACTATTTTCAGAGCATAATTTGCTTCTTCCAGACCACCAAAGTAAAGCAACACGAGAGAAAAGCATTGCTGACTCCAAAAGAAGCAAATTATCAAAAAAAGAGTGAAAAGACATTCCTGAAAGAAATAAACTGTGTTCTGAAATGTTGACAAAATTATTCTAAAATGACGAAATACCCTAGTTTCTTTCTATAATTTAACAAATTTTTGGAGGGTAATATGGTCATTTAAAAATCTTCTTTAGGAATGTTGGACCTTTCTCCAAATATATTATTCCCTTGTTGACCTAAAAAGATGTGACAAAAGTATTCTAAAATGAGAAAATACCCTCCTTTCTCAAAATTTAACACATTTTTTAGGGTAATATGGTCAGCGGACATATTTTCGCACACAATTTTGGTGTACCCACAAGGAAGATAATATCAATGGCTGATTTTTGGCGAGGATGATCTCCTCACCATATAGATCACCCTTACAAAAAATCAACCCATTCTCAAATTTCTAACACCATCAAACGTGGATTTAAAGTTAATGGTAAAAAATAAACGGCCTATAATTCTTCAACTTGTAAACCATGCTATGAATATCAGAATGATTTGAATTTTTGTGATGGTGATCTCCTCACCATAGAGACCATCCTCACCAAAAATCATCCCATTCCAAAACTTTTAATTTATATATTGGCCCCAGATGATTTTTTTTTTTTTTTTTTGTGTGTGAAAATATGTGTCCACTGAGCTTGACCCTTCTCGAAAAAGAAAAAAAAATGGTTCTAATGAAAGTAGTGAAACAGGTCACGTGTATAGTTTTCTATTTTCTTTTTTTGGTAGCGACATGGATGTTAACTATAGTGATTGGAGTGTATTAGTGCAGCATCCCAACTAATTAAAATTAGGTCAAGTGTATAATCATATTGAAACATCATATTCACACCCACCATTTTCTGTTAATAAGGTTCATTATGAATTCCGATCCTAATCCTTTCTTAGTCCTTATCTGTCGGTATGTTCAATCACGATAGATCAATTCCATCAAATATATCAAAATCAAGTACAAACTCAGCATCAATGTGTACATCTTATAATATTACCATATATGAAAATGCATCACCCTAAACCCTAAACCCTAAACCTTAAACCTTAAACCTTAAACCCTAAACAACTTCTTGCGTCAGAAATAATCAAAGATAATTTGAAGCATAGTTCAAAGTTTCAGTCGAAATCAAAACGTTTCGTCTGTTACGTTTCGATTTCACCGTAGAACAAAACTACATACGTTTCGGTTGGTTTCGTTCAAAGCTGAACGATACTTCATTTTATGTGTAACTTTGTACTAATATTTCGTTTCTACTTCACCAAGATGCTTCTGATACGTTCCGGTATCGCCCATGAATTACTTTGAACCATGCTTAGAAGAAGAGGTACCCCATTTGTTGCCGAAAAGATGGAAACAAAATGAATGGTTGAGATTACTTGATGGTGCAAGACATGAATCAAAATTTTGGTGAGATTTATGTGCACTTAAGTAGAAGTTAAAAAAAAAGGTTAGTTAAAGTGATGGGGTAATCTAAATTATAAAAGTAGAAAAAGATTTGTTTGTATATGTGTATGGAAGTAGTAGGGTCTACGTCATTTTCAAAGGGACGACATCCGGCTTTTCAAGATACCCACCAAACGCGAGGTTCTTTGGGATCTCTTTGACCTCCACATCGGCAGCACATCCTTCCTTCTCGTGGTTCTCAAGATCCTCTTTAGAATACAATATAGTTGTAATTCCGTGTTTCTGCCTCGTTTTTTTTTTTTAATCATTAAAACATTATTGTCATATCTATGGCTCTGTGGTTCTATATTAAAAAAATGTGATATTTAATTCCTCATCGCTCATTGGTGGATTACTAGAATACCCCTTAACTTCTATGGCTGAGGGTGCATTCAATTGTGGGGTCCACCGCACAAACCATGCATGGAGGTGGCATTATGTGGGCCCATGATTTCATCAATACAATCGATCAAATTTACTATGCAAAAATATCAATTTTTTTTTTGTTTGCCGTTTTGAGATGGCTTTCGGTAGAATTGAATGGAGGAACAAGATTCATGCAGCCAACACTTATCGTGAGGATATCACATTCTTATGGACGGTTAGATATGCATCATATATTTGATATGTGATTCGATGCCACAAATGCCACATATCTCTTTTGGGTACTGACCCATATTTGGCGGGGAAAAATTCGCTGGTTTGAAGTCTCCCGCTACCAAAATGTCTGACAAGTACCCCTTGTTAACCACTAACCAGGTTGAGTTAAGGGATTGGGTTACTTGTAAGACATTTTGGGTGGGGAGACTTCAAAGTTTGATGTACCCCGGGGGCCAGCGAATGTTTTCTCCATATTTGGCTTACCCATTGGTGAACCAATACACCAAATCAGTCTGATTGGTGATTTCTTAAAATACCCTAACTTTTATGGACAGTGGGGGATACAATTGTGGGAGTAAAACTTGCCTGACCGGCAGTCAGTGACAGTCACTCAAAATATGAACCACGTGGCACATTTTTGGAGGACACTTACCGTATGGATGTTTGGCTAATCCTTAGGTGGACCTACAAACCAAAAATCAACCTGATTAGTGGTTTCTAAGTGTTAGATTGGAGTCATTTTCATGGGTTGATTTAACTGTGGGAATTTGATAATTATTTGGGGTACAAGATCGAAAGGTTTGAAATCATTAATCAGGCTAACTTTTAGTTTGTAGGTCCACATAGTGATTGGTATCATTGGGCAAACATCCATTGTGTCAGCATCCTCTAGAAATGTGCCATGTGGCTCATATTGTGGGTGGTCACGGCTTCCCTGACCGTTGCTGGTCAGACAAGTTCTACTCTCCAATTGTGGGGTCCTTAGAAAGGAAATAAGAGCTCCTTTATCTGTGAATGGCACAGTGCACAGGCCATGCATGGAGGTGGGCACATGTGGACCCCATGATTTCATTAATACCATGGAGCAAATTTATTATGCAAATATCAATTTGGTGTTGTGCTGTTTAGAGATGGCTTTCAACAGATTTGAATTTTGACGGAGACCCACGAGGGATTCGATGCCGCATGCCATTTGGCGCTTTCTTTTGGGCACCGACCATGAATGTTTGGCCCACCCCTCGGTGAACCAACACACCAAAAATCAGTCTGATTGGTAATTTCCAGCCCTGGATTTGAGCATCATCTCATCATGGACTTCATGCACAGGCCAATGGATGAGTTTCAAGCCATTATTATGAGAAAAAAAAAATTCTCAAATCCAATGGCTAGGAATCAGCAATCAAGCCGACTTTTGGTGTTGTTCCAACAAGGTGTGGACCCAACGTTCGTGGACGGCAAGCCCTAAAGAATGTGCACGACGCATTCACATTCTTTTGGCGTAAAGTTATACATTTTTTGGACATAATTATCCATCCTATTAGGGCAAATTAATGGAGTCTGCAGTCTCCTTAACAAGACCAGATGAGACTTTTTTGCCACTTTTCAACAATTTCTTTCGACAAAGCAGCCTTCACTGCAAGCTCTAATGCACAGAAGGGGCACCATTTATATCGCAATGACAACAATATCCCTAAAATTTTATCCAATATGAGGCGTAGCTATGATGCCTGGATACAAATACAGACATTGACACGGACACAGGAAATGGGGATACGACTCACATTTTTCAAAATCAGGGACATATACAGATACGAGTATCCTATTTTGTAGTTCAAAATTTTCACTTTTTCTAAATTTTCAACTTTTTATGAAGGATACGTGTTGGTGGAATGTCCGGTGTTGAGTCGTGTCGACACGGATACATAGCCATGGACAGGTATTGAGCATCATAGGTCAATAAAAGTATTCAAAGGGCATTTTATGCCCAAAAAATTCTGTAAAACAACTATTAACTTCTACAAAGTTGAGTAATTGATAAACCCTCTCTCAATTGGGTCAAGTTAACTTGTGCATTCTCGATCTACTTGACAACTTCGTCAGCCCAAGCTCTCTTTCCTTTTTGATGTTTTGAATCTGAAAATAAAAATGAGACAATTACTAAAAACTCGAACGAGAAACAAGAAATATTAAGAAAAATAATACCACTACAACAATTTCTAAGCATCTGCCTTGTCGGATAATCGTAAGGAAAGTACATGTGTTTGGTAGACCGTAAACCCTACCACGTCGATAACCACCATACTTTATGGAAAGCTAATCTACTTCTTGTCACTAATACTATCGGCCTATCGGGTTTAAAAGAAAAGATTAATATGAAGTGACGTAAAGTAACCCAGATTTCATTAATAGGATGTTAAGAGACAAAAACAAAACTACTTGGACTAGTAACCAATAACCTAACTTATCAAAGATAACCAGGTTCTACGTCCCGAAAATGTGCGCACAGTTCAGAGCTGACCCCTATTAAGAAGTCTCATCTTGAACACAACTTTGATCATCAAAGTCTACATTGCAGAGTAGTCATCTGTTGTGAGGGCAGCTCAATTTGTCCTCAATTCTCATATCTAACACATCCAAACTTACAGTGAATCCAACACTATTGTCCGTGTAGAGCCCTCGAGGTCATTACTTCGATAACATCTTAGCCATTAAAAGAACAGTAAAAAATTCTCTTGTGATTTTCCCAAGTTTTATCCATTTTCTCATAGTTTCCTTCTACTCTGTCCTGTACAACATAGTGCAACTCCAACTTAGTCTATACAACTTTCTAAAGGATTCTACAAAGTCATGCTTGAGGATAAGCTAAAGCAAGGAAGCCAAAAAAAAAAAAAACACCTATATTTTTTTTTTTTCTATTTGTTAAGGACATGGAAGAAGGCATACCTTGTTCTTCACCCAAAGAGCTCCATGCCAGAAGTACCTTATAGATACCCTTTGCAATATAGTGGAGGGAGATCACTTGGATGTACGTGTCAAAAGAACGAATACCTCGCAGCTCTGTAGATCATGAGGAATAAACTCATATTTTCCACAGGCACAAAATCGAAAAAGCTTCCAATTGATTGTAAGAACAGTTTCATACTACAAAATTTCTGCTTTACTGTTGGCTTCAAGCATCCCCATCACTTTCATCAGAAATGCATATTCAAAAGCCACCTCCTCACATTGACTGAAACGGCCACCTTCGCCAAAATGTCCACCACTCATATTAGTCTTCAGGATGACCGAACGCGAGCAGCTGGGACACATTTTCTCTCGCACTTTGGCCACCCATTTAGAAGCTTCCCAAACTCCAACCCTGAAAAACATTAGTCGAGGCCATCTTTAAGTTCATATGCACATGACGTGTGTATTCATGCATGTATGTAAGAACATGTGTAAGTATGTGTGTATATATGAATATATGCTCCAAATACATTGTATGAGGGAAAGCCCCTTCAATGAGAGTCTGGACTTGCCTCGAGTCCTGAAATGATGCTGTAACCAGCATTGAAGTATGGAAAACTCCTGCAGGAATGTTATCATAGGGAGAATAACTGCGAATAAATTCAAATTGCGATTGAATCCGAGGGTCCCCAAATTCTTCATAGTCCAATATGGTGAGAGGCAAACTGGGATCCAATAATGTGTTGCAGACATCAAGAAACGGAACCTGATACATGAAATAACCTAAGAATCACCCTCACAAACAAATGCACTGTTTAGAGTTGAACAATCAGAATGCACACTATCAATTTCAAGACAAACTTGTACAGAATTACCACTTCCTATCCTAATATCAACAAGATACAAAATATTGAACATCACATGCATCAAAGCTTTGTTGGAAAAAATATGTCAAGAGCAGTATGGAGGATAAACGAGAAAGCAAGATCACTAACAGGTTGACTATTCGAATTTATTTGGGGTGGTCAACCCTTTCCCTACAACAGAGAAATATGATTCTCTCAAGCTGGGTATTCTCCTTTCATATTAATCCAATTTATTTGTATTATTCTTGTCTCCTTTCTCTTACCCCAATACCTGACATTAGCTTGCAGACATTAGTCACTAAAATGGAGAAACGTGAAGGATCATTGAAATGTATAAAAAACAAATGTAGAAGCTTAATCCATATCTTTGCTTAATGACGACACTGAGTACTGACTAAATGATAAGGTAAGACGCAATTAGAGTTTACCTTCAAAATGGCAGCACGGAATAAATCTGGATACATATTTATTGCTGCCCCTACAATAATACCCCCCGCACTAAAGCCGATAGCACCAAGCCGATGTTTATGAATGTAGCCTTCATTAACCAGGTAGTTGCCACATGCAACAAAATCATATATTGAGTTTAGTTTGTATGAACCAGTGCCAGCTTTATGCCATGAAGAATTCCCACCGCCGCCACCCCTGCCAACAATGCCTCTGTACTATGAATCATGAACCAGATAAAAGTCAAGTAATAACGGCACTCCATCTCCCTATCAGAAATGGACACTATTTTCTAAATGATTAGCCGTATCAGAGACCTATATTAAGTGGTTTCCCTCGGAATCGGAGATACTTCATGCAGAAAATATGAACCAAAGAGAATGGACCATAAACTACCTTTCCCATCATCTTTTGCTTGTAGAGTTCCAACTCCACTCTAATAGCACCCTAAAGTTGATGGGAGAGGGAAGAGAGACACAAGGACTCGGTCAAATTCAACCTTAACCCAAACGGGTTGACTTGGTCAAATCATAACAAGCACTGCTGCAGATATTACATTTCATACAAGACATTTGTGTAATCATATAAGTAAATAATATCACACAGCAAATGTTATGATCAGTATACTATTTTCCAATTTGTATCAAATACAATCTATTTAATTAAACCAGTTTAATGTAAGAATGATGATGACATGGCCCCAGTGTTACGCTAATACGATAACACCTCAATGTCAGCTGTTGGATATGACCTAGTTATTCCCAAATCCAACATCTGGCATTGAGGTGGTATCGTATTAGGATAACACCAGCACAATGACAGATCTTTCCTTAATTTAATATGATATTGATGCAGACAAGATCCAACAGCTGATATTTGAGCATCAACAGTCCTTATTCCATAAAATTCTTTGTAGTTAACATGAGAAATGATTGATGCGATCAGATCATGAAAGGAAGCTCAGCAAAATCAATGGATGAGATCTATTGGTGAAAGATTAGATTTTGATGATGTGGATTCAAAGAGACATAACTACGCCTTGATGCCTGTCTGGAGTGACCTCACACTTGTGTCAAAGGTCTCTTGGAGAGAAGGTTAAAAATTTTGATTTCACATGCCATTTCGGTGAGGGCCGATACTGAAATTTCGTGTGGAATTTTGGAAAATTTTGAAAGAGAGATTATTGATGAAATTTTTTGAAAATTTCGAAATTTCCACCAAAATTTCACAAAAAGCTCAAAATTTCACGAAAAAATCAAAATTTCGCATGGTATTTCAAAGAAAAATAAAAAACCAAAATTTCGAAAATTTTGGTCGAAATTTTGGAATTTCTGAAATTTCGTTTTTAATGAATTTCGGTTTCGGTGTAGTCCGAAACCGAAATTTCGAACATTTCGGCGACATTTAAAACCTTGCTTGGAGATCTACAATAGTTATTTCTGTATATTTGGATTTTGGAGAGATTTGGTCGTTCTGGACCTCAAAAATGAGTTCAAAAGTAAGGGATTAGTGACTAGATTAAGCCAAAGCTTTCAGCAATTTAGGGTTCTGATACTATTTAGAAATATGAACATATGGCTTTTAGAGTGGGGAAATCTATGGCACGCTATCCAACTGCATTGTGAATTGCAATGGCTGAAAGAGATTATAATATTGGCCACAAGAAAGCATGGATGCTCAACTCGATCCAAGAATTGCGAGGAAAATATGGTCAGGCACAATGGATTTTGAGTCAAGAGCAACTCAAAATCAAGGAAGATTTAGCCACTAGAAACCTACAGATAACCCACCCTTGATCAACTAGTTTTGGTCAACCAATTTATGATGAGTATTCTGGTGAAGATGAATCAATACCTTAAGCATTAATCATTGATCACGATCCAATTAATGATGTATATCCTGACGAAGATGAACCCATGCTCATGGAGTTGATCGTGATAAAAGACCAATTTGGGATCAATTTTATGACAAATCTTGATATGCTTGTTTCCAAGAGAAAGCATCACAAAGTATCACCGAAAATATAGAGGGAAGCTCTAAAATCAAGCTACTAGATGCAAACTCAAGGAAAAGTTTCTTTGCAACCTGTGGAAAATTATGTGGACAAGATCCAGCTGTCGATAGGTACTCGATCAACGGTCCTTATTCATAAAATTCTTTGTGACTTACATAAAATGATTGAACTGATCATTCCATCTAAAGGAAGTTCAATAATAGCAATGGATGAGATCCACTGGTGAAAGACTAGACTTTTATTTTCTGGACTCCAATAGGCATATTTTTTCACCTAAAAGTCCTTTTGGAGTGATCATATGCTTGTTTCAAGGTCTATTCAAGACTTCCGATAGCTATCGATGCAGATTTGGGAAGATTTGGTCATTTTGGACCTAAAAATGTTTCAATAGGCCTAAGGAGTTAATAATTTAGGGCTTCAGGTAATTTGTTTTATTTAGAAATAGAAAATATGGTATCTATATTATTAGAGTTTTATTATAAATTTTGGAGCCCCAAAGTCAATCACTGTAATTTTGGATTTAGGAAAATTGTGTTGGTTTCTCTATATAAATATGCATGTAAGTGGTAAATAGAGTTAGTCTTTTATTAATTATTGATTACTGAATGAAAATTAAGCCCTTTTTCTTGGCTTGAAGCTTGGAGCTCGACCCCTTCTTCCTATTAGACAAGTATATGCTGTCTCTTTTCTTCCATTACCTTGGGAAGATCAATGGTGCACTGTCTTGACCGAAGAATATTTATAAATAGTATAATCTTACACGTTTGATTTAAATCTTGTGTTATGTATTTAAATAAATTGGCAAATCCAGGTTAAGAAATTCAAGTTCATTATTTTATGATCAGACATGGTGATTCAGCCGTATTCAGATATTCTTTTATATCTGTGGATCTAATTTTTACATCCACCAAATGTTTTGAATTCAATTTTTCAAGAAACCATACAAGTCTGAAGCAAATAAAGTTCATTAAATTTTAATAGAATACAGATGATAGGACTTGGGATCTATGATTCACAGAAAACAGTGGTCATTAAGAAGGATACAGCAAACTAGGTAGAAGTTACCTTACATCAGCAAATGCCACCACCCAACCGCGATTAAGCAAACTTAGGCGATCTGCACACCAACTTTTGTCCAGAACTTCCCCATAAGCTCCATAGCCTATTAAAATCCCTGGAGATTGACCCTTCTGTTGTGCTTCCCGGGAGTACAAAATGGTAAGAGGGACTTGAACACCATCGTGGGAAATAACTTCCCTCCTTTCACAAGAGAACGCTTCAGAAAGATCCTTCCAGCTTTGCACCTTTTCTATATTTTGAAGATGCTGCGCGTTGTGGGTTTGCATGTCTAAAAGCTTGTGGGCATCCACATCAAAGGATAATGAGCTTGACCTGGTATTGTCTGTAACACCCACCACCTCTTCTTGCTGCACAATGGAGAATTTCTGCTTCGACATATCATAGTCAATGATTACATCAGGCATCTGCACTCACCACAGGAAAAGAAAGAGGAGCTTCAAATGCAACTCCCTGGGCCAATTCATCCTTAAGAATTGTGCATTCATAAAACAGTAACTCAATGTAGAGAAGAGGATTCAGATTTTAGAAGCTTATGATCGAACTCAAGAATTCTCAGAGGTATGTGTAATTCAAAGGTAATTTTTATCAAATGCATTAAGCTGTTGTATTCTTTAGAGAAAACTCAAGTACAACCAAAAAGACATTATGGTTTTAACAACTATATCGTATTAAAGAAAAGGGGAGAAAAAACCCCACTATACAAGGGAGAAAAAAAACAAAGCTAGAGAGGAAGGCCCTCACTATCTATACAAAAATGTACAAGCCAAAGCTTAACAAAGGCCGAGCGAGGCTTCCCCCATCTACAAACAAAATTCTCAAACCTTAGGTGTAAGTAAAGAGGAATGCTAAACCTACTCACCCAAGTAGAAAAAAAAAAAAAAGCATCTTACCCACTCTTTTTGTCGGACATATCACCATGCAAGGATTTTATTTTTTCTACTTGCTAGAGTGGGGCTTTTTTTTTCTTTAATTTTTCATAAAAAGTGTAGCTTTATTCAAGAGCAAAGAAAAATACAAGGGCAAAAGGAAGTTGAGGAGACCTCCTAAAGAAGCAAAAGAAACGGGAAAGAACGTAATCCTTACTCTATTCTAATTAACAAGCAAGGTTTAAAATCTCGTTTCAGAGGAATGTCTTGGTCAAGTGAAAAATGGAACCAAACTCCGAAACGAAACGAAACGAAACATTCCTGAGATATTGAAAAAAATGGTAAAATAGACGAAACATTGAGAAAATTTCTAAAACATTCCCAAAATCATGCATTTATCGCATGAATAAACTTTTCTTTTTTTTTTTTTTGAATAAACTTAAAAACGATGTTTTGTATTTTTATTTTTTGTTGTATCAGATTGTATTGTAATGTCTCGGTTTTATCTCGGTGAAACAAATCGAGACATTACAAAACAATCCAAAATGATCCGAAACAAATCGAATTTATGCATGTTTCGTTTTGATTCTCTTAAAATCCGAAATGTTTCGTACGAAACATTCCGAGATTTTAAACCCTGCTAACAAGGAATCCCATCTAAAAACAAGATCCTCAAAAAGTATGCCCCTTCTTTCCTTACAGAGTTTAGAAAACTGAAACAACATGGATTTGACTTCCAAGATGATAAGCTAGCTATCTCCCTCTCTTCTGTCAAACGCCCTCCTATTTCTCTCTCTCCAAAGAGCCCAAACAATGCCAAAAGGAAAAATACTCCACAATCCACTACCACATAAAGAGAAAGTAGAGACTGACCACGCATTAAACGTATCCTTCACAGAACCCCGCATCACCGACGCCATCCCAAATAAGGCTAAAAAATGGCACCATACCTTCCAAGCTACACTAAGTGAAATAGAAGATGGTTGACTGATTCCCCTCCTACATTATACATGAAGCAATAGTTCACCAAAATTCTCCTTTCTCTTGATCAGATTGTCCATAATTAGAATATTTTCTAGAGTAACACACCAAACGAAGAAAGCTACTTTTGACAGAACCTTCGAGCCCCAAACCTTGATGTTGGAAAGGAATCCCACCCTTTGTCTAGATAACAGTTTTTCCTGCTAACTGGCTAAAGTGCTAAACATTTCGATCTTTAGGAGAATATTTCAAAACAAAACAAGCGCTATTTTTCAAGTATTCTAAGATGAAAGAGTATGTGTATGCACTTGGAAAGGATCCATCCTTGAAGGAAAAGACAAAGATGGAATAGAGTATGATATTCATGATGATCTCCTTTTTTCTTTTTCTCTTTTTTTCTTTGAGTTCTCTTTTTGTGAGGAGCATTAAAGGTACAAAGGAATGATGAACATAATCATGCAAGAAGGTAATACTTGGAAGGAAATCAGAGTATTGTGCGCAATTGCAGCAAAATGTATAAATTTCCAGTCTATTGGTGCCATTTGGGGTTGGCAGGAGCAGTGCTTTAAAGGTGTGTGAGGCTTACGCCTCGAAATGCGCATCGGGGCAAAGCTCTTAAAAATGCCATGAGGCTCAATCAAAAGGCGTTTACACATCTGAGGCATACGCCTCACTCCAAGAGGCATTGATGAGGCTTACGCCTCTCAGTGAGGCGTACACCTTCTTGGACTGACGTACGCCTCAAATGTGCTATTTTTTTGGCATGTTTTAAAAAAGAAATAAAAAAAGAATGTCAAGATATTAAAAAAAATTGGTGTCGAAGGGACCCAACATCGATTGATCTACAATTGATTGATGACAAGAAGTTGAATTTCGACTTGGACTATCAAGAAGATGATGTTGTTCATATAATTAATGAAGATGCATTTAATTTAGTAGAAGATTGAGTCTTTGATTGGTGTTGTGCTTTTTTGTTTGTGGTAGGAACTTGGAATTTGGAACTTGAAAATATGCTTTGTTTTTTGAATTTTTGCTACATTCATTTATAGAGACGCTTCTTGGACTGGCGTACGCCTCAAATGTGCTATTTGTTTAGCATGCTGTTTTAAAAAAGAAATAAAAAAAGAATGTCAAGATATTAAAAAAAATTGGTGTCGAAGGGACCCAACATCGATTGATCTACAATTGATTGATGACAAGATGTTGAATTTCGACTTGGACTATCAAGAAGAGGATGTTGTTCATATAATTGATGAAGATGCATTTAATTTAGTAGAAGATTGAGTCTTTGATTGGTGTTGTGCTTTTTTGTTTGTGGTTGGAACTTGGAATTTGGAACTTGAAAATATGCTTTGTTTTTTGAATTTTTGCTACATTTATTTGTAGATTTAAATATGTATCTACCTAAAAAATGCGTGTGTGAGGCTGGCGTCTTACGCCTCAAGGCTTTGGCTAGTGAAGCGCCTCGCCTCACGCCTTAGCGTTTAAAAACACTGGGCAGAGTGAAGGACAACAAGAGCATAGAAATTATTTTTGTGGAATTAAAGTGAGAAAATGTAGGATATATTAAAGAGGAATTATGATCAGCTTGAGGTAGGTTGTCTCTATCCGTCGCAAGTATACCCACTGTCCATAGCAGAATAAAGGGGATCCACTTACCCACTGGGACTCACTCTTCATTTTCTTCGTGGACAGCAGACAGACTTTATTAATAGGTATAATACCACTATAATAACTGTTTCATGTGTTAACTCACACTTCAGGCATTTCTATGATATCTTTAGACTTCCCCCTACGCACCCTTAAATTTTTCTAAAATGAGGAAAATATCATGCGGCAAGATTTATTACGTGGTAGCTGAAACACTGTATCCACAACCAAAACTGGTTTGTGAAATGTAGCACAAAATGTAATTGAAAGTTAGAAGGCCTAGCATTCAACTTTAGTAATTCAAATTAGTTTGAGGTATCATCATCATCAGAACCTTATCCCAACCTTTGGGGTAAGTTATATTAGTTACACGTATAAATAATAAAAAATAATTGCGCCCAAAGCATCAATGAATCAGGATCCAAGTCTCGGTATCAGTAGATAGGAAGTTATACCACTGGAGATGAAAGCACCGCACGGTAAACGAATCCCATGAAGTCATGGTTTGAACCAGGAACAATTCTGCACAAGTTTGAGGGCAGCGGGAAAAACCAAGGATTAAGATCATCAACCTTCATTGGATGCTGCAAAACAACTTACAACAGCTACATCATTTCATAAAAAATACATTGAGTGATCAATCAACTCAAATTCATTTCTCAGGATATTGTTCAAACTTAGATGAATATCACAATTCACAAACATTGAACTTCATAAGTTTGTCGAAATGAAACAATGATGTAGAGGAAGATAAAAGGAATGGTTAACCATTCTCATTAAAAATGTGCATACAAGATACTCTGAATCCAGGACAAAATCAATGAAGGAACATCAAAACAAGTACGCTACCACCCAATGTTACGAACTGAAATGGTCCAGAAGGACAGCTCAAAATCAATGAGACAAACTTCTAGCTAGCAACATGGCCTGATTCTTCCGCAACGAGCAGGTTGTGTTCCACACAAAATCTCATAACTTTCTTTTCAGCTGTGTTTTATTCAAGTTAACCAGGTCTCTGTTAACATCTTCATCGTACAGGTAACTTCGCCTGTGTGGTGTTTTTGTTTACACTGCACTGTAGGTCCCAAGCTCGGATAAAGGAGGGTTACATAACTTATATCAGGTTGACAGCAGGTGTAAAAATCATGTCAAATCCCTTCATATTAATTCGAATTCATTGATTTTCACTCATGCTAGGGCGTTTCCCAAAACGACTAGCTGCATCATCACATGGAAGTGGCATGCTGCAACAATACCCTGTTGCTGTGAAAAGTAGGCAAGGGCTCGTGTACTAAGTTAGACCTATGTTTTAAAACTCGCCGAGTCGACTTGGGACTTGGCCGAGTTGACTCGACTCGATAGTATTTCAAGTCGACTCGGCATACAAACTCGAATTTGCAAGGTTTGCCGGGTTGACTCGGAAACTCGACTGCGTCAACTCAAAACTCGGCCGAGTCGACTTGAAAATCAATATTTTTTTTTAATTTCTAAAGTATTTTTTCTACATTTTATGATTTTTCAAAGTTTTTCTTAATAAATATTATTTTTTATATATTTAAATATTTATTAATTAATTTGATGACTCACTGAGTCGACTCCCGAATCATCGAGATGACTCGACTCAATGGACTTCCGAGTCGAGTCCGAGTCCCGAGTTTTAAAACATTGAGTTGGACAAGTGTGGGTAGAAAAACTAGTCCAAGAAAATAGGATTCGTTTAGCCACTTGGAATTAGGGACTTCAAACGGTAAGGAGTCCGAGTTGGATGATACACTGAAAAGAAAGATAGTTAACGTAGCACTCCTACAAGAGATTAAGTACACAGGAGGTAAAACCAAAGGCCTTGAGGCCTTGGGGAGGGCTACAAGCTTTTTTACGAAGGAGATAAAAATGCTAGAACTAAAAATAATGCAGGTATAGCATTAAAGAAAGACTTGATAGATAATGTTGTAAGTGTTGAGAGGGTGAGAAGAGATAGTTTACAATAGTTGCGCTTATGCTCACCATGCAGGACTAGATGAGAGTATTAAGAGACAATTTTAGGAAAAGATAGATGAATTAGTACAAGGAATTCCCGATGGGAGAGAATATTTATAGGAGATCTATATAGGTACGTAAGAAAAGAAAATAGACGATATGAAAGAGTACATGGAGGAAAAGGATTTGGAAAAAGAAATGAGAGGGGGGTTGCAATTCTTAAGTTTATCATGGCGTACGATATAATATTAGCAAATGTGTACTAGGAAGAGAGATGAACATCTAATAACTTTTAAGAGTGGATTGAGCAGAAATCAAATCGACTTTTTTCTTCTTAGAATGAAGGGTCGTGCAATATGCACTACTACCTTCGTCGGATTAGGTAATGCTTATCTTGCTACTCATCAGTCTACTCTGTGGGTTATTGACTCTAGGGCCTAATATCACAAGCTAGGGAGTTAGGTGTCTTGGACATCTCTCCTTGACAAACTTACGTCTTTTGATCCCTTCTAGTAGTGTGCATTTATTATATAACCTAATTCTTTCTTGGTTTGAATCATAACAAAAATCAATGTGCTCTGAAATCTAAGGGATCATGGAAAATGGAAGCATACCCTAGATAAAAATAAAAAATAAAAAAATCTAACATGTAAACAATCACACGTTTGTATGTGAGAGGAGATGGCATAGTGGCATATATTGCTTCATTGAGCATTAATTCTTTTTTCCTTTAATGCATACTAGTTCCTTCAATTTGCAACTTTCATCACAATAGCCCTCAATAAACTAGCTAATAACGAAATAGAATCATCAATATCAATAATCACACTCACCGTACAATTGACATCGATAGGCATACTTATGGAGCAAATCATAGGGGACCCCCTCTTATCAAAGAAAAGCACCAAATGTCCATCAAAAATGTCCATATCTTGAAAGCTGACATCTTGGCCCGGTAGGATAATATCCTGAAATAAATAAATAATTGCAACTGAAATGTGAACAAGAATGACAAAATATTGAAAACAAATACTTATATAGCTCAATTACAAACATGAAAATCAATTGAACAACTAAAAATTCAAATATCATTACAAGGAATAATCAAGCTGATTGCTATGCTAGCTCCCCAAGTACACATTCAGTTGGCAGATCTTCATGTTAATAGTGTGAGAAAATAACCAGCCTACGGATTTTATATGGCACGGCACTAATTTCAATTTTCTGGACCCAAGGAACCTGTCCACCAGACAATTATAGAACACCCATTTATAGCCAGCAAGCTCAAGCTTGCTCCCACTGCTTCAAAGCAATATCGGTTCCAGATAGCCAGTGAAGTTGAAAGCACGGTGAGGGTCGGAAACTTGCCAAACCTCTTCACAAACTTTTTTTCCTTTTGATAAGTACACGATTATTAAAACTAAGAAAAAGCAAGAACCAAGGAGCAAATAGTTACATGCCAAGAAATTGGCCATGTCATTGTCACGTCTAAAGGTATTACTTCACGCCGCCATTTCTAAGCTCAACTCAAGAATATAGTTGAGGGATTAAGGACCTTCTGCCCTTACAGATGCCCAAGAAATAACACTAGAGCTGCCTTCCACCTCTAAGGGACATGAAAAGCTTGACTGGAAAATCTCCAAACCTTCCAAAGGAAATCTACCCTCCACTTAGATAGAACAACTGATACCACTTGGCCTGGAAGGCACCTTCACATTGTGCCTTGATCATCTGTAGAACATGACCACTACCTGTCGCCTAGGTTACTTAATTAACTTCCATCAAAATCAAGTTTGATCCACCCTGTTTCTATTTCACAAAGAACGCAAAACCTTGCTAATTGACTCCCCACTTTCCGCAAATAATTTCCAACATCATTGAAGATCTGTAGATCTGAATTACTCTTATTTATTTATTCATGTGGGGGAGGGGGGATTATTCATATTTATTCAAACAAATATTTAAACATTTCTACCACACAGACAAATCTTTCTACATTTTACGGCTTTGTAAAATGATTGATATGGAATAGTATGTTTCTACACATTAATATATAACATAATGAAGAACAAATTGACCTGCCAATTCGCTGAATGTATATCTCCAGCTCTGCATCTAGCCAAATAATAACCTCCGCCAACAAAATCTCATCCTCCCTCAAAGGAGCATTTGTAAGAATGTAGAAAAAACCATAGTGATGTTCCAAAAAATACTGTGTACCAGGCACACGTTTCCGTACTCTTTGCAACCCATCTTGTGGGTTGTTTGCATCTATAAGATAAACCTGAAATGAAACAAACAGGACACCAAACACATTAAGAACATAATTTCCACATATTGATTACTTCTGAAGGGAATAATATAGGTAAGTAACCTTCCTCGGATGAAGTCCTCGAGTTAGAATTCACAGTTATAAACTCCCCATCCTTTGTGCTTGTGATGTCCACACAGAAAGTGGGATCACTTTCTGTGAATATTGGAGTAGTATCCGCAGCATCTGATCCCAGACTTGTGCAGAGTACCCTGCCAAACAAGAAATGGGTGAGGAACAACCTTGACTCCATATGAAAAGGGCTCAGGATAACAGCACAGAGCTTGCCTGTAAGGCCGTTGGGTCTCATCTGAGACTGTGTAGAACAGATTTTGGCCATCCTTGGCCCATGCCAAGCTAACAACCCCATCAATTCTCAATTTCGGAAGAATGCACCCAGTTCTGAGGTCTTTAATTTGAAGCATGAATTGCTCACCACCTGTGGTGTCCAGTGTGTATGCAAGAAAGTTGTGGTCTGGCGAAACTCGACATGTGCCAATGTGAACATATCCTGCACCCGTTACTTTAAAAAGTTATAAATTTTAAAAAGAAAAATCTGGGAAGAGCAATCTAAAAGCATTATAAAAACTAATGTTCGTTCTATGGTGCTAGGTTATCTATTTATCCAGGTATGGATAAGGGTCTAGGTGTGCTGGACCCCCAAATTTCAGAGTTCAGGAGCATGGCTGTACAGTTAATGTTAAATACATTAATATTATCATCATTTTTATTCAGTTCCTCAAATTGTTAAAATCATGGTTTTAGTAATGGTCGTTTTAACCATTAACAATGCCACACACTGTTACATTATGCATGGTAAATAACACCCTAATATAACATCTATTATTAACCATTATCCCATTATTTTAGGCGTATAACATTTTGAAATTATTTAATTATCTTCCTCCAATCATCATCGTTCACAATGCCTCCTCCCAACAATTTGAAATTATTTTCTTGTTTTCTCAAATAAGAAATATAAAAACGTATTTCGATAAGAAAATATTAGTTAGAAAAGAAAATGCACCATAACAGTGGTGAATAACGATCAAGGTCCAACACCATAACTCCCGTTGTTTTAGACCTTGGTTAAAATAAATTTATATTCTTATAAATTTCTGATATAAATATTGAGGTTCAGGAGACATGGATCCTAAACCCACTCCCATGTTGTGTTCGGTCAACATGTGCACCTTGCTATAAGTCAATTGCAAGGGAAACATATCAGTTGTTAGAATACCCTCTGATTTCTATGCTACTCAATATAATGAAGACACTTGGATTTTGCAGGAATCATGAAAGAACACTAAATTGTCCAAAGTTTTAAGAGAACCCGCAAAACCAAAGAGGGAAACAAAAAAGTATGATTTGGGATCAAAGAGGCATACCAAACTGTTCAGCGATTTCGTTCCAGTCAAGCAGTATTTCCTGCCTTCCGAATCCTCCTCTCGCATAATTAAAAAGCGTCTTGACCCAGTCGTTGTTGTGGGGCTCAAACATTCTGCACAGCACCGGGTATTCCTTCCCCTCGGGAATGTATTGGTAGTACAACCTGTCCCCAAATAAACTAAACTGTTATCCATTAGATTTTAACTTTTTTATCAGAATATATAAAACTAATAATAATAACTTGTCATTCATTAAAATGGCAACATATAGAACATAACCGCATTTCTAACAGTCATTTAAACCAAACCACAAGCACCAATCATGACCTGCAACATCTCTAACCATCATTTGTTCGAAATCACAAATTCAGATAAAATTTAAATTAGGGTTTTGAACAGGAAATCAGCATTATAGTAGTTCTAGTAGGCATCAACTTCAGCCAAAAAAATCAGGAAAAATATAAAATTAATTAAAACTAAATGGGGTAAGAAATTGAACCAACCAGGGTCCCCAACGCTCTGGAGGAGTGGAAATCTTCGGTGGCATTCGGCTTTTCATCTCCGAGAGTAGTTTCTGTTGTAGATTCTGGGTGTCAGCCATGAAAGCTTCGGCGTAGAAGTTTTCCTGGTTTAGATGACTCGATAAATCTGGGTCTTCAGTGTTGGACATCCAATGGTAGGGATCTTCCCATGTTCTTCTGTGAGCGGAGACTGTGAAGGGAATTTTCTTCGGAATAGGAGGTGGTAACGAAGGAGAAGAGAACAGGTCTCCTTTGCACAGAGAAGAGAAGGACATAGGAGGCAATAAACGGAAAGAGAAGGGCAAAGAGGTCAGTTTGATTAGCATGGCGTTCCTCGCGATGGAGATTCTGCGAGTGAGGGCGGGAGAAGCCATGGAAGTGGCGAGAGAGCTAAGTTGGACTGTTTTTTGAGTTTGGAGGGACGCTTTTATGTCAAATGATTCGTTGACAATTGCCTCCCTCAACTTTTACGTTTTAACTACATAACCCTCAAATATTTGGAGGGACGTTTTTATGTCTAGAGGTGTCAATCCGGCCCGGCCCATCCCGGCCCAGCCCAGTCCTTTGAAAAGCCCTAAAATGAGGCTTTTTTTTTTTTAATATATAAATTTCAAGTCCAAAGAGCCGGGCTGAGCCCCAATATGTAAGGCCCTTATAAATAAGGGCCGGACTAGGGTATCACTCAGTAAAACCCGGCCCTACCCGGTCCTTGTTATAGCACCCACTTGATAAATAACTAATTTACACCCTCTTCATATGCCAAGGTTGGTGCTGATTAACAATCCTGGGTTAGGTTTTTTTATTTTTATCCAGGCCATCTTAATGGTTTTCATGGTTCAGAACAGTTCAAAAAAATCCCAGTTCGACGTTAACCTGGACCAGTTTAGTCTGATTTTTAAAACATTGCAAGCAGGTGCTAGCATCAACCCATGGGACAATGGACATATCTCTCAGTTACTAGCAAAAACCAATTCCATGATCACAAGCATCCACTACATCACATTTCATACTTTGGAAATACCAATACGAGCCTTTTCCTAACACATCCATGGAAAGAATGCGGTGGTTTGAATGATTATAAGGTCATCCGATCCAATTGGACCCAAGATCGACCTTCTCTTTGCTCGGGGCTCTTAGACGATAACCAATCAGGTTTTTTAGTTGTTAATCCACTTTTTTTTTAGCTAAAAGACGATATATTTAAAAAAGAGAGAGAACTACAAAGAAAGGGAGAGCGACTTCATGAGAGGAGACACCCTCCAAACAAAAGAGCCCACACCCAAAAGAGAGAGGAGATGAGAGAAAGATAGAGGGGGAAAGGAAAGAAAAGATCATCAATAAAATCTATAATAAGTCCGGCGAGGGTCCTCAAATCGTGGAAAGGAAAGAAGGCCTCCCATCCACCTATAATAGTTGCTAATCCACTCAAATCTATTGTTACAGGAAAATAAACGAGTAATGATGAATTACATGCCCATTATCTTGAAAATCTTAATATCCATGAACAACATTGGAAAAAAAATTATAAAATAAGCAGTTTGTTTTTCCCTAATACAAGAGAGAATCACAGGGTTAAACTCGAATTAACAGAATCAGGTAAATTGTACACAGAGCACAGCCTCTGGCCCTTCTCCAAATCAGGTACACTGATAAGAGAACATGGTAAAGTCTCGAGCAGTCTTGAGCACCTGGACGGCCTGACTAATGAAGCCCAAGAACATCCGTTAGACCGTTTCCTCCCGCTGGCACCATCATTTGTAACACCAAAATACAGCACAGCACAGCACACCTGTGTATTTCATCCAGATTCTTTTTCTACAATTCATGAAAGCATAGTTTCGTTCTTTCTTTTTTCATCTTTTCTTCCGTTGCAGCAATCTACTCCTTTGTTGTATTCTTCGACTCTTTCTCGTCTTCGTCATCCTGGAAGTGCACGAAAGTTTTAAAACACACCATAACTATTTCAAAATACCAAGTCCATTCATCATTCATTATGTCCAGCAGCATGTCAAGCTTTTAGCATGGCAAACCCAGGGTGCCTCTCATAAGATTCACGAGAAGGAAGAAAAACTGAGATGACTTCTAAATTCAAAGGTGGGGAGAAAAAAACAGGAAGCTGGGAGTAAAGAAAATATCCATTCATGCTTACCGATTTGTCTACAATCTTGTCAAAATCATCATCAAAGCCACCATCACCATCATCTGAAAGACCCATCAGATTAATCATTTACTCAAAACAAGAGTATTAACAAAATCACCAATAATCAGATAAGCCTATAGGCTTCCTGCCTAGTTCAGGATAAACGTGGGGTACGCAGGGTACTGAAAAGTGAAAACAAACAATCAAATTCTAGCCCTTCCACATTTACCATTTTGCTGAATAGATGGAAACTAGACCTAGTGATTTTTCTCATTGCCAAGCAATGAACAAGCATAGCCAAACTTTCACAAGACGACAAAGGGGGAAACATACCTGGACCCTCATCACTGCTTCCAAGATCTCCCAAGAGAAATATATCCAAGTCCTGCTCAGCAGACGATGAAGTTGAAGTTTTACTTGGCCGGTTCCTTTCCATCACTCTGGTTTAGAAGTTGATCCAACTGTTGGATTTTCCTTTACTTCATCCTCATTCGCGTGCTCTGCTGATTTCAGCTTAACCTCCTCCATGTACCGTTTCTCATACCTAATTGAACCATAAAAAGGAAAAGATAATAGAGCGAGCCTAAGTTGTGCAGTAACTAGAAAGTGCAGTAACTTCAACATGCAGATCTGTGTGTCAGAATTGGCAAATCTAGAATTCCCAACGAGCTGTCATGGCCACATATTAAAAGATACTGATGCAATCAAAGGGCTTCTACAGGAAGAAACCCATAAGTCCATAACCTTCATTTGTCCAAATGGAACCCACCGCCGAGACTGCTGTGGGGTTTAAGCTCACTTCCCAAATCGCAATATGGGTTCTAAAAGCCCATTTGTCCAGCCCATACTGGATGAATTTCCAACAATCATTAGGGTTTTCAATGTGAGTTTTATTCTTGAAGGTTGAGTTTTAGTTTAAGTTTCCAATTTTGAGTTTTAATTCTTTCTTTCCTAACGCGACTCATATATTATCTTTTTTTTTTTTCGACAAGTGATTGTGTCTTTTTTTATATTCTAAATTTGAGTTTTTCAGTTTCCCAATTGTCGATCTGTAGTAGGATTGGAGTCTGGAAACAAGTTCAGTTTTGGAGTCATTAGGAGTTTCTATTTTTCAAGTTCAATTGTAAGAGGTAAGAGACCATCACCCTACCTCTGTAAATACATGTGTGCTCACCCTTGTTATACAATGAATTGAAGTTACAAGTTTGTTTTAGCTGCTGCACTGCAGTTTTTGAGTTGTAACTCCACTTGATTGAATGGTGTGACTCAATCCTACCACGTTGGATTGTCTCTGACTCTTGGGTCTCCATAGAAGTGGTAAGACCCCACTTTTTCTATTTTCCGTTTATCTATCAGTCCTTTAACCATCCCATAGATCATACGTCCAGCCTATACTTCATAAGCCCCATCCCTAAACCAATCCTCATCTTCTCCCATATGAATGCCATATTTCATCCCTCTATTCCAATTTACAACTTAAATTATCTCTAAATCACCCTAAACCTAGCCCGTAACCCTGTGCACCACGATCCATACGCCTTAAACCCTAATTCTCTTTCAGAATTTAGAGAGTTAAACCTGATGTCTCTACTATCGGTAACCAAACTTTCATCCAGCATCACTGAACGTTATAAAAATATTAGTTCATAAAGCCCATGGTATAAATTCATCAAGATACCATAAGAGATGGAATGAACTCGGCACCTCGATGCAACTGATAAGAGAATGTGTAGAAATACAGATCAAATATAACTTTGGCAACAAATATAAGATGGGTCCAAAAAGCATTGTCAGAAAACACATCTTATTTGATGACAAAATTAATTCATTTTTTTTTCGGGTTTATAATCGTCAAAGGCATGAATGCTTTACTGTAAATGGCAGCCAAAGAGAGGTTTCCACCAGAAAGCAAGTTACTTACGGAACCGCATGGCTGTTCACAAGTATAAAATATATCCGCCAAAATTTCCTTTCTTTCATAAGCCGTGGGCACAACTGATATCTTAACCTTGAAATTTCCTGCAACAGAAAGACCATCAGGATTTGATTTAGAATGCATTTTGTTTCCTAACACGATGTAAATCATCTCATAATACAATTAAGAGCTTGAAACGTGCGCATTTCGTATCTCATCGAAGATTGTGCAGATGTATTAAGCTATGCCAGGTTCTTTTATATTTATACTTGAATAGGAGTATAGATATCTTTCTCCATTCCTCTCCTCAAAAAGCCACAACAACACGAAATGAAGATATGTAGAGTTACAGAGATAAGGAATTAAGGATAGCACCAAACAAATCCACAATTAAGTTGAATTGGTCTTTTCGCATTAATTTTGGAATAATGTTATAGTAGGTCTTGACACAAACTTCGGCAAATGCAATAGAAGCTAAAAATCATAACATTTAAAAGAAGTCAAACAATGGGGTTCTCTGTGGGAGTAATAATGTACCTCCGAAAGCATGATTATGAATGAAGAGTGAAGTATAGGAGGTATGTGCAAGAAAATATCAGCTACAGACTGGCTTGTCCAATCCACTAATGAAAACTGCAACTGCTTGGTGTCACAGACTCACAATCATCTATTTATGCTTAACACTTGCGAACAACCTCTGGATGGATAGACATTTTGCCACAGACCCAAGAATCACTGCTTTAACTCGAAAGTTATGACGTATCTGACACACACGGACACACCCATACTCCAACAGGGACAAATTCTAATTTAGTCTGATACATGTACAGCTAATAGTCATATACCATTCATGTGATTTTAATGCTTCTCTTGTTACCTCGATTCATTTTCTCATATCCTATACTTTGCTGAATGTATATCTACTGGCATATCTACCAACCCCAAATAGTTGGGATAAGGCAATGAAATGAATGAATGAATGAATGGATCTACTGGCATATTATACTAATTGCGCAGACATGTCAATGTCTTGGATTTCCTAGGGGTCATTGTGTCCGACACTTCATTCCCATGTCTAACAACATAGTTCAAAAGTATTTTTGTGCAATTAGAAACTGAACATTTACCTATCAATTTTCTCATTTATTTTTTATTATAAGGATTTTCTCATTTATTTTCACTGCAAACCTTAGCTTTATATAATTTGCACTATCATACCAGGATACCAAGAGAGAAATTACCTTGACAGTTGACAGAACTAGAGTGGCATGTCTCTCTTGCCACTCCGTAAGATCCTGCCGGACATTTGAGACTGTGGGGACATCAGACATCTGTGGTTCATCTACATATAAAAGTAACAGAATTAAACTTCTCTAAACTACATTCCACAAAACTTCTACTGCAAAATCCATCCATAACATAGAAAAGAAAATCCAAAACATCAATTTGTAAAGGAAATTTTGAATACAAATAGAAGCAATAAAAATTCAGGGAAAAAAAAAAAAGAGAAAAGCTGAATTAAGCCTCTTAAATTTACCGAAAAATTGAAGACCATAGAAATATCTGAATACTGGAAAACAGAAAAATGAGACAACCCAAACCGTAAGTTTTCTACCAATTTCTAAACTAACAGGGGTAATAGCGATGGACGCTGACTGTTACTATCACCGGTCGAATGGTCACAATGCCCATTATAGCAGTAGGTCGTTTTCTGTTTTTTTACTAATTTTCTTTTAAATTTTAGTATTAAATCTGATTTACCATATATTTATTTTTCTGAAAATAATATTAAATTATCATAATGGTCCTAAAATAACGGGATAACTACATATGTAATTTAACAAGGTACGGCCCAATACCGTTTGTTAAAACCATGTTTTCCACGGACAAGAAGTCTGTGGCAACATCAACTATAAATCTGCAGAAAACTGCAGAAGTACTCAACTCCCAAGTTGCCAAATAGACAGCGTTGAACAAATTACCCACCACTAAACCTCTGAAACAATAAATCTATGCACCCGGTCCCAGAGACAACATAATGCCCAAATGTATGATCTTAGAGGTTGTAAAGCAAAACGTTTTCCAGAATTCAAACTACATTATCAGAGGGAATATAGTAAAACGTTTTCCAGAATTCAAACTAAATTGTGAGATTATACAATACATTATTAGTCCATCAAACACTAGCAATATCATCCCTTTCAAGCTAATCCTTCAGATTAAAAGTAGAATTAGCAACAAAGCCAAAGAACTCCCAATTATCAATAAAAGAGGTAAATACGAGTCAACCAAAACACTAAAAGCTGAAACTGATTTGGAAACCCAAAACAGTCCAGCAAAAATCACCAAGAACATTAGAAAAGCCAAAAAAGACTGGGTCAAAGTACCTTCCATGGGGAAGTCCTGAAACGTGCTGAGCGTGATTCCCTTAACGAACTCTCTCAGCTCATCAGTAATACCAAATTTTTCAAGATCCGACGATGACGGTGTAGTGGATGAAGAATCGATGAGCGAGATAGCAGCAGCTGGAATCTTCGGCGAGATCCCTTCGGCGAGAGATTTGATCTGGTCGGCTCGCTTCAAGGCCTCGATCTTGATCTGATCAGCTTTCTTTGTCGCCTCCGAGGCGATCTCCTTCGACTTCTTAGCTGTCTCGGAGACAATATCAGAGATTTTGACCGATCTTGTGAGTTCATGAGATCTCTTCGCTGCTTCTTTTGTGATTTCTTGAGATCTCTTCGCTGCTTCTTCAGCGAAACTTTTGGCTCTCCCCCATAAATCCATGATCCAAGGCTCTCTCCCACTCTCCCTTTGTCTCTCTCCTGTGGACGATACATACAACGAAGAAATGAATCTTTGGGTTTTGTACGGGAAAATTGAATCAGAACAGGGCCGTGGCTAACGTGCACCAATTGGAGAAAATTTTTGAAGCGGCGGAAATTTAGAAGCAGTGATCATTTAGCCAATGACATTGCGCCAGGTACACCAGTGCTACCCTCTTTGTCTACACTTAGTATACCTGGCGCAACATCATTGGTGTGGGTTAACACTTATTACACGCTGTAGAAGAGTCCACAGTACACGCCATGGATATCGAGCCTACCTATAGTGAAAAAATATATGATACAGAACTGTGTATCAAAATTTTGATGTAGAAGTCCCTCAAATTGACACGAGGCACACTCTTTCGGGCCCATTTCCCTCATGAATGTCTGGCCAACGCCTTGGACATAGATGGCAAAAATCAGCATTATTGGTAATCTCTATCCATTGGATTTTAGTATTTTTCTTCGTGGGCTTGAACCAACCCATAGGTCCATTTATTAAGCCCATATCAAAAAAGTGCTCAAATTGAGGTGGCGTTTCGTAAATTAAGTTATCAGATCTAAAAATTTAAAGTGCTTAAGATCTGGTAGCTTAACGACTTATGTCTGAATTAGGTTGTATGGCTAAGGCTTAAGTCTTAAAATTAAGTCAAGGGCATTGTGAGTATTTTGAAATGTTTATTAGGATACTTTCGTAAGTTTTTAAAAGAGAAAGGTTTGAAAAAAGGGCATTGTTGGTATTAAAAAAGAATCAAAAAATCTTTTTTAAAGATTCATTCACTTACGGCGAAAAGTGAAGGTTGGGTCATTTTTTACTTTTGTCTTTTTTTCCTTGATTTTGGTGATAAGTGCTGAAATTAAGTCATTTACCAAACAGAACTTAATCACCAAAATCACTTAATTTCAGCTAAATCAGACTTAAGGTCTGAAAAAAAGTTTTACCAAACGCCACCTGAGTGTCTAGAAATCACTAATCACACTGATTTTTGTTGTGTACTAGTGGGTGCCCCGCACTCCTCGACAAAGAATTTGCAAAAACCAGGTGAGTGGCGGAGATCCACCGTCCATTTGGGAGAGGATTAGTCTCTTCCCGACAACCAATGTGTTTCGTTATATAGAATAGTAAATGGCCCATGCCCACGGCACTCTCCGACGAAAGCGTTTGCATAAATTGGGTGCCTTCGGCACTCAAACAGTATAACGGATTGGGGTGTTACCGTTTTTTCCATTATAACAGATTGTAATGCACAGAGGGAGAAATGAGAAAATAACAGAAATAACAAAAAATAAGGGTGTTGAAATTTAAATTTTGAATAAATTGAGGTCAAATAAGGCGGATTGAGTGACTAAAATCTAACTGTCCACATTAGATCAATGGATTTGATCTCAACCGCTCTTTATCCACATTAGATGGATAGATAAGATAAGATAAGATAATACAACTATGTTGTCTTGATATATGTGTGGGTGGCCCGTGCCTGCGGCACTTTCTGACAAAGTGTTTGTCAAAATCAAGTAGGAGTTAATCTCAACCTTCGATACGAAGCATAGTGGATCTCAGCCACTCATTATTGAAGCCATATAAGATAAGAGGGGTATAACAAAACCAATAAATTTCCGTTAAATTCTATTTTTTTTTAATTTTTAATTTTCAAATTTCAAATTTTAAAATTTGAATTTCAGCACCACTTTTTTTTTGTTAAAATCTGTTAAAATCTATTTTTTAATTTTTTTCCCTGGCTGTTTCAATCTGTTTTAACGGTAACACCCCTCTCGAGGCATAAAAAGTGGGCTCCTGAGCCTGACCCTTGGGCTATATGTAAATCCAACCCATTTCATTCCTTAAATGTAAGTAAATAGTAGGTGACCCGTGCCCACGGCACTCATCGACAAAGCGTTTGTCAAATTTGGGTGTGAGTGGCTGAGATCCAATGTCCATTTGGTGTGATAAGATCTCGGCCATCCTTTATGAAGCCGGATAAGAGGGGGAGACAACCGTCCTGTTTTGTTATATAGATGTCCACCAGGAAGTGGGCCATGCATTCAAGGGGTCAGTGGGTCCAAAAGTGTGACATGTGCCAATTTGAGGGATTTCTGCATCAAAATACTGATGCAGAGTTCTGTATCATAGAACGGCTCAGGTATAGTCATATTCACATTCAAATTTTGAGCCAGCTGGTTTGGATCCTGATCTGGATTCCGATTTGACTCAGATTTCATAACCCATGGTCCGAATATAAATTGATATCCGTATAAAGGGATCCATATCCAACTTACATGCAGATCTACTGGTCGGATCCACTATAAAATTTTGTTTTGTAATAAGGATCCAAATCCTAATATCGGACCCAACCCAATCTGACTGCATATTTACAAGACGCGAACCAGACTCAGAGCAACTTATCTGGATCTGTATCCGACCCATTTTATTCGGGATCCTCTTATAAGATTCGAACCCACAAAATTTGTGTTCAGATTGGGCCGGATATCGTGTCAGATCCTACCCATTTATTCAAGCCCGCTGTTCTCCCATGCCAAACGAACCAAAAAAATAAAAAATACGGTTGTTTTAGAGTTACTATCCAAGGCCAAGGCATGAACATCATATCTCCTCCCCCCCCCCCGGTGGATAACGGAGATATTCGACAGCATGCACTGAAGCTTAATGAGAGCTTGAGAGCCTGTTTAGAAAGTAAAATGGGGCCAGTCGATGTCAGTCCATGTCCAGTCATTTTGGGCTGTGTTTCGTAACTTTGTTGGATGTTTGGCTCATCCCTAGATGGACTCACAGAACATGTCAGCATCCTTGTTGCCAAGTCAAACTTTGGCGAGAAACCTTCATCAGCCTCGCTATTTTGAAGGATTAACTAAAAGCACTCCACACCTCGTCAATGTTGGTGAATTACTCCCTCGCCATGTCTCCCTGCCATCAAAACCCTTACCCTTATACCCTTACAAAAAACCACCCACTTCCCGGGCCTAAACACACATCCGATCATCTCTCTATCTCTCTTGTTGTTTCTAGAACAAGTGCAGGCCTTGATGAGCAAGGAGGAGGTGAGATCGTTTTTGATTTACGTTGGCTTGCAACATTTGACGGAATAGAATGAGTGCTCGCCATCTCGAATTTTTATCTTCAGTGCAGGATTTGAAAATAGAGTTCCAATGAAAGACATTGGGGTGTGAAGGGAGAAGAATTTCCAAAGAGAGATGAGCGCGAGAGACGTATTTGAAGATTGAGTTTGATTGGATGACACGAAGAAATCGGGCGGTCGAACAAACCGAATTCATACTGGCAGGAGAATTTGCATGGTGGCTTCTCCGGAATAACAATCCCTACATAATTTTTCCATTGTTAATGAATAGGAGTTGCAAAAGTATATTATTATTTTAAATTTTATTTAGCTTTTTGCCTGAATTTTTAAACGAATTTTCCAATAACAAATACAAATTATAGTCAAACTTTTCCTGTAAGCCGAATTACTAATTATGGTCATGAACATTCCAAATAGTCCTCGATTCTTCAATACATAGTTGTTTGATCCAAGAACAAAAATATATTATACAAAATTTTTTACCAAAACTAGGGGCCGCCACGTGCGATGGTAGTACCTTACACGCGGCACACTCTTTGAGAGTATTGACCGTATGGATGTTTGGCACATCCCTAGTTGGACCTATATGCAAAAATTAGCTAGTATAATGATTAGTGATTTCTAAGCATTTGATTGGAGTTGTTTTCTTGGGTTGATTGTTAACCATAGATTTTGAGCATTATTTTGAGTACAAAGATCCAAAGGTTTAAAATCATTTAATGGCATGGGAAGTAATTAGCATTTCATGTAAGGGTAAGTAGTATTAAAGTTTTAGAGAGAGAGAGAGAGAGAGAGAGAGAGAGAGAGAGCTCATTAATGAGCTTTTGTCGAGAACAAGTAGCAACATAGTAGAAATTTGATGATAACGGGCCTCAGTATGAGCCAAGTGGCATACTCTTAAATACCACTAACTGTATGGATCTTTGGACCATCCCTAGTTGGATCTACGTACCGATATTCAGTATGATTAGTTATTTCTATCCATTAGATTTGAGTCGTATTCATGATTATTTTTAATTGTGGATTTCGAGCATAATTTGAGGTCCTTAGATCCAAAGGTTAGAAATCCCTAATTAGACTGATTTTTGGTATGTAGGTCCGGATGGAACAAACATCCATATGATCATTGTCTTCTTAAGAGTATTCCACGTTGCTCACACTGGTCCTTCGTAAACCTACTTTTTTGTAATATTCTTACTTAGATGAGGGAAAGTTTTTATTTTTGTTTTTTGGCAAACTTGCATGTGACGTCTGCACTAAAAGATAAAAGCACCCATGATAAGTGAATAATCTAAAGAATACTAATGAAAAAAGTAAGGGCATTTTCAGCAAAATAGGGGTATTTTCAAGATTTCATCTGTTTATAACTCAAGAACGGGCATCCCACTTTAATAAGTAGAATAGATTTTGATACATAAGTCCCTCAAATTGATAAGTGCTATAATATTTTGGGCTAGGGCCGACTCTACCTTAAGGCCATTAAGGTGATCGCCTAAGGTCCCTTGGTGAATGAAGGCCCATCTAGGTCCCTCTACCCACATGGATTTTTAGCCCACCCCTTATTGGATATACAAACCAAAAGTCAACCTGATTGATTATCTATAACCATAGATTTTAGTACTTTTTAAGACATGATTCTAGCCATTGGATTCAAGCATGTTTTGGGGGTAGTAAATCCAATGACTAGAAATCATCAATCAAGCTGATTTTTAGTGTGTTTATCCACTAATAGGTGGGCTGAACATCCACGCAGTCATTAGGCCCAAAAAATGATTAGGGCCATGGGAGTCCTCTACATTGACTATACCCGGAGTCCTCTGTATCTAAATTATTTTTTCTGTAGTTTTTGGTTATCAAGAATAATTTTTATATAAAGATTTTAGAGTTTTATTTTTAATTAATACCATATATATTAATATAATAAATATATAAAAAGGCCTTATATAAAGTTTTCGCCTTAGGCCTCAACTTGTATGAGGACGACCTTATTTCGGGCCCACTGACCCCATGAACATATGGCCAACAAATTAGTAGACCTACGTACCAAATTTCATCATGGGCTTGGAACTAACCCGTTCACCTGTCATGAAGCCCATGACGAGAAAGTCCTAAACATTCATGGACCGGCCCGAAAGTGTACCACGTGGCGATTTGAGGGACTTCTCTATCTTAGAACGGCTCATCAGGAAATGGCTCACGTAAGCATCTTGAATATTTCAAAATGTGGCACTTAAACCAGGGGAATCTATATGATACAGAATTCCGTTTCAAAATTGATACAGAAGTCCCTCAAATTGCCGCGCACCGTGGTGGACCCGCACATAAAAAATTAGTGTGATTGGTGATTTCTAGCCATTGGATTTGAGCACTTTTTTAACATGGGTTTGGTACCGACCCATAGGCCTGTTCATGAAGCCCAGGATGAAAAAGTGCTCTAATCCAAAGGCTAGATATCACCGATCACTCTGATTTATGGTTTATAGGTCCACCAAGATATGGGCCGAATCTTTATGGGACTAGTGGGCCCGAAAAAGTATTACGTGGCAATTTGAGGAATTCTGTATCAAAATTTTGATGTCGATGAGAATTCTGTATCATCGAACGGCTCATCACCAGGGGCCATACGGTGAAGTGATAAACCAATCAAAGTTTCCGAAATCTACTCGCCCTCTTAAAGGAATCGGGACTGTCAAAACACAAAACATAGAGTCCAGTCCGAACCCTTCAAATCCCGATCCGAGGACTTCATTCCCATTGGCTCGTTTCTGCCAGATCCTATAAATAGGATTCAAAACCTTCCAAAATTTCAAACTTCGCGACTCGTCAAAATTCTCTCTTGACAGGTCGAGGAATGGTTGCAGACGGGAAGAAGCAGGTCACGAGAAGCGCGAATGCAGGGCTTAAGTTCCCGATCGCTCGGATCGCGAGGTTCATGAGGACGGGGAAATACGCGGACAGAATTGGATCTGGTGCTCCTGTTTATCTTTCTGCCATTCTCGATTACGTAGGCGCAGAGGTGAGATCTCGAGATCTGTTTCTGTTCTTAGTAGCCTTGATTTGTGCTGTTTATCTTCCATTTTTGTTAAAATTGGAATAGTTTCTACTTAATCGAGGATCTCTATTGCTCTATAATATCTTTCTTCAAAATTCAAGATGTTTCCGTTCTGGTATGCTGCTGAGTCTATCACACACCTTGTGTCAATTGAGACAAATCAGTATTGAATGTGGCTAACCTGCGCCTGTGTGTGTGTGTGTGTGTGTGTGCGTGTGTGCTTATTTTGAACGCAGACACTGGAGTTGGCTGGAAATGCGGCGAGAGACAACAAGAAGATTATGATCGTACCGAGGCACATACAATTGGCTGTACGGAACGACGATGAGTTGAGTAAGCTGTTTGGGATGGTTACGATCTCTAATGGAGGGGTGAAGCCCAACATCGAGTCCGTGCTCTTGCCCAAGAAGATGGTTGCCGGAAAAGCTGAGGTGTCCTCCTAGAACGATATATGTTTTTTTTTTTTTTTTTTATTAATAAACGATATATGTTTCATTCTTCTTCTTTTCTCTCTTATTCTGTTCCATCCTGTAACTAGTTTGGGTTAAGGTTAGGGTTAGTCCTCTGCTTTTTTTTTTTGGTAGGTAGTTAGTCCTCTGCTTCGATCATCAATGCAACGCAAAGGAGAACTGGGAGCTACATGTATATTGAAGCTTGATTCTTCTGCATGTAGTAGGAGACTGTCTTTGTTCTTTACGGAAGTGACCATATTACCCTTACTCGATTTCCTCTGGATGCTTTGGTTTTTCTTTTACACTCGAAGGATATAATAGGGATTTCAGCTATCTCTTTCTCTATCTCAGACCTAAGGTGTGTTTGGCGAAAATTTTCAGTGTCTTGGTTCATAGTGTGGGTGGGCCAATCATTTTTGGGTCAGTGGGCCATTGAAGAGTGTGCCACGTGGTGCATTTTATGCTTCCCACAGTGCTAACTAAGATAGGTGGGCCTCGTTCTGGCCTTTTAGAATCCCATAATCCTCCTCAATGTCAAGCCAAAAAGGAGAATAGTTATCGTTACCTTATTTGGGATGGAGCTATTTTTATGACCAACATCGAAGGGGTGAAAAATATGGGTCGGGCTCCAGTGACAGACCTAAAATGACAGGATACCGTTACAGGACACAATATGATCCACGTGGCACACTCTTAGAGGACTCTGACCGTATGGATGTTTGGACAATCTCTAGGTGGACCTACGTACAAACCAAAAATCAGCTTGATTAGTGATTTCTACGCGTTGGATCATTGTACCTCAAACACTGCTCAAATGCCCACAGTTGAGATCAACCCATGAAAATAGGTCCAATCTAACGCCTAGAAATCACTAATCGATGGAGAGGGCTTTTGTGGCTCTACATAGCTTAATTTTTTGGACCCACTAAACACATGGATGTTTTAGCCCACCACTTTGTGCATATGTATACCAAAAATCAGTTTTATTGAAAATTTTAGCCGTTGGATTAAGTACTAAAAAAAATGCTTAAATCATGCTAAAGAAGTGCTATGGTTAGAGAACAAATCAGACTGATTTTTGGTATGTATATCCATGCGGTTAGTGGGCCCACAAATTGGTGTTTTTGGTTTGCTTCTATTTTCTTTTGTTTTATTCCTTTCCTTTCTAGGCATTCTTAGCCTCTAAGCGCCTTCATTAATAAAGTTTTGGGTATTTCAGTAACGCCCCTCTTAAATTTGAAAGTAATTAGTAATACTCCCTTATACTTTCAAACTTTAGGGGTGTGTTTGGATCGCCATTTTTCCAAAAATACTTATTTAAGAAAAATGACTTTTCTGAAAATATATTTTTGAAAATATGTTTTTCATGTAAAAGTTGTTTGGATCATCATTAATGCAAAATGTATTTATCTTCTCTTTATGGTCCCACCACTATAATGTCTTTATTTTTTTTAGAAGGGACTTCTACCAAAAATTGTTTCTCTGTTTTTTATGTTCATTGAGCTAGCAAAATTTAAAAAGTCTTTTCTTTTACTTGAAAAACAGCTTTCAGCTATTTTTTTATAAAAAGACTTTTTGGCTTAAAAAATATATTTTAATGGAATAAGTATTTATTTATTTTTTTAAATGGTCATACAAACAATCTATTATTTTGGAAAAAAATATTTTTTTTGTGGAAAAACGACTTTTCCAAGTCTAAAAATGGCGATCCAAACACTCCCTTAGGATTATTGGTAAAACGTGAAATGTGACATGCATTATGCACATGTTAATGCACCTATGAAACAACCATAATATTGCAAGTACAATGCTAGCCACGTGTGATTCAAGTCCGTTTTGGAATGGGAAAAGTTCAAGTTTAATTTGACGTCGGGATATAAAAATTCGGTCATTGTTATAATCGTTAAACATTAATAAATCTGAATTTTATTGTTTTTTTTTTTTTTTTAATTTTATACGACTGTTTAACATGTTTTTATTTTAAAAACACAAAATTTGTGTATAAACGTGACTAATATGTGAATTTACTAACTATAATCCTGGCCTATATGAAACCCATGTTAATATTCGAGTAGTAATTTTCCTCTTGATGAGAAAATTACACTTTAAATCTGCGTTTAAAAATCCAAGACAATAGCACAATCAAAGTTTAGATCATTCTAAGCAACTTAAGAGCCACCATTTTTTTATTATCAAGCACAAACCACCATTTTAGAAGATCTCATCGGTCCCAACACCATAGATCAGAGATGAAAGTAGTACACCTTTTGATTGCTTGCCTCAACATTCTTAGAATGGACCGTGGGTCCATTTTGTGAGAGGAAAACTTTGACGACAACGCGTGCAATGAGCCACATTTGCACTCGTAGAGAACTCTGACCGTATGGATGTTTGGCCAATCCCTAGGTGGACCTACAAACCAAAAAACAGCCTGATTAGTGATTTCTAGGTGTTGGATTGGAGTTATTTTCATGGCTTTATTTTAACCGTAGGAATTTGAACAAAAATCAGCTTGATTGGTGATTTCTAGGTGTTGGATTGGAGTTATTTTCGTGGGTTTATTTTAACCGTGGGAATTTGAGCAAAAATCAGCTTGATTAGTGATTTCTAGGTGTTGGATTGGAGTTATTTTCGTGGGTTTATTTTAACCGTGGGAATTTGCTCATTATTTGTGGTATAAAGATCCTAAGGTTTGCAATCACAAATCAGACGGATTTTTGGTTTATACATCCACCTAAGGATTGGCCAAACATCCATACGGTCATAGTCCTCTAAGAGTGTGCCACATGGCTCATATTGCGCACTGTCATCGAAGTTTTACTCCATTGTGTAAGAACACTTAAAATAATTAACTCGACATGACGTTTTACAATCTTCTAAAGGAAAATGATAGTATCTACCTCAGGATAATACTAATACTGTAGTATTGTCAACATTGGGTCCAGATCGTTGGATGTTCTACTAAATGTGTGGTGTACATATCTCCAAGAACATCAACGGTCTAGACCTAGGGACCGAATGTAGGGGTGTACATGATAACCTGATGGTCTGTTTGAGCCACCATACTTTAGGCTGGCTTTGACTACACCTACGGGAGCATGGATTGAAATTGAACCATTTTTTAAGGACTAGCAAATAAAGGGGCTCAAACCGGGGCTCGAAATTACTGAGCCTTTAACGCTAAAAATTTAGACTGGGGGTGGGCATTTGTAGGTTGAGCTTGAGTTAAGCCTGGCTAATTGAATATAAGCATATCCAATAGCCGAATTCCATTCAAAATCCAACCGATATTTTGATGCGATATGTGAATTCGAATCCAATTAACCTAATGGATATCCAATTGGTCCGATAAGTAAATCAGACGAATACTAAATTATTCTATTTATATAATAAAATAAAATATCATTTTTTTTTTTTGGATAATATCCGATTATTCAAATATGGAATCAAATTTTCGACCATCGAATGACACCCCTACTTCAAGATTCGTCAAGTCGGTCAAACTATTGGGCTAAGCACCATCCATCGATTGAACAAATCCAATTGATGTTTAAGTATGTCGAATGTATGGTATGAAAGTGTACCGAATAGGGCCCACTGCCCGCCCACCCGACTGCCGAAGACGATGGACCCCACATACATCATATAACAACACTAATTTTAAAAATGAAAAGTAGAGGTAATATTGGGAGTTGGGGAGGCAGGTGATACAAAAAAAAGGATGTTGTAACTTGTGAGAGCAAAGAACGAAATGTTGGGCCTTGAGTTTCTTTTGACTACTTGTTTTAAAAGAGAATAGAGAAACTTAAACAAATCTTAGGGTTTTGCTCCCTCATGTCGGCCACAAAAGAGCTTCAACACGACATCCTCCTCATTTCCCTAATTACATTAATATATATTTTCCTTCCCTTTAAAATATATTTTTTTCCATAAAAAGTTTGGCATTGCGGAATAGGTGGCACCCTTTTCACGGTCCAACCGGCACGGACCTGTTGTGTATGGGTCGTCGTCTTCTTACGTGGGTATAATCCATCGTAAAATATTGCCATGTGTTCGCCTCCATCCAATTCTGCCTCGTCCCTTTTCTTCCATCCAACATTCCTTGATTGTATAGCTTACCTGTACATATTGCATATTAAATAAATATTAAAATATTAAAAATGTAATAATAATAATTGTGTGACGCATAGGGAAGTTCGAATGAGTGACGTGGATGCTAAGCTTTATGTCGCTCTATTGTCAATTTAGACATTCCATAAGCCATTGCCCTAAATTTTTAATGCCTTCAAGTGCAAATGTGCATTCAAAAGCTTGGATTTTTAGGCCTTGCTCGGAAGGAAAAAAAATATTCGCTGGCCCTGCTCTGACATGTACTCCAAGGATTTAACCTAACCCACGTTAAACCCTTGATTAGTTGGTATGGTTAAGGTGGTTAACAAGGGATACGTGTTAGAAAAGGGCCAGCTAATATTTTCTCGATTGGAAGCACAACAAATATTTGCGCACAAACATTTGTGGCATTTGCATGTGCGCTTGGTGCATGGCGCAACATCCAACAAATATTGCATTAAACTTCATTTTTTTTTTTTGCCAAAAAATGGCTGCAAACAATAGGCAAACGACTCTCTCACCCCCCTTGTCTGCCCTAAGGCCCCTAACAGCTCTTCCCTCCTCAACCATACGAATATTTTCCTAAGAAATGTTTTTCATTGCAAACATTTGACTAATCAAATACAAAAACATTTTCGTGCAAAAAAAAAAAAAAAGTGCAAACATCAAGTGAATGAAACCCAATTCAAAATAAGTACTTTTCCCCAAAATTTTATTTAAATCTCTCTTGTTATAATTTATTCAACAGATTAAAATCCCTAAATTTTCAAAAGAAAAAGAAAAAGAAAATGGGAAAAGGGTATGGGGGGGTTGTTTGGTTACAGCAAAGTTGTATGAATACACTTTCTTGCAAAAAAAAAAATGCTAGTTGACTAGCTTAAAGGTTTTATTCAGGACTATTTTACTCTTAAAAAGAGCCCTATTAGGCAAGTGGACAAGTAGAAAAGAATTCCCCAAAAAACTTGGGGATCTAATCTTTGCAAGTAAGTATATACTTACATGCAGATAGACTTTGACTTGTTTGAATTAAAAGAAAATCAAGCAAAAAATGTCAGTCAAGCATGGGTCAATAGTTGTAGTGTCTTCTTTGTTATGGTTTTCAGAGTGACAAGAACAAGTTTCATGGATGATAGATCACCTGGAAAAGCATCCTTTTGCTTGGTGTCTGGTATGAAGTCTGTACTCTTATACCCATTAACCTGCATTTCAGGAAAATGAAAAGAGAAACAAAAAAGGAAAATAACAATGGTAAAAATAAATTAGTGGGATTTTTTGAAGTTTTTATAGTAGAAAACTAGAAAATATGGATAAGTACGGATGGTTTCTTACAATGGGCTCTTCAACATGTCTCAGCTTCCTTGGTAGCTTAGTGAGAGAAAGCCCAAGATCATGAACTGTTCAAAGTAGCAAAGAAAATCATACATGAGAGAGAGAGAGAGAGAGAGAGAGAGAGAGAGAGAGAGATGTATTTACCTAGTTCATGAGATGATAGCACAGGAGTTTGGTGAGAAGAACAGGTAGTTATCAAAATAGAGAGAGCAATGCAGAGTGTTGTGATGACTGATAGCTCATCACTTCACTAGCTAGGAGACTTCTTGCATGAGATATTTTCTTATGTGGGGGTGTGGGTTTATGTTTATATCAACAATTTAAGGACCACAGACAAGTGTGTGTGTGTGTGAGAGAGAGAGAGAGAGAGAGAGAGAGAGAGAAGACAGACACAAAACACAAAAGCACAGTAATCCAAAACAAGAACCCGGAAATCCTTTTATACTTGCTGTTGTTTGTGTTCACAGTTCACACTATTTGGGCTGCTTTTGTCACCTAGCCATTGTAGGGTCCTTAACTTTCTGTTACACAAAATGTATCTCCGTCCAGCTTTGAAGTATCGCGATCATCCGTGGGATCGGCCGCCTCCGATCCCGACCTGAATCGGTTGGATCGGACTGATCCGGCATGATCCCTAGACACATTAAAAAAAAAAAAAATCTAAAAATGGATGAAAAAAGCATAAAATATCATAAAAATTGGTTTGACTCGGCGAGTCCACTCTGCCAACTCGACTGGATCGGGTGATCCAACCGATCTGGATCGCTGAATCGCCCGATCCAGTGTGATCCGGTACACGCATTGGACCGATCCGGATCTCCGTCAAGCTTCGAAGTCTCAAGATCGGCCTACCTCCGATCCCGATCAGGATTGGTTGGATCAGACCGATCCGATGTGATCCCGAGAAACATTTAAAAAAATCAAAAAATGGATAAAAAAAAAGCATAAAAAAATTAGAAAAATCATAAAATTTAGTTTGACTCAGCGACTCCAGTCGGCCAACTCGGTTCGATCGGGTGATCCAACTAATCCGGATAGCTGAATCGCCTAATCCAATGTGATCCGGTACACACGTTGGATCAATGTCTCAGGGACCTCTAAGACCGATCCGGGTTGCCCAATCCAGACCGGGATCGGCTAATACTACGAACCCTGATATCCATCCACCATATTTGGGCGTAAGTTAGGAGACCTATACTAATGAATCAGATGATGAACCATCAACTGGTGGACCAATTAACCTTATCTTGTAGGCATACATACATGTGAGGAAAGGTATGGTATGTAACACATGCTTATGCCACGACGCACGACTGTCATGTCATGTCGTCAAGTGCAACACGACACACATATGCATAGTCATCATCCAGACAATTGAACCTGTGAGCCATCCCTTAAACTGGCTATAACCGAAAATTATAAGCATGTATTCGCCAACTAAGTAACGAACATTGTCATCCTTTGGTCCACACAATTGGATCCATTTGCCAACAGGCTGGACCCAAAGAGGACATGAATCCAACGTTGTGGACCTCACGAGGACGTACGGCCTTAGGGCCCATTTGGCAACACCAAAATAAGTTACTTTTTTGCTTCCAAAAGCAAAAAAGTTAAAAAGTTTGTTTGGGTGTCCATTTTGGAATTGCTTCTCAAAAGTCAAAAACTTATTTTTTGTGGAAGCAAATGGTGGAAGCAAAAGTCAAAATTTTTTTTTGCGGAACTAACGCTTTTAATTTTAAGTTAATTTTTTCAAATTCCAATTTTACCCTTGTAAACTTCACATTATTAAGTGTGGATGGACCATCTCTTTTTTGAAAAAATAATTACCCATAAAATGACTCACTTGGTGCGTCGTTTATTACTAACCATTTATAATTAAAAAATTTTGAAAAAAATAACATATGTGATATTGGTTTATGATCTATTAATGGTTTATTAGAATATAATATGTATATAAAATTATAAGAAAATGACTTTTTGGTTTAATTCATGCCAAATTAACTTTTTCACTTTTTGACTTATAAGTCGGTGTTTTACCAAACAAACTTTTGCTTCTAGATGACAACTTTTAAATTCAACAACTTAATTTAGAAGTTACTTTTTGCTTCCACTGGTTTGTCAAACGGGTCCTTAATCCTCAGGACTTTTGAGTGAACCCTCATAAAATTAGGGACATGTTTTCACAATTCTATTTGCTCAATAGCTCCAGTGATCCCTGTGGTCACTAGACGTCTCTCTACTTGACAAGTACCCCTGATGACCTTGACAAATTTCCAAAATTTGGAGGGTTTTTTGAAGTGAGATTTTTGAAGAGGCGATCACGGATACTTTTTAAAACAAAGCCTAAACCATGGGTATATGTGGTGTGTGATCATTTGCTGCATGATCGCCGCCTCAAAAATTTCTCCAAAATTTGAAACAAGGTTGTTGGATTTTTGGATCGCACATTTTGATCCAGGCGTACTGGCACTTATAGTTAAGCCTGCAGGGTACAGACTAAAAATAGGCTGATTAGTGATTTCTAAGCGTTGGATTGGAGTCGTTTCATGGGATGATTTTTAAATATGGAATTTGAGCTTTATTTGTATGTAGGTCTACAAGTTTGCCATTGGCTCATACTATTGTCTGTCATCAACGTTGATGACGGACGTCCATCAGCGAAGTTATACTCTTAAAATTTTTGCCCATCCTTAGGTGGATCCACATACTGAAAATCAGCCTACTTAGTAGAACATTTAGATCTGAGTATCCCAAATAATTTGCTAGTCCTACTGTTAAAAATAAACCCATGAAAAAGACACCAATCCAATGGATAGAACTCATAATCAGGCTGATTTTTGGTCGGTAGATCCACTTGGGTATGGGCCGAAGATCGATATGGCCAGTGGTCACTAAGTGTGCCACGTGGCTCATACTTGGCCTGTCATCAATGTTTATGAGATTTACTCTAGTGTTACATACGGGGCCCTTGAAACCAGTCAATTGTATAAGTAAAACCTTGCTCGACATAGAGACTATGTACTCGAAAATAGAAAAGGTTGCCTTCTGCCTTATATTCAACTTTTTTATAAGCTCATGCTATATTTTCAGTCCCACTCCATTCGAGTTATCATTGAATACCTATTGGAGGACATCCTCGGAAAGATGGACCTATCAGGAAGAATGGCTAAATAGACACTTCAATTAGGAACATATGATATAAACTACGAAACTCAAAAGGCGAGCTGCTGCCAGTTTTTTTGGTTGATTCTCGCTATCCAGCCTTGTCAATCAGCCATGGACAAGAAGTTCCCATACAATCTTACTGGAGACGGAGTAAAGCTCATTGAAAACTGATCGGATAGCCTAGAACATGAATACCCCATTACTCCTTTCATTGAGAAAGGTAAGTGGAAGATCTGTACGGATGGCTCTTCCAACAAGAATGGGAGCAGCATTGGACTCTCAATTAAGATGGGATTTTTGGTTTCTAACAATGAGGAAAAATACAATGCCGTTATCGAATGACGCTCTCAATGGCCGCAGAATACGGGAGATCAATGTGTTTAATGACTCACAACTAATCGTCAATCAAAGCGAAGGATATCCAGATGGCTGCGTATCTTCAGAAACTAAATACATATTTGACCATTTTTGGCTCATACAAGCTCAATTTGTTACCTTAGTTTGATAACAGACATGTGGAGGCAATAGCTTACATTGTCTCCATGATCAACAACAATGAATGCTGACCAATCCCAGATAAATATAAAGCCCCAACATTGATGACAAAGAAAAACTAGTGGACCCCTGTGCATCTTCCAAACCAACAATCTTTGCTGAAATCTCTTATCGAATTTTTGTGGGAAGGAAAGCTACACCACCCAATACTAGAGAGGCAAGAAAAATCAAGAATAAAGTTGACGTGTATTTACTATTGGATGGTGTGTTATCCTGACAATCTTTCGTTGGCACATAATTTTGTTGCCTTGACCCAAAGGAAATAGCCTGCATACTGTAGAAAATTCACTCGAGGGAATGTGACAATCACTCATAGACTCTCAATTAAGGATATTTTTTGCCATTTTTGCAAACCAATACCAGAGAGTTGGTTAAGAAGTGTGAGTAGTGTCAAAAGTTTTCACCTGATCTGATTCATCAATGTGCCAATGAATTATACCCACTCAATAGCCCTAGGTCATTCACCCAATAGGACCCAAACTTCATAGGACCCCTTACAAAGGCTCAAGGAAGCTTCAAATATTTATTAGTGGCCACATATTAATTCACAAAATGGGTTGAAACAGTTCCACTAGTCAGAATTCAAGACTTTAATGTCTGCAAACTTCTATGTAGCATATTGTGTGTAGGTTTGGTATTCCAGATACAATCATCATAGACAATGGTTAATTTTAAACAACCTTAGCATGATAAATCTATTCTAAAACCCTAATATCCATGGGGCTCAAAAATAGGGCTGAAAATTGTGTGATGTCCCCCCCTTGTATGTACTTTTTATAATGTCTCACTTAATCCCCCTTATTGAAAGAAAGAGGGTTCAAAATTTACAACTCTCTTTCCTAAACACACCAAACTTGCACATAGAGCTACCACTTTTCTGTGTTTGTTCTTTATCTTGTCTAACATCCCATTATATTAATTAATCCAAGTTTTAATAAATATTGGATTATGTGTGGGCCACATGTTGTAGGTCACTCTCAAACCATGTTAACAATTTTGATTTGCTTTGCTCTTTTTGGGTGTTTGCATCACATGTACATAACATCTTTGGAAAAGACAAAGAGACAATTTTGGTGCCAATTGATGATTTGGGGGAATTTTGAATGCTCTCTCTGCCCTAAATCACTAAACAAAAAGGCTTTAATGACCTATGACGTTCCTTCAGGGACCAGTCTACGACAAGGATCTGTGTGGATACACTTTTGAAGCCCATATTAGACTCATTGGACCAAGCCCATCTCCCCTGTGATTTGGATTATACCCAAGTCCACCTTGGGAAAAAAGCCCATGCACCCACTTCGTCATCTCTCTCTCTCTCTCCTTAAAAAAATTCACCGTTCGGCCTGCACCAACCGAACACTGAATTTGTTTGGTTGGATCCCAATGAACAGGATGGGTTTGTTCGGTTGGATTGGGCCAAACAAGCTGTTTTCTAAAAAAATGAGAGAGAGAAAGAGAGACAGAGAGACAGAGAGGAGCAAAATGTGGGGGGTGGGGTGTTTTCCTAAGTGGGATGTTTTCACAAAATTTGGGGTGCAAATAAAATTTCCCTTCTGAAAATTGTGGTAACTCAAAGGCATAGTTAGAAATGCAAAAAACTTAAAGTTGAAGTTGCCCATGTCATTTTGACAATTGCTTTTATGTGATGTTTATGGTAAATTTTATAAGTCTAACTCTGAATAGGTTTGCATCAAGATAAAAATTAAAATAGTTCTATGATTCGTGCAATTCTGTAGCTTGTCGAGGTGCAAAGAATTCCGCTACCCAATACAATGCACAGGCCTTAATGTGCATTGGAAACATAGCGCACACAGATGTGCAATGCAGTTTCTTCAAGCACAGATGTAATGATGCGAGGGATCTTACATTACAACCATTGACTTTCATGTGAGGATAGAGAGTAGCTTGAGCATTCCAGTACCACAAATTCCTCAATCCACAGTTAAAACTGTGATGATATCAGGAAACAAATTTTGGTTGAACAAATAACCAAGGTCGCCAAATATCCAAAATGCATGAAAAAAAAAGGGAAATAAGAGAGTAGATAAAAAGAATTAATTCAAGATGATATTGATAATAATGACAATAATGAATTGCTTACATCTCAACTTGCATGCTTCAGTTCATAACTCAAAGCAGACTACCTTGGACCTACTGTACAAGACACACTAAGCCAGGGCACAGGAGATGGAAACATTTATGCGAAATATAACACCAAAATTTTATATTTTGATGATGTATGCATCTGAACTTGAAGTAATGTGGATGATAGGAGCATTCAGAATCTACAGCAGAGAAGAGACAGCCACCACCGACGGTGCTTCCTGAAATGCCTCCGATCAGGTTTCGCCATTTTCACTGGGCTACTATTCCACTCCGATTGTAATCTGTAGATGCCAAAAACCAAGCCAAGTTGTTATTTATCTGACCCTCATAAATTGAGACAGAGAGAAAGAGAAACAAAGAGATTGTCATTTACATGGGGAAAGCAAAGGATCGTCTGCTGGTTGAGCTGCTATCCGACCGAAGAGAGATGCTACCAGAATATGGTATTGGCCCCGAGTAACCTATCAGATCAGATAGAGTACCCACTGCAGAGGTACTCGCCTCTCCGTGACTATGCTGAGTAAAAAGGCTTCTGCTTGAAGCTGTTCGACTGTCTAGTATCCCATCTTCAAGATTTGGAGTGCTTACAGTCTGAACAGGTTCTTGACAATCTCTATTTTGTGGGTCTTCCTCCCTGCCACTTGTTTCTGCTGGTGAAGAATCAAAATCAAAAGTGATGCTTCCACTTTCCACCTTACTATCGATGGGGACTCCATTGGCATTCTCACAGTAGTTGAATTCTTCAGAGGCAGAAGGATCCATGGAGTTTGCTGAGTTTGCCTCTTTACTTGTATCCTGTGATCTTACATCATCAAAATCTATCACAATCTAAGATACTACAGATCTTCGTCAGCTCTACCACATATTCTTAAGTGTCAAACTGGAAATCAGATACCAACTTCTAGCCAGAAGCTGTAGATATGGGACTTCCATACATCCCTGGCATCTGGCCTCTAGCTGAAAGATAAGAGGAAATATAGTGTGCAGGGGACCAACCATGGATGACAGAGTCTTGGTCTCAACCTGGAATTGGTGGGTGGGACAAATAGATCCAGAATGTCCATTGGAGAGCACCTCATGGATGGCTGGAATTTTCCAACTGCTTTGTTTGGACAGTCAATAAAAAGTATGCACTGCTGTACACAATAAGGTTCATCAATTGGATGGTTGGGATCTTCCAACTAATGTGAGTTTTAGACTATGGTATACCAATTGGATGGCCATGAATTGGATGCTGATAGCCGAGTCCCAACCATCCATGGCAGCATGTCACCCCATACTCTGCTTCCTCAAGTTAAAGAACCATACCAGGATTCCTGATCCCTGATACTTGTCGAAGGACTTGAGCTTCTCAGATTCTTTGATACTGTTCTTCTAGTCAGGAAACAGTACCTGAATTCCAGATTTAACACAACCTTTCCTAGAAAAGAAGTTATATTACCAACTTTCTAAACTGACAGACACAGACACACAGTTAAGAAATCTTAGGAAATATTTGTAGATATATTTACTATGAAAAGGTATAGTGGTTAATTAGGCAGAACCTTGGCCAAGCAAGTACCTGATCAGATTGTTGTTGACTTTTGTCACCATCAAAATTCGATGACTCATGATGGGAGTTCTCTGTTTCCAACTCTTTCATAGAAAGCATATTTTCAGGCACAACCTTCTCATCGGAGGCCTCATTTACAATCTCATCTTTTGCATTAAAGTGTCCACCTTTATCCATCAAATTCTCGAAAGTGCACAGGTTCGCAACATCCATCTCACAATCACATCCAACTGAAGGTTTCATCTCATCTGAAATGGGTGCTGCAGTGTCCACAATTCCTTTGGATAAACCACTAATCACATCCAAATCCAAATCAGAGGGCGAGCTGAAGAGTCGCTTATGGTTCACCTCACCATTTTCTACCAAAATCTTGTCAACGGAAGGCACCCCCTCGTCGATGCAAATGTCCTTGACGACATGAGAAGAACCTTCTTTGAAACAAACAACTAGCTCCAGCGGTTCAAATCTTGTGACACTCTTATCAGTATAAAAGTCTGTTTCTTTCTCGGACAAATTGATGTCATTGACAGGAACAGTATGTGGGGTAACAGAATCTCCAGTCTGGCTTTTTCTGCCATTTATTGAATCTTCCATATCCATGTAATCATCTAGTCCTGGTAAATTCCTGACATTTTCATTTTGCGCTTCAGTTGGTAATGGATCTGTACCCCTCTCACACATTTGGCTTTTTAGATCAGACATGAATCCGTGTTCGCCTTCCCTCATGATCTCAACGTCCACTTTCAATCCTCCGGTGTCCACAACATTGCCATTATATTCCAAAGATTTGGAATCAGGCTCACGTGCCAAAGTTGAATAGCCACACATCGCTTCACCATCTGCAGGCACATTTAAATTCTAAATACTTAAGAACAGGTAGAATCCTACAAATATAGGGTTCAAGTTCATGTCTGGTATCTCATCTTGCAATGCAACTTAAATATAACAGTATAAGCACCAAACAAAAAAGAGGAGAAAAAATATGGACAAAAATTATTTCCCTTAGGATAAAAAAGAAAATGCAGGGATAGTTATTACTGTAGTTGATGCATAAACTAGCTGCAAATCATCCAAAGAAGGAAAATTTTAAATATAAGATACTAAGTTAGAATGTTGCAAAACTCATCCAGGTGAGAACAGAGGATTACCAAGTTTCATGGTTTATAAAAGTTGAGAAAGAAAACAAGCGTCCTCAAACCACAGCTGCTGAGCAAACATACACTGCTCTAGCTGACATTAGCAACTGAGTCATTCAACCTATAAAAAAATGATTAATTAGGTCAATAACCAATTCGAAATTACCTCAACTTGCACCGCATTAAATGATTAAATAAGATCTCAACTCCCAGGAACAAATGATCGAATTCAATGCTTATGAAAATTTCAGTTCAGTAGAACAAGTCATATGCAAATATGAAGCCATTGTTCTTCAAATATCTAAGAATCAGCACTTCCGTTGCACCAACCACAAATAACTAACAGTCAGCAATCACAAATTACTCATTGATAGTTCTATTTGAATTCCAGCTTAGAACTATCTTTCATAAAAACAGGATTATGTATGGTAGAATGAATGCTAATCCAGAAATACACGACAAAACAGACATTGCTTCAATGGAAATAAACTCAATCAAATAAAACTACCCTAAACTGAATAGATTTAATAAACCAAAATTGTTACCAAATATTAGAATCACATTTTCTATAAGGTACATGACTAACACGAGAAAATGGTGATAAACCACCCTAAATCCAGGGAACTATTAGAAATTATTAACAAACACCAACTACCAGGCTAAATTCATGAACGAGAAGAGGCTCAGATCTCTTCCTCTCTCTTATCTCTTTGGCGAGTAAGCTGGGATCCGACCCACAAACCCATGCTTGTGACAGAGTACCATCCAATTTAGCTAAGCACTCAAACAGAAAATCAAAGTAAAAGAAAAACAATAATCAAATACAACCAAGAAAGCAGCCAGATTCAGAAAAATACACCATGTTAAATTCCAGAACAGTAAAGCTTGGACAATTGGAAAGCCACCATGTAAGAACATCTAGAAACAGTAATCTAATTCCTAGTACAAGCTAACTATAACCAGTGTAATGGCAGAAAAAGAAATCTATGAAAAGGAGAGGTAAGAAACTAAAATACATTTCTTATCTCTTAGTGAGTGAGCTGGGATCAAACTTAAGAGCTTGATGTTTCAGCATTTGGGTTAAAACGGCCACTCAATTTTATTTTATTTTAAATCGAGCAACAGGCAATTAACTTATAAGACTAGATATCTGTCCAAATTGCCATTTTTGCACTTTTAATGACGATCCAAACAGGCCCTTAGAAATAATCAGATTAAATATTTATGAACACAGGCAAGAGAAAGAGGATTACTTTCCCAAAAGTTCTCTGAGCACCACCACTTTCAACAACTAAACTATAACACGACTTTTAATTAAAAAATCTAAAAGGTCTACCCTTTTGCAACCATCCCTCTCCTTCCTTTCCTTTTGTCAGGTAGCTCTGCTTAGATCGGACCCATTAAAACTAGGGTTTCTAGTTCTACCACACATGGAGAAAAAAACCCAACAAAAGTCCAGAAACGACGAAAGGTGGTAGATCTGAATCGATCCAACAACTTCACTCGCACCCTAAAGAAAAGAACAAAAGAATGAATTAGAACAAAAACAAAAACAAAAACGTACCCTTTAGTCAGTCGAAATCATCATCCCCTTTGCCTTTATCTCCTCAGAACAGACAATCAATTGCCCTTTTCTGCCAAAAAAAAGGATAGTAACAGAAGAAGAAGAGAACAAATTAGAAAGAAATAAGACTGACCCATCTCCTCAAATCAAACACAGAATCGATTCAGGCCAAGAAAATCAAAGACAAACAACCGTAGCTCCTTCGCGAGAGAGAGAGAGAGAGAGAGAGAGAGAGAGAGAGAGAGAAGCATTAAACTAACCCTCGGAACTCATAATGTCAAATGGCTGTGAGAATTTATTTTTAGAGGAACGTCTGCTCCAGAATGGACCTAAAAAAGCGGCAAGTTTCAGCATTAAATATCACAGAGCAGGAAATAAATAAAAAGTTTCTCCCCTCTTTATCCAACAAGCATTCCCACTCACCTGGAAACTTTCTATTTCCGTCTCTGTTGCTTGCTAGATACTTAGAACTTTTCTCCGCCTGAAACACCGACTTCCGTCCAGATTTCCGGCGATTCCCAGGGTTACAGTGAGTTCCAAGTTCGATTTCGCGTCTCGGTGAGGAACTGAGAGATGTTTCGTTTGACGGATCGATTAAATCTTGTAGATATCGAAGCCCGAAAAGTTCGTTTGAGCTTCAGAGGTTTATAGTTTGGATTCGTGACCAAGTTCGGATTGAAAAGAGAAAAAAGGACCGATTTGATATTCGATGAAGATGAGATTTTTCGTTTTCTCTTAAAGCAAACAAAAACGGAAATCAGATCCAGAGATTGTATCGGATCTCCAAACACTCCTCGATTTCAGCAATTCCTCTTCCGATTTAAAATCCGTTAGAAGCTTCTGATACTTTGAGCATTTTAGGCCTAGGGTTTCACATCAATCTCATACCAGTTTCTCCCGATACGTAAAACACGTAATATTAATTCCGTCACATTCGGAAGCTTAGTTCTCAACCAAAAAACCGCCGGAAATCTGACAACCTTCTTCCTCAGCGGCTGAAAACCTGTCGGAGAATCAGATGACACCGCCGGAAAACTGACTTCCGCTCCGCTTTCCGATACTTTTAACGAAATTAAACTGAACACTACTCGGTGGTCCGTATAAGAGGATTAGAAGTGTTGTTCGCCGGGACGTTTGTTCGATGGCCGGAAATCTGACGGCAAAAGCCCGGGAAATTTTTTTGGTGAATCAGATATAAAAAATCTCCCTATCAACTATCACGAATAAGAACCGGTCGAGCAGTTGATTTTTTGAAATTTTTTAATGGGCCCCACTTTTCTGTAAATTTCATCCTTCCCCGCTCTATTTTTCCCCCATTGACAGATCTAAAATGACAGACAAAATGACAGGGACACAATATGAGCCACGTGGAAACTGTTACAGGACTCTGACCGTATGGATGTTTGTCCTATCCCATGGTGGGCCTACAAACCAAACATCAGCCTGATTAGTGATTTATAGGCTTTGGATTGGACTTTTTTTCATGGGCTAATCTCAACTGTGGGAATTTGAGCAGTATTTGAGGTACAAAGATGCAACACTTATAAATAACTAATCAGGCTGATTGTTGGTTTGTAGGTTCAGAAAGGACAACATCCGTACGATCAGACTGTAACAGTGTGCCACTTGGCTTATATTGTGTCCCTGTCATTTGACCTGTCATTTTAGATCTGTCAAACGGAGCCCGATCTTTTTTTATTTATTTTCTATCCATTCTTGCCTCCTCACATGTTCTTTCTACTTGCCACGTGGCAATTTGGGGTATACATTCCGCTATACAATGATGACGTAAGCTTCATAAAAGTCAAGACAAGGTATTTTGCTAATGGGTCGGGTTCGGTGACCAACATTTTTGACCAACACTTTAATGTTCCTTCATAGAAGATGGCTGATTTTTGGTGAAGATGATCTATATGGTGAGGAGATCATCCTCACAAAAATTTAAATCATTCTGATATTCATAGACTGGTTTAAAAGTTGAAGAATTATGGACCGTCGGTTTTTACTCTGTAACTTAATAAACATTTAACGGGGTTAAAAATTTCAGAACGGGCTGATTTTTTGTTGGGGTTATCTTTTGCGCGAGGAGATCATCCTCGCCAAAAATCAGTCATTGATTCATCCTCTATGTGGGTACACCAAGGTGTTGGTTAAAAATGTTGGTCACCGGAACCCCACCCTTTGTGAATACATTAATACCATCACACACACGGTGGGCCAGGCAAGGATGGCCGTCCATAGTGGGCTCTTTCATGTCTTCAAATTTGATCATGTATCTTGGTTTAGCAGGCCCCAAATTTATGCAACTCCAATCAAGTCCTCTTTTTCATTGATCAAATGGCCCATCGTTTAGTTGCTCATGATAATCACGACAAAAACAGGCTGCTATCAACATGAGATTAGGACCCACCATTCACTACCAAACAACTCCGCTTTTTGTATTGTAGATTGGTAGACCGAGCACTACACCAGCTTTATCTGCTGCTTCTACTAACAAGCGCCGGTGCGTCGGTTTTTTAACTTTTAACGGCTTTTTGACTTTAGTAAACTAGAGCTATCATTTTTAAGGCGTGCACGTGACTTGTAGAGGTCACGTCCATTACGATTCATGTAATGGTGATTGCCTTTAACAGGGACAACCATTATTTTGTTAGGTCGTGATGTAACACGGTATACCTCACGCTTTTTGGCGTCAGGTAGTGCCTTTGTCACTCACCGCTGCTATCTGGGCTCACTGACTGCATGGATGTTTAGCACACCCCTTTGTGACATTTATATCAAAAATCAGCTTGTTTGATGATTTTTAGCCGTTGGTTTTAGTACTCAAAAAAATTATGGGTTATATTCAATGGCTATAATCATGTCTTAAAAAGTTTAAAATCTAATGGCTAGAAATTATCAATCAGGGTGATTATGCGGTTCGTAGACCCAGAGGACATCGGTGAGTAACAAATATCGCGCTACTCCCACTATCGGGAAATGGTGTGGGATTTGAATGGGTTACTTCAGAGTTTCGTGGAACCCGCTCTGCGCACGTTAGTGCCAACTTACGCCAGATTTTTTATTGTTTTCATCTTAACACTTGGCGTCAAGGACCAAGTCAGAAACATTAATCTCGTTACCCAATCTTTTCGGAAAAAGATGTAACAAGGCATACTTAAGGCTTTTTGGCGTGCGGAAGCACCATTTTTGTTGTTCCCCGCTGCTATCTGGGCCCACTGATCACATGGATGTTTATAGCCCACCCCTTTTGGTGGATATACACACCAAAAATCACTTTGATTGATAATTTATAACCATTAGATTTTAGTACTTTTTAAGGCGTTATAATATCCATTGGATTCAACGGTTAAAAATCAACACAACAAGTGGATTTTTGGTATGAATGTCTACTAAGGGGACGCTAAACATCCATGCAGTCTGTGGGCCCAGATAGCGGCGGTGAGTAATAAAAACCAAAAAGAGTGAGGTATACGTATACCTTGTTACTTCAGTACCCTTGTTTTTTGTTCTATTAGTCCTTTCAATTTCGGATTACGGCCAAGAAAAAGTTAAGGGGAATAAAACTGAATTTTTTTTAAGTTTTTCACTAATATAGAAGATTTATTGAGGGAGCGCATATTTGCACACCCCGTTTCCTATCCCGGTGGACTCCTAGTCGGGGCGCACCCCAAAAAGAGAGATCTCTCTCTAAAACTTAGCTGACCGGCGACGGCATAAAATGAGCCATATTTTTAGAGGACACTGACGGTATGGACGTTTGGCCAATCCTTAGGTGGACCTAAAAACAAAAAATCAGCCTGATTAGTGATTTCAAACCTTTCAATCTTGTACCCCAAATAATGATTGATAATGCTCAAATTCCCATGGTTAAATCAACCCACCCATGAAAATTGCTCCATTGGACACTTGAAAATTACTAATAAAGTTGATTTTTGGTTGCAGGTCCACCTAGAGATTGGCCAAACATCTATACGGTCAGTGTCCTATAACAATGTGCCACGTGGCTCATTTTGTGGGCGGTCAGTGATGGTTACCGGTCAGCCAAGTTTTAAAGAGATCTCTCTTTTTGGGGTGTGCGCCAACTAGGAGTCCACGGGGATAGGAATGGGGTGTGCAAATATGAGCTCCCTTTATTGAGGGGTGTTACAAAAAAAGCAAATTCGTAGAAAAATTTTGCTGCTACTTTACGTCCAGGCTACCCAATGGGTCCCGACAAGAAGCAAGTCTCAGGGGAATCCCACTGCATAGCCGGGTGTTGAGTGTGACTGTGAGTATAACTTCGCTAACTGCTCACAATGACCGCCCACAATATGAGACACATGGCACACTTTTAGAGGACGCTGACTGTATGGATGTTTGTCCAATTCCTATATGGGCCTACAAACCAAAAAGTAGACTGATTAGTGATTTCTAAGTGTTAGATTGGAGTCATTTTCATGGGCTGATTTTAACCATGTGAATTTGAGCATTATTGACAATTATTTGGGTACAAGTATCAAAGATTAGAAATAATAATCAGATAATTTTTTGGTTTGTAGGCCCATCTAGGGATTGGCCAAACATCCATACGGTCAGCGTCCTCTAAAAGTGTGCCGCATGGTTCATATTGTGGGAGGTCCCCGAAGTTTCTCTTGATGTGTATCCTTTTCTTGTGGGTGGTTGTTGGCCAATTCTACAAAAGGAGGATCTCAGCAACTAGTTGAGTTAGTTTGCTAGTATGACTAATGGCACGTGCGAAATGACTCATGTTCACGGTGTGGGCAGCTTGGCATGGTACATGAACATGAATGTGTCGGTCGATGCATACCACCTCGCTTATTTGCGATAGAAGGAAGAAAAATAAGAACTGAAACGTGTCACACCCACCATGCGCCTCATGGCACTTCATGAATTGTGCACAATAAGCCGATCACAGCACACAATACGAGCTACGTTGCACACTAAGCGGGCGCTGACCGTATGGATGTTTGGCCAATCCCTCGGTGGACCCAAACCAAAAATCAGCGTGATTGGATCTTTGCACTCAAATGACGCTTGAAAATGCACAAATTCCTACGGTTAAAATCAACCCATGAAAATAACTTCAATGCAACGCTTAGAAATCACGGATCAGGTTTATATTTGGTTTGTAGGTCCACCTAGTGATCGGCCAAACATCCATGTGGTCAGAGTCCACTAAGAATGTACCACGTGGCTCGTATTGTGTGCTATGATCGGCTTCCACTGCATAATGTGAGCGAAGGTTTAGTCATAACATAACTAACTAAAGTACCATGACATAGGTCTTGGTGACACGACTTTTGAATGGTACCCCTTAACTCAAGCATGATAGCATCGAAGAAGGTGGGTCCCATGGGGTCAACAACCAATTTGCAGAAGTCTTAGGTCGATCCTTACCACCTCCCCACTTAGTTGGCAAAATTTAATTTTGTTCCTAGGATGATGCCTTTGTGTCTAAGCAAGAACAATGAGGGCGACGTTGGATCCTCTATTGCACAATGATACTTCTTTAGAACACTGTAGGAGAAATGTCCCTACTTCATCTCCACAATTAGAGAGACTCCTACCGCCCCATCCACATGTTAAATTGGAGGGGATGAAATTTGTACCTCAAATACTGCCCAAATTTCTACAGTTGAGATTAACCCATGAAATTTGGTTTGTAGATCCACCTACGGATTGGCCAAACATCCATACGGTCAGAGTTCTCTAAGAGTGAGCCACGTGGCTCATATTGTGTCCTGTAACTGGAGCTTGTCATTTTAGGGTGCCAACTATAGCCCAACCCAAAGAAGAATGACAGGAGAAAATGAGAGTGGGAGAGAGAGAAAATTGTGAATAGTGTCCAATGTTCCCACAATAATTTTGTTACTTCATTAATAAAGAAAATAGGGTAATTCTATATGCACCCCACAAATTCCATAAGCACCCAATTTGAATATTTTTTGGCCAAAATTGCCCTTACCTGCAAAAAAACCCAAGCACCCCATTCGTCCCTCCCTCTCCCTCTCTCACTCTTACTTGCAAACAAACAAAAGAAGAAGAAGAAGAAGAAGGGGGAGGAGGAAGAAGAGGATGCCGTCGCCACCACCACAGGTATCTCTCTCTCTCTCTCTATAGTGTCCCACGGCCAACCCACCCGTAGGGCCAATGAAAGAGAGAGAGAGAGAGACGTACCTGTGGAGGAAGTGGCGGCGGCCTCCTCCTCTTCCTCCTTCTTCTTCTTTTTCTTCTCTTCTTCTTCTTCTTTGTTTTTGGTTTTTTTTTTTTTTTTTTACAGGGTAAGAGGGAGGGACGAAGAGGGGTGCTGGTTTTTTTTTTTTTTGTCCTAATGGCATTTTAGACCAAAAAAGACTCAATAGGGTGCTTATGGAATTTGTGGGGTGCAAATAGAATTTGCCAAGAAAATAATCAAGAGTATTCCTGATTAGTAGTTACGTAAAAGATGTCTCTCTGTTGTACTCTTTGGACTACTTTTGAAAAGTCGTTTCCATGTAATTAATCCCCACCATCCACATGGCTTCTAATGAGATGTTGCGATTATACCATCTTCGTTTTTATTAATTTTTAAGGTTGTCACGTCCATGTCTTGCTATAAAGACCGTCAACTAAGTTTGTTAGAATGGATTAATGGCTATTAGAGAAATTGGGGAGTCACATTGTGACAGATGTCTAGACATAAAAAGGTCACATGCATCTTGATTAGTCAATTCCACTATCTAGGATCTCTTTGCTCATCTCAGCTGAGTCCCATCAAAACTTGAAACCAACTTATATCTGAAATTGGTTCAAGCACACCACCTATTTTCCTATAAATCCTTTAAAACATTTATCTCAACCGTTGAAGCTTCGATTAGTCTTAATTTCGGGTAGGAAACGACCTACCCCACATCAAGTGGGCCAATCTGATCCTTTGACAAAGCTGAGGATAGCCAGTCAGGGATAGACGAATCCCAGATAAGCGGATGAGAGAAAAATCTAGTCCGTTGGGCAATAGTATGAGCGAAGCGTCAAAAGAAGAAGCAACCTCCAAAATATTAGCACAAATGACTAAAGAAAGTCCGACGATCCTTGCGCGAGAGACTCGATGCCCCCTTTTGCTCATTATTATATTTACTGGCTTATGCTTAAAGTTAATAAAACCAAGGTGTAAAAGGGGCCTTTTATAACGGTATAACGCTCTGGGGCGCGTTACTGTTTTTCTGTTATAACGCATAGGGGCAAAAATAGAAAAAAAAAAAAAAGGGGCCTTTATAATGGTACAACGCACTGCCGGTGTTACTGTTTTTCTGTTATAACTCATAGGGGCAAAAACAGGAAGAAAAAAAAGGGGGGTGTGGCGCCATTGTTAAAAAAATGGCACTAAAAGTCAAAATTTCAATAAAGTTTATAACAAAAATAATGGACTTTTTTAACAATTCTTTTCAGAAATAATGGCCGTTATTTTCGTTATGTAACGTAACGGGGGAGGTCCGAATCTATTATAACGGCCGTTTTTTAAAACATGAATAAAATATTCAGGATGCATATCTATACAATCAAACGTGCCTGCCCATAACATTATTTTAAAGTGTAGTTTAATTATTATAAGATCTGTGAATCATTTTTCAAGTCGAACTGTTAAAAATGTGAGCAAGTCAAAATAAAAGCAGATCCATCCTTGTCAGAACGTTCTTACTTCCTTCCATCCAATTCAAAGAACCCCCACGAAAAGTTGAAACTTAATATGGTCTTCCATTAATCAAGACATAAAGTTTTACTCATAAAATTAAACATTAAGGGCCTGTTTGGTAACGCACCGGGGCGGGAAAATAAAAAATTTAGCCGCGTTAATATTCGCCCGGGTGCGTTTGGCAGCCACTCGCCCTCGGCGAATATTTAGCCGGGCCCATATATTTGTCCTCCACGGCGGGAAAACATTTGATCACCTCCCCCTCCTGTGTAAATATTTCATGCCGATTATGCCTTGATGAGAAAATTTTCCGGAAAATCACTATTTTTAATAAAAATTAATTTTTTAATATATAAAAAAGATAAAAATAAATTTTTTTATCCTTTGACATAATATGTGGTTCCCGCACTCGCCCAGCCTATTTTTGACTTACTTTGATATGTGGGACCCACTCAAATTGAAAGAAAATGAAGTAAGCTGAAGTGAGCTAGCTCATACACTTACCAAATATTGTTAAATATTGATATGAGCAAATATTTAGCCAAGATAATATTCGCCTGGCTAAATATTCGTCGTCGGAACTCTTTTTCTCACGTACCAAACAGACCCTAAGGCCCTGTTTGGTGATCAACAAAATATTTTATCTAGAAAAGAATTTGTATGTCATCAAAATGTGTTAGATCTAAAAAAAATTATAACTTACAAGAACCATTTCTATAGGGGTCGGGCTCGGGGGACCCCCATTTTGGCGTACCCACATAGAAGATGAATCAATGGCTGATTTTTGGTGGGCATGATCTCCATGGTGAAGAGATCATCCTTACAAAAATTCAAATCATTCTGATATTTGTAGACTGGTTTAGAAGCTGAAGAATTATGGACTGTCGATTTTTACTGTGTAACGTGAAAACCAAATTTGATGGGAAATTTCAGAATGGGTTAATATTTTGCTGGGGTAATCTATATGGTGAAGAGATCATCCCCACCAAAAATCAGCCATTGATTCATCTTCTATGTGGGTACGCCAAAATGGGGATCCCCCGAGCCCAACCCTTTCTATAAAACTTATTCCAGGCAACTAGAGCCAGATGGGAACATAAAAGAAAAGGTAAGCCGTAAGCGGCCGTCTTCTCTGGTTCCGGACCACAGATTGTCCTCGGGATACAGTACCATACCTCCTCTTTAGTTGTGTTATGAAACATAATTGCTTACAAAAAAAAAAAGGTGGGGTTTGGCACGATCCTCTCAGAATTTAGCTCAAAAAAAATAAAAAAATAAAAATACAATTTTTAGTATTTACAACCCCGTGCATCTTCCTCGATTGGTAAGGCGACTAGGGAACTCAGCAGGAAAGATAACTGAAATAACCTACTAAATAATTTCATTGTTTAGTGCAATTATCATTAAAATAATTAATTTATATTTTATGTTAGGAGTCCAAAAATATAAAAAGCTATAAAGAAATAAACATTTGACCATGTAAAACTGACTTGCTTCATGGTTTTTTAATCAAAATTTATTTTAAAGTTCTTCAAATTGATATTTTGTTCTAATTCTTCTCTTTTTTGGTGGGTCCAGTAAATTTAAGCTGATGAGGACTTGTAATAGGGACACATGTCCTCATCAAGACACTCCTCCAACTTTTCTATGACTAGATTTGCCGACTTAGTTCTTTAATTAAAAAAGATAATTAAATATTTAGTAGATTCAAGCCAAATGCCCAAGATTCAGTCAAACATTGCAAGTGTTCATTGTCTCTAAATATTTTTTTTCTTATTAAACTTAACACTTGAGTTCCACTTCTAATCCTCCCTTTGGCCTTAAACTATGTGTTCTAAGGTCTCTAGTTCTTGACTTTTTTAGATCTTGACTTTTTCCAAAACATAGCTTTCTTGGGTAAGTCTCCCTATCTTTTGCTCAGATAATCAAATATCTCAATCTTTTGTAGTAGTCTACAATCTACATACAATGCAAATAGTATAGTGATTTTTGTTACTCACCGCTGCCTAGGGCCCACTGATCGCATGGATGTTTATTCCACCTAGACATTCATACAAAAAATAAAATTTTGTTTGATTATTTTTAGCCCTTGGATTTAGTACCCAAAAAATGGTTGAATCCAACGGTTAGAATCACACATTGAAAAGCACTAAAATCTAATGGGTAGAGATTACCAATCATGATGATATTTGCCTTATTTGGTGTGTATATCACCCCTCCATGCAGTCAGTAGGCCCAAAAGGTAGCGGTTAATAACAAAATCGACAAAGTTGGTCTACATTTTTTCTATAGGAGCCTTGGAGGACAAGAAGGCCTCGAGAGCACACCAAAGAAGTAAAAGAAAAGCACCAAAACGAGAAAACAACAAACAAAAAGCCCACCCCAACCCAACCTTCCAAAACAAAAAGAAGCCTCCCCTACTCACGGTGGATCAAGGCATCCCATTTAAAAATCACCTTTCAAAGAAAATCCCTCTTCCCTTATTGTACAACTCTATACCCAAAGAAAGATGAATCCTTTGATCTCTAGAACCAATGCTTCCTGGACATACTCTTCTCCTCAAAAACCCTGTTGTTATGCTCCCTTCAAAGACTACTGCATATCACTGCCAAGCCCAAAGTAAGCCTTTTACCTAGACCGCTGAAGCCAGTGGCAGAACCAGAAAGGGGGCGGTGAGGGTGGGCAACCCTCAACTTAAAAGTTCAGTACAGAATTTTTTTCTTCTGCCCACCCTGGAACAATAATTTGTACAATATTGCCCACCTTTGAACAAAATCCTTGCTCCACCACCGGCTGAAGCTCTTACACTTCTAGGAGAGAAGGTCCTTTATGGAACTAGGTGGCACCCAGGCAACTTCAAAACTCCAAAAATTTGATTTGAATTTTTTTTACGTCATGGGCTTAATGCAAGACCTATGGATCAGTTCAACGCCATGAAAGCCCATGATAAAAAAAAAAACTCAAAACCTATGGCTAAAAATAACCAATCAGGCTGATTTTTGGAGTGTAGGTCCACCAAGGTAGACAACATTCTTGTTCAGTGTGCGCCAAGTGGCATTTTGAAAGGGTCCTACCGATCGTAATCAAGCCGGACTCCCCCAGCATCATATCCTCAGCCCCATATTTCTAGCGTTGGCCCAAGTTGTTTGGCCACATCTCCTTGGAAGATTTCCGCCAAATATTGATCCAACCAGGTGATCACGTTAACTTTGTTTTATCAACTCATTCTCTCACGTGAACCGAAACTACGGAGAACTGTATTTGAAGTCTATAAATCGGATGGTTACAATCATCTCATCAGTTCTATTTTTTGACTTCGTTTAGATCCCTCTTCTTGTGACCATTTTTCCATAGCAGAGTGTATAAAAATGTGCTACCTAGCCGTCTTTCGGGCCACTGATCCATGAATGGTGGCCGACCACTTGACGGACCTCCACATAAAAAATCAGCCTGATTCGTGATCTATAGTCATTGAATCTGAGTATCAGAAAAGAAAATGTTCAAATCCAACGGCTAAAAATCACCTAATAAAAAGCGGCCAAATCCAAATGGCTACGGATCACAAATCTGGCAGATTGTTGGTGTGTAGATGCATCATACGAGCACGAGTTTGCTGTCCGCATGCCATGTGACACTCTTTCGAGCCCACAGATCCATGCATGTTTGGTTCGCTTCTTTATGGGCCTATACACCAAAAATCATTTTAATTTGTGATTTCTGGCCATTGGATTTGAACAATATTATGGGGTGATTTATGGCCGTTGGATTTTCTTTTTTTTTGTTAATAAAATCACATCACTAATCAAGCTGAGTTTTAGTGTACGGATCCACCCAGAGGTGGGCCACAAACATCCATAAGATCAGTGGGGCCGAAAGAGCGCTCCAAGTGACATTTTGAGAGGGGGAGACTTCAAAATTTGATAGTCCACGTGACAGCAAATATGTTCTCCATAGCTGGATTTGCCCTCTTACGAAACGTTACTAAATCGAAACGTCAAATTAGAATAGAGAGCCGGCCGTGCGGCTTTAACAAAGCTTCTTTAAAGGCTTAAAGTACTAACTTGCCCTCAATATATTTTTCAAATTTCTAAACTACCACTGAACGAGGGACTCATACGGCTGGATTCCCGGTGTGATACAATTCAAATTTTAGCTCGCAATCTCGTAGCCAGTGTTTGGTTTGCTCCACAATGGGTAAGAAATGGCGAAGTCATGCAAATTTCACATTGACGTACATATGATGATTCGGTCTATATACACACATCATATTAATATGTACCAAACTATTTTTGACTATAATACACTGACACATGGCAAGTGGAGCCTACCTGACATGTTGAGCCCACATGATATGTTGATCCCATGCCATGTGGGTCCATGTAGCTTATAAGATCCACGTGAGAATTATGGGCTCATATGACCCATGGGACTTTGACATGCTAATGTCCGACTGTAAGGACCCACTTGGCAGGTAGGGTTCACCTGATAGTGGATTGCATAGACACATGGGGCTCATGTGGTACATGAAATTCACTTGATATTTGGTTGACATTATACATAGGGTCTATGCCTGAGTATGTGCAACCTACATACTATGAAGCATTGATTTGTGGGACCCACCTAAGCAAATGATACCACTTATACATGTGTGAGGCTACACGAAGTGAGCTTTGTCCGTTTTAGAGTACCTTGGAGTAAAACTTCGCTGACCGCCCATATGAGCTACGTGGCGCACGTTTGGGAGACACTAACCGTATGGATGTTTGGTCAATCCCTATATGGACCTACAAATTAGTGATTTCTAAGGGTTGGATTGGAGTCATTTTCATGGGTTGACTTTCACCATGGGAATTTGTGCATATTGACCATTATTTGGGTACAAGGATCCAAAGGTTTGAAATCACTAATCAGGCTGATTTTTTGTTTGTAGGCCCATCGAGGGATTGGCCAAACATCCATAGAGTCATAATCCTCTAAACGTATTCCATGTGGCTCATATTCTGGGCCACCGTTGTGGGCTGAATACATGTGCAATGTATATAATAATTTCTCATCGTACGTCCAAACGCCCAAGTTGTTCAATAAATGACGAGACGGAATCAGATTTCCCCAGTAAACAAACATAGCCTTAAAGATTCGTCTCAAAATAAAAGGTGGCCGTAGCTTTCAAGCAAAGGTAAGTTGAGTAATTTCTTCAAAATCAAGGGGCATTTAAATACCCTCTTCCACACTCCATTCGAACTCTCTTTTATGGAAGATCTCTGTCCGGAAGGAGACGTGATCTTGAAAAGAGGTCTCCCTTCAGTCTCTACGATTTCTCTCCGTCTTTTTCTCTTTCTCTTCGAAATCTAGGGTTTCTTCGATAATTGATCTTCAGAGAGCAATGTTCGAGCAACAACATTTCGTCGATTTGCAGGAAAATGGAAGCTTTGGGGACCCAAAATCATGGCTCTCGGGAGAAGATCAGTCATCTCCTCTTTCTCACCGACCTCTCTCATCTCATTCTAATGGCAATGGAAGTAATTTCGACAGAGTACTCTACAAGAACCTCGTTGAGATGGTTCCGCTAGTCGAGTCTCTCATGGTTGGCTATACTCTCTTTGCTTCGAATTTTTCAAGGGTTCTTCTTCTGTCTCTTTACAGCAATAGAATAGGTTTTAGTTCAATTTCGTTTTTTTTTATTCTTGATTTGATCAGGATCGGAGATCGAACACTTCTTTCACTCGTCGAGCGTCTCTGATCTACACGAAGACGCCTTCCAGAGAATCGTATCCCAAGAAGGTGAGATTGTGAGAATCCCCATTTCTTTTTTTTTCTGGAGCAAATGTCGATAAATTTGAGTTTATGAGTTGCTTTTGGTTGGAATGATGGTTTTCTATGTTGGTTAGTGATGTTCGTTTTGAATTTGCGGAGGTTATGGGGCTTTAAAATGAAATGCGGGTGCTTTAGTTTATGGGTTTAGTCCGAATTACAGCAATGCCTTTTAAAATAGATGATGTAAAAATAAATAAACTCTAAAATCAGATGAAGAACGTGTCCATCAATAGCCTGTCAAATTTCATAATATAAAATGAAATTTAAGAAGAAAAAAAAGTTGGTATTTTCAAAGGAAAATTTTCAATACATGCTACACTACAAACAGTTATAAAATTGTTCGGTGGAATTATTATTGGTGAACTGTAAATTTTGACAGACATAAATTTTTTATTTTAAAAAATTATATCCAATTTTATAGTATAAATGTATTATGATTCGTTAGCTATCTATATGTAAACTTAATTTTGTAAATCAAAATAATTATTATTTAGATAAAATTTAAAAATTAGGAAAAATTAAGGATCCCCTATGCATCTAATGCTTGCATGTATATGATGTATTCTGAACATGCTAGCACATATATATAATCGCTCTTGTTCCATGTAGCTGAAAATATTAGTGTCTTATTCATACATATTAAAATTATATAGAAGAATTATAATAATGTGCAGATGTATTACTTAATAGTTTGTATCATTTAAGTAACTGTTTTAAGCTGCATGTAGTTAATGTGACGTGGTTATTATCATTTCTATGTAGAAATATAGTTGGTTTAGGATGTTAGGCTCCTATTAGATACTTGAACCAATGTGTAGCGGAACGCTATTGTTTCTTATTTCCACACTCCATACGATTGTTTATTACAGTTGATGACTTATGAGTGTGGGTGTGTATCTATTCTTTTTGACAAGTATATTTGTATTGAAGAAAATGGGTAACCCATTATACAAGAAGTGTGTTTTCATGCTTGTTTTAATATCATAAAGTTCAAACGCATATTTCCACAATATTTCCATCATTTCCATGAAACTATAATTATTTCTACACTGGACAAAATATTTTCATGAAAAATTTCCATTTCTAGGCTGATTGAGATATACAGCAAAATAGTATTCATGACTTTGATTATAAAGAAGTGGTTGCATTCAAAAATCTTAATCGCGTGGAAAGAGCACTATATCAAATTTTGGACTGTTAGATCCTTGCTTTGATTGAGATTTGTGCAAGGGGCTCATATCAATACATGGTCAGGTATGATTTTAAGGGGGTAAAAAGGATCTAACTCTCCAGGTTCAACCTCACGATTCTCTCCTTGCAGCCAAGCTTTCCAATTGGTGTCCTACCTTTTTTATCTTATCCATGTTGACACCTCATCAACCATCTTTGAATCTAGCATTCTAGGGAAAAACCACACAGTCAAGCTTTTTTCATAGATTTCCTATAAGGAAATGTGGGAAACCTTCAAAGCATGGATCAAAGTAATAGGTTTCATTTTGGTTTCGGACGAAATCAAACGGAATCTAGTGAAACCAACTTGAAATGAATGAAGCGCTATATAAAGGCTTTGAAAAAAATAAGAATATATAAATACAAGAAAATTTTGTAAAAATTTACATTAAATAATTTATTTTGGATCAAGAAGAGTGACTTGTAGTATTATTTGATTGAACCGGAGCCTGCCTTGTAAACCTACATTCCAAGTACTCAATCTACACACTCTATTTTGATATAAACATATGTTAGTTAACTTCTTCTACATAGAACATATATTAGTAATTAATTTTGTCTACCTAGAACACCTATGGCCCAATTGGTTTTTGGGCTCCGGCAGCTAGTCATAGAAATCTATCCTCTACTAAAGTTGGAAAGAAAAAGTAAAAAATATTTATAATCATTTTATTTAGAAAATACTGAAAAAAAAACTATAAAAAAAATAAAAACAAAAGTAAACAAATCCCCCAACCCTACTCACAATACGTATGAAATTAAATCTATTTACATATTTATATGATTCAGATCCAAGTGATTTGTCAGCAAAAACATTGTAAAAAGATAATTTTTTTACATTTTTTTAGTTAAAAAATATTCATATTTTTAGAGAAAACTAAGTAAATAATCCATGGATCTAGTCAAGGATCCATGGATCTTCGATGATATGAACATATGTATGAAGAAATTCGAGGGAAAAAAGTGTATCTTACCTGTTCAAAGTGTTCAAAATAAAATCACCAATTTTTGTTTTCTCGGAACAAATCTTGGATCGAGCTTCGATTCCTGCTTTTTTTTGTTAGATTTAACAAAGAAAGAAGCTCTTATAGATTGGGAGTGATTGAGGAAGTTTGAAGGAAGAAAATAAGTGTAATGAAGCAAAGAATGTGAGTTTGGTTTATGTTTTTACCGTGTTTATGTGACTAGTTGGTATGCAGCAGACCCCATATCGTTGGGAGAAGGCTTATGATGATGATGATATGGGCGATACCAATGAAACTGTATTGCTTCGGCCGAAACTGACCAAAGCCCCCAAAACTGAAGCGAAACTCAGGGTTTCCCAAAACCCATGCATATCGTGCTTCATCCTGTGCCAAAACTTTGAACCATGTTTCAAAGAACTTGGAAATTAAGAAAACAGGTGAAACCTTGCTAGAATATTCCCTAAAGATTTGGGTTACACCACTTACACTGCAAGTGTTGTTAAAATTCAATTGGATAGTATTTGATTCAATGCTGATGATTAAATGGGTTTTTCAAACCCTTAACATTTCTTTAGCAGTCTCATTATTTGACAAATGTACCATGTCCTCTCTATGCAGTTCAGTTAGGGTAACCTTTGCATATCATACTGCTTTGGCATAAAGGCTTTAATGTGTAGGAGTAGGATGTCGTGATTATGGATTGATGTTGGTTATATGTTTGTTATAGATTAGCGAACCAAAAGGCAAAAAAGCAGCTCAGTCTATTCCCACTAAAAAGCAAAGGGATCTTGGAAACAATGACACAAGCAAAAATGTCTGTGCTGATGAGTTCTCAATTTTCTCATCAAGCACATCAGCAATGGAAAAGGATAGGGAAGAGTTGATTATATTGCAGGAACAAGTGGAGAACCTCCAAAAGAAACTATTGGAGAAAGAAGAGCTCCTGAAATCGGTGGAGACCTCAATGAATCAAATGACTTCAGTTCATGTGAAACTTGATGAACTAAAACGCCAGGTTGCAGAGAAAGACTCGTTAATTAAATCTGCTCATTTGCAACTCTCTGATGCAAAGGTATGAATCAATCACTTTCGTAGTCTTATTACTGTTGTATGGTCTTTTAAGGATGAGTATCAACCTTAGTTCTTAGCATCATCAATTGTAAATAATTGTTTTACAATAACAAAGGGTTTTATAGTACCAGAGGAGTATGGAGCATGGACCACTCATCCTGTCATGGCGTTTGGACAACTGGTGACACCTAATGTACGCAATCTGATGTTTAAAAATAGGTGAATGGAGGGTATCTGGACTTCAACAGTTGGGAAGCTCATGAGGATCATTCAACAAGATATTGATTCAAAGACAGACTCTCCTCGTAATGGTGGCTTATTAGCCAAAGTAACGTTCACCTAAGATGAATTAAAAAAGGCACCTTTCTCAGCCCCGCCTTTAATATATTCCATTTTACCGGTCCAAAAAAAAAATTTGTCAGTAAAATCTCAACTGAAAAATTGAACTGTCTGAAAGTTACTCAAACCTTGTGAAAAATCAAGTAATCTTTGATATTTCATCTAAGAATAATTACACCATGAGGCACAGTTCTCACTTAAAGAGTTTCTTGATAAGGACTATAACATGTCTGTAGGAAAGAAAACTTTAAAGGTGCTTCATTTTCATTAATAAACTTTATTTAGGATTCTAAAAGACCCCCAACTACCGATGTTACCCGGAAATTTCAAAATGGATACCGTTCTCATGTGGGACACACCATTTTTCAAGTGTAATTGCCATGTCAGCATGTCCATGATGTATGTATCCTGACCGTCTCAGTCATAACATTGCCAACACCACTCTCAATTTTTAAAAAGTAACAGATTTCTCTAGCGAATTCTAGTCCTAGTTATATGGTTTAACTCGGGATTGATTCAATGTTATATGGATGCTTCATTTAGAACCGGTATACCAGTATTGAACGAATCCATGATTGCGATTGGTATGATACTTTTGCATGCTCATCCACATGTGTTCTCTGCTGGCTGTGCAGTATACTTGGTGATCTATGTTTTTGCCAAGGAATATGCCATCATTTTTTGGAGGTTAATTCATCACCGAGAATCACTTTGTTGAAAACATGTGCACATCTCTGTTTTACCCCACTTGCTGAAGGAAAACCACCCATTCCTATTTCTCATGTCTTTTGACAGCTGCATCCTTATATTCGGAGTTTTTGGTTTTTCTTCCATAACACATACTTGTACCAGCGTAAGACACAATTAATGTTTAGTTTGGATAGTATATTGTTTCATGTGTCTCTCTGTGTGTGTGGAACTAGCTCTAACAGCTTGCCTTTTTTTCCCACAGATTAAGCTTGCAGACAAGCAAGCAGCCCTGGAAAAATTCCAGTGGGAAGCAACGACATCTAATAGTAAAGTTGAGAAGCTACAAGAGGATCTAGACTCCATTGAAGGAGAGATGTCAGCATTTATGTTGTTATTCGAAGGCTTAACAAAGAATGATTCCACTGCATGTGCTGAGGATTATGATTCCACTCCGTATCAATTGGATCAGCTTCCATATATAGTAAGCTCATCTTTTTGTAATTACATAGAATGCTCCATCTTAAATGATTTGAATCCTAGGTGATATGGTTTGCATTTGCTCCGCTGTTGTGCTATTTTGGATGCTGGTTCATGGGCATTCACTCAACCCTTAACTTTTGACACACATCAGGAACATTTAGAAGATTTGAATCTGTGTACTAGATGATTAGTGCATCTTAAGTCTGTTACTGAGTTGATATTAATTTCCGACTGAAACATCAAAGTTTGTGTGAATAGGATGATACGGATGAGATGGAGATGCAGCAAATGGAGGAAGCAAGAGAGGCATATATCTCAGCTGTTGCCACTGCAAAAGAAAACCAAGATGAGGGATCCTTGGCCATTGCAGCCAAGGCACGGTTACGGCTTCAGTCGTTTATTCTCAGACCCAAGAATGCTTATTCCAATGATGGAAGTAATAACCTCAGAGCATTTCAGAGCTCTAGCTGAAGCACTAGCATACCCACCATTTGGACATGGTATTATAGACATAACTTTGCGTAATAGTTACTGGACTTGCCTTGCTATTCACAATCATATCTCAGTTGATCCAAAAATGATGTCTTTCCATCCTTTTCATATATTCAATTTCCTCCCATGTCTAAAATTGGAACAAAGAAACCTCATTTTATCCCAATGGGAGGCTAATATGCCTTGTTGGGCACTGTGGAGCACATGTGACACCCTTGTAGGGGGTTTGGGACCCACCGTGCGATGAGTCCCATCTATGAAATCTCCTAGATGTCAAAATTGAATTCGGCATAACGATCCTATCACCTTCTCAAGGATGGCTAAGAGAATGATGAACACTAAAAAGTCAACAGATTCGATGCTTAAGATCATTGATTCAGGTGGATTTTGGGCCTAGGAGACCTCTCTCTTACATGTATGCAATGGAATGTTGGGTTCAATAATCTGCATATATGCAATGTCATCAACAGCATCCAGTAAGGTAAGCTCCCCATATTTTGCTATGAACCAGGGTTTACTCATGTCGCACAGGTGCGTCAAGAGGTATTTCTAACTATAGGTGGGAATTACATTAAACAAGATTGCTCAAACTAATGGTTATGCACCTCTGCATGACCCAACCTCAGCAGCTGCCAACCCAGGGAAATAAATACTATAAACAGGACAGTGAGGGTGCGTACTGCTTAGTAGGCCTCTCTTTTAAGTGCGTTTAGATGGTAACCAAACAATGGATAATCTTGTCCTAAATGGAAGTTTATTAAGAATAAAGTTAGGTCAGTTTCCAAACACCTCAGTTCAAACTGGCTTGACCTTGATACAGATAAAAAATCTGGGCCTGGTCCATCTGTGTGCCAGGCCCAAATTCAACTGATGGGTTTGTAGATGAAGGCCTGGGCGACTTAGCCCAAAGTGGGCCGAATTCAATAAAAAGGCCATCAAGTTGGCCAGGCCCATGTGCAGCCCTATTGAACACTCAAAATCTAGATTTAAAATCATTTTTGAATTGAGACATTGCTAGCATGCACACTCCCATAAAAGTAAAAAAAAAATATTTAGATACCAAATTTATATGGATAATAAGCCAAAGTGGGCTTGAACATTGAAACAAAGCTTCAGAATCTACAACAGTGAACGCCCACACGCCAGGATCCGTGCTTCCTCAAATGCATACTCCCTGATTTTGGCATCTTTACAGGACTGCCACTCCACTCCCACCCTAATCTGCACATGGATCCATACATACAAAAATCAGGGCAAGCAGATAAGCTCTTAAAAACTAAAATTTTCATATTGGAGGGTGTTTGGTAACAGATTTTCAAACATCCCCCCATGTCATTAGTGCAAGAGAAAACCAAATTTTTATTGGTTCTAACTAATGCTGGGTCTCATTCAAAAAGGCGCTCAGTGTGCCGATCTAACCAACCCCACTTAATTTGAAACCCACAACCAAACAACCCCATAAAAGTTGAAGTGATAAGATATTAACTTACACAGGGAACGCAAAGGAACTTCTTCTGCCATCAGATTGATTAGAGGTGCTTGATTCTAGAGAGATTCTTCCATAATCTTCATTTTCCTCATATTGCTCTTCTCTGATCCCTGCTGGAGGGGATTCCGGATCAAAGTAAATGCTTTCTCCATCCTACGAAAAACGCCATAGAAAAATTAAGATCTCAGTATGTAATTCACAGCGATCATCATGGTGATCAAGTGTACACACCGTCTAGGGGAACAGAAAGGAAGAATTTTTTGAACCTAAATGGTTTCGAGGGTGCAACACGAGGACTTCCCAGGAGGTCACCTATCCTAGTACTACTCTCCCCCAAACACACTTAACTGCTAAGTTTTGATGGGATCTGATGCATTAGTGCTGGAACAAATATTAAGATGTGGGACTCAACCTTTTCATCCGAGATGTCGGACTCCTGCTCATTTGTTGGGTCAATGTCAGCTCCATCTTCACTTAGCATATGCTCCTGGCTGTATTTGTCAACAGTTTCTGCACCCTCGCCATAAAGAAGCTGTTGTTCCAAACCAAAAATAAATAAACAAAAACAAAGAATTTCAATTAAAAGAAACAATAACTATTTTGAACCGGACGGTCTGACCTATTTGTTTATATAACTAATTATTGAAAAAGTTCATAACTAACCTTGCGGTTGACGGGCCTTAGCCGTCCGATCGTGCATTCAAGGGTATTGGATGCTTCCGATTTCTTATCCTTCAAAATGTCGAAGACCTCATCATCTTTAAAGCAGAAGACAATGTAGTCCTCATCTCTGAAAGACGGCAATTGTGAATCAGTCTTATTACCGGGTAGTTCGGTGTACATGATTGAGGTTGTACCGGGGATTAGTGTGTCTCGGTTGCAATTTTCAGCCGACGCGGTTTCTTGGTTGGTCGCATTGCTTCTAATCTCATCTTGCGATTCCAAAATCTCGGTTTTGGTAAATGAATGCAGTACAGAAGAGTGGAACGTATCTGGTTCATCATCTGTGAAAGCATACACAAATTTACACTCAAATTAAGAACAAAGAGAACAATACATCGGCCGAAACAATCAAGAGGTGCAACACTTAATTGAGCACTGTTTGATCTTGTGTGTCATTTCTGTTTTAGGAAAATAATAATCTCATATGATATAATACTACGATTGTACGGTTACCCTAATTTTTTTTTCTAGAAATGATTATTGCATACAACTATCGCAAAAATTGAATCCATTGGGACACTTTTTGGAAGCTGGCCTGAGCTTGCTCTATCAGCCAGAGTAAAAGTTATTTCGGGGATGGTGCCTTTGCTGTCATATGGGGTCTTTGGATAAAGAGAAATATGAGAGTATTTAGATGAAAGGAAGACCCCTTCATGAGACCATCTTAAACATTATGGCCTTCATATTCAGATGGGGCAACATCTACTCTGAGTTGAGAGGCATTTTCTTTGGCGATATGAAAACGTGCCGCATGGTAGACATCTGACTGTATGGATGTTAAGCCCACCCCTTTGATGGACCTACACATTGGTGATTTCTAGACTTTGGATTTGAGTATCCCAAATAATGCTCAAATTCCACCGCTAAAAATCAACCCATGAAAAATGGGGAATTTTTATCATACCTTGCGTGATCCAAAGGTGTTGTGCAATGCCACATGTCGCACTCTTGGACACTACTGATGGTATGGATGTTTTGCCCAACCTTTGGTGGACTTATAGAACAAAAATCAGCCCAATTGGTGATTTCTAGCTGTTTAATCGTCTTTTAATGGGTTAGCCTTAGTACTTTAACTAAAATCCAAAAGCTAGGAGTACTAATCAGATTGAAGGAACCATAAAAATTTAGAAATGTCCCACATGCACGACAAGTTGAGATCAATCGTCCATTCAAACATCAAATGGCACTAAAATGTCTAAAACAGTAGTACTTTGTTGTAGGCAGTCACACGAGATCGTTATTAGTTACCTGATGGAAGCCTGCAAGTGAAGACATTCGATGCCCATTCCCGTAATCGCCATCTCAATAACCTTGCTATTGTCAACGGTGTGCACATTTTTACACCAGAGAGAAACAAGTTTAGAGAGAGAAAGTGTGTGTGTGTAGTACACACCCTTGAAACAGAGAGGGGATTGGAGTATGAGAGGGAAATGGTTATAGAGGCCGTAGTGTTTTGAATTTGAAAAATGAGATGGAAGAGGAGTTACCGTTCTATTTCCTTTAGGTCAGTTTTATTTCTTAAAATGGAAAATGAAACGGGGAGAAAGAAAGAGATGGCAACAAAGCTATTTTTAGTAAGTTACAACATTCCATACATTAATTGCTCCAATGAAATATCGCACCTGTATCGCCTACGTGGCTTGACTGGTGGGTCCAAAAGCTATGTCCCATGAGTATGATCTGCATGCCTGGCCCACACCTCGATCAAAAGCCTTTCAAGGGTCAGTTTGAATCAGTTGCAAATGTAGTGTGGAAAACATGCGCACAAATTACATTTTTGTGTGTTCACCGCACATTTTTGTGCAAGAATATTTTCTACTCACCGACGAGAGTAAATAATTTCTCACCATCCCTTTAGGAAAATATTAGTCCACCGTGTTAAGATTCGATGGGCAAATTTTATTTTCTCATGGGCGTCCACACCAGGCTCCAAAAAGCCAAGCCCAGGACTGGGTCTAGGGGTGTCAATGGGTCGGTTTCGGTTTGATTCCTAAGGTGGCCAGAATCGGAATAAATGGTTTCGATTCTTATCGATTCGGGTCCTTAACAATTCCGGTTCTCAAAGTGATGCATCTGGAATCGGAACTGATTATGTATTTCTGTTGGTTCTAGGTATATTGGGTCCAATCTTGATAATATATGATCTTTTACACTATATTTATATATTGGTTTCGGTTTTTATCAATTTGGTTTCGGTTCCTATCGGTTTCGGTTCCATATTAAACTACCCAGAACCAGAATCATTATTTTCAGTATGGTTCCGGTTTCAGTTCCTTTTTAATCGGTTCTCAAAAATGTGGAACCGGAACAGGTGTTTTCGGTTCCGATTAAATGGGTAAAATTGACACCTCACCCCTAGTTGGGCAGCTTCTATGTGACACAGACTAAACAAAACGGCCCTGTTCAAGTTGTGCCACATCAGCAAAAGCTCTCGTAGCTACCAAAACAACCGCAACGGAGAAAAAAAAAATCAAAACCGACAAACTTCGGTTGCGGTTATGTTGGTAGTTTTACTTTTTGGCTGACATGGGAAACATTGAATAGGGCCGTTTTGTTTGTTCTATGCGGCCTGGCACATACAAGCCACTCCCTATTGGAGGTAGGGGAGGCATACCGCAGGCTCACAGGCCGGATATACAACCCTAGGGGTCATCCATTTCTTAGTCCCTATGGATTAAGGCATAATTAGCATCAATTTGTAACCGACTATATGATGATCATACACAGCATACACAAGTGGCCCACCAATGGAACATTTAAGATCAATGAGGTCCGTTTGATGCATCTCATATCCATCATAAAACATCTCATACCCATCATAAAACATCTCATACGCTATCCTCCTTTCAAACAAGTACTTTTATTCATCAAATAAGAAAAACCCATATAAGACATGCTGGTAAATCTATTCTTTATAGAAGATCTCATACAAGGTTGGGAAACTGAGGATCGAAAGTAAAAGAATTTCAAAAATATTAAATATTGTTTTTGACTTACCTCCCTCCTTAATTGAGAAAATTAAACATGCCTCCCTAGATTAAAAAATTTTGGACTTGCCTTGACAATTTACCGAATTTACCTCTTTTTCTATTTTTTTTCTTTTCAAACAATGTTGCACATAGAGTTGGTTTCAATGGAGGCAAGTCGAATTTTTTTGAATTTAGGGTGGCATGTCTAATTTGCCTAATTAACGAGGAAATAAGTAAGAAACAAAAAATTCAATACTAAAATCAAAGAGATCCCTTAAATTTAGTAGTATAGGGTCGCATTATATCCGATCACGGCGTCCATTCCACTTGCCGAGTGCGTCTGTGCGAAGCAATACCCACGTGCAAGTCGAAAATCCCGGTGCCTCCAACAATCGGCATCTCTCTAACATTCCTCATCACCGGATTCCGACCCACCACACTAAAGGTGCTACCGTTATAGCGACCACTAACGAACTCATACGTAAGTGTCATCAGAAGGCTGAATTCATCGCGTTGCGACGACATGACATAAATCCCTTGTGCACGTCCAATCACCTTTGATTTCGGATCAGGTGTGACAGTGAGCGGGTTGTCCATCACATTAATTGATCCGAACATGGCTGCGATCGGGTCGGAACCTGTGAAGTTGAAGGGTTGGCTCGGTGCCACCCGAATGGATGTCGCATTTGGCCCGGTAACAACATCGTGCATGTAGAATTGGATATGTGAGACCTTGGGTTTCCAGGCTTCAGTGGCTCTCAGCGACACAAGAACTGCAACAAGTAGAAGCCAAACAAGGTTTGGTGATGGGGATGAAGTGAAGCTCTTAGCCATGTTTAGAGATCTCTCTTGAGTTTTGTGTCTTGGGATGATCCAGGCTAGTAGGAAAACCTTATATATATAGGCCTAGTAAGGAGATCAGCAAAAAAGTTTTCTTGAAAATAATTTATATATTTTCTACAAAACTTATTCAGAGAAACCAGACAGAGGTGTACGGTGGAGAGATTTTTTTTTCTGGAATTTTTTTCATATTGACTTGACAAGTCACAGAAGACATCCTTTTTTCCATAAAACACGCATACAACTTTTTCTCCATGCAGGGTTGAACTTTCTAAAGTTAGGTTCAAGCTTGTTGAACGAAGAAATTACATTATGCCATGTGACATGCTCCCATAGGTTGAACGGTCAGGATGGGCCCACTACGTAGAAGACTTAAAAGAATGTTTCCAAAGTTTGAACGGTTCAGATGGGCCTACTGCATGGAAGATTAAAATTCAAAGTCGTGTTCTTTGGAAATTGGAATAATATAACGTGGAAAAGGAGGTGGAAGTCTCCAAGTCATCGGTGTTTGTCGAAGCTTCTTTTCTTCTTCAAAATCTAAGCTTACGGAGCACGGTAGACATGACATGGATAGAAGTCCTGGGTGGGATCCACTGAATGGTGATGTGAGACAAGGAGTGCTGGTATGTAACTGGTAGATGGTCCTTAGGGTATAGATGTCATACATAACGTAAGATTATAATGGCAGAAGTCATCTGGCTTGCCAGCCTTATTGACCGTTCACCGGATTTCTGATGATCTGAGTCTTTGTGACAATCGTAATCGTATTTGTGGTTCTCATGCATTGTGTGGTGGGCCCCTGTTCCTTGAGTGTTTGACGGTAAGCTTATAGATTATAGACCCAAAAAACTTTCATAATATGAAAAGATTGATATAAAAATCCCTCAAAATGCCACGTGGTATACTCTTTTGGTCCCACTTATCCAATGATTGTTTGTCCACCCTGATTGGTGAACAAAGCCAATGATAGCCCCATGATGAAAATGCTCAAATCCAACTGATGGAAATCGCCATTCATACTGATTTTTGTGTGTAGATCCACCGAGGGGTGGGCCAAACAATCATGGGATTAGTGTGCCTGAAAGAGTCCCGCCTGGCATTTTTGGGGGACTTCTGTATCAAACTTTTGATGCAGACCTCTCCATTTAGCCCTTTCTCTGCGTTCGTCGTTGTGATAGAAAAGTTCAAAAAAAAAATAAGGAAATTGAGATGAAAATTTAAATAGAATAACAAAATGTACTGATGCTGCCCAGGATCGAACTGGAGACCTTTAGTGTGTAAGACTAACGTGATAACCACTACACCACAGCATCGGAGTTGTAAGTCTTTAACATAACAATATAATACTTCTGTTGATATCCTTCTTTTCACTTGCTTTAGTAGCTCATTTCAGTCCCTAAAGCCTGTGCACGTTTTAGATGTAGAGTAAAACTTCGCTGACCAATGAGCCACGCGGCATACTTTTAGAGGACACTGACTATGGATGTTTGGCCAATTTCTAGATGGGCCTACAAACCAAAAATCAGCCAATGCAACACTTAGAAATCACTAATCGAGCTGATTTTGGTTTGTAGGCCCATCTAGGGATTGGCCAAACGTCCATATGATCGACGTCCTCTATAAGTGTGCCACGTCGCTCATATTATGGGCGGTCAGTGGGAGCGGTCATCGAAGTTACATGTACCTATGTTAATGTCAACCCCTGTTTTAAGCTTTTTTTTAGAAAACAATCATGTCAGGATTATCTTGGGTACTTGTCAAGTGTACAGGCTTTAGTGACCGAGATGGGTTACTAGAGCAAGTGACCAAAAGTGGATGGCCGATTAACCATGGTGAAAATCTATATAACAAATCAGCTCAGTTGTCTCCCCCTCTTGTAGGCTTCATATATAGATAGCTGAGATCTCCTGAGATCGTATCCGCAATTGGACGGTGGATCTCAGCCACTCACACCCAATTTGGGCAAATGCTTTGGCGGGAAGTGCCGTGGCCAAAAAACTAGAAACCTTATCAGCAATAGTATGACCAACCACATCGGAAGCTCGAGGAGTACATACAAACAAAAATGAAGAAAGCAAGAAATCAAGTCCATAATATCAACAGCCAAAGCAAATAGAAAGTTTTCCAAGAGAGGACGATCCATCCTGTAGCGCATCCACCACCAATTTTGCATCCGACTCCACCATAATACCCAACCTGCGGAATTGCGTGACCACCTGAAGACCCCATCTCATTGTTCGCACTTCTGCTTCTTCTGGGGGGTTACTGTTTTTTCCGTTATACGTTCAGGGGCAAAAATGGGAAAAATGGAAAAATAATGGAATATAACGGAAATAACGGAAAATAACGGAAATAACAGAAAATAATGGGAAAAATGGCGCTGAAATTCAAATTTTGAATTTCAAAATTTCAATAACGGAAAATAACCGAAAAATAACAAAAATAACGGCCTTTATAACCAAAAAATAACGGAAAATAACAGGCATTATTTTCACAATCTTTAATTGTTGTTTAATAATTAAAAAGAGAAAAAAAAAATTAAAAATAGGAACAATTGAGATCCCTTCGCTTATTTTGCCAATTCTTCCGAAAACACCCCTACCTTCACTCACGTGCAACTCACGGCCCTCGTATATTATATCAACAAATTGTATGTCATAAAACCTTTTATCATTTGTTATTTGAGTTGAATTTTTGCCGATTTTATTTTCTTTTAATCAATTTTAACAAGTTAATCAATTAGATCAGCTCAATGTAAGGTTTTCCCCAATCTGATCAGATAGCTTATTGGATCATGTCTGGATCAAGGGATGGATCCATTGGATCAAATCGATTGGACTAGTTCTATATCAACCTGATCCAATCTGAACCCCATCCATTGAAATCCCTAACCGCAGGGCTGCATTTGCCTTGTCCGATTACAACTTACAAGAAGTGGTAGGGGTGTAGTAGCCCGACCTGGCCCAGGTCTGATTTTATGATTTTTCTCGATTTTTGGGCCAGCCCAAGTCTTATTCATATTTAGGCATGCCTAGTTGAAGTTTGAGGAACCCTACCCGGGCCAGACTCAAGCCGGGTTTCAAGCCCACTAAAAGTCGTTTTTAAAATACATTCTGCCCACTGAAATTCTGAACCCCAGGCTTTAGCTTTTCTGGGTTTTTTCCAGGCCAGGCTCAGGCTCAGATATCAGGCTCAGTTTGGGACGGGTATGATTTCAGGCCTAGCTCAAGGTAACCCAGGCTCAGGGTTCAGAATTTCGGGCCCGAACTTGGGTAGCCACTAGTAAGCAATTTCCCATTAAATACGCTGTATTTCTAACAAAACATATTATACTTCCGTATTATTTAAAAGATTCAGTAAAATTTGTGTACTTTATTAGGAACAGTATTAAACCTGTATTATACACAAATTATTCTCGAATTACTGAAAAAAAAATTGATTTTTGAATGTGAAAAAAAAAAAAACATTGTTTTTAAAACTTTGTAATACTTCTTTATTTATTTTATTCCTTGCCAAATTTTCAAACGTATTTTTGAATGATAAATCTGAATTATACTCGAACTTTTCCGACTAGTTAGCGCAAAACTCAGGCTTGGTTTAACCCAAAAATCATGCCAAGCTCGAGCTAGGGCTCATACATGCACCCTTGAGTAGTTGTGCCTGCAACTCCAAGCAATATATTAGTTAACCATAGCCAAAATAAGTATCTGATTTATCAAGGCCTAGTTTGAGAATGCTTCTGCAGAAAAGTGCTTCTATAGAAGCCCTAGAAATAGCTACTGAAAAGCATTTTTCTCTAGAATAGTGTTTGGCAAACTATACTTGAGAAGTACTGTGTAGAAGTTGGTATTGCTGTTGGCAAAACCAGCTGTGAAAGCTGGAGAAGCATTCCCAAAAAGTGTTCCCAAACACTACCCAAAGGATCTTAACCTGGTAATGTAGCTGTAAAACTTAGATGACTAAAAGAAATGGGTCGGGATAGGCACACCTATCTTGTTGAGTCCAAAATTTCCACCCCTCTTCTTAGGCGTGGATTCCAATAATCCAGCGATGGTTGTAAGTGCTGAGCTGACATTAAATGGATTCACTTTTTGCCAAAGCATAACCACCATTGGATTCTCAAAACCCACACCCGAGAAGAGGGGTGAAATTTTAGTCAAAAAGGGTGTCCTCGGAGCCTGAGCCAAAAAAAAGACCTGATTGGATAGCTCATGTTTTCACTTTTCAAGCCTAGCCCAGTTTAGGGTGGAAGAACAGGTTTGATATTGCAACATCCTTTTGAAAGGTGTGGCTTGTATTGTAGAGGGATCAACAAACCCATCAGGAAGCACAGGCATTTGCAACGCAAGGAATCACATTTAACAAAACACACTATATCTGAGAAACAAGTTCTACACATTCTTTTTTCTTCTTTCTACTCGACTAGCATCAATAAGCAACCAAAAAACAGTGCAGTTGGATCAAAACTTCGAAGCCAATACAAAACTTCTACAAGGCAACAACTCAAACTAAAATGAAGGGATACGAAAATAGGTCCTAAAGTACCCTTCCTACTAAAGGCTCATGTTTACTGCCCCCCACAGTTAAAAGCTCAAGACATTCTCTGTGCTGCTTCCTTGGCTAAGAGCCTCTCCTTCGCTTTTGTCTTGGCCTGAGACTTGGAACCCATGATGCCACCTCCCCATTTCTTGCGCTGCTCGTCGAACTTGTCGTTAAAGTTAGCCTGTAAGTAAATTGAAAACAAAGTCAGTAAGAATAAGTGCCTACAACTTTTTAAATGAAACTATAGATCAGCCTTGATTAGACAGTGTTTCTCACCTTGATTGCTTCCACAATCTTGCTGAATTCCATTTTATCCTCATTCTTCACTGATGTCAAGCACAAAGCTGTGGCTGTTTTCTTGTGGACGATCTGTTCAAAATGAAGGTAAAAAGTTGTAATGGATATACAAAAGATTCAGTGAAACAAACCATTTCATAAGCAGAAAATAAGTGGCAAGGAAACGAACCGCTCCAAGACGCGCCTTGCCCTTCACAATTGCATAAGGGATCTCCATTTTCCGGCACAAGGCAGGCAGCCAGACAACAAGTTCAATTGGGTCCACATCGTGAGCAATGACCACCAACTGGGCCTTGTTCTGCATAAGATTAATAAGAAATATTTAACCTAAAACCATAATTTCGGGAATGCCATGTACAAATATTACTCGGCTACTGCTGAGTATAGTTGTGAATTCCACATGACATCTAACTAGAGAAACACGAAGGAAAAAATCATACAAAAGTACAAATCTATTTACAATTTTATATTAAGCCAGTAAACCTAAAGAAATATTTGATTAAGAGAACAGTTATTTAGAAAAGTTAAAAAGCTACCCACTGAGATCCTTTTCTCACACATCATCCTTGAAATCGATTTCTCTTCCCAATAGACTTCCCCACAATACTTCAATCCAATAAATCAAATATGCATGTTTGAATGTGAACAAGTGTTGTAAAACAATTACAGATGTCCAATGTCTGTGCCCTCTGATCGCATCAGAGAAAACAATGACAAATTGAGCATACCTGCTCAATGAGGTAGGTAATGTGGTTAAGGCCGTATTTGACTACAATGGGCTTCTTGGCTTCCACAGTCTTCCCCTCAGTTTCAGCTTGTGCCCTTTTCAGAAGTCTTTCTTTCTTAGCAGCCTTGTCCTCGGGTCTATATTTAAGTAGCATCTTGAAAAGATTTGTTGCTGCACCGAAAATTTAATTACTGACAGGCAGTTCAAAATGGGTAACATAATCATTATATCCATGCTTGATGCTACAATATTAAATCCATCTAAAATATTTATCCATGACAAATACACGGCTATTCAACCACGAGTAAAAATCAAAGAACAGGGATGGTGGCTTTACCAAGGTTTTTATCAAGTGTTTTAGTGAACTGGTTCAAAGCAGGTGGAACCTTCAACCGTTGCTTCAGAATTCTCCGCTGCCTTTGAATACGAACAACTTTGGGCCATTTGACAAATCTATGCAAATCCTTTTTCGGTGGTAATGCACCACCGATCCCAAACTGCTTTGGGCGCTTCTCAAACAAAGGATTCGCAACCTTTTCCTGTAAAAGAATAAGCATAACCTTCAATTGGAAACCAGTGTTGAAAAACAGGATTATGCACATTTTGAATAAAAAAGTCAAAGTACAAGCATCACATTTATAAACTCAATGAGTTGACCCGAGTCTAGTTTCTCAAACAAAGTTTTAACTTGACTCAGGAAAGACTCGAACAAGTCTTGAATGATGCATTCAAGTCCTCATAGACTAGGGGAAATGGTTTCCAATGATTTTATGAAGCAAATGAAGAAAAATATAAAGGGACTCGATTGAGTTGATTCATGACTCATTTCAATGAGTCGCCTTTAGACATTATGGTCCAAGACGTAATGGGGATATTAAACGTCCAATACCCCTCACCAACTAAAGCAGTCAAAAGAGCAAAAGCCAAAACTTCCATACCAAAGAATCTGACCAGTACTTGATATGTGGACAGAACTATCAGCAAATGAGCAGGTTACCTTATACTATAAAGATGATATGCATGAGATGTACTAGTCAAGTTAAAAAATCTAAGATTTCACTTCAGTTTGAAACCCGGACTTCTCTGCAGTTCTCTTTATTATAAAAGAAGCTACAACTTACAGGCTTTTTCTTGGCTGGTACTGGGGGCTTTCCACCTCTTTTGGGGGCCTGAAGAAAAGATAAATTAGAAACGAGAACGATTTGGTAAAATCCATAAACATGAAAGAATTCATACAGCCACCGGCATTTTACTAAACATGTAACTTCACAAGGAACCTTCAATACTTCATATGAAGTATTGTGAAATATGAAATATCATATTGGTAGTGGTTTAGAGTGCAATGCATCAACTAAAAATAAACCATTACTGTGCTAGTATAAATATTAAAAAAATTAAAAGTGAAACACATTGTCTAAATACTCATTACAAGTTTTTTAAAATCCAGTCTCAGCCAGTTGAACCGGTTCCCGGTGAACCATCCCCAATAACAGTCCGGGTGAGCATCGACTCGATTTTTTTAATTTTAGTTATATTTGCTATAAAATAAATAAATAAAAAAACAGATCTTTTTCCAGTATGATCAAAAAGTTGAACCAACGAACTGTCCAGTCCACCAATTCGATGACTGGTCAGTTTTTTTTTCCATTGCTCAATATGCAACCCCAGATATTTAATGTTCAGGTAGAAGTTGGTGATGACCACACTTCCTGTATTAAACTATTTCCAAGGACACTAAATCTTCAGGTTGGAAAGAACAAAAATGGATTGGGATAGCCTAGAATTCAGCATTCTCTCCTCTCCGGTTTTGCCAGATTCAACATGGGTATGGTCAGTAGTAGCCTAGTAAAAATCTTTGTATCGACCATATGGTAGCATATTCAAATCAAGCTAAACTACAAAAAAAAAATACAATTTTGTTCTATTTCTAGCCATGGAGGTCCTTCGACGGACAAAGACCAAACCAAAAAAGAGGGAAATAAAAATTATAGCTTATATTACTACAAAATTTTAGCTTTCTCCGGTCACTCTATTCTCATGAAGGGAACACTCACTCAACGCCAGTTAACAAACTATACTAAAATCAAATGCCTAGAGATCCCACTTTACCGGTGGTTTCAATCCCTCATGATAGAGCAATGCCCAAGTGAGTGGGATCGGAAATAAATGGGATGAAATTTCACACTGCGGTAGAGTAATTCTACAATATATATTTTATAAACAACTAAAGAGTGTTGAAATTTAAGATCTACGTTTGATGAGCAAGTTAGGTTCAGCGAAAGAGCGACAGAATTTCAAAACAGAGTGAGAAACTACAATAACTTTGTTTCGATTACGCGATCCACCATATAAGTTAAGATTTCGTGATTATTGTGAAAAATATGCAGATGTGAAGCATCAAATCGAGGGAAAAATACTGACTTTTGGTAACGATTGCAGAATAAAAATTAATATAGATGATAAAAACGAAAAATTGAAAATAATTTCTACGATTCACGAACTGAGATACAGAAACAAACGATAGAATCGAGAAAAGAAAGAATCTCTGCGTACCATTTTTGGTTGAAGGGTGTAGAGCAAACCCTATCTTCTGCAGAGGCCGCAAGAAGAAGAGAGTAATGGCAGTTCTAGGGCTTTTAAACTTTGCGATGCCGGAACCCTAAAACCCTAAATAGAAAGGGACTTATCCGTCATTTTAGCAAACGAGGAAGGTGACCAATGCTGAGTGGCGAAGGCCAAAATTGTCAAATACTCTCGAGCCTTTGTTAGCAATTCGGCCATACGGCACGGACAAAAATGGGTGCCGTTAGTTGAGCACACCATTTCCATAATGGCACACACCTCTTGGTATGGAATGGTGTGTGCAATTAACGGCACAGAAGAAGAAAAAAGAAAAAAAAAGAGGGGGATTTTTGACATACCCCCCCATGTTATCTTTGAAATTTGACATACCCCCCACATTTTGAAAAAGCTGACATACCCCTATGACTTGGTCCAATGTCAGTTGACTAATGTTGACCAGCTTATTTTACATTAAAAGACAGAAATATCCTTGTCTTCAACCTTGGAACAAGGGTTTGGACCGAAACCAACCCCCAAATCAAATGGCTGTGGTGTATGGCAAGCCATATCAAATGACCGGAGTCTCATGCCAGTCATCCACCACTCCGACAAAAATTAAAAAAACCATTGAGTTTTCCGACCATAGACTTAAGCTTGTATTTCCCAACTAATTTTAACTTGAAAACGGATGATCTCCTAACTATTATTGTTTAAAAATATCCAATCAATATATGGAGTGGGAATCCCCAATGCTAGTTGAGATACCAAAAAAAGATTCAGAAGATTCAGAGCTTAATATTTGTATTACAATGCCACTTCAGCCCAAGAAGTTTTATTTTTTTAGTTGGTGTTTCAAAAAAGAAACAAAAAAAAAAAAGTGAAACTCCGAATACCAATAGGTTTTTAAATTTTCGCCGTAGTGGTGGATGACTGGCATGAGACTCCGGAGGGTAGGTCTTCGATGACGGACAACTAACCCATTAGTACCTCTTGGCTTGTCGTCCACCACATCCATTTGATTTGGGGGTTTGGTTTTGATCCAAACCCTTGTTACATGGTTGAAGACAGGGGGGGGGGGGGGGGGTGTATGTCAAAAATTCCCAAAAAAGAAACACCACGCCACCACCAGAGAGAGAAGAGGAGGAGGAGGCCCGGAACCACTGCCAAGTACGTCTCCCTCTCCCTCTCTTGGTTTTGGGCTGCCGAGCAGAACTGAGCGGGGGAGAGGGAGAAAGACCAAGAGAGGAAGAGAGAGAGGGACGTACCTAGTGGTGGTTGCGGGCCTCCTTCTCATCTTCTTCTTCTTCTTCTCTCTCTCTTTTTCTGTGTTCTGGGTTGCGAACTGTTGGGCAACCCAGAACCAAGAGACCAAGAGAGGGAGAGAGAGAGTGGTGGTGGTGGTGTGGTGGCATAGCAGTGGCACTACCCTTGCTACACGGTTTAGTTTTTGCATGTGTGCAACTTGTGGGTGTGTGCAAATAAGATGTGTGTGCCATTATGAAAATGGTGTGTGCAATTAACGGCACCCAAAAAAATTAGAGTATAAATTAGGGTACCTCTACAAACACCCATCTCTTTAACTAGGGCACCTACATCCCAGACAAAAAAAAAATACGAAAGAAAAACCCCCCTCTTTGGGCACCCGGGTCCCTTCGCTCTCTCTCTCTCTTTAGGCCTTTAGCCCCTACGGTGCTGAACTACCGTAGGGACTATGTAGCCCACGGCCAGCCCAGTCATGGCTACTAGGCCCAGAGAGAGAGAGAGAGTTAGAGTAGAGGGAGAGAGAGGAGACAAAGGAGAAGGGACAGGGGGTGCCCAGATAGGAGGAGGGCTTTTTGTCCCAGGTCGATGCCTAGCTAAAAGACGTGGGCGCCCGTAGAGTTACCCTATAAAATAAGGGTTGTTATAGGGTCACCTGTTGTTGGAAAGTGTCCAACTACTAATGAGAATTCTAGGCTACCTATGGACTCTTAACTTTTTTTTTTAAATAAAACCTGCAAAAGAAAGGGGAAAATCGGTTGGCATGGTCTCCAGATTTTCTTTAGGCACACATGTCAAGATTTTATTGGAGATCGCTAGACACTATAATTATCCATAAAATAAAGGTGCAGGTATAGTGATTTTTGGAGTAAAACTTTGCAAACCGTCGACGGTCGGCAAGCTGTTGATCGCTCAAAATATGAGCCACGTGACACAATCCTAGAGGACTCTAACCGTATGGATGTTTGTAGGTGGGGCTACAAACTAAATACCAGCATAATTAGTGATTTCAAACTTTTGGATCTTTGTACCCCAGATAATGGTCAATAATGCTCAAATTCCCACGGTTAAAATCAACCAATGGAAATTACTCCAATCCAATGCTTAGAAATCACATTTTAGGTTGATTTTTTGTTTGTAGGTCCATCTAATGATTGACCAAACATCCATATGGTCAGCGTCTTCTAAGAATGTACCATGTGTCTCCTATTGAGGGTTGTCAGCGGCTTTGTTGACAGTTGCCTTTGGGCCCACTAACTACGTGGATGTTTAGCCCCCATACATATCAAAATCACATTGATTGGTAATCTTTAGCCATTACTTTTAGTACTTTTTAAGGCATGATTTTAGTGGTTGGATTCAAACATTTTTGGGTACTAAAACCGACGGCTAAAAATCATCAAACAAGCTGATTTATTGTATGAATGTCTATCGAGGGATGGACTAAACATCCATGATGTCAGAGGGCCCAGATGGCAGTAGTGAGTGAACAAAAATCGTTATATCCAGTGGGCAAGTTTATGGCGCTGCTTTGGGAAGGAGAGAAGAAGTTTATGTTGCAAAATGATTGTTGATAAGTTTGGGGAGGAGCCAGGGGGTGGATTTCAAAAAATACCAGGATGTCTTTCGGTTGTGGGGTATAAAACGGTATTCTTAAGCTTAAGGGGAGGATCTTAGCGGGTACTAGACCGGTATTATGTGACGGAAGTAGGATCAGATTTTGGGATGACACTTGGTGTGGTGACACTTGTTTCAAGAATGCTTTTCTTTGGTTGTATTCTCTCTCACAACGGAAATGTCAATTCATCTATTCTTTTTGGAATGGGCTTAGTTGGAAGGTTCTTGAGATTTAGGTCTCAAGAGAGACCTTTTTGTACAAGAAAGTGAGCAACTTGGAATTATGTTGGAATCCTTGACTAATCACATTGTTTCAAACACTGAAGAGGATTACTAGTCTTGGGCTCATATAAATTGAGGTGTTTCTTGGTTAGTTCATTTAATGAATCTCTTATTCCCCATTCCCATGCATAGTCATTCTTATATATGCCCCAACATTTGAATTCCAAAGTACCTTTAGAAATCCACTTCTTCACGTGGGTTCGCATCTTTAAACAAAGTCCTCACTATTGACAACTTGATTTGCTAGAAAGTGGATACTGGCTAATTACCGTGTAACGTGTTAAGTCTAATAGTGAATACAAACCATCTTTTGTTACATTGCGACTTTGCCGTATAGGTTTGGTCATACTTTTTAGCACAAGTAGGTGTTCTTTGGGTCTTATCGGAATTTGTTGGAGCTTTATTGAGAGGTTGGCCTACCTTAGCTCTTTCAACTCAAGGGAATGGAGGATGGTGCCATTCACGATCATGTGGGGTCTTTGGAAAGAAAGAAATAGGTGAACATTCAAAGGAAGGAAAGCAACTTTCAGGGTACCCTCTTAAGCAATACGACATTTCTATTCAGTTGGGGGAGCATCTTTCCTGAGACAAGAGGCATTTTCTTCGCCGACTTGGTATATAGATTTGACTCACTTTTGGGAAGAAACTAGTGTTCTTCTATTTCATTTCAACCTTATTTGTCTCTGTTTTTCTTGTTATTCTCTTGTTCCTTTTTGAGATCTTCTAGATCTCCGTTTTTTAATATAATCTTTTGGCTTATAAAAAAAAATCGTTATACCTACCTTGTTACATCACGACCCTAAATAAAATAAAAAAGTACCCAAAAAATTAATACAATTTTTTTTTTCACGTTCAAAACCCAGTTTTCAATAATTTAGTAAATAGTTCGTGTATAATAACATGTTTAATATGAGCATTTTATGGTTCATACTAAAATATATAAGTTAGGGTTCCTAGTAAATATACAAATTCTACCAAGGTTTAAATAATATGGAAGTATAATATATTTTGTTAAAAATACATCAAATACATTTAAATGCATATTACATGGGAAATAGCTAAATAAGCTCTAGAGGAACACCACGAGATTTATAGTGCACTCAAGTCACAGAGTTAAACTTGAGTTAAGTTAGTTTTTGATTTCTTGGCGTGCAAGCGGCTCATTTGTATACCACAATGCCACAACACAATATAACAACTTCAGCAGAAACCTTTTCCTATCTGGGATGCTTGGGCATAGGTGGATTAAACTTTGATTTCTAATTGCAAAATGCCATGTGGCATGCTCATCGGGTCCACTTATACATGAATGTTTGGCCTCCCGATGTTGCGAGCAATTGGGCGGATGAATCTGGCTAACTGAATACACAACCATCCATTGATATCTTGTTGATTTTCTTAAGAAAATACTAAGAACAACGGGCATTTATGGCTTGTTGAATCTTCAAAAGAAGAATACCAAACAATAGGGAAGAAGAGAAGAATTATGACCGTCTATTTTTACCGTGAACTTGAAATCCACATTTGATGGGGTTAGAAATTTCAGAATGGGCGGATTTTTTGTTGGGGTGATCTATATGGTGAGGAGCACCCCAAATCAGCCATTGATTCATTTCCTATGTGGGTACGCTAAAATGGTTGTCCCCCGATCTTGTCTGGGTTCCGATTCCTATAGATTTTGGGTCCAATATCAACTACCCATAACCAAAACTGTTATTTTCAGCTTGGTTCAGATTCCAGTTCTATTTTAGTCGGTTCCCAAAAATGTGGAACCGGAACTGGTGCTTCAGATTCTGGTTCTATTTTAGTTGGTTCCTAAAAATGTGGAACTGGAACTGGTGTTTTCGGTTCCGATTCTGATTCAATTTTGGTTAAACGGGTAAAATTGACACCCAATGTTTACTGTTGCCACCATAATTGTTGTCGAGGACGACACGAGGACATATGCCCGCTAAGGGTTTTGCAAGAGAAGGGGTGGGGTGAAAGAGAAGAAGGGGGCCGAGGGTGGTGGTGGAGCCCGCTTTCTCTCCGGGTGGGCCAGAGTCCAACAATGGACCCTAACCCACCTTAAACTGAATTCATTTTTTTTCCCAAACATGGTTTGCATTAGCCTACTCCTACATTGGAAGAACCATTTTAATGCTGCAAATCCTTTTCAAATAACCAATTCTGCTCTTGTTTTGACACAATCCCAGAAAGTGAGCCCCATACTATTAGCAAACGGGCCAAAAGGACCAGACGGTCCAGACCTGGACTGACCACGGCTGGCTCCATTTTTTTTGTGTGTTGCAAGCAGGCTCTAAATTGGTTAGTTTTACTCAGGCCTGCCCGGAGGCTAGGAACTTCGAGTCCGTCTTTGCTCAACGATGCATGCTCAACGACGTCTTTGTACCGCAAGATACACGTTGAAAAGCGCATTTTCACTAAAGAGCAGCTCAGCAGCAGCCTAGCAGCAAAAAAACAGATGCCATTCCCCCCGCCAAAAATCTAGGGCTTTTGGCGCCCAAACAAACGGTCAGCGAAGAAGTCGGAAAACTTGAAATGACTACAAAGATTGCCGGAAAAGTTATCATCCCCTACGGAAATTGATTATCCTGCGACTTCGTCGAGCCTGGCATCTCTAATTGGGACGATAAAATCACAGTTTGCGAAGCTGAGGAGAGATGACAGAGAGCGAGAGAGAAATTGAAATTCGAAGTCTCGCCGGTGAATCCACTACCATTTCGATTGGTCCGAACCGTACGATCGAAGAACTAAAGCTCCTGTTGAAACAATCCTTCCTTCCCGCCAAAAACTCCCCGAATTTTCATCTCTTCTTCAAGGTAACAAAAGAAGTATAATCTCTTGTAAGGGTTTTGGTTTGTCAATTCTATTACCTTCACTCGTAATCCTTAACGTCCTCATCTCCTGTCCAAGGGCGCTAAAATGAGCCTGGGGAGTCGAATAGGCAGTTTCTCCATCGAACACAATGATTTCATAGTTCTCGTTCCTTTTGCTAAGAAGGAACGAAATCAGACGCCAAATCAACCATCAGATCAAAGCACGGCCTCACCGAAAACCTCATCATTTGCGGATTCGGCATGGTCTGATATAATGCTCGATTTATCGTCTTTATCGGATATCTCACGAAACAGGATTCAGCCCGAGTTAGCATCAGAGACTATAAATGCTCAAGAAAGTGATACATTGGGGGAGGAAACCCCTGATTCTCGTTCCTCACACATGAAACGTAAGAGAGGCTTGAATGGCGACGGACAGGATAGACTCTCGGACGACATTTTTAATAAAATTCTGTGTTCAACAACTTCAAGCAAGAATACTAGTGTCCTTGATGAACAGCGTTGTGGAAGAATTATTCAGGTCATGGAATCAGCGAATTGTTTGTCTGATCCACAGACGGGGACCTGCTTGTTTTTATTAGTTCCGTGTTCCGACAGGACAAAATTGTGCTTGTGTCCGTCGTGGTTGAAGATGATACTGAGGACCTTTTCTTTTTTGAACACTTTTTCTGGGATTCTGCAAATGCAGAGGGAGGACATCACTTTGGATCGTTTAAAGGGAGCACTGAAGCAGCTTGGTGGGTTTGGACTAGATGTTGGTATTGCGGACGTGGAGCGTCTTTCACTTCTTTGCCCAAAGGTAATTAATTAGATTACTGAAAACATTCGAGCTTCTAATTTATGTTGGCAGGAGAAGGTTTTCATGAAGTTTCATTTTTTAATTCTTATGTTTTAATATCATCCATCACAATATATTATGATTAGAGGTCGTCTCAGTTTATTATTCTGTCAGTTAGGACCATTTTTCTGGGATCTTCAGGTGAACTTCCTGCATTCTGTAATACACTTGAAATCAATAAAACCATATTATTTATCGAGGTAGCTTTGTTAGTTTCAAGAATACATGTATTGTTTGCTTCCCAGGTAGTGAGGCTTGCTAGTCAGGAAAATGAGGCTGCAAAATTGGGTGATGCCATTGTTATTGTTGACTCTTCTATAGAAGTGGGAGATCAATCTGAATCAGCGCAAAATCTTAGGACCGGTATGGTTGAAGATGTGCTGGATTTTTCTTTCCATTTCCCAAGTTTGATTTTGTGGACATCTGTGTGTGATTGTGTTTGTTTTGGTTTCACATTCATGTTCCACAGCTAGAAAACAGGTGGCTACCTCGACAATTGTAAATGCGATAAAGAAACGGGAGAGTGCCTTTAGAACAAGTCTATTGAGGGCTGTTAAAAGTTTAATGGTATGTTCACTGTGCTCAACTTTCTTGTTAGCCACATCAATGGAGTTTCTTGAATTTTAATGGTGTACGAAGTTCTCGGTGTCCATAAATCCTCATATTATATAAAAGTAAAATTGGGTCTTTAGTAAATGGTGCTTGTACTGTTAGTGCAAGCAACTTGGATTCCAAATCTTAAAGGGATTGGGACATTCATTTTAGTTAAATAAAAAATGTTGTATTTTTTTTTTTTTTACTTTTGAGGTTTTTTTTGGGGGCGGAGGTTGGATAAGCTGGTATCAACTCCGCAACTTCATGGTTAAGGTGCAGTAGGCAGTAGTCAACCAGTTGGGCTACAGGATTGAGGCCAAATTTGTGCTTCATGCCTTCCCGCAATTTATTTGTGATGTAGGATTGTGTTATACTATGTCTCTTTTCTTGAGAGGCTTATTATATCACTGGTGTTTCTAGTATAAGAATAAGAGATTCATAGAGACTTCAAGATATTCTAGTGGGGACGTTTGAGATTTATATGATTGATGTGCACACATGTTGCAACATACGTGGACATGCATCTTTAGTGTATAAGAGAATGTGCCTGACTGGTGCAACATGTATCTGTGAGAAGCTGAGGTAGGGTGGACATTCTCTCTCTCTCTCTCTGGCAGGGATGACACGTGAACGGTTGGTCTTGGGGGACAGAAACAACGATTCTGAGGAGGGAAAAGACAAAAGGGTAGACAACTAGAGGTAGAAGATTTTATTGGATAAGCCCCTGTCAATGGTACTTGCAACCTTTAAATCTGGCAGCTGGTTGTTCTCCTTAAGATGGTGAGAAAATGTGAAATGAATGTCGTATTAAGAGATACATTTTACATCCCAGAGTGGATATGTGGATTGGGTGTCTTGAATTCTATCATTATTGCAGCTGTGCCTGCATTAGGTTCTGACCCGAATGGGGGGACAACCCCGTTCACTGGTACCTTAGCTTCTGACGGGGGTTGGAGGGGGGCCCTCCCCCTGACATTAGGGGGTTCATGGGCAATTCCTTGGCCTGAATTTTTGGGTAACAAATTGCTTAGTTTCCTGTTTTGGGCGGGTTTCTTTATTGGTTTCGGACTAGAGTTTGGGACTCACATATAAGCCATTTTCTAGGCTTATTTTGTGATCCTTTTCAATTCACATATAGTGGAAGCTCTTGATCATCATTGCTCGTGGTCATAGCCCGTAGTGGTGAACTGTGTAAATCTGTGTGTTATTGTGCGTGTGACTAAATTTTTTTCTCTTCTTTGTGGTTGCCATCATTTGTGATCAATCATTGATTTCCACAGCAATGAAAATGTCTTTTCTGCAACCGGTTTTCATGATGCCGAAGCCTGGTGGAGTTTTACCACTAATAGCACAATAACAATCCTCAAACAAGTGAGAATTGACCTTCAGAATGGCTATTGTATGCAGGATCCAGTTTTTGTTCTTGAAGCATTCTAGAGAGACCCTGAATTAACTCTCTCTGTTTATTTTCTTTATATGCTTAAATCCTACCCAGAAGGATGAAAAAGATGGAGTCCACCTACCAAGTTGTGTCGTGCATTGTTGCAAAGGTCATGGAGCATTTTAAAGACCAACCCACCCTTGCAGACCTAATGCCAACGAACTTGTGAGCATTTATGAGGTGAAATATGGACTTTGACCAAAAAATTGAAAAATCATGACTGGAATTTTTTATTATTCTACTGGTGAGTAAAACCCTGAACTTGGTGCTTCAACGTATTGAATTCAGTAAAGTACGCAGGGATAGAAGAAACAGGCATGGAGATGGTGCTCAATAGTGATCAGTGGATTAGGTCTGGGATATTTAGGTTTTTTATGCTGTACTGTACCCTTCAAAGAAAAAAAATCTTCTTGTTTTTTCTTCCTTCCATGACAGAATAACTCAATGAGTTCTAACAACAGGGAAAAAAATCCTCAACAAGTTCCAATGACCAAGAAAAGGATCTACTTCTGTCAATCCTGTCACATCCTGGAACCAGTTTGCCGACGTTACTAGGCTGGGTTTAACTTGAATCAATTGGCTTACCTATACAACTAGTGATAACACCTCTTTACTACAGTTTGGTATTTTTAGTCCTCATTTACGTCGTCTGTAGCTGGACTATCAAAAATAACCAGAGCAGTTACTTTTCAGGGTAAAACAATGCCTGGAAACAGAATGAGCACGTTGTTCTCCCTGGAAGATCTTCTCATATCTATGAAGAATAGAGGTACCATTTCAAAAGGCGGTGAAGCAAAGCTTGCAAGAAGTGGATATGTCGCTTCAAGTTCTCACTCAGGGCCTACACGATGTCACGTAGGTGTTCACTCTTCATATTAATTTTTTAGTGGTTAAGGTCCCTCTGATACAGCTCTTATCAAGATAGTAATCAACTGCATTTCTCTGTTCATGTGGTTGTTTCATGTGCTTTGATCAATGGATCGTTGGGATATATATATATATATATATGGGTCAGGATCGGGGGACAACAATTTCATACAACATTTTTGACAACAAAAAATTGGCACAGGCCAATGTATAAATTAGAAGTCTTGTAATGGGGTGATTTTTGGCGAGGATGGTCTCTATGGTGAGGAGATCATCCTCACAAAAATTCAAATCGTTTACAAATTGAAGAATTATGGATCGTCTATTTTTATCGTTAACCTGAAAACCACATTTGATGGGGTTAGAAATTTCAGAATGTGCTGATTTTTTGTAGGGGTGATCTATATGATGAGGAGATCATCCTCACAAAAAATCAGCTATTGATTCATCTTCCATGTGGGTACGCCAAAATTGTTGTCAAAAATGTTGTATGAAATTGTTGTCCCCCGATCCTGACCCTATATATATTGAAACTGTAATTGTTTAACAGTCGGATTGAACTTTTTGCAATATTGTTAGACCCCTTACTGTGTTTTTATTCAGATTTTGAGGTCTAAAAACACTATGCATGACCTTCTTCATTCACTTTAGATAACTTGCTGAGTCAACAGGACACAAACCCGTTGCTACCAGTGGCAATGGTTGAGCATCTTAGAGAGGGCATCGGATCTCACGGACAGGTTTCTTCTATACTTTTCTGTAGTGATTAGTTTAGCGGGCATGGTAGAAAGGCAGTGTTGAATGCTATACTGCAGAATTTTGTTTGACGCAGATAGTGCATGTTGAAGAAATTGGTGCAAGAATGGCAGTTCAGATGGAAATCCCAAATGAGCTCTCAGAAACCACAAGGTCTGCACTTAAAAGGATTGGAGTCTCTAGGTTATATAGCCACCAGGTAGGGATGTGGTCTACATTGCTACTCTTCTTTGAAGCCACAAATTTTCTTAATGAGTTTTCGCTCTTTGGCATTGTTTGCAGGCAGAGTCAATACAGGCTTCTCTTTCTGGGAAGAATGTTGTTGTGGCAACAATGACATCAAGTGGGAAATCTCTTTGCTACAACCTACCAGTTCTTGAAGCGTTGTCCCAGAATTTGTTGTCATGTGCTCTCTACTTATTTCCAACAAAGGTTCTTGGCAAGATAATATGATTTTTCTATATATTGGTTTTTTGATCATTCACCTCTTTTTTCTTGTTTTCTGAAATGTGTAAGAATTTTCTTCTGGTTTGCCTTTTCATTTCATTTTTCTCTCTCTCCTTTTTACCTGCTCTAAATAGATCCCTATGGCACCCACCACATTCTCCGTTTTCCACTTCTCTTATGTCACTTTTGGAGGTTGATATTTTCAGGTATAGGTTTCTGAGTGCATTCAATATAATCTAAGTTGTTAACACATGCAGGCTTTAGCTCAAGATCAGTTAAGAGCTTTGTTAGTGATGACAGAGGGATTGGATACGAGCTTAAATATTGGTGTATACGATGGTGACACTTCTCAAGAAGACAGGATGTGGCTCCGGGATAATGCTAGACTGGTATTTTTCTAAGTTCAGCTTGCCTCAATCGGGATAGTTTTCCTTCACCTGGATATTTAACCCAGTATATGCTGAAATTCTTGTCAGCATGCATGCAGTTGATCACAAATCCAGATATGTTACACATGTCAATCTTGCCATTCCATGCACAGTTCCAGCGGATTTTATCAAATCTCAGGTAGTGCTAGTTACATGTTGATGATTTATGTTTCACCGAAAAAATTTCTTTTGCTTTGCAAATCTCATGAAATTGATTCATACGAGACTGGTCAATTATAGTATTGTTAGCCTTGTGATTCATATTATCAAGTCGACATTTTTATTTTGTGGTTTTTGGTTACAAGAATTAATTGTGTCTACCTTTTTATTCCTAAGTCTTTTTTGTTTATGTTCTTCATTCAGGTTTGTCGTCATTGACGAGGCTCATGCTTATAAAGGAGCATTTGGATGTCATACTGCTATTATATTGAGGAGACTTCGCCGTCTCTGTTGCCATGGTACATTGCTCTTGTCAATTGATAGATTATAAATGCTTTTTCTCTAATATAATGCATGCTTTTGTCTTTTTATTTGGAGAAATAAATGCACTGCTTTACTTCCATGTGCAGTGTATGGGAGTGATCCTTCTTTCATATTTTGTACTGCAACCTGTGCAAATCCCCGCGAGCATGCTATGGTATGATTCACAGAAACAAAATGAGATCTAGTTTCTGCTCTTTTGCCATACATGATTTTCTTGGTAGTATAAAATACCAGATTTATAATAACTTGACATAAACGACTTGTTGAATGACTTTGCTATAAGTACATCAGTGCTTATGAATAAGGATCTAAGATAATGTTGTGAAGACTGAGTAGCATGTGAGGAATTTCCTTTCTTAGGAATTGAGTTGCTAAAGTAGCAGAAGCTTTTAGAGGGATGTAGAAATGGTCATGTACTGAATAGGGGGAAAGGTTGTAATGAACACAGGCCAGGGTGACTGGAAAAAGAAGCAAAGAACTTTTTATATTACATCTACTCTTGGATGCTTTTGTTTTGAGATTCAACGTGATATGAAGATGGGTTTTGTGGATCATTTTGGATTGCTCTATATTTATTACATGAATTTAAAGAAGTATTTCTTAATGAATGTTTGAATTTTCAAATGCTTCAGGAACTTGCAAACCTACCAACTTTGGAGCTGATTCAGAATGATGGAAGTCCTTGTGGTCCGAAGCTCTTTGTCCTGTGGAATCCTCCTTTGTATACAAAGAATGTAGGTGCCTTTCCTTTTTAAAGTTCTGCTGCTCTATCATTCAGAAAGACTGTGTCAGTAAATAGTCCTTACTTGGATTTACTTAAAAACCCTGCCTAATCACAGGCATCAAAGACTTGGAGTAGCATGGATACAAGTAAATCCGCTGATACAGAAGTCATTACCAGACGCTCGAGGTAGAGAATGTTCTCCCTGTTTGTAACCACGGTAAATTGTGAGGCATCCTCTATTTCCACATCTTACATGACTGACATATTTCTGACTCTGGTATAATATGGAGAGTCTGTAGAGCATACTTTCATTTTATCATACTTTTGCTAATGGTGTGAGTTATAAATTTGAACAACACTTGTGATAAAAAAAAGGAAAAAGGAAAAGAAAAAGATTAGCAGGATTGTTTGCTTGGTATGACTTTGTAGAGAGTAGAGATAGGTCACAAGTAAAAGTTGTGTGGATTTCTCTTTTAAGGACTTACCAGATTGTCCGTGTATGGGTTCTTAGCCTTTCTTAAAGCATTTTATTGGGTGGAAGTAGGTAATCAGAAAAATCCGAACTGGTTGGGTGTACATACTACATGATGACCATGGAAAGTATCGATTTATTTATCTTTCTTCTGCAAGTGAGCATGCCTGTGTGCAAGCGGACTCTTATGTATATTATTTATGGAGCAATTAACCATACAATACAATCCAATACAATACAATACCATATACAGTCATGGAAACACGAGAACAAGAACACAATTTATGTTATTCTTTTTGTATGATTGAATGGTGATATGTACAGGCCTTTAATTTTATATGGATTATGGAATCAGAACCCATATGGCTAATGTGTTATTTCCATTTTGCAGTCCGATTTTGGAGGTCTCCAGTCTCTTTGCAGAAATGGTTCAGCATGGACTTCGTTGCATTGCTTTCTGTAAAACGCGCAAACTTAGTGAACTTGTTCTGTGCTATACGTATGTCACATCAGCCTCATGGATCTTCAATTCTTTTATAAAAAATGCACCGCACATCTTTATTTTTTGGGCTTATCACACTCTACTTTCCCTTCTTTACTTTTCTTATAGCCTTACTTTTATCATGATGTTTCTATGCCCATTATTTGGATTAAGAAAGAAAATGATGCCTTTTAATTTCTATAACTGTGATAGGCGTGAGATTCTTCAGGATACTGCACCCGATCTGGTTGATTCCATATGTGCTTATCGGGCTGGCTACATTGCCCAGGTTGTTATTGTTGCTCCTTTCTTTTACTTCTTATTCGTCTTATTATTATCAATAATAATTTATTTTATAAACCAGAAATTCTATACATGCCACAAGAACCATTATGAGGGTTCAGACTTCAGTTATGTTGGCTGATATAGTAGAATTTGTTTTCTTACGTTGAAAATATCAATCTGAGCTATTATATTTTCTCTATTTGTTCACATTCATTATTCCTCCTAGTGCATAGAAGGGCTTGCAAGCCTTACACAATATTGAGTTCATGTATTCTCTGTGGTAGATAGATATTAATCATATTATAAATATTGGTCTTCTCCCCCAGTTTTTTATCAGGATAAATTTTGTGGTTTGGATTTTTGGAATGTTTGTTCGTTGTTAAAAAGGGGTTTACAGATGACATATTTTCGTAATTATCTTTTCGCATCCATGTGCTTCCTAGTGTTTTGCCAAATCAATTTTGGGATTTTGATTGGATTATCTATCAAAAAAATGCTTACCACACTGGACGAATTGGTCCCTTGAATATTGGATTATCATTGAAGTACCTACAACTGGTCAAATTTGTCGCAAGATAATATATAGGTATGGAGTTGGATAAATTGAAGTAGGGTAATTTACTAATCTGGAATCGTGCTTTAAATACCCTAGCATGTGAACATTGAATCTCTTTGAATGCATAAAAATTTAGTAGTAGGATTCCGGTCTCGAAGGTGCTGCTCTGGCTCCGAGACTTCTTCCTGCTTCCATAAACAACTACAATTATCATGTTTTCATCAAGTCCATATATCTTCAACTACTCCACCTTCTGCCTCCATTACTATTTCTCTTCTTGTCTCCTTAATATTTTCTCCACTGGTTACAACCTAAATTTCAACATGGTATCAGAGCCTTAATGCCTGGGAGGTCGCGAGTTCAAGTCTCCAGCAGAGTGTATTCCCACTAAGGGGGCGTGTTAGCGGATGGTGTGTTCCCGCGCACGTGTTGTGTTGGCCGACAACTCGTTGATATACATAGTTGTTTCATCTTTCCCCAATAGGTTGATCTTTTGGGGTAAATGGTTCTTTCACATGGTCTTTGTCCCCTAGAGCCTCCATTCCGATTAAGACGGTTATGTGAGCATCTGGAGCCGGCGAGAGCTTTTGAAGAAATCGCAGAGAGCATTCATGCGCGATTCGTGAATCAATCTTGAGGCAAAACACCAGAGGTTCTAATTTCCTAGTTAGTTTTTTCCCTCAATCGTATCAGAGATCTAGTCTTTATCCTCTTCTCAAGCTTCTCCAGTGGTTTTCTGGCCAACACGTTTTCCGAGGATTTTTGGGTTTTTTATTTCTTTGAGATTTGTTCCACGGTCGGTGCCTCTACCCTAGCCACCCTCTCATGTATTCTTCTTGGGACTGTCAGAAAGTCGTTTCGCATTTTTCTGACCGCCGGATCACCTTCGCTAAGTCCATCGCTTTCTTTGGTGATCGGACCTCTCTTCAAGTTCAGGGTAGAATAACATTGCAATTGCAGAAGAGAGTGCCCCAGTCTTATGCCTGTCCCTATCCCTATGGCTGTTCCTATCTCTATGTCGGGATCTCAGTTTGTTAGTGACAAGGACACTTATACTACTGCAGGAGACGTGCGTGTACATGTCAACTAAGAAGTAATGACAAGCCATTGGTCCTGCACCTACGAGTTTCCCCTCGGATCCAACTCCAAGTATTGCTTATGTCCCTGCTTTAGTTCCTATTTCTGTTGTTGAGCCACATGCGCCTTTTATTTTTTATGACCATATGAGTACTGATATGGATCTTCCCGTTGCACTTCGGAAGGGTGCACGTACTTGTATTGAACACCTTATCTCATAATGTTTCCTATCAGCCTCTGGCTCCGTCATATCAGAATTTCGTTTGTGTTGCCTCCTCTGTTTCTTTGCCTTCCAGTGTTGCAGATGCACTTAGTCACCCAAAGTAGAAAGAAGCTATGATGGATGAAATGCAGACTCTTGAAAAAAATAAAACGTGGGATTTTGTTCCATTACCCAAGGGAAAGAGACCTGTGGAGTGCAAATGAGTGTTCACTATGAAGCATAAGGCTGACGAGTCAGTTGAACGGTACAAGGTACGATTTGTAGCTAAGGGATTCACTCAGACTTATGGGATTGACTATCAGGAGACATTTGCACGTTGCCAAGATGAACTCAGTCAGAGTCCTATCCTTGGCAGCCAACCTGTCTTGGCCTTTATATCAGCTTGATGTGAAGAACGCCTTTCTGCATGGAGATCTTACAGAAGAGGTATACATGAAACTACCACCTGGTTGAAACTTGTTGGAATTAACGACAAGGTGTGTAAATTGAAGAAAGCCCTGTATGGGCTCAAGCAATCTCCTAGAGCATGGTTCGAGTGGTTCAGCAGTGCGATCAGATGAGTGGGGTAAAAACAGAGTCAGGCCGATCACACATTATTTGTGAAGCATTAACAGACTAGTACCACTGCACTGATAGTCCATGTTGATGACATTGTCATCACTAGGAATGATTCCATGGAGATAAACTGGCTGAAGACCATCTTGTCATCAGAGTTTGAGACAATAGATGTAGGGCCTCTGAAATACTTTCTGGGGATTGAATTTGCTTGGTCACAAAAATGCATCTTCATATCTCAAAGGAAGTATGTATTGGATCTACTGAGTGAAACTGGGTACTTGGGAGCTCGACCAGTAGAGACCCTGATAGATCAAAACCATTGGGACTCCTGAGGAGGGTGATTCTCTTGAAGACATTGCTCTATTTCAGTGATTGGTTGGCAGGTTGATATACTTGGCTTATATTCGTCCAGATATTGCTTATGCTATGAGTATCATTAGTCAATTTATGCACGCACCTAGGTCATTGTATCTTGAGGCAGCTCACAGAGTTCTTCGCTACCTCAAGGGGTCTCCAGGACGTGGCATATTGTTCGGGCGTCGTGTACATTTCAGAATGAAAGCGTATACGGATGCAGATTGGGCAGGTACAGTTTCTGATCATCGGTCTACGTCGGGTTATTGTACCCTAGTCGGAGGGAACCTCATCTCTTGAGTAAGAAGCAGCTAGTTGTAGCTCGATCTAGTGCAGAGGCAGAGCTCCGCTCTATGGCACATAGTGTATGTGAGCTCCTCTAGTTGAAGACTATGCTTGAGGAGTTGGGACTCTAGGTGGCAAAGCCAATGAGTCTTTATTGTGACAACAAAGCCGCTATCAGTATTGCTCACAACCCAGTCCAGCATGATAGGACTAAGCATATTGAAGTTGATCGTCACTTCATCAAAGAGAAACTTCAACAAATATTGATTTGTACTCCTTATGTGAGAACCCAGGAGCAGGTTGCAGACATACTCACAAAGCGGGTAAACAAATCTATTCTTCATACTCTGATTGGCAAGTTGGGTATGACGGATATCGCCGCACCAGCTTGAGGTGGAGTGTTGGAGTTTATGTTTGCACCCACATGGGTGTCCATAAGTGGGCTGCGTCTCACTTCCCACGTGGGAAGTTCTTTTGTTTCTCATGTTTTATCTTTATGGGAGTTAAGTGGTTTGGTCGTTGTAGGGGTTCTCCCCATCATATATATATATAATACTTGTGTGAGAGAGATTGAACAACTATTCAATCTCTTCTCTTCCCACAACTTCTCTCTAACCCTAATCTCCTCCACCTTCTTCCGCCTCATTTATTATTTCTCTTCTTCTCTCCTTAATCTTTTCTCCACTGGTTACAACCTAAATTACAACATTTTCCACGTTGTCTAGAGAGTCGTAAGTTGAGTTCTTTTGATGTAGTCCACACAGACATATGGGGTCCTACAAAAAATAAAGTGTCAGATTTTCATCACTTTGCTATATTTGTTGATGACTTTTCAGAATGACAAGGTTATTTCTATTAAAGATCTCTTAGAATTACTTCATATAATTACCACTTTTTATAAAGAACTTTTTGTCCAGTTTGGCAAGCCTATTCGTGTTTCGTGCTTTGACAATGCTCTTGAATATATGCAAACTACTATCCAAGATTTTTGTTCAAAACATGATATTATTCATCAAACGTCTTGTGCACACACCTCACAACAAAATGGCGTTGCTGAACGCAAACATTGATATGTGTTGGATGTGACTCGCAGACTCATGTTCCGTATGAAATGTTCCCAAAACTTATTAGGCTGATGCTGTCTTCACGACTTGCTATCTTATCAACCACATGCCATCGTTAATTTTGGAAGGTCAAACTCTGTTCTTGTTATATCTGTGTTTGGTTCTGGCCACGACAAACTTTTACCTCGTGCGGTCAAGTGTATATTTCTGGGTTATTCTTGACCTCAAAGTATATCGTTGTTATTGTTCAGTTTTCTGTCGCTATTGTCAATGTAGATGTCATTTTCTTTGAAACTACCCCATTTTTTTTGTCTATTGGGAAATTGTTTGATTCTGACATTATGTCTGCTAGTTAGGGGGAGCTCCGTTTGTCCTTTACTTTGGCTCTTACACTACCAATTATCGCAGATGCTCTTCCATTGTCAGTTGTTACAGATGCTCATCTGTAGGTTTATCATCGCCGTTCCAAGCCAGGTACGACACTTCCTATTATGACCTCAGATTAACCATCGACTTCTTCTCCCAACATGCCTATTACTTTACGGAAAAAGGTATTCAATCTTGCACTCAACATCCCATTGCTAACTTTGTTTTGTTTCATCGTTGATCGTCTGAAGGTAGGTTGCCAAATGTTATACACAAACCTTTTGTGTGGATTATTTCGAGACCTTTTCTCTAGTAGCACAGCTTAATTCTGTTCACGTTTTATTATCCATTGCAGTGTGTTGTGGCTGGCCTTTATATCAATTGGATATAAAGAATGCTTTCCTGTATGGGGACTTGCAGGAAGAGGTTTATATGGAGCAACCATCTAGGTATATTGTCCCTAGTAAGTCTGATATGGTTTGTCAATTGCGGAAAGCTCTCTATGGCTTAAAACAATCACCATGTGCATGTTTTGACAAGTTTAGTACTGTTGTGATTCAGTATGGTTGTCAGTACTCTATCTTTGATCATTCTGTGTTTATTCGTCGGATTGCTTTGGGTGCGATTATTTTTATTATGTATGTGGATGATATTATCATCACTGGGAGTGACAACTGTGGCATTGTTACATTGAAGGCCCACCTGCAACAACATTTTCATACCAAGGATTAAGTCTTCTTCGTTATTTTCTTAGTATCGAGGTCACTCGATCCAAGGAAGGTATTGTCTTGTCTTAGCGGAAGTATGTCCTAGCCCCTTCATACTCTTATAGACTCTACCATCAAACTGGATGCTGTATGATGATCCAAGTCGTTATCGTCGATTGGTTGGCAAGTTGACTTACCTTATTGTTACTGATCTAGATATTGCCTTTGTTGTTGGGTTAGTCAGTTAGTTTATGCATGCCTCACGCCAGCCACACTGGAATGCAATTTGTTGTATTCTTTGGTATATGAAGAGTTCTCCGGGTAAGGGACTGTTGTATCTTCTATCAAAGAAGTTATCTGTTATTGGGTTGTCTGATGCTGATTGAGCTAGTAGCCATACTGATTGTAGGTCCACATATGGTTATTGTACCTTCGTTGGTGGTAACTTGGTGACCTAGTGTAGCAAAAAGCAGAACGTTGTGGCTCGTTCGAGTGCGGAGGCCGAATATATAGCCATGGCTCTTACTGCATGTGAGATGTTGTGGGTCCTGTTTCTTCTTCGGTAGATGGGTGTCAATGTCTCTACTCTTATGCCTATGTATTGTGAGAATCAGGCGACATACTTTATTGTTAGTAATCATGTGTTTCACGAGCGGACGAGGCATATTGAGGTTACTGTATTTGTGATATGGTTTTGAGCAGGCATATCATTACCCTCTGCATCATGTCAGAGAATCAGTTGGGAGACATCTTTGCTAAGGCATTATCTAGGAGTTCTTTTTCATCTCAACGTACCAAGATGGGCATATATGATCTGTATGCTCCAGCTTGAGGGGGAGCGTTAGAGTTCTTGTTTTATTTATTTATTTATGTTTGTATTATGTTTAGTGCATGGGCCCACAGTTCACTTAAGTCTTATTTATGTAAGTGGGCCTTACAGTCACTTAAGTGCACATATATAAGTACAAACAGAGGAGGCCGAACCACCCAAGTTCGCTCTTCTCTGTCTTCTTTCTTTCCTCTCTCCAATCTCTCATCTCTTACATCTTCACAATCACATTCTGTGCGTATCCTGAAGCTTGTTTTATGTTTTCTTTCACAAATCTGCCAGTGTTCTACAATTATTACCACCATCAGATTCATTAAATTTTGATTTTTCCTAACTGATAGAGCAGGATCGAAGGAGAATAGAGAGTGAATTTTTTGGTGGGAAGCTTCATGGGGTTGCTGCTACAAATGCTCTTGAGCTGGGTATCGATGTTGGACACATTGATGCAACCCTGCATCTTGGATTTCCTGGTAGTGTTTCCAGGTAAAGTGACTTGTATCTTTATTTAATTTATTTGTCAGTGATATCACAGTGTGCTCAAATTTTTTAATTGGAGGCTATAAATTTTGATATTAGTTTGTGGCAACAAGCTGGGAGATCTGGGAGAAGGGAAAGGCCATCACTTGCAGTATATGTTGCATTTGAAGGGCCTCTTGATCAGTATTTCATGAAATTTCCACAGAAACTCTTTGGCAGCCCAATCGAGTGTTGTCATGTTGATGCTCATAGCCAGCAGGTATGTCAGTTCCAAGACTTGGAATCTTTTTAACTTTTCTTTCAACATGTAATCTCAAATTACTTTGTGGTTGACATATTTGTATTTGTATACAAGGTCTACAATGGGATCCAAAAGATTGGTTGAGGCTTACCCCATATATTATGACATCTTTTTCTTTGTAGGTGCTTGAACAACACCTTGTCTGTGCGGCTCTTGAACACCCAGTGAGTTTGCTCTATGATGAGAAATATTTTGGTTCTGGTCTAAATAGTGCAATAATAGCCCTTACGAATAAAGGATATCTAAGTTGTGATCCATCCCGTGATTCTCCTGCCAAAATATGGAGCTATATTGGGCATGAGGTATATTATTTGTGGACATGGAAAAATCTCTCAATTCTGTTAATAAAATGAATGATCATTTCTCAGTTCTGTGCAAGTTGTGTGCTACTTATTTTTCTCTCTTTTTCCTGCTTCATCAGAAAAGACCTTCACATGCAATTAGTATTCGAGCAATAGAGGCTGAGAAATACAAAGTAATAGACAAGAAAAGAAATGAAGTCCTTGAAGAGTTAGAGGAAAGCAAGGCATTCTTTCAGGTAGTAGGGTTTTGATTGCTTTTGTGAGTTCCTAATTTCTGTCTGGTGTACTTGTTGTTATGGGCATTAACAGAATTGACACCTTCGCTTTACATAGTTTTAAAGTATTTTCCATTCGCTCGTTTGACTTTTATTCCTGCACTACCTTAACACCAAGATGCTTCTAAGTTTCTATACCTTTGCTTTTAATTATTTATTGTTATTGTAATGCTTTTTCACCCCTAAATTTCTGCCAATTTGATGAATCTACTATATTTTCGTCCTTGGCCATGAAGAATATGATATATTCTATTATGCCCAAATACATGATCTCTGTTGACTTATACTGGAGAATTAACCATTTATTTTTATCATTCAGGTTTATGAAGGTGCCGCTTATATGCATCAAGGGAAAACCTATTTAGTGAAGGTCTTAGATTTATCAGCAAAGATTGCTTTGTGCCAAGAAGCTGACTTGAAATATTACACAAAGACACGTGATTACACGGATATTCATGTCATTGGTGGCGATATTGTATGTTTGGCTTTTTAACCCTTTTTTCTTGTTTTTGCACCAACTTTTTTATTTTTTGACTTGCATGCTTATTCTTGTCAAAGAACTTACATCCCAAGTTTATGACATGGTTTGGTGTAACCTTTTATGTGATAATGAGAAATGGTTGATATCTAGACTAACCACTAACTTTGCTATTCCATTTCTAACTTGTCAGTAATTTGTATTCAGACATAACCTCATAAGCAGCATCCTCATATTTGTATTGCTACAGATTCAAGCTGTATGGTGGGATTGTCTGGTGGTTTTATTTGTAGTTTCAATCTTTGCATTCCCATTCTGTTATAATCGGTTAAGTACTATTTTTGTCATCTGTTTTGGGGTTTTAACACCAGCTGCATTGTTTACTGTTGCTTAGGCCTATCCAGCAAAGGTTTCTGAGGCCCAACACTCGAGGACAACTGCCCAAGCACATACTTGCAGAGTAACAACCACCTGGTTTGGCTTCTACCGTATTTGGCGAGGAAGCAACAAAATCTTTGATACTGTAGAACTTTCACTTCCTAAATATTCATATGAATCACAGGTCCAAGCTAGTGCCTTATTGACATTTCAAATGGACAAATTACATTGTTGATTTTCATTTGGTACTGCTGTTTCCAGGCATGCTGATTTGATCCTGTGATTCGCTTCTATTAATTTTTTTATCTTAACATTTAAACAGGCAGTTTGGATTCGAGTTCCCCAATCAATAAAAATGGCAGTTGAGATTCAAAAATTCTCATTTCGTGCAGGCCTGCATGCCACTTGTCACGCACTTCTTAATGTAGTTCCTTTGTAAGTCTTATTACATTGAACTTTACAAGTCATAGCCTGTTTACTTTCTACCTGAAAACTGCTGAAATTTGGACAGAAATGAGTTCTGAAGTTACACTGCCCAATTTCCATTTGTACTTTTTTTTTTTTTCTCTTTGTGAACATGTAATTAAATATTGCAAATTCGGAACTTATCTATTGACATTATTATTGGGTATCTACAATTCTCTCTTTTTGATTTCAAGAATGGCTCTGTTTGTTTCCTTTGAATCTGTTACGTAGCAGTCATTTGCTTCATAAACCATGTCTATATGGCATTAATTGGTCACGAATTTGACTTCCTTATGATGCATTGGCATATAGGTATATAATGTGCAACTCCTCAGACTTAGCTTCGGAGTGTGCAAATCCCCATGAAACCCGCTATTTTCCAGAAAGAATTCTATTGTATGATCAACATCCTGGAGGGATCGGTATTTCAGCACAGGCAAGTGACATTAAATCTTAGTGCCTCTAGTTGTAATGTCATTGTGCATCATCAAATTTCAAGGTGACTATCCATTTTTTTCCTCTCATTCATGATCACTGTATTGGCTGTGGGAATTCATGTTAATCCATGAATTTCTTAATGAAGAAAGAAGGATTGTTGGTTCCTAGCTTTGTGGAATAACCAATGAACACCAAAATACACCTATTGTCTCTGTGGTGGCTTAACAATTTCGGAATTGTGTAATAGGTGCAACCGCTTTTCTCAGAACTGTTAACTGCTGCTTTCAAACTTCTCATGACATGCTGCTGCTCCAGAGACACCGGTTGCCCTAACTGCATTCAAGTCAGCTTTGAGTACCTTACACTCATCAATTTCGCTTTCTTCCTTTTCATGAATGCTATGTTTCTCAAGGTTTCTGCATGCTGCAGAGTCTATCTTGCCATGAGTACAATGAGGTTCTAGACAAGAACGCTGCCATTATGATTCTCAAGGTTTGTTCCCTATTTGACTATTTTGTGGAAGTTGAAACATATGGAACAGAATCTCTGGGCCCACATCCATTTTTCAGCTTATTGGTAATTGGATTGATTTTGTATATGTAGGGTGTGATAGAAGCTGAGGACTCGTACTTCGGAAGACGGTCAGAGTCTTCCGAGACCTAGTAACACTGGATGTCATGAACTGTTTGATTCATTAGTCTTTGCTACAGTGCAGAAAATCCTCCTGTATCAAGTTATGATGGATCCTTGTGTTGCAGCAGAGGGTGGATGATTCGGCTTGTGATTTTAATTAATTTGAATTTGAATGGCGCTTGATGTAAACACATGATAAACGCTATCAAAGATTAATAAATGGAGAAATCTTAGACAGGTGTTGGTTAGACCATGACAGTATACACATTCTCATTTCTGGCAATGTGGCATACACGCCGTCAGGTGGTGGGAGCCACAATTTGATGGGTCCACACAGAAGAACTGGACTAAAAATCAACCAGATCAGATGATTGCAATAATGATTAAAATAAAGGGGCTCTCCTGTTGGGGAAGTTTGGTAATGTTTATGGGGATGTGTATAGCCACCAATGGATGGGCTCAACATCCATGTGCTAAGTGGGCCCAAAAAAAAGAGCTATGTAGGGCCTCGAGAGTCCTCTGCAACGACTGCATGAGATCTCTCCATCTAACATTTTCCCCCCCAAAGGGCCCACAGAACCATGCAGTTTATGTTCACCTTTGGTGGCCCTACACCAAAAATCATCTTAATCAGCCATTTCTAACGGTTGGATTTGAACATTTTAATACGGTGATTTTTGTAGTTGAATTTCAGTTTTTTTTTCTTTGGATGTTAGAATTTAACCGCTAGAAATTACCATTCAAATTGATTTTTGATTTGTACGTCCCCTAAGAGGTGGGATGAACATCCATACGGACTCGATCTATATTTTCAAAACACGATCTAAGCATCAGGTTAAAAATATATGGATTTGAATGCTGGAAAGCTGAGTAGAACTTTGATGATGAATGTCGATGACAGATCAGAGTATGAGCCACATGGCAAACGTTTCCATGGACTGTATGGGTGTTTGGCCCATCCCTAGGTGGACCTACAAACGCATGATTAGTGAATTTTGTTATAAAAATTAAAAAGTATTACGAGAAAAGATGTAACGAGGTAGACCTCACGCCAAAGGTGTGATCAACGGGCTCTCCTGTTGGGCCCATTGATCGCATGGATGTTTAGCCCACCCTGCTTGGTAGATATTCATACAAAAAACCAGCTTGTATGATGATTTCTAGCAATTGGATTTAGTACCCAAAAAATGGTTGAATCCAATGGCTAGAATCACGCCTTAAAGGGCTAAAACTAATGGCTAGAGATTACCAATCAGGTAAATAACAGAACTTGCAGTCGAAATAAAATGTAGAAAATTCACATGAAATAAAATATACTTAAATTTATTTCGTGAAGGAACAGTACTGGAAGATAGCCCCACAGAAGTGTAGGTTCCTCTTGAGAGGCACATAAACCTTGTTGCTTTCCACGTGTGGAGGCAAATTCAGAGCTCATTGCATCCTCCAATTATTCATCCTCATAGTAGAGTAGTTAAACTAATTGGCTGACCAGCAATGGTCAGGTAAGCCTTGACAGCGCACAATGTGAGCCACATGGCATAATTTTAGAGGACGCTAACCGTATGTATGGATGTTTGGCCAGTACCTAGGTGGACCTACAAACAAAAAAAAAAATCAACCTGATTAGTGATTTGTAAACGTTGGATTGAAGTCAATTTTTCATGGGTTGATTTTAACCGTGATAAATTAAGAATTATTCCAAGATGTGCATCTCTATTTGCGAACCAAATACATGAGAACTAAGACACATATTCGAGGCATGCATGCACGTCTTTGGCTGAAGATGTGCGACCCAATACGGCGTTAAAGTCATCAACATAAATTATAAGTCAAACTTTTTGGCTTAAAAACATCCCATAAAACAATGACTTTTTGACTTAATTCGTGTCAAACAAACTTTTCACTTTTTGACTTATAAGTCAGTGTTTTACCAAACAAACTTTTGCTTTCAGATTGTAACTTTTAAATTCATCAACTTAATTTAGAAGTTACATTTTGCTTCCACTGGTTTGCCAAACAGGCCTAAGATTATTAAAAAAAAAAGTCACCTTGTCCTTTTTTTTTCTTGTAGCTACAACGATAATACCACTTGCATTTGCATCATGTGGATGAGATAATTAAAGTTTTGTTAAGCAAAAGTGAAACATGATGGGTACGTGAGACTGGACAGCCCAATCATTCAATTTTTCTAAGCTGCTTCATCATGGTTATTTTATCCCAGCCTCAACCCTAACCCAATCCGATTGTCAAAATCTAGGCCTGATCCCAACCCAAGTACTAAAGGGGCCAACCCAACCCAAACCCCCACCCAAAATGGGTTGAGCCCGCCCAAGTTGCAGACCTAATATCGATCAAGGGATGGGCTAAAAAACCATGTGGTCAGAGGATTTGGGCATTATTTGATAGACGAGGAAGCAAATTAAGCTGTAGACCAAGCTTTGGATTTGAGCATTTTTTCATCATTGGCTCTGTGAACAAGCCCCTCTCATATGAGAAAACGCATTAGGTCCAAGGTCATGATGGGAATGGCAAGGCCCACCATAAAATAATTGTAATGATATTTTAAAGGCCGTGATGTAAAAAGGTATACTTGATGCTTTATGCATCAGGTTGCCGCACATTTTTGCTATTTACTGCTGCCATCCGCATGGATGTCTATCCCATGGTTGCATCCATCGGCTATAATCACACCTTAAAAAGTACTAAAGTTTAATGGCTAGAGATTTCCAATCACCGTGATGTTTGGTGAGTAGCAAAAATGGCGCTACCCGACGCAATGAACAAGAATAAGAGATCATTTCGATTAAATTAACGCCCCAGTCCGTTATACTCTTATAAAGCCAAAAAACTTATGTTGGGGCACGCCATTCACCATATGTTGCTTATCGAAAAAAAAAAAAAAGGTACCTATTAGCTAGTTCATTAAATGTTGTATATGCTCAAGAACGGAAAAAGGTCATTAAATGCCATCACCCATTCTGATTCCATTAATTGATTTTCTAATTGTGCCTTGAGTTGCCAAAATTTATAGATTTATACATTAGAAAGAGAGTCCAACGTTTCATCAACTTGTCTGGACTGCATCCCATATTTTCTTAGTAAACCTTTTCGCTCATTTGCAAGGTTAGAAGGTTAACATGGAAGTAAACATTAATTCAAATAGAAATTGCACTACGCGAACCATAAATCACAGCAGCACATGATCGAGTACATAGCACAAGATGCCTATGGAAAGGAAACCAAATTAAGACAGTGAAATACAACTCCCAGTTCACTAAACATGCAAGCTATTAAGGTCTCATTACTCTGAAGACACTTCAAACGTCAACCCGGAATCGGCGAACTTTTGTTCTGTGATCTGATCTAAACGCGCTATCATTTCAGCCGTCAGATGATTCTCCCAATCTCCCACCTTACCTTGTCTGAAGAACACATTATTTCCGATCCCCACCCGACGCATTCCGATCTTATTCACCTCCAAATTGCTTAAACTCAAACAACCGGACTATTTCCTCCACTAGGCCTTCTCCCTCTTCCTCTAGAGTGAAAGGGTACCCTAAGAACTCTGCCAACCTCTTTACATAAACCAAGGGCTCCCTCATCATCTCTTCATATTTTAAGAACAACACCCTCTTGGGCCATTCTGAACTTGCTTTCCAATACCCTAACACGTGATCCCAGAAGGGTCCATATGAGGAGAAACCTTCACAAAACAAATCAAATGCCTCTTCTAGCAAAAGAGGGGGTAGGTCCTTGGATCTCAACTTGTTCATGAAGTGCCAATGAGAAACAAAGACATCTTTTGGGTTCCGACAAACATAGACAATCAGGCAACTCGATTCTATTACGGATTTGGGTAACGAGACATGAGGGATGTGGCTTGCAAAGAGCCGAGGTGAGGAAAGGACGTCGGGGTTTGCAAATGGGGTTTTTTGGTAAAGGCTTAGCTCCAAGGAGGGAACACAGTCATGAGGATTAACGGTGAGCAAAGGGTGCGTAGGACAATTGTAATGGGCACGGTTCACAATCGTAAAAATAAGAGCCATAAGCCATGTCGTGCCGGATTTCGGCGTGGTGATTAAGAGAACGTCAGTGGGTTGAGCCTTGAAGTGTTGTTGGACCGCAATTACCCCTTCTAGGCCAAGCGAGGGTTGGCACCAAAAACCTTGGTACTGGAAGAGATTCTCAGTTGCCCAATCTTTAGCTCTTGGGAGGGTTGAGATGAGGTCTTTATATTTTTGGTTGGTTCTCTGTCTCTGTTCTCTCTTCTTCTTCATCCTCTTTGGTTTTGGGCACAGAACATTTGTTGGAAGGGGGAATAACAGCCATGAAGACTTTTTACTTGGCTTGATTCTTAATGTATTTGTAGGTGAAGATGTTTTAATCAGTGTTATGACCAAGGTTTAAAAAACGGCCGTTATAATGGATTCGGACCTACTCCGCTATATTCCATTTTTTTCCGTTATTTTCTATTTTGAAATTCAAATTTTACATTTTTTCCGTTATTTCTGTTATATTCAGTTATTTTCCGTTATTTTCTTTTTCCATTTTCGCCGTGAGCATTTTTTTCGTTATAACGGAAAAAACGGTAACGCCCCCAGTCTGTTATACCATTATAATGGTCCCCTTTAAACCTTGGTTATGACTTCACCTTATACAGTCAGCAGATCGATCTCTTGTGTCAACTTGAGAATCGTATCCACGTGGTATTAAACGGACTAATCTAGTCTGCAACTGTTTCCAGACTTAAAAGTATGCAAACATTGTCAGAGTACTGTGGATGTCCCTTGAAAAATGTGTTATTTCAATGTTTTCAAAAAAAATATTTTATAAATTAAAAACATGTTTTTCAATGGTCGATACAATGTTTGCATACTTTTAAGTCGATCGGCAAACAGTTGCAGACTAGATTTGTCGGTATTAAACTAGTGTGGTTAATCTTTCCTTTGATTTAGAAAATAATATAATATAATTTTAAATAGTTGAATTATTATATTTTAGTATTAAATTGGAAAATTACTGGGCAACTAGGCAACTAATTAAAAGTTACCGGCAATATAAACCATCACGCATAGATTAGTCCAAGGTTTAAAGGAGGCCGTTTTAACGGTTTAATGGACGGGGGTGTTACCGTTAAAACGGATTGAAACGGTCGGGGCAAAAATGGAAAAAAAATAGAAAAAAATAGAATTTAACGGAGAAAAAAATAGCAAAAAGTGGCGCTGATTTTCAAATTTCATTTAACGGATTTTACAGCCATTTTTTCACAAATTTTTTCAGAATTTAACGGCTGTTAAAAAAAAAAAAAAATGGCCGTTAAATTCAAAGCGTCAAAATGTGTTTAAACAGTTTTAACGAAAACGGGCTTGGGGCATTACCGTTTAAACAGCTGTTAAAACCATTTGAACGGCCATTTTTAAAACCATGGTTTAGTCACATTGTTTGGGAAAAAAATTCAAAAGTTTGAAAATGTTGTCACAATAATTAAGACCAGATATTGAAATGGGATTCACATGTTTTAAAAGAAGATATTCCTAATAGGGTGTGGACCTTACGTCAAAATGTAGTATTGATTGAAGGGTGTGGACTCTACTTCAAAACTTAATGCACGTAAAAGTACTAGAAAGAGGCATGAAAAATATCTTCTTCCAAATCACCGTGAAGAAAAAAACGATCACAATACTCAAAAATTGATCTAACAGTACATATCTTAAAATAGAAGAAAAAAAGTCAATGTAATCGATATCTTCTTTTTATTGAAAACCTTTTACAGCTAATATGGCCTTGTAGCGCCTGGTACCATCGTGTTCTTTCAATTTGTAAATCCAGTACTTGTTATGCAAAACTGTATTTCAAAGGATAATTGGACCAAATTCATGTTTTATTTGATAATAAAGAATCCATCTCATCATCCATGACGTGCTCCTACTTACTGCTAGTTTCAACCTGCAAAGCTTCATCATAACACTCTTATTCACCGTAACATTCTTGTATGCTTATTAACCTCCAAATTGCTTAAATTCTCAAAACTACACAACCGGACTATTTCCTCCACTACGCCTCTCTCTTCCTCTAGAGTGAAAGGGTACCCTAAGAACTCCGCCATCCTCTTTACATAAATTAAGGGCTCCATCATCATTTCCTCATATTTTAAGAACAACACCCTCTTGGGCCATTCCTAACTTGCTTTCCAATACCCCAACACGTGATCCCAAAAGAGTACAAATTGGGAAAATGAATCAAATGCTTCTTCTAGTAAGGGAGTGGGTGCCAAAGAGAAATGAAGGCATCTTTTGGGTTCGGACAATTATAAACAATCTGGCAATCCGAATCTATCACGGATTCAGGCAAATATGGGATGCAAAGAGCCGAGGTGAGGAAAGGACGTCGGGTTCCCAATTGGGACGTCTTGGTAAAGGAATAGCTCTAAGAAGAGAACACATGCTCATGAGAGCTAGGGTCAGCAAAGGTTGTGTAGGAAAACCGCAATAGGCACGGTTCACAATAGCAAAAATGAGAGTCTTAAACCATGTGCATTGCACGCATTTCGGCGAGGTGATTAAGAGAACGTCAGTGGGTTGAGCTTGAAGTGTTTTTGGACCCCATTGTCCCTACTAGCCCAAACAAAGGGTGCATGGCACCAAAATCCTTGGTACTGGTAGAGATGCTCACTCACCCAACTTTTACATCTAGGTAGGATTGGGATGAGGTCTCTATATTTTGGTAGGTTCTCTCATCTTCTTCCTCCTCTTTGGTTTTGAGCACAACATTTGTGAGAAGAGGGAATAGCTGCAGCCACGAAGTCCTAAGGTGTTGTTGCAGAGTTTAGAACGTAATTGAGAAAATAGGATATAAGAAAGAGGAGAAAAGAGAATTTTTGAAGTGGTGGATTTTTGAAGCAGCAAAGCAATGGCCAATCACATCACGCCACAAACCCAGAAATGCTTTTGAAGAGGGGATTGTGGCATGAAGTGATTGGCCACTGCTTCGTCGCATCAAAAATCCACGGCGTGATTAGTAATTTCTAGCCGTTGTATATCAGTATTTTTTCATCGTGGACTTCATGAACAGGCACATTTATGAGTTGGTTACAAGTCCATGATGAAAAAGTATTCAAATACAACGGCTACAAGTATCCATTGAAGGTATTGAACACATATTGAATTGGGCGAATATGTCGTCTCTTCTTACTAATTGGGAATAGGTCCACCTACATTGTTCACACAAACAACCTTATGAGACCATCCCACATCTCTACCCAATTAAGAATCGCATTCTGTACATCTAGGATACTGTCTTCAATTGTTTCGCAGCCAAATTAACAGTTCAAGAAGCCGGAAAAAATAGCCAAGATGCAGGGAGTAATCAATGTTTATGAAGACGAAAAGATGATTGAGCTGAGCTTCACACCACTCACACGCCGGACTTTCTAGGCCTCAATGTAAATTATGGCATTTTGCCTGAAACCAATTTCGGGAATGACATGATAATTGGACTTGTTGATTCTGGGATATGGCTAGAGACTGCTAGCTTCAGTGATTATGGGCTCGAGCCAATTGGTCCCAGTGGAAAGGCGAATGCGAGGAAGGAACTCAACTCAACTCAAGTTACTGCAACAACAAGATCATCGGGGAAAGGTTCTTTTGTAGGGGCAAGGAGCCAAACTCAGTCATCAAGTGGAAGGAAATGGTGAATACTGATCCCCCCGCGAGATGGATCTGGCCATGGCACACACACCGCTTCGACCCGCTGTTGGTTTTGCCAGTAGAAATGCTCTAGGAATCGCAACGAAGGCAAGGATTTCCATGTTCGAGGCTTGCTGGCGCCGTCAGTGTCGTCTCTTCTTACTAAATTGAATTGGGAAATAGAAAGTAAACAAGGAAATAAACATTTCAAATAGAAATTGCATACGAAACCTTTAACAGGAAAAAAATACACAGCGCAAAATGCCTTATTAGGAAAGAAAAACAAAGAAATTGAAAAACAACTCTAGTTCATTAATCGAACGTCAACCCAGAATCGGCCAACTTCTCTTCTGTGATCTGATCTAAACGCTCTATCATTTCAGCCGTCAGCTCATTCTTCCAATCTCCCACCTTACCTCGCCTGATGGCTTTTCCTACCCCTACCTGTGACATTAATCCCATCATCTTATTATTTGCCTCCCAATTACTTAAATTCTCAAAACTACAGAACTTGAGTATTTCCTCCGCTAAGCCTTCTCTCTCTTCCTCTAGAGTGAAAGGGTACCCTAAGAACTCTGCCAACCTCTTTACAGAAACTAAGGGCTCCCTCAACATGTCCTCATATTTGAAGAACAACACCCTCTTGGGCCATTTTAAACTTGCTTTCCAATACCCCAACACGTGATCCCAAAAGGGTCCAAATGGGGTTAACCCTTCACAAAAAAAATCAAGTCCTTCTTCTAGTGAAAGGGGGGGTAGGTCCTGGGATCTCAACTTGTTAATGAAGTGACAAAGAGAAACAAATACATCTTTTGGGTCCCGACAAATATACACAATCTGGCAACCCAAATCATTTACGGATTTGGGTAACGATGAAAAAGGGATGTGGGTTGCAAAGAGACGAGGCAAGGAAACGACGTCCGGGTTCGCAATTGGGAATTTTCGGTATAGGTCTAGTTCCAAGATGGGAACACATTCATCAGGGGAAAATGTGAGCAAAGGGTGTGTATGAAACTTGTAATGGGCACGGTTCACAATAGAAAAAATGAGAGCCTTAAGCCATGTCGTGCCGGATTTCGGCGAGTTGATCAAGAAAACGTCAGTGGGTTGAGCCTTGAAGTATCGTAGGAGTCTCATTGACCCTTCTAGGCCAAACACGGTGTGGTACCAAAAACCTTGGTACTGGTAGAGTTGCTCAGTTGCCCAACTTTTGGCTCTTGGGAGGGTTGAGAGGAGGTCAGTATATTTTTGGTAGTAGATTCTCTCATCTTCTTCTTCTTCCTCTTTGGTTTTGGGTACAAAACATGTGTGAGAAGGGGGAATGGGAGCCATTGAAGAGGAGAATTGAGATCGAGAGAGAAGAAAAGATGATAGGTTGATGCCTTTCTTCATTAATTCTACGTCAATAAATAACATAAACTTTCACTAATTAAAGAAAAACTAACTAATTAACTGAGGAAAGACAACCTAAGATTACTTTCTCTTTAACAAAAATGAACCTAATTTATGAATCTTCCGATGCATGTCCATACGATTTGCTATTCCAATTTTTAACAAACTTGGTGCAATTCATTCATGGCTTTATTCAGGCTGTATGTAGGCTGTAAACTTGTAGTCACTAATCAGGCTAATTTTTAGTCTTTATGTCCACTTAGGGTCGGGCCAAACATTCATACGGTCAGAAATCCCTAAGAATATGCCACATGGCTTATATTATGCAGGGCCGTCTCGATGCAAGTTGAGGCCTAAAGCAAAAACTTTATACGAGGCCTTTTTTATATTTTATAAAAGGGAATTTCTGACATACCCCCTATGACTTGGTCCAAGCTCAGTTGACCCGAGTTGACCAGCATATTTTACATTAAAATACAAAAATACCCTTATCTTCAACCTTGGAACAAGGGATTAGACCAAAACCAAACCCCCAAATCAAATGGCTGTGGTGTATGGCAAGCTAAATCAAATGACCGGAGTCTCATGTGGTCATCCACCACTCCGACAAAAATTAAAAAAATCATTGGGTTGTCCGACCATAGACTCAAGCTTGTATTTCGCATCCAATTTTAGCTTGAAAATGGATGATCTCCTAGCTATTATTGTTCAAAAATATCCAATCAATATATGGAGTGGGAATCCCCAATGCTAGTTGAGATACCAAGAAAAGATTCAAAGCTTAATATTTGTACTACAATGTCACTTCAACCCTAGAAGTTTTTTTTTTTAAGTTGGTGTTCCAAAAAAAAAAAAAGTAAAACTCCGGATATCAATGGGTTTTTCAATTTTCGCCTGAGTGGTGGATGACCGGGATTAGATTCCGGTGGGTTGGTCTCCGGTGATGGACAACAAACCCATTGGTATCTCTTGGCTTGCCGTCCACCACATCCATTTGATTTGGGGGTTTGGTTTTGATCCAAACCCTTGTTCTATGGTTGAAGACAAGGGTATTTCTGTCTTTTAATGTAATATATTATGGTCAACTCGGGTCAACATTGGTCAACTAACCTTAGACCAAGTCATAGGGGGGTATGTCAAATTTCAAAGATAAAATGGGGAGTATGTCAAAAATTCCCTTTTTATTTTATTTTTTTTGATAAGTCAAAGAGATTTGATTAAAAGAATGAGATCGAGAAGATCTCAAAGTACAAAAGGAGAAGAAAAAGAAAATGAAGATAACACTCAAACTATCTAAACAACAAAACTTCGAATCTAAACACCATTTCAAAAAAGAAACAACCCCTCATCTCATGTGAGAAACTTCCCCAACTGTAAAGGAAAGTCTTGATGCTAATTATTGTATCCTGAAGTGTGTCTTCTTCTCCTCTGAATATCTTTTTATTTCTTTCGCACCACAATCCCCATATGACTGCATACAGTATCATCATCCATATAATTTTTCCCCTATCTGAAAGCTCAATCTTTGGCCAACTTCCCAACAATGTCCCGATTTTCTCTGACATAACCCAAGAGATATCTACCCGCACCAGAAAGTATGACCATATCTGTGTAGCAAAATCACAATGCAAGAGTAAGTGATTTGTATTTTCCCCATTGGATTTACACATAGTACAAAAATTAACCAAAATCCACTTTTGTGCAATCAAATTTTTCGTAGTAAGAATCTTGTTTAGGGGGAAGGTCCATGCAAAGAATTTGATTTTGGATGGCACTTTGGCTTTCTAGATTTTTGGGCACAAGTACAAGGGTGGCTGTGAGGTGGGAATACTAACTAAAGACTCGTAGAAAGATTTCACCGAAAAGTTCTCAGATTTTGAATGGACCCAAGAAAGATAGTCTTCCTCCGAGGGTGAGACTACGGAAGACTGCAAGTGATCCATTAGGGATGCCAGCTGATCCTTTTCCCATTCTAGGAGGTTTCTCTTGAGATCTAAATCCCAAGAGCCCTCCAGACCATTTTGGATCCAAACTAAGACAATGAATTGGCCTTTTCTTTGAGATAAGGAATATAGACGTCGAAACACTTCCATGAGCGGTTGATCATCACACCATACATCCTCCCAAAATCTGATTCTTGCTCCGTTTCCCAGAATTTTTCTACACCCATTTAATACACTCTCCTTCCCCTTAAGAATTTCTTTCCAAACTCCAAATCCATACGGCAACCTAGAATCCTTAGATGCCCAACCTCCAGATTCTTCCCCATATTCTCCTACAATCGCCTTCCTCCACAAAGCTTTTCTTTCCTTCCAAAACCTCCAAGACCATTTTCCTAAAAGCACTTGATTCATCTTACCCATTCTCCAAGTCTTAATCCTCATTTCTTCAATGGGAGGCGCATTTGCTCCCAATTCACTAGATGGTAGCGAAAAGAGTCCTCCTTATCATGCGAGAGGAAGTTTGTCATCAGTCTTTCTATCTTTCTCTCCACCTTAGCTGGGATTGAGAACAACAACATGGTATAAACTGAGAAGCTTGCTAGTGTGCTTTTGATCAACACCAATTTCCCGCCTTTTTGACCGTATGAATGTTTGGCCCGACCCTAAGTGGACATAAAGACTAAATGATTAGTGATTTCTAAGCGTTGGATTAGAGTCATTTTCATAGGTTGATTTTTAATTGTGGAATTTGAGCATTATTGACCATTATTTGCGGTTCAATTATCCAAACGTTTGAAATCACTAATCAGGATGATTTTTGGTATGTAGATCCACCTAGAGATTGGCCAAACATCCATACGGTCAGCAACTTTACTGATGGACGTCGATCAACAAAGTCTTAACCTGTACCATGTCGCCTATACTTCAGCAACTAGAACTTTGACAATAGACGTCCGCTGATGACCACATTATAAGCCATGTGGCACACTCTTAGAGATCGCTGACCATATGGATTTTTGGCCCAACCCTAGATGGACCTGCAGACCAAACATTAGCATGATGAGTAATTTCTAAACATTTGATTGGAATCATTTTCATGGTTTAATTTTTAATAATGGAAATCCCTGAAATATTGCTTCAATTCCACTATCGAAAAGGTTAATTTGAAATCAATAATCAGCTGATTGTGTTATTGGTCCACCTACGGATGCATGGGCGCGCCGTACATACGTATGGTGCTCAGACTGTGGTTCATCATCATGTTCATGACGGGCCTCCCATCATTAAAGTTCTACTCTGAGCCACGTTGTTGAGAAAATTTTTGAAGCGGTGGATATTTGAAGCAGCGACGCAATGGCCAATCACATCATGCCACCATCCGCTCTTCAAAAGCATTTCTGGCCGGGTTTGTGGCGTGATGTGATTGGCCACTGCTTGGCTGTTTCAAAATCCACCGCTTCAATTGGCATGAGACAGGTGTACAAAATCGTCACCTCACCTTAGGATTTTTTGACTTTTAAGTTGGTATCTAATCAAAAGAACAAGAGATCTCATAAAGCAAGGGGTACAGTTGGCGTCACACTTATCTATATACTAAGGGGCCTGATTAGTTATCGGGTCCAAGAATCAAGTCAGGCCACGCCGCTGGTCTTACAAATGCAACTAAGCCCGGCCCATTAACACCCTTACATTGTTACATGTGAGACCTAAATACGCTGTGAATTGTTTATGTAAGGCCCACAGCATTTGAGGTCACCTTATACATGGATCACATGACACATGGGGCATGTGGGACCCACTTAACATTTGAATCCAAGTTTAAAAGGGGCCGTTATAACAGTATAACAGATTGGACACATCACCGTTTTTTCCGTTATAACGGATTGTAAACGCACATGACCGAAAAGGGCAAAAACCCTGGCTGGGTTGTAAATATGAGCATTTGTTTATCATGGGCTTCAAATGAACATGACCATGAATGGGTTCCAAGCCCATGGGAGCGGAAACGAGCAAAGGTGGTTATAGAACTAGCACTAAAGTCTAGCTAGAGACCAAAAAAACTCAAATCCAATGGTTAGAAATCACCAATCAGGTTGATTTTTAGTGTGTAGTCATAGGGTCAGAAAAAGTGCCACATGGCATTTTTGGAGAATTCATCATACTTTTTGTAGACCGAACTCAGAATACAATATGGACTCGAAATATGGAGTAAAAACTTTTATGTGGAGCACGTAAAATTGCACCACCTGGCAATTTTTTGGGCCCACCGACTCATGAATGAATGCCCGCCACTTGTTGGATCTACGCACCAACAATCAGCCTGATTGTGATCTCTAGCCATGGATTAGAATGTTTTTCATCAGGTGATTTCAAGCTGGTTGATTTGAACATTTTTTTCATAGCCGGATTCAATGGCTAGATATCACCAATCAGGCTCCTTTTTTATGTGTAGGTCCATCAGGGGTGGACAACATTCATAGGTTAGTAGGCCCAAAAGACTGCCACGTGGTGCATTTTTTTTTGCACTCCACAGCCCCACCACATAAAAAATTTACTCCGACATATGGGAGGGACCCCATCCCAAACTGTGACATCAAGCAAAACTCTCCCTTTTCTCCACATGTTTCATCTAATTTAAGGATGTTAAAAGCATGTTTAAAAACGGGCGTTATAACGGATTCAGACCCCACCTGTTACGTTATATACCATTGAACATCCAGAAAATAACATCCATTAACGCCCTTCTTTAAAAATAACGGCCGTTATAATGAAAAGAACGACCATTATTTTTTGAAAATAAAATTGTTGAAAAAAAACCTGTTATTTCTGGTTTTTCCATTATAAATTTTATTGAAAATTTGAATTTTAACACCATTTTTTCCATTATTTTATGTTTTTTTCCTCTTTTTTTTTTTTTCTGCTTTTGCCCTTCTGCGTTACAATCCATTATAATGGAAAAAATGGTAACGCCTCCAGTCTGTTATAACGATCCGTTTTAAACCTTGGTTAAAAGTGTTCTTAACTTATTCATTTTAGATAAATGCCAGAGACAGTTTCTGTATTTCCAGAATTAGTTAATGCATTCAAGTCCACTGGCAATATTAAAACTACCCTGGTAATATAAAGAGCTGCAACTTGCGCGGGCTCAACAACCCGGCTTTGGGTTAGGGTTGGTTTGGGCTAGGGTTGGTTTGGGCCCCTTCAGTCCTCGGGTTGGGTTTGGTCCTGGATTTTAACAATCTAATTAAATAGAGTTGAGGCTTCAATCCAACAAGAGCCTGACATTAACAAAGACATGCTTGAGACAATTCCATGAGAATGTGGTCCACTGCAAGAGGTGCATGGCAAAACCAATGGCTTGACTTCAATTCTATATGAGAATGTATGCAGTTGAAAAGCTCATTGTTATGTTGTTGATAATGGAGGTGGTTTTAATCTTGACTGAACCCACGAGTTTTGGTCATGTGTAGATCTCATTCTGTTGTAAACTTGTGTTACTATTCGCAATTGTTTTACCATCTGTAGCCGAAGGAAAATTATTTTGCATTTGTAGGAGCAAGATTATATGGAGAATTTTGACCAACCCGACTAACCTGATCGAGTTGGGCTTGGGCTAAAAAATCTAGACCCGACCTTGGATTAGGTTGGTATTGGGTTCATAGACTTGAAGGTCAGGTTGGACTAGGGTTGACCCCCAACTCACCCGAGTTGCAACCCTAGTAATATAACCTTCCAAATTTATTCCTAACATGTGGTTCTCCTATTTTTTTTGTAAGAATGCAACACTAACTTTCATGGTTTACCGGATTTTTTATTTAAATATCACAATTGTGACGTCGAAGATTGGGATATTGCACACAAGTCTATGATAAAGAAGTGCTCAAATGGACACATGGCACACTTTTGGGCTATTGACCCATGAACATTCAGCCGACACTTTGGTGGACCTACACACCAAAAATTAATGTAATTGGTGATTTCTAGCCGTTGGATTTTGGCACTTTTTCATTATGGGCTTGGAACCAACCCATAGGCCTGTTCATGAAGCCTGGGATGAAAAGTGCTCGAATCAAACAGCTAGAAATCACCAATCACACTGATTTTTTGTGTGTAGATCCACTAAGGTGTGGGCCAAACATTCATGGGCCAGTGGGCCCGAAAGAGTAATATGTAGTAATTCGAGGGGCTTCTGTATCATATCCTAGATTAAGAACTCTTGATTTGGGAAGAGAAATACTAATGTATGTGAACTGACGTGGGAAGAAAAATTAATTGCACGTTCCTTCTAAGATAATTTCATGTCGAGGTTATATTTTGAAAAGGGTCGGGCTCCAGTTACCGACCTAAAATGACAGGCTCCGATTACAAGACACAATATGAGCCACGAGGCACACTCTTAGAGGACTATGACTGTCTGGATATTTAACCAATATTCCCTAACTGGACCTACAAACCAAAAATCAGCCCGATTAGTGATTTCTAGGTGTTAGATCTTTGTACCTCAAATACTGCTCAAATTCCCACAGTTGAGATCAATGCATGAAAATAAGTCCAATCCAACGCTTATAAATCAAAACCAACTAACCTCGGGGTTGCGGTTGTGTTGGTAGTTACAAGATCTTTTGCTTTTGTGCTGATGTAGCACAACTTGAGCAGGGACTTTTTATTTGGTCTGTGTGGCTCTGGCGTATAGAAGCAGCCGCGGCCCTATATTAAGACTTTTAATCACTATTTAATCTTATTATTTTAAATATTTTTATCTAATTTTATCAAATAAATGAGATTTCTATCGTGGTATCAAAGCAGGGCATCCAACGATCAACCTCAAGATCGATCAGATCCAAAAAAATTGGGCCTGGATCGGAACTTTATTTTTACTTAAGGATCAGTACCAGATTAAAGATGGTCGATCCGACCTCTTATCATATTGGTACCGGATCGACCTTGTTCCGATCATGTACTGACCCTGCATATGTACTATATATAATATGTATTATCCAATCGGTCAGTATCAATCCAACTCGAACCCAATACATTGCCATCCCTATGACCCCACCATGGATTTCCTCTCAAATCTACTCGATTAGATATAATGCCATCAAGTCTCCTCCATCGTCGCCATCGGACTTGCCCTCATCATTGTCTCGGCTACAGCTCGGCCAACACTCGTGCTATCATGATCAACCCTCTCACAGCTTCACTGCTGCTCATGCCACTGTCAACATTAGACACAACAAAACTCGAACAATCCTCTTCCTACCGCTGTCCGTCATCAGTTCATCACCAGTCAGGCATCATCCCCATTGGGTTTCAAATGAGAAACCCCTTTGCTACTTGCTTCGTTAGGAAGAAACAAGAAAAAATATAAGGTTTGGCTCGTGGACTTATAAAGCACAAAGGCCCAAAAGAGGCCCATGTTCAATCCCTCCTCCCATCTCCTCTCAGCACAACATAGGCCCCATGATGGGTCTAATATATTCTCAAGTTTTTTAATTAAAAAACACTTATGGGCTTTACAGATAAGCCTAATTCAGAATAAATATATAAACATTTGTGAGCTTATGAAAGCCCAAGCAATGTATGAGGCCAACTCTAAGCCCATAATCCCAACATATTTCAATCTAGCTAGAACAAAAGACTTCTTCTTTCGCGATACATATTTCATTAAATTTTTTTTTTTAAAAAGTCTACCATAAATTTTAAAAAAAAAGTCACCTAATTCTTTTTAGGGAATTTTTGACATATCCCCCATGTTATTTTGAAAATTTGACATACCCCCTATGACTCGGTCCATTGTCGTTTGACCAGTGTTGACCCGAGTTGACTACCAAATTTTGTATTAAATGACGGAAACACCCTTGTCTTCACCTTTGGAACAAGGGTTTGGACTAAAATCTAAACCCCAAATTGAACGGCTATGGACGACGACCAGCCAAGAGACTCCAATGGGTTGGCCGCCCATCACCGACGACCAACCCACCGGAGTCTCATGGCCGGCCGACCACTACTCCAGCAACAATTTAAAACTCAAGGTTTTGAAAATAAAAATAAAAATAAAGCATACAATGATATTTCTAAAAATTTCATTAATAGAAATGAAAACAAGAATAAGAACAATTTAGATTTTAAGCTTTTGATACATGGATTTTGAAAAGATGGGTTCTCTCAATTTTAAAAAGAAATCACATTCCCTAGTGAGTTTTATCTATTTTTATGGTTTTTTATTTTCAATCTTTGCTTAATTCATTAAAAAAAAAAAAAAATCTCAAGTTTACCAACAATGATTTTTATTTTAATTTTAATTTAATCTCCTCTTTTCATGTTTGATTTGGGGTTTGGGCCAAAACTCAAACCCAAACCCTTGTTGTAAGGTTGAAGACAAGGGCACTTTTGTCCAATAATACAACATTTGGTAGTCAACACTGGTCAAAGACAGTGGACCAAGTCATAGGGGGGTATGTCAGCTTTTTCAAATCATGGGGGTATATCAAATTTTAAACATAAGATGGGGGGGTATGTCAGAAATTCCCTTCTTTTTATTAGGTTTAAATTTAACTTTTTTAATCTAATTTTATCAATAAACAAGATTTCTATCACATACATTTAGGGCAGCCCCACATGATTTGAAAGAGAGTATTCGTGTGAGCCCTGCCCTAAATAAATAGATGGCGTAGTCGTTAAGGCGATCGATCGACACCAAATTCGATAACAAATGCTGATATCGAAAGTTTTCTCATGGTACAACCATAAACGTGATTCACATGTTGATTATCATGTAGCATGTGTTAAATGAATACGATACAATCAACAGATATAATAAACTATATATCAGAAAAATCATTAGCTTGTTCTGATACCATGACATCGGTTCAAAATCCTTCCTCACTCACTTACCCGCTAATCTTGCAATAATAAGTACATTTATTAATTCGAACGCGTCCTGGATTTCATGAAATCCAATGGTAGTTTTGATTTGATAAAGTGAATGCCAACTCTGCATTGTCAACCACCGTTGGATGGATTAGGTGAAATTCAAGGCCAAGAGCACGAGTGAAAATATTAGTAAAAAATTGTGAGTCGAGTTAGAGTAATTGAGTCATTCGAGGAGGAAATTATGATTGGCCTGCCGTGTACAGGTGACAGCCCCTGATTGGCACATGCCCACATTGAAAATTGGCTATAATTCTCCCTTGAAGAGCAATTAAAGAAACAGTGGGTTTAGTCTGTAGGCAGTCAGCGTCAACAGTTTATAATAAAGGAGAGCACTTAGAGTAAAATTTAAGAGATCTGTGAAGGTGTACCCAACAGTCTCCCTTTTTGTTTTCAATGTGCTACTTATTGTACCAGATATTTATGGTGTAATTTAAGTTAAGGCATGATACTCGTGCAATAAATCTTGGGGTTTTTAGTAACACCCCCCAAATTTTAAAGTAATTAGTAAGACCTCTTATATATATATACTAGTAAATGGCCCGTGCCCCCTGCCATTGTCCACTTCGCATCATTTAAACGACTAGGCAAGCCTAGTTGGTGGCTGGTCCCGAGGGGAGGGGATTCGAACTCATGACCTACGTTTTCTAAGGCATGGTTTGAAATTTCGAGACTAAAGGCTGGGTCAATGAGCTCTGATTCTGATCCAGATCAGTCTGATCTAGAATGGAATCGAAGCATCTCGCTCGAGACAATGTGAGACTTCTTTTGGAAAAAAGATCTCGGGTGAGACGTTTCATTTTTTGGATCGGATAAGTGGGCTCCAATCCCGATCCAGAATGGGATTTGTGAATCTAGCTCGAGACAACGTGAGACTTCTTTGGAAACAGTGATCACAAGCGAGACAATCCATTTTTTTAAGGATTGGATTGGTGGGCTCTGATCCTGATCCGGGATCACCGATCTAGAACAAGATCGACCGAGACTTCAAACTATGGGTCAAGAGGTAAACCTAAAGTTTGAAAGTATAAGGGGGTATTACTAATTACATTTAAATTTCAAGGGGGTGTTACTAAAATAACCATAAATCTATAAAAAGTCATCAATCTATCGAATTCTAGCTACTCGCTTTTATTAGGGTTTTTATTTTAATTTTTACTTAGATTGACTTTGTGAAGAACTTATGAATCTATTACAACATCTATCTAACCAATCCCAACTAACAAATCTCACTAACCCCATAAAGGAGGATCTTCTGAGCCCACCCCATAATTCTGTCTCTCTTCTCTACCAACCAATCCCTGAAAGTTAGTTTACTCTAGCTGTTTTTTTTCTTTTTTTTTTTTTTAAGTGATTTATAAAATCTTTCGGCTTACCTACCAGAAGGAAATGTTTGTACGTGATTTTGGTGGTTCGGTTCATCAATCAAAGACAGTTACGTGTAAGTGACTGTGCCACAATATGAGCCACGTGGCACACTCTTAGAGAACGCTAACCTACCCAAAATAGCCTGATTAGTGATTTTTAACCTTTTGGCTCTTTGTACCTCAATTTCCACAGTTAAAAATCAACCCGTGGAAAACGATTTCAATCCAACGCTTAGAAATCACTAATCATGTTATTTTTGGGCTAAACATTCATAGAGCCATAAATCTCTAAGAATATGCCACGTGGCTCATATTGTGGCTGGTCAACAGCTTTGCTGACTGGTATATGTCAGCAAAGTTCTACTACGCCCCCACTGTGGCCAGTTTTGATTGGGATTGTGAGCCTCTGGCTCCTCGCAAGCTCCTAGTTGTTGGCTTGTTGATCCTTGTTTTGAAGCCTAAGGGGCTTGTGAGGAAACCAAGGCCCACTCTTATAACTTGACCCCTAGAGGAGTTACCAACTTACAGTTACTTTATTCTTAAAATGTCCCCATTTTGAGTTCATTCATCTGCATCCGGTAAGGGCTTTTTTGTCTTTTGGTACTTATTTCATCCATTTTACATGAGGTTACTTTCGACTTTTCTCAGATGGGTCGGGCTCAAGGGACCCCATTTCTGACCCCCTTTTTTGACCCCCATCTTGGCGTACCCACATAGAAGATGAATCAATGGCTGAATTTTGGTGAGGATGATCTCTATGGTGAGGAGATCATCCTAACAAAAATTCAAATCATTTTGATATTCAAAGACTGGTTTAGAAGCTGAAGAATTATGGACCGTCGACTTTTACTGTGAAACTTGAAAACCATATTTGATGGGGTTAGAAACATAAAAAAAAAAAAAAGAAAAAGTCATCGTCCGTGTGTTCAAACCATTAGATGTTTCTTGAAATCTGTGTACTTTGATCTTCAGGATTCATGTGGTGGGAATCTCAATGATCATTAGTACGCTAGACTTTGGGATGGTTGCTAATATTTCCCTTTTGCGAAAACGTGCCACGTACACACAAAAAGGGAAAGCTAAATTAGGTCAATTCTCTTAATTTGGTAAAAAAAAAAAAATTGACTTCTTGGAATATCGACTTGGCACATTTTATTTGGCCCACCATGCTACAAGGCCCACAACATGAATGAAGCTGTGGAACCATCTGAGGCGATACCATCCATTTATGGTAGAGGAATATTTTAACTTTTTTATATGACCAACTTTTTTACACCAATAAATGCAAGTTCGCTCTCGTGCGTCAATGCCAAGAATCCAACTGAGGTTGTAAGTGCTGAGCTGTCATTCACTGGATTGACTTTTTGATTGCCAAAGCACAAACACCATTGGATTCTCGGAATTTATTTATGGGAATTTTTGACATACCCCCCATGTTATCTTTGAAATTTGACATACCCCCCACACTTTTAAAAAGCTGACATACCCCCCTATGACTTGGTCCAAGGTCAGTTGACCAATGTTGACTCGAGTTGACCACCGCATTTTATATTAAAAGACAAAAATACCCTTATCTTCAACCTTAGAACTAGGGTTTGCACCAAAGCCAAACCCCCAAATCAAATGGCTATGGTGGACGGCAAGCCAAGAGATACCAACCCAAAGGAGTCCCATGCCGGTAATCCACCACTACGGAGAAAATCTAAATTAAATATCATTATAGTAGCTAGAGTTTCACCCTTTATTTTTTTATTTTTTTTTTATTTTTTATTTTTATCTTTTTTGAAACACCAACGTCCAGGATTGAAGTGATATTGTAATACAAATATTAAGATCTAAAACTGTTTTTGGTATCTCAACTAGCATTGGGGATTCCCATTCCAAATATTGATTGGATATTTTTGAACAATAGTAGTTAGGAGATCTACTTTCAAGCTGAGATTAGATGAGAAATACAACTCGAGTGTGGCTGAATAACCCAATGGGTTTTTTAATTTTCACCGGAGTGGTGGATGACCGGCATGAGACTTCGGTGGGTAGTCTCCGGTGATGGACAGCTAATCCATTGGTATCTCTTGGCTTGCCGTCCAGCACAACCATTTGATTTGGGGGTTTGGTTTTTGTCCAAACCCTTGTTCCAACGTTGAAGAAAAGGGTATTTTTGTATTTTGATGTAAAATATGATGGTCACCTCGGGTCAACTGACCTTGGACCAAGTCATAGGGGGTATGTCAAATTTCAAAGATAACATGGGGGGTATGTCAAAAATTCCCTTTATTTATTGATGGAAAAAAGTTGGTCACCCGACCCGACCCTTCCCCTATTAAAGCATTTGGGTTTCACTTACCACGTACAGATGCAACAATTAAGATGGTTCCACAACTCCCCATACAGAACATGCCACATAAAAAATAAAAATAAAATCTTTCAATTTTCTCCATACGGGGGAAATTCTAGAACACAAATGTTTAAAAACCCGGACTAGCAATTGACCCGACGGACTAGTGTGTTCACTGGGTCAGTGGTTCAACCTGATGGTCAAAAGGACACCTCGTCATGGTTTCCCAAATTTTTAGTGAAAATAACTAAAAAAGTCTAAAATTATTTTTTTCGGGTCGATGCTGACCCGGTCCAGTCATGCCGTTTCACCTGTTCAACTCGCCGGATTAGTACTAATTAAAAAGTTTAACAAACAGGGTCGAAATAATCGGAACAGATTTATTTGAGCCCCTCCTCAAGCCGAGTCGAGCCGCGTGGGGGAATCTGGCAGTCAACAGCAGGTCCGAGAAAAGATTTTGTCGTTGCAGAATTATAACGTGCGGATCCAAAATTCGCTCTCAAATCCCGTCGAATGAAACGTCGACTCCAATTCCCGCCTCTTCGCATTGTATACAGTTGTCACGACCCCTCAACTTGCACTCCGCCACGTCATCATGACTCTACCATTCCGCAGCTGTTATGCTGGGGACCACCTAGGGATGCTCCAGTTCCTCTCCCATAAATACGTGGGCGCCTACTTTCATAGCCACGTTTACACTACCGTGAGCTTTGGGGCCCACATGCTGTGAGCTGTCGGTTGAGAGAGAGATATTTAATATAAAAAAACGGCGGGAAAAAGACAAAAAATATCTAAGATGACGGCAGAAAGAGTAGAACTTTGCTGACGGACCACAGTATGTGCGGCCCACTGACCGCAGGGATGTTTGTCCCATCCCTTGGTGGACTCACATACCAAAAATCAGCCTGATTATTGATTTCAAGCCTTTCGTTCTTTGTACCCTTTATACCCAAATCCCATGGTTAAAAATCAACCCATGAAATTGACTCCAATCCAACGCTTTGAAATCACTAATCGGGAAACCTTTTGGTGTCTACGTCCATCTAGGGTTGGGCCAAACATCCATAAGATCATCTACCTCTAAGAGTGTGCCACGTGTCTCATAAGATGGCCTGTCATAATGTTGATAACGGACGTCAGGTAGCCAAGTTCTACTCTGAGAGAGACCTACGACCGCCCACACACTACTAAAAAGTTCAGGAAAAAGAGCATTCTACATAAATTGGCCCATGGTACGAAAACATGCACGTCGCTATCACTTCCAGCAAAGATATATCTATCTCTATCCGACGTTCCTACTTCCTCCACGACACAAAACGGATACAAAGGCCGCGAATCCGTTATGCCCCCCTTCAAAGCAAAGAAAGAAAAAGACGGTTGGGTGACGTCATCTTTTACCTCATAAACATGGAAAATGACGTGGCAGTGGCCACAGTGACCCTTCGTGACTCCGGCGAGCCTCCGAAAAAGAAGTCCCCACCCCTCACAAGAGCTTTAAAGTTTAAACTTTAAACAAATCTAACGACAAAAGGGCATGGAATATTAGGGTTCACACATGTTAATGCCACATCATATCCAGCTGTAAGCCAGCTCACGAGACTGACGTTGGTCACGTGCGTCTGTTCACTTTCAGAAAAATAATAAAAAAAATAATTTTATTTGCAGTGGTCGGTGGTTCTGTCTCTGTCTCTGTCTCAGTCTGTTTTTACTGTTCACTGACGCATCAACGTGAATGAAGGGTTCAAGGCTTAACTGTGGTTAGCTCTTAAACCTGAACACTTAAACCCGGGTTAGATCTTGAAGGACAGTTAGAATTGTAGTTATTCTGCCAGTTAGTTTTTTTTTTTTTGGTGCAATGCCAGTTAGTTAGTTAGGTAGTTAGAAATAGCAACTATCCGAGTTAATTAGCAAACCGATGAGAAACCCTGGTGCACATGCATGGATAACAAACCCTTGGTAGATATTTATACCAAAAATCAGCTTGTTCGATGATTTCTAACCGTTGAATTTAGTACAAAGAATAATGGTTGCATCCAACAACTAGAATCACACCATAAAAAAGTGCTAAAACCTAATGGCTAGATATTGCCAATCACTATCAAGATGATTTTTGGTATGTTTATCCATCAAGGAGGGTGGGCTAAACATCCATGCGGTCAATGGGCCCAGAGAACTAAATGGTATAAAATATTATTCACGTTGCCAACCCCTAATATTTGAGATATTTGATTGACAAATTTGTAACCGTTTGATTGATGTCTTTTATGGGTTGATTTTTAATCGTGGGATATATAACATTAGTTGGGGGTACAAAGATCCAAGTTGAGAAATAACTAATCAGCCATATTTTAGTTTGTAAGTCCACCTAGGGATGTATCTAATCGTTGGATTGGTGTCTTTTATGGGTTGATTTTTAACCGTTGGATATCTACAATTAGTTGGGGTATGAAGATCCAAAGCTTATAAATAACCAACCAACCTTAATTTTAGTAAGTAGGTACACCTAAGGTTAGGATAAATATCCATAAAGTACTAGTGATTTATAACCATTGGATTCGTGTCTTTTATGGGTTGATTTTTAACTATGAGATATCTATCATTATTTGGGGTACTCTAGAAATAACTAAACAACTTGAATTTAGTATATAGGTCCGCCTAGGGATGGGATAAACGTAACTACAGTCTATTGTCTTTAATAATGTGTCACATGGCGTGCTCAAAATGTAGTCCATCAGTAATGTTGATGATGGACATTTGTATTTGTTGCTTGGTGTGCCACTAAGGCTTTAGCCATTGATATTTTGACACAGGTTAATCATAGTAAAAAAAAATTATCAAAATAATTTAATTATTATTTTTTAAAAATTCTTTAAATTAGCATCGATAACATTTAATTGACGAATGACCAAAAAAATAGCAATTGAGTTATAACACAAAATTCATGAAATGATATTTCTCTTATATAAATGGATAGAAATTTCAATTCTGTTAGATGTCCAAACAGCTAAAAATTATAATTCATTGAGAATTCCAAGTAATTTTCACGGAACAACCAAACACTTGAATTCAAATTCTTAGAAATCACAAATCTTGGAATTCTATTTTCAATTCCAAATACGTGTCTAGTTGCCGAACAGACCCTTAGAGTAAAACTTCAGTCATAGTGCGTGATGACCGAAGCCGGTCACAGTCCACATTACGAGCCACATGGCACGCTATTAGAGGACAAGGACCGTATGGATGTTGGCCAGTCCCTCGGTGGACCTGCAAACCAAAATCAAATTGAAATTCCTAAGGATGAGATCAATTCGGAAGCACTTTTTTTTTTGTGGAAAAATTTTAGATGTAGAGGACTTTGGATGACATAGGTCATTTGTTGGGCCCACTAACTGCATGGATGTTTAGCCCACTCCTTGGTGGATATATTACATACAAAAATTCGATCTGGTTGATAATCTCTAGCCATAGATTTTAGTACTATTTTAGGCATTCTAGCCCTTTGATTCAAGCATGTTTCTTGCATATTTTTTTGGTACTTAATCCAATGGTTAGATATAATCAATTAAGGTATGTATATCCACCAAGAGGTGGGCCCAAAAAAATGAACTATGTAAGGGCACGAGATAGAATATGTTTATGTTTCTCTTAGTATACCTAAATCCTTGTTAAGATATTTATTTAAACAACCAAGTCAAGCACTTGATAAGCAATCTTAGTTAATAAATCACTTATTGTAGTCAACCGGTCGGTTCTGATTTAATACCAGATGTCTCAGAACCAGAACATAGGTTCATTTTGGTTCCTATCAATTCCAATTCCGGTTCGCTATTGGAGTTATATATACTAGGGGAACACCATGTGCACCTTACATGTGGCACGTACACTCGTAGAGATCATTGACTGTATCGATGTTTGGCCCATCCTTATGCGGATCTATATGCAAAATAAATCAGCCTCAGTAGTGGTTTTTAAGGATTTGATTGTTTTGATTTGAGTCGTTTTCATGGGTTGATTTTTAACCATAGATTTCAAGAATTATTTGGACTACTCAGATCCAAAGGTTTGAAATCACTAATCAGACTGATATTTAGTAAATAGTTCCACCTATGGATGGGACAAACATCCATAAGGTCATAGATCTCTAAAAGTGTGCCACGTGTCTTATACTATTATCACTCATCATAATTGACAAGGGACGTAGGCATGTCGGACAACCTAAACTGTAAAGGGGCATTTAATGAGGGAAGATTTTCTGAAAGGGTCGGACTCTCCAAGAACCCCCCCACTTTAGCGTACCCACGTAGAAGATGAATCAATGGCTGATTTTTGGTGAGGATGATCTCTATGGTGAGGAGATCATCCTCACAAAAATTCAAATCATTCTAATATTCATAGACTGGTTTAGAAGTTGAAGAATTATGAACCGTCAATTTTTACCGTGTGACTTGAAAACCACATTTGATGGGGTTAGAAATTTCAGAATGGGCTGATTTTTTGTAGGGTTGGTCTATATGGTGAGGAGATCATCCTCACCAAAAATTAGCCATTGATTAATCTTCTATGTGGGTACGTCAAAATAGGGTCGTCCGACTCTTTCTTAAATGATATGGGAAGTAATTATGTGACCCTGAAGGTTGTTATGTTTTTTTTTCTTACTTTTATATGGGTGTGTGGGCCTACCCCAACCCCGGTTCTCACTTTGTAATAGTAATGGATGTAAAATATTTTAAATATCATTTATACTAATGTTTAGAAGAAATTTTATATTAAATTCCATTTTATACTAAATTTTAGTCCTTTAAATTGCCTCCATCAAATTTTAATCCTTTAAAATATAGGGCACCCACCATGTATTACGAGGACCCGATAACTTATCCCATTCTCGCCAGTCACTAACCAGTCACGAAAGCAAAGTTGGCCACAAAAAACGAAACTTACCTCCTCAAATTTTAATCCTTTAAAGTGCCCCCCTCAGATTTTAATCCTTTAAAAACTAGAGTACCCACCATATATTATAACGTCTTTTTAACGGATTTAGCGGCCGTTAAAATGGTAACGCCTCAAGCCCATTACGTTTAGAACCGTTTTGATGCTTAGAAATAACGGCCATTATTTTCGTTTTAACAACTGATATTTTCTAAAAAAAATTGTGATAAAAAATGGTCGTTATTTCCGTTTTTTTATTATTGGAAGTTTTATTTTCTTTTCCACTTTTTTCCCTTGCCATTACAATTCGTTTTAATGCCCCCAGTCCGTAATACCATTAAAATGGAGTAAAACTTCGTTGACATGGCAGCAGATCAAGGCACGTGGATTTTGTACCGGCGGACCACCTCAGCCTCACCACCCCCGTACACAGTGAGTGTTTTGGCAAAAAGCACTCTAGTACTCACCTGGGTACGTGTAGTGAGGCTGAGGTGGTCAGTCCATACAAATCCACGTCCCGAGATCTGCTGCCCTGTCATCTCCGTCGATAACTGGGCCCAGTCATCAAAGTTTTATCCATTAAAATGGAATTTTTTAAACCGTGGCTTGATTTTGCTTGGAAAGTTGGTACAAATCCCATCACATCGCATGAGAAGCACCCACACCACACCACACCGCACCGCACCATACCGCACCACAATCAATTCCTAGGTGGAAAACACCAAGTTCACGGGTAGCTCTACCAACATTGGACTCTTGCCCATTTTATGTACAAATACCACTTGCGACTTTGAATTTTCTGAGTACGAGAAATGCTAGCAAGCAACCTTTAATGGAGTTGCATAGACGCAACCCTACAATAGACAAAAAATTAAGTATATATTTTAATTCAAGGTACAGTTTTCAAGGCAATTTTTCTTGTCTTTTGCAGATTGCATTCTGCACCTCCATTAAAGGGTTGCTTGCTAGCAATCCACAAAATGTATACCCTTTTGACAACACAGAGAAGCAAGAAAGTAAATTCTGAAGGATATGAAATCAAACGTTTGCTTCGAATGATAAAAAGTTATTTATCTAGCATAAAAAAAAGAAATAATTATCATTAAAAAATATTGAAGTGGTCATTTATAATTTGTCTTATAAGTAAAAAGAATTTGCTTTTATTTCTACTTGTTAAAAAAGCAAAAAAAAAAAAAAAAATTAACTTCTTTAATAAGCAACTTCTCAAACGACCTTTTTCTTTTTTTTTTGCTTTTGGAAGCAAAAAATATGTATATTTTTTGGTAAAGCCAAACATCCCCTTAAAGAGCTTTAAGGTCAGGAATTGATTTTTCCAGTGAACTTTTTACCTCTACCGGTCAACATTTTTCACATCAGACATCACCAAAAAGAGAGAAATAAGGCTACGACGAATACAACTACAAACAAGAATTACGACCTTTCAACCAAAGTTAAAAGTCACAATTACAACCCTTCTTTTATAGACTAAAAACTAACTTTTTCGTAATAGAAAATTTATTACATATATCATATTATATTATATCTATTATATATTCAAATATATTATTATATATTCGATTTACTTATCGGATGAAGAAGATGTTATTGTTTAGTCAAAAAATTAATCGATTTGAATTCAAATAGTGATTCAAAATATATGTCGGATTTCGACTCGAATTCAAATATCAAATTATTTTTTCGGATTCAGATTCGATTATGCTTATATTTGCTTTGAATAATATATGTAGATAATCCTACTTCTGATTAAACTTCTCGAAGTAATCGTTCGCTAATTGTACTGCGTCAATAACCCTTTCACTTCACATTTGAAAAAATAGAAAATTATAGTTTTTTTAAAGGGGTATTTTCGTCAATTGTGAAATGTTGACCGAAGAAGTAGTTAGAAAAATCAATTCCCTGAAGTTTACATTAGTAAGGGTGTGTTTGATTGCCAAGTGGGAAAATGGCATTTTCCTTGGGAAAACACAATTGTCCATTGTTTGATGAGTCATCTAGAGCTACACCCATTTCTTACATCCAATTCTTACACCCGGGGGTGGGAACTAGATGGAGGTCATGTTGGACAATCCAACCATACATTGAGCTGTTCTTGCCATGATGATCATCATTACAAAAAATCAGAAAAATTCAACATTCCTAACCTCATGAAGAATAGAATTTAATTTAAAAAATCCAGACCATCCGATTAAATCATTATTTTGGGTCAATTTTTTATATGGGTTGGCAATGTCGAAATGAACTGATTTTTTGTGATGATGATCATCATGGCAAGAACAGCTCAGTGTATGGTTGGATTGTCCAACATGATCTCCATCTGGGCCCCAACCCCAGGTGTAAGAACTAGATGTAAGAAACGGGTGTAGCTCTAGATGGACTCGTTAGATAGCCAATTTAAATCTGTATAATTTTCCCTACCAACCCATTTAAATTTGGATAATTTTTCCTACTAAGGCTGGAATTCATTTCCCATCTAGATTGGTGAGAATTCAGTTTCACTTGACATGATGCCTTTATTTTCTCACATGATTGCAATCAATCAACCATTTAAGGCATTTTCCAAGACATTTTCCAAGATGTATTTTCTCGGGAAAATTAGCTGCGCAATCAAACACGCCCCAAGGTAAAAACTCTAGTGACACATTAAGGCCCCACTTTGTATTCTGTATAGTGATGACAAGTTGGAGAGAAAGCAACATAGAGGAGGTAAATGGTGGCAGCGACATTGAGCTTTTCTTTCTTTGTTCAACAAATTTTAAAATCACTTTTTGACCTTTTTTGGGGGGCTTTTGAGTCCATAAAACATGGAGTATGTGGCAAACCAGGAGATGTGGGAGTCTTGTAAGTACCCAACACCTTGAAAGCACTTTTGCTAACTGGTGCTAGTCCAGCTACTCATTAATGCCTCTCCAATGAGTAAAACTTGTGTCACAAGATGTTGTGACCGAACACGGACACAGCACTCAATACGAGCCACGTGGTATACTATTAGAGGACAACGACTGTATGGATGTTTGGGCAGTCCCTCGGTGGACTAGTACACAAAAAATCAGCTTGATTAGTGATTTCTAACTGATTCTATTGAAGTTACTTTCACGGGTTGATTTTAACGGTATGAATTTGAGCTTTATTTGGGTGCATAAATCCAAAGGTTGTAAATCACTAATCAGGCTGATTTTTGGTTTGTGGGTCCACCGAAGGACTGGTCAAACATCCATACGGTCAAAGATCTCTGGTAATGTGCCACGTGGCTCGTATTGAGTGCTGTGACCGTGTTCCATCACAACATCTTGTGACACAAGTTTTACTCCTCTCCAATTGACAAAGGGTTGTTATAAGGTCACCCGTGGTTTGACCCAAACGTGCACGGTGGGGCCCATATAAGAGGGTGACCATTCTAAAGTTTCTGACCCCACCAAATTTGCTATTCCGAAATGAACGACTCAGAATGAAGAGTGATGAGGTCCAACCTTAAATTGGAAGATGATCTCAATGGTGAGGAGATCATTCTCACCCAAAATCAGCCCTAGGGGCTCACCCATGTGGGCTCCACACGTCGTTTGAGTAAAACGCCGTTGGACACTATAATTATCCAAACATATTGAAATAACACATTTTTCAATGGACATCCAACAGTGCTGACAATGTTTGAAGCAAGGTTTAAAGGAGGCCGTATTAACGGTTAAACGGACTGGGGGCGTTACAGTTTAAACCGTTTAAACGGCTGTTAAAACTGATTGAAACGGGCAAGGGCAAAAATAGAAAAAAAAATGGGAAAAACGGAATTAAACGGATTTTAACGGTTTTAACGGATTTTAATGGAAAAAGTGGCACTGAAATTCAAATTTTGAAATTTGAAAAAAAAAAATAAATAAAAAACATAATTTAACTGATTTAAACGGTTTTAACGGCCATTTTTTTCACAACATTTTTCAAAATTAAACAACCGTTTAAACGATTTTAACAGCCGTTAAAACAAAAAAACGGCCGTTTTTATTTAAACCGATAAAACGTGTTTTAACGGAAACGGGCTTGGGGCGTTACCGTTTAAACGGCCGTTTTTAAAACCATGGTTTGAAGTATGCAGACTAGATTTGTCCCTCTAGTCCTCGTAGAGCTATTCATCAAAAGTGAGCTCCTAAGACCATGGAGTATTGGATCGTCCTGCACGTGAGAAATAAAATAGAAATTAATCAAATTTTATGAAAGGAAATAAATATGCAAAAGTTAGGAAGAGATAACCGGCACGACCACGTGCGAGGGACATGAGCCCGGCACGCTCCGGAAGACTGGTGCGTGTGTTCGCACCCAACCTTGACTGGACGGAAACCTAACCATGTGGGCATCAGTAGCAACAATATATATAACTATTATATTAACGCTGACTAACAGAAAAAGGACGACTGAGAAACAGAGATTCTCCCGAAATTTCTTTACGAGATTTTAGGGAAACCTTGCTCACTACTTGACTGTCACACTCGAGTAAAACTTTGATGACAGGGCGCAATATGAGCCACGTGGCATTTTTAGAGGACTCTAACCGTATGGATGTTTGTCCAATACCTAGATGGACCCACAAGCCAAAAATCAGCCCAATTAGTGATTTCTAGGATTTGGATTGGAATTATTTTCATGGGTTGACTTTAACCGTGGGAATTTGTTCATATTGACCATTATTTGAGGTACAAAGATCCAAAGGTTTGAAATCACTAATCAAGCGGATTTTTGGTTTGTAGATTCATCTATCTATTGGACAAACATCCATACCGTTAGAGTCCTCTAAGAGTATGTCACGTGGCTCATATTGTGCTCTGTCATCGGCCTCGATGACAGGTCGGTCATCAAAGTTTTACTCGTCACACTATATTTCGAAGTTCAAAATATCGGCCAGTATAGTAACTTATCTCCGATACACTACGTTTGTTTGTACGACGTTTCTTTCTTGTTGAGTGGGGTAGGTTACGTACGGTTCCACTAATATTCCTCTCGGGTAGCTCTACCATCCAGAGGTTAGAAATCACTAATCACGCTTACACTTGGCACTACGCTTGGTATGTAAGTATACCTATAGATGGGCCGAACATCCATACGGTCAGTAGTCTCTATGAATGTGCCACGTTGCCCATATAGTCGTCCGTCGTCAACATTGATGACGGACCTCCATTCTATTCTGCTTGAGTGAAGCCCACGCGGATGGCAACCCTGGTTTTGACTTTATAATAGTATAGATATAGATTAACATCCGATATATTAATATAATTGACAAAGATTGAGAAGTTGATTAGGTTTCACAACCTTAAGATGAATATTGCCAATCCAAAATAAATAAATAAAAATTAACGGTGTATATGGCTTTTTAAACCACGACCTAGGCTCCGAAGGTGCTAGCTTGCTAAGTTGGTAAGGTTCATGAGTGTTAATACCATGACCTAGGTTTGAAAACCCGTTTCACCAATGGGTCACTAACCATTATAACGGCAAAATACTTAACGGACGTTATTTATTTATTTATTTTTGTATAAATTCATTTTTCAGTTAATCGATAGATAACAGTTAAACCGTTGTAATGACTGCTATTAAAATAATGGATATTATTTTCCTCATCAAAGGGTATAGCATAAAATTACCATATAATGTGACGAGGTTGGTCGTTACGTGTTATAACTTATAACGCCGTTAAACCTTTTTTTAATCATAGAAAAAATTAAGCACATAATTCGGGTTGTCATTAAAAATTCAGTTAAAAATTTGGCAAAGAATAAAATAAAATAAAAATAAAACTACTATTAAAAAAGTTTTTTTTTTCAATAGTTTGAACATAATTCATGTATAATATGCGTATATTAGGAGAAGTTCGGCAATATAAATTTTTTTTCAAAAATTCAAAAAATTCTCGTATAAGACGCGAACTTACTAAGGATGGGACAGGTACGTACCCTAATGAGTTTTCCAATTTGTACTTACACAGTGACACGTAGGTTTGAAATTTTAATTTAATTTTCTCTTCAAACTTTAGATAGTGACACGCGTTACAGAGCATATAATCCCTTCTCCACAAACTTAGGAGATTAGTTTTGCTAACATGTGTTTAATTTTACTAGATAAAAAAAAAAATCCCACCCAGTGCATTTTAGCTAGAAGCAGTAGCTTTTAGGTCAGGGTTGTTGCTATCATGCGCTGCTTGTTTGTGGAGGATTTATTTGGAAAACTCTTTTTAAGTCCACGATATAGAGAGAGAGAGTTTAGAAAGTGAGAGTCCGCACAGCCGCAAGAGAGAGAGAGAGAGAAGAGAAGAGAGTGCTGTTTTTTGGACTGTTGAAGTTGCAGGTTTTGGATTTTCGTGTCGGGAGGGTTTGGATTGGATTTGGAGAGGGTTTTGGAGAAGTTTCTCTTTGTTCTTAGTGAGTTTGAGATCTCTTTTTTGCAGCAGAGAATCAAGAAATTCGGTCTTGCTAAACACGAATCCTCAAGAGCTATATTCATGGGTACGCGCCTTTTCTTCTTCTCGTTCATTGTTTTCTGTTTTGGCGTCTCGGATCTTTTTTTTCTTCTAATCTTTTATGGGTCGGTAGTTTTAATCATATAATCTCATTTCCTGGTTTTAATTGGTGCTTTGGATGCTGGGTGTTCATTTGTGGTTTTGCTCTGTTTCGTTGGTGATTCTGCGTTAGGCTTTTCATGGGTTTTCTGGTTCGTTTATTAATTCGTGGTTTTCTGGTTTTGCTTTTTTGGATTTTTGGTTTGGGGTGATGAGTTTTTCGTCAGGTATCTGGTTTCTTTGTTCTTAATTGGTGGTTTTGCGTGATGGGTTCTGTGGCTTTGGTGGTTTATTTTGTTACAATTAGCTTAGTGGACGGGCTTACATGAATTTTCTTATGTATTTTTGCTGCTTTTGCTTATGGGTTTTCATGGTTCGACGGATTTGTGGTTTGTGAGATGTAAAATCTCATGGGTTTTCAGAAATTTTCTTCTCCTCGGACGCTCAGGCTTCGATTCTGATCTTCGTTAGTGTTTTGAGGATCAGGGGTTTAAGGGTTTTCATGTGTTTTTCTGCTCTTGTTGCTTGATTGGTAAGTTTTTTCTTTCAAGGATTCCTCTTGATTGGTGGTTCTGCGACACATGTGTTTTCATGGTTTTCTTTCTTTATTTTTAAATTTTGGATTAGTGGTTTCCTCGCACGAGTTCCAGGTTGTTTTTCCTGATTGGTGGTTTCGGAACAGTAGATTTCATAGTTTCCTTTTGATTCTCTTCATCAAATGGTGGTTTTCTTTGATGGGGTTTAATGGGTTTTTCTGTTTTTCCTACTTTGATTGGTGATTCCTTTGTTCAGAGGCCGATTTGAGCTCTTCATGGGACATGGATGATGAGTATGAGAAATTCCTTCGAAGGATGAATCCACCCAGGTATATAATTTCTTCCTTTTCGATGTTTCAGAAAGTCGCTTTAAAACCAACCTAAAATAGTCTAGAGATTTACTCTTCTCTGTTTTGTTCCTCTTTTTTCCTGTTTTAGGGTTGAAATTGATAATGAAGCATGCAAGAACGCAACAGTTATACAGGTAAGGCTTGTTTTCTTTCCTTTTTATGGACTTGGACGGATATACTTTGGCTTTTTCTATGTTTTCTGATTTGTTTTTGTTGATTTCCATTTTGTGATGAAGGTGGGAAGTGCAAACAAACAAGGAATACTTCTTGAAGTTGTACAAGTTCTTACAGATCTGAACCTTATTATTACCAAAGCTTATATATCTTCTGATGGAGGATGGTTCATGGATGGTAAGAATTTCTTCTTCTCTATCCTTCTCCCACTAGAACATTTTCTTTTTAGATTCAAAAATAATGTTGTGGGTTTTCACCAGTTTTTAATGTTACCGATCGAGAGGGGAACAAGGTTAGAGATGATGGGACTCTGGAATATATTCGTAAGGTGGGTCATTTTCCAGTAGTGTTACTTTTTTGCTCTTTTTCCAGCATATCCATCTGATTTAGAGTTCCTCTTCAGTCTCTTGGAGCAGATTCCTCATTCATACCCTCGCCGAGAAGATCCGTGGGGGTTGAATCATCAACAGACTACACATCAATCGAGTTAACTGGCACCGACCGACCAGGACTGCTCTCTGAAGTGAGTGCCGTCCTCACAAACCTGAATTGCAATGTGGTGAACGCCGAGGTATGGACCCACAACACTCGAGCTGCAGCGGTGATGCATGTAACTGATGAGGCGACTGGGTCTGCGATTACTGACCCGGATAGGCTTTCTCAGATTAAGAAACTTCTCTGCAATGTACTTAAGGGTAACAACAAAACCAGGGGAGCCAAGACTGTGGTTTCTCATGGGGTCACCCACACTGAGAGAAGGCTTCACCAGATGATGTTTGCTGATCGAGACTATGAGCGATATGATGATGATGCCTTGGATGAGAAGCTCAGACCCAATGTGACTGTTGTCAATTGGCAAGACAAGGACTATTCTGTGGTCTCCATTAGGTGTAAGGATAGGCCTAAGCTTCTCTTTGACACAGTTTGCACTTTAACAGACATGCAATATGTTGTTTTCCACGCAAATATCAATGCTGAAAGCCCAGAAGCTTTTCAGGTACCTCAATCTATTTTTTTTATGCGTGTGCTTGTGTGTATATGATCATATTTTGCTTGTTTATAGTTTCTTTTGAAGATATATGGCGTTGGTCTGAAATTGCTTTTTGGCATATCTTGAAGGAATACTATATCAGGCATATAGATGGGTCCCCTGTCAATTCAGAAGCAGAAAGACAAAGATTGATTCAATGTCTTGAAGCAGCTATTGAGAGAAGAATATCTGAGGTAAGAATCATCCTGTCTTTTCAGTTTTTGGGTTATTTGATGCATATATAGAGTCTTGACCGAAACTCTCCTGGTGGATGAGATTATAATTATATCTTGAGCTATGTTGCCTTAAACTTGTATATGCTTAGAGTACTGGTATTGGTGAATTAGTATACCTATACATTTGTACGAGATAATACATGGACATGTGGGAACACTGTGTAGTATTTGTTCCTTTTGTCAAACTCCTGTCTTCTTAATTTTTCATTATCAGAAAGTGTAAACTCTACTGCCCTGTATGGTGACCACAGAAAAGTTTTCTAAGATGGGATTCATAAGTCAAATGTGTTGATATAGAGAACTTTTATGGACATTCATGCAACTACGATTATCACATAAAGAAGCAACTGAAAACTTGTTTGTGTACACATGCGTCTGTTTTGATGTTTGTTTGTGTATATTCAATGATAGTTTTCTTCCAATTGCCCCCCCTTTTATATTCTTGCACATCTTAAGCTTTTCTTTGTATACTTTCTGACTTTTCCCTCAGGGCTTGAAGCTAGAGTTGTGTACAACTGACAGAATCGGGTTGCTATCTGATGTCACTCGCATCTTCCGCGAGAACAGCCTGTCTGTTACGAGGGCAGAAGTGACAACCAGAGCAGGGAAAGCTGTTAACACCTTCTATGTCCGAGATGCGGCTGGAAATCCAGTTGATGCCAAGACCATTGATTCCATCCGGCAAGCAATTGGGCAAACAATCCTCCAGGTGAAAGGCAGCTCTGAGATCTGCAAGTCCCTGCCCCAAGAATCCCCGACCAGGTTCCTCTTTAGTGGTCTCTTCAAGTCTAGGCCTTTATATAATTTCAGTTTGGTTAGACCCTACTCTTGAAGATAAGGAGATCTGTGATTACTCAGACTACTATTGATTTCTCAGCCGACCATGTGCATACATATCTATTGTGTAAATTCCATCACAGATCACCAGTGTTAGTGAAGCTGTGACTGAAAGTAGAAACGCGCACAGTTAAGTCTACCAGAGGTAAAAGGAAAGTAGAGATAGAAAGGGCAGCACCTGTAAATTCACACATTTGCTCTGTTCTACTATATGTTACTGAGGGATCCAACCCCCTTTGGACCAGGAATGCGAAGCCCACTGAAAATTGTAAAGAAATCTCTCCAGTTGTAACTTAAAAAAGCATGTTGATGACTACTAGGCTGGCCAAATCATGTAAGTATGAACGTAAAATGATTCCCACGGTACAAGACTGCAATTCTTGCATATAATCAAATTCCCAGTGTTTCATTTCATTTCATTCCATTTGCTAGAATCATCTTAGTCTTGCCTATTCTGAGCTTTAATCTTGTTTCAGATCCATGAAAAATAAGCTTATGTTCTTTGTCACGGTGGTATTTGACTAACTTAGTCATGGTATTTTTCCACAATGTTCGACAACAGTCGGCCATGAAAGGCCAACAACTTGCTTACCTACCTTAAAAGGGGTAACAAGATACCAGTAGGAAAGATCCTTATGTTTTTCTCAACATCTAGTAGAGAAATGTTAATTGTTTAATCCTTTGTTAGGTGATCTAAAGATCCGAATCTTTGACTGCACAACGTTACAACTTGGAAAGTCTCCAACTGCTCTTCAAGACTATAAGGAATACATGAGTTGACTTCAAGTCAGCTGGTTGGCGGGTCTACCTTGCAAGAACTAATAAAAGGGTTTAACGTCGTAATCAGATAGAGACTGATCCATATTATTTGATGGATGCATGAGCTAAATATCACTAGGTAACTTCAACATGTTAAATCTCTGACTTGGTTGATATTTTGCTCAGTTTTTCACTTCACTCAATTACTCAGAGATTAGACCCCTCTCCCTGAATTTGGTTAAAGCTTCTCCCCCCATTTGGGTCATCCCCGTTTCCTGCCTTGCGGATTTAAACCTATTGTTATGGGCTACCGGAGTGAAGCAAAGCTCTTGAAGACCGTCCATTAATGCATACAACCCTGTGTCTGGATCTTCTGTGAAGACTCCGTAGGGAATCTGCTATACCCTTCTAGGGTTGGGGATGGATTTGTTTTGCCTTTTTATATTTATTTATTCCCTTGGTATGATGAATGAGATTTTAGGTTGCACCCTAAAAACAAAGAAAACAAGTCACCCCTGAAGTCCTGCAAACCAAACAGAGGATTACTTTATCCAGGATAATAACCAAAAACCCCACTAATGAATTTCACTACTCAATTGCTAAAAAAAGAGGAAAAAGATAGCAAAACTGGAAATTTGAAACCTACTTTACCTCCTATAGGTCTTATCTTTAAGGGTATTTTTTTGTTTGGGAGCGGGGGGGTGGGTGTCTAACCTTTCACTCTCTTTGAATTGGTCCAGACTCCAAACCTTCAAGATCTCCCAAGATATGGAAGACAAGTCCATGAGAGGATTTTCGTCTACTTGGAAAGCGAAAGTTTTGCCTTTTTGACTTTTAATGAAGGAAAGATTGCTGTTGGAAGGCCAAGCAATAACACAGCAAAGTTGCAGAGAAAACAAAAAGGAGGCCCTTTTCTAATCCTCCCCCACTTATCATATCTATCCTCTTCGTCGATATGATTGACCCTATCATTATTGGTTGGTGCGCATCTAAGATTGCGTTGATGGGGTGCCACCAAGTGGCTTCCCTTGCTTGCAACACGTGGTTCCATCTAAAAAAATGTAGAGAGGACCCTATATTTAGCAAAGCTTTATGGCACGTGAGAGAGGTTGGATGTAGATTTATCCAACATAAAAAAGTTTCTAAAGGAGTATTATAGTTTGTGTGAGGTACACCAAGATTCGTGCACATTTTCTTTAGGTGCAACTCAAGCGTGTATTACTCGCCAAGCAATAAAATATTGTTCAAGGTTTAAAATATCGTTTCATCTCATTGTCTTGGTAACCTATGACAGACAAATGAACGATCTAGTTTAAATCTAGACCAATCATAGAAGGTTTGGGTATGCCCAATGTAAGATGAGCCCACCAATTGGACGATCGTGATTGATGAGATGGTGTCCACGTGTATTATATAGAGGGTAGTGTGTACTTGAGGATGATAAACCTCGAATCCATCGAATATTCTCTTTCCCTTATTTTAACAAATTTTCTAGGACAACGTGTCCAGAGCAGGTACCATTCTCCAGCTTAGCCTGGACTTAGTCAAAGGTCAACGATCTCAACCTATGGTGGGTCCTCGATCTTTTTGAATCCTGGAAGGATGTTTGATTAGGAGACAAGATATTTTTTTCGTTCCTTGTATATTGGTGTCCGTCACATTGTCGAGTCATCTCCTTGATCCTAATTCCTACCATCCAATAGGGAAAACTTTTTGCTGGGGCTAAATGATGAGGCAAATGCTTGGGCAGATACATGGGAGCAAGGATGAAAGTCTCGGGGAATCCGAGGCTGGATCGGTGGGCTCCGATCCCAATCTAGATCGGTCGATCTAGAACAGGAACGGCCCATCTCGCGTGAGACAAAGTGAGATTCCTTTGTAAAATAGTGATTTCGGACATAGCCTAATTTGGATTGGACCAGTGGGCTCCGATCCGGATTCAGAACGGGATCGGTCCAGACTTTAAACCTTGCATGGGAGGGAATCTTTTAGACATGAATGGGGCCACGTGATTTGAAAAGAGAATATTACTAAAAGATCCCTCCCATGTATCATTTCAGCAAAATTTTCCCCAAATCAAAAGTGGGACCACGTGGCTCATTTTTAGAGGATGTTAACTGTATGGATGTTTGACCAATCCCTCTGTGGACCTTGAAAACCATAAATCAACCTGATTAGTGATTTCTAGGCGTCGGATTGGAGTTACTTTAACCGGGGGAATTTGAGTATTATTGACCATTATTTGGAGTAGAGAGATCCAAAGGCTTGAAATCAATAATCATGCTGATTTTTTTTATCCAAATCCATATCCACTGTTTTCCCCCCTTTTCTTGGTAGCCAAGACCATCAACCCGACGGGTTGGGATTGGGCTAAGAATATTAGGCCCGAGCTCTGGTTGGGCTAGGGCTGACTCCTAACCCGCCCGAGTTGCACCCCTACCATGAACATATAAATCAAAGGATACATTATCTCTCTATTCTTACGTTGAGATAGAAACCCAAACTCCTTGTTTCTTATCTATTTTAACTCTTCCTGGCAAAAATCGATGGAGGAGACTACCTACTTATCTCATCCATTTCTTCTTCAATCTATTACTACTTTAAAGCCAAAACTTAGGTTGGGGCATGCCGCTCACACGACAGTCACACAGCACACCTTCACAGGTTGTTCAGCGCGCCGATGTCCCTCATCAACAATGATGAAGCACCACAATATGAGCCACGTGGCACACTCTTAGAGGCCATTGGCCGTATGGATGTCGGGCCCATTGCTAGGTGGACCTACATACTAAATATAAGCCTGATTAGTGATTTTTTCTGTAAGTCCACCTAGGGTTGGGCCAAACATCCACACGGTCAGTGGTCTCTAAGAATGTGCCACGGGGCACATACTGCAGTCCGTCATCAACACTGATGAGACCTCTATAATCACTCACGTGCAATACACATGCCACCCCTAGTTGTATTTACTTTTCTTTGTTTGGTCAATCAAAGAAAATGCAAAACAAAAAAATGATGATTAACAAACTTTCTGTTTTTGACCGAATAAAGATGGGAATATCTCCTATTTCATACTTCCATTCGAACCTTCCATGTGTCCAACTTGGATTTACCACTGCCCAAAAATTGGACATTGTATGGAGAGATTCTAGCCCTTGGATGGGATTGTGGTCATCGATAACCGGACCGTTGAAATGTTAGGCCAACTTTCCATTGACTAGAATATAAAATTTACACCATTTCGGACCATTCAAACAATCTAATCAAGTGCCTTTGTTTAGACGGTCAATATTATTTCTACAGAGTTCAAAATCAACTAGTAATCAATGGCTCGTGCTCAGCACAGGCACAATAAAAGTAAATTTTTGGGTCGCGATGTAACTAGGTATACCTGAGATCTTTTCATTTGCAGAAGCGGCATTTTTGGTAGTCGCCACTGCCATCTGGGCCCACTGACCGCATGGATGTCTAGCCCACCCTTTAATAGACATTCATACAAAAAATCAGCTTGTTTAATGATTTTTAGCCGTTGCTATAAGAACGCCTTAAATGGTGCTAAAAAGTGTTAAAATCTAATGGTTATAAATTACCAATCAAGGTGATTTTTGGTATGTTATCCACCGAGGGGTGAGATAAACATCCAAGCGGTCAGTGGGCCCAGATGGCAGCGGTGACTACCAAAAATGCCGCTTCCGCAAATGAACAGTTTCAGGCATACCTTGTTACATCTTTTTCCTAAATTTTTTACTTTAAGACTGAAATCACTGTGAATCTTATCTATAAGTTTCAAAAAGTTTTTCATAAATTTTATTTTATGCTCCGCGCGCCGTCATCATGGTTTCAAAAAATTCAAATTTTAAAATTTAAAATTTGAATTTCAGCGCCATTTTTTCAGTTATTTCTGTTTTTTTTTTTTCCATTATTTTCCCATTTTTTCCATTTTTGCCCCTGAGCGATTTAACGCCCCCAGTCCGTTATACGGGGCATTAACTTTTTTTCCCTTATAATGGCTGTTATAACGATTTGTAACATGGGAAAAAATGAAAAATAACAGCAACGGAAATAATGGGAAAACTGAAAAAACATCATCAAAATTCAAAATTAAAAAAAAAATTAGAACAGAAAATGACGGGCATTATTTTTTACAATTTTTTTCAAAAAAATAACGGTTGTTATAACAAAGGTTGTTATTTTTGTTATAACGGCCTTTCGTTAAAAGGTAGATTTATTTATGTATGAATTATTGAGGTGTGAAATGGGTGGATCTGACCCAAGGTCCGTATTTTGTGTGTTTGGGTCTTTGAAACATGATCCGAGTTAAAAGTCAGTTGAAAAACGGATCTAGACGAGTTAATCTGAGTCGGCTTTGGGTTGATTTGAATCTTGTTGATAGGTATTCGGGTTGTGGATGGATCTATTTTTCGTGGATATTTTTGCAAAATAGCATTTTCGTAGTCTTATACAGCTTTGCCAAAGCCCAGCCCAAGAAACCAGACCCAAGCCAACCCTAGCTGTTGGTTTAACTGTTAGGCCCAAGCACAGCCCATTAATAGATTTAACGGACTGTTAAATTAGATTTCAAATGGGCCTGAATTAAATTTGTTAAAAAGTTAAACCAAACACATCTCATTTATTTAGCAGGCCACAATATCAATCAAACGACCAACCTGTCAAGCCTATAAATGCAGCCCAGCTTGAGACCATTGGGCTGGGCCAAGCCTAAATGCCCATGGGTATAATGCTAATGCCCCAATCCAGTTACGTTTTTTCCATTACGATGCCCAAGACAAAAAAAAAAAAAAAAAAGGGATATAATTGCCGTTATTTGAAAATGAAAAACTTTAAAATTTTATTTTTATCTAGATTTTTTTGAAAAATAATATTAAATAATAATATTCTGAAAAAAGTACGTGCCCTGCGGGCAATAGAATAAGCAATATTGTTAGTTACACGACCATAAAAAATAAAGAAATTAACCACCTATACATTCTTTGAGTGAAGGAGTCGATTATCAGCCTCATTGGCTTTCCAGAGCCATGAGGGAGGTCCTTATTGAGTCTATCTCAAGCGTAAGAAAAAAGTACGCGCGTTCGAGTCCATCTCAAGGGTAAGAAAAAAGTACGTGCCCCACGCGCAATAATATGAGCAATAGTATTGTTAGTTACATGTCTTGTAAAATAAATTTTCATGTTCAAAACTAAATAATCTGGAATTAATTTGAAAAAGTTTGTGAAGTATTCGTGAATACCCATCATGTTAAAAAAAAGAAGTGTGAATTTTTCCAAACCTTCGAGTAGGACATTGTTCGGTTCGCTTTTTAAATAATTCAATAATTTACTAAGTCAGAAGTGACTGATAACCAATTATAATGGTTATTAAAATAGTCAAAACGTTCGACAAGGGTCTATTAAGCACCATTTAAAACCTTGGTTCATAAAACTCATTTATAACCATAATTAGCAATTTAGCATAGGGAAAAAATTTGGGTCATGAATAGTATGAACATGATCCGTTTCGAAAATTTTAAAATATGGTCAAATAAACAGGAAACAAAAAAAAAATTAGTTCAAGAAGAATTTGTGTATGATACAATTTAGTGTAAAGAGTCGGACACCAAAAATTGTATATATATATATATATATATACCAAGGACAACCTTTTTTGACAACCAAATCTCAACACCTCTTCTCCGGCGTGGATTTCGAGAAACTTATAATGTTTATATAATTCTACGTAAATTAAGAAATAGAAATTTTACATACCTTAATGTTAATATTTTTTAACACGTGACCACAAATTATAATCTGTAAAAGAAAAATAGTGAGGTGCATCAAGATTCGTGCACATTTTTTTAAGTGCAACTCAAGCGCGTACTATTAGCCAAGTAATAAAATATTATTCAAGGTTTAAAATATCATTTCGTCTTATTGTCTTGATAAGCAGACAGAACGAAACCTATAACAAACAAATGAACAATCTAGTTTAAATCTAGATCAATTATAAAAGGTTTGTGTATGCCCAATGTAAGATGAGCCCACCAATTGAACGATATTGAATTTTATATTTTCTTTGCACTTTGCTATGATAAAATAGAACATGTAAATGAGGTATAATAGGTTATAGGTAGTGCAGATTATAGGTACATGTACAACAACTTATATAAAAAAAAAATCACACTTTAAATTTTTAGCGACGGCCAGATGACCGTCGCTATAACTAATATAGCGACATCCAGAACGTTGGCTGTCGCTATATAATACTTATAGCAACGGTCAGGTTATATATACGTGCTATTTATTAGTTATAGCGACTGTCTCCTAGCCATCAGTACAATGTTAAGCACTTAAAAGATTAATGAGTTTTACCGACAGTCATAATAGTCAGTGCACAGTGTCTATAGCGACGGTCACGCCCCTCAGTAAATGGTTTATCTACAAAAATATTAAAAAATTATTTACTGATGATTTCGGCCTTTGCTATAACCTATTTATAGAGATGGCCACACATCTGGCCGTCGCTGTATGTATGATATACCGACGGTCAAGACCGTCAGTATTGGGTTTATTACATCGTACCTCATGACGGGAAAAGAAGTTTTAGCGACGACCATTTTTTGGTTATTTTACCGACGTTTTTCTACTGATGCGTAATGATGGCCGATGTGGCCGTCACTATAACTTTTAGCGACGATTTCAGACCGTATACCGACGGCTCGCTGAAAGTCTTTTTTCCTATAGTGGCGTCCACGTGTATTATATATAGGGTTAGGGTGTGCTCGAGGATGATGAACCTAGAATCCATCGAATATTCCCTTATTTTAACAAATTTTCTAGGACAACGTGTCCAGAACAGGTACCATTACTCCAGTTTAGCCTGGACTTAGTCAAAGGTCAACAATCTCAACATATGGTGGGTCCTCTATCTTTTTGAATCTTGGAAGGGTGTTTGATTAGGAGACAACATTATTTTTTATATTAACTCTTTGTGTCCGTCACATTGTCGAGTCAGCACATTGATCCTAATTCCTACCATCCAATAAGGAAAACTTCTAGGGGCAGGTAAATGGGAGGGAATCTGTTTGACATGAAATGGGGCCACGTGATTTGAAAGAGAATATTCTTAAAAGATCCCCCCATGTATCATTTCAGCAAAATTTTCCCCAATTCAAAAGTGGGACCGCGTGGCTCATTTTTAGAGGATGTTAACTGTATGAATGTTTGGCCAATCCATCCGTGGACCTTGAAACCATAAATCAACCTGGTTAGTTAATTTTAGGCATCGGATTGGAGTTATTGTCATGGGTTGATTTTAACCGTGGGAATTTGAGCATTAGTGACCATTATTTGAGGTACAAAGATCCAAAGGTTTGAAATCACTAATCAGGATGATTTTTTTTATCCAAAGTTCATATCCACTGTTTTCCCCCTTTTCTTGGTAGCCAAGACCATCAGCCCAACCAACCTTACGGGTTGGGCTTGCGCTAAGAATATTAGGCCCGAGCTCAGGTTGGACTTGGGTTAAGTGCTTTGAAGCTCAGGTTGGGCTCAGACTGACTCCTAAGTCCAAACCCAACCCAACCCACCCAACCCTCCCTATGAACATATAAATCATAGGATAGTTGAGATAGAAACCCAAAATCCTCGTCTGTTGTCTATTTTAACTGTTCCTGCCAAAAATCCATGGAGGAGACTACCTACTTGTCTCATACGTTTCTTCTTCAATCTATTACAACTTTAAAGCCAAAACTTAGGTTGGGACATGCCGTACACGCGGTTCCCTCATCAACGATGAAGGACCACAATATGAGCAATGTGTCACATTCTTAGAGGCCACTGGCCGTATGGATGTTGGGCCCATAACTAGGTCGACCTACATACAAAATATAAGCATGATTAGTGATTTTTTCTGTAAGTCCAAACATCTGAGTGTGCCACGAGGCTCATACTGTGGTCTGTCATCAACGCTGATGAGGCCTCTATAATCACTCACGTGCAAAGCACATGCTGCCCCTAGTTGTATTTAATTTTCTTTGTTTGGTCAATCAAAGAAAAATGCAAAAAATAATGATGATTAACAAACTTTATGTTAGTTTCTGACTGAATAAAGATGGGAAGATCTATTTCTCAACTTGGTGTTTCATAATTCATACTTCCATTTGAACCTTCCATGTGTCCAACTTGGATTGACCACTGCCCAAAAATTTGACATTGTATGGAGAGATTCTAGCCCTTGGATGGGATTGTGGTCGTTGAGAATCGGGTTGTTGGCCAACTTTCCATTGACTAGAATATAAAATTTACACCATTTCGGACCATCCAAACAATCGAATCAAGTGCCTTCTTTTAGACGGTCAAAATTATTACGGCAGAGTAAAGTTTTTCATAAATTTTATTTTATGTTCCGTGCGCAGTCGTCATGGTTTCAAAAAACGTTGAGACGGCTTAGTGTTATAACCAAGGTTTAAATGGGGCCGTTACCCTTTTTTCCGTGAATTGTAACACGTGAAAAAATGAAAATAACTGCAACGGAAATATTCGGAAATTGGAAAAAATGTTGTCAAAATTCAAATTTTCAAAAAAAATTATAACAGAAAATGACGGGCATTATTTTTTACAACAACAAAAAAAAAAAATAGTTCAAGAAGAATTCGTGTATTTTACAATTTAGCATAAAGAGTCCGACACCTAAAATTGTGTGTATATATATATATAGGAATAGGTTCTAAGGACAACCTTTTTTGACAACCAAATCTCCAAATCTTTTCTCCGGAGTGGATTCAGAGAAACTTATAATACTTAATTCTATGTAAATTAAGAAATAGAAATTTTACATAACTTAATGTTAACATTTCTTAACACGTGATTACAAATTAGAATCTGTAAAATAAAAATAGTGAGATGCATCAAGATTCATGCACATTTTCTTTAGGTGCAACTCAAGTGCGTATTATTAGCCAAGTAATAAAATATTGTTTAAGGTTTAAAATATCGTTTCGTCTCATTGTTTTGGTAAGCAGACATAACGAAACCTATAACAGACAAATGAACGATCTAGTTTGAATCTAGACCAATCATAGAAGGTTTGGGTATGCCCAATGTAAGATGAGCCCACCAATTGGACGATAATGAATTTTATATTTTATATTTTCTTTGCACTTTGCTTTGATAAAATAGAATAGGTAAATGAGGTGTAATCGGTTATAGGTACATGTATAACAAATTATATAAAAATCAAAAAAAAATCACACTTTAAACTTTTTGTGATAACCAAATTATAGTCGCTATAACTAATATAGAGACGTCCGTAACGTTGGCTGTCGCTTTATAATGCTTATAGCAACGGTCAGGTTATATATACGTCGCTATTTATTAGTTATAGCGACGGTCACCTAGCCATCGGTACAGTGTTAAGCACTTAAAAGAATAATGAGTTTTACCGACAGTCATAACCGTCGGTGCACAGTGTCTATAACAATGGCCACGCCCCTCGGTAAATGGTTTGTCTACAAAAAAATTAAAAAATTATTTACCGATGGTTTCGGCCATCGCTATAACCAATTTACAGAGATGGCCACACATCTGGCCATCGCTGTATGTATGATATACTGACGATCAAGACCATCAGTATTGGGTTTATTACATGGTACCTTATGGCGGGAAAAGACATTTTAGTGATGGCTGGTATTTTGGTTATTTCACCGACGTTTTTCTACCGATGGCCAATGTGGCCGTCACTATAACTTTTAGCGACGATTTCACACCGTATATTGACGGCTCGCTGAAAGTCTTTTTTCCTGTCGTGGTGTCCATGTGTATAATATATAGGGTAGTGTGTGCTCGAGATTATTTTAACAAATTTTCTAGGACAACGTGTCCAGAACAGGTACCATTACTCCAGCTTAGCTTGGACTTAGTCAAAGGTCAACGATCACAACATATGATGGGTCCTCGATCTTTTTGAATCTTGGAAGGGTGTTTGATCAGGAGACAACATTATTTTTTTCATTAACTCTTTGTATATTGGTGTCCGTCCATTGTCAAGTCACTCATTGATCCTGATTCCTATTGGATGGGAAAACTTTTAGGAGCAGATACATGGGAGGGAATCTGTTAGACATGAAATGGGGCCACGTAATTTGAAAAGAGAATATTCTTAAAAGATACCCTATGTATATCATTTCAGCAAAATTTCCCCCAATTCAAAATTGGGACCGCGTGGCTCATTTTTAGAGGATGTTAACTGTATGAATGTTTGGCCAATCCCTCCGTGGACCTTGAAACCATAAATCAACGTGGTTAGTTTATTTCTAGGCGTCGGATTGGAGTTATTGTCATGGGTTGATTTTAACCGTGGAATTTTAGTTTATTTCTAGGCGTCGGATTGGAGTTATTGTCATGGGTTGATTTTAACCGTGGGAATTTGAGCATTATTGACCATTATTTGAGGTACAAAGATCCAAAGGTTTGAAATCACTAATCAGGTTGATTTTTTTATCCGAAGTTCATATCCACTGTTTTCTCCCTTTTCTTGGTAGCCTAGACCATCAGCCCAACCAACCCGACGGGTTGGGTAGGGTTGGGGTTGGGCTAAGAATATTAGGCCCGAGCTCAGGTTGGACTTGGGTTAAGTGCTTTGAAGCTCAGGTTGGGCTCAAACTGACTCCTAACCCGACCCAACCCAACCCACCCTACGAACATATAAATCATAGGATAGTTCAGATAGAAACCCAAAATCCTCGTCTGTTGTCTATTTTAACTGTTCCTGCCAAAAATCGATGGAGGAGACTACCTACTTGTCTCGTACGTTTCTTCTTCAATCTATTACAACTTTAAAGCCAAAACTTAGGTTGAGACATGCCGTTCACGCGGCTCCCTCATCAATGATGAAGGACCACAATATGAGCAACGTGGCACATTCTTAGAGGCCACTGGCCGTATGGATGTTGGGCCCATAACTAGGTCGACCTACATACAAAATATAAGCATGATTAGTGATTTTTTCTGTAAGTCCAAACATCTGAGAGTTTGCCACGGGGCTCACACCGTGGTCTGTCATCAACACTGATGAGGCCTCTATAATCACTCACGTGCAATGCACATGCCGCCCCTAGTTGTATTCAATTTTCTTTGTTTGGTCAATCAAAGAAAAATGCCAAAAAAAATATGATGATTACAAACTTTCTGCTTTTGACTGAATAAAGATGGGAAGATCTATTTCTCAAATTCATACTTCCATTTGAACCTTCCATGTGTCCAACTTGGAATGACCACTGCCCAAAAATTTGACATTGTATGGAGAGATTCTAGCCCTTGGATGGGATTGTGGTCGTCGAGAACCGGACCGTTGAAATGTTAGGCCAACTTTCCATTGACTAGAATATAAAATTTACACCATTTCGGACCATCCAAACAATCCAATCAAGTGCCTTGGCGTTACCGTTTTTCCGTTGTAACAGCTGTTATAACGAATTGTAACATGGGAAAAAATGAAAATAACTGCAACGGAAACATTCAGAAATCGGAAAAAATGTTGTCAAAATTCAAAATTTCAAAAAAATTTATAACAGAAAATGACGGGCATTACTTTTTTCAAAAAAATAACGGTTGTAATTTTCGTTATAACGGCCTTTTGTTAAAAGGTGGATTTATTTCTGTATGAATTATCGAGGTGTGAAATGGGTGGATCTGACCCAAGGTACAATTCAATAAATCCGTATTTTGTGTGTTTGGATCTTTGAAACATGATCCAAGTTAAAAGTCAGTTGAAAAACGGAATGTGGGTTGGCTTCGGGTTGATTCGGATCTTGATGATAGGCATTCGGATTGCGATGGATCTATTTTTCTTGGATATTTTTGCAAAATAGCATTCCAAAGCCCAGCCCAAGATACATGCAACTAGCCAACCCTAGCTGTTGGTTTAACCTGTTAGGCCCAAGCACGGCCCATTAATAGATTTAACGGACTGTTAAATTAGATTTGAAATAGGCCTGAATTAAATTTGTTAAAAAGTTAAACCAAACACATCTCGTTTATCTAGCAGGCCTTAATATCAATCAAAGGACCAACCTGACAAGCCTATAAATGCAGCCCAGCTTGAGACCATTGGGACGGGCCAGGCTTAAATGCCCATGGCCCAGCCCAGGTCAGGCCTAAAAATCCATCAAACCAGCCCGTCCCACTAACAACCGTAGACACCAAGGTTTAAAGGAGGCTGTTTTAACGGTTAAACGGACTGGGGGCGTTAACCGTTTAAACGGATTGAAACGGCCAGGGGCAAAAATGAAAAAAATAAAATTAAACGGATTTTAATGAAAAAACGGAAAATGGCGCTGAAATTCAAAATTTGAAATTTAAAAATTAAAAAAGAAAATGGAATATAACAGAAATTTAACGGATTTAACGGTCATTTTTTTCACAATTTTTTTTAGATTTTAACATCTGTTTAAATGATTTTAACGGCCGTTTAAACGATTTTAATGACCGTTAAATTCAAAAACGTTAGAACGTGTTTTAACGGAAACAGGCTTGGGGCGTTACCATTTAAACAACCCATTATAATGGTTATTAAAATAATCAAAACGACAAGGTTCTATTAAGCACCATTTAAAACCTTGGTTCATAAAACTCATTTATAACCATAGTTAGCAAATTAGCATAGGGAAAAAATTTGGGACATGAATAGTATGAATGTGATCCATTTTGAAAATCTTAAAATATTGTAAAAAATGGTCGAATAAACAGAAAAAAAAAAAAAAAAAATCCAATTTGAGAAGAATTCATGTATTATACAATTTAGTATAAAGAGTTTGACACCCAAAATTGTATATATATATATATATATATATATATATATATAGGACCAGGTTCCAAAAGACAACCTTTTTGGACAACAAAATTTTCACCTCTTTTCCAGCGTGGATTCCGAGAAACTTATAATGTTCAATTCTACGTAAATTAAGAAATATAAATTTTATATACCTTAATGTTAATATTTCTTAACATATGACTACAAATTAGAATCTGTAGAAGAAAAATAGTGACGTATACTTATATGTTAGTTTGATCAGAGTTAAGGCACATGTTTTAAGATGATGTTCTAAAACAGATTTGTCTCCTGCACCATTTATGTATTGCTGATAGGTTTATTGGACGTCTACTCTTAAGATTCAACAGCCCAATTGAAGGTAAACAACTCTCCAAAACCCTTAATCCTATAGACTCAGTTGTGGTAGTACCATTTCTTAAAATAAAACTTATAAAATATTTAAAATTTATAACTCAAATAAAATGAGAGAATGCGTTTTTATGCACATATATTTTTTTTTAAATTGTACATTGGATTCATCTCTTCCTATCTATATATAGAGTTGAAGAGAGATCTAAGAGCCTAATTAAATTGTGCATGGAAGGTTACAAAATTAATGAATTTATGCTTGTATGGACCGTTTTAAAATTAAATGTGAATGTGCATAATAAACATGTATTTTTAGTGTGAAAAAATCAAAAGTCATTTCAAACTTTTAATAACCCATAACGTATGCAAAACCCATGATCCACAGCCTACAGTCCAAGACTCTTTTCATTAAAAATATTTCAAGTTTAAAAAATTTAAACTTTTAATAGCAGTTTGACCTATCTTTAGATATCGGTATCCAAAATAATACTCAAAGTACACGGTTAACATGAAAGATACTCGTGATACTCTAATCCAACAGTTATAAATCACTAATTAGTTTCATTTTTGGTATATGGGTCCACCTAAGAGCATGCCACGTGGCTTATACTATGGTTCGTCATCAAAGATTAATTCTTTATATAGTATTGAAAAACCTCTCATTGCCTGTGCCGGACGGACTTCAAATTTGAAGTTACCCCTCTTAAAAATACCACGTGGCACACCTTTTCTAGACCACTAACCATGGATGATGGGCTTACCTCTTGGTGGACCTACACACCAAATTCCAGCTTGATTAGTGATTTCTAACCGTTTGACTTGATTTTTTTAAAGTTCAAATCTAACTTTTAGAAATCCCCAATTTAGATTTTTAGTGTGTATCCCGGGGGTGGGCCAAACATCCAGTGAGACCTAAAAGTGATACACGTTGCATTTTGGGCCGCACTCTATTTGAGAAGAAAATTTTTGGTGCCGTGCCGGACTAGAAGATGTCATCCAGGGTACTAACGCTTAAGCCGAGTGTTGACATCTGACCGTGGTCCTTGAAATCGCTGATACAATACGCAATGTGCGTAATGCGCACAGAGCCTGTATTTTCCTCGCAAAATCCGAAACCCCCTTTGACGCACTTTCGTTGCCTCTCGTATCTCTTTTTGTTTCTCTCTATTCTTTTTCATCTCCTTTTTACAGAAAGATATCGAAGAGAGAGAGCAACAGATTTTACTTTCAAGGGCAAGTTTTTTCTCTGAATAAGGTAAGTTTTTCTATTGATCTGTCCCTGTTGAATTGATTATCAGAACTCTAATCTAAGTCTCGATTGCGAGAATTACTATTTAAATTCGCTATCGTTTGACCTAGAATTCTCAGAAATTGGTGTGATTTTGTCCTCCTATTCTTGAATTTTTTTCTTCAATCTTTAATTAGGGTTTATTTTTTCTCTTCGATATCATGGTTGTATATTGAGTTCTCTATGCTAATGGAAAGAAAGGGTTCTGTGATGAGAATTTCTGGTATTCGGTGTAGAAATCTGGGTGTTATCTTTTTGTGGAAGATAAATTGGTTGTGCTTTCTTCATGGGTAGTCGAAAATTGTTGGTTTTCAGGGTTTCAAAGTATAGAAATACGAAACAGACATAAAAAGTGATTTTATTTCATGCTTTTCTCTGCCTGAACTTGTCGATGTTGCTATGCGGTGTTTGAATATCATATAAATTCAATATTTTTCCTGTCTAGAAAATCATTGTTTGGTTTATGGCACACTTGTTTTACAGATTTTTGTTAAATTTTCATGTTTTTTCTTTTTTACGTTATTAGAACAGTTAATTTGGGTTTGTGTAGTTTAGGTATGGGTAAAGGCCTTAAACATTGACAAACACACAAGGTGAGTCTTTATGGACCCGTTTAGTTTAGCCTTTAGCTTTTTGTCACAGACCTAGTCTACGACCTTTGCTAGAGACCGTGCGGCACTCGAGTTAGCACTCCTTTGCTTAGCTCAAGTCAGCCTTTCCCCCTTAGTTACTTAGGACTCACTTTGCCTAAGTACTCAACCCACTCAAGAAGCACACTAGAACACAAAGGCACAAGAGAGCTCTTAGAGAATGAGACTTGTATTGCTCAACTCTTGATTTACAAGATTTCCCGGATGAATACAAATGATGGTCTCAACCCCTTTATATAGGCATGATGCCTCAAGACCTAGAAAAATCTATACAAATCTCCAACCAAAGAATCTCTAGAACTTCTTTAAGAACTATCTAGAGTATGTACACATATTACATGTGGAGAATGACTAAAATACTCAAGAATGTTCTAGAATCCTACAGGCTCTAGGACTTTCCAGAATCTTCTAGAGTTCTTCATAATGTTCTAGAGTTCTTTAGAATTCTCTAGAGTTTACTAGAATCCTCTAGAGTTCTCCATAATGTTCTAGAGTACTCTAGAATCATCTAGAGTTCTCCATAATGTTCTAGAGTTTTCTATAAGCCTCTAGAGCATTTAACCTTCAGGTGTAGGAGAAATCTGGCTCAAGTCAGTCACCCCGTGACACTCTCCCCCATCTGATTCCGCGACGTCCTCGGCGCGTCGTCTCCATGGTATTTGGTGATTTTATCTTCAAATTGCCATAGAGTATTTGCGTGCTTCCAAGTAGCCACGTCCTTGGGCAATCCCTTCTATTTCACCAGATACTTGATATATAGTTGAACTCTACGCCTATTCACCCGACGATCAACGAGTATGTAGTCCACTTCCTTGCACTCTACCGGTCGTCTCTCGTGTCCGTCTATTTCTTCCTTTTTGTTTGGCTCATGATAGCCTTCCTAGGTGGTGTCGATACAGGTGACTTGATACTAAGCTTTATTTCAACTAAATGACCCACCTCTTTCTTAAGTGGTAGTGCTTTTGTTTGCTTAGGCGGCATCATGTCCTTGGCTTTTTCAAGGACTTTGCCTTCTTCCCTAGGTAGTTCTCCATCTACCCTGTCATCAAGATCTTCGACCATGCCCTTCTTGGATCCCATCGATAGTTGCAAGGCCGAGAGCGTCTTCGTTCCGATCTTGGTACATTGGACCGTAGGAACCATGCAAGGAGCTCCCTCCTCGATGATACACACCGAGTTCACAAATGGCATAGGTATTGCCTTGACCCTCTTCAGGAACTCTATCCCTAGTACCACTTGATAGTCATCCATAGGAATAACTGATAAATCCACAAGCCTCTTCCATTTCCCTATGCGTAGCTCCACCTCATGAGCCGTGCCTTGGATAGGTTTGGGCTGTGAATTTACCGCCTTTATCCATCCCTCCTCCTTTGATGTTTTCAATCCTAATCGCTTTGCCTCTTCTCCTAAGACAAAGTTATGTGTCGCCTCGGTGTCTACCATGACCTGTGTAGGCTTCACGTTGATATGAGCTTCCACGTACATGAGTCCCTTGCTCATAGTGTTAGAAGACTCATGTTGTTTCTTCACAGCATTGAGGAGCTGTAAAGATCCCATCTTTGGCTCCTCGTCGCTGTCATCTCCTTGGTCGCCCAATTTGGCGGCTAGGGCGTTCAAGGCCTTCCTTTGTGGGCATTCCCTAGCCCAGTGATTCCCATCACAAAGGAAACAATTAGTCATCGGTTTGGAGTGGTCCTTACATTCCTTCCTGAACTTGCCATGCTTTGGGTTGGACGACCTCTCCTTGTGACTCGATCTCTCCTTGTAACTTGATCCTTCTTTGTCACTTGATGCCTCATCTCCCCTACCTTTGGCTTGAATACCCTTGGGCGACTTTGGCTTAGAGGAATCATCACTTTTAAATTCCAATAACTGTTCAGCAGCGGCCATGGCACTAGCGAGGTCTTGTACCTCATGTCGTCTTAGTTCCTGTTCCGCCCATAGTTGAAGACTATCCATGAAGTTGAAGAGTAGTTCCTTGTCCGGCATGTCTGGAATCTCCAACATAAGGATCGAGAACTCCTTCACATAGTCTCGAATTGATCTCGTGTGCAAAAGTCATTTTAGTTTCCTCCTTGCCTGATGTTCAGCATCCTTTGGGTAGAATTGCTTCTTGATCTCCATTCTAAAGTCATCCCAAGTATCGATCGTGCACGTACCTCGTTCCATGTTTGCATGACGCCTTCACCACCATAGAATAGCCATATCTGTGAGGTACATGGTAACCGTGCGAATCTTGGTCCTCTCATCACGTATGGAGATGGCATCAAAGTACTGTTCCATGCCCCATAAGAAGTTGTCCAACTCCTTTGCATCCCTTGACCCACCATAGGTCTTGGGCTCCGGTGTCTTGATCCTAGGCATCCCCCGTGTGACCACGCTCTCATTGCCCATGACCTTCTTGCATAAGGCCCAATCACCTCTCATTTCCTCAACTCGGTCTCTCAGAGTCTCCACCATCCCTATCACTTGGGCTTGGAAGGCATCCCTTTCTTGCTGCTGATTGTGCACCAACTCGTTCACTGTGGCCAGCATGCTCCCCTTGAGTTCCTCAACTCCCATCTTGAGGTCCTTCATGCCAATGCCTAACTCGTCGAACCTGTCACATGCATCCGCCATGGTAAGCTCCACCTTGGCAAGCCTAGCTTCCCAAGCAGCAAAGATGTCTTGGGACTTATCCCTTTTCCTTCCCTTGGTGGGGTTGGGGTTGTGCCCATCACTTCCCCTTGTCTCTTCAGTGACCATCGACATGGTGCCTTCTTGAGGTCGCTCTGATACCACTTGTCACGGACCTAGTTTTCGACCCTTGCTAGAGACCGTGCGGCACTCGAGTTAGCACTCATTTGCTTAGCTCAAGGCAGCTTTCCCCCTTAGTCACGTAGGACTTACCTTGCCTAAGTACTCAACCCATTCAAGAAGCACACTAGAACACAAAGGCACAAGAGAGCTTTTAGAGAATTAGATTTGTATTGCTCAGCTCTTGATTTACAAGATTTCCCGAATGAATACAAATGAGGGTCTCAACCCCTTTATATAGGCATGATGCTTCAAGACTTAGAAATATCTAGAAAAGTCTATACAAATCTCCAACCAAAGAATCTCTAGAACTTCTTTAAGAACTATCTAAATTATGTACATATATTACATGTGGAGAATGACTAGAATACTCAAGAATGTTCTAGAATCCTCCAGGCTCTAGGACTTTCCAGAATCTTCTAGAGTTCTCTAGAATCCTCTAGAGTTTACTAGAATCCTCTAGAGTTCTCCATACTGTTCTAGAGTACTCTAGAATCATCTAGAGTTTTCATAATGTTCTAGAGTCTTCTATAAGCCTCTAGAGCATCTAACCTTCAGGCGTAGGAGAAATCTGGCTCAAGTCAGTCACCCCGTGACATCTTGCTGTGATTTCTTATGAGCCTTTACTTCTGGAGAGGTATGGATTGTTTGTGTAAACTGATATATATCACAGGTCATGAAACTTAATAAATGCTGGTTCTCTTATATAATTAAGGGGTGGTCATGTCGTAATTGCGCAGAACGTGAGGGGTATTTGTAGCTGTTTTTGGTACTACTGTAGCACATTCTGTTATATGTAGTGTGTGGCTTTGGCATGTTCCTAGGTCTTATCGTTGTTATTGTGAAGTCTTCGATATGTTTTTGAGTAAAGTTGCGTGGGAATGGTTTTGAACGTCTGAATATGGTACAACAGGGGGGGTTCACAATTGTTAGTCAGACCCAAGGAAATAAATTTCGGTTTCGAGGTTTATTTTGACCAGTCTAAAAATGGAAATATTTCGACCAGTGTGGAAATAATACATTTTTCGTGGAAATGATGGAAATAATGCGGAAATGATGAAAATATTGTGGAAATGTTTGTGGAAAGTTTGGGAAATGATGAAACAAGCATAAAAACACTCATAAGTTTTCAAACCATAATATACAACCATATGTAGTGTGGAAATGAATGACCATAATGGTCTATAATATGTCGCGGCAAGTATCTTTAATTAGTCAAGGTTTAATTTAATTATATAATTATTATTTAATTGCTAATTATAAAGAAGTCATAAAGTAATATATTAACAAATCCTTATTCACTTACATTATTTTCTTAACATTATATGTAATTTTAGAAAACCTATTTACTTTTAACTTGTAACATTTATTTAATTTTTTATTTGAAAAAGAAATATTAGGGTTAATTTTTTTTGAATTTTTTTTAACCCAACCAACTTGTAGAACGGCTAAGTTATGCAACATATAATCAATTTATGCACAATCATGGATGTTTAGGGTAAAAACCAATGAAATTGGGGTTTTTCCCAAATTCCCAAATTTCACTCTAAATGATCTTCAATCCGTGCACAAATCTAGTGTAAATGCATCATAGACTCATAAATTTAATGAATTTACACCTAACCTATTTATTTGTAGCAAGAAATTTTATCCTTATGTATATTTTGAATTCGAAAAAACTCCTAAACGGGATTTGATTCTTCCTCGTGATCAATCCACGAACCAAAAAATCTACAATGTTTTGATCTTTTGTATAAACAAAATGTATGGAAAGGGGTTGAATTGATCAAATATGAGATTTATAACGGTTTTGAACTCAAATGAGATGTTTTCTACCTACGATCGAAATATTTCCATACATGTCGAAACATTTCTTCCGAAATAATACATATTTACACTGTCAATTGATCGAAATTTACTGTTCACGCAAAATATTTCGACATGAATGTAAATATTTCGGGAAATTTAACATTATTTCGACGCAAGTATTCTTTCCTGTCGGTAACCTAGAAAATGGAAATCTTTCGCAAAATATTTCGTGAAATTTATTTCCTTGGTCAGACTACAAGAAATAGGTCTCAGTGGATTTGATAGTATACTTTAAGAGACTCTTGGAAACATTGGTTCTCGGAGCAAAAGGTGCATGTTCAGTTTTTTCCGCAAGAACTGTGCTTAATAAGCACTTTTCCCTGTTTTTTTTACAGCCTTTTTTTAATAGGTAATGATGGTTTTATTCAAAAGGGGAAACTCCGAAAAACCTATATACGTATTATATACAATATAATTATTAAATAGAATACAAATATTTAATGGAAATAATTAAAAACAATAAATTTAAGTTATGTCCAAATAGGGTCTGGGTGTTTGTCTGACACATGTTTGATGCAGAAGACTTTTGGAAGTGACTTGTCGTTACATAGATCCGATGTACTTTACTAAGTTTTTTGGTTCTTGCTTTCCATTGCATCATTGCATCATTGCATCAGCTTTGTTTTGGTCATTCAGTTTGAGCGTAATGTGTCTCTTTCCAATGATTTTAATGATTGTTGTTACTTTGTACTTGTTCCTTGGCAGGTTCTTAACTTGTTTAGTTGTTATCTGAACTGTGTTCCGTTGAATATAATTAAGGAGGAGAAAATTCAGGACCAAGTGTGGGAAGTTATGATATCCTAGAAAGTTGGAATTCGTGTCAGATGCTTCAGATTTTGGTTGCTGGGACAAACTATCAATGAAGCATAATCTTTCTCCAACTGATGATTGCCCACAGTAATCTTCCTGTTTCTTAATTATATTTTACAGTGGCAAACAACGGGAAAAAAGGATGTCCCGGGGTCAATCTCAACCAAGAACTCAATCTGGGAGGAGAACCCTAGAAAGGTGCAAGGGGAAAGGCAAAACCGAAAATGTGATAATTGATGTTGACAATGGTAATTTCCATATTGTCGATGTTCCGGAGTCTTCTCAACAGAGGCTCCAAGGTTCCAAGGTAACAAGAAAAGACAAAAAAAATTCACCTAGAAGTATTATAAGCATTGATGATGATGAAAGTGGTGAGGATGACAATCCTCCAAATGGTGATGAAGGGGGTGGTGATTTAGGGAGTGATGCCACCTCAAGCAAGGCATCTCGTGCTGCTTCCAGCCAGTCACAGAATTCTGAAGAACAAGATGGTAATGAGTGTCAGTTCATCGGGGAAAGAAAATTCCCTATGAAATTATCAAAATGCAAGCGGACCTACTCTGGAAAAAAACTTTCCAGAAATTATTTTGGTATAAAGACTTTCTCCAAGAATAGTTCATCGGAAAGCGATAGTTCTGATTGTGAGCTTATGGAAGGTTCCTCTGGAAAAATTCGTGAACAGTGGGAAAAAGCTGCTTTGAGGAAAAAAATGTTTGGGGGTGTCCAGAATGTTGAGTCTGGTTTAGAGGATCAGGCTAGTGCATCTGGATCCAATACTGATACACAACAAAATGAAGTAGAAAATACATCTGAACATCATGCAGAAACACCAGTTTGTTCTTGTTCAAGCAATTCAAATGATGAAAAGGAGGACCTACCTACTTCTACCTCCACTGGTGATGGCATCATGGGAGATCCTTCTTTCAAACCTGAGGGGAATGGCCCTGTTGCAGATTTGGATAAAAGTGATCCTTCGAGGTGTAAAACTCAGTCGTGGGATAAAGCACAATTTTCGCATAAAAAGGCTGGTTTTCAGGGCCGAGGAAAAGCATTCCGAGGAGAACCTTCTTTTTGTGACACTGAAACAGAAAGTAACGCAGGTGTTAATCATGGTGGATCTAGTTTTCAAGACAAAGAAGAACAAGTTTATGGCCGATCTTTTTGGTCCACTCGAAAGGAGGATGACGTACAATTTAATTATGCCAGAGCTTGTCATAAGGATAAAGAAGAAAAGGCCCCTGAAGAATGGTATTGGTTTAACCCTCAGTCAGGGCATGGTACACACTTTAATCACGACAGAGCTAGTTTCCAGGATGGAGAGGCTTCTTTGTGCCACACCCAACAGTTGGACGAAACAAAGGTGAATCATGATGAAACTTTTTCTGGCACCACTCGGTTACAGGATGAGACAAAAGTCAGTCAAGAAAGAGCCAGTTGTCAGGAAAAGGAGAAACCACTCTCTAAGGAACAATCTCTGTGCAACGCTCAACAAGATGAAACACAGGTTAATCAGGGGAGAGCTTGTTTTAAGGATGAAGAGGAACCAGTTGGTCCAGTTCTTGAATCTCTATTCAACGTTCAACGACAGGATGAAAAGAGTCCCTTGATGCATGCTCGAGATGGGGATGGTACGCCTGATGTGCAGAATGATATAATTGGTGAAAGAGAAAAGCTCAAGGAGACTGACGAGTACAAGCGTGCTGCAGAAGAAGAATGGGCATCCAGGCAGCGGCAGTTACAAATTCAGGTTTAGCATATATAAATTCCTTCAAGTAGCTTCATCTCAATATTGTCTTGAGTCTCTCCAATGCTATATCTTATTCCTTGCTACTAGAGATTTTATCTATGGGTTATATGAAATATTTCTAATATTATCGTATCTTTGCATTTTCCTTCAATCTGCTGTAATTCCATGATTTCCAACTAAAAATTTGGTATACTTTCGAACAAACATGGTAGGCTTTTATATTTTAGTTCCTCTTTCTGTGTGGAATTATCTTAAATTGTCAAACGAATCTTGAAATATCTACCTTTAAAAGCACAATGCATAATAGAATGAAGAGAAGAGGCACTTGGAAGGAAGAAACCAACTGGCTTTCATTCTGATCATTTACATATCTACAAATGCATACAAAACTCTATAATGTACTTCATTATTGAATTTGTGAAACCCACAAGGACATGGGCATCTTAGAGTAGGAATTGAATGTGCCCGCCCTTACTTCCCAAACTGATTTCTATTTATTGTAAGAACTCGGAAGCAAAAAAATTTCGTTTTGAGAAGTCAAAATCTCTACTTCCAACTGAACTATGCTTGCTGTATGCGTGTATGGCTCCTCGGGCACAATGTGTTTAATTTTTTTTTTTTTTAAATGCTTACATAAATTTCAGATTGGCTTTAATGGTCTGCACAATAAGATAGGACAAATTTTAGTTGGTTGTTTCTCTAGTCATCCATTTTCTGAATACATCAATCAGGAAACCAGAAAAGAGGGCCTGGAGCTTTTAAGACAACTGCTTCTTGTTAACTAATCAGCTATCAGCATTTCTTAAAAAAGGAAGAAAATCCCAGATCTGCATATAATTTGAAATCAGATATCTTTTTTCCCTCTTTTCTTCATTTTATTCATTTCGAATCACTGTAACTGCAGCCAAGGTTTTAAATATCGTTCCAAGACAATACAATCCCCTTCGTATTGTCTCAGTACTACCAGAACAAAATTTTGAAACCATGATCGCAACACCTTCTGGAAATTGCGAATGCCCATAAATATTTGATGGATCAAGCTTTTTTTTTTTATCTCATATGGTGCAAGTTTTTATCAGATGGTAACTTTTTGATCTGGTTTGGTTACATCGGTTATATAGCTGTATGGATGCATGCACTCCAGGGACAGAGCTCCTATCAGAAGCTATGATACCCGGATACCTGTACTAGTGCCTCGTACCAGTGTCGTGTTGACACGGATGGACACCGGACACCGGACACCGGACACTCCACCAACATGTATCCCCACATATCCTTTATAAGAAGTTGAAAAAATTAGAAAAAATAAAAATTTTGAACTTCAAAATAGGATACTCGTATCCGTATCCGTGTCCTTGAGTTTGGAAAATGTCGAGTCGTATCCCCGCTTTCCGTATCCGTGTCCGTACCCGTAGCATCATAGATCAGAAGTCTTGCCCTTGTTCCAATTTTATGATTTAATTTTCAAAAAAGATATTTTCAATAGTGTTAATATGATGGTGAGCTCCACAGAAGGAAGGGGTGCTGAGGTGCCTTCAACGTCTGCCATGTAGTCCAAGGAAACGCTAAAAAACAGGAGCAGTGGTCAAAAACCTTTTTTTTTATCAAAATCAAAACACTAATTTTAGGCTGTCACGAAAGTCGGATTCACATGATAATACATGCTGAACTCCCCTTCACATTCAAAGTAACTCTTAAAGAGAAGAGAGTTCCTCTTGAAAACAGAAACCGTCCAAGCTATGATACCCGAATACGGCAAGGATACGGAACCGACACGGTGTGGATACGGCATTTACACTTAAAATGGAAGTATCCGACACGGATACGGCACCCATTTTGAAGTATCCGGGTATCATAGCGACCAAGCCCCCAGCCAACAGAAAAAAATATATTTGAAGTGACTAAGTTACCTTTACTCTATAGGGCAATTGTAAAATGTACTAAACTGTTTTAACAATTACAAAAATTCTCAAATTACAGTAGCATGCAATGAGGTATGCTTAAGACCTACCGGTAAACTAGTCTACATTTGCTCAGTGTGTGCTTTGACCGGTGGATTGGACCCTTGAACTACAGTGGGAATACGCATGAGTTAGCACAATGCTTGTTGGACATATACATTCATACCATGGTTTTAAATTCCAGTTTCAGTGTATATTTTGGTCATCTTGGAAATGGAGAAATTTATTAGTGTGTTCATAAATTATGAAAACCGTAAAAAAGCGCAGGAGATATGCATTGAAACATAAAAAAGCACAGGAGAAATGTTGTAAAACAACCATGAAAGCAAGATCAAATAAACAACTTTTCGTGAGAAAGCAAGATCAAATAGTATTTGGTACATGCTCAAACAGTTATTTGAGGCTCAGACTTAAATTTAATTGTTCATAATTATGTCCTTTTGACCTCTACGGATAGACCGACCCCCTCTGCTAGTCCTACAACCACTTTAGCCACCATCTCCCCTACCAGAAGGAGCAACAAATGCAGATTTATCTCCCTTTTCTAAACCAAATAAAGAAACACCAATTGACACACTATAACCGCAAATAAACCTTATTCAACGAGAGATCTCATGACCTCCTAGAATCTAGGCACGAACGGGCTTGTACTTAAATTTCAACCCGGAGGTTAATTTGGCTACTCTAAATTCTTCATGCTTGTCTTTTTTGTGTTTCTAGGTTAGTAATAGGCAAGGTTTTAAATTTCGTCGAAAAGTTCGAAATTTCGGACCGAAATTTTGGTTTCGGGCTACACACCGAAACCGAAATCCAAACAAATCGAAATTTTTAAAATTTCAAAATATTGACTGAAATTTCGGATATTTTTGAAATTTCGGTTTGTTAAAATTTCGTGAAATTTTGGTTTTTGTGAAATTTCGAACTTTTGGGTCGAAATTTCGAGCTTTTCAAAATTTTCATTACTAATCTCAATTTCAAAATTTCCAAAATTTCGACATTTCGACTGAAATTTCGGTTTCGGGCCTCATCGAAATGGCATGTGAAACCGAAATTTTAAACCTTGGTAATAGGTGATTGGTACACATTTAGTTATTCCCACATGCCTCGTATCAGAGAATAATACTGACCTGGCTTTGAGCAGTCAAGTACTTAAGTTTCCCTTTGGCAGTAAGGAAGACTTGTATTGAGTTTGACCATTGCAAATAATTTCCCTCATTTAATTTATAGAAGTCATCTGAGCCCTAAAAAACCCAGAAGTATTTTACATACCGATTTTTAGGGTTTTATTGTTTATGATTACCAAAAAAATATAACCAAAATAAATCACTTACAGATGCTTCCAACAACTTCGAGTAGCTTCTGGCACCCAAACACAAATACATGGTCAACTGATCCACTCCTGTCACATAGATCACAAACTACAAACACCATGCAACAGAGCACCATAACTACCGCCAGAGTAGCCTAGTAAATGTCCCGCGAACGGTACTATTCATCGGGCATAGTTCATTGGTACTGTTTATCGGGCACTATTCAATTGAAGGATGAACACTATACAAACCCTAAAAAATTGCGGACATTAATCCCGCTCTAATACCATGTAGATTTATCTAGGGTATTAGTATACTAACAACAAGGAAGGAAAATAAAGAAAAGAGAAGTGAAGAAAAGAAGAGATGACGCAGTAGAAATAGGGGAGAGAAAGTGCATTTCGTTAAGAGTGCACAAAATTTCCCTAAATTGCTTTTGCCCTCCTAGAGCCAATAATAAGAAAAGACAAAATAAATAGGAAATGACAGAAATACCCTTACATGCACGTCTATACTAAATAAATACACCAACAATGTCAATGCTACAAAGGTGATGAACCTTCATCTGACATGTATTGTGTTTGTTCTTTTGCAGGCAGAAGAAGCAAAGCGGTTGAAGAAGAGAAAAAAAGCTGAAACTCTGCGTTTATTAGATATGGAGAGAAGGCTGAAACAACGGCTGGAAGAAGTGCGAGAAACGAAAAAGAAGGTCTGAACTTGTTCTTCTTTTCCATCAGACTACGTATTTTTTTCTGCTTGTGACTCTTTCTTCCCATTTGATCTTCTGTTTCCTTGCATTTCTTAGTTCACTTCTCTTCCTGTTTAATTTAGTAGGATATGAGCATCAAATATTTCCAATAGTTTTCATAGTAACGTTTTTTCTTCATATCTTCATGGATGCAAATTCAGGATGAGGAAACTATAAACTTAAAAGAGCAGCTTCGTGTGGAAGTAAGGAAGGAACTTGATAACTTGGAGATGAAGTATATTGATATGGCTTCACTACTACGTGGCTTGGGCATTCATGTAGGAGGTGGTCTCTATCCCATGCCACACGAGGTGAGTTGCATGTGCTCCATATTATTTTTTTTTTCCATCTCTTATTGGTGTTATTGCACACAATTAATGATTCCCAGCATCAGTAGTTTACTGTTGATAACTTACTACAGTTATGAGGACTTTATCATAATATTTTAAGGGCAATGATGTGTCAACTCTGGTGGTAAGTTCAAATAATACCATTGAAACCCTATATCTATAAGATTAATTCAGGTTGTTTTCTTCAGTGTTATGTGCTGATATTTTGGACATGTCTGGAAACTTTGAAAACATTTCCTTTGTTTTTTCTCCTAGGGAGACTAATATGGTTGCGGACTGCATTGCTGATAAGGCAAAATTTTGGGGCAACCCTTTTTTGTGGTCTGACCACTTCCCCGATTGGCTGCGTGTAGTAGCCTGCCTTCGGGACAAGGTGGCCCTGACTAGTGACGCTCTATGTATTTCGAATTTCTGTTTCTGAATGAATGGGGTCTTTTCTACAAAAAAAGAACGATAATTTCTTAAAAAAAGATTAATTCAGGTGGTATTATATTAAATTACACCCAGGATATGATGTGAGTGTCTTTAGTTTAATTGCAAGCAAGGTTTAAAAGGGGTTATTATATAACTTTTAACATCTTAACGGTGGGTGGCTGTTGTTGTACAATGGGAATAGCTGTTATAATGCTTGTTATTTAAAAAAGTTAAAATGACAGCCATTATACCATTATTTACAACCATGACACTATATATTGATTCTTGACCAGTATTTGCTTTCTGTCGAATTTTATAGATTTCTGAAATAATGATTGTTATATTGTTAAATGGGTGATATAATGATCGCAAGGGCCAATATAACAGTTTAGAACGGACGTTCTTAGTTTGCATTGGCTATGCACGTTTCTATGTTAAACGATTATTAAAAATAATATATTGATAATTATGAAATTAAACATGAGTTATGAAAACAATGTTTCTTTCTTCTTCTTTTTTCCAAATTAATAACTGTTATGTTGAAAAATGTGTTACATAGGGCTGCAACTTGGGCGGGGTTCAACCCGATGTTGGGGTCGGGTTGGGTTGGCTCCTTTAGCACTCGGGCTTGGGCTCGGGCTTCGTTTTTTAAAGCCCAATCAAAATCGGGTTGGGCTCGGGCTGAGACTCTAGAAACCCAACCCAACCCAACCCGAGCCCGACATTTAAAATAATATACATGTGAGTGTTCTTTTCCCAATCTCCAGTCCCCCTTCCATCGAAAACCCTCCCATCCCTCTCTCTCTCTCTCTCTCTCTCTCTCTCTCTCTCAACAATAGCAAAGGACCTTTATCTCCCCTCCTCTTGCTCCTCTTTACACGATCGTCAACACCGGAGTCGCCCCAGCCTCATCCGCCTCCGCTCCGTCGATCACAAATTTGTAAATAATAGAAAGAATGAGAGAGCAGTAGAGAACAAATTCGTAGGCAAAGATTAGGGTTTGTGAAGTTGTGATGTGGGTGTACTTGGAAAGACTCTGTAAGGGTGTTGGAGGGAATGGAAGATGTATCTGACTTGGAACTATCAATTGATGCTTGTACTATTTGAGATCGATGGAGTCGCCACGCTTGAAGTAAACTTTGACAAGGACAAGGCCTTCATCTTGCTTGCATTGTATTGATTTGAAGAAATGACCGCAACCAAGCACCTCTTTCAGGACTAGGTTGTATGAGGAGGGAACGTCGTGGAGGTAATACTCCGATGCCGAGGCCTGTGTGGTGTGCGATCTTGTTCCCCATCTATAAAATTTCCTTTTTGAGTCTCTTCTTCTCATCCTTCTCCTACCCTACTCTTCTGTTTCTGAGTTTCACCTCCCCAATGTGCCATTTCTTGTTATAAAGCTGGAACGAGCAAATAATTTGTCCCAACCCGATTGGGCTGGGCTCGGGCTAGAAGTCCCAGGCCCGAGGCCCGACTTCGGGTTGGGTTTGGGTTCGGGCTCAGGCTAGTAGGCTTGAAGGTCGGGTTGGGCTCGGGTTGACCCCCAACCCGACCCAACCCCGCCCGAGTTGGAGCCCTAGTGTTACATTACACTACAACACTTGTTATTTTCGAAAATGTTATGTTAAAATAAGAGGTGTTATACCCATCAAAAAAAAAAAATGAGGTGTTATATTGTTATATAACAGCCGTTATGAGAAAGCAGCCCTTATTTGAAAAAAAACGGGTGTTATATAAGAAAATTATATTACATATAACAGTGTGATCTCTTTTATAAGAGGAAGCCTTGTTATGAGTTAAACATGATCCTTGAACGATGCTGATACTTGCCGGCTTATGAATGCCCTGCTCTTTCATAGGTGTTATATGTAACTTATAAGGTCTCACTATGTATAATAATGTGTATCCTAGTCCACTACATCCAACTTCTCATTTAGCTCGTAAACCTTATCTGGATTTTTCTAGGACACCCACATACTTGTATATGCTTTTTCGAGTGCTATCAGCATGATACAATACTGATACTGGTTCCTGAAATTGCACAGGCTACTTGATGCTATTTAACTGTATCTTGTTATTTTATTCTTTATTTTTTTTATGCCTAATAATATTGCATTTTGATGTTAAAAATGTTAACAAAAAAACATTAACAAAAAAGAAGAAGGAAGAAAGCCCATGGGCTACAAGAGAGGAAACAAGTTACTAAGACAAATAAGATCCCTTCAAACTCCATGTTTTGCTAACAAGTCGACAAACTTATTGGCCTCCCTAAGGATATGGCTAAGAGAATTTCTAGTGCTCTATCACCTGTACTGATTTGCAGTCTATGAAAGAATGATTCTTGTGTACTTGCCCATCTGATAACATTGAGGCAGTTTCATTCTGCAAGCAAAGGGAAAAGGTAAGGGAGGGAAAATGCTCTTAATCTTCCTTATCAAGGGAAAAAAAATGCTTTCAATCTTTTATGTTCTCCACTGTGCTAGTGTCTTCGTTGCTAATATCTGCAAAGGGCAGTGGAGTCTTATCACTTTTGTCTCTTATGATCCCTCATACCCCTGACACTGATTATCGAAACAACATTTATGAAATTTAAGCTTTAGAACTCCCTCAGGAGGAGCCTACCAATTAGAACTTGACTTTTGATGCATTGTTTTGCTTCTAATAGTCCCCAAATTTCGTTATAAGTAATTAACTCTAAAGCCACAGATTCTAGTCACGCAGGAGTACGATAGATAATAATTAGTCTTCTCACTATTGTAGTTTAGATGTCCAACAGTGGAGGAATGTACAGATGATTTCTAGCATCCCCCATGCCACTCAAAGAAGTCAGTTCAGTAAGTACAACACCTGTCTTATGCGTTCCACCTTATTTTTGGCCGCCCCACAAGAAGGTAGTCAAGTATGGGAAATTTCATGACTAATTATGGTAAGGAGCTTGGAAAAGGAAAAAGATAAACACGATTCACAAAAAAATGGTGAGGGCTGTGTTGGAAGCGGCAATCCCAATTTTATTCCTAATCCCCCTTTTCTAAACATGGAAAATATTTACCTTTATAAATGTTACTTGCCACTAGATATATGATTATTGGTCATCATATTTTTATTTATTTTTGTAAGTAATTGTATTAATAAATAAAAGGGGAAAGAACCCACTATACAGGAGAACCAAAAAACTCAAAAAGGAGCTAGAGAGGTAACAAACAAAAGGTGTACAATGAAAAAAAGAGATTATCTTTAACCCGACAAAATCTCCTCACTTACAGAAAATAAAATAAAAAAGACAGTCTACTCTCATCTAAATGCAAATTCCTCAAATCTAAAACCCTTAAATCTTCAAAAGTAAACAAGCAAAAGAACAGCAGAAACTTAACCTGTTTTCATTTGACATTGTTTGACACTTGTATCCGTACCTGTTTAACAGTGCAACCATGTGATTCGTTAAAGTTTGTGTTTGACCTTTATTAGTGTGACGGTTAATTTGAAGTGTGGTATTAGTTATACACTATGTACTGTATATGCTGCTCTGATATTTATATTGCTTTCTTTACTGAGTTATATTGATGATCATGACAGGTACATGCAGCTTATAAACAAGCCCTACTAAGATACCATCCAGATCGAGCATCAAGAACTGACATCCGCCAGCAGGTTGAAGCAGAGGAGAAATTTAAGCTTATTTCTCGCTTGAAGGAAAAGCTTCTGCCAACATCATGACAGGGAAATACTGACACAAAACTGTTTAGGATTTTGATAGCTAATCCACATTGATATAGGTTGGAAGATTGTTGTTCTGATACAGAAGCCATTGGGTTCTGAGCGAGCTTATAACCTTTTAGAGGGAAAAAGCATTCTTGTATAGAAGATTAGGTTTATTTTATTTTATATATATTTTTTCCCTCTGTAACATCCAGTTAAAGAAATTGATGTTTTGTACTTCATTTTAGTTCTGTTGTTTTTTCTCGAGGGGGCCTACGAATGGAGCTTCATATTATTAAGCAGAGTTTAAACTTGTACAAACTGCTGCATTGTGCAATGTATAAGCAACAATTCACCACTATCATCTGAGTTTTAAAGTTGGAAAACAGTGATAAACTCAAAAAGTCTCTCTCTCGCTCTCGCTCTCGCCTTTCTTGGAAGGTTAAGAAAACATATAAACTACTTTGACATGAATCCATGCACAATGCAAGAAGATAAGTGAAACTGCAATTTGATGGGGTTCCAAGTTCTTGGAGGAGCTGCGGAGATTGCTGAACATTTTCGATCACATTGAGGAAATTAAATGTTATTTCACCCACTACAAATAGAGACTTGAATTTACACTTTATTTTTAAGACGACAATTCCATGTTCATATTTCTTATTAATACTAGGCCCAATATATGTTCCCCAAAAAGATCCAGCCACCTTATTGTACCAGAAATTACACCTATAATTACCTTTTTAGTTTACCATCTAATCAAGGAGAGGTTTTCTTTGATGGAGAAGCTGGAGGAATGCCCGGGATGCCTGGTGAAGATGGGACAGGGAATTGAGGGAATGGAAAGGGGAAGGGGAAGGGGAAGGTTGGTGGTGGAGTTAGCCCAAATGAGGGGGGAGTATTGATGGATGGTGGTGGTGGCTGAAACGGGTTAGTCAGAAGTGGCGGTGGCTGTAATGGGTTCGGTGGCAGCGGAACTCCTAAGGTGGGTGGTGGTGATGATAAAAATGGTTTTGGTGGAGTAGGAAAAAAGAATGTTGGGTGGGCTGTTTTTTGATCCGATAATGGAATCCTGTTTGAAGCTTCAGTAGTTTTTGGTTGAATCGGTTCATTCGGCGGCTGTCCAAAGTTCAACAAAGGTGGTAAGTTTGGTAGAGTAAGGAGCTGTGTTAGAGGGGGTGGAAGTGGCAGAGTTGGCAATGGAGTACCGGGGAAAAGAGGAAGAGGAGGTAGATTTGGTATTGTTGGATTTTGAGTTGTGGGTGGGAGAGTAGGTAGACCTGGCAATGTTGGATTTTGAGTTACAGGTGGAAGTAGAGGAAGACCTGGAGAAGGAAGGAAGGTCTTCCTGGAAGTGAATTCCTTAGAGGTTGCAAGGTTTGGTTTCTGGTTACACAGCTCTGGCTGTTTTAAAGGCTTGAAGGTGAAAAACCCAGCTGAGAAAATGTGAATTCCTTGCTTTCTTGACTTGAGATGAAGTGAAGACGAAGTTGCCGATGAAGCCACTGCGCAAAACGGCTCGCTGCTGCTAATTAACTTCACTGAACATCTCTTAATACTCTTGACATGTTTGCTAACTGCCAAAGGTAGATGAACTTTGAATTCTCCATGTTTATTAGTCTTCACTTCCTTCTGAAAACTGGGCCTGGAACTCCCATCTCTACATTCCACTGCAACAGAAGCACCTGCACACAACAGTTTTGAAGAATTTTTAGTCCATCATATGGAACACTCGGAAAAAAAAAAAACTGAATTGTTGAATGTTGAGAATTGAAACATGAACCTGATATGAAGTGGCTGGTCTTTGAGAAGTCTTGTTGAAAACATGTGTCACAGTAAACAGCGCCAACAACGACTGCAGATGGAAGCTTCTTCTCATGTAGTCTAGCCTCTGAAAGATTGTTGACAAGGAAACTAAGATTGAATATGAGCAACAAGAACATTCTGATAATGCCCATTCTGTGGAACTCTCTGATTCTAAGAGTTAAAGAGTAAGCTTTATAAGGATTGAGTTCTGTGATTTCTAGTATTATTTATTCATTTTTTAATAGATTTTTCTCAAGTGGTTTGAACTTTTAAGCAGAGAAATTAAAGCTTCCATAACTTTTTTTTTCTTAGAAGAACATGATCACTAAGCTTCTTTATGTCAATCATGCAAAACCAGTCAACTGCGAACAATCAGCAGTGAATGTGGGTTATATCCTTTACCACCAGCACCCAAAAGAAGAAAAGAGAAGATAGAGAGGTAGATGGAGAGAGGCAGCTGACCTTCAATGTTTGCTGTAAATGTTTATATAGATAATTTATTAAAAAAGGACAGTTGCGTCCCAGTTGGTTCACGAGATATGTTCCGCAGTATCAAATGTGAAGTCCAATAACAGCCAAAATGGAAGGATTTGACCATGTTCACTTGGACTAGGCCAGGGCTGTCAATGGATAATCCGAAATTTTGAATCCGAATTCGAATAGTCGGATATTATCTGAAAAGTTGGATATCGGATTCGGATGTTGAAATTTCCACTTCCATAATATCCGATCCAATATATTATATAAATATAATAATTATAATTTATTATATACTAGTGGGTGCCCCGTGCCATCGGCACTCCTCGACAAAGAATTTGCCAAAATCAAGTGAGTGGCGGAGATCCACAGTCCATTTGGGGGAAGATTAGATCTAGGCCCTTCTTTGTTGATGTTTATAAGAGGAGGTATAAGTAGGGAGACAACTAATGTGTTTTGTTATATAGAATAGTAAATTAAATGGCCCATGCCCACGGCACTCTCCGAAAAAAGCGTTTGCAAAAATTGGGTGCCTTCACCACTCAAACGGTATAACGGACTGGGGTGTTACTGTTTTTTCCATTATAACGGCTGTTATAACGGATTGTAAAGCACAGAGCGAGAAATGAGAAAATAACAGAAATAAAAAAAAAAAAATAACGGTGTTGAAATTTAAATTTTGAATAAATTGAGGTCAAATGAGGCGGATTGAGTGGCTGAAATCTAACCGTCCACGTTAGATCGATGGATTTGATCTCAACCACTCTTTATCTAACTGTCCACATTAGATGGATGGATAAGATAAGAGAATACAACTGAGTTGTCTTGATATATGCGTGGGTGCCCTGTGCCCGTGGCACTTTCCGACAAAGTGTTTGTCAAAATCGGGTGGGAGTTAATCTCAGCCATCGATATGAAGCATAGTGGATCTCAGCCACTCATTATTGAAGCCATATAAGATAAGAGGGGTATAAGAAAACCATTAAATTTTTGTTAAATTCTAATTTTTTTTTTTTTTTTCAATTTTCAAATTTGAAATTTTAAAATTTGAATTTCAGCACCACTTTTTTCCGTTAAAATCATTAAAATCTATTTTTTTTCATTTTTGCCCCTGGCCGTTTCAATCCGTTTTAACAGTAAAACCCCTCTCGAGGCATAAAAAGTGGGCTCCTGAGCCTGACCCTTAGGCTATATGTAAATTCAACCCATTTCATTCATTATATGTAAGTAAATAATAGGTGACCCGTGCCCACGACACTCATCGACAAAGCGTTTGTCAAAATTGGGTGTGAGTGGCTGAGATCCACTGTCCATTTGGTGTGATAAGATCTCGGTCATCCTTTATGAAGCCGGATAAGAGGGGGAGACAACCGTCTTGTTTTGTTATATAGATATTCGATTTACTTATCGAACGAATTAGATATTATCGGATATCTGATAAGTTAAATAGTTTCGAATTCGAATATTGATTCAAAGTATTGGTCGAATTTCAAATCGAATTCGGATATTTTTTTGGATTCTGATTCGGATATGCTTATATTCAATTCGAATAATATTTGACAGCCCTAAACTAGGGGTGTCAACGGAAAGTGATAATAACAGGTTATTTGTTACGTACTCGTTGGGTATCGAAACATTTATGTAAAATATTTTTAATGTAATTTTTTATATAGGGTCAGGCTCCGTTGACAGTCCTAAAATGACAGGATTCTGTACAGGACACAATATTTGCCACGTGGCACACTCTAGAAGGACTCTGACCGTATGGATGTTTGGCCAACCCCTAGGTGGACCTACAACCAAAATTCAGCCTGATTAGTGATTTCTAGACGTTGGATTGGACTTATTTTCATGGGTTGATCTCAAATGTGGGAATTATAGCAGTATTTGAGGTACAAAGAACCAACACCTAGAAATCACTAATCAGGCTGAATTTTAGTTTGTAGGTCCACATAGGGATTGGCCAAACATCCATACGGTCAGAGTCCTCTTAAGAGTGTGCCATGTGGCACATATTTGTGTCCTGTACAGAATCCTGTCATTTTAGGGCTGTCAACGGAGCCCAACCCTTTTATATAATGTTTAGGAAAAAACTGGATATATTAGCACTACTATGTACATTTATAGGTTCTAGGTCCTATCGATTCCGGTTCCAGGTCAGTCTGGGTACTAGTGTGTTAAGAACTAGAATCTTTCAGGTCCTATCGGCTGAAAGGAGATTATAAATGTCCTCTATGACCAAAGCTTGCCGTGATCAGATGATCGTGACTAGGGTACCAACCAATACCCGATAAGAGCCGGTTGAGATTATCTTGGTTTCGGGACTAAATATTTCAGAACCGAATTAAAAAAGATCCGGAACCGATAGGATCCAGAACCAAAGTATGTAATAGGTTTTGGTTCTTGGTACACTAGTATTTGGACTGAATCAGAATCGAAACCGATAAGACCCAAAACTGACATATATATGGTAAGTGTCAAAGAAGTGCTTGGCCTGTAGTAGGTATCTGGTCTACTGCTTTAGCTATTAGCACCATGGCTTTCAACCTAAATGGTTTCAATTTCAACCAATCTGTAAGCTTTTTCAAAAGTTTTAGTATAAAAATTATTTTATTTATTTATTTATTCATATTTGTTTTATAGCACACAGTAGCTAATACTTGATGGGAGATCAGGATATTTATCGGTTCCGGTTCTAGATCCACATTGAACCATTGCTTGAAACCTTGACCACAAGAATTATCATCCATGCAGTTACAGTAACCAAAGGCATTCTTCGAGATGCATGCCATTAAGGGCGTGTTTGATTGCCAAGCGGGAAAATTGCATTTTCCTTAGGAAAACACAACTGTCCATTGTTAGAGAGCCATTTTAAATCTGTATAATTTTCCCTACCAAGCCATTTAAATCTGTATAATTTTCCCTACTAAACCCGGAATTCATTTCCCATCCAGATAGGTGAGAAATCATTTTCACATGAAAATATGCCTTTATTTTCTCACATGATTGAAATATGTGTTCTCGGTTGCAATCAATCAGCCATTTAAGGCATTTCCCAGATGTATTTTCTCGGGAAAATTCTGTGCAATCAAACACGCCCTAAGGAGTGGTGCCATACCACTAATTTGTACCTGATTAAACGATAGTACCCGGTAGGAACCGCTCATCTAGCCAAAAACCCAGTAGGCAAGTAGTTTGAAAGAATCACAAAATCAAGATTGCTTGATTTTAGAGGGAAGTAGTTGCAGAGAAGGCTGGGGTTTGTGAAAAAACAGTTCAGGCTCTGTTCTTTGATTTGCTTTCTTTTGTAGGCTACTGGTACAAATTACTTTGCTTTCTTTTGTAGGCTACATGCATAGCAGCCTCAAAAAGCAGAACTCACACAAGTTCAAATCACTCCCAACTCAAAAACTTTTTTAAAGAAGGCAGGCCTCAAAAAGCAGGGCCTTGTGAAACTTGTTTTTATAATTAACGCCAGATTATCTGGTTGAATTACAAAAATGTTTGGATCCAAATACATTATAATCCAACAGAGCAGAGAGATTATTACAAATTTGCTACAGAACAAATAATCCTACACCTTTCTGAAAGGGAGAAACTAAACCCCATCAGCCAAAAACGAATCACTCACATCCCAAGACCTAGTACATTCATGTTTTCTGATGTATAAGAATTTTTTTCCTTTCAAAATAATAAAGAAGAGAAAAGATGCCTAACCAAGCCAAAACTTCCACATTTTGACTGAAAGAATGTGACTATCAAGAGAGTATTCAGGACATGATGAAGATTGCATCCAAATGACCCAGAAGGGAATGTAAGCACATTTCAGCTTGTGATGCAATCTCGAATATATGGGTGAGTATGATTTACATACTGTTCCCATAGAGGTTTATACCTGCCAATAGCCAACTTAAGCCATGGTTTCATGTTCCCATTGAAGTGAATGACAGCGGCACTCTCAATGAGACGGTTGTCAATATTCAAGTCGTATCCCAACCCTAACACGTGCCATCTCCGATCAAGCGGCTCAGTCAAACCATAAAACGTCAGAAGGCCAGGAGGAAGGGTCCCCAGCTTCCAGAGTGTGTGGTCGCCATTCTGCTCCTGCCAGTAGTGATAACGTGCAGTCACATTCACTTTCTTCCATGCAATCAGATCAAAGACGTTCATCCCAAACGCCCATCCACAGGCCTGTGGGTCAAATTTCGAGCTGATGATTGGATTGGAGAAATTGAGGTATTTGTAGTAACGATGGAATGCCTCAAGGCAAGTCTCCACCGCTCCGTTCACATTTCCATGCAAATCCAAGGAGAAAAGCGGGGTTAAATCCTTCTGGACAACGACATCATCATCTAGAAAGACCACCTTCTCCAGCAATGGGTAAATTTCTGGGATGTAAAACCGCAAATGGTTCAGCAAAGATAGGTACTTCGGGTTCCTGAACTTTGCTTCGCCTTTTGGATCCTGAGATCCCCCGAAGTAGTAAGCCCGTGCACCTGGGTCAAGGAGTTGTTTCATCACAGGGGAATAGGAGATGTTCAACCAAGAGAACTCCTCAATGTTTTGGACTTCTATGGCGCACCCCTTGAAGTCGTTCTCAAGGAACCACGCCTGCATTGCCCCATAGCTGATTCCGTCCGTGACAATGTGGAAGACAAGTTGCTTTGGATGGTCAGCACTGGAGACAGTGGAGTTCACAACAGCAGACGTCGCCAGCACATTATCCGAGAATATGCAGAAGTGGTAGAGGTTATTGTCCACGAGTCGCGGGGAGCTCCTCCTCTCGTCTGCAAGCTCCTGGAGGATGGGCTTTCTGAGCCAATTGGCTGTGAGCTTGACATTCAGGCAGTGGAGGCTCTTTGGTAGTGCCTCTGCAGCCAACTGCCCAAATGCTGTACTCTGCGCTGTCGCAGCTTTCGCACGCTCTTCGAGGGCTTGGATGTGGGACTTCATCGTCATGATTGTGGTTGCAATGTCATAATGCATGTCCTGTGCCTTGTAGATTAGTGACGATAGGCCTTTAACAATGGGCTGTGCTTCGTCTAGTGTGATGTGTTCCCCTCTCATGGCTGCTTTTGAGAGAAGGAGCTGGCAACTCCTGATCTTTGAGCTGAGCTCCCAAGCAAGCTGAAGGTTGTTGTGCTCTTTTGCAATAATCACATAAGCCTTGGCTAGTGTCATTTGGTCGCCCAACTGCCTGGCGAACGAGGTCGCACTTAATATTTCTTCAGTATGATTTAAACCCTCATGGGGACCCTGTTCGATCCTCACACCCTTTTCCTGGGAAAGGGATAAAATACATGACTTAGGTAAGTCCTCAGAAGATAGTTATTAAGGATTAGATGAGCAAACATACGAGCTGATCCATATTTCAACCTATCTAGATAGTTTTTAAGGATTAGACAAGCAAACACGTGGGCTAATCCATATATTAACCTATTTATTCTCTAATAACAGTCAACTATTCAAATGAAACTAAATCCTTGAAAATACTCGGGTTCTACAGAAGATAAAAGATGGAAAAACAAAGTTAACGTGGTTGCCAATGCTTGGTAGCGTAACCAAAATTTCGTCATGCGTAAGGAACTTGGACACAAACAATAGATGCCAGATGTTCTTGTAGGCAAAATATTCTTCTCATAGGTGTATTAACTTGTAACAAAATGTGTATCACAGTCAAAATTATGTATCAAATAGCAATAACATCAAAAAAGAAAGAAAATCTTAAGACCATGAAAATAAAATATTTTGAAAGAAAAAGTAGACTTAAGTATATTGTCTAAGAGAAAAAATAAAGACGCTGGTATCTCTTCCTTCAATTTTAGTAGTTTTTTTTTTTTACTTTTAACGATGACTTTATAAATAAATTTTTTTTTGATAAGTATAAACTTTATTGAAGAAGAAGAGCAAAAAACAACTCTAGAGGTCAAGAGACCTAGAGAAACAATATACAAAGCCGGCTAGACCCGGAGAGGGAAAGAGAAAAGAAAAAAGACCACAAACTACACTGCGTCTCTGAAGCACAGACGATCCCATCTACAAACAAAATCTTCAAAAAATAACCCGCGGCATTCAGAGAAAGCTTTTGACCAAAAACTATCAATCCCTTAATGTTGAGGATGATAATATCCAAATCCTCCTCTTTTCCTTCAAACACTTGTAAGTTCCTTTCTCTCAAAAGGCCCCAGCAATCCGCGAAAGGAAGAATACGCCATAATAGCTTGCCTCTAGCTGTGAAGGCATGAGTATACCAACTACTAGTCAGAAGCTCCAGTAACGACTGAGGGAGGACCCAAAGCATCTCAAACTCGCGTAAGAATGCTTGTCCAAAGAGTCACTATCTTTCAACCATCTGATACATGAGGCTTACATCAAGAATATTTAAAGATATAAAAACAGAATATTTTGAAAGGAAAAAAACAGATGTTCTACAGAAAATTAGGTTTTTTTTTTCCTTTTTCATATAACTTCCTAGTATTCCCAAGTTTACATCATTGCTGGTATTTCATTAGTGCTTTGTCAAATAAAGTTGTCCCTTACTGTTTATTCAAGTTTACCATTTTATTTTTATTAATTTATTATAGTTCTATAACAAGCAGCACCTTAGGATTTCATCCTAATAAGCGTATCGGTGCGTCTGACATGCTATCTTTTAGATATTGGACTATACATCTTACAGAGAGGCTTTTTTTTTTTATAAGTTACAGAGGGGCTTACAAGTTGTTACTGCTTGAATTTAGCCCTTGCAAGGGAGTCAAAGAACAACTATCTTTTCAGCAAGGAGAAAAATATTGAAAATGATATTGATAAAGCTACATAATCTTAACATGCCAAAAGAAAAAAAAAAGCCATCAGATTAGCTAACAATTTGCCTTTTGACAGAACTGCTAAATTAGCATGAAAATGAAATAAGCATTACTAGGTCACTGTCATCGTTGTGTCTACAACAACAACCAGCAAACAAGAATATTACGTTCATATTCTTTTTAGTCAATGGTTATATGGTGGTATTTGCCTGTATATATCAGTACTAGGAAAAAATAATCATTTGATAAGAGTAGAATAATCAATCTTTTGTCTAAATAAGACCAACATTTGCACGCAAAGTAACACAATTCTCCATGAGAGATTAAAAGTGCTATAATCAACGTTTGAATGGTATATTCTAAATATTTAAGTGCCTAAGACAAATATACAATGCCAGTCTGGTAAAAACGGGACCTAGTATTCAGAGCCAATGCCTGGGCACATATACAATCGAACTGAACTTCTGGGGAAACTTTTGTTTCCCCAATAACCAGTGGATTGTATTGAAAGAACATACAAAGCTACAAAGTGAGGGGCTAGAACCCATAAACAATTGGTTGACATTTTGCTCTGCAACTGTGAGGATGTAGGTTCCCAACTTACCTACCAAAAGAAAGAAAGATGCAACAAAAGCTACAAGGACTTCCGAATTCCTAATACATGGATTCCATCTCTACCCAACAAATCCACCGTAGAGTTTTCCGAGCTAAGATGTGTTTAAAACAAACAATCAAGACGATCGATCTTCGTAAAGGAGACCGGCAAGACTCCACATCCCTGAAATTTTTTGACCCCCAATAATAATGTATTGAGTGAACCAAAGTCTACAATTAATCAATTAAAGTGCATCAGTTAACAATTAAAAAAATGAGAATTCACCCTTGTAGGTACCAAGTTATCCTACACAATTCCTGAGGGCCGGCCTTCAAGTTGACACAATTCCCAAGGATAAATTTTGAGGGCATATTAGCTTGATAGTACCCTCGTCACACTATATCATTATTTCTCTCCACTTTGGGAGAATCTCTTAGTAGAGGAAACCTTCTATCAGTAAAAGTTTTATTTTGGGAGAATCTCCTAGTAGAGAAAACCTTGTATTGGTAAGGTTTTTATTTGAGGAGAATCTCTCCGTAGAGAAAACCTTTGATTTGTGGGACTTATATTTTGAGTAACAAAGGGTCTTCCAATTATCTATATATTGTACACCCCTAGCTTGGAGAAGGGGGGATTGGATGAGAGGGAGAGAAGCATTGTAACATAGCAACTACTCTAGCGGATTGCCCATCTCTCGGGGCCATGGATGTAATCACCGAATCTAGCAACGAACCATGGAAAAAATAAATCTTTCTTTCTTCTTTATATTTTTCTCTTATGGTTTATTATCCTATTGCTTGTGGTGTGCAAATCTTGAGGAGATGTTGCAGGTCGAAAATTGTGACGATAGGTCGACGGTTATTCCCTTCGGAAGGCTCTGCAACCAAACTCGAGATTGTACGAGTCTTTGATGAAATTCAGAGAACGTTGAAGACCTGATAATCAACGTAGAGAAATACACCAAACTTGAAGACGATGCAAGGAGCAAGAATCTTAAGCCTCGGCAAATTATCGAAGAAAATGGGAAACCTCCTCTAAATAAGAGCAACGAAAGGAATATTGGCAAGTGGCCACCTCGGCCAGACGCAGACAAAGATAGGCCACCTTAAATGGTCGCAGGACTTCACTCCCATGAACACGGGGATAGATCTGATCCTCAAGTACAGCAAGAGCGAACCATATTTCAAGTGGCCAACACCTCTTTGACCTGCGAATGAGCAATTCCGGGACAAAGGTAAATTTGTGCTTACCATAATGACCATGCACATAACACTATTGATTGCAAAACTCTTTGATACCATATCCAAGATTTGGTGTAGAAATGCCACATAAGGCAATTTGTTGCCAACGAAAGGAACCCAGCTCGTATCCGAAATGAAGGACTGGCCATGTGTCCTGCCACTCCGAGGTAAATGAGGAGACCTCCAAGCGCACATTATCACAGTTACCCATGGCCGACCTTTGAATATCAAAGGAGGAAAGGCGGCAAAATCACAATAAGGTGCAAAAAATGGAGCACCTGTAGCGCGTTTACCAAATATCTACAGAGTCGATGAGAGTGTGTGAAAATGATATCTCCCCAAGTCCACCCACATTGGGATTACTTGTTAATGGTTGATCAAGCTTGATGGATTCACCCTCTGAAACAAGAAGTTTTGGTCTTGGAGGTATAATATCAACCGCTTAGTGTCCATCTGATGCCTGGTTATTTCATATCCCCCCTTTTCTTTACGTATGATGTTGCTTACTATTCTTGTTGTTGTAGCATTATAGACTGTATTGTTACTCTTCTGATCACCATTTCCGAGAGAGACCTGCAAGGTGTCCAAAACCCCTACAATGATGCACTAGTCATTACCCTTAGAATCGGGACATAGGACGTCCAGTGCATACTGCAGACATACTATTCAACTCGGCTTTCCACAAGATGACGCTGTCTATGGGAACAGAAAGTCACCCGTTCTATGTCGACAACAATTTTACTCTTACAATCGAAAAAACAGTTCATACTGGGGTCTTGTCAGGATCAACCCTGCTTAACTTCCGAGCTTCATGCCAAGCTTCCTAACTTCATACTGAGCTTTATGTGGAGCTTCCCAACTTTATGTCAAGCTTCCTACCTTTGGGCGGAGCTTCATGTCGAGCTTCCTAGCTTTATGACGAGCTTCTTAGCTTCACACTTGCTTCATGTCAAGCTTCTTAACTTTATGCCAAGCTTCTTAGGTTCAAGTTGAGCTTCACACCACAACTCTTCACTAGTTCAAGAGAGCCTACAGTAAAATATTGACAGAAAAGGGAAGATAACTCCTTGTATTTTATTTTTATTATTGCTCAGATGTTTTCCCATGCTTAGACCCATTTAGTTGAGCCCAGAGGCCCAAATCTGGGGCTTGACTAACCTGAGCATCAAGTGTTGTCCACTAGACCTAGAGGCTCGCCCTAAGCCTCTTCAGGCTACCAAACTATCAGATCCAGTTGAACCTACACCATCTGATTGGTTGGCCCAACATAGACCACTTCCTCAGACCACCATATTATTAGATCCAGCCGATTTACACCATTTGATTAGTTCAACCTAAACCATCTCCTTATGCCACCTGAATTGGGAGCTTGACCATCCGAACTTATCATCACTGACTGCTTGATCGCGGACTGGGACTTAGTGCCTGGCCAAGACCAGGCATGGCACCAAGCCCTATAACGGATTAAGAACAAAACCCAAGGCACTATGCCCTATAATAATATCACACAAAGCCCCAGGCAATAAGCCCTAACATAGATTAGGCACAAAGACCTGACCGAGTTTAGGCATGAAGTCCCTGGTTCGTCCAGTCGCATGACAGTCAGCCCTAACAATCATAGCACTATTTAAATGATCAATTTAGGAGTTCTCGGAGGCAGACCATCAACCTCCAACACCGATAGTGGGCTATGTGGGTATCAAGATATCCTACACAATTCCCAAGGGCCGACCTCTAAGTTGATACAATTTCCACGGATAAATTCTAAGGGCATATTAGCTTGACGGTACCCTTGTCACAGTGTATCATTATTTATCTCCACTTAGGGGGGTATCTTAGTAGAGGAAACCTTCTATTGGTGAGATTTTTATTTTGAGAGTATCTCTTCGTAGAGAAAACCTTGTATTGGTAAGATTTCCATTTAGGAGAGTCTCTTCGTAGAAGAAACCTTCTACTTGTGGGACTTTTATTTTGAGTAAGAGAAGGTCTTCCGATTATCTATATATGGCACCCTAGCTTGGAGAATGGATGATTAGATGAGGGGGAGAGAAGCATTGTAACATAGCAACCATTCTAGTGGATTGCCCATCTCTTGGGGCCGTAGATGTAGTCATTGAAATTCAGCGACGAATGATTCTCTCTCTTTCTTTCTTCTTTTTATTTTTCTCTTATAGTTGCCTCATCCTATTGCTTTTAGTGTGGGAAACCCAGGAAAATAGAAGAATGGCATTGAATGGATTGATCTGATAGAGATGATACCATTGCTTCCCCGTAGAACAAGTCCTTCAAGGTATAATTCACCAAAGCAACTCAGCCTCCCCAATCACTTCTCTTTCTCCCTCTTAAAATAAATCTCTAACTAGTGCTCCCTTGCCTAAGCAAGTACACCCAAACCAATAACCTCCCAACTCCACGCCAATTCCATGAAGTTACTTCTCCAATAAGGCGTTGTTAACTTGTCGAGGTCTTCTAACTGCCAATACCCCTGACATTTCAGTCTACAACACCTCCCAACCAAATCTATAACTCTCTTCTCATTAATCCCAAGGAAACCTCTTTAGAGCTTTTCCGTCTGAAACACCTCCCAACCAAATCTATGGCCCGTTTCTCATTCATCCCACGGAAACCTTTTTTGGATCCATTCTAAGATGCCAATCATTTCCTACCATAATTTCTCTACTTTCTCAAACAATTTGAGGTGGGGAAATTTCCTCTCACTACTCATACAAGTATAAAAATAGCACACCCACACTGGCAGAGTTGCAATGGTCTTAGAGAACAAATAAGAAAACTAATAGGCCAGAGGTATTTAATACCCTCATCACTACTAATACTACTAACTGGTGCATGTCCTAAACTAACATACACTCAAGGTTTAAAATTTCGTTTCAGAGGAATGCCTCGGTCAAGTGAAAAACCGAGACAAACTCCGAAACGAAACAATCACGAAACATTGAAAAAATGACGAAACAGCAAAATTTTTGAAACATTTCCGAAACATTCCGAAACATTGTGAAACATTACGAAATATTCCGAATATCATGAAATAATATTTTTTATTTTTTTAGGATTGTATCGGATTGTATCGTAATGCCTTAGTTTGTCTCGGCGAAACAAACCGAAACGAAACGAAACATTCAATGTTTCGTTTCGGTTCTCTTACGAAACGAAATGAAACATACGAAACATTCCGAAATTTTAAACCATGCATACACTTGAAGAGTTGTTTCAGCACCATCTGAGCATCTCGTTCGAATAAGATTCTCTCACTCTAAGTCCCGAGCAAGTTGGGTTGCTAACCTTGCTGCCATGATTTCAGCCTCTTTACTTACGATCACTTTCTGCAACAAACAGCCCCTCCTCCCTAACAATCCACAACTGCAGAGTGACCTCTTTCCATTTTGGATTTTTCCAGATCCATAAAACTAACTTTGACCCATCCTTTGGTTGGAGCTTTCCAATTGGCTTCATGATTCTGAACCCTATTGTTTCTATGGTATTTAAATTAGCCAAATTTCGGAAAATTCTATTGACTTTTGTCAATTTATGACATGTCAAAGTGAAGTTAACCTGTAAAATTTCGGGACGGTGAATTTTTACTATTTAGTATTTAAGACCAAACTTTAAAATAGATAAGAAGTGCTTAAAACACATTTGTCTCCCATGTTTCCACATTTCCTTGTTTTTGGAAGGTTCTTAGGTGAAAACTTATCACTTGGTTAAGAATTTCAAGTCAAAAACAACTTGTAGGAGTTAAAATCAAGATCAAATGCTCATGGGTTTACGTAATTTTAAGTTATCCATCAATAAAATTATTTTTCATTGTATTTCATGTTTCTTTCATATCATCATCATACATTCAAACAACGTGATGCATCAAATCTCCAAACTTCTTTCTATTTGGGAATTTTAACAAAACTTCTCCATGTTGAATGAACTTCTTCAACTTAATTACAAATTTTAATTGATCAAAGTTTAAGGCGAAATCGAAGTTAGTACCTTGGCTATTTCCTTGTTTCCTAGAAAACTGCAATAGAGATGAAAGGCATTCAATCCATAGACTTTGGGATTTTTCCAATATTCATATAGGATCTGGGTTCATTCAAATATCTCATTGTTTCTATGGGTGCAAGAATTGCATAATAAGAGCTAATCTTTTGGATTTTGGTAGCTGAATCCCGAGTCCCATCCATCCAAAATTTGATCCAATCTAAGGTAGTCCAATATGTGTTTTGAATTTTGATGCTTAGGTGAGATGCAAATTATATACTTAAGAGTGAATTGACAAAACAAAATAGCATGGCTCATCATTTCTTCTTCATTCCCACGTAATGGGCAAGAAGCATCAAAATCATTGTCTAGTTTTAGGATGGCCCTAATAGGAATGATACCTTTAGCATTTCCACGTAAATAATTGAACCCGAGCTGGCACTGACAATCTCGATTATTCCTCCGTAGAGTATTATAAACTTGACAGTTGTTATTGGCAAATGAGTTATCTTCTTTACCCACTTGGTGATTGGTTGATTTAACAGAGAATGTGCCCAACTTTGATAAACTCTAGCACTGATCTTTTTCTTAATAGCATTTGATAGGGGGATTTTCAGAATTTCGTTAGTTAGCGTAGTTGAGAACATAAGAAGTTAATGCTAGATCCAGCTATTACCACCCATCATAAGCCCTGGTTAATAATATACTTCTACCTTAACCAAATCTTTCCAAAACTAAGAATTACTTATCGTAGCCGAGGCTTTAAGGAATGAATTTTGGAAAATGAATTGATCGTGTTTCGGGGGTTGAAATTCAAATTTAACCAATGTGGAACTTCTCTTGTCTACCTCAGTTTACTTAGCCCGATCATGTTGTACCGGGTTGTGAGCAATGCTAATAGCAGAATGTGTAATTACCTAACTCAAATTAGGCTATTCGCAGTGGAGGATTGGCCAGTGGGCAATTTCTCCTGGTATACACCTTCGATTAATCCTTTCCAATAGTATTTTGTGTGCTTGCACCACTTTATGAGCCAACGATAATATCAATGTCAGAACTAGGTGACAGAACAAGTAAAGGAAGAAGAGAATGTTTTTCTGAAACGGAAGTTGGGCGTGCTGGAAAATAAAGAACTGACTTGAATAAAATAACATCCATGGAGACAAACTTTTTTCTTAATCCCGGATGGTAACACTTACAGCCCTTTTGGGATGATGGATATCCAAGAAAAATACACTTAAGTACCTTAGGGTCAAATTTAGATCAGTCTCCACGATGTACATGGATAAAGCAAACACATTACTTTTGGAGCAATACGAAAGGATGCATGTCCAGGACATAGCACATCAATTGGAGTTTTGTGTTTCAATATGTTGGAGGGCATACGATTAATAAGATAAGATGTAGTAAGAATTGCTTCAAACCAGAAATTCTTAGGAACATTCATAGTGAATGGGAGAGCACGACCAACCTAAAAAATGTGACAGTTTCGTTTACACCACACCATTTTGATAAGGTGTTCCAACACAAGTAGTTTGGTGTTGTACCCCATATTTAGTGAAATAAGAATGTAACCAGGAGTCCATGTACTCACCCCATTATCAGAACGCAAAACTTTCATAGATGTGTCAAACTGAGTACAAACCATCTTTTTTTTTCCTGGTAAGTGTAGAATATATTCAAGGGCAACATCCAAAAGAGATACAAGGTTTTCCTATGAGATCAAGGAGACCTAGCAAGGACTAGACCAAACAAAACACAACAATCGAACAAAGAGGAAAGATCAAAGACAAAAAAAACCACTAAGGAACATCTCTAGAGCAAATGAGATCCTACCAAAACACAAAATCCTCAAAAAAGAGGCCACGACACACCCAAAAGTTCTTCGACCACAAAAGCAGAAGATCTTTAATATTCAGGATAACTTTAGATGTTTCTTCTTCCTCCTTCCCCTCGAAGACTCTACTATTCCTCTCCTTCCAAAGCTCCCAACAAATCGTGAAATGAAGCAACCTCTAAAGCACACGACCTCTAGACGAAAAAGCCAGCGTGTGCCAAGACGAAATCAAAAGCAACACCAACCCAGACATCACCGAAGAAATCCCGATCAACCAAAAAAGTTGTCCAAACTGCTTTAGCTAAATCACAGTGCAACAGAAGGTGATTGACTGTTTCCCCACCGTGCTTGCACATAAAACAATAATCCACAATGATAATCCTCCAAGCTCTCATTTGATCCACAATCAAAAACTTCTCCAAAGAAGTAATCCACATGAAGAAAGCAACATTCGTAGGCACCTTGGAACCCCAAACGAAAGGTGCTGGAAAGCTGCTACTAGAAGGTAAACCTAAGTACATGTATAGTCATCCACAAATACTACAAAACAATGACAACTAAACAAAGAAGTAACAGAGCAGGACCCCACACATCAAAATGAACAATTTCAAATAGAACATTAGTTTTATTTCTACTCAATGGAAATGAAGTACGACAATGTTTACAATACTGACAAACTTCACATTGTAAGTTTAACCCAGTGTGGAATTAAATAAACTAGGAAATAAATGACGCAAAGACTGAAATGACATATGACTAAGACGATAATGCCACTGCATTACGTGATCTTTATTACTATTGGAACTAAGGGATTGGTATGCAACACTTGATAATTTGGTGTTCTCAAGGAGATATAACCCATTAGCCTCACAACCAATGCTAATAGTCTTCCCTGAGGTCGATCCTGAAACACGTTGAGAGTGGGAAAGAAGGTAACACTAAAGTTAAGATTTCTGGTGAGACAACAAACTAATAAATTTGTAGATAAATTAAGAACATGAAGAATAGAGGAAAGGGAGAGATTTTTAAAAGCCTTAATCTCCCCTTACTAGAAACTAAGAAAAGAGATCCATCACTACTCAAACTCTCTCTCCTAGAACAAATAACATGTCTAAAAAACAGTGATGACATGCCCATCATGTGGTCAAAATCACCAAAGTCAATGATCCATGACGGGAAATTGGGTGAGGAGACCTAATGAGCAGATGCATAGGTACCTAATTGAGCAAATGCAGTAGGTACCACTATCTCCAACTATGACATTATTTGACAGAGATTGGCTAACTCCTGCTGAATAGTAGCCATCCTGTAGAGTAGTGGATGAATTCGACCCCATTGGAGCTGTAGTGGTGCTGTGTGCTGCTGACCCATAGGTTTTGAAAACCTAGCTGGTTGATCAACCAAGTCCCAACATGTCTCTTTCATGTGTCTAGGTGCAATCGTAGTGAGTGTACTTCAACTTATCGCGATCATCTTGATCATTTCTGCCCCCAAATTTCTTCTAACTACCCTTACTACCTTTCTGACTCGTAATGGATGAAGCAAAGGCTGGTCACTCAACATTAGGTGTGTTGTTATCCTAATTTTTCATGATTCTGCGTCGATAGGGCAAAAAAAAATAAATAGTAGGCCGAGTGGCAAACAAAATCCCTCCCTCTCTACCCAATCTCTTCAACACCCTCAAATGATGGATCATTCCTTTTGCTTTGTTCACCTCCTACTCTCCTCTTCTCTAGTCTTTGATGCAACCACTTCTATTGTTTCCCCAGACGACTCTGACGATCTCTTGATCCATCAAGTCGTAACCAACGGCGATAGTCTTCACCTAAATGCCGAACACCACTTCATGATCTTCGTGAAGAGGATTGGCAAGACTTACACTAATCTGAAAGAGCATCCTACCGATTTTCCATGTTCAAGTCTAACCTACACAGCACCAAGCGGCACCAAAAGCTTGACCCCTTTGCAGTCCATGGAGTCATGTAGTCCTCCAATCTTCCTCCATCAAGCTTCAAAGGACTTACCTTGGGTTGAGACTTCCTGCTGATGCTCACAAGGCTCTGATCCTACCGACGAACAATCTTCCAACCAACTTTGATTGGAGAAATCAAGGCAGCATTACCCCTATTAAGAATCAGGTATCAAGTGATATACTTCTTACAGTTATTGTTTATCACCATTTGATTTTTTTTTTTCTGGTTTGTATGGAATTCTTTGTTAATTGTTGTTGAACATTTTGTTTGTTTTAATATTTTTGCGAGATTAGGGTTCTTGCGGGTAATATTTTTGGTGTGTCGTTATCGTGATTCTTCATGGCTGCCTTTCTATGTTGTAGATTAAGGTGATTGCTCTTTTGCAATTGGAAAGTATATGAATCATGTGGAATCCAACACTTATAAAGGAAAATTACATTTTCCTGTATCATAGGATTTCAATTGTGCTCTAATATGAGCAATTTTCTTTGTGGATTAATGCTAATGGAAACGAATGTGATATAGTGTTGTTATGGAAGGAACTCCGAGAGGTCAGGTGCAATCACTAATGTGCTGTCATGAATTGATTATAACATGATAAGATGGTTGAAGGAAAAGGCAATGGGATTAGGAAAATGGCTAGCATGGAAATATTTTTTTGAGTTTATCTCACTATAGGATTGATAGATAGCCTATGAAACGAGCTCCATGTATGAAATTAGATTAATACATGAAAACCAACGACTAGAGAATAAACAAAAGAAATAAAAAGTAACTGGTGTATTCCCTTTGGGACGGGCAATACAAAACCAATGTCCAGATTCTTTTGGGTTGCTATCATGGATTTAGATTTTGGTCTTGTGACCTGGATCGTCTAAGACAATGTTGAGACCAAGTTGACTCGCCTGGCATTGCCCGAGTCAACTTGGTCTGAACATTGTCTCAGATGATCCAATGTGAAAAAGAAGAAAATGAATTGTCTCGAGCAAGACAACTCGAGACAATGTGACTTGGTCATCCAACCCAAGTCCGAGTTGACTTGCCTGAGTTATCTCAGTCTGAAATGAGACACAATACAATGGTTACTATACAAATCCATTCCAATTTTCATCTTGTCCAAGGCCGTATCCTTTGTTTATGGATAAGCCTTCAGATCCTTCCTCAAAACCTTGATCCAAGTCATTTTCGGCATTTCCCTCGTCTTTTAAAGCCTTCGACCAGCACCATTGCATTCCTCATCAATGCCATAATGATCTTTGATGCACGTGACTAAACCATCTCAACAGACTTTATCTCATCACCAATTGGGGCTATTTCTAAGTTAACCTGAATTTACTCAGTTATGATTTCGTATTTCCTAGTTTAGCCACCCATCCTTCTCAACATTCTCATCTCAGGTATGCTCATTCTATTTATTATTTGTTTCTTGATTTCTCAACATTTTGATCTATAAAGCATAGTCTGTCTAATTGTCATCTTATAAAATTTTCCCTTTAGTTCGATCTATATGTGTCGATCATATGGAAACGCCAACCAAGTCATGCACATCATATTTCAATACTAGTACCAATTACCAAGAGCCAAAAAGATCACATTCATGCATCCCAAAAAGCAATTTAGAGTATGTCCCTTGCCAAAAATATGTGATTTTCCATTCCCATGAGACATACATACACTCACAAATCGATAGGGAATGGCCTAGTTGAATTAAGAGAAACAACAATGGTACCACTGTTGAAAATCAAAGAAAATTGCTCAACATTTCCAATGGTTGTAGCTAGTCTCCAGATTAGATGTAGTAGAGCTTTAGGCATGCATAAATAAATTATCTGCTGAGCACAGCAGATCCCATTGTTTCACTAGTACAACAGAAAAGTTTCTTAAATGACCATTTAACAGTTCAGGCGCAATTTTTTTGATATTTGAATTTCAGCACATGGCGACAAAGCGAATTCATCATAGGTATAAATAATGGGTATCTGTGAAATTGGGGTACAGAATCACGTATATTAGGGTATCATAGCTAGATTGGTGGCTAAGTAGAAATATGATTTAAAGGTTTTGAGCCTATATAACTTGAACTCAAGAGAAGTGTGTTGTTTTAGATGCAAAGAAGAGGAGAACAGGTGATCCAAAAAATCTGACACACCACTATCTATAAGCTCATCCAAAAATATTACAATTTACAAGGAGCAGCATAATTAGTCTAATCATATTAGATTTAATATTAAATAAAGAACTATAAAAAATAACAGAAAATTGTACTGAAAAATTAAATATGTACAGCCCCACTAAAAGAGGATGATACCATAAGGGGGCCAAGTAACAAAATAAGTTACTATTTACGGCCAGACACCATGTCATGGTTCAAAGTTTCGGCTGAAACCGAAAAGTTTCGTCCGTTTTCGTTCGGTTTCGCTATAGGACGTAACTACATACGTTTCAGTTGGTTTCGTTAGAAACCAAACAATACTTCATCATATATGTAAATTTGAACTAACATTTCGTTTCGGTTTCACGAAGTTTCGTCTAAAACCGAATGATACTTCTGATACATTTTGGTATCGCTCATGAACGATTCCATGCACTTTGAACCTTGGGGAACGTAAAATTTAGCAAGCTTTATAATGGTCAACAGGAATGATGGGATCCCTTCTTCATCTTCTTTGAGAATCCTCAGAAAATCTGCTCCCAATGATCTCGGTTTGCCAAAAGTACATCATTTAGTTTCGTGTCCTATGAAGGTGATATGTATTGCTGAGAACCACTTTAAAACGACACACGATCAATAAGAGATGTAAATTAGTTGCATGATCTCAGGTGGAAGAAGGCATTGGCAGTACAAAGAATCTGCATATATATATATATATATATATATATATATATATATATATATATATATATATATATCCCGTATACCATTTTTACTTGATTTGGCCAGTGAGTCAAGCCATTACCACGAGGGGCCAAGGCCCAAAGCCAGAACCCAACAAATTGAAGAGCTTAAAATTTTTCAAAAAGGATATATGGTTAACAATAATTGACTTGGATTGCCACATACTCAAATGTACTCTTATCTATCCCTAACTTAACCATTAGATATCAGAAATCATTTCTCAGCATCAAGTTTAACTAACATAAGACGACCATGAGACAAGGACCTCGTGAGCATCTCAATAAGGATCAGGTGGAAGGTCAGGGTAAACTTTGACACAGTAGCAAATCAGTTCAAATCAGATGACTGGTTCAGATATTTCAGCTCCCTGGTTGCATCAGATATTCTCAGATACGTGGTTCAATTGCATCATTTTGTAACACATACTGATAAAAAAAAAATTAAGATGAAATGGGAAATTGGGCTACTACCTATAAAATTTTCGTCAAAGTCCCATATCAACTCAAATCAGATTATTTTTTTCAAATAATTTAGCTGCCCCAATTCCAATTACTGATGGATTTTAAGCAAAACTACTCAAACCCATCAAATTAAAAACCTTTCCAATTCCAAAATCCCAAAACACATCAAATCAAATAAAGCAAAATGAAACTGAAATTGAATTCCCTCTAAGCTTACCTGTATCGGCTGTTCAACCCCGTCTTGATGGTGATGATGGACGACAAACAGCACTAAAACTGCAGTAGAGAACAACCCAAGAAGCCCCAATATCCAATAAGAAAATCTCCTTCGAACTGGGCGCCGGTACTCGGCCGCCCGTCGCCGCATCTTTTACGGATTTCTTCCACGATTCACAACCAAATCAAGAATTCAGAACAACCCATCTCTCAAATTGGATGGAGAAAGCCTTGAAATGGGTACTCTCACTATCACAGTTTCTGTCGATTTCTTAGCTCCTTGTCTATACGAACACCCCAACTATATATCAAGAGCTGAAGAAAGAGGGGTGACACACTGACACCTGGTTTTTAGCTTTTTTTTACAGAGGATTCAATAAATGGGTCGGAGGGAGAGAGAGAGAAGTGAAGGAATGAAGGATTTGGTAGAAAAAGCACGCCTGAGAAAATCTGTGTTTTATTTTGGCAAAACAGCGAGAGGTAGATGACAGAGGCTCTCTATAGTAATGTCAGGTTTTAGGAGAAAAGATGTTGAGTCAAGTTGGCTTTGTCACAACAGGCAAAATATAACGAGGGAGGTGAGCGTCGGCAAATGAAAAGATGAAACCATGTGCTCTACTTTTACCAGACGTATATATTTAGGGTCGCTCTACGGGCACCCACGCCTTTCGGCTGGGCACCCCGCTTGGACAGAAATACCCCCCAACTCCTTCTCCTTCGTTTCGGCACCCACACAGTCCAACCCCTTCTCCTTCATTTTTCTCTCTACTGTATCTCCCTCTCTTCTCTCTCCTCTCTCAGGCTCCCACAGTAGCACAGCACCGTGGAGGCTAAAAGCCCTAGCAAGAAAGAGAGAGAGCACAATAGAGAGGGAGAGGAAAGAGAGAGAAGGAGAAAACGAAGGGGTTGCGGGTAGGGTTGTGTGGGTGCCCAAACAAAGGAAGAAGGGTTGGGGGGTATTTTGGTCCAAGTGGGGTGCTCAGCTAAAGGACGTGGGTGCCCATAGAGCGACCCATATATTTATGTACCATAGAAAGTACTCACTCTTGAGACTTGTCCCTAAATGAGCAAAATGGCTCTTGTAAGAGATTTTCTTCAAAGTAAAAAAGAGAGAGGTCTTATAAATCTTCACCAAAGGGTCTTTTCCATCATTCCAATCTTGATTAGTAGACCAAAGTATCATTCAGAGGTCCTTTGAGTTTTTTTTAAGATTGCTTGGTGTATAATGGCCACAAAGAAGGGGGGGGGGGGGGGGGGGGGGGGGGGCATGATGAGGTAATAAGCTGTTAAACACTTTAAACAAATTCGAATGTAGTTACATAATCAGAGGGTGTTGTATCACAAATCATCGAAAACCACCCTAGTAGTGAATTGTGGGACCTAGTCCAATCTTATCCTAGTTCGGGACCGATTTTTATATAAGTAGGTGTCAACCTTGAAGTAGTTCTGGTTTTCACGTTGTTTGGCAAACATTATCTTTTACTCTAGTTCTAATTTGCATGTTGTTTGGTTAGCAACGACATGCAAATGTGCCAACATGCACAATAAGACAAACAAGCTAGAGTATTGGGCATAAAGCGTTTGTAGGTAGCTTTTCAAGTCCGCTGTCAAATCTCAGGCTACAAGCTTAAACAAGCAATGGAAACTACCAAGCTAGAGTATGGTAGGGGCAGATGAAATTTCCAATGGGGCGTTGAAATGTGTGATACCCCAGTAGTCATAGTCATAAATAATGGATACTGGGATCTATGTGTACCGACCCTTGCAGTGTTGTAGCTAATGCGGTAAGTATCCCGCTTGGGGAGTGCATTCACAATAATGAAACTCAAAGGAATTGACGGGGCCCGCATAAACGACAGAGCAAGTGGTTTAATTCGATGCAAAGTGAAGAACCTTACCAGGGCTTGACATGTCACAAATCCTCTTAAAAGATAGGGATCGCTGATTCAAGTGGTGCATGGTTGTCGTCAACTTGTGCCGTAAGGTGTTGGGTTAAGTCACACGACGAGCACAACCCTCGTGTTTAGTTACCACCATCAAGTTTGGAATCCTGAACAGATTGCCGATGATAAGCCAGAGGAAGGTGAGGATGACGTCATGTTATTTTCAAAACAATTCGTTAATACCAACTTAATTACTTCTGCCCTTTCTTCCTTATTTCTAAAAGAATCTATTAGTAACTATGTATCTATTTTACACGGACAACTTCAAAATTTTGATTTTCTAATTTGTGCCTTGACTTGCCGCAGATTCACCACTTCAAACTAATCTTCTAAAAAGGCCAGTACAATCACTCACATGCGGCCTACTAGTACTACTATAAAACCAAAACTTGGGTTAGGGCCCACCGTTCACTATTAGTTGCCTATCAAATAAACATAGACACCTATCACTTCATTAAATGTCATTCTCCTAATGTATTCACATAAGCACCTATTTGCTATTTGAAAAAAAAAAAAAAAAAAAAAGAGTGAAGAAGACTTGTTTCTCATTCACTCTACATGGACAACTAGCAGAATTTTGATTCTTTAAATATGCCTTGAGTTGGGGAACATTTATTTGCACCCCACACATTGTGAAAGCAATCCGAGAGTAAAATTTTGTTGATAGGCCTTGATGACCACCCCGATCACCGCCCACAATATAGGCCATGTGGCACACTTTTAGAGGATGCTGACCGTATGGATGTTTGGCCAATCCCTAGATGAGCCTCCAAACCAAAAATCAGCCGGATTGGTGAATTCAAACCTTTGGATCCTTGTACCCAAATAATGGTCAATAATGCTCAAATTTCTACGGTTAAAATCAACCCATGAAAATGACTCCAATCCAAAGCTTAGAAATCACTAATCAGGCTGATTTTTGATCTGGAGGCCCGTCTGTGGATTGGCCGAACATCCATATGGTCAGAGTCCTCCAAAAGTATACCACGTGGCTCTTATTGTAGGTGGTCGATCATCGTAGACAGTCACCAAAGTGCTTTCACAATTTCTGGGGTGCAAATAAAGTTCACAATTACATTGTTACCCATCGAACTACCTATGGGTTGAAACTCGTATTTTACGGTTAGGGGTGTTACATGGAAGCAATGTGTGGCCCACGTACAAAATAAATTGTGGGGCCTATCTATTAGACGATACAGATAAATGACCTTGTGTAGCACACTAAAATAAGATAAAATAAAATAAGATGGGGTCATTAGTGACAATGGTGTTATAAATGATCTTTTGTATTATTATTATTTAAAAAAGGAAAATGCTATCCAACGGACAAAAAATATATGCGATTTGATTCCATTGACCATTGGATTCAGGAGATCTACAGTCCATGAAGGCAACAAGATCCAAGGTCAGTGGATAGCACGACTCTAAAAAAAAAAATGGACTTGTGTAGCACACGTATAATAAAATAAAATAGGGACATTATATGACCGCAGTGTTTTAAAACCCCCTCACCTCGACTCCAAGCCCATCAGGATGAGTTGAGTCGATGACTAGTGAGTCAACTCAATGAGTCAAAAATTTATAAGAAAACCGTTATATTTGACTCACGAACTGGACTTGTCAAGTTTTAAAACTGTGATCATTTTCTTAGGGCGTGTTTGATTGTCAATTTTCCTGCATTTTGTTAGGAAAATATAATTTTCCCTTATTTGATAGCCATTTTAAAATGGGAATTTTTTTTGAAGAAAACGAGATTTCCCCATGCAAGCCTGGAATTCATTTCCGTTCCACAACAACCCACCCTTATTTTCTCACATAATTGGGAATTGCATATTTTCTCGGTTGCAATAAACAGCCCTATCAGATGTATTTTCCAAGAAATATTTTCATGAAAAAAGAAAATTTTCTGTGCAATCAACCATGACCTTAGGATAATTGTACTGTCGCGCAATAAGGACAAACGGCCAACACCAATTAGATTGCGCCACGTTTAAATGAGAAACATAATAAAATAGGGTTGGGCTCCAGTTACAGGACACAATACAAGCCACGTGGCACACTCTTACAGGACTCTGACTGTATTGATGTTTGGACAATCCCTAGGTGGACCTAGAACCAAAAATCAGCCTGATTAGTGATTTCTAGGCGTTGGATCTTTGTACCTCATATACTGCTCAAATTCCCACCGTTGAGATCAACCCATGAAAATAAGTCCAATCCAACGCCTATAAATCACTAATTAGGCTGATTTTTGGTTTGTAGGTCCACTTAGGGATTGGCCAAACATCCATACGGTCATAGTCCTCTAAGAGTGTGCGACGTGGCTCATATTGTGTCATGTAACCAGAGCCGGTCATTTTAGGGCGGTAACTGGAGCCTGACCCAATAAAATACTAATCCATACGATAACCGTGTCTATGTTTGGCCAGTCCCTCGGTGGACCGGTACACAAAAATTCAGCTTGATTAGTAATTTCTAACCGATTCTATTGAAGTTATTTTCATGGGTTGATTTTAACGGTAAGAATCTGAGCATTATTGAGCCTTATTTGGGTGCAAAAATCCAAAGTTGTAAATCACTAATCAGGCTGATTTTTGGTTTGTAGGTCCATCGAGGGACTGGCCAAACATCCATACGGTCAGCACCCTCTGATCGTGTGCCACGTGGCTCGTATTGAGTGCTGTGACCGGCTTCCATCACAACATCTTGTGACACAAGTTTTACTCCCTTCTTCATCTTACTTCCCTCTGCAACTTTCATACTCTGTGGGACATAACGGCCGTTTTAAATACATGTGGGCTCCACTTGCTATCTCTCGTTGTGCATTGTGTCAAATTAGCATAGGGACATACACACCAAATCAAACTGATAGGTGATCTCTGGCCGTTCAATCCGAGCTCCCGATGAAAAAACGCTCGAATCCAACTGTTAGAGATCACTAATTAATCATACTAACTTTTGGTCTGTGTGTATCAAGGGTGTCGTCATAATGGTTAGTGACACATTATAACGTCTGTTATAATGGACATTATGATAACATTAAGTGTCCATTATAATGGACCTTGAATGGTCCATTATGAGATTAATGAGCATGTGTACCATGTGTACAGTAGATAAACTTCCCGAAGAGTAAATCTTACCTGACCACCCACAATATAAGCCATGTGGCAATTTCTTAGAGGACACTGACCGTGTTAGGACAATCCCTAGGTGGACCTATAAACCCAAAATCAACCTGATCAGTGATTTCTAAGCGTTAGTTCAAGTCATTTTCATGGGTTGATCTTAACTGTAGGAATTTGAGCATTATTTATCATTATTTGGGTACAAAGATCCAAAGGTTTGAAATCATTAATCAAGCTGTTTTTTGGTTTGTAGGTCCACTTAAGGATTGGCCAAACATCTATACGGTCAGCATCCTCTAAGAATATACCACGTGGCTCATATTACGGATGGTGAGGGCTTCCCTGAATGTCAGTGTTCCAGGCAAGTTTTACTCCTTTCCCAACTCATCGTTTTTCATCATAAAAGACTAGTCTCAATTATTGTTGAGGACAGGCTTATCAATTAAATATTGTCCAGGACAAGCTTTTATGTCTTGGTTTACACCTTTTTATCTTGCGTTGTTTGCTAGCATTCCTGGTAACAATTTTAGAGAACAAATTGGAACCCAATAATTATAGGTGATAGGTCTGAGATATGCTAGGAATGAAAGTAGGCAACACAGTACCTGAGTTGCACAGACATGGTTTGAAGTCTAGGCCGAATGCCGTTCCGGATCGGAGCCCACTGATCCGATCTAAAACTGGATCGCCTCACCCCTAGATCACTGTTTCCCATAGAAGTCTCACCTTGTCTCGGGCGAGATGCACCAATATCATTCTGGATTGGACCGATCTAGATCGGAATCGGAGCCCACCGATCCAGCCTCCGATCCCAAGATTTCGAACCATGTGCACAAATGCAATTGATATTGTTTAGGGTAGCTCGATGGGTTTTAAGGCTAGTGGGCCTTAGATGGGTTAATTTTAAAGATTTAATTGCTCAACTATTGTAGGCAGTTTTGACATGTCTACTTAGCTAAGGTTGAAATCTCTCTACCAAAAAATATGGGCAAGAGCATGCTGGGCCTGGCTTAGGCCCGTAAAGGGTACAGCCTTTGTTATCTTAATGGGCGGGCTGGGTTGGGCCGGGTTGGGCTGGGGTGCCCTTTTAATGGTGAGGACGAAGAGGAAGTGTTGCAGGAGATTGTGAGGAGTTGTAAACTTCAAGAAGTTTAAGCAACTTAGGCCGTGTTTGATTAAGGTGAATAAGTCGAGTGAATTAAGGACCACAGTATGAGCCATATATGTGACACTTTTAGAGACCACCGACGGTATAGATGTTTGGCCTACCCCTAGGTGGACCTACATACCAAATATCAGCCGCATTAGTGATTTCAAACCTTTGGATCAAAGTACTCCAAATAATGCTGGAAATCACACTAAAAATAAACCATGGAAAAAGGCTCTAATCCAACGGATAGAAATAACTAAAAAGGTTGAATTTTGGTATATAAGTCCATCTAAAGATTGGCCAAATATCCATACAGTCAGTGGTGTCTAAGGGTATGCCACATGGCTCATACCGTAGTCCATCCTCAAACGTCGATGAGACCCCATACAATCACTCACACCTAGTAGATATAAAACAAAGACGCAACAATGCGTGCTCTAGAGATAACCCACAAATTTTGTATGATAGAAAATGATAGAAATGGCAAGATCAAGACCGTCCGATCTGTCGCTTATGATCTACACAAACAATAATAGTTTCCTGTAACATCTATGCACCACGTTTATCTACAATGCACGAAGAATGATCTGAAGCCCATGTTGTGGGCGACTAGTGAGATGTTGAACTGGAGAATGAATATAAGAAGGCGAGAGGGTGAAAGCGTAGCGTTGCAGGATCATGGAAAGAGTAAGCTTAACTTCTATGATCGCAAAGTTCAAGCCCACACAAGTTCGAGGGCCCAGACCGAATGGAAGAAATGCCATAGTATTATTAGCTGCCTTGGCGACCCCTTCTGAAAATCTCTCTGGTTTGAAAAGATGAACGTCTTCTCCCCAAATCTGGGGATCATGGTGAGTTACTAGAGGAGGAATAATCAAATCTATATTTGGTGGAAGAAGAAGATCCCCCAGTCTTACTTCCCGTGCAACTTTTCTTGATAAAGTAACAACTGGAGGATATAGCCTTAGAGATTCATTAATGATCATGGTCATCTGCATGAAAGGAGAAATTAAAATTAGAAATTATAATCTTATAATCTTAGAGTTTCAGTGCTCATAAGTGTATACTTTAGGGGTGTCAATTTTTTACCCGTTTAACCGATCCATCATTTTCAGAACCGGAACTGATAAGAACCGACATATCGTTCAGATCGGTGAGACGACCCTGTATTGTTCAGATCGGTGGCTTCCGATCCCGATCCGAATCGCTCGATCCAGAACGGGATTGACTGAGACTTCGAACCACGAGCCCACTCCTTGGTGGATATTCACACCAAAAATCATCCTGATAGGTAATCTTTAGCCATTAGATAGTAGTACTTTTTAAGGTGTGATTCTCGTTGTTGGATTTAACAAATTTTGTGGGTACTAAATCCAATGGCTAAAAATGACCAAACAAGCTGATTTTGGGTATGAATGTCTACCAATGGGTGGGCTAACCATCCATGCCGTCAGTGGGCCCATATGGCATCAGTGAATTCCAAAAATCGCTATATCTAATGCCTTCAGCATCAAGTCTACCTTGTTAAATCACAACCCTTCCAAAAATATCCTTTTAAGCTGTGGCCAAGGGGAGAATGACCACCCTCTCTTAAATTTTGCCTGCGACCTTCCATCGTAAGAAAAATTTTGATCCTAGCATTTTTTTATCTAGGCATCTGAAGCACCAAAAAAATGCGAGGTGACATACTCTTAGAGACCAATGATCGCATGGATGTTTTGACCATCCGGTCATCCCTATGTGGATCTACAGACCAAATATCATCCAGATTGATGGTTTTATAACGGGTTTGTTTTCAACCATGGGATTTGAGCATTATTTTGAGGTACTCGGATCCACTGGCTATATATTACCAATCAGGCTGAATTTTTGTATGTAGGTCCACCTAGGGATGGGCCAAACATCCATACTGTCATTAGTCTCTAAGAATGTACCACGTGGCACATTTAGGTGGGGCCTGGACGCCTAGATAAAAAATTGCCAAGATCAAAATTTTTCTCGTCCTGTCCTGTCCTGTCCTGGTCCGCCTTGCCCCCTTGAACAAAATCCTGGCTCCGCCACTAGTTGACACCCCTTGTGGCTTGTGTTCTACTTCATAAAATTTACGGTACGCCCGACAGTCGTGACTGTGTATATTGGTCCATTTAATTATGTTTATGCGCAATTTTGGAAGATCACAAACTTACCATTTTTAACCTTGCAATGCCATTATAGTCTGGAGTCGTATTTTTTTCACCGAATAGCTCCATTAGCTCCTTCCTTGCCTTCTCTTGCCAATCTGTGTGGAGAGCTAGAAGAAAAGTAGTCCATGAAAGTAAGCTTGTAGTTGTTTCGTGCCCAGCAAAGTAAAATGTCTTGCATTCATCAATAATGTCGTCTATGGAAATCCTCTTTTTCTCATCAGTATCCTGACTAGCTTTTACGAGCAATCCAAGATAATCACACCCGTTCCCATCTATTTCTCCCCTCTTCATCTGATCTTCTCTTTTCCTTATTATCTGAATGAATGATTCTCGTATTCCACGTTCGAGTTTCTCTGATTCGATGTCGTCGTATGTACGAATAAATTTCCTGAGACAATGAGAAATTTGTTCACATGAGGCTAAGATATACATTAAAGATATGAACAAGAAATAAGAAAAAGTTGTTGTATGTGATATTGGTGTCTCGAATTCTATATGGGCCTGCACAAAGTTTTGTTGTGCAAAGTCTGCTTAAAAGACGTGGGTCAAGTTCCAGCGACTCTGCATTCGTTGGGGTGCAGGGGGCAGCGCGTCCCTGCCTTGACTTGAAATTTTTTCGGCAAGTTCTTTTTGGGAAATATAATAGTTCTTGTTTAGTGTGGTTTCCTTGTTGATTTGGGACTTGGGTTTCAGACCCATAAGCCATTGTTTTAGGTTTATTTGTAACTTTTTCAATTTGCATATAGTAAAAAAGTTCCCGATCGCTGTCGCCTGTGGATGTAGCCCTTAGTGGCAAGGATGAAAGTCGCGGGATCAGTGGGCCTCGATCCTGATCCAGATCGGTCTAATCCAGAATAGGATCGGCCATCTCGCCCGAGACAGTGTGAAAATCCTTTGTAAAACAGAGAACTCGAGTCAGAGTCAGACAACATGTTTTGGATTGTAGACGACAAAGTCCCAATAAATAGTGCAGAAACGGATTAAACCATCAACATTGGTGATGATGGGGATCGAATTGCAATTTGGGTTTTGGAGGAGAAGTGGGTAATTGAGAATTTTCCAATATCTTTCAGCACTGTCAAAGACAATTGATTGGTGAAGATGAGAATCCACCATGAAGAACTAAAGATAATGGGTGGGAATCGGACAACAGATGAGTTGGAAAGATGCAAAGGCTACATGTAACTCCATCTTTTGCAAACTGAACAAAAAAATCTTGGGTGGGAATCTGACAGCAGGTGAGTTGGAAAGATGCAAATGCTGTACGGATCTCCATCTTTTGCAAACTGAACGAAGATATAAGAAGCTCGAGGTTGGTAGCCATGAAAGGACCGTTTCAAGCACAATCCAGATATATTCAGCTTTCCCAAGGATAAGCCCAATCCCGTTTCAAAAATAAAGACTGAAATACATTAGGACAACCAATGCTCGAACCCAAGAAATATGTTTCCGTAATACTGCCAAGGAGAAAAATAAAACTATGATCAGGTTTCCTAGGGGTAAGTGGAACCATTTATCACTCTTCCTCACACGAGACACCGATTTTAGGTGGCCACTACGATCGTGTGGACGCAGAGATGGAATCATTGAATCCAAAATAATGTGTAAGCTCTTCAAGAGGAATTGGGAAACGATCTGTTTGGATCATCTAGACTCAAAGTGTGGACTACTCTGCTGAGCAAAAAACGACTTTAATAGATTTGATCCATCTTTGAATGTGCATTCAATCATGAATCACCAGTCAACATCACAAATCCCAATTCTCCTCCCTTTGAGGCATTAATGTTTATTCAGAGTAAAACTTGTGTCGCAAGATGTTGTGACGGAACACGGTCACAGCACTCAATAAGAGCCACGTGGTATAATATTAGAGGACAATGACTGTATGGATGTTTGGGCAGTCCCTCGGTGGACTGGTACACAAAAAATCAGCTTGATTAGTGATTTCTAACTGATTCTATTGAAGTTATTTTCATCGGTTGATTTTTAACGGTAGGAATTTGAACATTATTGAGCGTTATTTGGGTGCATAAATCTAAAGGTTGTAAATCACTAATCAGGCTGATTTTTGGTTTGTAGGTCCACCAAGGGACTGGTCAAACATCCATACGGTCAAAAAGCTCTGATAGTGTGCCACGTGACTCGTATTGAGTGCTGTGACCGTGTTCCATCACAACATCTTGTGACACAAGTTTTACTCGTTTATTCAAACCTAGAGTTGCTTGCCAAAGTGGTGTGGACGGCTGGCCACGAGACTCCAGTGGGTTGGTCACCAGTGACGGGCGGCTGACCCATCGTAATCTTGTGGCTGGCCGTCCACCATAGCTGTTTGATTTGGGATTATGATTTTAACTCAAAGGGTTGGGCTCCTTTAACCGATCTAAAATGACAGGGACACAATATAAACCACGTGGCACACTGTTACAGGACTGTGACCGTATGGATGTTTGTCCTATCCCATGGTGGACCTACAAACGAAAAATCAACCTGATTAGTGATTTATAGGCTTTGGATTGGACTTATTTTCATGGGCTGATCTCAACTGTTTGAATTTGAGCAGTATTTGAGGTACAAAGATGCAACACTTATAAAATCACTAATCAGACTGATTTTTGGTTTGTAGGTCCAACATGGGATATGACAAACATCCGTATGGTCAGAGTCCTGTAACAGTGTGCCACCTGGCTTATATTGTGTCCCTGTCATTTTAGATCCGTCAACAGAGCCCGACCCCAACTCAAACCCATATATTTTTGTTGAAGAAAGAGGCAATATTTGTCCTCTAAGAATAAAAATCATTAGTCAATAACAGCCTTAGGCCTGCTTGCTTGCTGCACTAGGATGCATTTTGCACACCGGTGCAAAGGCGGTGAGTTGCATTCTATTCGTTTGCCATGGTTTTTGGGCTGCAGGGGCTTGCATCTATTTTGTTAAGAGGATTGCAAGGGCTTGGCAACCACTTGCACGCCAGCTCATTGCACGCCTCTAACCAATCACGTGCAATCCCAAAATCATGGCAAGTGAGTGCATTTGCATCTCAATGCAGCGAACCAAGCAGGGCCTTAGACGATAGACCAAGTCACAAGGGGTATGTCTAATTGTGAATATAACAGGAATTTTGAAATTCCCTAATTTTTGTTCATGATTTCAGTGAAATTTCAAAAAACTGGGAATTTTCTAAACAAAATGGAAGCTTACCCAATACCAGGGAACCTTATTTTATTCCAATTTGCAGCCGCTATTGAAACCAAGTTCGTCAGTATCTCGAAGATTTTCTTCCCTTCTAAGTAACTGCTCCCAAAAGCATTCTTGGAAATCACATCAGATGTCAAGACTTTAAATTCTTCGAATACCTCCATCTCTTTGCATTCGTACTCTCTCCACCTCTCCAGCATAATTTCCACACTAGCGATCATTGTTGGAACCATACCCTACACACAAACAATCCTGTGAATTATATTGCAGAAACAACATGATGATGATGATGATGAATGATGATGATGATAGCTCACTTTCAAACTCTCGGCGAGGAAAGCATGATTCGCCAATTTACGTATCCTAGCCCACTTTTTTCCTTCTGAGATCACAAGCCCATCTCCTAACAGCTTATGTATGTAACGTTTGGCTTTCGCTTTCGGGTAAGCTCCATCTCTATTGTTTAGGATCTCTTTGATCATGTCGGGTTCGCTTATAACCAATTGAGGTTTAGAACCATGCCAACTAAGGAAATTCCTCCCTATTGCCAGTAGAAAAACCAGGAATTCAATTTGTGATCAAACTAGCTAGAGACTAAGTTAAAGAAAATAATAAGTGATCCTCACCATATATCTTGATCCATGAATATATTTCGGGCTGAACTCGAGGAAATATATCATGTGACAACTCCATGGGTCTCCCCATGGATTCCATTCTCATTTTGAGAGCTTCCCTTGTGCTTCCATGGAGAAATCTGTATGAAGGACCTTTGATTCCTTGTGACCCCATCACATTTTGTATGTGTATTGGGCTCCACCATACACTGTAAAGAAACTTGATGAGACTAAAGAGGAAGTACAAACACAAGGAACATGAGACCAAGATTGTCAGGGTTCCCACACCCATATCTTCAAATAATTTTTTTCAAAATTAGTTCTTCATGATGATTCTTCGTTCTTTAATGACCATCAATGGGGTTAGGAATCTTGTTTGAAGAGGGTGGATAACACAAGAAAAGATGCTCTTTTGGCTCCATTTGCATAGGAGGTTGAAATGTCTTCCACAGCCATTTCCTCTAAATTTGCTTATTTTACTCATTTTAAATTCACACAATCTACATTATCCAATCAATGGGTGACACCCCTTTGATGGGCCTTATCTCAGAAATTAAACTGATTGGAAATACTCCCCCCCTGGTTCCAATAATTAAGACTTCCAAACCTATATACAAAAAAAATTTCAAGGGTCGTCGCGATCAGGGGTCTCGCCTTTTTGCACTTGTCTTTTCACTCGCGCTCACAGCCGTTTGGGATTCTCGCCGAGCTTCAAGAATCCAACAACCACTGTTGATGTGTTGATCATTTTTAAATGGGCATTTTATTTATTATCTATATAATAAAGGAGCTCAGTAGTCTTCCCCAAGGTTTAGAAAACGGCCGTTCTAACGAAAATAACGGCCGTTATAACGGATTCGGACCTACCCGGTTACGTTATGGACCGTTAAAATGCCCAGAAAATAACAGCCGTTATAACGGCCATTATTTTCCGTTATTTTTCCATTATAACGAAAATAACGACCGTTATTTTCTGAAAAATTTTGTGAAAAAAATGGCCTTTATTTTCATTTTTTTCAGTTATTTTCCGTTACATTCCATTTTTTTCCATTTTTGATTAAAATTTGAATTTCAGCGCCATTTTTTCTGTTTTTGCCCCTGAGCATTTTTTTTCGTTATAACGGAAGAAACGGTAACGCCCCAAGTCCGTTATACCCTTATAACGGTCCCCTTTAAAGCTTGGTCTTCCCCTCTTATAGGCTTCAATAAAGATGGGCCGAGATCTTATCCCTCAACTGGATGGTGGATCTCAGCCACTCACACTCGATTTGGTAAAGTAGAGTGTATAAAAATACACTACATGGTACACTATTACAAAAAATCAGCCTGATTGGTGATCTCTAGCCATTTGATTTGAGCATTTTTCATGGAACCGGAAAATGGCTAGAGATCACCAATCAGGCTGATTTTCGGTGTGTAGGTCCATCCAGGAGTGGGCCAAGTATTCATGGATCAATGGGGCTGAAAGAGTGTGCCAAGTGGTGAATTTCTACATGTACCTCACAGCCCACAAATTTTTTGTCCTCTTTCCACCATTGGATCTCATTGTCACACCTGCCCTTACATGGCAAGAAAATTGCCATGCTAACCCCAACAAAATAAATACGGAAAATTTCTTAAAAGAAAATATATTTGCAAAAACAAAAATTAGTTTTTGAAAATCCCAAAAAAAAATAACTAAACACACTTTAAAAGAGCATTTGTCAATTATGAAAGTACCATTAGATGACTGACAAACGCCCTTTTAAAGTGCGTCTGTCAATGATAAACGTTCTTTTAAAGAACGTATATCACTGTCAAACGCACTTTAAAAGTACGTTTGCCAGTGATAAACGTTCTTTAAAAGAGCGTTTGTCCGTTGGTCCGAGACCATTTTCCGATCGTTTTTTGACCGTTGCTTAATGGTAAATGTTTCTTAAAAGTGCGTTTGTCCGTTGGCCTCTCCTGTATATATACACGACCCACTCCTCTCATACTCACTCACTCTCTATTTTCATATCTTTCATACTCACACTCTGATTCGTGATTCTGTTCAAAAAATAATTATTTTATACTTATTTTCTTTTTATTTTGTAATTACAAATGGTGACAAAACCCATTATATGTCATTACGGAAGTCAAATGCATGAGGACACGTACGTCGGTGGAGAAGCACGAATGTTATTTGTATCATCAGAGATCACATTGGGCGAATTATATGATAAAATTGCTACAACCTATGAGATTCATTCAAATTTCATCATAAGATCAGTTATTTATTGTGGTTCTGAAAAATACGTAATTCAAATTTTTAATTAATCATCTCTGCATAATCTTTTTGAAATTAATGTAACTTCTCCAAGTATAACTATTTTTGTATCTACTACATATACACCATATTCTCAATCGAATTATGGTCATAGAGATTTTCAGAGTTAACCTAGCTCATCTAATCAATTTCAAATCGATGACCATTATCCGATTGTAGAGGTTGATAATGAAGATCATGATGATGATGTAGATCATGATACAAATGACCCACAAGTTAACTCTTTATCATCTAGTGATAATGATAATAATAATAATAATGATAATGTTATATATGTTGAAAAAATGTTTGATAACGTAACTAAATTTAGACAATTGATGTTAAATTTGACAATTAAAAAGAATTTTACAATAAAATATATCCTAAATAATAGAGAAAAAGTTGTTATAACCTGTGAAGTTGAAAATTGTCCTTGACATGTGTATGCAACAAAACTTGCTAATGGTGAAATTTGTACAATTCGTACTTATAATGTTTGTCACACATGCATAGGCAGAATGAGTTTGGACAGTCATCCTCAAGCAACTAGTAATTGGATTAGGAATATAATTAGAGGTCGTTTAGCCGATAATCAATATTATAGTCCGGTAGATATAATAAAGAAATGAAACGCGATCATGGTGTAGACGTCTCATAAGGGAAAACTTAGAATACTAGAGAAAAAGCAATGCGAGATATACATGGTTGTGAAATAGATGCTTATAAAGACTTAGAACATTATTGTCATACAATTTTAGAATCAAATCCTTGTAGTATTTATCATCTTCAAACTAATAATAATGAAAATTTTCAACAAATTTTTATTTGTTTTAAAGCATGTATAGAAGGATTTAAAAATGGATGCAAACTTATTGTAGGATTAGATGATACATTCTTAAAAGGAAAATATCAAGGTATTTTGTTGGCGGCGACTTCTGTCGACCCTAATGGTGGTATTTTTTCATTAGCATTTGTCGTTGTCGAGGCTGGGGATAAACATACTTGAGATTGGTTTTTAAATTCATTTGAAATAGCTTTTAGTCGGTTTCATTGTACGATATCTTTTATTTTTTATAGACAAAAATGACTTATACAAGAAGTTGCTAAGCATTTTTCTTCACAATTACATTTTTCTTTTGTGAGGCATTTTGAACAAAATTTAATAAGTACGTTCGCCGGAAAGAGAGGGGTTAAGAGGAGAAAGATAAAACGCACTTTTAATGTGCGTTTTCCTCTGAGAAACGCTTTTTAAAAAAGCATTTTTTAAGAAGAAATGTTCTTTAAAAGTGCGTTTAGTTACTTTTTTTGGGATCAAAAACTTATTTTTGTTTTTGCAAATATATTAAAGTATATTTTCTTTTAAGAAATTTTTTGAAATAAAAATAATAAATATTTATCTTTTTTTTTGTAAGCAATATATATTTCTATCTTGAGCCCCTTATCTTTTTCCTAATCTTTCATTATCGTTGATACCAAAACATTCCACGCTCTTGATGGTGACATGTGGCAGTAAAGTCAACTGAATAAATAAGAGAGAGAGAGAGAGAGACAAAGTTGAAAGAATCCAAACCATCATAGGAGATTGTATCACTTACAGACTCAACCCAAACCATCTTCTATGTTCTCGGTATAATCTCCCGAGAGCTGCAATTACGATCTAGACAAGGGAAAAATCCCCCAAGACATCGTCGGGAACATGAATTCGAGGTCAGCGAAGTTCTCGGGATCATCACCTTACAACTTTTCTGGAGTGGCACGTGTTTAGCGTGCCTAGAACCAGCCACGTAGTAGGTTCAAGAGAAATGTAGCCCACAATTCTGAGAATATTACTTAGCATGCCATTATTTTCATATTTTCAAAATAATTCCTTAATTACAATTTAATTACTTTCTATACCATTTTTTTTTTATATTTCTAAAGGCGCAGGCTCCGAGGACCCTTTTTTGCTGACCCCTCTCGTGAGTCAGACTCAGGTCATTGATTTCGAGAATCCAACAGTGATTGATAGTGTTGAGTTGGCATTCACTTAGGTGGTGTTTTGTAAAAGTTGTTTTGAGGCCCTAAGTTTATTAATTGGCGTTTGTAAACAATTTAATCTCAGCACTTATCACCAAAATAATTGAGATTCACTAAAAAACAAAAAGTAACCTTCCCTTAATGCGGTAAGTGAAAGTATCTTTAAAAAAGATTCTAAGATTCTCTTTTAATACCAACAATGCCCTTTTATTCAAAGCTTTCTCTTCTAAAATCTTACAGAAGTGTCCCAATAAATATTTTAAAATACCCACAATGCCCTTGACTTAATATAAAGACTTAAGACCTTTACCAAACAATTCAGACATAAGTCATTAGTTATCAGACCTTCGCCACCTTAATGAAAAATGAATGCCAACTCAGCGCTGTCAACCACCGATGGATTCTCGGAATCCACAGCCCCCTGACTCCGACTCCCAAGAGGGGTCAGAAAAACGGGAGCTCCTGAGCCCGAGCCATTTCTTAAACAACCCCTTAATAACTACATATATATTCTACCTGAACAACTTCAGAATTCAGAATTTTGATTTTCTAATTGTGCGTTGAGTTGCAATAATTCACAGGTTCCCCCTCCAAACTAGCCACTTCTTACATAAGACCCCTACAATCACATGCAACGCACCTACGGCCGTCAAACTGACATAATAACAGCAAGTAACAACCCATTATCTACAATGCATGGAGCATGATCTGAACTCCATGTTGTGGCCGAGTGGTGAGACGCTGAACTGGGGAGTGGACATAAGCAGGCGAGAGGGTGAAATCGTAGCGTTGCAGAATCATGAAGAGAGCAATCTTAGCTTCAGTAATTGCAAAGTTCAAACCCACGCAAGTTCGAGGTCCAAAACCGAATGGAAGAAAGGCTGTGGTGTTGTTGGTAGCCTTTGCGACCCCTTCTGCAAATCTCTCTGGTTTGAAAAGATGAACGTCTTCCCCCCAAATTCCGGGGTCATTGTGAATTGCTAGAACTGGAATACTCACTTCCATATTCGGTGGAAGAATGAACTCTCCTAGTCTTACCTCCCTTCCGACTTTTCTAACAATGTTAAGCACAGGAGGATAAAGCCTCAGAGATTCATTAATGATCATGCTCATCTGCAAGAAAGAAGAAACTAAAATTACTTCTGACCATTGTTATTGTTTTTTAGTCCTTGTACTGAATTTTGTGTATTCTCATAAATTTCGCCATATCCCCGGAAGTCGGATGAGTAGTACTATCTGTGATTGTTTGACTGCAGTTTGCAGAAAAATGTTTGTAGGCAATCAGATGTTAGCAATGGAAAATTATAGGGAAATGTTTGTAGGGTGGGGAGGGGAGACCAAGGGGGAGACCAAGGGGGGCGAGAGCAGGGCTTTAAATTTTGGGCCAAAATTTGGGACCGAAATTTTGGTTTCGAGCTATACTGAAACCCAAAAAAAAAAAAGAAATTTTAAAATTCAATTTTTTTGGATATTTTCAAATTTTGTTGAATAAATTTCGAAATTTAATTTCTAAAGTTTCACATGAAATTTTAACCAAATTTTCAGTTTGGGCCACACCAAAATAGCATGCGAAACAGAAATTTTAAATGCTGGATGAGAGAGTCATTTGCCTATGGGTCAGGCTTAGGACACCCCCTTTTTATGACCCCTCTTGAGAGTCATGTGCTCGGGCGAGAATCCATCTGGTCATTTGCCTACACCCCAGCATCAGCATCAGTTCCAAATAGACATTTGGCCGAGACTTGGGAGCGTAGAACTCTCTCAGACGAAGAAGATTTCGAGAAGCAGCCGGTTGAGATAGACTTGTCTGTAGTGAAAAACGGGAAGACGATTGATTCCTCGGAAGAAATCGGGGAGGAGAGATAAAAGTTTTTTTTTAATTTAAAATATATTTTGTTAAACATACCTGCGGTTAAGAAAAACTTAACCACGGTACAGATGGTTAACTCTTACTAGCGCATGACCGCCGCTTCTAACTTCCGCCGCTTCAAAAATTTTCTCTGTTGGATTCTCAAAATCTACGCTGGGCACACGACTCCCAAGAATGGTCACAAAAAAGGGATCCTAGGAGCCAGAGCCATTGCCTATTTTTTGCTGTTAGTTTACCGCCACTTTTTAGCTGCAAACATTATTAGACAAATTTTTGACACAAAATGATTGCGTCTAATGCAAATATTTGTTTGGATTTTGCGCCATCGAGCACACACAAATGCCGTAAACATTTGTAGTGCTACCAAGCAAGGCCTACATTGATGTACTCCACATGGGTACACAATTTTGATTAGGAAAATTCGTTCGCTTACCGTCTTCAACCTTGCAATGCAATTGTCATCTGGAGTCTGGTTCTTTTCGCCTAGTAACTCGATCACCTCCTTTCTTGCCTTGTCTTGCCAATCTGTGTGGATGGATAGAAGAAGAAACGTCCATGCGAGTAAACTTGTAGTTGTTTCATGCCCAGCAATGTAGAACGTCTTGCATTCATCAATTACATCATCTATCGAAATCCTCTTGTTTTCATCAGTCTCCTTATTAGCTTCTACAAGCAATCCAAGAAAATCACACCTATAGTCCTCCACTTCTCCCATCTTCATCTTCTCTTCTCTTCGTCCTATAATCTGTATGATAGATCGTCGTATTTCTCGTTCAAGTTTCTCTGATTCTACGTCATCTTGCGTTTTCACAAATTTTCTGCAACAATGAGAAATTAGTAACAAATAATGATGAGGTATATATGAACGGAGAACAATTTTCTGGGTTTAATTTCTGCAAAACGTACAAGGAGGTATCATCACTGTTAGGAGGGATTGTGCTTATAAAGAACAAAAAAATAGAAAAAATCAGCATACAAGATTTGTCATTCCTTCGTTTCATCCATACATGAGCCAATTATGCATCAGTCATATAAAATCGAACTTCTACTGACCAACACAAATAGAGAACCAAAAATATCAATTACAGACCCACCAAATTTACGTGGTTTAGTGGTTTGGCAGTGTGCGTACATCCATGGGCGAGAAGAACTCTTTCACCGTCTTTAAAGAATTAGCGTTATAATAGTTTACTATCTCAATGTACAAGTGAAACTCCACGCCCTTCAGAGGATGTCTCTATGTTAAAAGTTGCCGACTCGATTCGACTTGATCGTATTTCCAATCAACTCAGTATACAAACTTGGATTTGCAAATCTCACTGAGTTAACTCGGAAACTCAGCTGAGTCGACTCGAAATTCAATGTTTTTTTTTTTTAATTTCTAAATGTTTTTAGAATTTTTCTATATTTTATGATTTCCCAAATTTTTTTAATAAATATTATTTTTATATATCTAAATATTTAATATTTAATTTAATGACTCGTTGAATGGACTCTGAGTCATCAAGGTGACTTGATCCGATGGAATTCAGAGTCGAGTCTGAGTTCCGAGTTTTAAAACATTGGAGGATATATATAATATATGGAACAATGAAATACCGGAAGTACGTCCAATACAAATTTTATTCCAACACAAACTGTATGAATTTATTCGGACAAAAAACACAATTGGCTCTAGCAATCGAGTAAAGTTGTGGCTTAATTTGTAGTAAAATTCTTAAAGAATAATACTTCATGTAGAATACAAGACACCTAACACGACAATCATATAATGGGCCCGCCCAATAGCAGACTAATGGTAAAGAGGAAAAAAAAACTTATGGCTCCTTGAAGAGGTAGCCTATGGAACAATGAATATATGGATTAGCTATTGAGGACGATCCACATGTACGGTATGCGATAAAGGTACCGCAGTCGTATAATTTCTCTAGTATTTGTTTTTCTATCTAATTAAGAAAAATAAATTTATTAAAATTTCTAAACAAATTGAAGCTTACCCAATGCCAGGGAACCTTATTTTGAAAAAATTATTGGAAGCTATTAAAGTCAACTTGATCATCATCTCGAAAATGTTCTTCCCTTCCAAGTAACTGCTCCCAAAACCAGTCCTGGAAATCACTTCAGATGTCAAAACTCTAAATTCATCAAACACCTCAATCTCCTTTCCTTTGTGATCTCTCCATCTCTCTAGCAGCATCTCCACACTAGCGATCATCGCTGGAATCATTCCCTTCAGTTATCACAATACAAATTATGTAATTACACAATTTCTATATGATTTAATTATGGCGACGACGACGATGATGATGATGACGACGACGACTTACTCGCAAGCTTTCGGCATGGAAAGCATGATTCGCCAATTTACGTTGCCTAGCCCACTTTTGCCCGTCGATCGCCACAAGCCCATCTCCTAACAGCTTCTTCAAATAACCTTCGAGCTTCGATTTCGTGTAAGCTCCATCTCTATTGCTCAGAATCTCTTTGATCAGATCAGGTTCAGTTATAATGAATTGAGCTTTAGGACCATACCAACTGAGAAAATTCCGACCTGTTTCGAGCATTAAAAAATAAATAAATGATCGATTTCGGTAAGAAAATAGTTCACGTCGTTAGCGCGCTTATTACCATATATGTTGATCCATGAGTGTATGTGAGGCTGAATCCTAGGGAAGATGTCATGTGACAACTCCATGGGACTGCTCATGGATTCCCTTAGCATGTTGAAGACTTCTTTGGTGCTTCCATGGAGGAATCTGTAAGAAGGACCTTTGATTCCCTGTGAACTCAAAACATTTTGTATGTGAATAGGATTCCACCATACTCTGTAAAGGAATTTGATGAGATTTAATAGGAGGTACAAACACACAGAACCTGAGAACAAGATTGTTAGAATTCCCAGACCCATTTCTTCAAATAATCTCAAAATGATTCATGAATCATGCCTCGTTATGTATATCTCTGTTCTTAGTCAAAAAGATTTGGAACCACACATTATGGGGAGATAAGAGCTGCACGTTTTGAGTGCCTCATAAACAACGAAATATCTCTGTTCTTAGTCAAAGACAGTAACCCATCATCCAATCGCCGAGGGCCATCGATTTGATCGGCGAGGCATGTCGAAACATGTTTCACACAATGCAAAATTAAGGTAAAGCCCATGGTGGACCTACACAGCAAAATTCAGTGTGATTAGTGATTCATAGACATTGGATTTGAGCGCTGTTTCATCATGGGCTTGGAACCAACACATAGGCTGGTTCATAAAGCCCATGGTGAAAAAGTGCTCAAATCCTACAGCTAGAAATCACCAATCATGCTGATTTTTGGTGTGTAGGTTCATCATAGTGTGGACCAAACATTCAGGGGGCAAGATTACTATTTGAGGGACTTCTGCATCAAAAATTTTATATAGAAGTCTGCATCAAAGAACAGCCCTGAATGATGGACCAGTCCTTGTAAACCTACACCCCAAAGACAACTCGTTTCCTAGCCGCTGATTTTGTGCGTTTTGTCATTATGTGCTTCTAAACAGGCCCAAAAGCCATGGATAAACATTGAGTACGATCCCTCGAAGGAAAAAAAAACTCTCAAATCCAATGGCTAGGAATTACCAATCAAGTTGATTTTTGTGATGTGGATTTACGAATGGATGGACCAAACATTTTCAGGTAAGTCAGGCCAAATTTGTGCATGTGATGTCACACCAAACTATGGAGTTTTTTTTTGTTTTTGTTCAACAGTAGGGTCGAATAAGGAGAAGGCGCTGTTGAGCGAAAAAAAAAAAAGGAGTCCAAAGTCCAAACCATGGTTTAAAAAACGGCCGTGTAACAGAAATAACGGCGTTATAACAGATTTGGACCTCCCCCGTTATGTACCGTTAAAATGCTTGAATTTTTGTTATAACGGTCATTATTTTCCATTATAACGAAAATAAAGACCGTCATTTTCTCAGAAATTTTGTGAAAAAATGGCTGTTATTTCTGTTATTTTTTCGTTTTTGAATTTTAGCGCCATTATTTCCGTTATTTCCCTGTTATGTTATAATGGCCCCTCTTTTTTTTTTTTTTGTAGCCGGTAAAGGGGTCCTGCCACACTGCTCAAACGAGGAAACCTGCCTGTGTGGGTTTGACCCCACAACCTCCCGAAAGAGGTGGATACACACCAACCAATACCATTTGAGCTGCCATGTTGGGTGTGCCCCTCTTAAACCTTTGTCCAAACCATGTCACGCATTGGGATGTCCTTCAACTCCCCCAGCATGTTCTTCATTATTCCCACCATTGCTGTCACAAAATTCTCTGGTAAATTACCCAACAAGATTCACTAACAGCAAGAGGAAATCATTCAACTTCCCCAGTATGTACTTCATTAATCCCACCATTCCTATCACAAACTTCTCTGGTAAATACCCAACAAAGTTCACTAGCAGGAGGAGCAAATCCTTCAACTTCTCCAGCATGTAGTTCATTATGCTCTCTCCACCCCTCCATTGCTCACTCTCTCCCTCTCTCTCTGATAGAGATATAGAAGTAATCAGTGTGTAGAAAGAAGAAACTAGAAAATAACACCAATCTATTAGACATAACCCTGATTGATGGGAAACCAAATCATGGGTCATAACCAAGGTTGAAAATCTCGGGATGTTTCACATAACCAAAACGAAACATGCATAATTCGTCTTGTTTCGGTTCGTTTCGATTTGTTCGAGACAAACCGATCGATATAAAACGAAAAATTCAGAAAAATAAAATAAAAAGAGAGACGGGGAGAAAAAGAGATAAGTAACGAACAAAAACAGTGAAAGAGATGAGAATCTCTTACCTAATGCCTGTAGACTGCCCAAGCGCCAAGCCAAACATCAATTTTCTGCAACTGCAAGAGATTGAGAGAATCAGAGGAGAGATCTAAAATATAAAAAAAAACGTGTGCCTGTGAGAGAAGGGACCAGCGTCATCTTGTCCTTCCCCGGCGAGCGGTGACGCGATGTCCCGCTTATCTTCTTCTTCTTCCTCCCTGAGTCCCCTCCTGGCCATCTTCTCCATCGTTTCTCCGTGTAAACAACACAGAGGTTGGGTGTTTACTCAACCGTCCGACTAAAAGAACATATATAGTTTTTGGGTTGAGCTCCGGGCACCAGCACATTCACAAACAAGTTCACGCCTGCCTGAAAGCCGTCCACCTCGACCAAATCTAACTGCTGGGAGGGTCAGGCTTTAGTTGTTTGAGCGCATGGCTTTAGCGTCTGCAGCAAGTTTAGTTGCGCCGAGCCATATAGTTGTTGGGGCTTTAGCTTAGCGCCTGCAGCAAGTTTTGTCTCTCCTTCCCCAAGTAAACCCATTTCCCCAGATAAAATCTCTTGGTGTTGTTTACACTTTACACTTTACACTTCTAAACTTACCAAGTCTCACCGGGTATACCCTCTTTTCACCCCAAATCTCCTCCATTTCACATTGGTTTCTGACCGGAAGAAAACCCATCTTCACAATCACCTTGTAAACCGTTTTCTTCCCATGGTTCATCAAAATCAAAAACTGGGTTTTCAATGGCAACGCAAGAGGTGAAAAGGGCCCCTCTACAGAGAGGACATGTTGAGTTTGAGAGGAGCCACATGTCTATACAGTTTGTGTGGAAGGCAAGGCTACACATGGGAAGCAGTTTCAACTTATCTTCTTCTGAGAATTCACAAAGACAAACGGCACAATCTAAGGTCTCTTTCAGACCCATTAATCTTTGTAGAGATAGACTGGGAGAGCATCTATGAAAGCTTGATCTAGACCTGAGTCATGGAGATGGAAAAAGTTGTTCGATCGAGTTGTCTTTGTAGGGTTTCAGAGGCAGACATCTCCGGGTATCTGTTAGATTGAGAGGATGATGAGGAAGATGGTTACTTTAGGAGGAATCTAACAAGTAGGTGGAGCAAACCAGAAATGAAAAAGATCACAGTTAAAATAACTATGATGAATAGAACAAACTAGAATAACCAACTTTTTCTTGCACCGGGGAGAAACACAATTCATTTCAGCAGATGGGTGTGCTAAAAAATCAACTTCCTAAGATTTGAGAGAAAATCAGTTGCTTTTTTAAGGAGGTTTTGTGTTAAAAATACCATATTGTTCTGGCTGTGACATGAAACGAAGTCCAGGAGATGTAAAGGTTGCAGGTTACTCACCTCAAGTTTGAGAGAATCCGCCATTAATGGATTCCAATTATTTGTTTGGAAGCTCTTGTACAGTCTTGGAGCAGAAACCGCTCAGACCCGAGTACACGAGTAAGACTTCTGTCACAACGTTGTGATAGATGCTTCTGTCACAATGCACAATACGAGCCACAAGGCACACTCTTAGTGGACGCTGACCGTATGGATGTTTGGTCAGTCCCTCGGTGGACCTGCAAACCAAAAATCAGCCTGATTAGGAATTTACAACCTTTGGATCTTTACACCCCAAACAACGTTCAATAACGCTCAAATTCCTACCATTAAAATCAACCCATGAAAATAACTTCAATCAAATCGCTTAAAAATTACTAATCAGGCTGATTTTTGGTTTGCAGATCCACCGAGGGACTGGCCAAACATCCATACGATCAGCGTCCACCAAGAGTGTGGTGCCTTGTGGCTCGTATTGTGCGTTGTGACAGAAGTTTTACTCCTTAAACCCAGCTATCGGCTTGGTATGGCTGGCGCAACTAAAGAGGGCAAACCTCAAAAGTAGGTCGGACCCTCCCAGCCGTTGGATTTGGTCGAGGTGGACGGTTTTTAGGCAAGCGTGAACTTGTTGGTGAATGTGCTGATGCCCAATCCGACCCATAGTTTTTTAGATTAGGGTCGGATTCCGGTGACCAACATTTTTGACTAACACCTTGGTGTACCTTCATAGAAGACGAATCAATGGCTGATTTTTGGTGATGATGATCTATATGGTGAGGAGATCATCCTCACAAAAATTCAAATCATAGACTGGTTTAGAAGTTATAAAGAATTATGGACTGTCCATTTTTACGGTGTAACTTGAAAACCACATTTAATGGGGTTAAAAATTTCAGATTGGGCTGATTTTTCGTTTGGAATTATCTTTTTGGTGAGGAGATCATCCTCACCAAAAATCAGTCGTTGATTCATCCTGTACAGGGTACACCAACCAAGGTGTTGGTCACGGGAGTCCGACCCTTTAGATTATTGGACAAGCCCGAATGCTCACACCTGTGTGAGCAAAGCCAATCACACACTACAATATGAGCCACGTGGCATATTCTTAGATGACAATGAACGTATGGATGTTTGGCCAGTCCCTCCTTGGTTCTGCAAACCAGAAATCAGCCTGATTAGTTATGTCAGACCTTTGGATCTAATAATGGTCAATAATACTTTAAATTCTACGGTTAAAATCAACCCATGCAAATGACTCCAATCCAATGCTTAGAATTTATTAATCAAGCTAATTTTTGGTTTACATGTCCACCGAGGGACTAGCCAAACATCCATATGGTCATCATCCTCTAAGAGTGTGCCCCGTGGCTATTGCAATGTGTGATCAGCTTTGCTCATACACGGTGTGCCCCTGCACAAGTAAAGGTCTCTTCCATTGTCGGCTTTTAGACTAAAAGTATCAGGGTCGTGATGTAACAAGGTATACCTGAGACCTTTTCAAATGCGGAAGCGGCATTTTTCATAGTCATCGCTCCCATCTGGCCCACTGACTACATGGATGTTTAGCCAATGGTTTAAAAAACGGCCGTTTAAACGGTAACGCCCCTAGTCCGTTTCCGTTAAAATCGTTTAAACACATTTTGACGCTTTTAATTTAAGTTAAATTCTGAAAAAATTTGTGAAAAAAAGTCTATTAAATTTTTTTTTTTTAAATTTCAAAATTTGAATTTCAGCACCCTTTTTCGTTTTTCCGTTAAATTCCAATTTTGCCCCTGGCTGTTTCAATCGGTTTTAACGGTAATGCCCCCAGTCCGTCAAACTGTTAAGACGGCCTCCTTTAAACCTTGGTTTAGCCCTCCTCTTAGTAGACATTCATACCAAAAATCAGTTTGTTTGATGAGTTTTAGTCGTAGGTTTAGTAATAAAAAATGGTTACATTCAACGGCTATAAGAACGCCTTAAAAAGTGGTAAAATCTAATGGCTATAGATTACCAATCGGGGTGCTTTTTGGTGCGTATATCCACCAAGGGGTATACCGGTGGAATAAACATCCGTGTGGTTAGTGGGCCCAGATGAAAGTATTGAGTAACAAAAATCGTGCTTGCCCATTTGAAAAAGTTTCGGGCATACCTTGGTACATCTTTTTCCAAAGTATAAATAAATAAAGGGAAAAAGATGTGACAAGATATGTCTGAAACATTTTCAAATGCCAAAGTACGATTTTTGTTACTCACCACTGTCATCTGGGCCCACTGACGGAATGGATGTTTATCCAACTCTTTGGTGGACACCAAAAATCACCCTGGTTGGTAATTTATAACCATTAGATTTTAGTACATTTTAGCACCAATTTTTTTAGTTCTAAAAACAACGGCTAAAAATCATCAAACAAGTTGATTTTTGGTATGAATGTCTACTAAGGGGTGGGCTAAACATCCATGTGGTCAGTGGGCCCAGATGGCAGCGATGACTACCAAAAATGTAGCTTCCGCATTTGAAAAGATCTCAGGTATATCTTGTTACATCACGACCCATAAATATATAAAAACAAAAACCGAAAAAAAAATTACTACAAAAGGAGTCAACTTTTTCTCACCGTATATCACATCGATTGACTGACAGGAAAAAAAAATTCATTGCGATTTCTAGCCGTTAGATTTGAATCCTTTTCATGGGCTACTTTTTAGTTTTTAATTTAGCCATGGGGGGATTCGATTATTATTTGTGATAATCCAATTGATACAAATCACCAATCAGCTGATTTTTTTTTTGGGTCTGTAGCTTGACCTAGGGACCAAACATCCATACGGTGGTCTCTAAGAGTGTGCCACATAACTCATACAACCGGTGAGCAAAAATGAACACCAAAGGTAGCTCAACACGAGTTGTTGATAGATTACAAAATAAGGAAGGTGTTGTTGATACAAATTTAATTTGTGGAACATATTTTTGTGTGAAGATGTAGAATGGATAAAAACATGCCACCTGACACACTTTTTCGGGCCCACTAGCCCATGAATCCTTGGCCCACCACTGATGGACCTACGCACCAAAAATCAGCCTTGTTGGTGATCTCTACGCATTCAATTTGATTATCTAAAAATTGTTCAAATCTAACGGTTAAAAAATACCCATGGAAAAGATCGAATCCAACAGTTTAAAATCACTAATCATGATAGTGGATAGATGATAATAACTGCAAAATTTATTACATTTAACCAACACTAAAATGTAGATCAGTCTGATTATCTCTAATCATATATAGATTTTATCACTTTTTTAGGATTGATTATAGCCGTTGGATTGATTCATGTTTGTTTGCATATTTTTTGAGTACTTAATCCAATGGCTAGAGGTTATCAATCAAGCTTATTTTTGCTATGTATATCCACGAAGGGGTGGGCTAAACATCCATGCAGTTAGTGGGCCCAAAAAAATGAGCCATGTAGGGCCAGGAGAACCCTCTGCATTTAGATCGTCTCTAGGTCCAAACCGTTGATTGTCCCCAGGATGCTATTGACTAGACCTAGGAACGCTAGAGTCCTCGGGACGATGGTATCATTCTCTCTGTGAAACGTATCGGCCATGCACCGAACCAACTACCAATGCATCGTAACTAGGGGTGTCAATCCGACCCTCTTGTAAGGGGGCCCAGCCCTACCCTACCCTTTTGAAAGCCCTAAACAGAGGGCTTTTAAATAAATTTCAAGCCCTTAGGGCCGGGCAGGGCCTAAATATATAAGGCCCTTCTAAATAAGGGCCGGGCTAGGGTCACACTCAAGGGGGCCCAGCCCTACCCGGCCCTTAGCAAATCATCTATGTTATATTTATTTATTTTTAAATTATATTCTATAAAATAAGGCATATAGTGGATCATTTTTTTGCAAAATCAAACTGATATTTGGTATATAGGTCCACCTAGGGATGGGACAAACATCCATACTATTAGTGGTCTCTAAGAGTGTGCCAAGTGGCTTATATGACGAGGGATGTGGGTGTGCCGGACAACCTGGACTGTGAAGGGGCATTTAATAAGGGATGTTTTTGCATTTGAATGTAGAGAGGCTTTTAATTGTGACATCTGTGGGTGGCACTACCCGTTGTTTCTTTATAATAGTATAGATTAGAATATAATATGTATATAAAATTATAAGAAAATGACCTTTTCACTTAATTCATGCCAAATTAACTTTTTTACTTTTTTACTTATAAGTTGGTGTTTCACCAAACAAACTTTGCTTCCAGAAGATAACTTTTAAAATCAGCAACTTAATTTAGAAGTTACTTTTTGCTTCCACTTGTTCACCAAACGAGCCCTAAGTTATCTAAAGTGTCCAACTAGTAATGAGAGATCTAAGCTACCTACGAAATCAAACATTTTTTTGAAAAACAAAACATCTATATAACAAAACAGGGAAGTTGTGACCCCCTCTTATTTGGCTTCATAAAGGATGGCCAAGATCTTGTCCCCAAATTGGACGGTAGATCTCAGCCACTCACACTCGGGGGGCACAAGCTACCCACTAGTACAAAATAAAAGGGGAAAACCGGTTGGCATGGTCTCCAGGTTTCGTTAGGTACACATGTCACAACGTTATTAATGTTGGATACTACAATTATCCTAAAAAAAAAAAATACAATTTTAGGCCATTTCCCAACAATTGAGACATTCCAAAATTATTATCGACCCAAAATCGTTTTTATTTTGAAAATTTTTAGAATGGTTCAAAATCATTTTAAAATGACTTTTTTTTAGTGTAAATTTATAGTATATCATTTATTTTATTGAGGTTTTTAAAAAGATTAGAATGTTCATTTTCATTTTTAAAATTATGAACATTTATAGAAAAATCTATATAGATTAAACCAAGGAAACACGTTACCAAGTTAAGTGTATTATTAAAGCATCCACTTTTTCTACTAAATTTTTTTTATATTTTTTAATAATTTTCTTCTACGCCTGGCCCTACCCTGACCCTTGAGGGTAGGGCTAGGGCCTAGCTGGTTCAGGCCCTCTAAGGGCTAGGGCCTCACCTTTATAAGTAAGGGTAGGGTTAGGGTCGGGCAAGGCCCTACCCTGACCCAGCCCTTTGACAGCCCTAATCGTAACTCTCTCTCGAGTTTAATTGATGAATCACTACTACGAGAGAATCGATGAACTTAACTACACAGTAAACACACGGTTCTCGAGCTCTCAAGCTCCACTATTTAACCAAACCTTCCCCTCCATTCTCAACATACAAATAGGGAACGGAACGTAATGGGTAGTTGCGAGAGTACAGAAAACAGCTCTGCTAGAGAAAGGGAAGACGTTTCAGTCAAGGAGAAGAAGAAAGAAGCGTACGAAGCAGCCATGGCAGTTGCTACTGTAGCGGGTGTAGCTCTTGTGGGTTGGGGCATAAACTGGCTCCTATCGGACTCTGGATCTAAAGTTAATGAGAAAATGATGAAAGCTCCTGGAAGGGGTTACAACATTTTGAGGAGTGATTTTGAACGTGACCCAAGTGCTTATTTTCGTGACTTGCGCAAGGACGACTTCTATTAGAGAGAGAGAGAGGCGTGGAGGGAAAGATAGCAGTGGTGGCTGGTGATTTTGCTTACTCATGTAGTGGTGAGCTTTTTGAGTGTTAAGAGATTTATAGGAGAAGTTTCTTAACTTCTTAGTAATCCTCTAATGTTTGTTTTGTTTTCATGGGTTAAGCATTTGGTGGTTTAATTGGATCTGTGTTATCACCTACCTCCTTTTCTATGGCAATCTTGGTTTGATAAATTAAATATAAATTGGACTTTAAAAAAAAAGAAAAGATGAATAAGATGCATGATTCATGGAGCAAGAAAATTGAGTCAGGGAGTGAAATATGTTAGCTAGTTTCCATTGTTTCTAGGTATATACTTTGGACTTTCCTCAAGTGGAATAACGTATAAATCAATTTCAGTCTCACATGGTAGCTACAGTTTCCAGCATATAGTGATCGATATGGAGGCCTGAGTTTAGCAAAGATAGTCGTGATAATTCACGTAAAGGGTTTGCTTGTGAGAATGAAAGGATCAATGTGAATAAGGGATCAACTCTATGGAAGATTTAAAATGGAAGATTGAGGAGCAGATGGATTTTTGGGACAGCCACTTATAGTTGGTATTGTGACCGGAGGCACTAATTGGTATGTACAGGTATGCAGTACTGGTTGAACTATGTAGCTGGGAGCTTCAAAACCTACGTACACAAACTTGACCTTTCACAATTGCAAGATAATGATATCATGCTACCCTAATCATAAAAAATTAGGGTAAGAAGTCGTCTTGCTTGACATAAGTTGCGTTAATAGTATGATACCTACATCATGACAGAAATAAGTGACCTTAACCTTAAATTACATCTGTTGACTTTATTAGTCGTCAATGGCGAGGTTTAAAAAACGGCCGTTATAGCGGATTCGGACCAACCCCGTTACATTATGGACCATTAAAGCCCAAAAAATAACGGCCGTTATTTTCCGTAAAGCTTAGACTCCATCCTGTAACAATGGCTATTTTTAGGTTGCAGGCAGCATAGAGGTGATAGGAGAAGTAATAGAAGAGAGATGATTGTAACAGGTATTGAGGAATAAAACTATGATGACAGGCTCTGTCATCAAGGCCGGTGACAGGCACAATATGAGCCACGTGGAATACTCTTAGAGGACTCTGACATTATGGACGTTTGACCAATCATTAGGAGGACCTAAACCAAAAATCAGCCCCATTAGTGATTTATAGGCGTTGGATTTGAATTGTTTTCATGAGTTGATTTTAACCGTGGGAAATTGAGCATTATTGACCATTATTTGAGGTACAAAGATCCAAAGGTTTGAAATCAAAAATTAAGCTGATTGTTTGTTTGTAGGTCGATACAGGGATTGGAAAAACATCCATACGATCAGAGTCCTCTACAAGTATGCCACGTGGCTCCTATTGCACCCTGTCATCAAAGTCTTACTCGGTATTGAGGAAGAGAATGGAAGGCGAAAAGACGATTGAGTGGTGAAAACGTGTAACTATAAGACACGTGTCATCTCATTTAATGCCCCTTCTTTTTTTTTCTTTTAAACTGACCTTAATCGTTGCGGTTTGGCTTGGCTCCTTAAATGTCGTTATCGGCTTTAGCTTGGCTTGTAATGGCAGGTCATTTGAAAAAGTAACTTGTCGGAGGCTTTAACAGAGCCGTCCGATTTTATTTAAATCAAGGGCTGCTACATCAGGGTAAAAGTCGAGTGAAATTTCCGTCTCCAGATCCTTTTATTGATGCAATTTGCATCTCACCCAATGTTTTTAAAATATTAGCGTCTTACCCTTTGACCATGATCAACATCTTTGATCATAGAGACGGTCATTAACAGTCTCCCAATGGACATCCTAATATTTTTCAAGGGTCGGGCTCCGTTGACAGCCCTAAAATGACAGGATTCTGTACAGGATATAATTATGTGCCACATGGCATACTCTTAAGAGGACTATGACCGTATGGATGTTTGTCTAATCCCTAGATGGACCTACAAACCAAAATTCAGTCTGATTAGGGATTGCTAGGTGTTGGATCTTTGTACCTCAAATACTGCTATAATTCCCACAGTTGAGATCAACCCATGAAAATAAGTCCATTCCAAAGTGTGGAAATCACTAATCAGGCTGAATTATGGTTTGTAGGTCCACCTAGGGGTTGGCCAAACATCCATACGTTCAGCGTCCTCCAAGAATATGCCACGTGGCATATATTGTGTCCTGTATAGAATCCTGTTATTTTAGGGCTGTCAACGGAGCCTGACCCATTTTTTAAATGACTATAATGACCGTGGGTGATGCAAATATTTTAAAAACATTGGGTGGGATGTAAATTGCATCAATAAAACAAGGGGGCCAAGCAAAAATTCCTCTATTTTTTAAAGAATTTTTTTTTTTTGGATTGTGAGCTCAATACCTTTCTTCATTTACTTTTGGCCCAACGGGAGGTGGACCTACAGACCAAAAATTAATGGGTCGTGATGTAACAAGGTATACCTGAGATCTTTTCATTTGCGGAAGCGGCATTTTTGGTAGTCGCCACTGCCATCTGGGCCCACCGACCGCATGGATGTTTAGCCCACCCTTTAATAGACATTTATACAAAAAATCAGCTTGCTTAATGAGTTTTAGCCGTTGGTTTTAGTACTCAAAAGATGGTTGTATTCAACGGCTATAAGAATGCCTTAAATGGTGCAAAAAAGTGTTAAAATCTAATGGTAATAGATTACCAATCAAGGTGATTTTTGGTATGTATATCCACCAAGGGGTGAGATAAACATCCAAGCGGTCAGTCGGCCTAGATGGCAGCGGTGACTACCAAAATTTGCCGCTTCCGCAAATGAACAGTTTCAGGCATACCTTGTTACATCTTTTTCCAAATTAATTTGATTGTCAATTTTTAAGCATTAAATTAGAGTCGTTTTCTTGGGTTAATTTTATCCGTTTAATTTGAGCATTATTTGGGGTACAAAGATCCAATGATTTGGAATCACTAATCAGGCTGATATTTGGTATGTAGCTCCACTCAGCGATGGGCCCAACATCCATACGGTTAGGCCAAAAGTAAATGAAGAAGGGTTTTGAATTCACAATCCTAAAACAAAAGGATTTTTTGCTTGTCGCCCTTACTTTATTGATGCTATATTTGCATGGCACCCACGTTTTTTAAATATTTCTTTTAAAAAATATTGGGATGTCCATCCGTTAAAGTCGTTGACCATGGTTAAAGGGTGAGACGTAAATATTTTAAAAATATTTGGTGAGATGCAAACTGCTTCCATCCAATAGCTATAGATCACCTGTAAACAGTGTAAAGAAGTGGACCAAAAAATCATGGTCAGCGGGCCTGAAAAAGAATGTTTCCGTCGCAGATTTTCAAGAGACCCACGCGAAACTGCAGCAAAATCTTTCTCACAGTAGACCTTTCTTCTTCCCAAAGATTTCTATTCCTTTAATTTTTAGGAAAATGCTGTCCCACTGATAACCGGACAAAAATATGTGCGGTTTGAGGCCATTGACCATTGGTTTCAAGAGGGTTTTGGAAAATGCTACCCCACTTATAACCGGACAAAAAAACGTATGCGGTTGAAGCCACATTAACCACTGGATTCAACAGATTCACGGTCTACTATCCAACAACTTAAAAAGGTCAAATGGTTGTTGCCTCGTGGACCGTGGATCTCTCGAATCCAACTATCAGTGGCGTCAGTCAACCGCACATATTTAACAGTCACCAAATTCTCCCCCTCTCTCTCTCTCTCTCTCTCTCTCTGAAACGTATCGGCCTGATTCGGCCATGCACCGAGCCAACTACATGCACTGACCCACCCAACAATGCTTCGTAAATCTCTCTAGTTTAATTGACAAATCACTACTACGAGAGAATCGATGAACTAAACATCGATATTTTCAGGAGTGATTTTGAACGTGACCCAAGCACGACAAAAGCCCATACTATTGTCCCTTCATTCTCTCTGGCCGTGTATCACTATATCCACAAAGGCGTGGGCTAAACATTCATGAGAGCCCTCTGCATCGACTACCTCTAAAAATTTTCTAAATATGAGATTAAATGATGAAAGTAATCAAAACAACATTGGGGAGTAAAAATTCAGGAGTTTTTGTGAGAAGCAAAACTTTTCCATGTCGAATGATGAGAATTACGAAGGATACATAAACATTCAGAAAAATAAAAATGAACAAGGTTTCATATAAGAAGAGGAAGCACACATGAAAGCAAAGAAAATCACAAATTAAACAAGAAAAGAAATTCAAAAAAAAAAAAAAAAAAAGGTTAGCATGCACTCTTCAATCTGCCATTAGAAAAAGTGTAAGAAGAAAAAGAAACAGCAAACTACCAACTCATGTACTAGTTCTTACATCTTACTTCAAGTTGATGAGGCTTTGAAAGAATCCTCCACATAACAATATTTCATACCCAATATCAGACCACTAAGTAACCTCTCCCCATAAGGCATAAACAGACAACCAAAAAAAAAAACCTATATATAACAAACAAGCCAAAAAGATTTTAGTTGATTCTAAGTCCTAAACAACCAAACCCACTATTATTCAGTATTCACCTTCCATGACGCAGATTTTGAAAATAGGCTTTTGGTGCACTCTCGAATACATGCCTAGGCAGGGTCATATGACTTCTCCCAGGAGCCTTCATCATCTTAACACTCCTCCCGCTGCAACAGGACATATAGAACATCTTAACAGTCCTCCACAAGAAGTGCCAACAGGACCTAACAGTCCTTGACAAGCTTTGGCAACTTGCCCGGCAGAATCGGCAACAGGAGCAAACAGTACTCCTCCACAACCATTGGCAACATCCCCAGCAGAATCGGTAGCAGGACCAAACAATACTCCGCAAGCATACCCAGCAGAATTGGCAACAGGACCACACAGTCCTCCACAAGCATTGGCAACATACCCAGCAGAATTGGCAACAGGACCACACAGTCCTCCACAAGCATTGGCAACATACCCAGCAGAATCGGTAACAGGACCAAACAATACTCCACAAGCTTTGGTAACAGGACCAAATAATACTCCACAAGCTTGGGCTACAGAACCAGATGCACAAGAGTAGAAGAGCCACGACTAAGACCATAGGTGCAGCCACTTTGAGCCAGTGTAATAGCTTCTTAAGAGTCGTAACCCTGGTCTCTGGTGGAAACACCTCATCAAACTTCTCTAGTAAATACCCAACAAAGTTCTCTACCAGAAGAAACCACTCCTTCGACTTCTCCACCATGTACTTCATTACACTCTCTCCCCGTCCCTCCATTTCTCTCTTAAAGTTCTCTAGCAGCAGGAGCCACTCCTTCGACTTCTCTACCACGTACTTCATAACACTCTCTCCCCATCCCCCCACTCCTTTCACAAACTTCTCTGGTAAATACCCAACAAAGTTCACTAGCAGAAAGAACCACTCCTTCAACTTCCCCAGACAGTTTACTAGCAGAAAGAGACACTCCTTCGTGTACTTCGTTACACCCTCTCCCCATCCCTCCATTGCTCTCACAAACTTCTCTGGTAAATACCCAGCAAAGTTCACTATCAGAAGGACCCACTCATTCAACTTCCTCAGCATGTTCTTCATTAATCCCACCATTTCTGTCGCAAACTTCTCTGGTAAATACCCAACAAAATTCACTAGCAGAAGGACCCATTCCTTCAACTTCCCCAGCATGTTCTTCATTAATCCCACCATTGCTGTCACAAACTTCTCTGGTAAATACCCAACAAAGTTCACTAGCAGAAGGAACAAATCCTTCAATTTCTCCAGCAAGTACTTCATTAATCCCACTATTGCTACCACAAACTTCTCTGGTAAATACCCAACAAAGTTCACTAGCAGAAGGAGCAAATCCTTCAACTTTCCCAGCAAGTAGTTCATTATACTCTCGCCCCACCCCTCCATTTCTCTCTCTCTCTCTCTCTCTCTCTCTCTCTCTCTCTTATAGAGATATGGAAAGTAATAATCAGCGTTAATTGATAACAATGGGTTGAGTCTTACAAGGAGTCCAAGTGTAGAAAGAAGAAACTAGAACATAACCCTAATCTATGACTCAGAATGTTTCGATGAGAGACATACACTTGATTGGTAATCTATAACCATTACATTTTAGCACTTTTTAGTACTTTTTAAGGCATTTTTATAGCCGTTGAATGCAACCATTTGTTTTAGTATTAAAACCAACGGCTACAAATCATCTAACAAGCTGATTTTTGGTGTGAATGCCCACTAAAGTGTGGGCTAAACATCCATGCGGACAGTGGGCCCAGATGGCAGCGGTGACTACCAAAAATGCCGCTTCCGCAAATGAAAAGATCTCAGGTATACCTTGTTACATCACAACCCTTCTAGTAATATAAGAAGAAATCTGATCAGGTGTTGGTCACACAAAAACTGGCCACATCGCACTCTTCAATCAGGCCCATTGACCCATAAATGTTTCCATCGCCCCCATGGTGATGGTGAACCTACGTACCAAAAAAGAATTAATCTTTGGTCAGGCTTAGTCAAAATAAATTGCCTAAAAAAATCTGAAAATAAACCTTAAACAAATGGTCATTAATTCGAGAAATTCTCTCTTTCCCAACTACATCCACGTGTCAATCACTCATGCTGCGGATGGACAATAGTTGTACGGCTAAGATGTACCACCTAACTGTTGAATCATCTGTGATATTTAAAAAGATGAAAAGAATATAGCTTTTAAAAAAAACAAAAAAAAAAAAAGATAAGATAAAGAAGAATAAAGGAAAAAAGAAAAAAGCAGTGTAATTGACCTTTCTCCTATTCATCTTAGCTTTTACTTTTAATTTCAGGGTTTTTTTTTTTTGGAGCTACACTGCTCTACAACTCTTTTTATAGGGCAGTTTATCTGCCAATAAAGAATGATGTGGCCAATCAGAACCATCCATTACGGCCCTTTAGATTGACACGTGGCCTCCTCGTAGTGATCCGCTCGTGGCAAGTTTTGATTGAGGAAAGTTAGCCTGAGGTTCCTCACAAGCTGGCCACTATGGTAGGGCTACTCTTTTCCATTACTTATTGATGAAGGAAACAAATGTACATAAACTTACGGTTTAAAAAACAGCCGTTATAACGAAAATAGCAGCGTTAGATTCGCACCTCCCCTTTTATGTTACGTCCGTACCATTTTAACACTCAGAAAAACGTCTATTATTTTCCCTTATAAAGTTTATTATTGAAAATTTGAAATTCAAATTTTGAATTTTGGCACCGTTATTTTCCATTTTTGCCCGTGTGTTACAATCTGTTCTAACGAGCATTATAACGGAAGAAACGGTAATGCCCGCCCCATGTCCGTTATGCCATTCTTGGTGGATGAGTAATGGGGAAAAGGAGAATGGGGAGGGGTGGTGTCGTCTTCTTATTTAATGGAGATACTTTATTCATCAGTACTTCAGTTTCATCTTTTTCTTTTATTATTGCTTTTACAAAGTAATGTTCTCGCTTCCCTCTGTGACTTTTATACGGGGATTTTAACGTTGTCAAGTATCCTGTACATGTGCCCCCCACCCCCACCAATTTGATGGAAGAATACTTTTAAGACTTAAATGTGGGCCCCACTTCCCATGGAAAAAAAAATTTGTGCTACACCTGCTATACCGTATTACCATCTTTCAAGCGTGCCAGTCTCATCAATCCACACCATCCAATTGATAAGCGATGACCCGATGATCCCGTAAATTACACTCTTAGATGGTCAATAAGAGTAAAGGAGGGTAATTGATTGCTAGGTGTTGGATTGGAGTTATTTTCATGGGTTGATTTTAACCGTGGGAATTTGAGCATTATTTACCATTATTTGAGGTACAAAGATCCAATGGTTTGCAATCACTAATCAGCCTTATTTTTGGTTTGTAGGTCATCTAAGAGTGTGCCATTTGGCTCATATTGCGCGATGTGCTGTCATCAAAGTTTTACTTCCTGGAAGAGAGTACAGAGCAGATTTTGAGAGAAGCCACAGATCTTACCTTTATGGATTTGAGAGGGAAGAAGGGTAGAGGGGTTTAAATTGAACCATAATATAATAATATCCTGTTCTATTGGGCTTTAGAGAGTATTAGGGGGTGATTACAAAAAAAAAAAAAGAGTATTAGGGGGTGTTTGGATCACCATTTTTAGACTTGGAAAAGTCCTTTTTTCCAAAATAATACATTGTTTGGATGACCATTTTTTGAAAAGTATTTATTCCATAAAAATATTTTTTTAAACCAAATTTTTTTTTTATAAAAAATAGCTGAAAGCTGTTTTTCAAGTAAAAAACTACTTTTTAACTTTTGCTAGCTCAATTAATCTATTATTCTCTATGATCAATTATAGTGGGTGTGGATAAAGTCAATTTTGCATTAATGATGATCCAAACAACCTTTTGAAGAATATATATCTTCAAAAATTATATTTTCAAAAAAATCATATTTTTAAAAATAATTTTTTTGAAAAATAGCTATCCAAACACCTCCTTAGACTTTTGTCTTTTCTTTTCTTTTTCTGCTTTGGGATGTTGATATTAAAGGTTTTTAAGGATCCTTTCAAAACCTTCTCTTAAATCCAAGTGAAGGAAGTACGTGTATTTGTGGTTCTTTTCATTTAGGGTATTTTAGTAACACCCCCTGAAATTTGAAAGTAATTAGTAATACCCCCTATACTTTCAAACTTGGATTACCCCCTTAACCTAGTTTAGCCATCATTTGACTAATGCTAAAATGTGACATTCATCATGCGCCTGTTAATTAATGCACCAATGAAAGGACCATAATATTGCAAGTACAATGTTAATGACATGCGATTCAAATCCGTTTTAACTTAGTCAGCCACTGTTAAACTAGGTCAGGAGGTAATTCTAAAGTTTGAAAGTATAAGGGGGTGTTATGAATTACTTTCAAATTTTAGGGGGTGTTACTAAAATACCCTTTTATTTTATTTATTTTTTGATTAGGTCAAAATATATGGATTGGAGATCGAGAAGATCTCGAACTACATTCTTCCCATAAGCGACTCCAACCTAAATACCAAGTCCTCAAAATAAGTGTTTCTCATCTCTTGGCTATAAGTTCTCCCAACTGAATAAGAGAGCCTTGATGTTAATGAACCTGGTTAGTCTATCTTTACCTCTCATTTCTCTCCACCCACAACCCCCATTTACCGCATAAGGTATCATCCTCCGTAGAATCTTCCCTATCCTTGGGAGAAAAAGAAAATGATTTTTCGTTTGCTAAAAAACCCATTAAAAAAAGGCTATTGTCCTAAAACTATTTTGGATGTCAGGAGTTACGACCATAACCATGTTTGAATACTCCTGACCAATCAGAAAATGGTGGGTTACACAGTTATCATCTTGGTTTTTAATACCTTGGACAACGCAACTAAGCAAGTATTTAGTTAGGGGCCAATAGAATTTATCACTATTTCTGTGATTTTGGTTAGAACAGCAAACTGTCCTATTCAATCAGACAACCATGGTACAGGACCGCAAGAAGACGATTTTTCTACACTTAAATCACATTTCCATATGAATTTTCATAAATCAAGCACCAAAGGATATAATTACCAAAGGATATAATTACTTATACGAAACACACCCCCCCAAAGAACTACAAAAGCCCTATAGTACAAATGACCTCTCCCAGTGGAAAACCATTTTATACAAGAAATGATGGGTCAAGGATAAAAAATGAGGCGAGTGCACCTCAACTTTGGATGAATAAAAACCCCAACCTGTGAAAAAAAATACACCACCAACATTTGCCTCCACATGTGTATTATGCGCTGCCAACCCGCTTCCAACAGAACACTAACGGGCAGTATACTCCGAGTAGGCATGAAAGTGAGCAAAAAAAGAGGCGAGCCAAATTTTTTAAGACTTCATTCACAAGAACTCCTTGTCATAAAACGCCATTTGGAGCTGCTTGACGTGATTGAGCCAAGCAGACACATTTTGCCCGTCAACTTTTACCCAGTCAACAACTGTCGCAGCTGGTTGCTCCCACCATTCATCTACCTGCAGAAGAATATTCAAATAAAATGGAAGTCAGAAATGTTAAGACATACCTTCAGTAAGATGGATTGAAAATGGAAAGAGTGATCTATAAGCCACCGAACAACTGTACTTTGAATACACAGGAAGGGAAACCACGCAAAAGCTCGTGAGCCACTTTATTAAACAGTCCCATCGGATCAAACAATGTGGATCCCAGAATCTAGTGTCAGTAATGTGCTTATGTAAACAACCAAAAGTGCATTGCTCAAATCAGAACAGCCATGCTGTGGATTTTGGGATCCACAATATTTGAATCCAACAGACTACCACTTCAAGCATCTTTTAAAAAAACAGAAAACTTCCACATACAAAGAAACCATATATCAGGCTAAATTGCTTGTTAAAGAAGGAAGGTCTACATGGCCAAATGATAAGTCTCCCTTTCCTTAGTTCTGACTTTGTTCGACAGGTTTTGCTCCGTTGCACTTTCCAGAAAAACTCAATCAGGTTTATTCTGGCTCCATGGTGACACCATGACAAAATTTCATCTAAAATCTTTCTTTTGGTAGGTCAGCTAAATTGGACCTGTGACCTCCAAGGAGCAACAAAGAGCATGGTTCCTCATCCACAATAACGATATGCATTAGACCTTTGAAATCCCTAATAACATCTAGCAACCATTAAGAGAAGAAGCAAACGTGCAGGACATAACTCTCCAAGCTCCATCACTTTTTCCAAACATTGAGTTCCCATCTGTAAACTTGTTGTACAGGGTGCAGCAACCACAGGTAGAAACCCAAATTTTGTTATCTACGCTTGAAAAATAAGTCAACGCCCCATGGTATTTAACTCAGAACGGTTCAATCGGTAAGAAAACAATAAATCAGAGAAAATTGAACGGATGGCAGGAGATCTATGGACAGTTGTGATTCATTTTCAGTAGGCCGCAGTTACTTACCAAACCCCTCACACGTTTGCAATCTTCTAAGCATTTTTGAGCATCCAAAACTGCAGTCTTAAGTTCTGGCAACCATTTCTGCATAACAATCTTCTCTTGTTCAGCAGCCAATGTCAAACAATAACTTGTTGTCCTGCAAGACAGTGGCGAACATCAGGAAATGAAGTTCCAAACAACCGAGCAAATAATTAAGTTAATATATAATCCAGTGTTCTGAAAACTGACCCGGTCGGCAAACTGGTGAACTGGCCGGTTCAACCAGCTGGTCAAAAAGATGACCTGGGCAAATTTTTTCCAGTTTTTTTAGAAAACATAACTAAAGTCTAAGTGAATGCTGACCCAGAGTGTTTTTGTCACCGGTTTTCCAGTCCAACCGGCCAGTCCAGTCCAGGTTCCAAAACACTGACATGATCTATGTGACCACGAGATCGACATGTATCAGTTTCCAACACATATACAAGGTTCTGACATGAAGATTCAATAAGCCTGAAACGCAGACACATCTGTCCACACGTATTACAATATAATATTTAGGTATATTTAAATCAGAAGTTCTTTTAACTGAGAATAAGGAAATAAATATATGAAACGTAGGCCCTATATTGTTGCCTTCAGTAAAGTTTTCCAGAAACGATAATGGCGTATAAATGTTCATAAATGTTTTGCAGATCAATACTTTTTGGCTTACAAATCCTGTGCTAGATGACTTCTCTGTGGTCACCACAGGGCCGTGAGCTATCTAATAACTTAACAAATAAGTAGATTTTTAAAATGGAAGGCTACCACACAACTAAAATTATGTTTAACAACTTAATAAAGTTAGTCTACATAGGATAGAACACACCAGTCCTCTTTTAGCTATGTTGAATGGATTCTTCTAGTGTCGGATTCCAACACTCCACGGATTCTAATCCGACACTTCTGGATTTCCTTTTGTTTATTTCTTTTTAGCAAGTTTTTTAATTAACATTTACTATAGATTATAAGTTCTATCTTTTTCCATTTAAATTATCTATTTAGCAAATATAACATTAGATATATGTATCCTCTTGTCTTTATGTCTATGATATAAATCATAAGATATCATATTACATGATCCATTATTATCCTTATAATCATACAAATATAATACCTATTCTTACAGTCTAAAAAATACTGTTGAGCCACGAATCCTATTTTTTAAGATTCTTCATTTCTGACACTCCATACCCGTGTCGGCTCTGATACCCATACCCAGATCGATGCACAAACATCAATGCAAGATAGTATTTTAGAAATCATTTTTATTAAAAAAAAAAAATCACTAATAATAAAAGGCGACACTGCCACATGTGAGAAGATGTGTCAGGATGTGTCAACACACACATGGTTCAAAGTTCATGGCTTTGTTCAACAAAACCGAAATTTTCGTCCGTTTCAGAGTCCGAAACTGAGTGAAACCATAGTGAAGGTCACAAAACCCTGGATAATGGATTCAAAAAATTCAGTAAAAAAAAAAAGAACATATAAATGTGGTGTAGATCAGACTGGGGGTCTTTAATTTCATGTTTTGGAGGAGGTCTAGGTTTTCACTTTATTTTTCCATCTTTTTTTTTTTGCGGATTTTCTTGTGCTAATTGAAGTCGAAATCTTCGCTCCACCAAAATGCAATAAATTCTATAAAAATTTAAATTCTGCATTTGATTTATACCCAAGAAGAGTGACATACAGTGTTTCAAGCTGAACCTGAGTCTGTCTTGTAAACCTACATTCCTAGTCCTCTCACTCTACTCACTTTATTCTCATATTATACATATGTCAATTAAATTTTTCTACCTAAACTAAACTTTGGAATAGAAAATATTAAAATATATTTTTTACTAAGTTTTTATTTATGAAAATAATAACATAGAAAATTAAAAACAATCATCACAGGTCTTGGAACCACACACAAATATGATCACAAGGAGATCCATGTTATCCTAAACTTCGAAAGAAAAATGAAACAAAAGTATACTTTTTAATGTTTTTTTTAAATACTACAAAATATTAAAAAAAAAAAAAAAAAAAAACACAACAAATCCCTAAACCTAAACACAATACTCATGCAATAAAATCTGACACTCACGTGATATATATATGATTTAGATATACATGATTTGAATGCAAGAAAAAATAAATAACAAAAAATAAGCATAAGTTTTTACATTTTTTACTTAAGAAGGAAATATTCATCATTTTTAGAGAAAACTAAGAAAAACCCATCGATCTAATCAAGGATCCATGGCTCTTTGATTATATGGACAGGTCTATCAAGAAATTCGAAAAACAAAAAAAAAATTCCTACTTCTTTTTATAAGTAAAATAATTCCTACTTGTTCCAAGTCTTTAAATGAAAATCTACAATTTTGTTCTCAGGGAACAAATCTTGGATCGAGCTTTGATTCTTGTTTTTCTTTGTTAAATTTAACAAAGAAAGATCTCCTTGCAGATTTGGGAGTGATTGGGGAGGTTTGGAGGAAGAATACAAGTGAAACTAAGCAAACAATGAGAGTTTGGGCAGTGTTTTTAACGTATATAGTTGACTGGTTGGTTTTGTCCAAAATGTTTCGCACAATACGAACGAAGCCCATAAGTTCCGGCCAAAATTGAACTGAAAGCGACAATACTGAGACAAAACTAGGTCTTTGACTGGGGCATAGATTCGGTGTAGCGCGGACTATTGTAGTAGAATGCTCCCACATCAACCTTGGTATCTTGAGGCTGAAACTTAAATGTTTGGCGCCAAAACTCTGAACTATCCATGTCCATATGGCAAGCCCTAAAAGTGCCATGTCGTTGCATATATTTACACATATATATATATTGTGTGTTTATGCTTCTAGGCCATCATCATCATCATATCTCAATGGAATTAGAGTTATTATTATTATCATTTTTAAATGGTATTTTCAATCCTTTCATGAACATGGATAGAGAACGCACTTTCAGCAAAACAGGGGAGTTACTTTAGGCAATATGAAAATCTTTTGGAAAGTTACAGAAGCTTGTCTCCTACATAAAATAAGAAAGGAGAGACCATGCTGCAGCTTTACCTTTCGTATTCTTGTTGTGCTCGGTATGCATGGTTTAACAATGCATGACCACTTTCAGCAAGATCCTGTCGTATATGGACCAAATTAATTGTTTTCGACAAATCCTCCAACACACTAGCCTCAGAACCCCGAAGCTTCAAACAGAATTCCAGGGCCTCCAACACTGATGCTAATCCAGCATCTGAACCTTCCAAACCTAATTAAAATACAGTAAATAATATTTAGTACTCAATAGAAACACATTGGAATTGTAAAAAAGCAAATTAAGAGAAGTTAGATCAAACGACCTTTCAGAGCCATTCAAATAGTTCTAAAACTAGCCAATTAGAAATTCCATACAAATAACAAGTCATTGACTGTTTTCTAATGTTATACAGGTCAAAGCGGTGCTTTAACAGGTGATTGAGGCTTATGCCTTGGAGCTTGCCTTGGTGTGAGCCTTCCTCAAAACTATGAGGCTATTAAAAAAGCGTAAAAGCTCAAAAAGTACATGTCATCCACCAAGGCTTTAAAAAAGGTGTATGCTTCACGCCTTATACATTTCTTTTAACACCTCATGTCAGAGGTATCCGCCTTACACGCAGATGTTGGTGGTGATTTTAGGTAGTTTCACCTTAAAAAAAAAAATCAATTTACCTTTTTTAACCTCTAACCCTTAGATTAATAATAATAAGGTGGTCTAGATTAAATAACAAAAAAAACATCTCTGTCCAATTGTCCATATGAAATCGATTAATTTTTTGTTCCTAATTTGTTTAAATTTCTCTATTTCATTGAGCTTATCCTATTATTTATTCCTTTTTTGTTTTCAATATTAAAATACATTCTTAATATTGAAAAAAATATATATTAAAATGCATTCTTATGAGGCTTACACAAGCCTCCCGCTTTATTTAAGTGCCTCACCCCACACATCATGTTAAAAACATTGGGTCAAAGTGAGCATTCCTAGAAGTGAAAAGCACATAGATGAAACTACAAAGAAAAGCAAACATGTCCTAGGCAAGAAAGAACCCAATATGAGTGTAGAACTGTATATCCTAGGTTATATGTTATTATGCTAATTGCAGAGTTTGGTTATGGGCCCTGTTGTCAAGGCACGCGCCTCAGGCGCAAGGCACACCTAAAGTGCCTTAGAAGGGTCAGGGCAAGGCGCATTCAGTAAGACGTGTGCCTCGTGCTCAAGGCGCGCACCTCAAACCAAGCTCCAGGCACATCAGGTGCGCACCTCAAACCAAGCTCCAGGCACATCAGGCGCGCGCCTCACTAAAATACATGTTTTTTTTTCTAAAAATTCTATATTTTGGCCTATTATAATATGCATTGGTATGATATTGAAAGACATTAATGAAAGCAATGAATGACTACTTGGGGAGATTGAAACAGAAGGTGGAGAAGCAGAAGATGAATTGGTGTTTGAGGATGATAACTTGACATGGAGTGCTGTGAGAGCTGCTAGAATTGGTGAATCAACATCAAATACTAGATCACAATCAAGGTCAAGAAAGGGCTTCAATAAGGGAGCTGGAAGAGGAAGATGCCAATTCGAAGAAAACTGAAGAATAATAAGAATATATTGAGGAGACTAACACATCCAATGATGATGGGGATGAAATTAATGATTATATTTTAGATGATGGCGACGTTAACTAGAACTAATTGTGGGCTATTTGAGATTTTCAACATTTGCTATCTTTTATGTTTTATGACTTTTTGATTACTTGTTTTATTTTTAGATAATGACAATGTTAATTGGAACTACCTTAAAGTTGCTTGAGATTTTCGACATTTGCTATCTTTTATGTTTTATGGCCTAATGATTACTTATTATGTTATTTTATGATATTATTTTTTTTAATTCTTTTTTATATTTCATATATTTATTATAATTTTTAATATTGCGCCTCGCTTCAGTCAGGCGCGTGCCTCGCCTTGGCGCCAGAGGTCCTAGCGCCTTAAGTGCACCTCGCACCTTTAACTACCTTAGTTATGGGAGTAGTGATTTTCTTAGATTAGCATTTCTTAAGCATGCTCTCCTCAAAAACAAGTTGGTGACTCCTTGGAAAGGTCTTTGGGTTATCCCGGGCTGTTGGAGATGTCTTGCCTAGAGACAGGTGGTTGACAACATCTAAGTCATGAATTTTCATCATCTTTGAATAGAGGCTTCTTTCTCCAAGTAGAAGCATCCCTTGCTGCGATGTGAATTACCCTCTAATTCAATGATTTTAAATTCCAATTCAGAACCTCTTCCTTGCCTTGTTCGGCATGGATTGGCTGACGTTGGATTTCATAGCTCGAGCACTAAAGGTGAGTTCTTTGGAAGTTGTGCCCCCTAGCTATCTTCTGGAACTTTGCAGTGAGAAGAGAACGATAACTTCTCCATAAAAGATAACCAATTGGAGGTGTGAGATCCTGAACTTGCTGTTTGATCATTGCATGTGCAACTGGTAACTTGTAAGGACTTATGGTTAGTGAATCATATTCTATGCTAGATGGGTACAGCCAAAAGTTCAGATAGGGTGAAGAAGACTAACGAAGCTTCAAAACCTCCTAGTGGCTAGTGATGACCTTAGAATGAATTGGAGAGCTAGTCTTTGGAAGAGCTAGTTGGTGTGCAGAGTTAGTCTTTGGAAGAGCTAGCACCCATGAGTTCAAGATGAAGAAAACGTTGATTATTGAAACAAAATCCTTCGATTTGGAGGACATCGTGGTGGGTAATCGTCCGTTTGTGAAGGTGACAGAAAGGGGTAAAGGATTCTCCAAAACATTGCTTCTTAGCTACAACGGGACAGCATGGCTCAGTCGGATCTTGGAAGACCTCTGCTCTGAGAAAGGTAGCAAGAGCTTTCTGGGGAAACTACATGACAATGGTAGAACTTGGGTGGCTTTTCGGGGTGAAAACCATAGGAGTACATATCTCAAAGTAACGGAGTTCTTCGGAACATCCTCTTCGTCTACAATCATCATACCAGAGGGTTTGCGCAAGGATGGATGGTACAACCTGGAGTATGTCATCAAAAGGTCATTTCTGAAACCCAACACTAGGACCACCATCGTAGATCGTCAGAGGATACACTTTAAACCGGCCATATCCAATGAGGGGCCGACAGGAGATATTTCGACCAAGGTAGTCTATATTGGAGGTGAGCCTTGCATAGACACGGAGTACAATAGAGCGACGGGATGCTTTGGAAAATGGTGCAGGGCGGTGGTGTGCGACGTTTTGGGTGGAGGGGAGACGTTGGACCTCCAACAAGTCATCCTTTCCCATCTCAAATCTTTCGGCGTCTCGGAGATTATCAAGTTTGGCACGGGGAGATTCGTGCTTTTCGCCAAGAGAGAGGAGGAGGTGACCAAGATCTGTGGAGGAGGCCCGTTAATCTTGGGCACAGAGGTCGTGAGTTTTCCCGGTGGTGGCCATCCGTTCATACCTTCTTTAGTGAGGTGCTTGTTAAGGAAAGATGGCTGATTCTTAGAGGAGTGCCTTTCCATTTACGCCATCTGAATATCTTCAATGCCATTGGGAACTTGTGCGAGGATTTTTAGCCCTTGACAAACTTACTTCTCAGCCGGACAATCTTGATTTTGTTCGTGTGAAAGTAGCGGCAGCGGGCCTGAGATGGATCCCCAGGGTCGTTCAACTCAGGGATAGAGGTGTCCTATTTCCGATCATGGTTGAGATCGAAGACCCCTTCGTTAAGGTGCCAAACAAAGAACACAGGTTTCTCTCTACAGCGCTAATCCACCGAGAAGAAGATGATGACGTGTCGCACCGCGGTACAGATGGCGCCAGTCGTGAATCCAGGGGGCAGGCCAGGCGGCCAAGTGTCAAGACATGGACCAAAGGTATAGGGGTCCCCAGAGCCAGGCTTTCCAGGTGGGATATGGATGAGGCACCCTCTCGTCCGCCGGGCGTTTTGAGTGTGGCACCCTACTGCCACACATCTAATAGGTGGCAGAAGCTGGGTGACGAGTCGGGCAGCGACTGCCTTTCTCATCTGTCGCACAAGTCCATAGCTGGCACAAAGGGGCAGGGGCTATTGATAAAAAGCGACAAGGTAGGGGTACCAGACGGACAAATAGCCCAATGGGAGGAGTCGCGTGCGAAAGCATGCAAGGAGGATTCGACTACCGCTGCCAGAGGGAAGGGCATGCGCGCTGTGTCGTGTCCGTCAACCACTAAACCTTCCTCCTGGCCCCGCACGATAATGTCACGTGGGAGGTCCCCGTACCCTTGCTCATCTAAGCCCATCCTTACTGCAAATCCGATCGCGTATGGACTGGGGTGCGGTGCACCTGCGACGCACCAGATCATGGATCCTCATCTCTTCAGAGCAAACGTATCAACGGCTGAGGTGTACTCTCGCACAGGAGCCAGAGTTACGGCGCGGAGTAGCATAACTCCCCCGATTATTCCTTACCCTGGGGCCAGTAAGGAATCATCCTGCGATTCCCCCAGGTATTGCTCTGAGAAGACGACCTTCGTTAACATAATGAACAACCATCACCGTGAACTCAGCAGGGAGCCGTCTTCACCCAGGACCGATAGGCATCCTCATCGCTCTATCGAAGGGAAGTTCCCCCTCGTGAACTCTTCTTTATTCTCCCTTCCTCACCCCTATTTGCAGAGAGCTCGGCTGTGGTGGATATCCTTAGGGAGGGCAGATTGGTGGACTATGGGATTTCAGAGGGATTATATAGCAGTAGAGGACGAGGAGGTAGCACGGACAACGACACGATTGAAACGGCAGACAGTAGGGAGGAGATATCCTCTGACCCAGAGTCAAGCCAATACGGCACCAGTTTGGGATACGGCTCAGAATAGATCCCGCTGGAGAAGTTAGATGGACGCTCAGAGGAAGGATCGCCTCAGTCACCGGTGAGCAAAGCGGGTCATTCTGATAGAGAAGGGGAAGGTGAATGGTCTACAGGGGGATACATGCAATTTGGCAAAGCCATCGGGGTTACTTTCGATGGTCTAGAAGAACAAGCCAGAAGGTTGTTCAGCAGATCGAATAAATTGGGCACAGGGGGTTCGGACCGAGGCGATTCGACTATGAATTCGAACCCAGCACAGGAGAGCGTTGATCCCAACACTGAGCACCATGGGGAATCTGATAGTAGCTCCAGGGAGAGGCTAGGGGAAGGAAGAGGTACTGAAGCCGAGACGCAGAAGGAGAAGAGGGTGTAAATTGAAAGGTAAGGCTTATAAGGAGTTGCGTAAACTTGTGAGCCACATCAATTACAATGGTAAACTACAGGAGAAGAGAAGCAAAAGGAAGTCCAGGGCCTCCACAATTCTAAATGAAGCTCAATATCGTATCATGGAATGTGAGGGGGTTAAGTAGTAGGGATAGGAGGGCTTCAGTGAGAAGGCTCATTGACAGTCGCAAGCCGGAAGTACTGGTGCTTCAAGAAACTAAGTTAGCCTCCATGGAGAACAGGACGGTTGTGGAAATATGTGGGAACAGGGACTACAACTGGAAAGAGATCCCACCTAGAGGATTGGCTGGAGGGGTGCTGGTTGCTTGGGACTCAGCCAAGCTGACGGTGGAGGATCTTCTCTTAGGTTCTTTCTCGATTTCTATCATGTGCATAAGTCCCGTGGACGGCTTCAAATGGGTCTTCTCTGGGGTTTACGGCCCAAATGACAGAATCGGGCGTATCCAATTATGGGAGGAGTTGGAAGGAGTGCACAGGACATGGAACTACCCTTGGTGCATTGGAGGGCATGAGGGATTTTTCGGACTTTGTTAACAGAAACGACTTGATGGATCTTCCTCTGACCGGCGCCAATTTTACTTGGTCTAACCATCAGATGAATCCTACATTATGTAGGCTGGACAGATTTCTGGTCTCTAATAGTTGGGAAGCTTACTATCCGGATGTCATCCAATCAGCGATTCATAACCCGGCATCAGACCACTTCCCCGTGCTTCTAGAGTGTGGAGGATACAATCGCAGACCTTCCCCTTTCCGCTTCGAGCTCATGTGGCTACAGGAGCCCACCTTTATGAAGGAGGTGGAGACTCGTTGGAACTCCTTTGCTTTCAACGGCAGGGATGGATACATTTTTTGGAGTAAGCTCAATGCCCTCAAGAAACATTTGAAGACGTGGAATGTAGAGGTGGTAGGTAGAATTGATAAGAAAATGAAAGGCCTTATTCAGGAGATTACTTGCATCGACATCAAAGAAGAAAATGAACATTTGTCTTTAGAGGAGGCCAGGAAGCGGACGGAGTTGAAAAGGGTTTATCTCTCCTTAGAGCATCAGGAGGAGATCAGCTGGAGGCAAAAATCCAGGGTACAATGGCTCAAAGAAGGTGATAGGAATACTAGATTCTTTCATAGCATCGCCAAAGCAAGAAGCAGAGCGAATTGGATTTCCGGCCTCATGGTGGAGGGTAGTCTGGTAGGTGACGAAGATAGTATCAGGGAGGCCATTGTATCCTTCTACTCTCACCTCTACTCGGAGACCACTGCGGTTAGACCTAAGTTGGATGGCATCACTTTCAACCAACTAGAGGAAAGCCAAAGCAGGTGGCTTGAAAGACCTATTGTAGAGGAGGAAGTCCTGGAAGCTATTAAATCTCTAGGGAAAAACAAAGCCCCGAGGCCCGACGGATTTCCCCTGGCCTTCTTCTCTTCTTGTTGGTCCATCGTGGGTAAGGACATTATGCGCGTGGTGGAGGATTTTTATTGTGAGTCGTGGCTCGACTGGAGAGCCAATTCCACTTTCATCTCTCTCATCCCCAAAAAGGAAGGAGCTGAGTCCTTAGCGGATTTCAGACCCATAAGCTTGAGCTTGATCGATAGCACTTACAAAATCATGGCTTCTAGATTGAGAGGGGTTCTTGGGCATATCATCTCTTCGTTCCAAGGGGCTTTTGTGAGTGGCCACCAAATTTTGGATGGTGTCTTGATAGCCAATGAAGTTATTGACTCTAGACAGCGTGGGGGAATCTGGGCATCATTTGCAAAGTTGACTTGGAGAAGGCTTACGACCACGTGAGCTGGTCCTTCCTTGATTATATGATGAGGCGGATGGGGTTCGGCGTGAGATGGAGAAGATGGATTCGCACGTGCATATCCACAGCACGATTCTCGATCTTGGTCAACAGTGCCCCTGCGGGTTTTTTCAAAAACTCCAGGGGGTTTCGACAGGGGGATCCCCTATCTCTGTACTTGTTCCTTATTGTGGTAGAAGGTTTGAGTCAGATGGCTACTAAAGCGGTTGACGAGGGCTATATTTCTGGATTCAAAGTTGGGGAGGAGAGCCCATTTATATCTCATTTGCAGTTTGCAGATGATACCATCTTCTTTTTAGAGGCAGACATCAATCAAGCCCAAGTCTTACGAGGGATATTGCGCTGCTTCGAAGTGATATCAGGCCTACGGATTAATCTCGCTAAAAGTGATGTTTTCGGGATTGGCGAGGTGGAGTGTTTGGACGAGATAGCGGAGCTTATGACTTGTAACAAGGGCAAGCTCCCACGATGTACCTCGGTCTTCCCCTCGGTGCTAAAAGTCGCTCAAAAAAGATTTGGGATCCAATTCTTGAGCGGATCCAGAACAGATTGGCGTCTTGGAAGAAAAGGCTTCTATCCAAAGGGCACAGACTCACACTGATCAAGAGCACCCTGTCTAACATGCCTATATACTACTTCTTGTTGTTTTCCATTCCAAAAGGGACGGCCAAGAGAATAGAAAGCCTTATTAGGAATTTCCTATGGGATGATAGAGAAGATAAGCACAAATTTCACCTAGTGAATTGGGCCAGGATTTGCAAATCTAAAGAAGATGGTGGTTTGGGGGTCCGCCAAATTATGCCCATGAACAAAGCATTACTCGGTAAGTGAATTTGGCGCTTCGGGAACGAGAGGGATAGCTTGTGGAGAATTGTTATGGAGGCTAAGCAAGGCACTGAGAACAACGGATGGGAATGCACGATGTTATCCCAACCCTATGGTGTCGGTGTGTGGAAGAGTATTTCGAAGTTGAGAAGCAAGATCAGAAATGGCAGCAGCTTCAAAGTGGGGAATGGGTTTCTAGTGAGATTTTGGGAAGACATTTGGTGTGGGGACCGATCCCTCACGGAGTCCTTCCCCTCCATCTATGCACTTTCCAACCGTAAAGGTGTTACGGTAAGTGAAATGGCTCTCAAAGAATATGGGATGCTTTCTTGGGATCTGGGGCTCAGGAGGGGCATAAACGACTGGGAGGTGGACACCGTGGCATCCCTTACGAATAGGTTGGAAGGGATCGATCTTGTTGACGACAATGAAGATACGAGGTGGTGGAACCACGATCCTAAAGGGAGATTCTCGGTCAAATCTCTCTACTCTACGCTCACGGGGCCCGGTTCTAGAAGCTTTCCAACTAAGCGGTTTTGGAGCACGCCCGTTCCATCCAAAGTTCTCTTTTTCTGTTGGTGTGCCATGCTGGATAAGATTCTTTCTGTGGAGAAGCTTAGGAAGCGCGGCATCCAGATCCCTAGTAGATGCAGTTTGTGCTACAGTGCCGAGGAAACCACTAACCACATGCTTATACATTGTAGGGTATCCAAAGAGATTTGGGAAAGCTTTCTTCAGTTCTTTGGGGCCTCTTGGGTATTTCTTGACTCGGTGTTTGATACATTTTGCGGGTGATCTTCCAATGGTCGAGTTCTGTGGAGAATTACCCCTTCCGCGATTGTCTGAGAAATTTGGAAGGAGAGAAATCGTAGGATATTCGAAGACAAAAAGGCCACCAATGATGAGATCGTGATGAAGATTAAAGCCACTTTGTACTACTGGGGATCTGCTATATCCGAGCTCAAATTGTTCAGATTTGATGATTTGGTCTTCCGGTGGGACCGAATGATCTCTTAATGCGATCCCCTTTTTTGGGCCCTCTTGGCCGTGTGTGGCTGGGGGTTTCTTTTGTTTTTTCTTCTGTTTTGCTGTTGTACAGGTTTTTGGGCTTCCTCAGCCCTCCTTAATATATCTTCTTTTACCGATCAAAAAAAAAAAGACCTTAGAATGAATTTTCACTCTAGTTGGACCGCAAATCCAAGTGCAAAATGAGTGGGAGGTCATTTCCAGTCTTATTCATGTGATACAATCATCACATTTCGTGGCCAACTGGTATTGTTTATGCTAGTGAGACGTAGGTTCCTGGCTGCTTCGAGGGATTCTCTCTTCTCCTTGATTTCTAGGATGTTTGTTATTCAAGGCGACTCACTCAATGTGGAAAACAGGGAACTAGCACGCAACATGTTAGATTTCTGCACAGATCTAGAATTGTCATTTCAAATTATTCACCAGGAAGACAACAATTTAGCAGATTTGCTCACTGAAGGGGGAGTCTTAGGTTCAGTTCTCCTCACCACCACTCACATCCTTCGATCGTTTATTCATTTTTCCTACCCCTTCCATGGTTTGTTCCACTTTTTGTATGTTTTCCTCATTTAGTTTTCTGAATAAATAAATGGACATCTGTTTTAGAAAAAAAGTAGCACTTAGTGAGGAAAAAAGAAAATAATTCAGTAATAGAATAGAAACACAAACTCTCACCTAGCCTTTTGTCTCAAACAAACAGATTGGACACATCACTGGCGAAATTTCTACAATTTCAGCTACAGAAATAAAATGGTTCAAGAATTGTAAAGTAAATAATTATTGACAATCATGTAAAGAAGATATGGCTACAGATAAAATTGAATGAACAGGATTCCTGTTGCCAACCCCAAATAGTGGGGAATTTGATTAAGGCTCTAACTGTGATGATGTAAAGATGGTACTTTAAGGTATATCTTGAAGGAGCACTATTAATAAACAATGCTGAAACCAGTTCATGTCAAAGATATGGGACAATCCCCACCATATGGTTACTTTTGCTTACAACAGAATGCAGAGAACAAGATATCTTCTTGAAAATGAGGTGAAGGCCCCATAATAAGATCACAGAGACAATTACACCAGCCTAATGATGTAATCAAATGCAAATTCGGTACGATAGAAAAGTTAGGCATACTTCTAATTGAATACACAAACTCACCAGCATGATATTGAAGGGCAGCAGAAACGCGGCATATGGATGGAATTGCCGATGGATCTCGAGCACCAGCTCTTGCAGTCAATAAAGCAGCATTCTTTTCTGCAGCTGCAACTGCTTCCGGTCCTGTAGATCCATTAGCACCCATGGACTCCAAGAGAGCCTGATTAGGAAGAAAGAACTAGTAAGTGCTTTATCGGATCACAAATATTTCAAAACTCCCACCATATCATTAACATAACAATACTTTGGACATGTGATATTTGCATCCTGTGGATACTGATACAAAACATCTTCAAAAAGGCTTCTCACATGAAACCCACTTTTTATTATGCAATAACCAAAATTGACAGAAACTTAGAATAAGAATACGGACATGAGTTTTTCTTCAGGGAAGCACTGTTTACTTCTGGGTTTGTGGAAGAAGCAAAAACAGTAATAGACCCTTCTCTTACTGGATAAAATAAACCTAACCAAATATTTTCTTAATTCAAAATCAGCAAGAATTCAGCAGAAGACGGGCCTACTAGAAGAAGTCTTCGTAAGCAATAAGCATAGCATAATCTGGGAGATAGTGGAGGATAGAAAAATCTAAGGTCCTCAGAGCTGTAGGGGTAGATGTGGCACAAATGTAAGGGAGTGGGGCTAGGAGCTCTCTTAAGCCAAAATCAACATGATTGGAAGATTGTAGTTCTGAACATAATCACACAATCAGTTCTACTCTTACCAACCTGTGAAGTTGATGGCATCATGTAAAGGCTATTATCAGGACTTCGATAGAATGCAGACACTTCTTTCTCAATAAGATCCTTTGCACTGTTTGATATGTCCACAACAACTGCACATGCTGGAATTATTGTGCTTGATGCATACTCCCGTGCAGCTAATGGCTGCTGATCCCAGAATGTAGCAGCATCCTACAGGGGCAAAATGAGATCGAATAGTTCTTTATGATGCAATAAGAAAATCATCTGCATCTAGAAGTTGTAAGATATGTTGCCATTAGCTAACAATTGAAAAAACTAAAGAATTAAGTACACTAGAATAGGTGTAGAAATCTATGCAAGAATCGTGTAACATACTCTCCCAAGCTATAATCATTTCTGGCCAAAGATAAATAGCACAGTGTCATATTTTAACACTGCGGCCAATTTTACCTTGCGGCAACAGAAAAATATGAACATCACAAGGTCCTTCACAGAAATGTTACTATCCAATATTACAGTGCTTTGCTTGTGTTATCAAGAAACAGATAAGGCCTGTTACCAAAGAAGCAGATAAGGATACTGAAAAAACATAACCAGGCAAATGGCAATATGAAGAAGCTGAAGCTTTGCTTTCAAAGAAAATGTCATCAGCTTAGGAACCATGGAACTTCTATGGCTCTATCTAATACAACGCAGAAACTGCTCAGTTTAGATTCCAAAAAATAGCAGGTTTTATTGATCCTCCTCGATCTAGTAACTATATATAACCCTTGATTAGAGTATTATATTGGTGGAGAACAGAACATCTACTCCAACCTGTGATACCCATACCCTTCATGTTACGCCACCACACCCGTGTCAACACATCATGACACAGGTACAGGTACAGAAACCATTTTAGAAGTGTCTGCGTAACGTAACGTGCCAGATCCTTCAAATCCATGTCCGAATTTTCAGGTTTAGTTTTTCTATATCGGATACGCAGTACGCACCCAATGAGTCAGACGCACCCATTTGTAAGTCCGACACTTGGACATGGCTACACGCACCCATTTGTAAGTCCGACACTTGGACATGGCTACACGCACCCATTTGTAAGAAGAAGAATGTTATGATGTTAAAAAAATTAAAACATTACTGTTATAATATCAAAAATATTAAAATATTACTGTTATAATGTTTTTTGAATATTAAAATATTAACTATGAAGCCGTGTCTAAGTACCTAAAAAATTAGGGGTTGTGCAAGTCCAACACTTGGACACATACCCATATCCAACACCCATATACCCATACTGGATAACATAGACTCCCAACTAGACTCTGATAGTCTGCTGTTGTTTACATTTTTTTAGTAAGAACTCAATTAGAGAGGAAACTAAGAAGATACAAGAACCCAATATATAAAAAAATCTACAAGAACAAAATGCATCCAATACAACAAAGGTTGATAAAAAGAAAGGTTCTTCAAGATAGAGAAGACCACATCATGCATTTGCAAAGGGTATCATTTTAAGTCAAAATTACTAAGCACGGTCACTAAATCAATTCAGGGTATGATAAGATACGTAGCATTTAAATTTTCTAAGTTTTAAATTGAAAATAAATAATAAAAAATAGATGAACTGGAAATATAAATTAAGTTTCAGCATTCAAAACCCTTGCAAATAACTCTTGTGACAGTTTAAGCAAAAATTATTCAATCAAATGTGAGAAAAGATTTGTCTAATGAACATAGCCTATGCAATCAGCATTGATACATAAAACAGTTTATCAAGAACCTGAGAAATTCATACACATAGCTTGCTTAACAATATTCACATAAACAAAACTTACATAAATGCTTAAATAGTATCCAGGAAATTATTGATTAGTTAATTTAATGAAATATCAAAAGCTGAGCTACCATACCATGTTTGCCCTAAGCAGAGAAGTATAGATGGACTCCAGTTCTGATCTGCGTGCATCAAACTCTTCAATCTTTTTCCACTTTTTTCGCAACAAATCTTCAGCTTCTTTCCACTCTGTGCACAATTTATTCAAGCGTTGTACTTCTGAAAACAATGTATGCAAGCTCGCCCTCAACCCAGCTACTTCTCTTTCCTTGGCCCAGACTTCCAACTGTGCAAAGAAAGGGGAGAGAATCAGTATAATAAGCATTTTAATGCTCACATAAGCTTCATAGGTACCAACATGAAGGTCCTACTTGCAGGGTACACAAGAAGGAGAATTTTATAGATGGAGGGAGTGTTGCCAAACCCCAGCCTCACCAAGGAGAAAAAAAAAGGATAATAGATGCAGGATACAAACCTCAAATTTTACTATGAGTTGGATCAGTAAACATCAACAACTAAAACATGTAAATTCTACAGAAGTAGAAATACAACTCATGGATATCTCAAGAATCTGAATTTGCAAAAAAGAATCACTACTTTAGAATAATTAAATAATGATGTCTTCAAAAATGTCCAAATAAACCAGTCATCCATACATCAAGAAACTTATGAGTTAGAACAGAATAATAATCATCATTCTCATGGTTTTGGCTTTTATCCCATAATAATTTTGCATGGGATATATACGTAAATATAATGTGAGTGTGTGTGTTACTTAAAAAGTGAACAGAACCTAATACAAACTTCAACATAAAGCATGATCTTTTTTTATACCACTAAAGCATCATCTTCTCAGTCTGCTGGTGGCATATGCAAACTTGTACCGGTCAACATCCATTGATCAAAGGGGTATGGCCCAATACAAGGTCCCATATGGTATTTTAGTTTCCTTCAGTCGACTGAGGGATTATTTCCCTACATAAATAATGCACAATTAGTTCTATTTTCTGAGGTATTAAATGAAAATGGGAAAAAAAAAAAAAAAGGAAACTTAGAAAATTACAAAAAATTGCAAACAAAAAAAAATTCAAAACAAACTTGCGACTCATGTAGCAGCAAATGTATTGTATAACTTAAAAGGTAGTTTATTTTCTGATATTTACTTTTTCTCTATTTTCTTATTTATTAGAATGATGATAACCAACCAATTTCATTAATTTAACATATTTATGGTGGTGTGTCAGCATATGTCAGGCCCCCAAAGCCACCATACTTTCCACCTCAGCATGTGTACAAATGTCAGTGTCCAAGTTAGACTAGGTATATGGGTTCATAAAGTACTCATAAACAGCAAAACTTGTCCCTTCTTGAATCTCATTATGATGCAATTTTGTCTCAATAATCAAACAAATATGATCACTAGTTCCAAGACTGGCTTTGCAAATGAAGACTTGCACTTTTTTGGTTCTAACTTCTAAGACTATTTCAGATCTATTTTCTTGATACTTCATTGCTGAACATGATTCACTAAAGGCGTGTTTGATTGCCAAGCGGGAAAATTGCATTTTTCCTTGGGAAAACACAACTGTCCATGATAGATAGCCAGTTTAAATCTGGTAAACAAAACTGTCCATTGTTAGATAGTCATTTAAAATCTGGTAAATTTTCCCCTCCAGGCCCAGAATCCAATTCCATTCCACATAGGTGAGAATTCATTTCCACCTGAAAATAAGTCTTTATTTTCTCACATGATTGAAATATACATTCTCAGATGCATTCAAAAAGCCATCTAAGGCATTCCCAGATGTATTTTCTTGGGAAAATTTTCCGTACAATCAAACACACCATAAAGGAAGTGGCTCAATGGAGTATACAAATACACACATGAGATTCTTAATAATTTGGTTTCACAGTGTTCTAACTTTTACACAAGATTAATGAAATACAGGATTCTAAACATGTGCAGCTATATGGAGGGTTCAACTGACATTTGGGTCAACCTGCCAGGGACTCTAAACCTTACCCCCATTGGAAAAGGATGTAACTACAAATTTAGATCATGGACTCCCGTTAAGAGTTGAGTAGAATAGCACATCGAAATGTAGATGAGAACAAGTAAACAAGAAAGAGAATATCTCACCATGATCATGATTTAAACTAAATGATTATATAATACTCCTTAAGCAAGTACCACCACAGCATACCTCAAACTGCCTGAGACTGCCCACATTTTGTGATGTGCCTCCTGTACCAAGTGAGTGTGATATAACTGCCTCCCCACTCCCATGCAAACGTTTTATTAGCTTTTGAGATAAGTTCCTAGCTTCTGCAGCTTTGTTGTGTGCATCTTCAGTAGCCACAAACTGTTGCACATGTGCTTTCTGTACAAGAAGAAATTTATCCATCAAGAGATTCTCCTAGTCTAACAATTGAAAATAATTCTTCCATGAACATTGTAAGCAAAAGGTTTCACCCCTTGCATTAGCAACACGATTCTTATGGCCTCATAATCCAAAATCTTGATTTTCATGAGTAATCTTGCAAGACAGAAAGCTATAAAATAAAATGCAAGTGACCTAAAAAATCAAATAAAACAGCTACTAAACAAATCAACAGAAGATCAAGAATGTAATTACGAAGTCAAGAGGAACGCCGTAGAATGAACATACGGCAGGTCATGATTTCAAATGACAGAGATAAGTCTAGAAATGAAAGGTCGGTACTAAAATTCAATGGACATGTTCAAAACCCAAAAGAAAAATTGCTTAGATCATCCAAAAGGCACCATCTTCAATGAAAAAGATTACAATAAAATGAGACCAAAAAAAAGCACCTGTCTTTCAAGGAGCTGATTGTGAGCTCCCTTTGCAGGGACATCAATTCCTATCTTCCCATGATCATACAAATGATATCGTAAATGTGAGCTTGCTTCAGGAGAAGAAGCATCCATTACTCTGTTGTTCTCGTATTTGTATCTAGAGCAGAAGATAAGAAAATCATGATTAGCCAGTGACCCTTTACAAGACATGTAATTATAGAACAAGCACAAAACTTGACCAGAAACCAATTTCATAAAATTTAACAATGATAAATGGTATCCACAGTAAAAAAGTCACAGAAACTACACATACATTACAACAACATAACCTATACCAAAAAACAATCAATAGATGAAACAAGTACACCACAAGTATCTTTCACACCAACAAAAACAATGATCACTTGATAGTAGCATAAAAAGAGGCGAGATAAAATTTTGAGGAACAACTGATTGGGGCAGAACCCCAGATATAATTACAGAAAGGAATAAGCTTAAAGACTAAAGCTCAATCAGAAGCGACTGTCACATTAAACAAAGGATTCCCAGCTTGAAGAAAAGGTTGTGGATGTGACTCCCTTGAATTCTTCAAAATAGAGTTCCACAAAAATAATTTTTCCTCAACCCTTCTGATAACTTGGTCAACGGACTCTATCTTATGTTCAAAAATTCTGCCGTTCCTTTCTTTCCAAAGGCTCCAACAAACAGCAAATGGGAGGATTCGCCATAGAATGAGGCCTTGGACCTGATACCAGGGGCATGTCAAGCTTTGAATGTCTCTTACAGGCAAGCCAGCATTACCCACTCAATATGAAAGGCCTGAAAGAAGTGATATCACACTTGCGACAAGACTTTACAATGCATGAGGACATGGTCAACCAATTCAGCACCTCTTTTACAAAGAAAGTACACATTGAACATAATATCAATGCGATTGATCAAATGATCCACAGTAAGTATGCTATCATGGACAGCCATCCAAAGAAAGAATGTAACCTTGGAAGGAACCAGATTTCCCCATAAAACTCTAGCCGGAATGATGCGGGGAGCATCCAAGCTATGATGTACTCACATTACACAAAATCAAACCCCTAAACATAAGAGGTGAGCTTACAACAAGAGGAAGAAGAAAAGTGCTACAAGGAGACTTCTTTCACGAGACTTCTTTCAATTGTGAAAGAGGTTTAATCACTTTTACTATTTATAGTAATTCCTGTTTTATTATTTATAATAAATTCTCATTTTTACTATTTATTAGTAAATTCCCATTTTTACTAGTTAAGGTAAATTTTCGTTTTACTATTTTTAAATAAATTCTGATTTTACTATTTTTAGTAAATCTCATTTTACTATTTTTAGATAGGTCTAAAAGGTTCTAGAAGATAGTAGAGAGTTTGAATTACCTTAGGAGTTAGGATTACTTGTTTATTTCTAGATTTATTTTAGAGTTCTACTTGTTTAGAAATTGGTTCTTTGAGTTGTAATAGGATTAGGATAGAGTTTGAGAATGTTTTGAATTTCAATATGAGTAGTTTTCATTGCTTATAAATATATGGCATGTGTAAAATCGAACATCATAGAATAATTAATAAAGATTGAGTTTCTTTTGGGTGGGTGTGATATCTAATTTTGCCGAGAGAGATGCCTGAAACGGAAGAGCGATTCTTCTTGAATGAGCGATTCCTTCAAACTCAGTGGAGTGATTCCATCAAGTCATTGTGTGGTATTGCCGAATGAGTGATTCCTTCAAATCCGGTGGAGTGTTTTCACCGAAATCCTATCCGATCTCAAAACCCATGCTCGTCCTGCATCACGGAAAGTCATGGGTTGTGGTGCCTGCTAAGGAAAAGGATCGGAATGAAAATTTTCCTTTTAGGCTCCCACCTCCAAATGCTCATGTCCATCATGTCCCAATCATAAAGATTTCTCCTAAATGAGGGATTCAATACCATATGACCTTCAATCCTCTCTAAATAATTCACAATCGAGGCATCTTTGTGGATTGCTAAATCGGTGAAATCCATTATAAGAGCTGAATCCCCATAACAAATATCCTCCCAGAACCTGATTTTTCCCCTAACCCAGCTTCAATCTTACACCCTTATGGAAATCACTGTACAGGAGTGATTCCTCTCCAAATCCCATAAGAGGATCTAACTATATTGTTTTCCTACCCCCAATTACAACTCCTATACTTGCTATCAATGACTCTCCTCTAGAGGTTACTAACTTCCTCCACAAATCTCCAAAACCATTTTCCCGGGAGGGCCCTATTCATCACCTTGATAAGTCTAAAGCTAAGAACTCACGCTTTCTTGGGACTACATACCTCGCTCCATCCCAATAAGTGATACTTGTAATTATTTTGTCATTCCAAAGTCCATTCCAACTTTTCGATCCGATCTGCCACTGAAGCAAGAATGGAAAAGAGAGAAAGGAAATATCTAGAGATGCTCTATAATGTGCTTCAAATTAAGGTGAGCTTGCCTCCTTTAGATAAGTAGCTTTTCTTCCAAAAAGTTAGTCTCCTTTCAAAATATTCGATCACCAAGTCCCATAGAGTCTTGGACCGATAAATATTCAAGTTAGTCCACCCACTTACTTTCCAACCCTCCAGTATGATTATCTTCCTATTTCTCACTTTCAGCAAGATCTTCATAAGAACTAAAAAAATCCCCCTCCCATTGGATTTACTTTTCAATGTAAGAGCTCTTTCGTCACAGTGTTCCTTATGCCAAAAGATCCTAGTCTTTTTCCATTTCTTCAGCTCCTCAAAAACCTTTTGTCTCCATTCTAAGCCAATCTTATCCAGAAACAAAACATTGGAATAACCTCTGCATCTTTCTATAATTTTCAACATGATGCCTCTCCTCCATACTGCTTCTTCTAGCTCAAAGATTTTGGATTCGATGGCTAAAATCTTCCTCTTCATTTGGATTCAATGGTGGATATTCTCAAAGAGTTCCATGGATTTGTCATCCGGCGAGTCAATAAGCACTTTTGTTTGTCCAATCATTTCTTCCTCGTACATAACATAAAGGGATAATCTAAAGGTATAATCATTTCTTCGAGCTTGTGTTGGCAAGGGAGATCTCCACAAGAACTAGAAAGTTCCCCCTCCCATCGGATTTCCTTTCGAAGTACAGAGTTATTTCGTCGTAGTATTCCTTATGCCAAAATATCCAGTCTTTTTCCATTTCTTCAGTTCCTCAAGCACCTCTGATATCCATTCTAAGTCAATCTTATCCAGAAACAAAAAAATGGAGTAACCTCCGCATCGAGTGCATAACCACATGGATAAACTCACACTAATCCGTCAAGTTGGGATCCAATTCGAGATTTTCCTCTTTCTATAATTTTCAGCGCGATGCCTCTCCTCCATACTGCTTCTTTAAGCTAAAATATTTTGGATTCAATGGCTAAAATCTTCCTCTTCATTTGGATCCAATGGTGTCTATTCTCAGTTAGTTCCATGGGGTTGTCCTCCAATGAGTCAAATGAGCAATTTTGTTTGTCCAATCATTTCTTCCTCATACAAAAGGTCCCCTAGAAAATGGATTTAGTCTAAAGATAACAAAAAGGGATAATCTAAAGGTATAATCATTTCTTCTAGCTAGTACTGGAAAGGGATAATCTAAAGGTAACATAAAGGTACACTGAAAATCAGGTTAGTCTGATCTGCCACCATGGGATATGGATAGGTCATAGCAAAGATTCATCTAGAAATACTAATTTCGGAACTTGACTTCAATTACACCAACTGGATAGCTTTATAAATGCATATTTTAATATGAAATCCAATTAATGCATTAAGAAGAAAATTTAACTAACAGGCGATGAATAACAAATACAGATACTTCAGAAAATCCCTGGACGTACAAACATAGAATTCTAACTGGGGCATGATATCCCAATTCATAAAAGTCGAAAACCATGAAATTTATGCTCCACACGCTGTGCTATTTATATAGAAAGGAGCATTATGCATTCTATATAATAAGTTATCTATGTAACTTACTTTCCCTAGGAATTGAAACTTTGATGACAATAAAAAGCATCCTAAGAAAACCAGGCACGTGAATATGTAGGGAAGCAGAGAAAGGCATTTTCAAATGTCTTAACATAACCTCTTTATATGATCAATTAGTGATGGAAAAATACATAGACTTGAAATTCATGGAAACCTATAGATGACCATAGACTGATCGTGGATAAGAGACTGGCATTAAATCCAACGTTGAATCTTTATTAGATAAAAAGTCAGTTGCGCTAATAAAACACACGTTTAGATGAGCTCACTTACACAAATTTAACTTCTTCAAGTATATTCCTATAAAATACCAAGAAGTGACTTCTTGATAAACAAGAGTCGCAGCAATTCATATACGACTCAAAAACTGAAGTCCCGCATTTACCTTTACTGACAGCAGGCTGATGAGCTGCACTACCAATAAACTAAGAAAAAACAATTGGTATCCTTTTGCATTAGATGCCACTCAACAAGAACAAGAACTAGCAACACAGTTTGCTTCCTCTTAAGAATACAAATCAAATCGCAAGTGGCATCTATCACAGACAATTTCCATCCCATTATGAAGGGCAGTTATCATGACCAATGTATACATGCATGTTTCTTGTTTGTTTCCAACAGCATGTACATTAAATGTTTGATTTTAAGAAATGAAGTAAATAACAAATCGTTTTCTACACAAATCCCTTGAACTGAAAGAGTGCTAAGGGCTGTTTCTTTTGACAGATTGAATATAAGTGGAGGAAAAAGAAAATGAACAAAACATGTACAGGAACGATCAAATTTGACTAGGACCACTTTTCCAAGAGTAACTTACAGTTGAAGGAAATGTAGAAACTTCATGGTACCAAAGAATAAAGAAAGAAAAGAACACAATTATAAACGACAATCTCAAGACCGAACAGGAGATCAGCAAATATCGCATCTACTTTGTACTGACTAAAGGTAATGCTAAAAAACTAAAGTTATTTATGACTACTGTTAGGCTATTCTTGCTAAATGGCCAAAGTGAAAGGCAAGGGTAAAATATGCAGTCCAACATCACAAAGACTAGAAAAGAAGCATGAAAATACCTTAAGAGTTCTGCATCAGCTCTGATGTCAATCTTCTCTGTTTCTCTACTAATGAGCGTTTTCAACCGTAAAGTGTATGAAGTAATTGCCTGAAGCAGCTGATGGGGATTTTTCAGGGAATTTAAAACAACAGCATTAACCTCATTAGGTATTTCTCCATCCATATCAATGCTTAGCTTGGCAGCTTCTATCTGAGGGTTCGAATGAATACCACCTCCTTCGTAGGCTGGGAAAGCATTGCATATTCTTTCAATCATTTGTGCCACAAGAGATTCACATGCCTTCCGAATATTTCTTTCCTGGGTGGTTTCAATGAGAATGAAATCATCTGAAGACTTGTTTCCCTTAACAGTAGAGTAAACAGCCTCTTTCTCACTGTTCGCATAGAAATCGTCAACTATATCAATAGTTGTGCCAGCACTAGACCTCTGAGCATCCCTTGCTTGATTAACGTAGTCATGAAAGCGTTTGTGGTACTCTGCAAATATTTTAGCTGCTTCATCACACTGTTGATCATATGTCTCCAACATCACCTGCTTGTGCCTGCATGTCGAGAAGGCATCTATTCATCCAATGGATATTAGAGGGATTTAAATTCATGTCAGAATGCAAGCTTTAAAGGGGTGTTTGGCTGTGGGTTTCAAGTCGTGCACTGCCCACTTAAACAGATAAAAAATTTAGGGAGCACTTGACACCGACTAAATTTTAGAGAGTGCAGAGTGAATACATGTCTGCATACCATAGGCAGTCTGTATTAAATACCAGAACTCTAGTGCGCATTGATGACCCCAAATTACGATAAATAATATAAAACTCCTCCTATGTATCATACATTCATACCACAGCCTTCAAATAACCTCAACCATTCGAGATTTAGCATTTCTCTCATACACCCAAGGATTTCAATTTCAATTTCAATTTCGACAAGGTTTCAGCCTTGGTTAAAACCGAAATTTCACCTGAAATTTTAAATTTTCGGTGAAATATTGGAAATAGTATAATTGGTGAGATTTTTATCCCTAATTTATGGAAGAAAAAAAAACAAATCTTATCTCTTTTTTTTTTGATCGGTACAAATCTTATCTCTTTCTCTCTCTATAATCTCCTTAAGATAAGGAAATCTTCATTTATGCCTTATTTGATGAAAAAAATGGTCTTCGTTATCTCATTTTCTATTAATATTGATTAGGTACCCAAAATTCCATTTTAAAATTCACTGAGTTTGGTTTCGGTACAGGCGCAGAAATTTCGGGTGTTTCAACAAAATTTAAAACCTTGCATATACCCAACGCTTGTTTCTTAAACCTCTGCTCTTAGATATGAAAATTGTCCCAACAACACAATGCATCTCCACAGTCAACCATCATATAGCAATGTATGAATAAACAATGACATTAATATAATTAGATTGTAACTAAACCATTAAAGTACAAATTCAAGCCATAGAATTAAAGAAAGTTTTTGTTTGATTTTTGCAAAATCTAACCTGTAATTGGACCTCTCATCGAGCATCCGCTTGCGCTCTGCTTCCTCCCTAGAAACCTCCAGCATTCGTACCCGCAAATCCTTCCGCTGCCTCTGAACAACATGCCGCAACCTCTCCACCTCTTTTTCTGCCAATTCTCTTTCTCTTAAAGCACCCTCTCTATTCTCTGAAGAACCTTCGGATCCCAACCCTCTATCAAACCCTGATTTCACCTTCTCCTTCTCCTTCCTCCGCCCTTTACTTCTCCCTTCCTCAGTCGGTTTCACCGCATCACCTGCCTTCACTGCTTCCATGAATAAGTATATTTCTCCGAGTCTTCTCCACCGTTTTCTCCGATTTAACCCTCTGTAACAAGAAACTCCACACTGGAACCATGTTTCCACGGCAAATCTTCCGGAGAGAATCGACGGAGGGCAACACAGCCGTCTTGTTCGACGAGAGGTACGGGCCTTGTGGCCGGTACCCCATTTCCTTCTGAAGCCACTCTAATATCGCCTCCGGTTGAGCAATCGAGTTCCCTGAACTCTGCATTTTCTCTAATTGGAACTCCCAAGGGTTCGAATTAGGTTCTCATGGAACCAAACGAAACGAAACCCTAGATTGCAGATCCGAGCAAGGAGAAAACGTACGTAACACTAAAACCCTAGTTTTCGCTTTTCTGCCATGATGGAGAGAAAGAGAGTTCGCGGAGATGTAAATTTGCTACATTGCGACATGGCTGCCACCGGCGATTGAATTGAACCAGAGGCATTTCTGATAAAAATATAAAAAGTTAAGGAACAATTTTATTTTATGTATCGGTTCAGAAGTACGTATACGTACGTGTAAGTTCAAATCCAAGGTCCCCGCCTTATATAAAGTGTAAGCACAGTCCATCCATACACATTTAGGGCCGTCAATGGATCGGGTTCGAATCAGATCAAAGTTGATCCAGAAAAGATCCAATAGCTTGTCAGATCATAATTCTCAGATCCGGACTTAGATCCAATATGCTATAAGAACTCATGGGATGGGGGGCGACCCAAAATTGAGTTAATTTGATTGATAAACATGTTCAATCTATCTATGCACGTGATTGTAGGGGCATCTTTGGAAGAAGTGCTACTAAAGATTAGTTGCCCATCCCTAGGTGGACCTACATACCAAAACTCGTCCTGATTAGTAATTGGATCGGGCTCGGGAGACCCCCATTTTTGACACCCATTTTGGCTTACTCACATAGAAGATTAATCAATGGCTGATTTTTGGTGGGGATGATCTCCTCACCGTATAGATCACCCCAACAAAAAAATCAGCCCATTCTGAAATTTCTAACCCCATCAAATGTGGTTTTCAAGTTACACAGTAAAAATCGATAGTCCATGATTCTTCAGCTTCTACGGTCTATGAATATAAGAATGATTTGAATTTTTGTGAGGATGATCTCATCTCCACCAAAAATCAGCCATTGATTCATCTTCTATGTTGGTACGCCAAAATGGATGTCAAAAATGGGGTCCCCAAGCTTGACCCTTAGTAATTTCTATCTGTTAGATTATAATCTTTTTCATGGTTTACTTTTTAACTGTGGATTTCGAGCATTATTTGGGGCACATAGATCCAAAGGTTAGAAATCACTAATCAATCTGATTTTTGTTATGTACAACTATCTAGGGATGGCCCAAACGTCCATTTGGTCGGTGTCCTCTAATAGTGTCACGTGGCTCATACTGTGGTCCGTCATCAACATTGATGATGGACATCCATCAACAAAGTTTTGCTCTTTAATAATTGTGAAAGCTATAGAGAGAAAAAGAATTATGTAGATTTTTTTTATACAGGGCGGTAGGCCAAATCTAAAAACGCCGCATGGAATGCTCTTACAGATTTATGATTGTATGGATGTTTGAAATGTCCCTAAGTGGATCTAGGACCAAAAAATAGTCTGATTGGTGTTTTTTAGGCGCTGAATCACAAAACCCGAAATAATTTTTGAATCCATAGTTGAAATTCAACCCATGAAAAAAATTCAAATCCAACATTTAGAAACCACCAATCCGGCTGATTTTGGGTCTTTAGGGTCATATAGGGATGTTGCAACGAGGCGATTATAGGTGGGGTTAGATGCTCATGTAAAAAATGTTAGTATCAAAATTTTTCATGCACGTGTTTACATGCAAACATAATAAATGTTGTTCACATTCTAAGAGACCGGTTTAAAGACTTAAAACCCCTATTAATAGAAGAATTTAGAAAAAAAAAAAAAAAACACTAAGCAAGCAAGGACATTTTGGGAATAATGTTAACTACTTAATTACTTCTCATGCCATCATGCATATTTTTTGTACAACCCTTCTTATAACCACTTAGGCTGTGTTTGGTAACGCATCTTCAGCCGAAGATGTGCGTCTTGAAAGTCTACGTCTTCAAGGTGCATACCTTTAAAGGTCAAGATCACGTTTGGTTCTACATATCAAGCATGCCTCGAAGACGTCCATCTTAGTTCTTGTGTATTTGATTAACGAATGGAGATACACATCTTGAAATTGTGTGGGCCACACATAATAACAAGAATTTGATAGAGTTCATGTCGGCCCCACATAAGAACGAAGAGAGTGATAGATTGCGTGGAATATCCTACCTAATAACAAAGTTGATAGATCTTGTGGGCGGGGCCCCATATAAAAATAAATGATGATAGATTATGTGGGTCTTAAATAATAATCGGGTTAATAGATAATGTGGGCTCCACATAATGATGAGTTGATAGATCATGTAGTCGCCACATAAGAACAAAGATGATAGGTCATGTGGGGTCAAACACAACTAGAGTGGGCTGCACATAATAACTAGATCGAGTTAATAGATTATGTGAGGCCGACATGTTAACAGGATCGATAAATCATGTGGGCACCACATAAGAATAGAAGTTGACGGATCAGTGTTGATAGATCATACGTATGCTAGAATAACAATACGTATGCTAGAGTCCAACACGGGTGTGAAGTGTTCGATTTGGCGAACCTTGAGAAATAGGATTCATGGACTCGACAATATACTTCAAATTAATAATGCGGAAAAGAGTACGCAATTATTTTTTAATATAAAAATAAGGATAATAGTGCATAATATGACAAGATATCAAATGATTTGTATCATCTATATAACAAAACAGGGAAGTTGACTCCCCACTTATAACCCCTCTTATCTGTTTCAACAAAGAAGGGCTGAGATCTTATCCCCCAAATAGCCGGTGGATCTTAGCCACTCATACCCGATTTTGGCAAACCCTTTGTTGGAGAGTGCCGTGGGCACGGGCCACCCACTATCTATATAACAAATCAGCTCAGTTGTCTCCCCCTCTTATAGGCTTCATATATATATGGCTGAGATCTTATCCGCAATTGGACAGTGGATCTCAGCCACTCACACCCAATTTGGACAAATACTTTGTCGGGGAGTGCTGTGGGCACGGGCCATCCACTATCAATATAACATGTGACTGTAGTTTTCTTATACCCTATCTTATCTTATATGGCTTCAATAATGAGTGGCTGAGATCCACTATGCTTCATATGGATGGCTGAGATTAACTCCCACCCGATTTTGACAAACACTTTGTCGGAAAGTGCCGCGGGCACGGGCCACCCACGCATATAACAAGATAACTCAGTTGTATTCTAATGTGGACGGTTAGATAACGAATGTTTGAGATCAAATTTATCGATCTAATGTGGACTGTTAGATTTCAGCCACTCAATCCGCCTCATTTGACCTCAATTTATTCAAAATTTGAATTTCAACACCGTTATTTTTTGTTATTTATGTTATTTTCCCATTTCTCCCTCTGTGCGTTACAATCCATTATAACAGCCGTTATAATGGAAAACAGTAACGCCCTAGTCCGTTATACCGTTTGAGTGCCGAAGGCACCCAATTTTTGCAAACACTTTTGTCAGAGAGTGCCATGCGCACAGGCCATTTACTAGTTTATATAACAAAACTGGGAAGTTGTCTCCCCACTTATAACCCCTCTTATTTGTTTCAACAAAGAAGGGCTGAGATCTTATCTCCAAAATAGACGGTGGATCTCAGCCACTCAGACCCGATTTTGACAAATGCTTTGTCCGAATTGCCGTGGACACGGGCCACCCACTATCTATATAACAAATGACTGCGATTTTCTTATACCCCCACTTATCTTATATGGCTTCAATAATGAGTGGCTGAAATCCACTATGCTTCATATCGATGGCTGAGATTAACTCCCACCCAATTTTAACAAACACTTTGTCGGAAAGCGCCGCGGGCACGGGCCACCCACGCATATAACAAAACAACTAAGTTGTATTCTCTTATCTTATCTTATCCATCCATCTAATGTGGACGATTAGATAAAGAGTGGTTGAGATCAAATCCATCGATCTAATGTGGGCGGTTAGATTTCAGCCACTCAATCCGCCTCATTTGACCTCAATTTATTCAAAATTTGAATTTCAACACTAACGTTATTCTTTGTTATTTCTGTTATTTTTCCATTTCTCCCTCTATGCATTACAATCCGTTATAACAGCCGTTATAATGGAAAAAACGGTAACGCCCCAGTCTGTTATACCGTTTGAGTGCCGAAGGCACCCAATTTTTGCAAACACTTTTGTCGGAGAGTGCCGTGGGCATGTGCCATTTACTATTCTATATAACAAAACGCATTGGTTGTCTCCCTACTTATACCTCCTCTTATAAGCATCAACAAAGAAGGGCCAAGATCTAATCCTCCCCCAAATGGACGATGGATCTCCGCCACTCACCTGATTTTGGCAAATTCTTTGTTGAGGAGTGCCGAAGGCATATGGCACCCACTAGTATACTTAAAAAAAAGAGAATAAATATACATAATGTTATATTTGTTGCATACAAAATGTAAATTGTAAAAGGTGGAACTTATAGCCTATGGTAAATGTTAATTAAAAAATCTTGTGAGTTAAGAAAGAAAAGGCCTAAACAGAATTTAGAAGTGTCGCACCAGAATCGATATCGCGTCGGATGCCAACACGTATCTGACATGGGTAAGTACTTCCCTCATTTAGAAGAGTCCATGTAACATTGCTAATGCAGGTTGAATCTAACATGAGCTTTTGGTCCGGTAGAATTCTTTTCTACCTGAAAAGTTTTTCCACTTTTTTTTAAGGGTCTGGCTCCAGGGCGGCCTTTTTTGACCGGCTCCCGTTATAGGACATGATATGAGCCACATATATAGCACACTCTTAGAGGACTCTGACCGTATGGATGTTTGGCCAATCCCTAGGTGAACCTACAATCCAAAAATCAGCTTGATTAGTAATTTCAAACCTTTGGATCTTTGTACCTCAAATACTGCTCAAATTCCCACAGTTGAGATCAACCCATGAAAATAAGTCCAATCCAATGCCTAGAAATCACTAATCAGGCTGATTTTTGGTTTGTAGGTCCACCTAGGGATTGGCCAAACATCCATAAGGTCAGAGTCCTTTAAGAGTGTGCTACGTGGCTCATATAATGTCCTGTAATGGGAGCCGGTAAAAAAAAAGGCCGGCTAGAGTCCTCTAGGTGAACCTACAAACCAAAAATCAGCTTGATTAGTAATTTCAAACCTTTGGATCTTTGTACCTCAAATCAAGGTTTAAAAAATAGCCGTTATAACGAAAATAACAGCCGTTATAATGGATTCGGACCCACCCGTTCTGTTATGGACCGTTAAAACGCCCAAAAAATAACAGCTGTTATAACCGTTATTTTCCATTTTTGAAATTTTGAAATTCAAAATTTGAATTGCAGCGCCATTTTTTCTGTTATTTCCGTTATATTCTTTTTTTCCCGTTTTTGCCCCTGAGCGTTTTTTTCATTATAACTGAAAAAACAGTAACGCCCCTGGTCCGTTATACCGTTATAATGGTCCCCTTTAAACCTTGCCTCAAATACTATGCTCAAATTCCCACAGTTGAGAACCCATGAAAATAAGTCCAATTCAATGCCTAGTAATCACTAATCAGGCTGATTTTTGGTTTGTAGGTACACCTAGGGATTGGCCAAACATCCATATGGTCAGAGTCCTCCAAGAATGCCAAATGGCTCATATCGTGTCCTGTAACGGGAGTTGGTAAAAAAAAGGCGGGTCCCTGGAGCCTGACCCTCTTTTTTAATTACGCGTCTGTTTTTTTTTCTACAAGTAGTTACACACGGTCTCAAGTGATGGGCTTCTTCTTGAATCGATTCATATCCTAAACCATCTGATTATTGATGATTCATTCCCTCATTTATTTCCCTGAGTTGACTTATGATTCATATCCTAAACTTGATTCAACCGGAAAGCTCATCAGGTCAAGTTGACTCGATGACTCATAAGTCAACTCAGTGAGTTGATAAATTTAAAAAAAAGATAAACAAAAATATTTAAAAAATAATATCCTAATTAAAAAACATAAGAAAAGTCATGCTTTTTTGTTCATGAGTCAAGTTGACTCAGCCAAGTTTTGAGTTGACTCGGCAAGTAGATACTAATCGAATCACTAGCCCAAGCTTACCCAATATCTCATCGAGCGAGCCGATTCGACTTGGCCGAGTTCCCAGTCAACTCTGCGAATTTTGAAATGATGCTTAAAACACAGGGTTAACGTCACATAGCATTGGTTTTAAATGTCCTAGAGCCGAGAGCATATGCATGTGAGCTCTTCGAGCCATTGTTGCAATGAAGAAAGCCCTGAAAGGATCAAGGAACCAAGGGACCCAAATGTCTCTCCTAATTGCCATAGTGGCAACCCAAAGATCAAGGGGGCAGCCCTAAAACCAAGGGTCAAGGGACCCAAATGTCTCTCCTTTGCCATAGTGGCAACCCATAAACCAAGGGTCAAGGGACTCTAATGTTTCTCCCTTAATTAGCTAGCCATTATAATAATGACACTACCCCACACTTTTCATAAAGTCCACGAATCTCCTTTTTTCATATTCCATATCCTTTAATTTACAAATATTACAATAACAATCACATTTTTCACCTCTTTCATGCACAAAGATCACACCCTCACAAGCACCAAAATGTTGTTTTCTTCAAGCCAAGAGCCAGAAGTCCTTATGACGCCTAGTAGTAATCAGATACCCTCCAAG